>OY728120.1:1389194583-1391694583 GCA_963277665.1 Viscum album
AGAAATGAGTTGATGGGAGAGAAAAGGGTATCTCATCACATGTATATTGAATTCATATAAATAAAAATATATAATAAAATATCCCAACATAATAAAATGGAAATTAAAATATATAACATAAAATAATTCTTTGACTAAAAGAGGTTGGTGAAAGGTTTCCTTACCTCGAGTCTGACTTGTCTCGTATGTTTGTTGTTCTTCCTGAGTAATAAACTTATGTTAATTTCTACTTTATTCAGAAAATTTTTCAATTTTATTATTAGCTTTTTATCACCTATTATTTTGATATAAAAATTAGTTAATTATTTGAGTTTATATCATACATTTTGTCGATGTTTGGAACTTGAGTAAAAAATGAACTTGTTATAATTATAAATTGACCATGTGGTCAAAAGTACATTATCTATAAAATTATATTAATTATTTATATATCATATATATAATATATATCCAGTATATATTTATTTATAATATTCCATTGCATTTTTATATAAGAAATTAAATGCACCGTTCATGGAGACGGTAAGCTGTATGTACGCATGAACGCTACTTTTATTTCTTTTTTTATTTAAATGAATGAAAACTAAATGAAAAATAGGTATATTATAATTCCAGTATAATATATATTTTATATAAGTTAAATAAGTTAATTAATTCCATCCTTTATACATTCCATGTATAGCATGAACGAGTCATATCAATTTAAGGGGGCGGTAGTCTGCACTTCCACAAATGAAATTACCGTATTTATACAACATAAAAAGCATAAATGTATGTTCCAATTATAATTAAAGAATAATAGAGATAAAATAAATATCATATATATCATATATAATTACAGTTCAATCATAATTTCCAACATAAGAGGTGTTAGTAGAAGATTGAACAATCATCGTTTTGTGAGGCAGTATTTCGTCATCCACAGAAACAGTATGTTCGTATCCATTAGATGGAGGTGTGTGTAAGTTTAGTTAGAATAATTCTCATAAAAAACCTAGTATATTTATGATAATGGTTTTTTATGTAGACAAATAATAATAAGATCATAGGGAGTGGAGAAGAAAAATTAAAGAAAAGAACTTGAGAGAAGACATTACCTTTAAATCGGGTAACTCTCTTTTTGTGATAAAAGGCTTTCTTGAATTGCCTTATGCCTAGGGGAAGGATTCTAGAAGGAATATATTTACCTTGGGAGATTATTTTAGTATATTTTGGATGATAAAATGTTCTTGAGAGGTGTGAGTAATTGGTTGGGGTGAATCCTTTTTATAAGAGGGAGGAGGTACTATTTAGAAGAGTCTAGAAATATTATTTTATTATAATTTCATTTTCGGTTTATAAAGGCTCCAAAGTTAGTTAAGATAAATATAAGATAATGATTTATCTAAATCCTCTAAAAAAATAGGTTTTATACAAGTTATGTCATAAACTTAACCTTATCTTTTATCTTTAACCCTTAGTTAACTAATTTAACTTTTACCATGTCCTCTTGTATATTCATACTATATGGTTAATATATTTACTATAAAATTACAAGAGATACAAAAATGGATCATTAATAAAATTTTTAATATCATATATGTCATTTGGATGAATAATAGATTTTTAGGATTCTTTTATAATTTAATAAAATAGTATTTATTTTAAAAATCATTTATGTCAATTAATAAACTATTCATATCAGGACTTTTAAAAAATCTATAAAAACTTTATTATTTCAAAAAAAACTACATTAATTAAAATATATCAAGTTAAAATATTCCATAAAATTATTTTATGGCATAAAAAGTTTCAAAATAAATTTATTTTAATACTTATAATCTCATTTATTTGAATCATTCATTAATAAGGTAATCACTACATCACCATTGTGTCATACATAATTTTATTTATTTGATGTCTAAATTTTTTAAATCAAATACCATGATGTAGGAAATGATTTTATATTCTTAATTAATATTTATAGTAAAAAATATCACTTATATAACCCCATAAAAAAATTAATAAAAGATATATGTTTATGTTACATTTTCCTTAACATTAAATTAATTTTTATACAATGTCATTTTCACTTACAAGTGGATCCATGGGGTCCCAAAATCAACCCAAAGATACCCATGTTCTTAAATGTATCATCCAATAGGGTTAGGACAAGTTTAAGGGTAATTTAATATTATTATAATATTATGTTTTAACCTTATTTACTAGATTTACCCTTTAACTATGGTAAATAAAATATTTACTAAAATTACTATTCACAATGTATAAAAATAAAAGTTACCTATATAATAAATTTGGACCTCCTGATTCCAAATATGGAATCATTTTTTTCAAATTAAAAACACAGAAGTTTTAGAAATTAATTTAAAATTAATTCCCATTGTCAAATTCAAAAAGCCTGTTTTTAAGAAGTAAAAACTACCAAAAGATTGACATGTGTTTATGTCCAATTTCAAACTGAAAATACTTATAATGACAAAAATATGACTAAAATGTAAAAATATATTCTAATTAAACTTGAATACCAATTTAATTTAAAATATAACTATATAAATGAATTATATTGAAAGGCATTTTTGAATTAAAATGTAGTATTTTTCACTATTCATAAAAACTAAACTTTATCAGAAAAATACCAAAATTTTACCCAAAGTAAATTTTGAGGTCATGCTTCTAAATAAGAAGTTTATTTTGTCAAATTGAACATATAAAAGTGACAAAAACTAGATCCAAATGGTTTTCTTCATTAAAAGGCGGTAAAATGACTTTTTAAAAATATTAGTGTTTTTTATGATTAAATTTGAATTCATTTCTATTTTTAAGCCTCTAAAACTCATTTGATAAAAGTAAAAACATTTAACAAACATGTTTAATAATGTTTTAGTTAGTTATTTTCATTCCTTCCAATAAAATGGTTACACGTTAACTACCATTTAAAGTAATATTATTTTATTTTATTTTTCGGTATAACTCAAGGTTGTGTGCAACGTAAGATTTCAAAAAAACCATTGTTGCATGTTGAGTACTCTATAAAACATAGAATCCCTTTTAAATTAAAATTCATATTTAATTTAAAAATATTAATAAATATGAAAATGTCATATTCTTTATTTACTTGGGATGTTACATCCTTCCCCCATTTTGGGAATTACGTCCTCATAATTTTAAAATTGGGCTTGGAAACTTCATTAAAAGTTTCACATCGAAAAAAGAGTCAATAAAAATATCACTTTAAAATAAATATGGAGAATTATAGAGGTCACCCAAGATAATACATACTAGGGTTACATGTAGGAAAACATAGATATGGAAGAGAAACTAAGTTTCAAGTTCTAGTGGAGAGTGATAGAAAACATGATCATGAGAAAGTTAACCACCAGAAAACCACAAACTTGTGATAGGTTAAATGGTCTTTGATTCCCCTATAGGAAAAGTAAACAGGCAATGTTTTTTTGTTTTAAGTTCCCTTTCATAAATTTGGAGAATTTATTTATGATATTGACAATGAATCGTATCCTAAGATTAAATAATGTCAAACATCAGCTAAGAAATAATCCATACCTTTCATTAGTGATTTTCAATGTCCTCATCCTCAATTGGAATGGAATTAGGTATTGGTAAACATATATTTGTATGGTACTGATGATCCCATTCCCAAACCTTCTTCATAGGACATTGATTTGTATAATGACCATGCACACCACATTTAAAACATTCAATTGATCCCTTAGGAATAACTTCTTTCCCTTTCCTAGAGTCAACATGGAACATCCTTTTTTCATAGCAGGTTCTTGCTCTATGACCTTCATTACCACATCTATAGAATCTTCCCGTCCCTTTGAAGAATTTTCCTATGTTTTTCTTTCCACATCTTTAATACATAGGTTTTTGAATATACTTACCTTTATGATTATTACCTAAACTTATGTAGGGATTTGTTTCTCGTATATAAGATGTCTTATAAAAATAACCAAGGTTTAGGTGGTCAATAATGACTCTAGATAGTTTATTAAAAATAACCACAAGAGTTCTCATTTCACCTCCCATTTAATTTGGTTTCTTATTCAGAAAATCATCACAGTTTTCTCCACATCCATTTTTACTTTGGTTACTACTATATCCAGTCATTTACTAAAACCAAAATGGTCAGTGTGAGTATATAAGTAAAATCATCATATACTTCCTTATGATAAGGGTAAACAGTAAGATATACTTATTCATTTTATCTTTAACTCATTCGATTTATCTAAAATAACTATGACTCTTCTAATATGCTAACCATTATGGTTATTTAACTTATGCTTAAATAAGACCCTAACCTCTAAAGTTATCTAAACTGACCTCTGATACCAACTATAAGGTCTCATCCCTAAACATTACATAATCCTGAATTAAGTTAATAATTCACATTGAGGATATTTTTAGGTTTCAAGATTTAGAGAATTAGGTTATAACGTATACAATACATCTTGAATATTACATGTTGACACTTCTACTCAGTGTCCATTTTTTCATAAAATAAAAATTCTTAAAAGAAAATAAACATGTTTAGTTCTATGTTTTAAACAACATGGCTTTTCCTTGATCCCATCATTGACCATATTCCACCTTAAGTCCTGTGAAAAAACATTTTAGAAACATGGGATAGGCATAAAAATATCAGTAAGGGATACATAAAGAATGAAAGCTATTATTTTTCAAAACAAACATGGAAACCATGCATACATAATCATAAATTAATACTTTTCACCTTAAAGAAGCATCAAAAAGACTTCACAGAATATAAGCTCATTTCTTACTCTTTTTTTTAACCAAAAGATTACTATAAAGCCCATATAAAATAAATTAGAACATATAAAGGTAACTTGGGACATAAACATACTTAAATAGAATAACCATACAGTCGACTTCTACACTTATCCCTAAATGGAATATCCATACAGTCAACTTCCATACCTAATGCATTGGAGGTTATAACTTAACCACCCGTCATTAGTTTATCATAGAACCACCCATCATTTGGTTTATCACGTAACCACCCATAAAATGTCCAAGTACCATAACATAATCATAACACATAAAACAAGCATAAAGGAAAAAGAACATTTACACATTGCAATCACAAGATATCATTTCAAAAAATTTATATAATCAATTCATTTAAAATATTCAAAAAGTATAGTTTGGAATAAAAGTGTCCCATACCAATTTGAAACTTTTCAAAAGAATGTACAATTTAAAACACTCTTTTCCATATAAATAAATCCTTAAAACCAATTTTAAAAAAAATCATGAAATATAAGGTTTTAAATTAAAAAATATTTAAAACATTTAAAACAATGTTTTAGATAAAGAGTCCCTTCCCACTTGAGAAACACTTGAAGTAAAATCATTAAGGAATAAAGTTAAACAGAACTTTAAATATCATGATAATATATTAATTCATGATATGAATAGTTAAAAGGGTTGTATATACACATTATAGGATATTAGATGTGTGTAACAACAATATATGCCTCAATGAAAGAAGATTGAGACGAAATCCCTTATGAAAATTCAGCAGCCTAATGGCGTCACATTAAAATTCATAAAATGAGTTGATGGGAGAGAAAAGAACATGGAATTAAATAAGTATATATAAGAACATATCCCAACATAATAAAATGGAAATTAAAATACATAACATAATAGTAGTCTTTGACTAAAAGAGGACAGTGAAAGGTTCCCTTACCTCGAGTCTGCCTTGTCTCGTATGTTCGTTGTTCTTCTTGAATAATAAACATAATTTAATTTCTACTTGATTCAGAGCATTTTTTAATTTTTTTATTATCTTTTTATCACTTATTACCTTTCTATAACAATTAGTTAATTATTTGAGTTCATATCAGACATTTTGTCGATGTTCGTAACTTGAGTCAAAAATGAACTTGTTATAATTATAAATTGTCCATGTGGTGTAAATTCCATTATATCTAGAATGATATTCATGATTTATATATCATATATATAATATATATATATATATCCAGTATATGGGTATTTATAATGTTCCATAGCATTTGGATATAAGAAATGAAATGCACCATTCATAGAGATGGTAAGTCGTACGTACGCATGAACGCTACTTTCATTTCCTTTTCTTATTTAAAGGAATGAAAACTAAATGATACATATGTATATTATAATTCCAGTATAATATCTATTCTATTTAAGTTATATAAGTTCATTAATTCAATTCTTTATACATTCCATGTATAGAATTAATGAGTCATATCACTTTGAGGGGGCGGTAGTCTGCACTTCCTTAAATGAAATTATCCTATTTATACAACATGAAAAGCATAAGGTTATATTATAAATGAGAATTAAAGAAGAATAGAGACAAAATAAATATCATATAAATCATATATAATTACAGTTCCATTATAATGTCCCCCATAAGAGGTGGTAGGAGAAGATTGAACAATCATTGTTTCATGAGGCAGTACTTCATCGTCCACAGAAATAGTATGTTTGTATCCATTATATAGAGATGTGTGTAAGTTTAGTTCAAATACTTCTCATAAAAAAAACCTATTATATTGAGGATAATTTTTATATGTAAATAAATAATAATAAGATCATAGGGAGTGGAGAAGGAAAATAAAAGAAAAGAACTTGAGAGAAGGTGTTACCATTAAATCAGGTAACTCTCTTTGATTTGAGCCAAAAGGCTTTCTTGAATTGCCTTATGCCCAGGGTAAGGACTATAAGAGGAATATATGGATGTTTGGAGCTTATTTTAGTAGTGTTTGGATGATCCAAGTGGCTTGAGAGGTGTGAGTAATGGGTGGGGTGAAGTCTTTTTATAAGAGAGAGGAGGTACTATTTAGAAGAGTCTAGAAATATTATTTTATTATAATTTAATTTTCAGTTTATAAAGGCTCAAAAGTTAGTTAATCTAAATATAAGAATATTATGGATCTAAATACTCTCAAAAATAGGTTTTAGACAATGTTAGGTCATAAAATTAACCTTATCTTTAATCTTTAACCCTTAGTTAACTAATTTTACTTTTCACATGTCCTCTTGTATATTCATACTATATGGTTAATATATTTACTATAAAATGAAAAGAGACACAAAAATGGATCATTAATGACATTTTTAATATAATATATTTTATTTTTCCAAATATTAGATTTTTAGGATTATTTTATCATTTAATAAAATAGTATTTATTTTAAAAACTCATTTATGTCAATTTATAAACTATTTATATCAGGACTTTAAAAAATCTATAACAACTTGATTATTTAGAAAAAACAAAATTAATTCAAATATAACAAGTTAAAAGCATCCATAAAATTCTTTAATCGCATAAAAAGTTTCAAAATAAATTTATTTTAATATTTATAATCTCAATTATTTAAATCTTTCATTAATAAGGTAATCACTACATCATCATTCTGTCATAAAGAATTTTATTTATATAATGTATAAAAATTTTAAATAAAATACCAAGATATAGGAAATATTTTTAGATTTATAATGACTATTTATAGTCGAAAAGATCACTTGTATAACCCCATATAAAAATTGTTTTACTAAATGATATATGTTTATGTTCCATTTTCCTTAACTTTAAATTATTTTCTATAAAATGTCATTTTCACTTAAAAATGGCTCCATGGGGTCCCAAAATAGACCCAAGGATGTGCATAGTCTGCCATGTATTAGAAAATTGGGTTAGTACAAGTGAAAATGGGATTTAATATTATTATAATATTATTTTTTACCCTTATTTACCAGATTTACCCTTTAACCATGGTAAATAAAATATTTACTGAAGTTACTATTCATAATGTCTAAAAATAAAAGTTACCTATTTACAAAATTTGGACCTCCTAATTCCAAATTTAGAATCCATTTTTCCAAATTCAAAACACAAAATTTGCAAAAATTAATTTAAAATTAATTCCTATTGTCAAATTTAAAAAAGCACGCTTTTAAGAAGTAAAAACTACCAAAATATTGACATGTGCTTATTTCCAATTTCAATGTGAAATTAATTATAATCACCAAAATTGGATTAAAAGGTAAAAATATAATCCAATTACACTTTAAAACCAATTTAAATTATAATCTAACTATATAAATAAATTACATTAAAAGGTATTTTGGAATTAAAATGTAGTATTTTTCACTATTCAAAAAAATGATCTTTATCAGAAAAATACAACAATTTTACCCAAAGTAAATTTTGATATCCCTATTCTAAAGAAGAAGTTATTTTTTTTCAAATTGAACATATAAAAGTGACAAAAACTATATCCAAAAGGGGTTCATCATCAAAAGGTGGTAAAATGACTTTTTAAAATTATTAGAGTTTTTCATGCTTAAAATTGGATTCATTCTTATTTTTACGCCACTAAAACTTATTTAATAAAAGTAAAAACATTTAAAAAACATGTGTAATCATATTGTAGTTAGTTATTTTCATTCCCACAAACACAATGGCTAGATGTAAACTACTATTTAAAATTATTATATTATTATATTATTTGTCGGTATAACTCAAGGTTGTGTGCAACGAAAGATTTCAAAGAAACCCATTGTAGTGTGTTGAGTACTCTATCTGACATAGAATCCCTTTTAAAGTAAAATTAATATTTAATTCACAAATATTAATAAATATGAAAATTTCAAATTCTTTATTTACCTAGGATGTTACACTGACCATCACATGTTTGACAATTGATCTTGCGCTGGGATCACATGAAGTGTGTGATGTTGATTGTTATGGTGGTGGAATCAACGGTTGTCTACGATTTTTGGATTTAAGGTAGTGGAATCTATTCTATAAATACCCAATGACCCATCCATAAGATTTGATTAATTGTTTCTTAAAATATATATCTAAATAAATATTTGGAGAAGTGGTTTTCATGTGATGAAAAGGAGTGTACATGATTGACATTGCGTAAGTGTTGTGCATGATTTGAACAAAGTATTCAGCAAAGGTGTCTTTCACCATGATCTTACACAAAGGAGTATTGTTCTTGGATATTGTGCTAATGAGTCTCATTCCATGATATCATGAAAATGTGTCTCATGAAAAGATCTCACGAAAGTGCATAGGGGTCATATTCTAGGATCTCACACCAAAGAGTCTCATGCTAGGATCTTGCGCCAAGGAGTCTCACACCAAGATCTCATACAAAGGATTCTCGCACCAGGATCTTGCGCAAAAGTAGTCTTGTGAAAATATCTCTCACAAATGATTCTTGTGTGAGGATCTCACACAAAGGAGTATCATTATAGGATATTATGCAAGGGGCCTTGAGTCAAGATCTCATGTAAGTGTTACATGCTAGAATCACATGAAAGGGGTTATGTTATAGGGTCTCATGGGGGAGTATTTCAGAGAAGTATCAAGAAAATTAGGTTGTCATCTTATTAATAAAATAAGATCATAAAGACACAAAAAAGTGTGAATAAACACAGAACTAATTTTTAGAAGAGTCTTCTAAAGTATAAGTGTGTTCACTTCAGAGAGAGATCAGTGAGCTTTCAAATTGTGGATGGTTATAAATCAGGAGGTACAATGAGTTTTCTCTAAACTTTTAACATTTGTGTAATTTAATTTATTTTTTGTATAGCCACATTGCCTTTGTATTCTCATTTGATGTATCCTAATGAGGTTTATCCAAGTAAACTTGTTGTGTATCATGCATGCTTTCATTTATTCTCATACATTTCTATGGTAAATGGAGGGAATCATGTTTTTTTTACTAATGAAGCAAGATCATAACGTGAAGTAGTTTTAATCTGTTATACCCTAATTCACCCCCATAAGGACCCAACCTTAAACATTACATAATATTTAGTTTAAGTCAATAGTTTAATTTCTTTCACTTTAAGGATCTTTTAAGGTTTAGAGTTTTAGAGAATTAGGATATATAGAATACATAACAAAACCATATGATATAAAGTGGATAATTTTGATCAATACCCATTTTTTCACCATATAAAATTTTTAAAAATAAAAGCATGATCTATTTTATGAAAACTCTTCACGAAATTCAACTTTTCCTCTTCCAATCCCTTACTCATCATTAAATCCTATGAAAAAAATTTAAATGCATGGGATGAGCATAAAAATATTAGTAAGGGATATAAAAATAAGGAAACCATTTGTCCATTTATAAACATTAAAACTATAAAAACCCATTTCTTAAAAACATAACATTTTATCCAAAAGTGGAAATATCATTCTTTAATAAATAGCATTTATTTTACCTTTTTAAAATAGAGGATTTATTTGAAATCTCATTAAAAAACATAGGAAACACATTCAGGTACCTTGGGACATCATCACATTTAACCCTTATGGAAACCTTATAGCACTCTTACATATTGGAATAACCATATGACCAACATCTGATATAATTCTTCAGATAATATAATCATTACCCAATTCATTAGAGTATTATCTAGGAGCACTCGTTATTTAATCTATAATGGGATAACCCAATTATATTTGGGAAAACCCATCATTTATGATGTCTAATAACCACAACATGGAATAAAACATTTCATCAATTGAAAAACTCTTTTACACTTATATGAAAATCACTTTCAAATATTAAAATACCATTTTATTTCAAAAATTATATTTTCAATACAAAATAAACCATTATTTTGAAAAAAAATTCAACACCAAAATACCCAAAAAAGGAAATGAGGTTTTTAATTTAATAACATATTAATTATTTAAATGGAATTCAAAAATAAAATAATTTCCATAGTGGTGGAAAGTCATTTTCATCATGTATGTTAAGAATAGAACATTCCTTTTTTGTCAAAACATTCCATATAAAACATGTAAAAATATTAATTTTTGAAAAATTTTGAATAAAATTAAAAATATTCTTAATATTCCCTTTATAATTGAATTATACAAATAAAAATATAAAATAATATCAAGAATATTTACATGGAGGAAAATATTTTGAGATTAAATCTTTAAACATCTGAAGAGTCTTATTCCACTTTGAATAGCTAAATCATAATACCCATGAAATATTAAAATTTAAAAAAACATTAAATAAAATTATAATAGATAAAATATGGATATATAATTTCAAGTGGTCTTTATATACACCTTATAAAAGAATAAAGGTCCATATCATCAATAAATTCCTCAATGAAAGGTGATTGAGATGAAATCCCTTACCTTGAGTCTAATTTGTCATGTGTGTATTTATATTTATGAATAATAAACTTATGTAAATTATTTACATGATTTAAAAACTTTTTCAAGTTTATAATTACTTTTATTTCAGTTATTACAATGTTGTAAACAACAACACAAACAATTAAGTTTATGTCGACTGTTTTGAACAAATTCAGTTTATGTGTCCAAAACAAATTTGGTAGGTCAGATATGGTCAAATAGGTCATTATATAAACATAACCATAATAATAATAATGAAATAATTATCATATTTTTACATCAATTATACTTTTAAAAACAATCATTAAATATATTTATGAAAAATGAACCGATGTTACAATCATAGAGATGATAGGTCGTACGTTTGCATGAGTAACATTCCCATTTTTTAACGATAATTGAGAAAATAAGGTAAGTAATGTTTATCTTTTCATAATGATAATTATATTATAACAAAAATATTCAATCATATATAATTATATATATAATTCTTGTGATTTAAAAGGAATCACATCGCGTCGAGGAGGCAGTAGTCCACACATCCATGAAAGACGTTATCACTTTTTCAGTGTATGAAATTGTAACAAAGAAAATGATATATTATATTTATATAAATTTAATTATTACATTAATATAATATATATTTTATTTATTTCACATATTTTAAATTAAAACCATCCTTAATACATTCCATGTAATGTGTGAATGTATCACATCGCTTGGAGGAGGTGGTAGTCTACAAGTCTACAAACGATGTTATCGTATTTACACAAAATAGAAAGTATGAAGAAATGTGTTATATAAAAATTAAATAGGTATTAATGAAACACAAATATCATATATATCATAAAAAATATTGTTTCTATCATAATACCCATCCATGATAGATGGTTAAGTAAAAAACGACAGACATCATTTCGTGAGGTGATTGTTCGTCGTACACGAATGGGAATTTCATTACTTATTTGATAGAAGTGTGTGTTATTGTAGGTATAAACCTTAATATAATAACATATAAATTTATTTAGGATACTAATTTTATTATATAATCATATAATAATAATAAATTATCGGGTTTAGAAAGAAATAAAACATAAATACACATTGAAGAATGTTGCCTCTTTTTCAGGTAACTCCTTTTAGTTTGCACCAAAGGGATTCATTAGTTGGACTTATTACCAAAGTGAGGAATCTATGATGAATCTATTTATGTTTTTAGATTATTTTTTCAGGTTTTTTATGAGAAAAAAATCTCTATAGGTCTTATGATGTGGGGATAATGAATGAATTTTTTAATGGAGGGGGAGTAGCATTCTTGTAAATATAAAATATTAAACACTATTGGGAGGTATTCCTTACATAATTTAACTAAAATAATGATAAAATTTTAATAAAAGAGTTTATATGGCCTAAACATGTCTATATAATGGTTTTTTGAAAATTTTATAAGACATTTAGACTCGTAAGATTAAAGTTTAACCACTAAGTAACTTCATTTTTACCTTAATCATTGTAATTAATTTTAATTAATTTCACAAATATTTTTGGTAAAAAACAAAATTTGGTATTATTATAAATTATAATATATGATTATTATAAATATTTAATCCATTTTTTCAAATATCAATCATTTAAGTGTTGTAAATTAATTTAAAATCAATCCCATAGACGGGACGACATAGCAGGTTCTTAAAGTAAAAAATGCTCAAAAGTTTACTATGTTTTTATGTCTAAATTCACTGTAAAATTGTTTCCAAGGGCCTAAATTAGTTTAAATGATATAAAATGTATCTAAATATACTTTAAAACCAATTAATAAATTACCATATAAATAAAGTTTTGGGAAAAGTTTGTTTGAACTAAAATTCAGTATTATTCACTATTCATCAAAATATTAAAGCTCTCTGAAAAATACCAAAAATTCATCCAAAGTAAATTTTGATATTTATATTTAAAAAAATAATTTTATTATTTCATATAAAAAGTATAAAAGTGTCAAAAATTATATTTAATATAGGTGCACCATTAAATGGAGGTAAAACTTTTTTAAAAAAAACCCCAATTTTAAATGTAAAACTAGATTTATTATTATCTTATATTTATAAAATTTATTGTATGATTGTAAAAACATTTTATAAACATGTGTAAACATAATATAGTCATTACTATTCACTCCCTCTAATATAAATACTAGGAAATAACTACTCTAATAAAAATATTAATAATATATTATTATTTGGTATCACTCAGTCTTGCATGCAATGCAAGATTTTAGAGAAACACATTATTGCATGCTGGTTATGGTATTTTATTTTTCATCCCTTTTAAGGTAAAATTAATATATAATTCATAAATATTAATAAATATGAAAAATATTTATACTATCATTACGGGTGTTGTTACATCCTTCCCCCATTTTGGAAATTATGTCCACGCAATTTTATTCACTTATGAAATAAGTGGGATATTTTTTCCCCAATGATTTTTCAAATTCCCATGTTGTATATTCAACTATATAGTTTTTATATAAAACCTTAACCTGTTTAATTACCTTATTCCACAACACTTTCTTTCTATGGTAAAGAACCTGAACTGGTTGTTCCTCATAAGAAGGATTCTCTTCTAAATGAACTACTTTAGGGATCAAAACATGAGATGAATCTGGTACATACTTCCTTAACATTAAAACATGAAATATTTTGTGCACCTAGGATAAAATTATAGGTAAATCCACTCAGTAATAAACTAATCCAACTTTATCTTGGATTTCATATAGTCCAATGAACCATGGACTCAGCTTCCCCTTCTTACCAAAATGCATCAAAATTTTCCATGGATAAACTTTTAAAAATACAGGATCACTTACCTCAAAAGAAAGATATTTTCTTTGGTTATCCACATAAATTTTCTGCCTACTTTGATCTATTATCCTATATTACTGAATCAACTAAAATTTCTCTATTGTTTCCCCTACCAACTATGGTCCTATTAACTTACTTTCTCCTATATCATCCCAAAAATATGATATCTTGCACTTCATTCCATATAATGCCTCAAAAGGTGTCATCTGTATACTGGAATAAAAAAAATTATTATAATAAATCTCAACCAAATAAATATGTTGATCCCAACTTCCCTGGTAATTCATTGATCAAGAACGATGCATATCTTCCAAGTTCAGAATCGTTTTCCCATATTCTCAATCAGATTTTAGATGAAAAGTTGTATTGAAATTTAATCTAGTACCCAATGAATTATTAAGTCCTTTCCAAAAATTATATGTGAAATTGGTCTCATGATCTGA
Organism: Viscum album; assembly: GCA_963277665.1. Lineage (NCBI taxonomy): Eukaryota > Viridiplantae > Streptophyta > Magnoliopsida > Santalales > Viscaceae > Viscum > Viscum album. The sequence continues at coordinate 1,389,209,106 of OY728120.1, forward strand.
TAAAATAATGATAGGAATTCCATCTAACCTAATAATCTCTCTTTGTTATAGTCTAAAAAACTACTATAAATATATCCTACCTTGAATGGGAAGAAAATGTGTAGATTTAGTTAATTGATAAAAAATAACCCAAATTGATTTATTACCTTCAGAATTATTTAGATATCCTACAACTAAATTCATTGATAGATATTCCCATTCCCACTCCAGCACTGGAAATGGTTGAAGAATCCCATTTAGTAATCGTCGTTATACTTTAACTTGCTCATAAGTTAATCACTTCATAGTAAAGTTAGAAGTGACTCTTTTCATTATCTCCGACCAATAATACTCTCGAATGTCTCTGTAGATATTAGTTCATCCCATATGAATGGAAAAAAGGAGAACTATGAGCTTTAGTCAATAACTCTTTCCTCAACTGTGAATCAAAAGTCACACATAATCTTTTTACAAATTCTAAAACACCTTCTCCATCAATATTAAAATCAGGTAACTTACCCTTCATAATGGATTCTACTTTTTCTTATAATGATTGATCCACACACTCTTAATTATTTCTAAAAAAGTCAACTACACTGAAAGATAAGAAAAAACAGAGGATTTCCTTGCATCCACAACTTCTAGGACAAAATTTATCAAATCATTAACCAAAGGGTCACATTCCAAAAATAGCATGGTTAATATAGCATTAATTTTTCAACTCGTAGCATTAGAGACCTTTTTTGGTTTACTATAATGATAATGAATAATGTAATCATAATCCTTGATTAGTTCCATACATATTCTCGATCTCATGTTCAATTCCTTATGAGTTAATATATACTTAAAAATTCTTTGATTAGCATATATTTTACACTTTACTCCATCAAAATGATGCATCCAAATTTTTCAATTAAAAAAAACAGAAACTAATTCCAAATCATGTGTAATTTCATTAAACTCATGAGGTTTTAATTGACATGAAGCATAATCAATTACCAGATCATTATAAATTAGGAAACAACCAATTAATTTCAACAAAACATCATTGTATATGAAGAATTCATCACTTCTAGAAAGTAATTCCAAAATAGGAGAAGTCACTAATCTTCTTTTCAATTCTGGAAAACAATCACCACATTCTTTTTTCAAGATGAACATGAATCCTTTTTGAGTTAACTTAGTCAGTGGGATAGAAAACCGAGAAATGCTATCAAAAAACTGTTAGTAGTAACCCACTAATCCAAGAAAACTATGAATCTCAGTGATATTTGTGGGCCTTGTTCATTCTTCAATGATTTTTTAGCAAGATAAATATTTATGAAATATTTAGAAACAATGTTACTAGGTAATGAAATTGTTTCACCCAAAATTCATGATTTATAAATTTCCCATAAAGTTTATTTTCTTTTAAGATTTGAAAAAACAACCCTTAGATGCCTTTGATTTTCCTCTTGACTTTTAAAAAATACTAAAATGTCATCAATAAACACAATTTTAAACTTATCCAATAAATCATAAAAAAAATATATATTCCTAAGATCCATGAATATAGCAGTTGAATTAGATAAACCAAATGTCATAACTACATATTCATATTGGCCATATCTAGTTCAAAACATAGTATTTGGAATGTCATCTCCCTTCACTTTCAACTGATGGTAGCCTTACATTAGGCCAAACTTCAAAAAATATTTCTCTCCCTATATTTGATCAAACAAATCATCAATATAAGGAAAAGGATATTAGTTCTTAATAGTGATGTTATTCAAGGATTTATAATCAATACAAAGTCTCATTGATTAATCTTTATTTTAAACAAACAAGACAGGAGTTCCCCATGCTGAAGTTCTAGGTTGGATGAAACATTTATCTAATAACTCCTTTAATTTAATTTTCAACTCTAAAAGTTTCACTTGAGCCATTCCATAAGGGGGTTTATAAATAGGCTTAGCATCATGTACTAAGTCAACAGTAAACCCAACCTCTCAATCAGGAATAACACAAGTAAAATCATCTGGAAAAACATCCAAGTATTCACTTAATACTTGCACATCACTAATTTTAATAGCATATTTATTTTCAAAAATATGAGCTAGGTAAATTTAATTTCCATCTCTAATCAATTTCACATCTTCTTGGTATGTTATCCAAGGCATGAAATCATTGATCACAAATTTCTTAGCATTGAAATCTATCTTAGAATGATAAAATAAAATCTAATCCATACCAAGAATGATATCAAAATATTCTATGGCTAGTTTAATAAGATTTTTATGAAATACCATCCCACTGATGAAAATAGAAATATTCCAATAAATCATGGTTTCATTAATATTTCCTAATAGAGTTTTTACCAAAAGTTATATCTTACTTTCATGATGTGATATTCCCAATTTTCTATAAAGTTTCTTAGAAATGAAATAATGAAAATATCTAGAGTCAAATAGGGTATTGGAATAATTCAAAACAAAAGTAACATACCTTTCACCACTTCATTTGATGACCCAACATCAACCGTATTAGTATTAAATAACCTCTTTACACCTTTATATTTATAATCATGAATATTTCCATCCTATCTAACTATAATCGGACATGAATTACCATAATGACCAATCCGATTATAACTAAAACATCTTACCATCGGATGTCTATTAGTTACCACATTATTTGATTCCTAGAGATTCTTTTCATTACATTCATGGGCCTTGTGTCCAAACTTTTCACATTAGTAACACTTCCATGTATTTACAATACATTCTCCAGGGTGCTTTTTACCACACTTAATATAAGATTGGAACTTAATTTTCTTTTCTCCAAATTTCTTTGTTGCATATTTCCCTATCACCCACCATCCTAACCACTTATTACTTTCATCATCACAAGGTGCATAAAAGTAAAAAAAACTCCATATTAGCCTTTTCATCACAATGAAAAACTTTCTCATCGATTTTATAATCTCACGTGGCCAAATATATTCATATACTTGGTTTCAATCCTGAGTAAAACTGATTAATTTTTCTATCAGTTTCCCGAATGAGATCTGTCACATACCTAGAAAATCTTGTGAAGTTTCTTTCATATATAGTTGTGGAATATTCATCTTTATACCTCAATTTTTGGAATATTTTTTCCATTTGGAATAAAACAACCTTAGGGAAATATTTCTTTAGGAAAATTTCCTTGAATGTTTCCCATTCCATGGAATCAAGATCATCATTCTCTCTGGTATTATTAACCAAATACCACCATTGATCAAATTAACATCCAAAAGGATAAATGGAAAGGTTTTATGTTGGCATCTATTTCTGGTTAAGACTATAAATTGTCCTACTGGAGCAACTCAATGACATATTTTGACTCAAAGGATGATCTCAAGGATCCCAAGATTTCAGTATGCAAGATTTTGTGAATATGTACAAGAATTGAATCTGCAAGAAAAACCCTTTCACACTTGATATGAAGATAAATGGGATATTTTTCTCTAAGATCCTAAAAACATCCAAGTCATGTGTGCTAAAGAAGCCAAGCCAGTGCACAAAAGTATGGATAGGTGCACAAACCTTTTTCACGCCAGATATGATGTCAAATTCCCACTTTAGCATAGGCCTCCTTGCCTGCTTACACCAATGTTTTCTCATATAAATATAATGGTTACCCCCCCCCCCACCTTAATTCAAAAAATTCTCAGGAAGTCAAATCTCTACTCTTATTCGTGTAAGAAGACCACTTCCCTGATCGCGTGAAAGTCATCAAGTCAAGGTACTAGATATTGCATGACAGGTCTCGCATGGGTCCTCCTTCAGGTGGCCCCACTAGGGATTGACCCTAACCCATTTTCATTTTTTCCAAGTTAAGTGCATGCAAAATATCCCCCTTTCACACAAGTCATACCCTTTTTCAACACATCTTACGCTCAGACCCCTTCCCTTTATGTGCTTGGATCCAAACTTGCGTGCAACCTTTGACTTTGTGTGCAAGACTTCAATCTTGTGTGCCACCTTCATTGGTTCTTCTTATGTTGTACTAATTATAAGTCACCTTGTTTATGCTCCCCTTGCCCAAAAAATCTCTATATTGCAGGAACCTCTTCAGTGCGGCCCTCCAAGCTTGTGCACAGTGATTTTCGGGTTCCCTAGGCGATGCTTCATATTGCATTGCTCTACCTCTTTCCTCTTCACATAGGTATGCTAATAGATATTTTTTCTTCACATATCTAAGATAATATGGACCCCTATATCGACCAATCCTCTACCTTGTTATCACCTAGCATTGCTTGTGCCTTCCCCTCCCCAAGTACAGGTCGGTACAAGTTATGTAAGTCCAATGGGTGAGAAGTGAGTCCCCATCATCTGAGCTGCATGACGTTAAACTGCCAAGCACCCCATTTTATCAACACGCAACATTAAACTATTATCATTTCATGTGTGAAAGGCCTAGGAGTATTTGAAGTATAATGAGCATCAGAGCTCTTATACATTCTCTTTCCCTTTGGGCTTTGTTACTCTGTGCACCAAGTCCAGTCTCCATATAAGCCCTCACACACCTTGATAGGGTGTTCCCTATATGATGTCTATATTATCCTCATATATTGGGTAACCCTCCTTGGGATTCCCTCTTAGAGTAAGTCCCAAACTTCACCATTCCTCTTGGTCGCATATTTCACGACATGATCCCCAGTTCCACCACTACCTCTTGTTTCTCACACTATGCATGACTCAAGTAAGCTTAGAGAAAGAAGTGACCATGAAATACTCTTTGGGATACTAACCATACGTAAGACCCATCATATCCTCAAGTTTATAACCATGTCTAATCCCCAGAATATCCTCCGGTTGCTAACCATGCGTAAACCCCAACATATCCCCATACTACTAACCATGCATAAGCCTCATCATATCCTCAGGCAACTAACCATGCATAAGCCCCAGAATATCCTCTTCAGGATGCTAACCAAGTTTAATCCCAAAATCACCCTCCTAAACTATGTGGAATTTGATTCCCTACCACGAGGATACGTAAGAAGCCTCCCTGAGGTTCAATCCCATCACCCATGTCCCATCCTGGCCTTTCCTTTGAGCCTTTGTGTTTTGAGAAGATCGTTCCCTAGCCCAAATATTATACTTCCTTTGAGTCCCCATACATGTGTTTTGTTCTCATAGGCCACCTTCTTAAGTGTCCCATCACCTCGCCGAACTATGTGGACTTTGATTCCCATATACAGGGATACGTAGAAAGCCTCCCTAAGGTTCAATCCCAACACCACCTTCATCTTCACTTTGGTTCCATCTCATTCACCCTCCATCATCCATATTGATTATTACCAGGGTAACCTCATCCTGATGGGATCACTCCATTCAAAATGGACCGCTAACCATGTGTAAGCCCCAAATCGCCCTATAGGACTATGTGGGTTTTGATCCCTGTCTTCTAAACAGGGTATATAGGAAGCCTCCTTTAGGTTCAATCCCAACCAATGGTAAACCTTAGTGTTCCCCTTTTTTGGGGTCCATTCTCTCCAATCTACCCTTTGTGGTGTCTAGATCAGACTTCCCGGCATGACACCTTCTCTTTTTGGGACACACCCTCCCAGATTCATTCTCATTTGGCATTTTGATCCATCCATTCGGTAAACCTTCTTGGTGCTCCCTTCGAGGTATGTACTCGCCTGATATACTCTCAGTAGAGTTTTTATCAGTCTGATCCATCTTCTCTAGACATTAAACGCATGGAATGACCTGTGTTAAACATGGTAACCTGAGGAAAAACTCAGATACATGCCTCTGGCGTAAGATTCCCCACGATCAGCATGGGAAGCCTCATGTTTCTGCACCGTTGAGAAGCCCTCTAATAGGGAGGAATATAGGTGTTTTGATGTCCCAGTGTAAATACATGTCGTAGATACCTCAGCATGACTACTCCTCTGACTAAAGTTTGCTACCCTAACTTGAACCATTGGAATTTCCTGGCATAAGTAGCGTAATTAACTAGAATCCACAAAGAGATGGCATTGGGAATGAGTTTCACAAACAACATCTTAATCTATGAGGAATACCTGGACTAGGAAACAGGTTCCAAGGATGAATCCATAGAATGAGGAAATGAAATACCATCATCCTATTTCAATCAAGGCTAAAACGTCCCCAGAAAGGTGATGGATGTTTCCAGACTTTGGAAAGAGGAAATGCGGGGCACAATGTGACCGTCGGTGAATTCCAATATACTCAGGTGGCATGCCCTGGCAGAAATCATCGGAAATGGAAATGGTGAACCTAACATGAACTATTTATCCTCAAAATATGAAGATTAGTAGAAATAGAGTTATCAGTAGATGATCATGTCACCAGATTCAGATATTTTTCTTTAGGTCCCACCAAGAAAATAGTGGGCCTGGCATGAAAACTCACTAGAATTCAGGTCAGTTTATCATGAGGAATTCTAGTTTGTGGCATTGTCAGCATGGATCTTTCTCTCCAACCATGGAAGAGTGAATGGTGCTAGGGAATTGGGAATTATTTTCCTAACATATGTTTCAATGGCTGAATATTCCTACTTTTCAGGACCTAAGTAGCAGCCATAGGAAACCATTCATCTCTCACCCACAGACGTAGGGGCGGGAGAGATGCCAATGTGTTAACTCTGTATGGGTCCACCTCAACCACAACATCTTCCACAACTATAGTTGTTGGTCACCCAGGCCCCATTAAACCCTCCAGGTTCATCTAAATAAGGGTGATTGATACTCCCATTTGATTATATGTATAGGATTGGATCATCCCAATGAGGGATATGGCCCGCCAAGATCTATAAGCCTCCATGCCTCATCGTCACCACCACCCCCAAGGGTCGAACAGGGATCTATTTATCCCCACTTAAAAATAAAACCATTTTGGGAGTCTCTCTCTATAATGTTCCTATGATTCACTCCCCCTACACTGATGTAGTGAGGGACGTTTGAGCCATCCCAACTTCAACATCATCCAGGGAGACTACAACGAGGTCTCTCACCAGGTCGTGTCAATGCCACCATCCAGTCCCCCAAGATAAAGAGTAGTTAGTCTATATCCATGCTCTGTCAGCTCTAATCCTATTAACCTGACATCAACATCTGGTGCAGGCTCAAGAAGATGCATGTCAAGGGGCATCATCTTCTATAGAATTAGTGGATCGTTCCACTATAAATGCACACCCTCAGTACCATGTTATTACATATCAGGGGAACATTTATATCCAATTGGGATCGAGACCCCATCCACCCCATGGTCAAGCTAGGAAAACCCTTTCCATTCACCGATGTGAGCAGCATTCATCATGGGCCAAACCATGGTGATGGTGTTCAATATGAAGGTCCTCCTCGTACCATCGTTAGCCAGATAGAAGGCCCTCCCAACTCCTGCGCTTAGTATGGAGGTCCTCCCCATGCCACCAGGACCTCTCTAGGTGGAGGTTTCCCCCATCTCATTGACACTCAACACTGAGGTCCTCCCCATTCCCATGATCCCGGGTATAGATATTTTCCCCATATTTCATATTATCAAGGAGAAGTCCCTCCTTGTGTCGTCACCAACTTCAGTAGAGGTCCTCCCCGCTTCGTTGATGGTTAGCACCGGGGTCCTCCCCTTGTTCAGTTTTACCAGTACGAAGGACCTCCTCATGATACCATATAAAACTAACATAGAGGTCTTCCCCATGTTCTCATCAACTCTAGAATATTCCCTCCCTGCTCTAGATCTCACTACTACAAAGGTCCTACCCACAAACTAGGCAATAGACACATAGGTCCTCCTCGTGTTTTGTCTAACATTATCCTAGGTGATCCTCACACCCTAGATTATCATAGTATGGGTGATCCAAGTGTTTAAGATCTCCCTTTCCCTAAAGATCCATCCCAATGTAGGAGGGATAACCTCCACTACCAAAGGAGAAAGCTTGTGAAGTGCCAGGTTGTAGTCAACCTAGTCCACTTTTCATATCATGAAGCAGAATGTGAATTGATAATGGAGGCCTCACCTCGATCCTCTGTATCCATGTCTGGGGTAAGAACCTAGTGTTCCATATATGTTCTCCTAGAAAGCGTGAAGCACCAAATCCCTAACTACCTTCATAAGTATATGCATGAGGTGGTATATTTGGATCCCTTCCAAGGTCTTGTTGTACAGTCTTCTCTCCCATCTTTGGACTCACTCTCTAACTCAACACAAGATCATGAAGAGTTGTTCTAGGGTTTGGAAGATGATGGACACTAGCCTGACCCACCACTAATGATTTCCACCCCTATACTATAAATAGCAGTTGATATCTCATCCAATAGGGAAGTTGTGATGTAGTTAGTACCATCTCTGAGTGATAGCCCAATATGCAGTGGCTTGTCATCCTATGCACCATTATCTCCACCATCTACTCCACCACCACAACGGTCTGTATCAATTCCATTATCAGTCCAACAGCTACTACCAGTTGAGGAATGTGGCAACCAAATGTCTGATCCTGCTTCTAAATGGATAATATTATGGGATATCCTTGTAGAAAACCAATTCCTTGAGATGTTCTGGCTGATTTATACACTAGACTTCAACGCTATGGAGACTCTTGACAAGGAAGAAGTAATGTGTTTTAAACGGACTCTTTGGATGATGAATTTCCATATCCATCATCATTGGCTAGTTTATCCGAAGATCCAAAATCATTATGATGATATCAGCCAGCAGTTTCACATGGTTGACCTGATCATGCTTCCTATCGCTGAACACCCAGTATAGTCCGGTTATTATTAGATCTTCCAACAACAATGCACCCAAATATTCACTTTGCTCCATAGTATTATTTTTGAGTCATTCGTACACATTCAGATCTGTGGATGGGGGCAGTACGCAACACTCCACTTTATCCTGATTTGGTGTCAATCTGATCATCTGGGTTATATAAAGGATATACCTCCAAGCATGGCCATGGTAAATATGGATGAGCTCAAAGATAAGGATTTCAATATATGTTTCATTGTTTAAAATCTATCCTTTATGGTATTTTCACCTCTGTTGGATCCCCCGGGCATCATTACTCGCCAGCAAAGACAATTTCTTGGCCTATTTGTTCCCAATGAGTCATTACCCTTAGGTCAAGATCCTATCAAGGGTAAAGTCCCCCCTAGAACCGTGAATCCCTCTAACCCATCTAGTTTAGTATATAAGACAAAAAATGACCCCAAAAAAGCCGCGTTGCTTCAAAAAATCATAGAAAAGAACAAGGTCATCAATGAGATCCTTGCCCAGCATGCTACAGAGTGACATACAGATTATAGATATCCCAAATATGATCCCATCTATCCTACACTGATGAAGTAGATTCAAGTATAGGGTCCCCCTTTAAAATTGCACCTTATTGATCCAATCAACCCCACTCATCCAAACAGGGTAGATGTTGGAGCTTATGGTAAGTGTCCACAATATGCATCACCGAACCTGCCTGAACTATGCGAGAACCATCCTCTGACTTCTCTTTAGCTTATTCCTCTAGTTATTCCATAGTTTAATCCTCCAACAGTTCTTCAGGTTTCTCCACTGGCCGCTCCATGAGTTGTTGGGCCTGCTTATCATTTTGAAGAACCTTCCAATGTCCTAGTTGTTAGGAATCCTCACCAAGACAAGAATCCCCCTCCAGTTGATCTGATGGTTGGCCACATTTCTCACCTTGAGGCCCTCGAGATGTGATAGGTGGAAATACCGCATAATGGAAATCCATATCTAGTATGGGTAGATAGCATGCTTGTGCCCCAAGATTTTGGAAATTTTTCATTCTCCCCCTTCAATGTGATAGACGATCCGCTACAGCACCTAGCCCACTTAATCTCTAGGTGTGAACCCATGCTTGGAACCGTAGTGCGGTAGGAAGCCTCCAAGATTTGAGGCTTCATACAGACACTAGAAGGTCCTATGTTCATCTGGTACATCCAGTTACCCATCAGGTCCATATCTAGTTGGGAGGATCTCTATAAGAAATTATTATATCAGTTAAGCTCCACCACTCAGAAGACTAGTATTTTCGACCTCTTCAAGTGAAGAAAAAGGTCATATAACTGAGTCACAGACTCCATCACCTAGTGGAAGGGCCTCATTTATTCACTCAACATGTCACTATCTCAAGATCAATTGCTGGTTATGTGTTTGGGGAATGTGAAGACTGAATTGGTTCCCTCCCTCAACACTTAGGATTTCCCCCAATGGATTCTGGGACTTCTATGACAAAGCTCCTCACCTAGAGGAATCCTTGCAACATGCCAAGGAGGAACATTCATTTCCTCCCACCACACATGCAATCAGATCCTCCATAGTTGAGATAGCTATCTTTGCGCAGATTGAGACCCCCAAGATGCTGGAGTTATTACCGACTGAGCCTCCTCTATAGCCTTACCGAGGGCAGCAGCCCCCATCTCAGCCTTAGGTTTTACATCACCAACCTTATAATTAGCTATCACTGCCCCATAAACTTCCACCGCCTAGGTGATATAATCAGGATCCACATCCTTAACATAATACATACCCTCATCATGACTAGACTCTCATAGTACCTTTCTTGGAAAGGAGAAACTAGACATACTCCTTTGAAGAGGTTCAAGTCCCAAGCTATTTTTGAAGTGCGTTGGAACAGGGAATCTTGAGGCTTCAGGAATGAAGGAAGCTAGAGGAGGAGGATCTCATTGATCACCCTAACTATTTACCCTATCATTGGTTCCTTGGACATACACTCAAATAGTGTTATGTGTTCAATGACTAGATCAAGGACTGGGTCAACAATAACATAGTCAGACTGGGTCCAGCCCTGGAATAGGTGGAATGTGTTTCTTAAAAGCCAGATAGCAACGGGAATGGTGAATAGAAGTAGGATTCTAGTCATGGGTCTCAAGAGTATGATAACAGGATGGCCTGCAACATAGTCACTTGCACTCACGGTATTATCCATGCCCATCTGAATCATTCTGATCCTTCTAAATCCATCGCACCTCCACCCACGGCCTCTTCTATGTTCACTTCTTAGCCTTCCACCTCTTAGAAGATCAGGCACCTACAGAACAAGTGAAATCAAAGTCCCCTATCGGTCTCAAAGACCTCCTGCACAATCGATGACTTCATGACCCGATGATGGGGATTAACCCCATAATTCACCCAGTAATGGAAGATTCTTCATGTGAATACCAAGAGTATGTATCTGTGAATACCATTGAGCTAGTGCAGCCTTGTATGGTTCCCAACATTGAGGAACACCAGGTAGACCCTCAAAATGTCCCCAGTCGGCGCAACCCTCAATGACACTATGGGTATGTGAACCGCCATAATGCACCGGCCAATGCTTTCAGCCAACCTGTGCATGGAATGAGACCAGACAGCAGGCTCAACAGAGAGCACAGCATGTGCAGTCCTCTCACCCTGTATTATCAAGCTCACTGCCTCCATTATTTGTGTTACTTGATCAATAAAATCCATCGCATCCACACCATGGTCAGTCATGTTCATCTATGGGTATATCTTATTCATATGGTAGTCATCTGATAGTCATTTTTCATGGTTTGACCAGTGAGAAGTGGGATATACCCAACACCAGCCAAGATCCATAGGTTCTTCCAGCAATACCCATCATACCTCCTTCCACCGAGAAACCTCCTATCAGTATAAATGCATGTCTAGCACAGAAGTATGATGTGATTAAGCACCTCACCAGTATTCTTGTTAATCTATCAATTCTCGAGGTTCTATTTCTATAAAACGATATGCATGAAGCCCTTATATATTATTTGAGAATCCCCCTCTAGTTCAAAACAGAGGTAGTGGCTGCAGATGCCTTTCTTGCTGAGGAAGTTGAGCATGGAGAGTACCAATCCATTATCTCATTCTCAAGAGAAGATGAAGGTTCTCCCATACTGGCGAACATCCTCCTGTTGTATATCACTATCAAATTTAATGGTGTATAGGTTCGCTTCTATCTCGTCAACACAGGTTCTAGGATCAATCTCATCCTGACTTGGATGCTTTGCAAGCTAGGGTTGTTTGAAGCTGATCTGAATCCCTCTGACCTAAATATCCATGGTTATGATTAGATAGATCATAATCTATTCGGTAAGATCCACCTAAATACCAATTTTGGTCACTTGATTTCCAACACTGAGTTCATTTTCATATCGCAGGACACCACCTACAAAGCACTAATGGGTAGACCCTAGCTCCATATGCATGCAGAGGTCCCCTCTTTATATCACCAGTGCCTCAAGTACTCACTTAATGGTCGAGTGGGTGTACTCCAAGGTGATGTGTCTCCCTTTTCCTCTTCTGAAGCCCACTACATAGATGTAAACTATTATAAGAGAAAGGAAAAGTAAGTCTGGGCTAATGAGGTTGAACCTACCATCATTGCGGTTGATTTGTGGACAGACTTAGATGATTCTTTTATACTCCCGATTCATGGGTTGGAGGCCATGACCCTAGACTTAAGACACTACTTCATTATCTCTGGAATGAGTAAGAAGTGTGCTCCCAAGCATAAGGAGCATCAGAAGATCACTTCTCATTCCTAAATGAATCATGATCAAGTGATACTAGAACCCCTTACCCCTACTAGGTATTGAGACGTTCACCCCATGGAAATAGCAATTCTACATACTTGCATGTTTCATCAGGTTGGAATGAACTGACTCAAGAAAATGTTCCACTACTGCTTTGATATTATCAAATTCAGCCCCCTCGATTGAAGGACTGATGGAATTGGGTTGATAGATTTTGAAGTTATGGTTTCAGTAGTACAGGGGTCTCTGGATGAAGATTCCCCCACCACTTAGGTCAGCACTAGCATTCCATTAGGGTCATCTGATTCAGAACAACTTCCTCTTATCGGTGATCCTCTTGTTATGGATAATGAAGAGGATTTTGAATATGACCCTCCTGTATTTGAGGAGTGTGTCTCCGCCTCTTTTGACGAGTTGATCTCGGTGAATCTTGATACTGAGGTAGACCTGAGACCAATTTTGATCAACACAATAATTCATTTTGAAGAGTGGCCGAAGTATGTTCTTTTTTTAAATAATTATCAAGATGTATTTTCCTAGAGACATGATGAGATTACAATAATAGACCCTTAGGTTTTCATCCACTGCATCGATCTCCCAATAAACCATCATAGGTTTAAACAGGCTCTAAAAAAGATGCACCCTTCTCATGGTGCCATGGTTAAGGAAAAAGTTGATAAGATCATCAAAGACAACTTTTTTAAGGAATTTCAGTACCCTAGGTGTTGGCCAAAATTATTATAGTCGGGAAGAAGAATGGATAGATCAGAGTCTTCATCTATTTCTGGGTTCTTAATCATCACAGTTCAAAGGATGATTTCTCCCTTCTTGTGACGGAGTTGTTGACTGACACCAACACTGGATTCCAAGCTCTCTCCTTCATGGATGGGTATTATAGATACAATCAGATCCAAATAGAACCCAAGGATGAAGATTCCACTACCTTCAGAGCACTGCAAGGTACCTTTTATTAATAGGTAATTCCTTTCAGTCTGAATATTTCCAGATCAACCTATCAGCACGCTATGAAATGCATATTTAATTTGATTCTCAGGATGCTAATGGAATGTTATGTGGAAAATTTGGTGGTAAAATCCCACCATTTCCAGGACCATATCATAGATATTGAGAAGGTTTTAGGCTTCCTCTACTCCCTCCATCTAAATATGAACCCCTTGAAGTGCACCTTTAGGGTTACCTCTAAAACGTTTCTCAGATTTTTCTTCAAATATAGAGGCATAAAGATCAATCCAGAAAAGATCAAGTCCATTTTTTAAATTCCTCTGAGCAACATTCAGGAGCTCTGAGGATTTCAAGGCCACTTAGCCTATATATATAGATTCATTGAAAATTTGGCTGGAAACTATAATTATTTTTCTCAAATCATGAATAAAGGTATCATCTACTACTAGGATTAAGAATGACCTACCCCTTTTGATGAGATTAAGAAATATCTACTCCATACTCCAGTTCTAATGCCACCCATTTCTATAAAGTTGCTGGTCCTTTATGTGGCCTCCCTAGAATGATCCCTCAGTTCCCTACTCACCCAGAAGAATATTGAAGGGATAGAGAATAGTCTATATTATCTTAGTCACATGCACCTTGAAACTAAATCTAGATATCCCTATATCTAGAAGAGTTTCCTCACACTGGTCTTTACAATGTATAAACTGTGGAATTATCTGTAGAACCATGAGATACAACAGGTGTCCTGCATAGATCTAATGATATATATTCTGAATCACCCTATGTTGACAGGTTGTCTAGCTCAGTGGGAAGTGATCTTTAGAAATTCAAAATTAGGTTTGTTTCATATAAATCTATCAAGGGTCAGGCATTAGAATATTTTTTGGCCACCCATACAACCCCTGTAGAGTAGTATCTAGATCATGGATTCCTAGACGATTCCATCCTCTTAGTGGATTAGACTGTGTCGTGTTGGCAGATGCATTTTGATGGAACTTCCTGAAGTATGACTGATGAAAGACTCAATGACACCAGACTCAATGGAGTTGGTCTAGGTTTCTTCTTAATCATGCTTACACAGGCTATATTTCCCTACTTGTTCTTTTTGTCATAAGGATTCACCAATAATGGAGTGTAGTATCAGGCCCTTATCACTGCTCTCGAGCTGGCTCTCAAGATTGATGTTCCCCAAATACATGTGAAAGGGGACTCTGAGCTACTTATCAAGAAAATCAAGGGTGACTATGTCATCAGGAATATAGAGCTCATTCCCTTCTTAGAGCGTACTCACGGCCTAGTCCCCTTCTCTATTGAAGGTCACTCATGTCCCTCAGTCACAGAATGGTCAAGACGATGCCTTGTCCAGCCTTACCACATCTCTTGAAGAGCCTAACTAGGATGATTTGATCATCCATGTGGTGCATCAAAGAGTCATCACTATTGTCTCTTCAGATGATGATGATATCCAGCAGTTAATCCATATTACTACTGGTGCATCCACATGAGGACCTTCAGGTCTCCCTATCGCTGCAGAATAGACCCCTGATTGGACAACTACTTTTGTTTAGTACCTTCAACATGGTAATATCCCAACAGACAGATCTGAACATGAGTGAATCTACATGAATGTAGTATATTTCACTCTACAGAGCAGTTACATCCTTGAGAAGATCCTATAAAAATGTGTCTATGATGGAGTTATTCTTTGTTACATTCAAGGAGTTGAGATATCCCAAGTTATGTTGGAATCCCATGTAGGTTCCTGCAGAGCTCATTAGGTCGGTTCAAAACTCTATCATCATATCTGAAGACTAGGATAATTTTGGACCCCCATGGTCTGTGAATATATTAAGTTCACCAAGAGGTGTCAAATATTCCATGTCCATGCCAACTTTGTTCATTGGCCGCTAGAGCCCCTCCATAATACCTATCATAACCACTCCCCATAAAGTGTACCCCTCCTAGGCTGAAAATGTGATAAGGGAGATAGTGACACCTGATTCCCACCTCTAGAAGGCCCCGGGTTGGCGAATAGCACCAAGGGTGTAGTGAAAACACAAATGGGAGGAATTATCCTCTTAGAGAACACATGCGAAAGAGAGAGATAAGACAGAAACCAACCAAATCCAACTCAGACTATGATATAAAACTAAACCCAAGTACACGTATGTAATGTCATGAAATAACTAATACAACTAAAAGGGAAAACAACAAGTACCAAAATAAAGTAAAACAACAGAAACCACGAATCTTGAATAGCTCTTGTAAACCCCAAGCTAGTAGTAACCATCATAATCTCCAAATTTCTCTAAGTGACCTGAAAAACAGTTTATATAATATATGTTGAGTATAACAGTATACTCAGTAGGATCCTCCCTGGAGCCTCTCATTAAAAATTAAAGGAATCATGCTAAAGCACAGTGAATCAACAAGTGAAACTAACTCATCACCTAAATAGGTACACTAAGTTTCCAAACTCACCATGGATACACTCACCAAGTATCTCATAAAAGAGTATATAATATTGTAAATAATATCAAGGGTACTCCGCTAACACTTCTCTGCTAGTTTTCCACCTTTCCCCCAATGTTTCATGTCCTAAACATCTTTCTCCAAAAAGGGTATCCCAAAGACACATGCGCGAGTAACACAATGTGCACCTCATGCAATACAAATCCTTTCCCATAGACACCTGTGAAAAGTACCACACCATCCTCACAACCAGAAGTAACCAGGTAATTTTTGGGATCCACCACATCTCTAATAATGCATATCATACGTACGGTATTATACCTCAATCAATTATAGCCCATACACCAAGTAAGGGTCCTCAAGACATCATAGCCTATACACGTTACCCCTATAGTAGTACATGGGAAACAATATCTAGAATATATGTGTGTGAATAAACACAAGACATTACATCCCTCTACACATATATGGGGAAAACTAAACATTGTTCCTACCATCACAAGTAACTACTAAGAGAAGAGAGTGGGGCCAAAGGGGGTATCATCCATCCATCCTCCCAATGGCATGTTGGGAAAAACACCCCCTAGGATCAGAATCCCAGATATGTCATTCTCTCTAACCGACAGGGTGGGGTATCATATAGAAACACAAAATTAAAGGATATAATATAGCTCACAACTACACTATGGGAATAACCTTGTCTTAGACTGAATTGTAGCTGACATCTCCAGGACTCCCAGCTGCCACTGCTAAGACTAGATATCCTATAAGCAAACAACCATTTAAATATCTTTATCAAATCATATTTTCCCATTTAATAAGTTTTATTTTACTTTAATTAATTATTTAACCATTAATTTACCATTATAATTCCACATTACATTTCATTAGCATCACACCCAAAGTTTTATGCCCTCCAAGCATAACAAAACCAATTTCATAGTTACTTTAAATTGAAACCTCAGAATTGCATCCCATCAATCTCCAACCACATCAGTTAACATCATTTATTCAATAATTTATTAATATAATTATCACTCTCCATAATTTCAAGCATTCTAGAAAAGTGTTCTAAGCTACCAACCACAAGGGGCTCAACACGGTGAGTAAATGAACTACCCATTGAGTCTGTTCCACCAATGGTAGGAGCGTAGACCCATCCATCATTGGGAGACTAAATGCAGAAATCATGTGGAATACCATTCACATATTAACCTCTTTTAGAAGAAGGGTAAGAAAAACCAAATTCCACAAGTATTGGGGAAATTAAAGCAGATAACCAAACAACACATTCAATAAGAAACCACTTTCACCTCAATGGGTAAGCCCAGATTCAACCTGTTCTATCATTCGTGGTGTCCTCCCCGACACCCACATGCATAAACCAATGCATCTCACCACTCTAGGTGTTAACTAATGTCACTAAAATTGGGCCTCCCTACCCCCACATGCCACAATAGCCCTCCAAGATCACCCATATCAGGCTCACACCACAACATAAGCATCAAAAAACAAACAACAAAGTAACTGGGCTCTTATCCCCAAGAAAGTAATCTAGCCTTCACACACAAAAAGTTCTCATAGCTCCAAAGCATAAGTCACTTAGCCTTTACAAGCAAGAGGGTAACTCATAACACTTAAAGGCATTATCGTTTATCAAAAAACCGGTTCATTAATCCATCTGAAATTAACTGATTCACTAATCATAGGTTCCAAAAATGGGAAACCTAAACAGAAAGATATCATAGTTATCACTATTAATTAAAAAATTAATTTTTCATGTTTTTTGTTCTTTCATAAATAAGCATGAACATGCTAGGGGTTTATCAATTAAACATGTTTACTACATCAATCTGATTAACATCAAAATTACAACAACAATCAGATTCATTAATATGCCTCTTTATCTTTAGCCAATCAATTTATAATTAATTACAGCTTTATGTTATTTACCAATTTCCATCAAGAATGACATTCTAAATAACAAAATCATAGATACCACATTATCTAGAAAATCAAGAGGCAACAACATACAATCACTTCCAATTCTTTAATCTGGTTAAGATATTTATTATGTTAATTCCATTATTTTCTAGTGGGATAAAACATGATAACTCTACTACTACATGTAAATATAATATATAAGCCATGAATTCCCTACCTAAAAAGGTTTACAATGTTTTTTTCATGAGAAATTTCCAACATAATGGATCTTGATCACCTCTCCGGCAATGACTGTATTCACCCGGGGACGTCGGGGAATGACGGAATCATACAACACCCAAGAAAGATCTATTAGAAACATATAGATCACATTCCATAAAAAGGAAAAGGAGAACTAGGAGTAAAGGTCTATAACTCTGAATAATAGAGGTAGAACATACCCTACATCAAAGACTAATCAACACGTCCTGGTTTCCCCAAAATAGGGGTTGTGTATAAGTAGTAGAAAAAACTATAAGGGGAAACAATCCAAGGATGAAAGTTTTATTTCATGACACCTATCGGAAAGAAAGGTATGGGAATCTCATGATAGGGGAAAACAAATAAGGAAGAACAAGGGGAAGGGTATTTTAGCCTCAGAATGATCTAAACAGATCATTTTTTAGATATGTTTTAGATTTTCCATTAAAGGAGGATCACATTAAACCACTTGGTTTGACCTAGTAATGGCTTCCCCGCCATTAGAAAAATTAAGATAGGAGTTGTGGGATTTGAATCGGATTTAAATCCCTTAAAACAATGCTTGGAATGCATTTTATGTCAAAGGAAATGTCAAAGGGGTGAAACTGTAGGAATCTGAGAAAACTAGAAATTTAGAAAAGGAAATGACACCATTCTAAAAACATTTTTCATGACACCATTCTGGAATTTTGGAAAGGAAATGAAACCATTCTAGAAATACTATTCATGAAACTATTTTGGAAATTTGGAAATGGAAGTGACACCATTTTGGAAACATAGTTCATGACACCATTTTGAAAATTTGGAAAAGGAAATGACACCATTCTAGAAACATTGTTCATTACACCATTCTATAAATTTGGAAAAGGAAATGACATTATTCTAGAAACATTGTTCACAGAACTAGAAATTTGGAAAAGTGATGGTAATAAGTCTCTTTGACCTCCCAAAACACCTTCAACACCATATTTCAACAAAGGAATGGACCAAAGAGGTCAAGGATATTACACTACCAAGTACTTCTAGCCTTTTTCAGTGGGGACTTGATATCATGGGATCATACCCACCTGAAACAGCTCGCCAGTGTAGGTTTATCTTAACTACCATGGATTTATTTTCCAAGTGGGAATCAGTGTTACCGCTCAAGGAAGTCAAGTCCTATTTTATCATTGAGTTTGTGAGCTCCAACATCATTCACCGATTTGGAGTCCCTCACATCATTCTCACTAAAAACGACACCAACTTTCAAGCGACTGAGCTAAAGAAATTATACACCAAGTAAAAAATCAGATATAACCATACTTATCACTATCATGCACAAGAAAATTGGAATATCAAGGCATTAAACAAGAACCTGTATAATATTTTGCATAATATGGTTGGTCAGAATAAGAAAATTTGACTAAACAAGCTCCCCAATTCTCTCTGGTCTTAACGAATGACAACTCATAATTCTACCTGGGTGACCCCACATCCCCTGGTGTATAGAACATAGGAAATCCTACTCATCAAGACTCAATTAATATTTCTTTGAATAGATGTTTATAATCAGCAAGAGTTATAAAAATTAGTAGAATATCGTCTGGCTGAGCTGGAATCCCTCGATGAGAATAGGCTTTAGGCCTTGCACGATCTGGAGAGACCCCATAACAAGATATCCAGAGCTTTTAACAATAAATTAAGTCTTTACTCCTTCCTCTAAGGTAACATGGTATTGGCCCTAAGGATGTTGATGATACCCAGCAAGAATCTAAAAAAATTAGATCCCAAATAGGTGGGACCCTACATTATTCATGAGGTGTATCCCAATAGTGCATACTCTTTGGTCACCATGGATGGCAAGTGAATTTCACCTCCCACCAATGCCAACTTCCTCAAGTAGTACTTAGTGTGAGGAAACTATTGTCTATGTTGTAGGACATAAAACAGGCCATTATATGGTGTGGTGTAAACTTATTCTATCCTCATTCACGTTAGTTTTACAATAGTCGCACCATGTCCCACTTTGAGATAACTCATGAAAATTCCATCCTTACCACATGAAGTTAAATTAAACGACATTTCTAGAAATATGTGGGTCTTGATTCATGAATTAATAGGATATGTAGTAATTCCTGAACATTTAATCTTCGGGTCCATCCCCAGGTCCCTCAACCTTTCTGTCCCTATGTCCTTACATTATGGTCTGAGTTCTATAACATTAAACTAAGATATTATCCATCTTACATGATTATAAAATATTCTATCCCGCCTGAAAGACAATAAACTACATGGTACTCAGACATAGTCCAATTATTTCAAACCTCTGGCCTAATTCCTCTCTTAGGTTTCTGTGGTGTGGTGTGGACTCCTTTTTTCCTCATTCACATCAATTTTATTTTACCACACTATTTTCATCCCTTTTGTGATGTTATTTCCCTCCAATGTCCTAGTTATATGACAATAAACTGTGTTTCAACTCCCATCCTTACCACATGATGTTAAACTGCACGACATTTCCATTACTATGTGTGGATTGATTCTTACCCTCGTAGGATATATAGGAACACCTAGACATTTCATCTTCAGGTCTAACCCCAGGTCCCTCGACCTTTCTAGCTCTCTAGCCTTACTTTATGGTCCGAGTTCTATGACCCTAAACCAAGATTTTATTCATCCTACATGATGATAAACTATTGTGTCCTGCCTACAAAACATTAAACTGCATGGTATTCAGTCGTGATTCCTTTATTTTGGACCTTTGGCCTATGTCTCCTCCTAGTTGTGCGCATTGTGGTGTGTATTTACTTCATCCACATTCACTTTGGATTTTTTTTCTTCACCCTGAATCTTCTTTGAGACATCATTCCCAACATATGTCGTTAATAAATGATGTTAAACTGCATGACATTTCCAGAGCTATGTGGGTCTTGATTCCTACCCTCATAGGATACATAGGAACGCCCTGACATTTCGTCTCCAGGTCCATCCCTATATATATCTACCTATTTTTCCTCTTTCCTCTACTCTTCCTCTCGAGTCACCGTCCCCTAATCAGATCCCTCCATCTGATTTTCCTCATTATTGTGATTAGATTTACCATGGTATGAGACTTAGGGTGTTGGATTCTATATGGACATTCTCCCATTACACCACTATGCTTTTTATTCTCTATTTTTGGGTCTTCATATTCTTTCATATCCAAAAGGACCCCTAAATGGTATGGATGCATGGCTTTAAGGCTCACATGCCATTCTAGGCTAACATCCCAGAGGATCCCGAATGGAATCTTGATACAGGTTCCCCTCGCATTTTGAATATGGTCATCAGACAACCCTCAGTTGTTTGTTCCTATCTCAGGATACATGACATGGGTGTTGTGTTCTGAATATGGTCAGTAGTTATCCTCCATCATTACGTTAGTCCCCATTGCATCCCAAATATTGGTCTCATAATTCACATTCCTTCTCACATATTTATGTCTATATAGAACTTCAATGCTCTCGGTTCCATCCCTCCATGAACCTTTACACGTTGAGTGGGTGGACTAGTGTTGTGGGTTGCCTTTGACTCCACACCTTCATTCCTCTATTGTTTACTTCTGTGTGTAGTAAAGATATTTTCCACCCATTGTTTTCCAAACCGAGCAAGGCTCACGTGGGGTTAGGGGTCCTTAATAAGGTTTATACATTCATGGAAGAGTCACACACCTTATGTTCCAAGCCTTATGACCTTAAAATATGAGTGGGTTTTCCCTAGAAAGTTGTGATGTGATGTGGAATTCTTTCCTTCATTCACGTCGGTTTACTTTATGACACCATGTTGCATGTTTCCACTTTGGGGAGCTCCTTCTCATGGTCTGACTCTATGAACTTAAACTAAGATCTTTAGTTTCCATTTTCAAATTACATTAAACTACATAGAAACCTCGATTTTCCTTGTTTCAGAGGATATCTCCCACCTTGGTGTTGGCCATTTACCACATCTTCCTTAAAGAACTATGTGTGGCTTGATTCCTTCCCTTGAGGGATACATAGTGATTCCCATAAACCTTATTCCTAGGTCCAGCTATAGAGTCACCCATTTCCCATTTCTATCCACTCTCAGTCTAGGTTTCCTATTGAAGATGTGTGGGGTGTGGTGTGTACTCATTTTTTTCTCATTCACATTGGGTTTATTTACCAAACCTAGAATTTATCTCATGTACCAACCACATGAAGATAAATTGCCCGATGTTATCATCCTCATCACATGACATTAAACTACATGGGTATATCCCATGCACACGAAATTAAACTGGGAACCCATAGTCCACACTATATGACCTTAAACTGAGAGCTCTAGGTCTGAGCGACATGACCTTTAAAAGACTCATAGCACCCCTCAGGATCTTGATCTTCAAGGTCGGGTCTGATTCTTCCTATAGATATTTCACACCGTCATGCTTGAATGTGTAGTGATGCAAGAACTGGAGTGTTGGATTCCATAGGGACACTTTCCCACCTTCACCTCCATATTTCATATATCCCTTTATTTGGGTCACCATCATCTTTCATATCCAAAAGGACCCTAAAATAGTATGGATGCTCATCCTTAAGGTTCACCTACCATTCTGGGCCTACATCCTGGAGGATCCCAAATGGCATCTTGAGATAGGCTTATCCTATGTTTCGAATATGGTCAGCGGTCGACCCTCGGTTTTCTATTCTCATCTCATGCTAAATGATATGGATGTTTTGTTTTGAATATTGTCAACAGTTATCCTATATCGTTACGCCATCCCCACTGTGCCCTAAATATCGGAAGCTGTGATTTTCATTTTTCCTACCCTTTCATGTTCTTGTGGATTTCCAACACCCATGGTGTTGTCCCTTAACGCATTCGCGCGTGTTCAGTAGGACTGCTAGCATGGTTGAATTTTCCCACCCGGCACTTACTTTCCCATGTTTTTCACTCTTATGTGATGGGGAAATCTTGATATATCTCCTTGTTTCCCAAACTGATCTGGATCGCATTGTCTTGGTATTCTTGGTAGGGTTATACCCACATACAAAAATTGTACAGCCTTATGGTATGAGTTATAATGCCTTTAACTAAGATCTCTTTCTATATAAGCAACATGACATTAAAATATGTTGCCTCATCCCTTGTGACATTAAACTATTGTGTCCTTACCAAATGATTCTAAAATGAAAGGGAAGGTACTATCATATGACCTTAAACTATGACACCATTGTTGTAGCTACACGATGAAAAATGCCACCGCATTGTGGTGTTTTCACTTGAGAGGGATTCACTTTTGGTACTGATCATCCTCCATGAAACTTGAAAAGAACTATGGGTGTCTTGATTCCTTCCCTCATAGGATACATAGTGATGCCTAGATCATTTATCTTGGGTCCATCCTCAGCATTATCACCCCATTTTTTTCCATCAACACATGAAGTTAAACTACAACCATACCCTAAACAATTTCAGGATTCCCTGAAATAATTGCAGTATGATTTAGCCTCATCACTATCAAAGAGGATTTCCCCCACCAGTGTTGTTCTCTAATCAAAATGTTTTTTTTGAGAACTATGTTCAGATTTATTCCCATCCTTATGGTATATGTAGTGACTCCCAAAAAATATTATTCAGGCATATCCCCAATTTCATTATCCCTCATGTCCCTTTGGCCCCGATTATGGTCAAAACTCTATGAACTTAAACTAGCTTCTAATAGTCCATGAAACATGGCTTTAAACTATTATCCCCGGTCCAGGAAATATGACCTTAAAACTATCTGAAATGTCATAGTAATATGAAGTTAAACTATTCTATGTATCATCCTTACAATATGATGTTAAACTAAATATTTATTGTCTTCATCTATGAGTAATTCTAGGTCCTCACTGGAGAGGTCTTATTTGGAAATTGGTTTGATCCTAGTTCATACTGATGTGCTCACCCAATGTTCTCTTATCATGGTGGTGTAATTTCAAGAGTGTTAGACTCTATTCGGACATACCATCATTCCATCCCACACTTTTCATGCCCTTAATTTAGATCCTCATCACCTTTAACATCCAAAGGAACCCCCTAATAGTATTGATGCCCGGCCATAAGGCTCACCTATTGTCCCCGGACAATGTTTCAGAAGACATCCGATGAAACTTCATGTTTGGCCCCGTGTTTCGAATATAGTCAATGGTTGGTCCTTGTTTGTTTTCCTATTTCAGGTTAACATGATATGGATGTTGTGTTTCGAATACGGTTAGTAGTTATCCTTCATTGTCATGCCACTCCCACTATGTTCCAAATTTTGGGTATCATGATTCACACTCCTCATTCTTCTTTTTTTGGATTGATTCTAATTCCCCTAGAATTACCCTTCCCATGCACTAGAGTGAATTTGGAAAGGAAAGTTGGTTGTTTTAAGATCATTATCCTCCAGTCACAACCTCGCTCTCATCCAAGATATTCTTGTTGGTCAGTTGACAATGTCAGACCTTTAGTGTTCGATGTTTAGATGAACCTCTCATACACAAATTGGGTAATTGTGTGGTTGTCCCTTGTTTCTCACACTGGGTATGACCAACATGAGCTTAGGTATTGATCATTTGTTTCTTCACAGTTATGATTGAGATGCAAAGATTAAAGAAAACAAGAAAACAATAAATCCACACATGTAGTTAAAAATATTAAAATAAGGAGGAAGATATGTTTATGATTTTATCCAAAATGCACCCCTTATGGATATGTACCTTAAATGGACTTCTTATGTTTCACCACCCTCTGGTGTGTAGCTTCCAGAGTTGTTTCCCAAACCCTAAGATCCCTTTCTTCATTAGAAGCTATGGAACAGAGCTCATTATCCCTGCTTTGCATTCATTTATGCTCTACTTGAATCTCATCCATCTAACATCTCACCAGCACTACCTGCTTATGGGATTTCGTAGCTGGGCTTTCAATCATTCAATGAGATCATATTGGTTCATGATGAACATGGAACGCATGCTGGTTTTCTCATAGAGACGTTAGAATTATTCCTCAGCCTCATGGAACTTCTATATATTCACATATTTCTTCTTGTATTTGGAAGAATCTAAGTGTTGGATGCTCACCCAAATCCTCTTAGTAAGATAATTGTGGGTCATTGTATGAAGATGGAATGAATTTGTCCCTCTAGAAAAGAGAAATAACATATAGGTATAAAGTGACCCCATCTGTATCATCCCCTCCACCTATACTTTCTTAAGGAATCATTTGATAAATTTCCATGCCTTTCTATGTGTCATGTGACTCTCCTCAGCTGTGTCAAGGTCAGAATCATCCATCTCTTTAGGATATCTGGGTCTGATTTTGGGAAGGAGGGCCAGAAGTTCAGCAGTAGATTCCTCCTCTAGAATACTTTCTAATGGACTAGGCTTTATGTTATGTGGGAGACCATCTTCACTCATTTCTTATTCAGAAACTTTTCAATTTCCAGTTTTAGGATCCTCCCTGGCAGTGGCATAACCTATGGTCACAACTTTCTGCCCATCGGATTCCAAGATTGGATCAATTTGAATGGATGTTTCTTCATGAATATGTACAATCACCAGTGGACCCCCTATAGATGTCCCATACTCTATTGTTTTTTGAGCCTTTAATATTGTGATCACTTCATGGAGAAGGAATACTTTTATTAGCTGAGTTCATAGATAATATATGTGTGTCTATAAAGAGTGATACTTGCAAGAGCTAAGTGCAGTAGGGTCAAGTGCCTGAGTCATTATAGGAGCTACCACTATGGGGGATCCCTTAGCACTTGTTAACTTGATAATTGGCATTAGTTACTTATGGACAATGGGAAATTCTTGGGTCTCTGAGTTCATCACTTTGACCCCTTCTATTGGTTCACTACTTACTGCTTTAGCTATGGTTGTTCATCCGCCTTGCTCGACCCCAGATGAAGGCTCAAGGAGATTTACTTACATGTACATCAGTATATTTTCACCCCCTATAGTGGGAACCTCCTAACCACCACTATAAATGTGTTCCTAAATAGGGTATAGTTTGGTCGGTGGATCCAAGTTATGGAAATAGAAGGAACCAAGAGAGATGGTAATTAGGACTTACTTTGAGATGTTTGGCCAATTCTACATAAGAGCCTGTAATTTCATTACTCTCACATGGGATTATTTTATGGGACACAATTCCCTAAACATCTTCACCTTTATTCCCCTCATCCTTGACCTACTCTTCTTCCTCTTCCACTTCCTCATCCTCCTCCTCCTCCTCTTCTTCATCTTCTTCTTCATCGTCATCATCATTCTTGGGTGTCAACTCCTCCAAGTCATGCTCCTAGCTGAGCATCACTTTCACCAAGATATTTGGTTCTTCATACCACCCTTTTTGGAATTCATAAACATCCATGGCTATTTGGTACTCATGTTGGTGATGAAATTCCAACTTTTCTACCACCAGAATACGCCTGAAATCTGGTAGGTCGAGTCAAGTGCATACCAATTTTTTTCACAGGGCTTCCAGACTTAGCATTTGTTGCAGAGTCCTCCAAGCCGACCATAAGGATGGGAAAATGGTGTCAGAATTCAGTTATAGGTGGTATCACAGCTTCTTTCTAGGATTTTCCCTAGCTGGTCCCTGATGTTGCCTATGGGACCAGCTCTCTTTAGATGGTGGAGGCACAATTGTGCCTTGTGATGCTCCTATTGCCAAGGTTCCAACTTGTGTCATCCCAGCCGTATGGCTCACCTCTGGTCTTGCCTCACCAGTAGCACCTTGCTTTATCTCTCACAATCCATACTCTATTCTCTTCGCTTTCATTTTCTGAATGTGTTTCCATAGAATCACCTCCAGATATGCTTCCACCCAATGGTCAGCATATTCTATCGATAGGTTGGTGTCAACATCAGTGGGGGGAAGGTAATTACTTCAAAAAATCTAGAATTTGTAAACATGATCTTGAGTTATATAAGGTTACAGGGATGTCTCTCATCCCTGACTTTAGTATACACTTTCTTTGGCATCTGTTTCATGCATCCCAAACTGCCTTGAAAACCTTGATGGTACATAGGGTTTATAAAAAATCTTCCCATCTGTCCAGGTTACCAGTACACTGCCCCTGATACTTTGTAAATACTCCCTCTACTCTATTGGGCCTTTTATATCATCCATCATCAGGATAACCGGGTTTCGAAATGGGTGGAAGATGAAGTTTTCATGATTTTTGATCCTAATAATAATCCCATCCTCATTAAGCATCAGTGGTCGAACCCCAGCGATATTTAGCAGATATGGTCGCAGACTGTCTCCTGAAGGATGAATTTCATTTGGGAAATCATACCTATCACAATGAGCTACAACCCAACCTTGAGTAATCTAAAAAGGGTCACAGATTCTCCTGGGCATACTCCCTCTTGAAATGCACCCTATAATGTTGTACAACATAGCCAACACAAGCACCCCCAACTTGACCATGTGGTTGGTTTCTATGATCCCGAACATCACCAATGTCCCTGGGTGGACCCCCATACTCATATCCCTTATTGGAAGTAGCTACCCACATAGTAATGTAGCAATAAACCTATCATATCGAACATTAAGGTCTCATCATTCATTCGCACGGAAGCCCCATGATTGGTATTAGCCTACATCTAGGATCACCCAGTACAATCTGGCCTAGCCCCTCTACAGTGAGTTTGGGCTCTATTTTCCTCACCCTGGAATTATCACTACCTTATCCTTTTTCATAAACAGACTAAAATATGATGGATAAGATATATCCTTTAGTATGTTATTGATCTTTAGCCTCTCCTTCTCCAAGTTCAACAAATGACATTTCAGCATGGGGGTTCGTATCCTGTCTCCCCAAACTTTCTCTATCAGTAAGAACTCATCATACTGGTACCCTTATAGGGGAATGCCTCTGATACAGTGGATGTCCCAAAGGCTAATTCCGGCCTCCCATGGTGAAGATGGAAAATATTAGTATCAAGAGACCATCAGCTAAATGTCTTTAGCACTTGGTCCTAGTGGCAATAAAAATGGAATTGTGATGTTAATGCAGCCTCGAAAAAACATGATGTGTCAAAGCTCTACCCTGAAATCCTCACATGTGTGGCGTACTTAGTACACCCATTCCAACTCACTAGTGAAGTTTCCACTAAACCTCAAGTCCTAGTCTTACTGCCAGCCCTTAGTCTCATCGATAATACTGCTCTTGAAAGTGCTTTCAGAGTGGGAGAGGAAGTCTTCAGCAACTGGTTCACCCCCATAACTATTCTGTTTTTTGGGTCTTGGACATAAACAACAATATCCCTAGCTTCCCTAGTATGAATACCATTGTTAGTAATGTTGAACCAAAAAAGGTTGTCCTTATGCATCACCCATGACCACAGAGAGTCGGTTTCAAATCATGGAATCATCACCTCCTCCAGAATTTTGATGTTTCGGAATGGAAGGTTATCGCTCAATAGATAATCCTTTTGATCCTACATAGACATGCCTAGAAGCATCTGATTATCATATATCACCCTTCTCGCATGAATAATTTGAGGGTTGGAAGTCATATCATCCCTTAATGCAGTATAAGCAACCTCTGCATCCTCCCTATCAATGTCGATCTATTCACGAGCCATCTTGTTTTGGTCATGGACAAACAAAGGGATTTTCATGAAATAAGGGGGTTTGGTGAAAAATATAGGTAGTTTCATGCAATATTGGCATCATCTGTGAAGGAAAATCCATCCAAGTTAGAAGTGAAAAATAACCAATGGTTTCATGTAAGGCACTGACTAAGTTCAATAGATTTCACACCAAAAATAGAAACTTTCATGCATGATAGAGGATATCCTGTCACATAGGAAAGTCAAGATATGGAGTCTGGTACCCCTATATTTATAGGTATAGATCGGGTCTCCTTCTCATGCACAAGGGATTAGAAAAATAATTCCACCATTTTTGTGTGCATTGACCATTAATTATTATTCTCTTCAGTGTTACCCTTAGAACACGACCTTCTAGTTCCCTTTCAGATCAGATTACAGGGGAATTTTTTTCACACCGAATTTCGGTTGAGACCATAAATTAGCCTATTAGAGTAACCCAACAATATGTTTTGACTTAGTTGATGATCCCGAGGATCCTGAGATTACTGCATGAAAGATTTGGATCATGCACACAAGAATGGAATCTGCGGGAAAAATTATTGCGCACCCGATACAATGTAAAATGATTTCTTTCATTCCAAGCTCCCAAAAATGGCCAAGCTAGGTTCACTAAAGAAGCCAAGCCAGTGCGCAAAAGTACGGAACAACACAAAAACCTTTTTTGTACCCAATATACATTAAACGACCACTTTTTTTAGGCCTCCTTACATGATGCCCCCAAATATTTCACCTATAAATAGAAGGCTATCCCCCTTACTTCAAAAAACACTCTAGAATTTGAATCGTCACTGTCATGCATGTAAGATGAACCCTTCTACAACCAAATGAAATTTATCATGTCAAGGTACTGGATTTTTCCCAATAGTTCTCCCATGGGTCTCCCATTGAGTGGGCCCACTTGGGCTTGACCCTCTCCCATTTCCATTTTTCCAAATTCAAGTGCACGCAAAAGATCACTCTTGTGTGAAAGGATTATCCTTGTGCAACACATCTTATGCTCAGACCCCTTACATTTGAACTCTTGGAACCAAACTTGTGTGAAACCATTGACTTTGAATGCAATCCTTAAATCTTTTGTGCCCCTTACTTTGTGCTCAATGTGTCTTTTTCATTCTAAGTCACCATGTTCGATCTCCCCTTGGGCGCAACATCTCTTTCTTGTATGCACCTCTTATATGCATCCCTCCAGTCTTGTGCGCAGTGATTTTCAGGTTCCCCGAGTGGACCTCCATGTTGCGTTGTTCTACCTATTTCTTTTTCGCATAGGTACGTTAATAGCTATTGCTTCTTCGAATAGCCAAACTAACATGGACACCACTATAGACCACTCCTACACCTCGTTAACACCTATAATTGCTTGTTCCTTCCCCTCCCCAAGTACAATTACGTAAAAGTTATGTAATTCCAAGGGGTGATAAGTGAGTCCACGTTGTCTGAGCTATAATACATTAAACTGCCAAGAACCCCTCAGCCTCAACACACAATGTTAAACTGTGATCACCACATGTGTGACAGGCCTAGGAGGATTTTAAAGATAATGAGCATCATAGATTTTCTACCTTCTTCTTCCCTTTGGGATTTTCCACTATGTGCACCTTGGGTGGTCTTCACATAATCCCTAACACACATTTACTAGGTGTTACCTATATGATGGACATATCCTCCTCGTACATTGGTTCACCCTCCTTGGGATTCCCTCCTGGAGTAAGTCCCAAACTTCACCATTCCTTGTGGTCACATCTTTCATGACATGATTGTTAGGTCTTCCACTACCACTTGTTTCTCACACCGAGAATGACTCAAGTGAGCTTAGATAAAGCATAGATCAATACATTATCTTCAGACATATAACCATGTGTATTCCAGAGAATATCCTCGGGCTTCTCAACATGTGTAAGACCTAGCATATCCTTGGGATACTAACCATGCATAACACCCAACATATCTTCATGATTCTAAACATGTGTAAGCACCAGCATATCCTCAGGATACAAACCATATGTAGACCCCAGCATATCCTTTTCCAGATTATAACCTTGTGTAAGCTTGAAATCACCATCCTAAACTACATGGACTTTGATTACCCGCCATGGGGATACGTAAGAAGCCTCCCTGAGGTTCAATACCATCACCCATGTCCCATCCTAGACTTTCCATCGAGCCTTTGTGTTTTGGGAAGATCATACCCTAGCCTGGAGGTTCTACTTATTTTGTGTCCCTATACATGCACTCCATTCTCATAGGCCACCTCCTTAGGTGTCTCATCACCTCACTGAACTATGTGGACTTTGATTCTCATCCATGGGGATATGTAGGAAACCTCCCTAATGTTTAATCCCAACAATACCATCATCTTCACATCGATTCCATCTCATTCACTATCCACTTCATTCAACCCTCTATCATCCATCCTAATTCTTACCTAGGCCCCCACATCCCAATGGTATCGCACCATTCAATACATTCCGCTAACCATGTGTAAGCCCCAAATCACCTTCTCGAACTATGTGGGTTTTTATCCCTATATTCTAAATAGGGTACATAAGAAGCCTCCATAATGTTCAATCTCAGCCAATAGTAAACCTTAGTGTTCCCCTTTTTTGGGGTCCACTCTCTCTGGTCCTCCCTTTGTGGTGTCTATATCAGACTTCACAGTGTGACATCATCCCTTTTTGGGAAACATTATCCCAGATCCGTTCTCATTGGGCATTGATCCATCCAATCAGTAAACCTTCTAGGTGGTCCCTCCTAGGGATGTACTCTCCTGATCCACTCTCATTAGTGTTCTGATCAATCTAATTTTTCTCCACTAGATGTTAAACTCGTATCATGCCCTGTGTTTAACATGGGAAGCCGACGAGATCCTTGGATACATGCCTCTAGAATAAGATAACCCTCAATCACCATGGGAAGACTCAGGTTTCTAGGCCCTTGTGAATCCCTCTAATGAGGAAGATTATAGGTGTTTCAGTGTTCCAATGTCAATGCATTCCATAGATGCCTCAGCATGACTGCTCCCCTGACCAAAGGTTATTGTCCTAACATGAGATCTTGGAATGTCCTAGAAGAAGTAGCGCAATTAACCAAAATCCACAAAGATATGGAATTGAGAAGGAGTTTCGTGAACAACATATTAATCTATAAGGGAGACCTGAACTAGGCAACGAGTTCCAAGAAGGAATACATGGAAGGAGTAACCAATATCCCATCATCCCATTTTGATCAAGGAGAAAATATCCTTGGAAAGGTGGTGTATGTAGTACACCTTTGGAAAGTAGGAATGAGGGGAATAATACAACTTTCGGTGAATGTCAACATGATTAGGTAGCACACCCTAGTGAAAAGCGTCGGAAAAAGTTACCTTTTGACATTCTGAACATCCCATTACATCAAATATATTTTCCATAGCATTGATCCATCCTTAGGATACCACTAGGTCATATGATCTAATGGATTATGGGGGGGTTTTCCTCATGAAATTATCATCAAAATACATGTTACTTTATGGTATATACAGTTCCTCTCTAACATGGATACCCAAATTATTTATCACCTGATTCAACTGAGATGTTACTACAACAAACTGCTCTATTCTGATTCTGAACTTCTCAAGATCTTGATTGGGAAAGGTATCTTCCTCTTGGTTCCTTATCACTATTACTTCCATATTTCCTCTGTGTAAAACCATTTTGAACATACATATTTTAGACAAAGAAACATGGTAATCTTCAATTGCTATAACACTTTAACTTTACCATAAGGTAAAAAAATTCAAGGCAAGGTTATTAATATTACCCTAACCCCTAAAGTTATCTAAACCTACCTTTGATACCAATTATATGGCCCCGACCTTAAACATTAAATAATATTGTTTTTAGTCAATAATTTACATTCTTTCACATTGAGTATCTTTTTAGGTTGATAGTTTTAGATAATTTGGCCATATATAATACATAAAAAACCATATAATACAAAGTGTACACTTCCAATTAGTATCCATTTTTCCACTATATAAAAATTTTAAAAATTAATCATGACCTCTTTTATGAAAACTCTTCATGAAATTCAACTTTACCTCTTGCAATCCCTTAATAATCATTAAATCATGTGAAAAACATTTAAAAGATGGGATGATCATAAAAATATCAGTAATGGATATAAAAAAAGGAAAATTTTATTCCATTGATAAACATTAAAACTCATGAAAACCATTTCTGGAAAACAAAACATTTTACCCAAAAAGGTAATATTTCATTCTTTAATAAATAACATTTATTTTAAATTTCGAAAAAAATTATTTCCATGAAAACTAATTAGAGAACATAGAAAATTCACGTAGGTACTTCGGGATATCATCACGTTGAACCCTTACAAAACCCGTATATATTTTAATAACTATACATCCTACTTCCAATATAATTATCTAAAGAATATAATAAATACCCAATGAATTGGAGTGATATCTGGGAGAACACATCATTAAAGATATAATAGGATCACCCAGCGCTATATAGGCACACCCATCATTTATAATTTCCAAGAACCACAACATGCGTAAAAATATTTCATTATTTGAAAAACTCTTTTAAAATCGTATGAAAATCAATTTCAAATATTAAAATACCATTTTCTTTCCAAAATATGATTTTCAATAAAAAATACACCTTTCTATTGAAAAATAGTTTTTAATACCAAAATACCTAAAAAAGGAAATAAGGTTTTTCATTTAATAAAATTTTAAATCTTAAAAAGGAAACCAAAAACTAAATAATTTCCATGGTGACTTAAAAGTTATTATCGTCATGTACGTTAATAATAGAACATTATTTTTTTATCATTTGTCAAAAAATTCTGTATAAAACATGTAAAAAGATTCATTTTTGAAAAAAATTGAATTAAATTAAAAATATTAAAAATATTTTTTTTTAATATTCTTATATAAATAAACATATAAAATAATATCAAGACCATTAACACAGAGGAAAATATTTTGAGATTAAATCTTTAAACATTCAAAGTGTCTCATACCACTTTAAATATCTAAATCATAATACCCATGATATATTGACATTTAAAAAACATTAAATAACATGTGAATAGATAAAATATGGATATATAATGTCAATTGGGATGTATATGAACCTTATAAAATAATAAAGGTGCATATCATCAATAAATGCCTCAATGAATGGAGATTGAGTCAAAATCCCTTACCTTAAGTATGACTTCTCATGTTTTTCTTTATCTTCCTATATAATAAACTCATGTGAAATATTTACTTTCGTCATAATATTTTTAAAGTGTATAATTACTTTTATTTTACTTATTATAATGTTTTAAACAACTACTTAAACAATTAAGTTTACGTCAAGTGTTTTGACCATATTCAGTTTATGTGTCCAAAAAAACTTTGGTAGGTCAAATATGGTCAAAGGGGTCATTATATAAACATATAAATAATAATAATCAAGAAATAATTATAAAATTTATACATAAAATTCCCTTTTAAAACCAATCACGAAATATATTTATGAAAAATGAACCAATGTTCTAATCATGGAGATGGTAGGTCGTGCGTACACATGAGTAACGTTCCGATTTTTCAATGATCATTACAGAAATAAGGTAAGTAAAATTATTTTTATATAAAAAAAATTATATCATAAATAACATTTTATTTAATCATATATAATTATATATATAATTATTATGATTTAAAATTAATCGCATCTCGTCAAGGAGGCAGTAGTCCACACATCCATAAACGACGTTATCACTTTTTCAGTTTGTTAAAAGATAATAAATAAAATGATATATTATATTTACATAAAGGTAATTATGTAATGAATATAATATATATTTTATTTATTTCACATATTTTTAATTAAAATCATCTTTAATAAATTCCATGTAATGTGTGAACATATCACATCGCTTTGAGGCGGCGGTAGTCCACACGTCCACAAACGATGTTATCATATTTACCCAAAATAGAAATACTGAAGATATGTGTTAAATAAAAATTAAAAAATTATTAATAAAACATAAATATAAAAAATATATCATATAAAAATAGTGTTTCAATCATAATTCAGAACCATGATAGGTGGTAAAGGAAAAACGAACAACATCGTTTTGCGAAGCGGTAGTTCATTATACACAAACGATAATTTTATTACCCATTTGATGGAAGTGTGTGTAGTTTTAGGTATAACCCTTAAAATAATAACATATAAGTATATTTATGATATTTTTTTTATTATATAATCATGTAATAATAATAAATTAAGGGTTGGATAAACAAATAAAACATAAAAGCACATTGAATAATGTTACCTCTTTTCGGGTAACTCCTTTTGGTTTTCACCAAAGGGATTCCTTGGTTGGATTTATGCCCAAATTTAGGATTCTATGGTGAATTTAGGAATTTTTTAAGCTTATTTGGGTAGGTTTTGGATGACCCATAGGTCTTTATATGTGTAAATAAGTTGGTATAGTGAATGCATTTTTATAGTGTAAGGGCAGTGGCATTCTTGTAAATATAAAAAGGTAAACATTATTGGGAGGTATACCTTAAATAATGTGACTTAAATAATGATACCAATTAGATTAAATAGGTTATATGTTATAATAACATCCATACAATGGGTTTTGGACAAGTTTATAGGTCATTTATACTCTTAATATTAAAGTGTAACCACTAAGTAACCACATTTTTACCTTAATTGTTGTAATTAATTTTACTTACATTCACTTGTATTTTTGGTAAAAAACTAAGTTGAACTTATTATATATTATAAATTATGTTGATTCAAAATATTTAATCCATTTTGTTAAATTCAAATCTCATAAGTGGAATAAAGTAATTTAAAATTAATCCTGCATACAGGATGAAAAAACGGGGTTTTAAAGTAAAAAAGTTTCAAAAGTTTGTTTGGTTTTTATTTCTAAATTCCATGTGAAATTGTTTCCAATGAACTAAATTGTTTTAAATGATATAAAATTTATATAATTATACTTTAAAACCAATTAAAAACATTATTTTAAAATATCAATAAATTGGATGAAAAATTAGTTTTGAACTAAAATTCAATATTATGCACTATTCATAAAAATATCAAAGTTCTTAGAAAAATGAAAAAAATTAAACCAAAGTAAATTTTTATATTTATCTTTCAAAAAAAATTATTTTTTATTATAAAAATTATAAAAGTGTCAAGAAATATATTTAAAATAGGTTCGTCATTAAAAGGCTTTGAAACTACTTTTTAGAAAAATACCATTTTTAAGCATAAAACTAGATTTATTCTTATCTTATGCCTATAAAATTTATTGCATGAATGTAAATACATTTTATAAACATGTGTAAACATAATATAGTTATTATTATTCACTCATTCCTATATAAAGTCTAGGAGGTAACTACCATATTATATATATTAACAATATATTATTAGTCAGTATAACTCAGT
Source organism: Viscum album (assembly GCA_963277665.1). Lineage (NCBI taxonomy): Eukaryota > Viridiplantae > Streptophyta > Magnoliopsida > Santalales > Viscaceae > Viscum > Viscum album. Next base: position 1,389,245,369 of record OY728120.1, read on the forward strand.
CTTGCCTGCAATGCAAAATTTTGGAGAAAATAATTGTTGTGTATTGAGTATACCGTTGGATGTAGCATCCATTTTAATGTAAAATTTATATCTAATTAATAAATATTAATAATTATTAAAAATAATTATTCTCTCATTATATGATCTTTTACACCCCCTCTTTGGCTATTTAACCTAGTTAGTCTAACAATTGGTATTGGATCCAAAGGTTAATTTCAGTGTTTCTCTCTATGGGGATTAAATGGAGGTTTTCAATTATAAATGGATTCTGATCTTTGATTAAAACAATTTTTAATTATAAAATAATCATATGTAGCACTACTTATGATCTTTAGGAATGGATGTCTTTATAGTAACAATGCATGGTATTTCAGCCTGTGTGGACAGTGGTTCACTATCAGAAGCTAACTGAAGGGAATTGTATGCTGACTCAAAAGGAATCAATGATTTAGGGGGATCCATATCCAATGAAATATATATGAAGGTGATTTCATGCAATACATCACATGCTATGTGGGAAAATTTTATAAATATTTATGAGGGAAACTCATAATTCATAAAGGCTAAGCTACAGGTTCTATAGAACAAGTATGAGGATATGAGAATGCACCCAAATGAGTCTATGGATTCATTATTTTATCAGGTGAATGGTTTTTGGAAATCATGTGTGGTCTTGGAGAAATTATTGAAGATGTAAATATTTTTTATCACATATTAAAAAGACTTACACCTTAAATTAATATTAAAGTTTCTATATTAGATGATAAAGATCAAAAGGAGATAACATTGGATAGATTACACATTACTTTTGTTGCATACAAGATGAGAAATAGTGATAATGAGTCTGTAGAAAAAGAGAGGTCCAAATAAGTCGAATTTAAGGCCATTAAGAAGCTCACCATTAAACATAGTTAAAAATAATTAGTGATGGATGAGGTGATGTCATTCCTTTACTCAAATCTATAAAGATGAAAGGGAAAGTTCAAAGAGAAACATCCAATTGTATGATTTCTATGTGGAAAGGTTGTAAATCTTATAGAAAGGTGCCCCAAGAAGTTTCATGATTATGATGAGGATTAATTTGAAATTATCATGAAGAAGTCTTCATCCTATCTGAAAGGTAATAAAAAGTTTAAGAGGAATTTCTTCAAAAAGAAGAATCTTATTTCATAAGAAAATGACAGTTAAAAAGAATCTGAGGTTGAAGAGATGGAGAACTAAAAATATCATAGAGAAAATTCTATGAAGGAAGTTTTAGGTAGATCCTAGAAAAGGGAAGAAGGTGATAATTATGAAGAATAATTTGAAGGTAGAGTTGATATCTAGGATGAATTATAACCCAATCTTGAGAAGATAGATGTCTATAGAGCCAAAAAAAAGAAAGCCAACAGAGTCGTTCATGATGTAAAACTCTTTACATAGCAAGAGGAAGAAGAGAATTTTTATCTGATGAAATAAATTGAAAAGCTTAAATATTCAATTATAGAAAACTCAGAAATGGTTGGTGAGTATAAGATCAAGGTTTAGGAACATAAAATGTTGATCAATGGTTTGAATAACAAAAAAATATCAAATCAAATGTATTTAAAAACTTGAAGAGGAATTCCTAGCCTATGATGAAAATTTAATAATTAGGAAAAACTCTTAACTCCTAGTATGACATTGGGAAATTATATCATTCGAGGAATAGAAAATATTTAAGTGGAGAAAAAATGTACAAAAAAATAGAACCAACATTCATATCTAAATGAAATGGATGATATAGGGATTGATCATAAATATAAGTATATGGTGATTGATTTCAGACCACAAGCACCCACTTTGATGTTCAAAATTGATTTGGGTAAAAATATAAATCATAAGACTCATAAAACCCAAGAATGAACTGGTTCTGCAATAATTTATAGGAATACACCACGTATAATGTGTTACTATTGTGGAATTATGGGGCATTCTCAAAATGTTTGTTCCATATCCAAAATCTACTAAAGGGAAAAGGAGAAACAAATGTTTCTGCATATAGTTCAAAATTACAGGAATGATTCTAATGGTCAATGTTTCTGTTGTTGAATATTTGGACACATGGTAAGATATTTCTCATAAAAAATGTATAGTAATGTTCAAAAGTAGATGGAAAGTGTCCATAAGCAGTAGATCAGTGTATCATTGAATTATTTTAAAATTAAAAATCAATTTAAAACTTTGCAATATGAGTTTGGTCCATCGTATTGTGAGGAAGATCAAGAACATCAGTCCACAATGGGTATTAAGTTAGTAATGTGGATTAAAAAGAAAAGTGTTAAGAAAGAAGTGGTTGTATATATTTCTCTAAAATCATCAGGTCATGATAGTGTATGGATCCTTGATAGCGGATGCACATCTCATGTGATGGTAAATAAGGATTTCATTACAGCCATAAAATATGACAAGGAGGGTACTTCTAAATTTGGAAATGATGAAGGCCTGAATATTGTTGGCTCAGGAAAATCCAAAATTTGGGGGAAAAGATATGATACACGCTGATGTCTTGGCTGTTAAATGCATCAATGATTAATTACTAAGTGTTAGTCAACTATGTGACTCAGTTCATGATATAAGATTTACCAAGATGTTATGTATCATCAAGGAAAAGATGGTATAATTGTTTTACAGGGAAAGAACGTGAAGGGTAATGTCTACCATGAAGGTTTCGTGTGTAGTGGAAGCGCGTGGGTGGATGTGCCCACTTGGCTTTTTGTCATTAGCAATGATCAATCCGGGATCAATACGACGATAAATTCCAGTCTCCACAGATCGAATCACAGAAAAAGACAAATAATATGGTTTGTCTCGAAACCACAAACAAGGATCGTTACAGGTTGATTATAATTACTTTAATTAATTATAAAGAAATACCTTTTGGGTGTTCTTTCTTCTTTGATGTTCTCGATCACGTTGTCGATGTGATCTGTCGTTGCGTCGTAGAATGCCAAGTGTAGACTCCCTCTAGCGGTGATCCACATGTGTACCTCGAATCTCTGCACGTCGCCAAAGTATTCTCTGGGTGCTAGCATGGAGAAGCCTTTGCTTGCGTTGTCCACCTTAGATCATCTTGATCTGAAGGAAGAGGATCTCTCTCGGTCTTGAGAGTGTTCTTGGAGGAAGAGGTTCATTCGGTCTTGAAAGAATTCTTCAGAGACGTTGTGCACAACGATTCTCTTGTGTGTCGAAAAAGAGTTGGGGTTGTGAGGATATTTATAATCGGGTGTGTGGGGTTATAGAGTTATGAAAATAAATAAACGTGTTACGCGTTTTATTTATTTCATTGACTCTTTATTTAAAACCCCCATATCGAATAAATAATTCCTTGACATGCGCCCATGCTGATTATAATAAATATCATTTCAAACAATATTATATCCTCAAAATCCCGAGTGGAAAAACTATATGGCGTGTAATAATAAATACACGGCGTGTACTTGTTTTTCATTGAAAACTACACAGCGTGTACATTAAATGGACACGGCGTGTATATCTTGTTTTTCATTTATTCATTTCCTTTCCAAAATAAAACTACATGGCATGTAATAATAATACACGGCGTGTACTTGTTCACTACTGGAAATACAATATTTCCCAACGGTTCACAACTGTTGGGAAAGCCCCTCTAACCTTTGGTATATGATATACCAATGGTTCTTATAACCGTAGGGAAGTAAGCCGTTGGGAAATGTATTCCCAACGGTTTACAGGATACCGTTGGCATAGACTCACAAAAGCCACCCTATCCCAACGGTTTTACCCAAACCGTTGGGATAGTTATTCCCAACGGTTTGGGAGAACCGTTGGGAAATACCAATATCCCTTAACTATCCCAACGGTTCTGGAAAACCATTGGGATAGTTTTCCCAACGGTTTTCCCCAAACTGTTGGGATATCCCCATGGATGAACAATTTCCCAACGGTTTAGAACCATTGGGAAAATAGATATTTACCAACGATTTAATGAACTGTTGGTAAAAACATCATTAGGATTATATGCCAACGGTTTTAAACCGTTGGCATACCCTATGCTGTGCAAATTGCAGCAGCCTGCAATTTGCACAGCCCCTGTCCATCAGGCCCCTCTCCATCAGGCCTCATTAGGCCTCATTTTGACCTCATTTTCAATCCAATTATTGTACCTAAAATAAAATAAAACATACATATACAATTATGAAACTATACACATCCATAATTAAATTAGAATTCATAACGTAATTATAAACGTACATAATTCATATAGAATTCAATTTAAAATTTAGATGACAATTATATGTGGAATCCGAAATTCAATTCATAATTTGATCAGTTTTTTCTATACCATATATTTTTACCTCAAATGATGTCCATTTTAAACAAAATACATACACCTAAAGTGATACCCACCACAAATATGGGTGAGTGATTTTTGAAGTGGTCGAGCAGACGGCACATCAATCGAATGTGCCATGTGCTCGCGGTGACCGACAACGCAGTTCTGGTGTCATAAACGGCCAAAACGGACGTCCAACGGTCAAATTCATAGCGGATGACCTCAGATTGAGCTGAAACCACCATGCAACAATCTAATTATTATTCGTGATGTGTACGCGCAAACGGAACGTCAATCGGATGTGCGGTTTGCGCGGTACGGCTCAATATTCGTGTTTTAAGTGATGCGGGCGCTTCGTAAACGCGCGTGAGGGGGGTCCAAACGGACCGAACGAAGTCGGAATGGCCTGAAATCAGAAGAAAAATACGGGTGAGTGATTTCTGAAGTGGTCGAGCAGACGACACCTCAATCGGACGTGCCATGTGCCCGCGGTGACCGACAACGCAGTTCTGGTGTCATAAACGGCCAAAACGGGCGTCCAACGGTCAAATTCATAGTGGACGACCTCGGATTGAGCTGAAACCACCGTGAAACATTCTAATTATTATTTTTGATGTGTACGCGTAGACGACACGTCAATCGGACGTGCGGTTTGCACGGTACGGCTCAATATTCGTGTTTTAAGTGATGCACGCACTTCATAAACGCACGTGAGGGGGGTCCAAATGGTCCGAATGAAGTCGGAATGGCCTGAAATCAGACGACAAATACGGGTGAGTGATTTCCTGAAGTCTTCGAATAGACGACACATCAATCGGGCATGCCGTGTGCCCGCGGTGACCAAGAACGCAGTTCTGGTGTCATAAACGGCCAAAACGGGCGTCAAATGGTCAAATTCATAGTGGATGACCTCGGATTGACCTAAAACCACCTTCCAATATTCTAATTATTATTCGTGACGTGTACGCGCAGACGGAACATCAATCGGATGTGCGGTGTGCGCAGTACGACTCAATATTCATGTTTTAAGTGATGTGCGTGTTTCATAAACGCGCGTGGGGGGTCCAAATGGGCTGAACGAAGTCAGAATGGCCTGAAATCACACGACAAATACGGGTGAGTGATTTTTGAAGTGGTCGAGCAGATGGCACGTCAATCGGATGTGCCATGTGCCCGCGGTGACCGACAACGCAGTTCTGGTGTCATAAACGGCCAAAACGGGCATCAAACGGTCAAATTCATAGCGGACGACCTTGGATTGAGCTGAAACCACCATTCAACATTATAATTATTATTCATGATCGGTAATCACAGACGGCACGTCAATCGGACGTGCGGTTTGTGCGGTACGGCTCAATATTCGTGTTTTAAGTGATGCACGTGCTTCGTAAACGCGCGTGAGGGGGTCCAAATGGGCCGAACGAAGTTGGAATGACCTGAAATCAGACGAAAAATACGGGCGAGTGATTTCTGAAGTGGTCGAGCAGACGGAACGTCAATCGGACGTGCCGTGTGCCCGCGGTGACCGACAACGCAGTTCTGGTGTCATAAACGGCCAAAACGGGCGTCCAATGGTCAAATTCATAGCGGACGACCTTGGATTGAGCTGAAACTACCGTGAAACATTCTATTTATTATTCGTGATGTGTACGCGCAGACGGCACGTCAATCGGACGTGCGGTTTGCGCGGTAAGGCTCAATATTCGTGTTTTAAGTGATGTGCGCGCTTCGTAAACGCGCGTGAGGGGGGTCCAAACGGGCCGAACGAAGTCGGAATGGCCTGAAATCAGACGACAAATACGGGTGAGTGATTTCTGAAGTAGTCGAGTAGACGGCACGTCAATCGGACGTGCCGTCTGCCCGCGGTGACTGACAACGTAGTTCTGGTGTCATAAACGGCCAAAACGGGTGTCCAACGGTCAAATTCATAGTGGACGACCTCGGATTGAGCTGAAACCACCGTGCAACATTCTAATTATTATTCGTGATGTCTACCCATAGACTACACGTCAATCGGACGTGCGGTTTGCGCGGTAAGGCTCAATATTCGTGTTTTAAGTGATGCACGCGCTTCGTAAACGCACGTGAGGGGGGTCCAAATGGGTTGAACGATGTCAGAATGGCCTGAAATCAAAGGAAAAATACGGGTGACTGATTTCTGAAGTGGTCGAGTAGACAGCACGTCAATCGGACGTGCCGTGTGCCCGCGGTGACCGACAACGCAGTTCTGGTGTCATAAACGGCCAAAACGGGCGTCCAACGGTCAAATTCATAGAGGACGACCTCGGATTGAGCTGAAACTATAGTGAAACATTCTCATTATTATTCGTGATGTGTACGCGTAGACGGCACATCAATCGGACGTGCGGTTTGCGCGGTAAGGCTCAATATTCATGTTTTAAGTGATGCGCGCGCTTCGTAAATGCGTGTGAGGGGGTCCAAATGGGCTGAATGAAGGCGGAATGGCCTGAAATCAGACGACAAATACAGGTGAGTGATTTCTGAAGTGGTCGAGCAGACGGCATATCAATCGGACGTCCCATGTGCCCGCGGTGACCGACAATACAGTTCTGGTGTCAAAAACAGCCAAAACGGGCGTCCAACGGTCAAATTCATAGCGAACGACATCGGATTGAGATTAAACCACCGTTAAACATTCTAATTATTATTCGTGACGTGTACGCATAGATGGCACGTCAATCGGATGTGCAGTTTGCGCGGTACGGCTCAATATTCGTGTTTTAAGTGATGTGCGCGCTTCGTAAACGCGCGTGAGGGGGGTCCAAATGGGCCAAACGAAGTCGGAATGGCCTGAAATCAGATGAAAAATACGGGTGACTGATTTCTGAAGTGGTCGAGCAGACGGCACGTCAATCGGACGTGTCGTGTGCCCGCGGTGTCCGACAACGCAGTTCTGGTGTCATAAACGGCCAAAACGGGCGTCCAACGGTAAAATTCATAGCGGACGACCTCAGATTGAGCTGAAACCACCGTGTAACATTCTAATTATTATTCTTGATGTGTACGCGCAGACGGCACGTCAATCGGACATGCGGTTTGCGCGGTACGGCTCAATATTCTTGTTTTAAGTGATGTGCGCGCTTCGTAAACGCGCGTGAGGGGGGTCCAAATGGGCCGAACAAAGTCGGAATGGCCTGAAATCAGACGAAAAATACGGTTGAGTGATTTCTGAAGTGGTCTATCAGACGGAACGTCAATCGGACATGCCGTGTGCCCGCGGTGATTGACAACGCAGTTCTGGTGTCATAAACGGCCAAAACGGGCGTCCAACGGTCAAATTCATAGCGGACGACCTCGGATTGAGCTGAAACCACCGTGCAACATTCTAATTATTATTCTTGATGTTTACGCACAGACGCCACGTCAATCAGACGTGCGGTTTGCGCGGTACAGCTCAATATTCGGGTTTTAAGTGATGTGCGCGCTTCGTAAACGCGCGTGGGGGGGGGGTCCAAACGGGCCGAACGAAGTCGGAATGGCCTGAAATCAGATGAAAAATACGGGTGACTGATTTCTGAAGTGGTCGAGCAGACAGCACATCAATCGGACGTGTCGTGTGCCCGCGGTGACCGACAACGCAGTTCTGGTGTCATAAACGACCAAAACGGGCGTGAAATGGTCAAATTCATAGCGGACGACCTCGGATTGAGCTGAAACCATCGTGAAACATTTTAATTATTATTCTTGACGTGTATGCATAGACGGCACATCAATCGGACGTGCGGTTTTCTCAGTACGGCTAAATATTTGTGTTTTAAGTGATGCGCGCGCTTCGTAAGCGCGCGTGAGGGGGGTCCAAATGGGCCGAACGAAGTCGGAATGGCCTGAAATTAGACGAAAAATACGGGTTAGTGATTTATGAAGTGGTCGAGCAGACGGCACATCAATCGGACGTGCCCTGTGCCCGCGGTGACTGAGAACGCAGTTCTGGTGTCATAAACGACCAAAACGAGCGTCAAACGGTCAAATTCATAGCGGACGACCTCGGATTGAGCTGAAACCACCGTACAACATTCTAATTATTATTAGTGACGTGTATACGCAGATGGAACGTCAATCGGACATGCGGTTTGTACGGCTCAATATTCGTGTTTTAAGTGATGCGTGCACTTCGTAAACACGCGTGAGGGGTGGTCCAAGGAGGAGGCGGGGGGGGGCTGTTCGGGGGGCTGTTTGGGGAGTATCTGGGGGGTTGTCCGGGGTCCAGGGAGGAGGGTGGGGGGCTGTTCGGGGGGCTATCTGGGGGGCTGTCCGGGGGGCTGTCCGGGGTCCAGGGAGGAGGGGGTGGGGGCTGTTCGGGGGCACTACAGCTCGTACTTGAGGAGGGCCAATACCTCGTCGGGGCTATCCTAGGTCGGCAGCATACTCTGCCAGGATGCTCTTCTCCTAATACCTGATGTAAGTGATCTCTAGGCCCAAAATTGTCCGGTTCTTGGGCATCGAGGGCCTTTAAAGCAACCTGTTACAAATATAAATATATTATTAAGTTACAAAATAGATATTAAATTATAAAATCAATAGATTAAAACTTACAATCTGCTGATGAGTTGCTTCATTGATGACACTTCCATCCTTTTTCCGTCTACTGGAGCAAAACAGTTTTTCTCGAGGCACACGTCCTTCAATATTCTGTATTTTCCTCTACAATGATATTGAAAACTAAAGTTATATGAAAACTTTAACAAATGATTAAATAATTGAGAAAACAAAAGAAAATGTAAGTCGTAAAGAAAACTTATAAAAAATTGTCATACCTGCTTCCTCTCATGATCCGGCATCGTCGTACGTCCTAGTGTGTGGAGATATTTTTTTGCATCAATGTTTTTTTTATTTTTTTCAGATGATTCCTAAATAAAATTCAATAATGCAAAGGATAATATTAATGCGAAACATGAAATTTATTATTTAAATACCTCAAATTTAATTCATACCTTAAACTGGGTACTCGTCCAATGAGTAATCATCTGATGATACTGCTCTATAGGACAGTCATCCATGACAGGCACTGCCTCTAACTCAGTGCCAACTCTAGCACGCCAGCCAAGATTCAACTCATGCTTGTAGGCTCTCCAAAGCTCGCCTAAATCCTTTAAACGTTCCGCTCGAGAACCCTCACCATCGGGAAAACTAAATCGAAGCTGACATCAAAATATTAATTCATATAAATACAAAAATAATTCATGTCATTAAATACAATAGATTTTTTTACCCATATCTCTGCCCAAGCTCTATCCTTGACTTCATGTGGAAAATTTTTCCATGACAGCGGGCTGACGGGAATGATGTCGAAGTATTTGGCAAGCGTCGCCAAAAAACTCCAACATTGCTGCCCGGATTTCTCAACCATTTGGTTGTCTTCATTATAATCTACCATAACCTGTGTGCGGCGATTCCACACCGAACGCATGCGTGTACGCCCCCGCCCCCGCCTCCTGTCAGTAGTTGTATCTGTCATTAAAGAAAAAACAAATATTTTATCAAAACATGTTATAATGAAAATAAATATTTTTATACAATTTTGTTAGGGTTTTATAAATATACCTGCGCCAGTCTGATCGCTGAGCACCGCCGGATCCACAGAAACTGATGGAACACCCTGTGCTGGAACAGGAGTCGAGGACGAAGGAATATGGAAGCTCGGAGAGACAGAAATAGAAGGAAAAGAAGATGGGATAGCAGTATGACCAGATTCTGACTGGAGAGTGGGAATCATCATGGGATGTGAAAATGATGGGGCAGAAGATGCAGATGGTAGCAAAAACATGGGAGGCCTAAATATCCCGTGTGTCCCTAATGGAACACCGGGATCAGAATGTGGTAAGGATGACATGTCAGTGGGAGGGGCAGGGTCTAGTCGGGCACGCGCAGCTGATCGTCGACCTCTGGTACGAACCCTCCTCGTACCACCGGCCTGAGTACTAGGACCAGTACTAGGCTCCTCGTCGAATAACTGTCAACGTAAAGGTGGATCCTACAAAAATGTTTACAAAAAAATTAATCACATGACATTATATATTCTTTAAATATATATATTTGAAATAAAGTACTCACAACAGGTACTAATGGTGGAACTCCCAAATCCGTCATTCGATGATTGTTGTCCATCATTTTTTTCCTTCGTCTCTCTTCAATAGGCTGCATTTCCTGATTTTGAAAACAAATATGTAATTAATTAGAAAAAGGAAACTAAAGTGTAACCTAAAAAAATAAATATATGAGGGAATAGGGGGATTCATTGATAATTTATCTATCAATTGTTTTATAAGATCTTGAATGGATTTAATAAATCATACAAGTTGTAATGTTTACCAAGTTAAAAATATTGTTTGACTAGGTTTGAATACAGTTCAATTCCAAATTAGAAAATGCAATTCAAATAAAATTGCAACGAATAAACATTGAAAATTCACATAACGGTCAAGTCAGCCAAAATATATTTGTTATCAATACTAAATCAATTTGAATAGTACCAACCTTAACAACCTAACTCGAGGTAAACCAAAAGAATTGAGAACATGGACGAATGATTCTATATATTTTCAACCACAACTTCAGGTTCACAATCAACTCTGACAATTGAGCTATTGGAGTCATCAAAAGAAATAAATGCATTGGTTTCAATAACAGTAGGGAAAGTGTCAATTTCATCATCACCATCATCAAAAATATCTCTTGGAATTACTTCAACTATGACACAAAATTCAGGTCGAAGTTGGTATTTGACATAAAAAACTTGTTTAGCCATTGATGCCAACACATATGGTTCTTCGGTAGCAAGAGTGCGAGTCATATTAATTACTCGAAATCCACAATCATCAATAAATGTGCCTTGTCTCGTCATCAAATCAAACCAATGGCATTTCAACATTGTGACTCGTCCATGAGAGTAATAATCCAATATTATTATTTTCTCGATGACTCCATAATAACCCACATTTTCAAATCGCGGTCTACTATCTGATGCACTGGCATAACAATCTGTTGTGGCAGTAACCATAACACCATCATATTGTGTTCTCATATTCTTTTCTCGTTCATTGACAATAAATTTGTACCCATTGATAACAATTGATTTACAGTCACGAACCACGGTATTAGGACCAAAAGCCAAAGCTCTTATTTCCTCAGAGACAGAGTCAGCAGACAAACTCAATACCTGAAATATAAATGATTGTTAAAATTAATTAAATATTGATTTAATTATTTTAAATAGTAATATTTTTACCTTCAATTTTAACCAAGAAGAAAACTCTTTGCTATGTAAAGCCTCCCTCCTTCTCAAAGATAAAGAATGATTATTTTTATTTATCATTGTTTTATGCTCCCTGTAGATAAAAAATAGGAATAGTTTAACAGATATATATGTAAGATATACATAATCAATTTAGTTACCTGATATAGTCATCGAATAAATCACAGTTGAACAAAACTGTGCGATGTGCCATCTCCCGCTCTTCATGGCTTAATGTCTTAAATGTATATGATCTAGGAATTCCTCCTGTTTGAGGAAGTGATGGAAAACTGGGTTCAATTTGCTCATACTGTTCTTCTTCATTTCTCATTGGTCTATTCAATCTTGTAGTAAGATCGGACAAATACATCAAGCAGAAATCCATACATTCTTGGGATAGGTAACCATTCATGACAGAACCTTCGGGATGATTTCTGTTTCAGACATAAGACTTTAATGTGAACATATTTCTTTCAGTTGGATACATCCAACGAAAAGAAACAGGTCCTCCGAGAAGTATTTCATTGGGAATATGGATAGTCAGATGCAGCATGCATGTGAATGATGATGGAGGAAATATTTTCTCCAACTCACAAAAAATTAATGGGGCATCTGTCAACATTTTTTGCAAGAAAGACTTGGACAACTTCTTAGCACAAAGATCTCTAAACAAATGGCACAACCGAATAACAGCCACCCTTACATTATTGGACAAAAGATGACGGATTGCTATTGGAAGCAACTCATGCAGTAGAACGTGATAATCATGAGTCTTCAAAGATTTTAGCTTCAACTCTTTTCTGTTGACCCGTTTAGATATGTTGCTTGAATACCCATCAGGAACTCTAATAGTCTCTAATACTTCCAGAAATTGTTTTTTTTCATAGGTGTCATCACATAAGAAGCACATGGAAGTTTCCATTTATTTTCACTGATACGCACAGGATGCAATTCTTGTCTGATGCCCCAATCCACCAAGTCACGCCGAGATTGTAAATCATCTTTTGTTTTCCCCTTGACATTTAGAAGAACTGAAAGAAACATTTCGCATATATTCTTTTCAATATGCATTACTTCTAAGCAATGACGTAACAAATTGGTTGACCAATAAGGAAAATCAAAAAATATACTCCTCTTCCTCCAATTGTAACAGGTTTCAATGGAAACATTCTTTCTCTTTCCAGATTTCATTTGACCCTTCTCGAATGAAAAACTTCAATCTTTCAATTCATTAAGCACATCAGTTCCAGACATACGCTGAGGTGGATCATCGGTCTCTATGGTATTATCAAATCTTCGACGATTCAATCTATATGGATGATCCTTTGGTAAGAATCGTCGATGTCCCATAAAACTGAAACTACAATGATGTTTCAGTCTTCTGGATCATGTATTCTTCATACAAACTGGACATGACAGTTTTCCCTTCGTGCTCTATCCAGACATCATTGCATAAGCTGGAAAATCATTGATCGTCCACATAAGCGCAGCACGCATCTGAAATATGTCTTTCGAACATGCATCGTATATGCGTACACCCACATCCCAAAGAAGTTTCAATTCTTTCATTAAAGGTTGCATGTATACATCAATATCATTGATGGGATCAGAAGGACCAGATATGAGTATACTCATGAAAGTGAAAGGTTTTTTTATACACAACCATGGGGGAAGATTATAAATGTGTATAAAAACTAGCCATGTGATGTGCGAAGTAAGAATCTGCCCAAACATATTAAAACTATCGCATGAAAGACCCAGCCTCACATTACACACGTCAGCTGCAAAATCAGGATGTCGAGCATCAAATCTCTTCCATGCAAATCCATCTGCAGGATGAACCAACTCATCATTAGTCTTCTTTCTCTCGGTATCATGCCATCTCATTTTTATTGATATGTCATCAGACATAAAAAGATTATGGAGTCTGGGGATCAATGGAAAGTGCCACATTACTTTCTGTGGAACACGGGATGGTGTTCCATCAGATTTTGACTTCCAGCCGGATGTGACACATTTTATACAATCATTTCGTTCAGCGGTTTCCTCCCAGAATAAACTGCAATCTTTCGGGCAAGAATGAATTTTGTTTCTTGAAAATCCAAGTTCCTCAACTAACTTCCATGCCATATAGTGGTTTGAAGGAATATCTGCATCATCTGGAAGTAAATCCTTCAAGAGGGTAAGAATTTAATCGATTGCTGTATTAGAAATCCCATACATAGTTTTCCCATGAAATAATCGGATTAAAAATTCCATCTTTTTCATTTTATCGCATTGTCGATATACTGGAGTCGTGGCAGCATCATTCAATTTTTTCACCCTATCAATATCATCATTTTCACTAGATGCATCAGCTGTCCTCATATCGAAGTCTTCTTGAGTCGAAATCCTTTCTTTTTCATGATTACGAAGAAATGGAAACTGATCATCTAACAAATTCTCCATTCCAGTCCTTTCATTTTGATCATCACCAATTTGAGATTTCGTTTTCTCCCCATTGTGATACCACACAAAGTAGTTTTCTTGAAACCCATTTTTGGTTATGCGGTAGCTAACTTCTTCACGGCTCAACCAAGGTCTACCAACACAATTGGAACATGGGAAGTGTATGTGACCACTATCTGAAGTATTGTGAAATGAAAAATCTATAAAGCTCTCCAAATTGTTTTGAAAATCGTCTGATATCTGATCGGTTTCATACATCCAACTTCTGTCCATTCTATAAAAAGAATTTATATAAGTCATTTTGTCATAAACAATTCAATAGGAATTAACTTTAATAGAAAATATATTTAAGTAAACGATAAAGGAAGAAAATAATCAAGGTATCAACTACACATGTGAAAAAAACATACAAATGTGTTATTGAAAAAATGTAAAACCAACAAGAACTTAATGTGTTATATCACATAACAGCATTCCTCATCCCATAACCATATTAGTAGGGTATCATGAACATGAATAACATCAACCTTGTGCCATCATCCTACCATACATGACCCCAACCACATGCCACATCTTATTATAGCCTTATCACATCACACCTCACCGAAAAACACTAGGGAAATCATAGTACATCTCACCTGAAGACACATGGACAATCACATCGCATCTTGCCTAAAAACACATGGTCAATCACTTTTAAAGGAAGAGTAGGGAAGACATGGTAGCTATCCAAACATATAACCACCATCCAAGATATTAGAAAAAATACCCATAACTCAAAACCTCTGATCGTTGGTAAGTTTATCCAACTCTGGTTGGAAATGTGTAGAAATAACATAAAAATACATGATATATAGATAGCACAAAATACTCAACCTATGGGTTCACATTAACTACATAATCACACACTTCACTACTACCATAAAACACATAAACCACACCACCACCACACAAGACGCATAGCATTTCTCACTTTCATTTATAAGCCACTTCATTCACACTTACATTGTCCATTCATTTAATGTTAAATTAATTAAATCCATTTACCACACATCATACACCACAACTTCATCACACAACACCTCCACACGACACAACACCATCACACATCATCATTATCATATAACTTCACATGTCACATCCATGCCCACTAACCATCACATTACAACCCCACATATCACAAAGCCCAACTGGTCACCTCAATCCCCATAAAACACCCTACAAAATACAATGAAACAGAACAAAAAAACCTATCATAGAGGCAACATACCCCAACTTCCACAATGTATTTATTCAAGGTCTTTTATTATATTACCCCTTTATTTATCATGGGCATTATAACACAACTGATATTCCAGGGGAAACTAATTAATTAACAAAATATTCATTCATTTACCTGTTTTTCACGGTGAAATCACATCAAAATCCTAACTTAAAACAAAAATATTAGATCAATAACAATAAAAACAAGGTACCATATATGTATAAAGAATAAAATACCTGATTTGAGATGATTCAGCTGGGTTTTCACCTATTTGGATGGGGAGTTCAAGATTAGCAGAGAGTTGGAGCTGGATTGATAAATTAAAACTAAAATATGAGATCAATAATAATAAAAATAAGGTAGTATATGTGTATAAAGGAAAAAATATCTGATTTCATATGAGTTTTCACCTCTTCGGATGTTCGGATGGGGGAGTTCACGAGAGGA
Source organism: Viscum album (assembly GCA_963277665.1). NCBI lineage: Eukaryota > Viridiplantae > Streptophyta > Magnoliopsida > Santalales > Viscaceae > Viscum > Viscum album. Next base: position 1,389,261,113 of record OY728120.1, read on the forward strand.
GGGAGAGCAGACCCGCTGGATCATAAATTTAGGGTTCTGTCCGAATGGGGGGAGAGAAGCCCCGCGGCTGTATTTGGGGGAATTCTTTCCCAACGGTTTTTAAAAACCGTTGGGAAAGAGAGGTGTTAGGGACTTTTCCTAATGGTTCTAGTGAACCGTTGGGTAAAGTGTATCTAAGACACCCCTTTACCAACGGTTTGGGGAAACCGTTGGAAAAGGGGTGGCCTTTCCCAACGGTTTGCTGAAACCATTGGGAAAGCCTTCCCTAGACATTCCTTTGCCAACGGTTGTGTATAACCGTTGGTAAGTATGTCCTAATCTCTTCAACCCCAACAGTTTAGGCCAACCGTTGGTAAACACCCGTTGGGAAAAATCCTATTTCCAATAGTGGTTTTATTTTATTTTTCCTCCATCATTAAAAACAACTTAGGATTCCTTGAATAATTATTAAACCACGTACGAGAATAATCTTTATTCAACTTGAGATACTTGGATACACTTAGTGTGTGACCCTCTAGGCCTCTTTCTCATTGGCATTAGGCAGTCTTGCCTAAAGTTCAAGATTACTGTCTAGAAACAGGTCAAGGCACCCAAGAGAAAGAAGTTGATGCCTCATTGACGTATCACCTCATATGAACATTTACTGTGTAATTTAATCCCTTTGTCTCAATATCTCATCAAGAAAGTTTCATGGAAGTGTCATAAACCTATATGCTTGATATGTCGTTCTTTGACTACCTGAAATAAACTCGTCGTTTACACCATGGACATGGAATTTAATGTGATAGTTCTATTTCAATCAAAGGGCTGAGATATCAACTTCCATAAATGGAAGGGACAAATCCTTCCTCAACTTATCCATTAACAACATGTCACTCATGACGCACCCAACAAATCCTACTTCCTGCCAACTGTCTGCGTGACGGTTTTAGTCAGTAAATCTAAGTACGTGAGTCATGACATGAGTTAATGATAATCTTTCAGTCTAAGGACCATTACACACGCTCGTAGATAGCAATATCTTATGACACAAAGACATGCGGAATTACTACTGGCGGTTCTGTTCTCATAATCTCCCATCTTGGAGATTACCATGTGTGAACTCCATGATAGAGAGTCTCGTCTTCTTATGAGTACTTGTACATGATGGTTTGTATACTATATGTCCTATCATAGTATGTCATCCAATCACAGAAATTTATTTAAGAATATTGTTATAGCATTTCAAGGTTCTCATCATAGCGGGGATCTGTTATGACCTTATTAATGCAACAAATATTCCAGGACATTATTATATTATAGTCATGCAGAACAATGAACAATATATAATAAGTGAACATTTATGTAACCAAAGTACAAAACAGTTGGTTTTGAGGACACCAACCCTTACAAACTCCAACATGGACTAGAGCCAACTACCTATGACTTTTAGTCCACTAGACCTCAGATGATGATCATGTTTCTGCTGAGTCAAGGCTTTAGTCAATGGGTCTTCCACGTTGTCTTCCATGGAAATACTTCTCACTGCAACTTCACCTCTCTGAGAAAAATCCCTCAAGAGATGATACTTCCGAAGTATGTGCTTTGTCAGTTGATGTGACCATGGCTCTTTTGTAAGTTCCACCGCTGCAATATTATCACAATAGAGTGTGCTAGGATCTTTACTGCTCGGTACAACATCTAGCTCTTGGACGAAGCTTCGCATCCATACTGCTTCTTTAGCTGCCTCAGAAGCTATGATATACTCGGACTCTGCTGTAGAATCTACCACTACACTTTGTTTTGAGCTCTTCCATCTCACAGCACCTCTATTCAAACTGAATATGTATCCAGTCTGCGACTTCATGTCATCTTGATCAGTCTGGAAACTAGCATCTACATGTCCTCTGATGACTAGTTCCTCATCTCCTCCATAAACCAGGAAGATATACTTAGTACGACTCAGATACTTAAGGATAGTCTTGACTGCCATCCAATGGCGGTCTCCTGGATCAGCTTGATATCTGCCTACCGCACTTAATGCGTAAGCAACATCTAGCCTCGTACATAGCATAACATACATGACTGACCCAATCGAGGATGTGTAAGGGATCCTTTCCATCCTCTTTATTTCCTCATGTGTCTGAGGACACATTTTCATTGAAAGTTGAATGCCATGTGACACTGGAAACAATCCCCTATTGGACTATTCCATACTGAATATCTTTAGTATTGTGTCAATGTATGTACTTTGACTTAGGCCCAGCATTCTCTTGGACCTATCACGATGGATCTTGATCCCAAGAATATATTCCACCTAGCCCAAGTCTTTCATGGAGAAGCATTTGTGCAACCATGCCTTAACTGACTGTAAGACAGGTACTTCATTTCCAATTAGCAATATGTCATCAACATATACTATTAGGAAAACTACTGCACTTCCACTAAACCTTTTGTAGACACAAGGCTCACATTCGTTCTTAACAAATCCAAATTCTGTAACAGCTTCATAAAAATGAATGTTCCATGACCTTGATGCTTGCTTTAATCCATAAATGGATTTCTGCAACTTGCATACCTTGTTGGCATCCTTTGGAGTCACAAGACCTTCAGGTTGTTTCATGTAGACATCTTCCTAGAGGTTCCCATTAAGGAAAGTTGTTTTGACATCCATTTGCCAAATTTCATAGTCATGGTAAGCAGCAATGGACAATAGGATTCTGATGGACTTCAGCATTGCAACCGGTGAAAAGGTTTCATCATAGTCAATTCCTTGATGCTGTCTAAAACCTTTTGCAACTAGGCGTTCCTTGTAGGTGCTGACTTGCCCCTCCATGTCCAGTTTCTTCTTGAATACCCATTTATTACCAATAGGCTTTACATCAACTTGAGGATCTACCAAAATCCAGACTTGGTTTTGGTACATGGAATCCATTTCAGAATTCATGGCTTCTTGCCACTTGGTAACGTTTGTGCCTTCAACTACTTCCTTATAGGTAAGAGGATCATCATTGTAAACCAATAATGAGTCACCATACTTGGTGAAAAGAAAACCATATCGTTCTAGTTCTCTCACCTCTCTCGTGCTCCTACGCAGTTCTTGTGTCTTTGGAACAGATTGTTCTTCCACAGGGCTTTGTGAAATCTATTCTTGTACCAACTCATGTATATCTTGAGCCTCGACTTCATCGAAGTCTATCTCACTCCCACTATCTCTTTTGTAGATGTGCTCCCTCTCAAGGAATATGGCATGTCTTGCCACTATAACCTTTTTGTCTGAGGGGTTGTATAGGTAATATCCCCTTGTTTCCTTGGGATATCCTATAAAGATACACTTTGTGCCTCGGGTTGCAAGTTTGTTACCTGAAGAGGCCTTAACAAATGCTTCACTACCCCACACATGTAAATTCGATAACATGGCTTTGTGTCCACTCCATAATTCATATGGAATACCATTTATCGATTTAGTTGGTAATTGGTTTAGTATGTGTGCTGTTTTTTGTAATGCATATCCCCAAAAGGATAATGGAAGACTCACATGACTCATCATTGATCTCACCATGTCCAACAGGGTGCGGTTCCTCCATTCACTTACACCATTCCACTACGGTGTGTAAGGAGGAGTGAGTTGAGATAGAATCCCAAACTCCTGTAAGAAATCAATGAAGTCTTGATTAAGATATTATCCTCCTCGGTCTGAGCGGAGTTTCTTAATCTTCTTACCAAGCTGGTTCTCAACTTCATTCTTGTATTCTTTGAACCGATCAAAAGAATCTGACTTATACCTCATTAAATAGATATATCCATATCTACTAAAATCATTAGTAAAAGTTATGAAGTACGAGAACCCACCCCTTGATTCAACTAGAAATGGTCCACACACATCTGTGTGAACTAATTCTAGAAGCTCTTTAGCTCTTTCACCTTTCCCACTAAATGGGGATTTGGTCATTTTGCCTTGTAGACACGCATGACATACACCAAGTGGTTTTAGTTCGAAAGAATATAAATACCCATCTTGATGTAATTTTGTCAAACGTTTCTCATTGACATGACCTATCCGGTGATGCCAAAGTTGGGTGTGGTATGAGACATGTGAATTAACTTTGTTATCGATTTCCATTACTTCGTTTGTGTAGTCTAACACATAAAGGCCGTTATATAAATGTTCCCTACCAAAACAAATTCTATCTTTATAAAAGTAGAAACATTCATTTCCAAACTTGAATATGAATCCATCAGTATCTAATATGGATACTAAAATAATGTTTTTAGTAACAGAAGGCACATAATAAAAACCTTTCAAAACCAAGACCATCTCGGTAGGTAATGTGAGGTGGTAGTCTCCGACAGCTACAGCAGCGAGTCTAGCTCCGTTGGCTGCTCGTAGATTTACCTCCCCTCGATCAATCTTCCTGAATCTACTTGGTTCCTGTATTTGGATACATATGTGAGCACCACAAGCAGTATCTAACACCCAATTAGTAGAAACAGATAGATTGCATTCGATAACAAACGCACCTGAAGCTTACCCTTGCTTCCTTGGCTGGGTGCAGTTTTTCTTCCAGTGGCCCTTCTTGCCACATGTGAAACAAACAGCATCCTGTTCCTTTGCCTCACCTTTGATCTTCCTTTTCTTGGAAGGCCTTAAAGAAGCTTTGGGCTTAAAGCTCTTTCCCTTCCCTTTCCTTTTATTCACCATAAGGACATAAGGCTTTTCATGCTTCATGTCATTGTCCACTTGGCGAATAAGGATAAGAATATCATATAGAGACTTCTCAATATTGTCCATGTTGAAATTAACAACAAAGTTTGAGAAGCTCTGGGGGAGTGATGCGAGAATGAGATTGGTACCCAGTTCTTCAGGGAGTTTAAACCCTAGAACCTCCAAGCACTCAATGTATCCAGTGAGCTTGAATACATGAGGCCCAGCTGAGGCACCCAATCCAAGCTTGCTCTGAAACAGAGCCTTGGAGATCTCAAACCTTTCTTGTCTTGATCTCTCCTGGTATAAACCACAGAGGTGCTCGAGCATGCTGTAGGCATCCATGTCTTCATGAGACTTCATGAGCTCACTAGACATGGATGACAGCATCAAACATTGAACGTCGAGAGAATCGTTCAAATGTTGATCGTAGACTAGGAAATCTTCATCATTTTCCCCTGGGGAAGGAGAATCAGGAAGTGAGGACTCCAGCACGTAAAACTTCCGTTCATGGCGTAGTATAACCCGAAGGCGCCTAAACCATTCCTGAAAGTTACTACCGGTGAGGATGTTGTCTTTATCCAGAATTGATCGTAGAGAAAATGTGGTTGATGTGTTTGTCATATTGACTCTACAATTTAAAATAGCATATTTATTAGTACTTTATTGATTACTTTTTATGAGAAATAATAAATTTTATTAAGTCTCCCACTATTTTATCAAGTCCCAATGGCCCTCACCATTGAACTCGGAATGTCCAATTGCTTTGACATTCTAGTGGAAAGGATCCATATTCCCCTTCGCATAACCCCAACAAGGGTTGGTCAAGCTATTTGAAGGTATTTAGGTAGGCAGGTCTTTGCCAACTGTGAGCTTACAATTCCTTGATATATTGAGTGGACACCCTAATCCTGAAATCCTAACTTGGATTTCCTCAACTCTTGCCTCCAATATTACATCAAGTCTAGCAAGGGCTACTTCTCTTGATGTAATATGTTTAAGTCAACCCGAAACCTTTCATAAGGGCTTCCATTATAAAAGTAAGTGTCCCAACAAGGGTTGGTCAAACACATAGTTTTATTGAGTCTTTCCCTTAATCAAGTAACGGAAGGATTGGTCTGACTTAATATGGTATTTGAGGGATTTTATTCTTTATGTGTATCTTTGCATTATCACATTCTTGTTAATATTAAGTGATGCTTGCTTAAGTGATTAACCATGTTCCGATAATGTTTACGCATAGTATGGTTTTTATTTTATTCCATCTTTGCATGCCTGTTCATTTTATTAATTATGTGATCGCGACAACACATGCATAATAAATAAACCATGCAATCAGACAGAAATAAAATAAGATGGAATGATCATGAGCTTCTATTTGGTTAGCTTATCTAGCAGTTTTGATAAGCTAACCTTGACCTAGGGAAAACACCTTGAACCTGATGGTTCGTGTTTTGAAGCTCCCACCTATCCACCTTTTTATCTTCTTGTGTCGGTTTTTCCTTGGCTTCAAGATTTGAACTGTCTCCTCTGGCTTGGGAGATCCTCCATTACATGGGTTTACATTAAAGAAACCATGGGCACACAGGCCCTACATTTTATTGGAAGAAGGCTCGCAGGCCAACAAATTTAAATTAAATAAATTTAAATGAAACCATACACATACAAAGGGTCTTTGGTCCAGCTCATGATCATCCATAGTATGCAATGAAATTTATGCATATTTAGAATTCAAAATTTTTTAATCGTTCTTTTATTTAAGATAAGATGTGCTCGAATTAAATTAATTATGATCTTATAATTAATGAATAATTTATCTTAAATTCCTTTCTGAATTTCCTTGAGATTCTTCTCATCCATATTCCTTGTACGGGTCTTTGTACATTGGAGGAAACCTAGTGAAATTCCATTTCTGGAAAGTACACGACGTAAAGTTTATAATTACACATCGTGTATTTTGCTTTTCACCCTTTATCCAAAGTACACACCGGGGCTTTGGCGTGTTTTCTGTACGTTGGAAATTTTAGAGTACACGGTGTGTAGATGAAACATACACGGCATGTACTTCCTTGTTATGCGGTAACCGTCCTGGCGATCCTGTGTACGTGGTACGTGACTTATCTTTGCACACAGTTTCACCTGGGTCGGAACGGACTACACGGTGTGTTACTCCAACATACACGTCATGTATTCTGGTTTCCACATGTTGTTCAGTTCTGGTCAACACGGCGTGATTAAAACATAGGCATAATCAATTCACGCGGCATGGTTTGGCGGACCAGTGCCGGTTCGTTGAACCTAAGTACACAGTGTGTTGTTTTAATTACACGCCGTGTAATCCCGTGTTGTACAGACAGAAAGAGCGGCTCCTTCGGATGAGTTCCTCGTTTTTATTTTAATCAAAATTAAAATTAAAAGGTAGTTTCTGTGATATGAATCAACAAACGAATGAGGAATAATAGATCTTGTTAATTCAGATTTATAGAATGATTTATTTCGAATTGAATCAAATATGAATGCGTAAATTATCAACAAAAATTAAATAACTATAATCAACATTGTAACCTCGCTCTGATACCACTTGAAGGTTCCGGGCGCAGCGGAAGCGCGTGGTTGGATGTGCCCACTTGGCTTTTTGTCACTAGCAATGATCGATCCGGGATCAATACGATGATAAATTCCAGTCTCCGCGGATCAAATCACAGAAAAATACAAAGAAGATGGTTTGTCCCAGAACCACAAACAAGGATCGTTATAGGTTGATTATAATTACTTTAATTAATTATAAATAAATACCTTTTGGGAATTCTTTCTTCGTTGATGTTCTCGATCACGTTGTCGATGTGATCTGTCATTGCGTCGCAGAAGCCAAGTGTAGACTCCCTCTAGCGGTGATCCACACGTGTACCTCATATATATGGACGTCGCCAAAGGATTCTTTGGGTGCTAGCGTAGAGAAGCCTTTGCTTGCATTGTCCACCTTAGATCATCTTGATCTGATGGAAGAGGATCTCTCTCAGTCTTGAGAGCATTCTTGGAGGAAGAGGTTCTTTCGGTCTTGAAAGAATTCTTCAGAGACATTGTGCACAATTATTCTCTTGTGTGTCGGAAAAGAGTTGGAGTTGTGAGGATATTTATAATCGGGTGTGTGGGGTTATAGAGTTATGACAATAAATAAATGTGTTACACGTTTTATTTATTTCATTGACTCTTTATTTAAAACCCCCATATCAAATAAATAATTCCTTGACATGCGCCCACACTGATTATAATAAATATCATTTAAAACAATATTATATCCTCAAAATCCCGAGTGGAAAAACTACACGGCGTGTAATAATAAATACACGGTGTGTACTTGTTTTTCATTGAAAAATACATGGTGTGTACATTAAATGTACACGGCGTGTATATATTGTTTTTCATTTATTCATTTCCTTTCCAAAATAAAACTACACGGCGTGTAATAATAATACACGGCGTGTACTTGTTTTATTTTATTTTTCCTCCATCATTAAAAACAACTTAGGCTTCCTTGAATAATTATTAAACCACATATGAGAATAATCTTTATTCAACTTGAGATACTTGGATACACTTAGTGTGTGACCCTCTAGGCCTCTTTCTCCTTGGCATTAGGCAGTCTTTCCTAAAGTCCAAGATTACTGTCTAGCAACGGGTCAAGGCACCCAAGAGAAAGAAGTTGACGCCGCATTGACGTATCACCTCATACGAACGTTTACTGTGTAATTTAATCCCTTTGTCTCAATATCTCATCAAGCAGGTTTCATGGCAGTGTCATAAACCTATATGCTTGATATGTCATTCTTTGACTACCTGAAATAAACTCATTGTTTACACCATGGCCTTGTAATTTAATGCGACAGTTCTATTTCAATCAAAGGGCCGAGATATCAACTTCCATAAATGGAAGGGACAAATCCTTCCTCAACTTATCCATTAACAACATGTCACTCATGATGAACCCAATGTACCCTACTTCCCACCAACTGTCTACGTGACGGTTTTCGTCAGTAAATCTAAGTGTGTGAGTCATGACATGAGTTAATGACAATCTTTCAGTCTAAGGATCATTACACACACTCGTAGATAGCAATATCCGATGACACCAAGACATGTGGAATTACTACTGGCGGGTCTGTTCTCATAATCTCCCATCTTGGAGATTACCAAGTGAGAACTCCGTGAGAGAGAGTCTCGTCTTCTTACGAGTACTCGCACATGACGGTCTGTATACTATGTGTCCTATTAGAGTATGTCATCCAACCGCAGAACTTTATTTAAGAATATTGTTATAGCATTTCAAGGTTCTCATCATAGCAGGGATCTGGTATGACCTTATTAATGCAACAAATATTCCAGGACATTATTATATTATAGTCATGAAGAACAATGAACAATATATAATAAGTGAACATTTATGTAACCAAAGTACAAAACAGTTGGTTCTGAGGACACCAACCCTTACATACCATGTGAGTGAAGAAAAAGATATGTGCTTTCTTTCCAGAAATTAAGAAAATATGTCTGTCATAAATAGCTTGGCCATCTATGTTAACCATCCCTAGAATATTTGGACAAATGTGATGTAGTTTGAGAAATACCTAAGCTATCACATGATCATACTCAAACATGAAATGCTTATCAGTAATGGAAGATTATCAAAAATATGTACAAGGTGAAAGAACAAATGTCAACTGGAGTTCTTGAATTAGTTCATACATGTGTGTGTGGACATATCTCACCAAGATCCATTGATGGGAATAGGTATTATGTTCTTTTCATTGATGATTTCAATAGTATGGCATGGATATTTTTCATTTTCCACATGTCGGATGTGTTAATCTGCATAAAACAATATCAGAGGGAATCTAAAAGGATACATGGATAGAATATTATGAATTTTCATAATGATAATGTTATGGAATTCACAAATATATAGGTTTAATATTATCTTGAGAAACATGGAATAATCCATCAAGTTTCAGTAGTAAGAACTCCTCAAAAAATTTAGTGGTTGAGAGGAGAAATTGAATCATAAACAACATGGATAAAATAATTCTTATTGAAAATGACCTTCTATAGAATTTCTATAAGGAAGCATTATTATCATCAGTCTACATATCCAAAAAAATATCTATTGTGTATGAGGGAAGAAAATACTTTTTACGAGTAGTGGTATGGAAAGAATCTAACATTGAAATACTTTCGAATCTTTGGAAGTAAGTGTTTTATTTTCTATAAGGAGAAACATGGGAAATTTGAATCTTTTGGATATTAGGGGTTATTCCTTGGATATTTAGGAAAAATTAAAGCACAAAAATTCTTCAACAAGAGGCTAGTAAAAGTAGTTGAAAGCAATGATGACACTATAGTAGAGAATGAACAAAATCTTCAATAAAACAATGAGTAATTTTTTGATGACAACATTGAGGTGGTAATAAACTTAGGGGGAGTAGAATTGGTGAATGTTGATTTAGAAGAATATAATGATGAGGAGGAGGATGAATTTAAATCTTTATCTTCACATAAGCTGAAGAGTTGAGAAGAAATTTATTGATAGAATATCATTGGTGATTAGGAAGAACTGGTTAAAATAAGGATAATGAAGTATTTACAATAGATATATTTCTTATCTTAGGTAGATCTTAAATTTTTTAAGGAATTATCTAGAGATGAATACGGGGTTTAGGATATGATTGAATATCTTGACCAAATTGGGAATAATCTGACATGGGAGATTATTTTGAGACCAACAGATAAGAATTTCATCAGGACTATATGGGTCTTTCGTAACAAGATGAAGGAAGATGATCCAGTGATTCGTAATAAATCATGACTAGTTTGAAAAGTGTACTTCTAGATAGAGGGTATTGATGTTGATAAAACATTTTAATCTGTTTCAAGTTTAGAGATAATTAGGTTATTTTTTCCATAGTAGTGCAAAGAAAGTTCAAAGTATTCCAAATGAATTTCAAGTTAGAATTTCTGAATGGGGTTCTAAAATAAGAAGTTTATATAGAGAATATATATAGTTTTATCATTCATGAATATGGGAATAGGGTTTTTAGCTAAAGAAGGTGCTATATGGTTTGAAGTAAGCACCAAGAGCATGATATTCAAGGCTTGATCAATTTTTTAAGAAACTCAGTTTTCAGTGTGGTGGAGTTGATTACAATATCTATGTCAAAAATAATATTAATAAAAGGATTATGGTGTTGGTATATGTTTATGACATAATATTTTGTGGATCAAATAAACTGTAGTGAAAACAGTTCACAGAATTTATTAAAAGTGAGTTTGGAATTTCAATGATTAGTGAACTCACTTTTTTCCATAGTTTAAATGTGGGACAAGGAAATGGAACATTTATTTCTCAATAAAAATATTCAAAGGAGGTTTTTAGAGGATTTAGAATGGATAATTCCAAGTTTATGATAACTCTAGAGGCTACCCAGATAAAACTATCTTGAGATGATGAAGGTAAAGTGGTTAATGTCATAGAATACAGTTAGATCATTGTCAGTCTATTATACCTGACGGTGAAAAGACCTGATATTTTTTTCTCCACATTCCAAGAAGAATGTATCAAATTAATACCAAAGAAACCCAATTACTTCCAGTGAAAATAATACTTTGGCATATCAAGGTAATGATGGATTTCATTTTTCTGTACAATGAAAAATATAAAGAAGATTTATTGGGTTATACAAATGAAGATTAGTCTAGATCATCATATGATAGAAAATCAATGTCAATTGGTGCATTCTATCTTAGTGGATTTTATATTTCTTGTATGATAAAGAAACAATATTTCATTTTGTTGAGCACCGCAGAAGCGGAATATATTATGGCTACTCAAGCATGCATGCGATTATTATGGATGAATTAGTTGATTAATGATATGGTAGTTGAAGTGAAGGATTCAATTGGATTCCATTACAATAATTTAAGTGCTATAAATCTTAGAAAAAAATATATTTCATCGCTCAAGGATGGAGCACATTGAAATAAAGTACCATTTTATTAAGGAGAAGGTGGAGAATGGGATTATGAATTTGGAGTATGTGCCTACAGAACTATAGGTTACATAAATTTTGAAGAAGGAATTACCCAAAGAGGAGTTTGAGCGGCATCTATTAGATTTTTGAGTTTATTATAACCCTCATACTTTAAAAATTGTGGATATGGAACCCCCTCTCCCTGAGGTGTGAAGTGTTTTTTTCTAAAGTGTTGATATATGTTCTTTACCCTATTGTAGACAACAAAGGAGTGACCATCAGGTTCGTTGAAAAAGGGGGGAGAATTTGTGGATATAAAAGGGGTAGAAATTCATTAATCAAGATAAGGGGATAATTTCATAGGGGGTTCAGTGATGTAGGAGGAGTTTTAAATCTGACGATGATAAATATAAGCAATAAAAGGATATATATTACAATTTATGGTGAAAGATATTGAATATTTTTTGGAATGAAGTGATTCGTAGATTAACTTTACATGATACTATTTTTCCTCGTGTCAAACTTTGATTATGTGAAATTATATTATGGGTAAAATAATTCTTTGATCATAATCTAGGGGTTATAGATTGTAAATGGATTCACATGCACATGATTTGTCAAAACAAGTTGATTCATAATAATTATATGTGTTGTTGATAAAATCAAAGGGGGATATTGTTGGAAAAAAATCAATCCTGCTGGTTCATTTCAGTTTATTATGTTTTTTGACAATGGTTGAGGTTATTGATGAAGTCAGGCTAACAAAGAAGGAATTAATATTTAGCATGAATGTTTCATCTCGCGTAGGAGTGAAATGCCTGATCTTCCAAAAGGGAGAAATGAGTGATCTTGCATAATAGAAAAATGATTGGTCTCATGGAAGATAAAAATTATAGATCTCATGGAAGATTTAAATGCCTAATCTCACAGAAGATTTCAATGCTTGATCTTGAGGAAGATCAAAATTTCTGATCCTGTAGAAGAAAAAAATGCATGATATCATGGAAGAGTGAAATTCCAAATCTTACAGAAGTGTAAAATGTTTGATCTTGTGGAAGAGTGATATGTCTAATATGTTTGACCTCACAAAGCACATGATGAAAATGCATAATTTTCAAAGGACCTTTTAGAGAGATCTTACAAAGTGTATGATGGTAAATCATGATTTTAAAAGGATATCACGAAACACATGATGATAAAGAATGATTATCAAAGGATATCATGAAGAGATATCGTGAAGCGCATGATAACAAATCATGATTATCGAAGGATATCACGAATAGATACTGTGAAGTGATCATGATTTTCTTTAGATCTCATGATGTATCACACAAATAACTAGAAAAAAAAATCATTGTCCATTTCATGATTGAAAATTGATCTCACAATGAGATCATGTGAAGCGCATGATGTCAATTACTGTGGAGGTGGAATGAACAGTTGTTCATGATTTCTGGAGTTAAGGCAGTGAACTAACACCTAAAAATACCTAATGACCCATCCATAATAGGTGAAGTATATTTTATTGAAATATATATCTGAAAAAACATCCTTAGAAGGTATTTTCATGTAATGTGAGGGAGTATATGCGATTGACATCGCACAAGTGTTGTGCATTGTCTGAACAAAGTCTCATGTAAAGGATTCTCGCACTAGGATCTTTCACAAAGGAGAATCATTATAGGATCTCTCACAAATGACTCTCACACTTGGATCTCTCGCAAAGGGATATCATGCCAGGATCTCATGAAAAGAGAAAAGGGGTCTCTCACCAGGATCTCATGAAAAGGTGTCTCACACTAGGATATTACACAAATGAGTCTCTCTCCAAGATCTCACACAAATGAGTATCACACTAGGATCTTTCTCAAATTAGTCTCATTCTAGGATCTTGTGTAAAGGAGTCTCATGTGAGGATCTTGTGCAATGGATTATCACATTAGGATCTCATATAAGGGGTCTCGAGTTAGGATCTTGAGCAGGGGTTATGCATTAGGATCTTGCAAAACATGTTATATTCCAGGGTCTCACAGAGGAATATTTTGGAGAGTTATCATACAAATAAGTTTGTCATCTTATTGATGAAATAAGATCATAAATACACACACAATTTTTAATTAACTCATAACTAAATTTTAGAAGAGTTTACTATAGGAGCAGTGCATTCAATTCAGAGAGAGAAATGAGATTTCAAATTGTCAATGGTTCTAAAATAAGAGGGATAGTTCTTCCACTCCAAAATTTGTAACATTAGTGTTATTTAGTTGATTTAGTGCAAAGGAACATTTCATTTTTATGCTCCTTGGACGTAGCCTAATGAGGGTGAACCAAGTAAAATTGTTGTGTCTCATGCATGCTTTCATTTCTACTCATACATTGTTTGGGAATGGGAGAGAGGAAAAAAATTTAATGATGAAAAAAGATTATAATGGGAAGTAGTTTTAATCTATCATACCCGATTCACCCCCCCCCCCTAGTGTATTTAACCTATTTGGGCTAACAACCTATGATTTGGAGATGGTAGTTGTAGTATTCACCCTGAATACTTCACGACAATACCTTCTTTGTGAGTGATTTATTGGTTATTATTACCATAAGATTCTTGGGTTCATATTTAATTAGACAGACCTCCTCTTGAAATATAGGCAATGGTTGTAGTTCCTTTAGGGATATGACTTCGATATAGTCTACACTCCTTAGAAGGGGAATTTCATGGAAAATTCTCTCAATGGGAAATATTTTCCTTAGCCGTTTGGTGAGGAATTGTAATAGTTGAATTCATTTAAATTATCTTTAGTGGATTAGGGACAAAAGAAATACCTATGATAGATGGTTTTGACCCATCCACTTATACAATTATTGAGGGAATCATATCTTGGAGATATTGATTTTAAGTTCTTTCGTGGTAAAATATTCATAGGAAATTTTCCAAATGAATTATCAAAATGTGGGGAATGTATCATCTTCTTCCAAGGAAAAGAATTGGTTTCAGTAATGATTTGATAGGAGGTGTTGATTGGGTTTCATACATCTCCCTTAGTAGTGCATCCAAGAGTAAAAAATATGTACTAGGATATTCATCATCAATTTTGGTGTTCAGGGATAACGATGGGTGTTTCATAGTTCGTCTCTTGATGCCTCACCTATCAACTGGTGAAGGTTAAGCACCAGGTTCCAATGGGGTTTGACCTAACACTTAAGGTATCTAGATATAAGTGTGAGTTTATACTCGTGTACTTTATAATGGTACTTCCATGGATGGTGAGAGATCATGAAACTATCTGAGTAATAATAGATTGGCTCACTAATTTATCCACTTCTTCTCTATCAGAGAGAAACGTTTAGTGGAAAGATTAGGATGATTATATGTGTACAATATTATATAGATTCATGTTTTTACCTTGATTATTGTCTTATGACATGATATTTTCTTCATGTATCGGTTATGGAGAGGTTTTATAGAGGCTTTTAGGACCCAATTGTGAATGAGGATAGTGTTTCATCCCCCAAAAAAAAGTTCAAACCATGTGGACCATTCATATCATAGAGGATATGTTATAGTCTTACATGTTGGTTTTTGATCGATGTTGGGAGGACCACCAGCCCCTGGTAGAGTTTGTATACAACAAAATTTATCACTCAACTATTGGTATGGCACCATTCAAGGCCTTTTATGGGAGACCTTTTAAGTCACCACTATTCTGGTCATATTTGGGATAATTAGTGCATATGGAGTTAGAGTTGGTGTGGGAGATGATATAGAAAGTGAATATCATCTAAGAGAAGATGAAGATAGACTATATCCATTATAATTCCTACATAGACTTGAAAATAAGGACATTGGAGTTTAGTAAGAGAGACCACATGTTCCTAAAGGACTCACCTTGTCTTGATTTTTGGATATTCAGTGTGCGTGGAAGATATATCTAAGGTTCATTAATACTTTTGTTGGGAAAATTGAAGCATACATGAAGCAAACATAAACCTCCATCCATTTGATCCAACAGATGAACCTAGTGAGACAGTGTTCACCAGATGGAGATGTCCCTCTGAACACTTCATCCTATGTAGTAGAAAAGGTATCTTCACATATTTTTATTTGACATAGACTTTTTTTTGATAACCTCCATATCTTGAGTTATATAAACTATAACTAGGAAGATAAGTACTAACCTAATCACCTTAAATAATATCAATTATTACACTTCATACAAAATTGAAAAAGGAAAAATGGAAAAAAAATATTTAATGTGATTTGGATGAATTCTTATCTCCATAGGGGAACATTGTAAAAAAATAATTAAGGGGGGAAAACAAGTAAAAATTTATTTCCCACTTACTATCCACTTTTCATTCTTAGAAAAATATGTTAGAAACATGTACTTATAATATAGTTAACATCAAATTTCAAATATCTAGGAAGTCAAATCTTTATAGAGGTATTTTTTCAGTCAATGAGTTTTCACTAACCTTAAATCTTCATTGTCAACATTCCATTGACATGAGAAACTTCTTATACCTAGTTTAATATTAAATTCAAACTATCAATATCTAGTCATCAAGAAACAATCACTACCAACATAAGTGTAAACAGATAATTATGTGAGGGTAGAATAAAGTTTTCTCTACTCATTTAAGGGTGACCTTACTACTGGTTAAGGGTACTCATGTAAGGGTAACCTATTAACATCAACTAAGAAATTTTATTTCCAATCATCAAATCCTCTCCATAGAAGCACTCTATATAATGAAACTATATCCACTAACCACTATATGATGGAAGTTCTATCTAGGGACAAACTTTCTACCCAAATGTTCTAAAAAACCATAGAGGAAAACATTTTTACAGTCTATTAGAATATCTACATCTGAACATGTCAATCCAAAAACCCGTGTCTAATGAAACCTGAATAAAAAATCAAAAAACCCAAAAAAAACTCCCACTTGTAAATTTATTCAATATTTTATCCTTATTCTTCTTTCATTAACCTAAATATATTCCTCTCTCTGAGGCATGTAGTTTCCCCCATTCTATCCAAGAATCTAAGCCCCACTAAGTCACAATTTTGCCCCATGATTTCTTGGACTATTAAATTTGTAAACATATCTTTAGGATTTTTCTTCCCATTGATCTTATAAATATACAACACTTTATCTTTTATTGGACTTCATATGAAATGATATTTCATATCAATGTGTTTTGTTATTATATGAAGCATTACATTATAGGAAATATAGATGGAAATCTAACTATCACATAATAACACTCCTCTATTTGATCCCTTTTGGAGTTCATTCAGTAAGCACATTAATTATATCATCTCTTTCCCTTCTTCAGCAGTAGATAAGTACTTTTCTTCTATTGTTGATAAATTTATCACTAGTTTCAATTGAGATACCCAACTTATTGATGTTCCATATAAAGTAAATACAAACCATGTAGTAATTTTCTAAGAATCCATGTCTCCAGAAATATATTCATCTACAAGTACTTTAAACTACTCAGTATCATTGAAATATAAATTTTTATCCTCCATCCCTTTCAAGTATCATAAGTTATATTTAACAGCTTCCAATGTTTCCTTATGCGTTTTTACAAGAAACTTCCAACAAATCCCACTACAAAAACAATATATACTCAAGTACAAACCATTTTGTACATTGATAATCTTATAGAAAAAGAATAAGGAACCATCTTCATGTCATGAACTTCTTCATTCATTGATGTTTCCTAAGTATTGGTAAGTTTGAAGTGTGTTGTGAGGGGGGTTTAGACATGTTTATAAATATTCATTCTTAATATTTTGATAAATTTCTTAATGTATTCCTTCTACGATAAAACCAATGAGTTAGATTTCCTATCCCTCTTAATTATCATCCCAAAGATCTTCTTAGCTTACCCAATATTATTCATCTTTAATCTTCTTGATAGATTCCTCTTAAGTTCATTAATCTTTTTGAACTCTAAACCAGTAATCAATATATCATACACATGAAAAAAATAGTATTAGATATGTTCTATATTTCCATTTATCATTATAATAAGAGTGATCAGGATCACATCGATAGAAACTTTCTACAAACATGGAATTGTAGAACTTATTATTTAGCTATCTTGGAGCTTACTTCAAGCTATAAAGACTTTTTTTCAACTTACATACCAAATCCTTATTCCCTTAAATTCATAACCCTTTGGAAGAATCATATAAATTTCTTCCTTTATGACTCTATAAAGAAAAACTATCTTCATATCCATATTCTCCAAGTGTAGATCATCATATGAAATAATTCTAATTACTATCAAAATAGTTATGTGTTATAACATTAGTGATAAAATTTTAAAAAATTCAATACCTTCCTTTTTCTAAAAACCTTTCACCATTAACATAATTTTATATCAATTACCTTTATATTATAACTCTTTCAAATAAACCATCCATTTTTTTTTATAGCCCTATTTATATCTGGTAGATCAAGAAACTCCCAAGTATTGTTAAGATTTAAGAAACTCATTTACTCTTTCATGGATGACTCCCACTATTATAGTTTTTGAGAGTAGATTATTCTTCTAGACAATCTAGTTCCCATGTGTACATTAAAATTAAGAAGTTCATATCAGTCCCAAACCTATGAGAAGGTTTTT
This sequence comes from Viscum album, assembly GCA_963277665.1. Taxonomy (NCBI): domain Eukaryota; kingdom Viridiplantae; phylum Streptophyta; class Magnoliopsida; order Santalales; family Viscaceae; genus Viscum; species Viscum album. The sequence goes on from OY728120.1 coordinate 1,389,279,462, forward strand.
TATATGAGTGCATCTCTTCAACACAACCTTGGGTTCTTCCATTAGAACCTCACTCTCTGGTAGTCTTCCATCCGGTAAAGGTATATCTAATTCTTCTCAATCCAGTACTTTTCTATCTGAAATTTCACCAACTATAAATTTTCCATTTGATCTACCACTATATAGCACTCTGACTAGTGGCATTATAACCTTTTATGTTTCCTTTAAACTTTCTACACTCTAATTTTATCTAGTATCTTCTTTTTGATCATTCTGAACTTTGGTAGTTAAACTATCTTTAACTTACCGCTCGCACGGGTTCTGATCTTTCAATAAAATTTCTTTATTGAAAATAATAACTCATCTTTATATGACTTAATTCTTTTCATCAACCCATAGATGATAACCAAAGTTATCAACACCATAAAAAACAAGAAATAAAACTTTGGATTTTACATCCAACTTATCCCCATATTTAGAATCAATATGAACATATGTAAGGCTTCCAAATATATTGAGATTTTTGACCTTTAGTCTTTACTAGACCAAATTTCATCATAAATTTCATATCCCATAGCTGAAGTTGGACTCATGTTCATTAGATAAGCTATTGTATTCAAGGATTCTTCACAAATTTACTTAGGTATTCCTGGGTGAAGCCTCAAACTATAAAATTTATCTATCATTGTAAAATTAATTCTCAATGATATTATATTTTTTTGTGGAGTTCTTGGAACATTATTTTAATGCATGATTTTCTACCTATTACAGAAGTTTAAAAATTTTTGTTTTGTGAATTTTCCACCACTGTCTGTCTAGAGACATTTCATCTTTATTTGATACTCTTTATCAGTAAAAAAATTCCACTAAATAAATGCCTAAATCATATCATATTTATTCTTTGAGAATTAAATCATTACCTTTCAAGTGTAATTACCAATAAAAGTCACAATATATAGCGATCCTTCATATTAGAGAACTGTGGATGAACCCTAAACATCAGGATAAACAAGTTATGACTTTTAACTCCTTAGAATTCTTATATCCAAGTTGAAGGAGACTTTATTTTTCTCCTAATATAAAACTCTCACATATTCCAAGGTCTATGTGATTAAGTTTAAGTATTCCCTTTTCTACTATAACTTTAATATTTTTATCATTGAGGTGAACAAACCTAAAGTGACACTTTTTTGGACCATTTGATGAAGTCATTTAAATATATAAACTTCATCACTTTGTTCAATAAGACGCAAGGTATCATTTTTTTACTCCATGAGAAGTCATCATGGAACCTCTTCTATTCTTATGAACACCATTTAAAAAAATCATTTTGAAACTTATATCATCAAAATATCCCACTGATATGAGGATATTTTAGAGACCAAGAATGTATCTAACATCTTTCATTTTCAAGACACTTATATTTTTCATCTGAATGTTCACATCACTTTTCCCAACTATATCTAGAGCTTCATCATCTACTATATGTAATCTTCCTAAGCTTCTCGATACATAATCAACCATGAACCCTCACTCACCAGTTAAATTAAAAAGATAACCCTAATTCAATAACATGTGACTCTTCTAGAACAATAATACTAAATATAAATTAGTATCCTATAACCATTATACTAACCAAGTTTTTCAGTATAGAAGTTGATGCCTCAGACTTATTACTACAATATTTATTAATATTTCACTTCTTCTTACAAAGATAACATATGGTACCTGAAACTATTAGCTTACTTTGAATTCTTCTCTAGGACCTATCCTCTGAAGATGCCTTCATCTTTTAGTCTATCTAATGAAATAATCATCCTTTTCTGGTAGTATTGAGAGCACTTCCAAATGGTGTTTGAACTTACCTCTTCCTTAACTCGTTATTCAAGATAAATTTTTGAATATATTCAAACACAAGATCTACCTTGCCACTAGAGTTTCTTAACAATGTCACCATGACATCCCAACTCTCTAAAAGTAAATAAATAATAATCAAAGCCTAATCATCTCATTTGAATGTTATCTTCACATATTCAAGAATCCATTGGATCATATTGAAGTCATTCATATTATTGGTAGCAGGACTTCCATTAGATAACCTCAAGTTAAAAAATCTACACAACATGAAAACTTTGTTAAGATATCTTGGATTATCATACATTTAATCCAACACTTTCAAAACCTCTATAGTATTTTTCTTATCTCTAATTTTGAACAAAATATTTTGGGAAAAAGACATCCTAATTAAGGATAAATCCTTCCTATCCAAATACCCCATTCCACTTCATCCTTTATTTCAAGATGTTTTCTAGATGAAGGATCATCAACATCCTTCTATATCATAAGATCTTCTAAGTGGATTCCCCAAAAATATTTTTTTTCATAAAACTTATAATTATATGAAATTTTCCTTCCATTAACATTAAACCAAATTAAATCTATAACTTATAAGACAAATGGATAAAACACCTGAATTTTGTGAGTTAAGTATAATTTAAATTTATCCCTTTGATATCAATTGTTGGAAAAATTATATCATCCTTTAAAAAAACAAAAACCTTCATTCGTTCAATCTAACGAACGGACTTAGCAATATAATATTCATAGGATAGAGATGTTTATCAAAAAAACATCATCCTGTGCAGTGGAAAAGGTATCTTCAAAAGGTTTTATCAGAAAGAGAGTTTTTATGATAAACTCCACCTACCAAGTTATGTGAACTGGAAATGGGAAAATAAGTACTAACCTAATCACCACAAATAATCTCAATGATTTCACTTCACAAAAAACATCAAAAGGAAGAATATAAAAACAAGATTTAACATGGTTTATAAAATTTTCTACATCCATAGGGTAACACTATAATCATTTTCATTAAGGGAGATACAAATGAGTATTAATATATCACTCACTCACTATCCACTTTTTAGTCTTATAAAAATATGTCAAAACCATACACTATTCATACATTTCTCATCATATTTTAGAGAGATGGTCCAAAACCAATTTATAGAGGTATTATTCCAATAAAAAAGTTTTCACAAACCTCTAATCTTCATAGTAAACCTTCTATTGACATTAGTGACTACTAATACCTAGTTGTATCTTCAATTGAAACTAACAAAAACCAATCATCAAGTAACAATAAATACCAATATAAGGGTAAATATATAGTTTCATAACAGTAGCACTAATTTTCCTCTATTCTCATAAGGGTAAACTTATTACTGCATAAGGGTTCCTGCATTAGGGTATCCTATGAATAACAACTAAGAATATATTCATGTGATTATCTCTATCTAATCATAAAATCCTCTATATATAAGCCCTTCATCTGATGACATTGTTCCTACTGACCTCTATATAATGGATGTTCTATCTAATAATAAAATTTCTATTTAAATGTTATGAAACACCATAGAGAAAAACTTTGGACGAGTTTTTCAGAAGATCTATTTCTAAACAAGTACATTCAAAAACCTGTGACTGATGAAACCTAAAGAAAACATATACAAACCCAAATCATTTTAGATTCTATTTATGATTAGTGAGTTTTTGTACAACTTATATTTATTGAATAAAATTTCTGATAAATTTTTTTAACAATGATTTTGTATTCTTTTACAACTAATTTTTTTATAAGAATGTTTTTTTATTCAAAAATTAGACTCAGTCTATCATAATGATATTTTGTAATAAATTCAAAAGTTTATGAAAGAATTGAATCCATCTTCATCAAAATAAAATAATTATATCCAATAGAATATATGGAATAAATTGTTTTTTTCTGGAAGTTTACCTTTTTTATAATCAGAGAAAGAAAGAAGTTGTTGAGTGAAGAAGTCGTATTTTCGTTTAAGAGTTTTGAAAGAAGATTATAAATTCAGGAGTTGAAAGTTTTAAAAATTTCTAAAAAAATAGATGATGCTTTTTTATCATGAAGTTCACATAAATCATGAAATATGCACATGATAAAACATATTGATGGAATGTAGGAATCGTAATGGTTGTATTAGTTCCAGAAATCCATACAAAGTTTGTCAATAAGTAATTGCTAAGGATGTTTGAGACTTGTCAATGTTGCTGAGTGGAGTTATCATCTGATACACTTGATCATAATGGGGATTCCATCATAATGGGGATTACATCATTATGAAATATCCATCAAAGGAATATTATTTAAGAAATAAGAAGAGTGTATGAAGCTGATGAAGTTTAAAGAAATTCAAATTTGCTAAGTGGATTCATCATTGAATAGTTTCTATCATAATGGGAATTCCATCATAATGATAATTCCATCGTTATAAGGATTTCATGAAAGTGATATGAGAATAAAAAAATATTTTTTAATGAGCAGACAAAAAAATATAATTTATAATGAGTGGATAAGGAAATAGAATTTTTAATTAGATGAGAAGGAAATAGAATTTGAAATGAGTTGAGAAGGAAACCGAATTCATAATGAGCCAAGAAGGAAATAGACTTGTAATGAACTGAGAAATAAAGTAATATTGTAATAAACTGATTATGAAGAATACTCAAAAATAAAAATCCATAAGTTTTATGAAGATTTGAAGAGGTAAAACTTCAATTTCAATTTTTCATAAATCTCATAGAAATCCAAGGAGGAATGATGAAGTTGATGTTTAAGTTTAAATACAAGAGATTTTTGGAGTTTTAAAATTTGAGGAAGCTGGGAAAGTTTTCAAGTTTCCCACTTTTTTATGAGTCACCTAATAATACTTGCTCAGATAATTCATTCATTTGAGACTTTTCACATGAGTGAAAAAGGCGGAGCACTGAAGAAAACAAGTGAATGTTATTTTTTCTAGAGATCTCATGGGGAGGATCAGATAGATGAATTTTTGTTTATTGTATTGAGAAAGATCATATTGAGAATATCATTTTGATTTAATCATACTAAAGAAGATCATATTGGGAATTTGAGAAGAGTTTGAGTAATGAAAATTGAGAATGAATTCATCAGACTGAGTTCATCAGACCTAGCATCGTCTTATTGAGTGAATCAGATCTAGAATCATCATAAGGAGAAAATCATATCCAACCAAATTGGATTGAGGATTTGAACTGAGTAATTGTGGAGTAGTTTCAACAAAGTATTCATTTTTTTGTCTCGATTATTTTATAATAAAACAATGTAAACTATTTTTATTTGGTGTAATCATTCCTATCAGGAGATAGAAGGTGTCTAATGGTAGTTGTCACAAGTTGTATTCACTTCTTCATAATAGCGTATTTCCATAGACCTATAAGGGTGTCTATGGAAAGGATATAGATTATCACACTGAGGGTGAACCTTGTAAATCTTGTATACTTTACCTGCTTTCTTATGTTTTCATGCATGAGTATTTACTAAAAGTTGATAAAGAAATAAATCTTCACAAGTTTCATTGGTTGAGTTTCTAAAAGTATTGAAACTTATAAAAATTGAACAAATGATTCAACCCCCCCCCCCCCATTATTTGTTATTCAATACTTTTTAAATTCAATTTTTATTAGAGGGAAGGTTTACCTTATTTAATCCTTATCATAGATAATATTAATTCTGTCAATAGTAGAGAAATTACTAGGTTTTATGGAAAAAATTATTATGAATAGAAAAATAGGATGATTCCTTATATCCTATCTATTGGATAGGAAGTTTTTGTTGCTACTAATATTGGTTTTCTACATATTGATAAAGATACTCCCATGATGTTTGTCAATAAGAGAAATATATTAATTTATGGAAAGTCTATAAATAAAATCCTTATGTCCTTATCAGATAATTTTTATAATAAGTTTATGGGTCTCAATACTTAAAAAAGTATGTGGGACAAGCTGGAAAGTATTTTTGAAGGGAATACTAAAGTGAAGGAAGAAAAGATAAAAAAATGGGAATAGTGAGTATAAAGACATCATAATGAGATATGAAGAAACTACTGATGAATACTTCACTAGAGTAAATGAAATTTTTTTCAATATCATAGGATTCAGAGATGTCTTGGAAGATTTTATAATTTTGAAGAAACTTATGAGAAACTTTCCAGATAAGTTTGATTAGAAAATTTCCTCTTTAGAAGATAAGGATCATTTATCTCTTTATGAATTGCATAACTTTCTTATTACTTATGAAATGAAAAAAAATCCAATGTTTAAAAAGAATTTGAAATATGAAATGAATTTTGATGCTATATAATAAAGTTGAAAATTCAAGATGTTGACGATGTTGATCCTTGTAAATTTAAAGGTAAATAGGATGATGAGTTGAATGATAAAATCATTTCTCTTATATCCAAGAACTATCTAAGAGGAAAGGGAAATTATGGAGGTAAACTTCATCTCAAATGTTTTTTGTGTGGTGTAATTAGAGACTTTTCTATGAATTGACCCCAAGAATAAATTTGTATAATATAAAGATGATTCCGATGAAAAGCCTCGATGGAAGAAGTGGAAAAAATAATAAAGAAGAAAATTCATCCAAAAAATAAAATAAGTAGTTTACTAGAAATAAAAGAAGTATGATGAGTAGGAATGTTGAATCAGACTCAACTAACAACAATTCTTATGAAGATTAAAGTTCAGAAAAATTAAAAACCTTTATTACAAAAGTTGAGAAAACAAAAGATTCCTCAGATAGTGAAGAAGGTGGTAAAGAATCTTATAGAGAGTATCATCTCAGAATAAAACTTGTTGCATGTCTTCAGAGAAAAAAACTCTAAAAAATAAAGTATAGTAATGAAGAAAGATTTTGAATAATTTTATGATGGAAGAAAATATTTCATCAAGTATTAGGATGAATACATTCATGTGATCTTAAGTTATAAACTAAGAATTGCTGAATAGGGAAAGATTATTAAAGATCTCAATAAGAAGTTGGAAGCTAAAGAAGAATAAGCTAATAAGTTTCAATCAAATCTTCTTGATTTTGAAACTACCCTGAGTAAGATTAATTAAAACTTAAAAAAATCTTCATAAGTAAAATAAAAGACTTCTAAAGTCGATGAGAATGCTTGATACGAGAATCAGGTGAAATATTTACTCAACAAAATTAATGTTTCATCTGATTCTTTTAACATTTCAGGTTTCAAAAAACGTATTAGGAAATATTGGGTGGAGAACTATGTGATAAACCTATCACATCTAAAAATATTAATACCCACTCCGAAGGAATGATGGTCCACATCCTGAGTATGATAGAGAAGAAAAAAGTTATCAACCTAAACCAAGTTTCAATAGAGAAAGATCTTATTTCAATAGAATAATCAAGATTTGATGGTTATTGTTGGTGTTGTGAAATCTATGGTAATAGTTCATATAATTTTCGGCATAACTTATCCTTACCTAGAATAAGTTTTGAGAAAAGTGGAAGAAATAGTTGAAGTAGAATGAGCAAATTTTCTAACATGCAAAAGGTTAAAAAAGTGAATTCTCAAGATGTTAGAAATTTTCCAACAAAAAAATCAATTTTAATGTTTAGAAGATGTTTTTGGAATATGTGATAAGGATATTCATCATGAAAAAAAAATATATGACACTCCTTTCAGAATAACTTTCTTAAAATGTAAAAGAAAAGGAAGATGGGAAGAAGAAAGTTTTAGAAAGATCTTTTTTTGTTGAGACAGCCTTGAAAGAGCGTAAAAGGAACAAACCATGGTTACTTGATAGTGTTTTTTCTTCACATATTATAGGTGATATAAAAATATTCAAATTTTTTTAAATTCATGATGGGGGAGTAGTTACCTTTGGTAATGATGGTTCCTTAAAATTCATAGGAATTTTAATGGCTAAGATTAAAGAAGAAAAGTTAAAATCTAAAAAAGTTTTATTTGTTGATGGGATAACACATAAATTACTTATTGTAAGTCAACTTTATGATTATGGAAAAGATTTTTTTTCTAGAAAATATTTTTGTATCATCAAAAGTGTGAAAGATGTAAAATTTATTACAAAATGAGAAAGAAGCAGGGGTAATCTCTTCCAAATAGTACAATTCAACAACTCCTATTACTTGAGGGCTAAATATGAAAACAAATTAAGGCATTGAACACTTGGTCACCCTATAAATAAAATTATGGACAAATTTTTTCAAATTTATTCCATTTTAAACATTCTATAATTGAAAAAAAGAGATAATAATATGTTTTTGTAGCTTTTCAAAAAGGGAATATGAATAACAAAATTCATAAAGAGTTGAGATTCAATCTACCTAACCACTTGAGCTTATTCATTATGGTTTATATGGGTTGATGATACATTAATAAATAAAATTATATTTATAATTTATCACTTTTATTGATGATTTCACTCGAATAACAAATATCATGTTTATAAAGCACAAATTAGAGGTTATTGAAATGTTCAAATTCTTCATAAAAGATGTTGAGAAAGAAATGAGGGTTTCCATAAAAAGGTTGAGAACATATAATGGTATTTAATTAATAATAAATAATTTTTAAAATTATTTGAGAAAGAAAGGTATCAAACATTATTATAGTTCTCCCTATACTCAACCAAAAAAATGGAGTAGCATAAAGAAATAATAGAAGTTTGGAGGAAATTAGAAGAATTATGTTAGCAAAATAGAAACTTTCGAAATTATATTGGAGAGAATATGTTAATATTATTATACATGTTCAAAATAGATACTTGTTGAGACCGGAAACTAACATGTTTCCTTATGAAATTTTCTATAAAAACCATTCATTGAAATACTTTAAAGTTTTTTGAAATACAATGTTTGATCAAAATCAAAAATTCATATTTGGAAAAGTTTGATGAGAAATATGAGGAAGGAAATTTTATGATCTATTCAAGAAATGGAAGAAGTTACAAATATTGGAACAAACTTTTACAAAATTTGGTGGAATCATATGATGTTAAGGTAATTAAAAATAAAAAATTATTAACAAAAGTTGTTAAGTTTACTAAGGAGGATAAACTAGAGAATTCTAACAATAGTGAAATTAATTCAAATCATCCTTATCAAGATTCAAAAGAATTGTGGGATGAGTAAATTTTAGCTGGGAGTGAAACTTTGAAATTTCCTACCTTAAAAAACATTTTGAAACTGAAAACATTATTAGAAATCCGAAGGCTTTATTCAAACAAGAATTTAGTTGATATTATATAATTAAACTTCAGTTATCTCAAAATTTGAAGTAGAATCAGTTTCAGAATATTTTTAACACAAATAATGGGTGGATTCAATGAATTAAGAGTTGGATCAGATTTAGAATAATGAAACATGGAAACTTGTTTCACATATAGAAAATAAAAATATTATCATAACTAAGTGGGTTTATAGAAAAAAGTTAAATAAACATGTATAAGTTTCAAGAAACAAATCCAGAGTTATTTTTAAAGACTATGAATAGTCAAAAGGTGTTGATTTTGAAGAAAATGTTCTGCTGTTACAAGATTATAAACTATTATAATGTTTATTTCAGTGTTCACGCATCAAAATTATAAATTTTACCACATGGATGTAAAGTTATATTTCTTAAATGGTGATATTGATGATGAAGTTTATATTTAAAACCTTGCGGGTTTCTACTTTATGAAGTGAAAAGAATGTTTGTAAATTGAAGAAATATTTTTATGGACTTAAATAAGCCCCACGTGCTTGGTATTCAAAACTTGACAATTGTTTGAGAATATTAAATTTTTCTAAATAAAAAGTTGATAGAAACTTACATGTGAAATATGTTGACTCCAGAGCTCTAAATATAATTTTTTATGTGGATGATATAATTTTTCTGGGGATATAGAAGATTTTTGTAAAACATTTTATAAGGAAATGAAGAAGAATTTTTAAATGTCTGTGTTATGATAATTAAAATTATTCCATGGATTACAAGTTCAACAAAAGGAAAAAATACATTTTCTTATATTAAGAGAATTATGTTAGGGAAATGTTAAAGAAATTTAGGATGGAAGAATCTAAATAAGTTTCAACTCCTATTTCAGTGACCAAAAAGTTGAGTAAAGATGAATCCAGAACAAGTATGAATCATATACCTTCAGAAACTAATAGGAATTCTTCTTTAACTTATAGCCTCAAGGACAAATATTGTTTATACTATGAATTTTTTTGGAAGGTATCAAATTAATCCTAAATAATCACATATGTTGGTAGTAAAGAGGATTCTGAGATATGTCAAAGGAACAACTTCACATGGGTTGTCATACAAAAGAAATAGTGATATAAATTTTCATAGTTATACTGATTCCAATTAGGTTGGAGATTATAATGACAGAAAATCAACTTCAAGAGGAACATTTTTCTTGGGTGAATGTTGTGTGAGTTGGCATAGTATGAAACAAAGTTTAGTAACATTTAGCATATCTAAATATGAATATATTTCAGCTACTCAGGATTGTACTCAAATTTTGTGGATAAAAATTTAGCTGGAATATTTGAAAGTAAAATTTTCTAAACTATTGAAGATACTTTGTGATAATCATAATGAAATTGGTCATTCTAATAATCATGTCAAACATTCAAGATAAAAATACATTGATATAAATTTTCACATTATAAAAGTGAAAGTTGTTGTTAGAGATGTTTTTCTGGAATACATTTCAACAAATTATAATATTGATGATATCTTGAAAAAAGAAATTCTGAAAGAAAGGTTTGTGTAATTGAGGCTTCAACTTCATGTTCATCCTCCTCAAATTTCTTCCTAAACCTCATAAAGAAGATACCCCACCGTGATTTTGTATTATGTTGACAAAGGGGGAGAGAAAGTAACAACTTTTTAATTTGTAAGAAGTTTTTACTTATCTGTATTTTATGAATCTTAAGGTGTGGTTATCATATAACAGGGGGATAAAAAGAAAAGTGTGACAAAAAATTGAGAAAAAAAGAAAAGTGAGGGATGAAAAAATAAAAGTGAGTGGGAGTTTATCTTTACATGGATACAAAATTTTATTTCCACCAAGGGATGTAATTACTAAAAAAACACTACTTTATTTGGTAGTGTGTTGTTAGGAAATTATCATTTGAGAAAGTAAATGTTTTGATAAAATTCAAAAAAAACATGAGTTGTTTACAAATTTTGAGTTGTAAAAAAATCTAAGAGTTGTAAAGGTTGTTAATAATGGTTGCAAACAAATCCAAAAGGGGTGATTGAATAACCTTTATGATGAATTATTTTTAAAAAAAATGTATTTTTTTACAACTATCCATTTTTTATAAGAATTTTTTTGTTATTTAGAAATCAGATCGAGTCTACCGTAATAATATTTTTTAAGAAAGTTGAAAGTTGATGAAAGAATCGAATATATCTACATTACATTCAGATCATCAGATCCAAAATAATCAGAGGTATAAATTTTTATTTCATGTAATTTTTACTTTTTTATAATCATAGAAAGAAATAATTTGTTGAGTGAATAAGTCATATTGTTACTGAAGTGTTCTGAAAGAATATTGTAAAAGTCAAGAGGTATAAAGTTTTCAAAATTTCAAAAAAAACATATGATTATTTTCTAATCATAAATTTATCATAAATCATGAAACATACTCATGATAAAAGCTTTTTATGGAATGGATGAATCATAATGGTTATATCAATTCCAGAAATCAAGACAAATTTTGTCAATAAGTAATAGCTGAGGAGGTTTGAGACGTGTCAATGTTGCTAAGTGGAGTTATCATTGGACATACTTGATCATTATGAGGAATCCATCGTAATGGGGATTCCACCATTATGAAATATCCATCAAATGAAAAAAATTTATGAAAGAAGAAGATTATATGAAGCTAATGAAGTTTAAATAAATTGAAAGTTACTAAGTAGATTCATTATTGAATAATTTCCATCATAATGGGAATTCCATTGTAATGAGAGTTCCATCACTATGATGATTCTATCAGATAGATGTGAGAAGAAAATAAAATTCATAATTATATGAGAAGGAAATATAATCCGTATTGAGATAAGAAGGAAACAGAATTCGTAATGAGTTGAGAAGGAAATAGAATTCATAATAAGATGAGGAGGAAATAGAATTTGTAATGAGCTGAGAAGGAAACAAACTTGTAATGAACTAATAAATAAAGGAAGATCGTAATTATTTGATTATGAAGAAGACTCAAAAAAAATTCTATAAGTTTTATGAAGAGTTTAAGAGGTCAAACTTGAATTTCAATTTTGCATAAATCTCATAGAAATCCAAGGAGGATTGAAGGAGTCAAAGTTGAAGATTAAATGCGATAGATCTTCATATTTTTGAAATTTGATGAAGAATGGAATGTTTTCAAGTATAACTATTTTTTTTCTAAGTCACCTATAAATACTTGCTCAAATCATTTGTTCATTTGAAACTTTTCACGCAAGAGAAAAAGGTGAAGTGTAGAAGAAATCTAGTGAAAGCCATTTCTGGCTAGAGATATCATGAGGAGGATCAGACAGCTGAATGTTTGTTTATTATATTGAAAAAAATCATATTGAGAAGATAATATTAATTCAATTTGATTGAATAAGATAATACTGATCATTTTAGTAGATTTTGATAATGCATATTGAGAATGAATTTATCAGGCTGAGCTCAGAGGATCCAGTATCACTTTATTGAGTGAATCGGATCTAGAATCATTAGATTGAGAAAATACGATCCAGCCAAATCAGACTAAGGATTCAGATTGAGAAATTAGGGATAAGTCTTAATAAATTATTTATTATTTTTTTATAATTTTTTTTAATAAAACATTATAAACTAACAGGAGTCAGTATAATCATTCTTATCTAGAGATAGAAGTTTTCTAATGGGAGTTGGCATAATTTTTATTCACTTATTCATAATAGTGTATTTCCATACACCAAAAAGAGTGGCTACGGGAAGGATGTAGGTTCTCACACTGAGTCTGAACATTGTAAATCTTGTGTGCTTTACTTGCTTTCCTACTTTTTTATTCAAGAGAATTTACTAAAATTTTATAAGGAAATTAATCTTAACAGGTTGTAGGAGTTATGTTGAGTATTGAAACTTATAAATAGTGAACAATTGATTAACCCCCCCCCCCCTCAATTTTTATTTGATCCTTTGGAACTTCATTTACCTCCTTGGTTGGATTAATTTCATAATTTCATCTATGTGTCGCAGCTAAGGAGGTACGTACAAGATCCTTCATGCATAATTGAATGAGGTAACCTGGACATTGAAGAAGGGTCCACATTTTTAGAGTACCCAATGATAATCAAGTATTGGTAGGAGAAGATCCTTTATGGGTGAGTTATTCCCCTTGTGTATGTTCATTGGTAGTATGATAATTTTCAATAGATCTCATGGGATTGGGAGAACCAAATGTGAGTTCAATATCCTCACATATTTGAGTATATCCTTATTTTCAAGAGAAACATATTTGAATCTGGGGAGAAATTAATGATACTAATTTTTTCTATTATACCCTTTGATTATTTTAAATAATATTTTTAGAGCTAGTTACAAAATTAGTGTAGTGTTTCTAACATCATAAATCCTCAGTAACAATATATTTTTTATATTAAATATATTAACTCATGCACATGAATAATTTTGGAAATAATGATTTATCTCCCATATGGTGTATCAGATGGGTAAATTGGGATCTTTTTTGAATCTGGTACTTGGGTTCTACCCTAGGAATCTTATAAAGTTTGTTCTCATTGGTCCCTAAGATAGTGTGTGGTTGGTAGAAAATATTGGATAAAATAAATTAACTAAATTAATTTATTAATTTATCTATCTAATATAATGTATTAACCTAGAAACACTCTATCTAAAATTAATTATGTAGAATCTATAGGGTTATCCACATAACTCATAGCTATCCATTTAGAGGGATGTCCACTGAGAGGGGATTTATGGGACAATGATCATATTCATCATAAATAATGGATCGACAATGGATTTAATACATATCATAAACGACATCACCACAGAGTATTTTTAAACTAATGATTGATCCAAATACAAGGTAGGGATTTTTTGTGGATTTTTCCCCATTTTGGTACCATTATTATTATGTATTATTTATTCTAATAATTTAATTAGAATCAACCATTGAAAATCCCCATTGATTTATGATTTTTATCTAGATTATGAAATTAGTAGCAATCATTCTTGAAACAATTATTAATCCTCATTTATTATCTATTTTATATCACATTATTGATGGATTAAGTGAATAAAAGCATCATGGATCATTCAATTTGGTGTTTTATGTTTTTCTCTCTCTATTATTCGCATTCATCATTGGAATTCAATTTTTGTCTTGTGATTCGACAAATAGCGGTCCTGTTTGAGTGATGGTAAAACTCGAATATGTTTTTGTTTGTGTTAAAAATTATTGATGAAGATATAATGGAATTTGGAGCATAATTAGACATGTGATATTTCATTTAGAAGTTCTTGAGAATGTCTGTCCATAATGAGGTAAGAACAGGTGATGAAGGATATAATGGGGCTTCATTTTTTTAATAAAGGCTATCCAGAATCCAATTTAAATTATGGAATTGATGACAATAAATTCATTTTTTGGGTATCTCAATGATAATCATAGAGAATCCAGTGAATTTTCTTAATCTTTAGGAGGAAACTAACTTTCTAGAGAATACCATACTACATTTCTTATATTTTAAAAGAAAACATGTTGTGTGTCTTGTTAATACAATGTTAGGGTTTTGATCTGAGAAAAATATCACACGGCCATATATATAGGACCATATGTCATATAACCCAAAACGGTCTACTAGATATTCACATAAAGTACATTACTATAGAATCTCAGGTGTCCTACACACCGTGTATGCCTTGGATACACCCTGTGTACCTCTTGGTGGAACATGACTCTGGCAGCAAATCATGCTAAGTGTCCAACCAAAACCTATATTTCATTTGAATTATTCTACATTCCATATTGATATCATTTTTTATACCATTTGGGGTGATGTTACATGAGAAGATGACTTCTTATGGGCCACACACTGTGTACCCTAGGAAGCGTGTTGTGTACTCTCCTTTTGCTTGGATAGGGACCTTCACGTTTTCCCCTCTAAGTGGAATTCCACATGGGATGTGATGGTGGGTTTATAATTGAAGATATATATGATAATAAATGGGAATCATGAATGATCAAGCACATTGGTTTCTTAGATATCGGTCTTGTATTTTGGAAATTCTTAGTGGGTGGAAACCCACCATGATTGTAAAATTGTGTTAGGGTGCATTATCCTCTTACCGTCCCTATGTAGGGTCAGAAATCCCCACCCCCCAATGGTATTGGGGTGTTGTATCCTCTATCTACAAATCGAATAAGTTTGGTATCCCCTATACTATTGTAGGGCACAAGATCTTCTGTCTGTGAGGTCAGTATCCCCCAATCTAATGAGCTCAAATAAGGCACATGATCCTCTCTAACGACCCAGAATTATATTAATGAGATTTCACTTATTATGTTTATTTTATATATATTATAAATCACATAAAACCACATAGAGAACACAATACAATCTTTATAAATGATTAATTCTTAAAATAATAGGTATTTCTAGAAGTTAAGAAACCAATACTGATTAAATAGTAACTTGACCTTAGAAATAGTGATATGGACCTTATGAATAGTAAACCAGCCAAATGATTAGTAACCTAACCCATGAAATTATAATTAAAATTTATGCATCTTATAAGTGAAAGTATGATATAATTATATCATAGTATAAGTAAACTAATTTTTTTAAAAATTATTAATTAAGTGTTGGTATTTTTTGAGTCATAAATATTTAATTACAATTTTATAATTAAAAATTTATTTAAAAGAAAATTAATTTTCAGAAAATGGATTCATAAATCACTATTTTTATGTATTATGATTTTAGGATAATTTAATTAGACCTTAGTTAATTTTTTATAGTGTTATAAAATTTGTTTTAAATTTAAAATCTATATTTTTCAAGTAAATAATGATTTTATTTAAAAACTAAATTTCACATATTTAGAAATTTTTTTTGATAAAATGGATTCCATTTTTTAATTATACGCATCTAAAAATATTTATGGTGAATTTTTTGGATTTTTCTAAAATCCTTGAATTTTTTTTGAATAATAAAATACGGTAATTTACGGTATAAATAAATTAAAGATAAATACACTATTCCTTGAGTCATCACTGATGTAAGCACCATAATATCAAAATTTAATTAATTATTTTAATATATATGACGATAATTCTCAAACTATTCATAGTCTTGATCCAAATTAATAAACAAATGAATTAAATATTTAAAAATCACACCTCTCCTCCATCATAAAAACCACCCATCAACCTCTCTTCTTCTCACTCATATAAGCCTTGAATATTTTCAAAGTTATACCCAAATACTATTACCTATTCTCTCCCCATATCTAGGATCTCTTGGTCTTACCAAAAGACCAAAACCCCTTTCCCTATGGAGGTTCTCAAGGAAGATAATTCAAGAGGTAAACCCTCTTCCTTTTTCTTTTAATTTCATTTTTAATTTACTTTATTTTCTTATCTTCTCCTAACCTTCTCTATCCAAATGATCATGATAAATCCAGTATCATATATATACTAAAATTATATCATGTTAATGAAATATACTTCCTCAAACTACTATCTCTCTCTCTTTTATTTAAAAAATGAAATCATAATCCGGGAGGTGTCGATTTACAACCTTTGTGGACAATGAACCTTTGTTCTTGAATTTCTCCTACAAGTCTGGTCATGAAACCATTTTTATGGTAGAAAAATATTATAAAATATTTTTTATTCATTATTTAATTTTATGAAACCATTATATATACAAAATATTGATTCATACAACAAAACTAGTTTAAGAAGATCAAAACACCGCCGTAAAAATCTAAATGATTATCAGTGATGTTTAATATAATAACTAATCTTCATAATATATAACCAAATGGATTATATAAAAATTTTATATGCCAACGAGCATGTACCCAAGTGGTACAGGCTCCTACTTGGCATCTAAAATACCCAGGATCAAATCCAGACAGGGACTAATTTCCGAGGCTGTAGCAGCATTGTAGTAGGGCACTGTAACAGTACTGTAGCAGCAGCAGAACAGTAGCAGTGGCGACACTGTAGCGGTACTATAGAAATTATTGTAGCATCCTGGGTACTATAGTATCACTATTCACTGAGGGGCTCTTTGGGCTAAAAAATGGGCTTTTAAGCCTAGTATTCAGGCCACTTGGCCTTGGGCCTTCAGGATATGTAATGGGTCTCCCTCTACCCAGTCTAAAGAGGTATTTGCATTAAATAATAAAATGAGGCTTCAGACCCATCCTCTTAAAAAAATATAAAAATCGTATCTTATTTATTTTAATTATTATCATATAAATTCTGTTATGTATAATTATATCCATTCTTCATGAACTTCCATACTCATATACAAGTAAACCAATCGTGAAAACCAAGGATTCAAACCCTCCCAAGCAATAAATTTGTATCATATAACTCATCAAAAAGTCCATAAATGAACTTAATAAAATTATAATAAATAAAATAAACATATAGTAGGTTATTAATTGAGTAATTAATTTATTTAATTTGTTTCTCTAGGACATTAAAGTCAAGTGCAAAACTCATTCGGACATAAGGTAAGGATTTCTACCTGAACATCCATTTTCTTTTAGGTTACTCTTTTTCTCTCCTTAACCCAATGAAATTTTTAATTATTATTATTATTTAATCCACATAAATTCTGTTATAATTTTATATATATATATATATACCAATCATAATCCTTATTTCTTTTATGAGGGGTTATATGCTTTAAAAGGATCTTTCTTAAATTCTTCCTGATAAACAAGCATGATTCAAGGGAACTTCTCAAATTCTTACCTATTTTCAAGTGTACTATAGGATCTATTTTAAGACACAATTATTTTTATAAAATCAATAATTTTATTATGAAAAACATATCATAGTTTAATTATAGTTTTATACAAATATTTTTCCAAAATAACTCTTCTTTTCAAAGTAAAAGAATATTTCTCTCACTAATTACTTGATGATTTTATAAGATTATTTTCATTTATTTTAGTACTCTTATTGATTATTATGCTTAATTAGGATTAATATTTTATTATATAATATACCATATTTTATTGAATGGTTTATGATTATTTTTATTATGGATGTTATATCTTGATATCATTCACCATATTACTCTGAATGGTTGGTGTTTATGATTAATGATTGGGAAAAGTTTTTACATTTCATATATTAGTTTCAATATGAATATATATGTTTATTATGTTTCACCCCTTTCATATGAGAAATTAATTGGACTTATTTAGTGTCTATTAAGGCCTTCTATAGCTTTTTGGTGCATCAGTAGGTCTCATGAGACAAACTAGTTTGGTTTTTACTTTTTTATGTATGGTCTTAGCATAAGGCCTTGACAGTATTACTATGATGTCCTGCATTATGCATTACCTCATTACAAAACAATTAAGTGATATTCCATGTGATTATTAGACTATTGTAATATCCATGGTTATGTTTTATTATGGCATTATTTATTTAGTTTCTATTCCTTTCATATTATGCTCAAGATTATTTTTTAATGGAATGTGTAATTTTAGTTATTCACCCTGACTTATTATTTATACTTATGTTATTTTACTTACCCTTACTGATCATCTGAGATCACCCATTTCTTATTTCTTATTGCTCCCCAGGATGTGAAGAAGTATATTTTGAATAAACTATAGGGATAATATATGAGTTATAGATGTTTACAAAGTAATTTACATATTGTATTTCATTTCAAGTTATAATGTTGAACTTATGTATGTATCTTATTTTCTAAAGCTACTAAACTATTCGGTCTTTTGGGATGCATCTTCCTTGATTATATTAAAATGTAATAAAATAAGGCACCAACTCTGGGAAACTAGGGGTGGGGTTTTTATAGCTGGTATCAGAGGAATTTTAGTAGAAACCTTGGAAACTAGATATAAAAAACGTAAATTAGTGAACAAAACCCTAAGATAGACTTTGAGGATAAGCATACAGGAACATCCTATAATTTTGGTAAGTTATATATTATGTGGATATTCCTATAAAATACATCCATTTATATATACTATAATTGTACATAGTTTTGGAATAGATATACCTAGGAGTGACAACTCCAACAAGGTGTTCTGGGACTGACTCAAGGTAACCTGGTACATGACAACGAGACTTACTGTGCACCTGGTTTGACACTCCCAGAGGATATTCTTAAGATAATTTTCAATTTCTTTAAAAAAAATTATTAATGATTTAAATGTAATTATGTTCCCAAATAAACCATGCTTATGATTATGTGATTATACATGAATAAAATTCCAATTTATGTTAAGTATTTTTTCTAGTTTGACATTATACATTATGATTCATAACCTAATTTAGTGTGTGCCATGATTTAGAAATGGAACTTAGTAGAATTAGTGTAAATTGTATGAACATGCCTATCCCATGTAGGTATTTTCATCCTATGGAAGATAATGATGTTGTTTATGGAGTTCCGACTGGTGCTGAGCAACTTATAACTATACTGGGACAGCTGACTAGGGTTATAAATAATAACCTTACCCAAATGGAGCATCCTGATCTAAAACATGGAGGATAAATTTTATACTAATTTATGCATCAATATCCTTTATCAGTTAATGGGAATACAAACACATTTGTATTAGATCAACAGATAAGTTCCCTGGAGAATATATTTCTCGCTTTCGGAAGTAATGAAAGAGAGATGGTTTTCATGGAATTGTATCATCTATCAGGAGATGTTGATCAATGGTGGTCATTTATTCATAACATAAAGGAGTATTAAGATATTAAAAATATTTAATTTAGGTATTTTAAAGAAATTTTCCTAGAAAAATATTTTCCTTGCGAACAACGAGCGGATGTGGAGAGGAAATTCTTGATTCTAAGACAGAAGTAGGATAAAAATGTTAATAAGTATGAATCCAAATTTAAAAGGTTATTAAGTCATGTTATGGAATATATAAATAATACAAGGATCAATATTGGTTGATTATTTGATGGTTTAAAACCATTCCTCTGAAGGGAACTAGTGTCTCTTAGATATTTCCAAATTGATTTAATAAAGAAGTTGTTAGTAAAAACTCTTAATAGAAGTATAATTGCAATAACTATGTGTCAATCAGTCCCCCTTATGACACCTAAACATTCTTCAGTTTCTGAACAAATCATCATACCCATTATTGACTTTGATATAATTCTTGTTATGGATTTTCTTTCAAATTATGATTCCAAAATATATTGCAATAAGAAAGAAGTTACAAATTTTGAGAATGATGTAGAATCCCTTATCTTTAGAGAAGAAACCTCATTATTTTATTATTATCTAGATCCACCCCCAGTAGCTCTACTAAATGAAATTATTGGGGAATATAAAACAATATCTATGGGTGAATAAAGAAATCTTAAAATTGAGGATGTGCCTATTGTGCAAGAATGGGTTGATGTGTTTCCTGAGGATTTACCTAGACATCCTCTAGAGCGGGAAATTGCGTTTTCTATTGATTTAATTCTTGGTTCAAGACCTATATCAAAGACTCATTATAGAATTGCGATAATGGAATTTTTGGATCTGAAAAAACAACTAGAGGATTTGAGCAATAAGGGGTTTATTCTCCTTAGTGTTCCTCCATGGGGACCTCATATTCTTTTTTTAAGAAGAAATATGGATCTATGAGTATGTTTATTGACTATAGGGAGATCAATGATATTAAGATAAAGAATAATTATCCTATTACTTTCATTTATGATTTATTTGATCAACTTCACAGAGCCCAATATTTTTTGAATATTGACCTTAAATCTGGATATTATCATTTTCATGTGAGGAAGCAAGATATTATAAAGACAAAATTTCAAACTAGGTATGGGCATTATGAGTTTATAGTAATTTCTTTTGGACTGACTAATTTACCCTCTATTTTCATGGATCTAATGAATAGAGTTTTCAAGGAATATATTTATGACTTTGATATGGTATTTATTTATAATATCTTGGTATATTCCAAAATCTACAAAGATCATGAGAATCACTTGTGTATTGTTCTAAATACTCTTAGAATAAATGAGTTATATGGGAAGTTTAGAAAGTGTGAATTATGGATTCAAAAAGTTTCTTTTCTTAGCCATATTATCTCTAAGTATATAATATCAGTTGATCCTATGAAGACAAAGGTATTTCAGAAATATCCTACACCAATGAACATAATCAACATATGTAGTTTTATTGGTTTATCAGGTTATAATCAGCATTTCATTCAGAACTTCACTCAATTAGCTATCCCATTAACCAAGATTACTTGTAAAGGGGTTAAGTTCGTATGGATAAAATAATGTGAAGAATATTTTGAATAATTGAATAAGAGGTTAATGAATGATCCAATATTGAATATACCATCTATAAGTAGTGGATTTATGATTTATATTGATGCATAAAATAAAGTAATTGGTTGTGTCCATATGAAGAATGATATATTTATTGACTAAGTATTAAGGTAATTAAAATCTCATGAACTGAACTATCCAACTCATGATCTTGAGTTAGCAGCCGTAATATTTTCTCTGAAGATATGGATACATTATCTCTATGGTGAAATATGTGATATATATACGGATCACAAGAGTTTGAAATATATCATCTCATAAAAAGAACACAACATGAGGCAAATGTGATGGCTTGAGTTTCTAAAGGATTATGATTGTTCAGTACATTATCACCCAGGAAATGAAAATAACGAAGATGATGCATTGAGAAGGAAGGATCATAGAGTTCTGAACAAAATGAGGATTGAAATGGATCTTGAATTCATGGATCTAATAAATATTGATATGGGAATTATTGAATAAGGTGAAACATCATTACTTTTTCAATTGGTTTCCCAACCATCTTTATTGGAAAGAATTAAAATTTCTCAGTCTGATGATGAGAATATTTAAATCAAAACTAAATATTTGAATGATGGTAAGTATCCAAACTTCATGTGTGAGGATGGAACTATGAAATTTGGAAGAAGGCTATATGTTCCCTCTATACCCAAGCTAAAAAGGGATTTGTTGGGTGATTCCCATAGTTTTAATTTTTCTATACACCATGGTAGCACTAAAATGTATATAGATTTGAAGGAACATTTCTAGTGAGATAATATGAAGCATAAAATTGATGATTATGTATCAAGATGTTTAGTCTATTAGCAAGTGAAGTATTAAAGATGAAATATTAGACAATTCATGAAACCTATACATATTCCTACATGGTAATGGGATGACATCACCATGGATTTTGTCACTGTATTACACAAAACTCCAAGAAAGAATGATGCAATATGGATAATTTTTTATTGAATTATGAAATTTGAAATTTTCCTCAATATAAGGGATAATTTTCCACTTGAACGACTTGCAAGGATCTATATTAATGAAGATGTAATAATTCATATAGAACCTCTCTTAGTTGTGTCTGATCATGGTCCATGATTTACATCTAAATTTTTGAAAAGTATTCAGAAATATTTGAATAATGAGCTTTATTTTAGTGTGGCTTATCACCCACAAACTAATGGGAAGTCAAAAAGGATGATCCAAAATTTAAAAGACATGTTTAGATCATGGTCACTTGATTTTAAAGTTATGTGGGATCAATATTTACCTTAGGTAGTGTTTTTCTGCAACAATAGTTTCCATTAAAGCATTTAAATGGAACCATATGGAGTATTGTATGGAAAGAGATGTCATACAACAATATGTTAGGATGAAGTTGGTGAAAGGAATCTTGTAGTCCCAGATCTTGTAGAGGAAACAACAGTGAAGGTAAAGACTATTCAAACCCATATCGAATCAATGTAATGCAGGAAAATGATCTATTCTGATAATCAAAGAAGGAATTGGAATTTCAAGTTGTAGATCACGTTTTCTTGAAAGTATCTCCATGGAAGGGTGATATAAGATTTGGGAAGAAAGGGAAACTAAGCCCTAGTTACATTGACCCATTTGAAAATCTGGAGAGAATTGGAGGTATGGATTATCATTTGGAAATGACACCTATCCTTTATAAGGTACACAATGTGTTCCACATCTCTTTGTTAAGTAAGTACATGCCAGACACAACACATGTACCCACTTCTAAAGGAATAGAATCGGAACCTGACTTATCTTACTATGAAGAGGCTATCCAGATTTTGCACACTAAAGAACATGTATTGAGGAATCAGAAAACATGACTAGTAAAGGTACTATGGAAAAATCAAAAAATTGAAGAGGTTATGTGGGAGCTTGAGGAAATTATGATGAATAATTACACAAATATGTTTTTATGGTGACATTCTGGAAATTTCGAGGATGAAAATTTTTGTAAGAGGGGAGAATGTAACGACCCGTAATTCTATAAATGAGATTTACCTTCTTATGTTTATTTTATATATATTATAAATCACATAAAACCATATATAGAACACAATATAATATTTATAAATGAAGAATAAATGAAATAAGAGGTATTTCTAGAAGTTAATGAAACCTATACTGATGAAATACTAATTTGAAATTTGAAATAGTGATATGACCCTTATGAATAGTAAACCATCCAAATGATTAGTAACCTAACCCATGAAAGTATAAATAAACTTTTGGAAAATAATAAGTGAAATTATGATATAATTATATCATAGTATAAGTGAATTAAATTTTTTAACATTTTTTAATTAAGTATTGGTATTTTTCTGAGTCATAAATATTTAATTAATTTTTTATAATTAAAAAAATTATTTTAAAGAAAATTAATTTTCATAAATGGATTCATAAATCAATATTTTTTTGTCTTATGATTTTAGGATAATTTAATGATACCTTAGTTAATTTTTAAGAGTGTTATAAAATCAGTTTTAAATTTAAAATATTTTTTTTCAAGTAAATAATGATTTTATATAAAAATTAAATTTCACATATTTTGAAAATTATTTTGATAAAATGGAGTATTTTTTAATTCTACATGTAAAAAAATGTTCATGGTGAATTTTTTTTATTTTTCTAAAATTCTTGAGTTTTTTGTGAATGGTAAAATACTGTAATTTATAGTATAAACACATTAGAAGCTAAATACACTATTCCATGAGTCACCACTGATTTAAGAACAACAATCTCAAAATTTACTTAATTATTTTAATATATTTGATGATAATTCTCAAATTATTCATAATATTGATCCAAATTAATAAACAAATGAATTAAATATTCAAAAATCACTCTTCTCCTCCTCTATAAAAACAACCCCTCACCCCTACTTCTCCTCAATCATCTAAGCCTTGAAGCATGTCAAATTTCTTTCCAAATACACTTATCTAGTATCTCCCCATATACAAGAGATAATTTTCTTACCAAAATTCAAAAACCACTTTCCCTAAATAGGTTCTCAAGGAAGATATTTCAAGAGGTAAACCCTCTTCCCTTTTCTTTTAATTTTATATTCAATTTACTTTATTTTCTTATCTTATAATCATCTCATATGTCCAAATTATTATTATAACTCTAGTGTAATTTATATACTTTAATGATATCATGTTTATTAAATACCCTTCCTCAAACTACTATCTCTCTCTCTCTCTTTTATTTTAAAAATTAAATCATCATCCAGGAGGTGCTAATTTACAACCTTTGTGGATGATGAACCTTAATTCTTCAATTTATCCTACAAGGATGGTCATGAAACCATATTTAGGGATGAACCAGATTATAAAATATTTATTATGTCTTATTTAATGTTTTTAAACTAGTATATATACATAATATTAATTTATATGACAAAACTAGTGTGAGATGATCGAAATACCGCCGTAATAATCTAAATGATTATCACTAATGTTTTATCTAATAACTCATATTAATACCATATAACCAAATGAATTATATAAACATTTAATATTAATTATTTTCATTAATATCATATAAATTTAATTTTGTATAATTATATCCATTCCACATAAACTTCCATACTCATATATAAGTATACTGATCGTGAAAACCAAGGAAATGAACGCTCCCAAGTGATAAATTTGTATCTTATAACTCATCAAAAAGGAAAAAAATGAACTTAATAAAATTATAATAAATAAAATAAATTTATAAAAGGTTATTAATTAATTAATTAATGGATTTAATTTTATTATTCAGTACATTAAGGTCAAGTACAGAACTCATTCAGACATAAGGTAAGGATTTCTACCAGAACCTCCATTTTATTTTAGGTTACTCTTTTTCTCTATTTAACCCAATGAAATTATTAATTATTATTATTTACACATAATAAATTCTGTTATAATGCTCTATATATATTTACCAATCATAATCCTTATTTATTTTATGGGGAGTTACAAGTTTTAAAAGGATCTTTCTTAAATTATTCCTGATAAACAAGCTCGATTCAAGGGAACTTCTCGAATTCTTACATATTTTCAAGTGTAATCTATAATATATTTTAAGAAACGATTATTTTTATAAATAAATCATTTTATTATGAAAGAAATGTATTTTCTCACTTCTGGTTTTATACAAATATTTTTAAAAAATAACACTTCTGTTGAAAGTAAAAGAGTATTTCTCTCAAGAATTATTTGATGGTTTTATGAGAGTATTTTCATCTATTTAAACACTATTTTTTATTCTTATGTTTAATTGGGATTAATATTTGATAATATAAACTACTATATTATATTTAATTAGTTATTATTAGTTTGAATATGGATGTTCTATCTTGATACCATTCACCATAATACTCTGAATGGTTAGTGTTTATATTTAATGATTGAGGAAAGTTATTTATATTTCATTTATTAGTTTCAATATGAATGTATAAGTTGATTATGTTTCACCCCTTTCATGTGAGGAATTAATTGGACTTATTAAGTGTCGGTTGGGGCCTTCTATAGCCCCTCATTGCATCGTTAGGTCTCATGATACAAACTAGTGTGGGTTTTCACCCGTTTATGTATGTTCTTGGCATGAGTCCTTGATAGTATGGTTATGATGTCTCGTATTATGCATTCCCTCATTATGAAACAAGTAAGTGATAGTCCATATAATTATTCGATTATTAGAATATCTTTGGTTATGTTTTATTATGGCATTATTTATTTAGTTTTTATTCCTGTCATATTATGCTCAAGAATATGTTTTAAAGGCATGTGTACTTTTATTCATTCACCATTCCTTATTATTTATGATTTTGTTCTTTGGATTTCCCTTAATGAGAATCTGATATCACCAATTTCTTATGTCTTATTTTTTCCCAGGATGTAAAGAAGTATATTATGAATGGCATGTAGGTATAATCAAGGAGTTATGGATGTTTAAAAAGGAATTTACATATTTCATTTCCTTTCAAGTTGTAATGTTGAACTTATGTATGTATCTTATTTTCCCAAACTACTAAACTATTCGATCCTTTGGGATGCATCTTACTTATTTATATTCTAATGTAATAAAATAATTAATCATCTCTTTGAAACTGGGGTCATGATTTTTACATCCTCTTCTAGTGTAACACCCGAATATTTCAATATTAAATTCTTATTTAAATAAATATTTCACTGAATATATTTTTTTACATGTAACACCAAACAAAAATGAAACCACAATAAATTTTATAAAGATAATATTATTAAATGAGACTATTATAATGTAGGAATTGAATTTTGTGGTATAAATATAAGTAACTTCATTTATAAATCTATATAGAAATAAAAAAATAAAGGGTTATTTCAATACCAATTCATTTATTAATTCAATTAGTATAAATAAATAACTAATAAGATAATTTTATAGTTAAAATTTTATTTTTCTAACAATTTCCTTTTTGGAACTATGTTTTTTTATTTCAATAAATTAACAATGATAAAATATATTTCTGATGTGAATAATATATTAAAACAAATTTAATTATTAATTTATAGTAAATAAGAATATGAATAGTTAATATTTAGAAAGTTGTTTTCCTATTAAAAATGGTTTTTCATGGTATATTATATTTCCATTTAAAGGTTAAATTTATAAATTATATAATTTTAATTTAAAAAATGAACTTTATTTTTTGATTCGGTGTGTCGATATTATCTTAGGATGGATTTTTTATTTTTTGTAAAATGGTTTATTTTTAGGTGAATAGTGAAAATTTAGTTTATAATTATACAATATCTTTTATGACATTATCATAAAATAAGTATGAATTTAAAACTTATAAAAAAATTAAAGACCAAAAATTAATTTAAGTCGTAAAATAATTTATTTAAAAATACTATGTTGAATTTATAAAACCCATGTTTGAAATTTTGAAACTTAAGTAATATTTATTTTAATAAAAAAATATTTGTTAGTATGTATCTTTTAAATAAGTATCTAAAAGGTGGAATTAATTTTTATATTTTTTTAAAGACAAATAAATTTTTTTTAATTATAAACCAATTAATATCATATAAATCAACCAAAATTATAATTTTATCTTAATCATGATTTTAAGCATAAAAATACACTTTTTCTAAAAATGGTTTTTTCACATTATGTGCGCTAATATTAAAATTTATTTTTATCACCCATAGAAACTTTATTTTAAAAAATGGATTTATTATTTGGAATCATTAAATAAAAATTATTTAATAATCCTCATTTTATTTTTTAGTAATTAAAAGTAAATTACTAAAGTAAAAATTAGTTACCATGGTAAAAACCAAAAAAATTAAAAGTGAAAAAACTAAGATTAAAACACTTAAAAACATGTATTCAAATTTATGGTTGCTACTTTATCTAATTTATACATTCCTCAATCCATTATTGGATCCACTAGACCTTTTAATAGTGACTTCCCTTTTATATTATTATAAAAATGTCACTCCTCTCCCTTATAAAAGGAGTCATCACCACCCCACTTCTCCCCACACCCCAAGCCTATTAGATATGATATAACTATACCAAAATAACTCCCTAAAAATACTAAACACTTACTATAGGTTTTTGTCATCTCAAAATTCCACCTTCCAAAGCCCTAATCTAATTTTCAAAGAAGCAGTTTCAAGTAGTATGGTAAATATTTTAATTGATCCTTTTTCATTTAATTTTCTTTATTTATTCTTCTACCTCCTAAAAATAAAATCTAAAAATGTTGAAATAAATATATTAGTATCATAAGTATACTGAAATTTTATTTTATTTCTAGGATAACCACTTTTTAACATCTTCTCAACCATTCAAAAAATGAAAATGTTTCTTGTGTTATATGCGGACTACCACCTCCATAAGTGGCATGATATATTTTTTCATAACATCCTTATATGTATAGTTAAAATTGGGTATTTAAGGAATAAATATGATATTTAAAACTTATTAATATTCTAAAAATATAAATCAATTTCAACCCTCTTTCATTTCTATGGAAAACAAAAATATCAGTTGTGTGTTCATGTGGACTACTACCACCACGAAGCAATGCATTTTGTTTTCATATAGAAATTTATTATTTATCCAAATATATTAAAATATGATTAAACACCTCAAAAATATAAATTATATAATTATACTTCTATAATAATGATATTTTTCCAAAGTAATTAATTTCTTAATCATAATCACCCATCGATTGTAGCATGTTCTTGTTTGGATCGGTTTAACCACCTACATGAACGATGATATGGATTTTTACTATGGAAGACTATGGAAACCTAATTACTAGAAATATGGGATAATAATAAGTAAATAAATATTTTTATTTTGTTTTGGAATGGTAAAATTAAAATCAAAAGCATTATAAAGATACCACCTCTCATTATTTAAAAATTAATGAAATATGCTATTATAAATTTTACCCTTGTGTGTCGTAATTAGAACTACCATAGGATGAACTTAAAATTTTATAAATCATCATGAAATATTTATTCAATTAACTTGAATAATCCAAAAAATGATCAAATTATATCAAAATAATAAGGTTTTATTTCACCATTACACTACAATTTAATATTTTTTATTTATAATAATCTTCTTTTTAATTGGGTTGAGAGGGAAATATTACATGACTTAGAGGCCCAAAGTCACAAATCCTTGAATAAGGTAATGAAATGAGTTATTAAGATAGTTATGTTTATTATACAATATTTTAAAAGAATGTGTGAAAATTTATGGTTGAGGCTTGATCAATCTTACCCCTTCCTCCAATCCATTATTGTCCATTATTAGGTCTACTTGACCATTGAATAGTGACTTTACCATTTAAATTATTAAAAAAACTCACTCTTATCCCTTATAAAAAGACACATCACCACCAAAAATATTCCCACAACCCAACCCTATTATATTTGATCAAAATATTCCCAAACAAACCCCCCAACACTCTTATCCATGTCCTAGAGGTTTTGGTCTTCTCAAAATTCCACCTCTCAAATCCATAATCCAATTTATAAAGGAGAACTTCTGATGTGTAAGGTAAAATTATCAATTACTCCTTTTTCATTTATTTTCCTTTATTTATTATTATAAATCCTCCAAATTTAATCTATACATGTTTTTATAATTTCAAAAATATAATAAGTATAATGAAATTTTTTTATGTTTATGGGATAATCATTTTCTACCTTCCTCCCAACCATCTGAAAAATAAAAGTGTTACATGTGTTATGTGTGAACTACCTCCTCTATAAGTGACATGATCCATTTTTCCTAATTTTATTACATGAATAGTTCAACAGTTGTATTTAATGAATAAATATTATATTTAAAACATTAATAATATACTTAAAATTGAAATAAATTCTAGACCTCTTTTGGTTATATGGAAGATGATAACATCGCTCGTGTGCACGTGTAGACTACCACCACCACAAAGAAATGTATTTTTTTCATCTAAACTTTTATTAACTATCCAAATATCTTAAAATATAATTAAACACCTTAAAAACATCTAAATAATATAATTATTCTTCTATAATAATGATATTATTCCAAATCAATCGCTTTCTTAACCATACTCACCCATCGATTATACCATGTTTTTGTTTGGGTTGGTTTAACCACCTAGATTAATGATGCTATGAATTTATATCATATATGAATTTGGAAACATAATTACTATATATATTTTATAATAATAAGTAAATAATTATTTTTTTTCTATAATTTTAAAATTATTATCTAATCCATTATTAAGATATTACCTCTCATTCGTTAAAATTTACCGAAACAAGCTATTATAAATTTTACCCTTATGTGTCATAGTTAAAACTATCATATGATGATATTAAAATTTTATAATTAATCATGAAACATTTATTTAATTAACTTTAATAATCTAGGTATGATTAAATTATATCAAAATAATAACTTTTGACGTCTCTATTACGCAATATATGAAAAATAATTGAAATTACAACATCTAATAATGAAAATAAGTGTTAACTAACCAATGGATATATAATAAATGGTTATAATAAAAGCTTAAAAATTGTTTATATATATTAATAAAGTTATAAAATGATTTACTAATATATTTATGTTTATTACGCATGTGTTTAATGCACTTTCATGGATGTTGAGAATTAAGCTAAGGGTTCTGATCTCAATTTCAACTCCATGAGACAAGTTGTGTATTGTGCACCTATTTTCTTTTACAATATGTATATACTACCTATTTGATATATTATATAATTATTAATATTATATTCATTTTATTTGAAATTATATTTCAAGATCCCCCTTTCAAGATCATTCGATTTAAAAGTTATCAAATTTGTAAAGGTTTTTCATAACTCAATTACTTTTCTATAAGTTATAATGATTATTCATTAAAACTATCCTTATAAGTTGAATTATTTTATCTTATGATTATATAAAATTTAATTTCAACTTTAGTTTTTTTATTTAAAATTATTTCTCATTAACTCATTTTTACATCAAAGACTATGATATTTTTAAGGGTTTCCATCTCAATTAGACTTCATTGGGGAATGTTTTCATATTATACACTTAATATTATTTTATATGGTGTAAAAACTACCCAATTGGTTTATTATATTATTATTAAATTTTATTACATGGTTTTTAGAAGTCTTTAAATGAACACCTCCTTCCAACCCTTTTATCCAAGTGGTAGAAAAGTCATAAGTGTTTTCTAACTCAATTTTCATTCATTAAGTTATGATCGTTCTTCTGGAACTTTATTCTTATAAGTTGGGTAAAATCTACCATATTATTGAATTATATTATACTTAAACTTTATTTTCTATTTTTTTATATTTATTTCTCATTAAATCATTTTTATGGATTTTTACTTCAATCTGTTTCCTTCGATGGATTTATTTCTTCATATATGTCACATTATTGAGAATAATCCCCATCATCTTTAATGGATATTTCTCCTTCATATCCATATTAATTATTTATATGAATATTTACCTTTCATATTTTTTAAATAATAATATGTATTATCTCATGTGGACTTCTTATTTTTCTTCACCGCTTTTCAAAATTTCATTATGCTTTTTATGATAGGGATTTCATAAAGGTAATTTCAAATTATTAAAAAGTATTTCCCTTCCACATTATTATTTTTATCTTCCACTCTACATTTTATATGGAAAACCTTTATGTTATTTATAAGGATATATTATTGGGATTATATTTAAAGTAGTTTTTAAAAAGGGTTTTCATGTTATCTCTTCAAAAATCAATTTTAGAGGTGGCTTGTAACTTTTTATTTTTATAACATTTTTAAAATAGTTTTATAAAAACACATTAATGATTTTGTTTCATTTTTCTCATTTATGATAAAAGTTTTTTATCTCATTAGTATTCATGTTAATGGATTACCACCTAAATCCACTTGTGTTATTTTCTTTTGGGAGATTAAACTTGTGGTATTAAGAAATCTAATTCTTAATCTCTTCTTACATTATATAGTTTGAATTATTCTTCTTAGGAAGGTGTTATTCATCTCCATAAACATCCTTAAAAGTTATTATGTTACACTTGGGATATTCCTTATCAATACCAAATACATTATTTATCTACATATCTTATTATGATGTTGTTATATTTATTAACTAGGGAAATTGTTGATATCACGTATGTTTATTATTCCAATACGGGTGTTTATTGATTACTAAGGAAAGTTGATTATGTATTGTATTGTTATTCATTTAAATACCTTATGATATTATATATTAATAATATCTATCTTATTTATATATATGACTTATGATTATGTTATTATGTTTATTAACTAGAGAAAGTATTGACATCTCATATATTTATTATTCTAATATGGATTTTTATTGATTATAAAGAAAATTTGAATATGTATTGTATTGTTACTTATTTATTTCATATGGTGAATGTATTGGACTTAATGAGTGATTTTTGGGGCCTAAAATATCCCATAAATTCATTGGTAGGTATCATGATAAAAACTATTATGGATATTTGGTTTATGCACTACCTATTTATTTATAATATCTTTGCATGAGGCTCTAGCAGTAAGATTTATGATGTTTGGAATTATACATTCCTTTACTATGAAATTAGTTATTTTATCCATGTTTTTATTTATATTATAATTCATATATATATAGTTAAAAATCATGTGATTGTCTATATGTAATTATTTTATTATCATTTATTCTTATCATATTATCCATGCTTCGTTTATTCTATGATATATTCTACTAAAAGTTTTCCCTTACTGAGTATCTAATCTCATCCTTTTATATTGTTTGTTATCTCTAGGGTGCTTGGAAGTGAAATTTAAATTATTTTTGTGATACACTTTAAGAAATAATAAATATTTCACTATAATTTTAAGTTTTATTTCATGTTTTCAAATATAATCTAAGAACTATGCTTGAATGTAGTCTCTAAATACAACTAAACTATTAAATTCCATGGGATGTGATCTCTTTTATCTTATTCCAATGTAATAAAGTAACCACTAACTCTTGGTTACTAGAGTCATGGTTACCACAATTGGTATTAGATCTAGGTTTATTAAAAACCTTGGGAAATAGATTTAGTAAAATGTAGATTAGATAATATTACCATATGAAATACTCTTGGTATAAGTCAAAGTATATGATAATATCCTGAAATTTTGGTATAGTTTGGAGTATTTAATTTCTTGAAAATGAAATCCATGGCTGGATACTACAAGGGGATGTAGGCTCTGACATAAATGCACCTATTGTTAATAACCCCTAAAATGCTGGTTGAGTATTAACTCAATCTTCACCTAGTTCACAATAAAGATTCCCAGTTGTACTCATGGTTTGACACACCCTAGGGATATGATTTGGTTAATTCAAATTCTCTTTATGAAAAATTATTATGGATTTAGATATATTTATATTAAATAACCTAATAGGTAATTACCATGGATAACCTATATTAAAACATAGAGATTCATAAGTTAGGTTATGCATGACATTTTTTAAATACTAATTCTATGTTTATAGTCTTATTTTTATGAAATTATTGATTTTCTCATACCTCAACTTCAATTTATTTAATTAATGTATGGATAAAGGATAAAACAATTTAAAAATGGATGTGATTAGCCATTTAGTGATTATCCCAATGAGAAATCAAAAAAATAAGAGCCGGAGTGATGAATCTTGTGATTATGTCAAACAAGATATCAAGAATTATGATTAACAATATAAACATAGTTGAATTCCCAAACACACCAAATAAGATAAGGATAGGGTCTCATAAAATATCAAATAAAAAATATAATAAAGAAAAGAAGATTAAATTTACTATGTGTAAATAATGTGGGAAGAATCACCCAAGTAAGTTCCTTAAATAAACTATAAGTTGTTTTATTTGTGTTAAAGGTGTTCATTGAGAAACCAACTTTTGAGGAAAAATTAAGTGTTCGGTTAACATGTTGGAGGAAAATAAAGTTCATCCTAAGGTACCACTAATAGTTAAAAGTATTAAATGTGGATAACTTGAGTATTATGTAATTCAATTCCATAATCCAAGGGATAACAAGTATGATGAGCATAAACAATATCTAGTACTAATGGAACAAGGTGGAGCCTATGCAATGACAGCCACTAAAGTGGAATTTTATAATTAAGGTGCACTTATCCTACACTCTAGAGTTGTGTATGTCTTATTGAATTTTGATTATAGTAACTATATTATATTTAGAAATTTTATAAGATCATTACATAACTACCCCAATAATTTGGTATTAAATTATAATATAAAACATTTATTTATATGATTATTGTATCTCAAATTGAAGTTTTTGGGAATTTGTTCGTATAAATATTATTAATTATTAATTTAGATTAATTTTATGTGATTTTGGAAATGGATTTGTTCTCTATAAATATAGTAAAAATTAATTTTTTCAATAATTAAATTACAATTCATATCAATATATGATAGTCTATGAATGCAATGATGATTATGAACTCCCTTTGGAATAAAATTCAATAATATGGGTATTGATACTAAATAATGAGGGTCTCTTAGATCAAATAGTTGAAAAGAAACTCAATATTAGGAATAGGACTATTATTATGGAATATATGAGTTTCCTAGTCTTACCAAAGTTAGTGAGGTTGGTGTCTCATTAGAAATTGTATCTTTGGTATTTTTTATCTTATGGATCCCCTTCAATATTTTCATTAGTAAGTAATAATTGAAATTTTGAGGACATAATTTTATTTAAGGGGGGATAATGTAACACCTAAATATTCAAATATCTGATTCTCATTTAAATAAATAATATGTTTAATGGATTTTTTCACACACAACACAAAACAAAAATTAAACTGTGATACATTTTATGAAGATAATATTATTAAATTAGACCATTATAATGTAGTCGTTTAATTGGAAGGTATAAATAGAAGTAACCAAATTTTTAAATATATATATAAAGAAAAAATAAAGGTTCATTCTAATACCAATCCAATGATAAATTCAAATAGTATAGCTAAATAACTAATAAAATCATTTTATGATTAAAAATGTATTTTCCTAAAAATTTCCTTTGTAGGAATTATGTATTTTTAATTTAAGAAAATAAATATATTAAGGTATAATGATAATAAAATATATTTTTTATATAAATAATATATTAACAATAATTTTATTAGTAATTAATAGGAAATAAGAATAAAATAGTTAATATTTTAAAAGTCATTTTCCTATTAAAAATAGTTTTTCATTATATTTTATATTTCCATTTAAAGGTTTATTTCATAAATACATAAATTCAATTTAAAAAAATAAGCTTCATTTTTTGTGTTCAGAAAGTTTATATTATCGTAGGATGAATTTTTAGGTTTTTTCTGAAATATTTGGTTTTTAGGTGAATAGTAAAAATACAATTTATACATATGTCATATCTTTTATAACATTATCATAAAATAAGTGTGAATTTAAAACTTTTAAAACGTTTTTTAAGAAAAAAATGGATTAAAGAGAAAATTTATTCATTTGAAAATACAATTTCGAATTTATAAAACTCATGGTTAACATTTTGAAACTTAAGTAATATTTATTTTAATAAAAAAATATTTTTACTTTTTTTCTTTTAACTAAGTTTCCAAAAGGTGGGATTCAATTTTTGATTGTTTTGAAAGCCGCATAGATATTATTTGGTTAATAATAAACCAATTAATTTCATTTAAATTAACAACATTGATAATTTTATATTAATCATGATTTATAATCATAAAAATATACTTTTTCTAAAAGTGGTTTTTACTCGTTATGTGCACTAATATTAAAATTAATTTTTATCACCCTTAGAATATTTATTTGAAAAAATGGATTTAATATTTTTAATCATTAGGTAAAAATTATTTAATAAGTC
Organism: Viscum album; assembly: GCA_963277665.1. Classification (NCBI taxonomy): domain Eukaryota; kingdom Viridiplantae; phylum Streptophyta; class Magnoliopsida; order Santalales; family Viscaceae; genus Viscum; species Viscum album. Next base: position 1,389,315,374 of record OY728120.1, read on the forward strand.
CAATTTTATTTTTTGTTCATCAAAAGTAAATTATTTAGGTAAAAATTAGTTACCACAGTAAAAACCAAAAATGGTCAAAGTGATACAATATAAGAGTAAAACACATAGAAACATATTTAAAATGTTTTTGAAAATTTATGTATAAGGATTCATAAACCATAACCCTTACCCTAATCCATTATTTTCCTTTACTATATCCACATGACTTATGAATAGTGACTTTTCCTTTCCTATTATTACAACAATGTTACTTCTCTCCCTTATAAAAAGAGCCATCACCACCCCAAATATTCCCCACTCCCTAATACTCTTAGATTCTACCCAAATATGATAAAATAACTCCCAAACACTCATATTCATTTCATATAGGTTTTATTATTCTTAAAATACCACCTCTCAAATCCTTAATCCAATTTGTAAAGGATCACTTCCAACAGGTAAGGTAAATTTCTCTATTGCTCCTTTTTCATATGTTTTACTTTATTTATTATTCTACTTCCTCTGAATATAATCTTCGAATATTGAAATAATTAAATAATAATCATAAGTATGAAAAAAAAAATTTAATATGTTTATGGTATAACCATTTTCTACCTACCTCCCAACCGTTCGAAAAACAAAAATGTCTTTGTGTTACGTGAGGACTACCACCTTCATAAGTGACATGATCCATTTTTTCATCACCACCATACATGGTTGGTTAAAATGGGTTATTTAATGAATAAATATTATATTTAAATAATTATTATGTGTCTAAAATAGAAACTAATTACTACCAACTTTTTATTCTATGAAAAACGAGAATGTCGCATGTGTGTGCATGTGGACTACCACCTCCACGAAGCAACATATCTCATTTTCATATTGACTTTTTTTATTTACCCAAATATATTAAAATGTGATTCATAACCTTAAAAAATCTAAATAATATCACTATAATTCTTTAATAATGATATTATTATAAAATAATCACTTTCTTAACCATACTCACTCATCGATTATAGCATGTTTTTTGTCAATTTAACAACATGCAGGAATGATGCTATGAATTTATATCATGGATGAATACAGAAACATAATTACTGAAGATATTGGATAATAATAATTAAATAATTTTTTATTTTTTATTTTATAATGATAATTAAAATCTAACCAATTATTATGATACCACCCCTCATTTGTTAAAAATTATCGAAACAATCTATTATAAATTTTACCATTACATGTCATAACTAAAATTATCAGGGTATAAACTTAAAAATTTATAAATAATCATTAAAAATAAATTATACAACCTCAAATAATATTTTAATTATTAAATTTTATCAAAATAATAAATTTTTACATCTCCATTATGAAATATGTGTAAAATAATGTAAATTACCACATCTAATAATGAAAATAAGCGATAACTAACTAATTGATGTATAATGAATTATTAAAAACAAATAGTAAAAAAGGTTTGTAGATATTAATAATGTTATAAATTTAGTTATTAATATAGTTGTGTTTATTATATATAAAGAAAAGAAACTTTCATAGAAGTCGAGAATTAAGTTAAGGGTTCCAGTCTCAATTTCAACTCCATGAGAAAAGTTTTGTATTATGCATAAATTTTCTTTCTCATTGTGTATATTATTATTATTTGATATATTATATCATGATTAATTTTATATTCATGGTATTTTAATTTCTATTTCAATATACCTCTTTAAATATAATTTGATTTAAAAGATACTAAATTCAAAAGGGTTTTTCATAACTCAATTTCCTTTTTTGAGTTATAATGATGATTCTTGAACCCCATACTTCTAGGTTGAATTATTTTATCCTATGATTTTATAAAATTGTATTTCTAATTTAATTTTTTTTATTTACAATTATTTCTCGTGAACTCTGTTCCAAATGATTTGTACTTCAAAGATTGTGATATTTGTCTCAATTCCCCTTTATTGTGACATATTTTCATATTATGCACCTAATATTATTTTATATGGTGTACCTACTACTATATTAGTTTATTTTATTATTATTAAAGTTTATTCCATTGGATTTCAAATTATTTTAATGAATCTATTCTTCCAACCCTTTTAATCTGAGTGTAACTAAAGTTGTAATTGTTTTTCTAACTCAATTTCTATTCATTGAGTTATGATCATTATTCTTGAAATTTACTGTTATAAGTTGGGTACAATATATATTATTATTTATTTATATTTTACTTACACTTTATCTTTTTTGTATTTACATTTCTATTTCATGACCTCCTTTATGATAGATTTTTAACTCAATCCTTTGTATTCAATGTATTTATTTCTTTATAAATGTAATGTTGTTGTGAATAATCCCTATCCTCTTTAATGGATATTTCTCTTCCATATCTATATTAATCCTTTCCAAAAATATTTACCTTTTAGATTTTTGAAATACTAATATGTATTATCTCATGTGGACTTCTTCACTTCTTTTCAAAATGTATTTCTATTATCAGTTTTGTGATGGGGGTTTCAAAAAGGTATTTTCAAAACATTAAAAAGGATTTCCCTTTAATGTTCATATTTTTATCTTCTAATACACATTTCCTATGGAAACCCTTTATTTAATTTTCATGCCTATGTTATTGTGATTCCTTTTAAATTAGTTTTTAAAAATGGTTTTTCATGTTACATTTTCGAAAATGACTTTTGAAAGTGACTCGTAACTTCATTTTTTTATAGCATTGTTAAAAGTATTTTATAAAAACACTTTTATGATTTAGTTTACATTTTAATATTTATTATAAAAGTTGTTTACCTCATTAAGATTTATTTATCATGGATTTACTCCTAAATCCTCTCATATTATTTTCTTTTACAAGATTAAACTCACAGTATCAAATAATATAATTATTTATCCTTTTTTTTAAAAAAGGTTGGGGTCGAAGCCTCATTTATTATTAAAGAAAATCAAAGACCTCTTTAACTGGGTAGAGGGAGACCTATTACATAGCCTGGAGATCTAGTGGGAATTTATCCCATTACATGGCCCGTAGGCCCATTTTTTTGGCCCAATACCCATTCCGTGAATAGTACTGCTACAATACTGTGTTGTGCCGCACAGTACTCTTCGTTGCTACAGTACCCTACCACCACTACAGTACTGATACAGTAACCTATTCCCAATGGGTTTTGAACCCCCATTTTTCATCTAGAACTAATGGGTGATTACCAATAAGTCAAACCCCAACTACAATAATTATTTATCCTTTATTACATGATATTCTTTAAAGTTTTCTTCTTAGAAAGGTGTTGTTAATATATTTCAACATCCTTCAAAGTTATTGTTTTATACTTGGTATATTCCTTATTAATACCCTCCACCTTGTTTCTCTATAAGGCTTATGATCATGTTATTTCATTTAGGTAAAGTATTAACATCTCAAATGTTTATTATTCTAATATGGATGTTTATTGATTACTAATTCAAGTTTATTTTTTATTTTAATGTTACTTGTTTCATTACCTTAGGATATTACATATTAATACCATCCACCTTCTTTTTATATATGCCTTATGATCTTGTTATTTTGTTTATTGACTAGGGAAAGTATTGACATCTCATATGTTTATTATTCTAATATGTATGTTTATTTATTACTGATCCAATTTGATTATGTATTTTATTTTTACTCATTTATTACATATTTTGAATGAATTGGACTTAATTAGTGATTTTTGGTGCCCAAAATATCTCTCGGTTCATCGGTACGTCTCACGAGACAAACTAACTTGGGTATTTGGTGTATGTCTTACCTATTTATTTATGATGTATTTTCATATATCCTTGATGGTAATATTTATGATGTTCATAATTATACATTCATTTACAATGAAATTGGTTATTATTATCCTTGATATTATTTTTATTATTTTCCGTGGATATAGTTTGATCTCATATGATAAGTTATATGGAATTATTTTATTATCATTAATTATTTTATATTATTCATGATTTTTTTATTCAATGATGGATTCCGATGTACATTTTACCTTACTAAGAATATAAGATCACCCTTTTATTTTATTTTATATCCCTAGGTTACCCATATGTGATCATTAAATTATTTTTTGGATACACTAAAAGAAATAATAAAGTTCTCACTAGAATTTTAAGTTTTGTTTCGTGTTTTAAATGTAATCTTATAATTACGCATGTATATAATCTCTCGAGACTACTAAAATATTCAATTTAATGGGATTTAATCTAATTTATCTTATTCTAATCCAATAGATTAACTATTATCTCTAGTTTATTGGATTTGAGGTTACCACAATTGGGGTCGGTATCCCCCCTACACTACTCGAGGCATGGGATTCTCCATTACAGACACAAAGAGTTTATGTGGATTGAAAGGTCTGGTAATAAATAGATATTATAATACATTATATAAAGTCCCAAATTTCTCATACATAAATATTAAATATTTTTATATGAATGTTTATTTCATTTCAAAAATACACACCTAAGGATCATAAAGGTATTGTGTCATTAGAAACATGGAAACATAAATAAATAGTTCATAAGAGTTTAACATCATCTCCCACTTAGTTCCCCATACCTTTAACCATTATTAGACATATCACACATAATACCTATCATCATAACCTAGGTAAAATAAACATAAGAAAGGGTGAGATCATATTATCAGTAAGACTAAGCAAGGGAAATACATAAACATAATGTGAGCATAAGGGTATGATAATGTGAGATTAACATTTGAAAATCATACCCTACATATCAAAGATCGGAATCTTGAGTCATGTAATAAATATTGGTAGTCCATAAGACATTATTCATATGTAAATCAAATAACATGAGCCTTGAGAGCATAACATTGACATAAGACATAAAATTATGGCATATATATAAGAATATAAAATAATTTTGTTAGTAATCAAGGATCATTTCCAAAAATTGTCATAGTGTAATGGGTTCACTCCCCAAACCATCATAGTACTCAAGGTTCACTCCCAATACTATCATAGTGTAAAAATTCTCTTATTAAACTGGGTTCACTCCCCATTCCATTCCTATTTATCTCATGAGATATAAAGATTTACCCAATGCATTGGAGGGAAATATAAGTCCTACTCATAAAATAATGAAAATAACACATATATATTCTATAATATGATAAAACATTCATCATATCAAAATCCATGAACTTAAATGGGTTTCATAAACATTTAATCATATCATAAACTGTGGAAAAGAAGTAGGTTTCATAATTATTTCACTATTTTATCATAGCATAACCCATGGAAAAAGAACCTAGATTCATAACCATTTTATCATGGTATAACCCATGGAAGATAAATGGGTTTTATAAAAATAATTTCATCATAAACATAAACCAATCATAGAAAGAATAATAATGGTATACTTGGATCATATCTTGAGTAAATCATAAGTATCATCAAAGGATTTCACCTTAGATGGAAAATTATTTGGAAAGACCACTTGGAACATTTCTGTAGAAAAGTAACATTCCTCTAAAAATCACGTTTTCAAACTACAAATTCATAAAATATTTTGGAAATCCTTTTTTGAAAATAAACTTTAAAAATTACAATGTAAGATTTAAAATAATTTAAAAAAAATCATGAGGAAAATATCATTTCTTCTTTAAAAACAATTTTTAAAACATATAACACTTTTAAAATACTTTTCTTTGAAATATCATTGAAAGCATGTAAAGGAAGATTTAAAAATCATTTAAAACATTTCTCGGGGAAAATATCATTTACAATTTAAAAAACACATTTTAAAACATGAAAAATTGTTAAAATCATTTTATTTGAAAATAACCTTGAAAACATAGAAAGGAAGATTAAAATCAAATAATGTTCATGATGGTAGGAAATTCCATTTATGTTTTACACATTAAAATAAAGATTCATTTCACATTTTTAGTAAAATATAAACAAGGATTATTTGGAAAATGAAATGAATATTCCCTTCAAAATATTTTTTAAAAATTAAAACATGGGTAAAAATTTCTTTAATAAATCATTTTAATAATGTTAAAAAAAATTGAATTTTTTTTAGAAAAATGGTTTTAGAAGAAAAAGGCTTTTTGGCCATAGGAAAATAAAATGATTGTAAAAAAATTTATTCTCATGAAATAACCATAGGAAAATAAAATTCATGAGTTTCTTTAGAGATGGACCATAATATTACATCATTGTAATCATAATCATAAACAATCCTGACAAATGATGATATTAGAATATAAAACTCTTACCACTTTGGTATCTTTGAATCATAATACCCATGAAATAATAACACTAAATTAAACTTATAATATCATTAAAAGAATTATATTCATAATATAAAATGTCAAATGGTCAGTATATACAACTCATAAAAGAAGATAGGTTCATAAAATAACTTATGTCCCAAAGAATGAAATTCGATATAAATAGGAATAGAATGGGGAGTGAACTCAGTTTATATCATGATTGGAAAAAATTTGTTCTCATGAAATAACCATAGGAAAATAAAATTCATGAGTTTCTTGAGATATAGAACATAATATTACATCATTATAATCATAATCATAAACCATCCTGATAATTTATGATATTAGAATATAAAACTCTTACTACTTTGGTATCTTTGAATCATAATACCCATTAAATAATAGCATTAAATAAAACTTATAATATCATTAAAAGAATTATATTCATAATATAACACATCAAATGGGAAATATATACACCTCATAAAAGAATATAGGTGCATAAAATAACTTATGTCCCAAAGAACGAAATTCGAGACAAAAAATACCTTACCACATTGGTAACTTTTGACCATAAACACCATGAAAGATAGATCTTAAAATTTATATGTAAGTCACAAAAAAAGTAATGATAATAATCATAAAATAAATTAATGGGAAGCATATACACTACATAAAAGAAATTTGTGGTGAATATGGATTGTGTATCGTGGAAAAATAATAGTGAGACGGAAATCTATTACCATAACTCTCGACTTCCTTCACACAAATTAAAAACTCAGGTATAATGAATATGAGTTTATTATAAATATATTATATAAATATACATATATATATACATATATATATATATATCATACCATATATTATTTACTTGTAACATTTTATTATCCATTTATTAGCAATTCCATGCTAATCGCATTTCAGGAAATAACTATTTTGTTTTTTGTATGTTTTGATTTATTATTTTTGGTCATATTAATTTTATCATGGTTAAATAATCTAAATAATGATATAAATTATATAAATATCATATATATTTAATATACATGTATTTATAGTGATCCATAAAAGTTAGATATAGAAAATAAAATACATTGTTCATGGAGACGGTAGTCCATACATATGCATGAATGTTGTTCCCATTTTCCAGATGGAAAGAAATGAAGAAATATAAATAATATATTAACATTAAAGAATAATTTTTATTTCTTATATATGACATATGTTCATTAAAATCATCCTTACTACCTTAAATGTAAAACATGAACAAATCTCATCGTTTCGTGAGGCTGTAGTCTGTCGTACACACAAACGACGTTATCGTATTCCCACAAAATGAAAAGTAAGAATAAAAATGTGATATCATGATTATATAATAACAATAATATTATAAATATAACATATAAATAATAAATCCATAATTATATCCATCCATTATAGGTGGTCAGGGAAAACAAATAACATCATTTCATGAGGTGGTAGTCTGCCTTATACATGAATGATGATTTTGTAACCCAATTGATGGAAGAGAGTAATGATTTAGGTTATTACATTAACATAATAAAATATCAGTATATTAAATATACTTATTTTATTATATAATCATGGTTTAATTATAATTTAAGTAGGTGGGGGAACAAATAACATAAAATGTTCGGTTAAGGATGTTACCTCTTCTTCTAACAACTTCATTTAGTTTGAACCAAAGGGATTATTAGGTTGTACTTATAAACAAAATAATCTATATAGTATGATATAACTTAATTAATGAATTTATTTTGGTATTTATTCTCTAAACCAAAGGTTTTTTGAATTGTTAATAGGTTAAGAGAAGTGGTGGACTTTTATAAGTGAGGTGAGTGACATACATGTAATTTTGAAAAGAAAATTGTGTAACAACATTTTTCACATTAAAAAAGGATCAAAATGGTAAATTATCAATCCTATAGGAGATAAAGTATACCTATTTCCTTAAAATTTGTTTTAGATAAGTTTTGGATCATTTTTAACCCTTATTTTCTGAAGTTAACCCCCTGGTAAACCCATTTTTACCTTAACCATGATAAATAATTTTTTCTATTTTTAGTATTCATTTTTGTAAAAAATTAAGTTAAATATTTTAGATGATATAAATTATTATTATTCAAAATATGGAATCCATTTTTCCAAATTCAATTCACATAAGTGTAAAATTTTAATTTAAAATTTATCCTGCGGACATAATGAGAAAGTAGTTTTCAAAAGAGAACACGTTCAAAAGATTAAAATGTTTTTATATCAAAATTATATATTAAATTGAGGAAAATAATATAAATTGAATTAATAAATATATAATTGAACTAATTTTAATTTTAAAACCATGTTAAAATAATTTTAAAGTTCTTAAAATCTTTTAAATAAATAACAATTCTTAATAAAAACCAGTATTTTTATTATTCATTGAAAAAATTATATTTTCAAAAAATTCTAAAAAAATAAATCAAATAAAATTTTGAAAAGATTATTTAAAAAACTAAGTTTATTTTTTAAAATAAATTTTCGAAAAATGTCAAAAATTAATTTTAAAATAATTTTTCAAAAGGCGATATATCTATTTTTAGAAAAATACAATTTTTAAGAAAAAATAGATTAATTCTTATCTATTGTCTAGAAAACACATAATATGAATGTTAAAAATTTTATTGAATATATAATATATAAATTTCATTAAAATAATTCACCAAGAGTGATTTTTTTAATTTATTTAGTTAAAACATGTTTGTGTGCATAAAAATAGTTTTTTTAAAAAAATATTTCCTTTATTTTCAAATATTTTTTATTTTAATTTATAATTAATTAGTCATGAAAATTTTAATTTTATATAAAAGTGAAGATAATGTGTTTTCATAATATATTTAATCATATTAATACCCATTATTCCAATGTCTAAGTGAAAAATATCATATTAAATAATAATATTTTAATAGTATGACATGTTTTGTATAAAATTTATGTTGTGTGTATCACAAGTTACACTCGGTGTTTCTTGTAAATCAAGCTAAACTTGGTGTTATGTGTAATAAAAAATATCAAAAATATTAAATATATTTAAAAAACATATTTCACAAAATCTCAGGGTGTTACACATTCATAATTATTGGGCTAGTTTTGAAGACTAAGACCGCACTCTGAGGATTGAATGCCTTCTATGATCATATCTGGATTTTCCCCTTTTTTAACCAAACTTTTTTTGATTTTCAAATAAATCACTTTATGGTTGAGTGAGAACTAAACAAAAATAAATTTAAGGTTAATTGAGAACCAAAAAAAGAACCACAGATGAGGTAGCATGCCCAAGGGCATCCACTATTGCAGACACGAGTCAGAAAAAACCCACAAATCACTTTATGGTTGAGTGAGAACCACAAGTTAAACCCAAAAATAATCCTTATACATACCTTCGGAAACATCATGTTCCCTATTAGAATCAAGATTTGAATACTCATACATTAGACCAGATGGGCAGCTGATGGAGTGAGTGTGCATCCTACCCAGCTTTCCACCTCATTCCTACCAATGACCTGTGAGGAAACACCCAGATTGAACATCTCTCTCGTCTTCCCCCTATTTTTGACTTTCTTTTTGGTTGACTGATGTCCCAAAGGATATGAAACTGATTTTGGGTTTCCATAGGGTAATCCAATCTAGTATAAATCCCCATTCCACCAATCAACCCATCCTTAGACATGAAGTGGGTCATAACAGCTGCCAATTTTCCCTAGATGAACCGGCAGTAATAGTGACACTCTAGGGTTTTCCCCTTCCTTATCCTAATTGATTTTAGTTTTTATATGACTTTATTTTGATAATTTACATATTTTTGAGTTTGGGTGTCATGTTTTTTATTTATATACTCACCCCAATATGGGATATACCTTCATGTTTCATGTTTTATGTATAAGATGAGCTATTTGATGAAGATATAGGTGTATCTGGTATGGGTGGTGCTTAATAGTTCTTAGCAGTTATGATGTCATGATTGTTGTCAAACTGGAGGTTGTGTGCTGAGATTTTATTCCCAATTATTAGTGGGTTGGGCATACTGTAACGCCCCGACCCCAGTTACCCAGAATCGGTGCATTATTACATAACATTGGCATGATCACAAGAAAGATCAAATCTCGAAAGACCGATTAGTTTAGTATCCTTGGAAACACTAGATATATTCATAAGTCTTACATTACATCATAAAAATGAAAAATACAACAACATAGTCTCCATAGTCCACACTCATATCCCCACATACTATCCCTACGGGTCATTCATAAATTACTTCTTCACATCCTGGGAAAAATAAAATATTGAAATGGGTGAGCTCAGATGCCCATTAAGGATAACAATATAGCAGAAACTTTCATAAATAAGCATAAACATTTAAGGAAATGTATAACTAAAACAAAATTCTTTTAAACTTGAACATTAGAATAATATGGTAAAGATAAAATGAAATTATTCCATTTACTTATTCACATGAATATTCCACCAATCGAATAATCACATGCAATTTCAATAACCACTTTCATAATGATGGAATGCATAATGTCAGACTATCATAACCACATAGTCAAGGCCTCGTACCAAGACTACAAATAAGATTTTGTCAAGGCCTCATTCCAAGACACTAGTTTGTCTCATTAGACCTACTTATGCATCAAGGAGCTATAGCGGGCTCCACCCGTCACTTACTAAGTCCAATGCATTCCTCATATGAAAAGGTCTAAACATAACATAAACATTCGTATTAAAACTAGCATACAAAATGTCAATACTTTCTCCATAAACCATGAATGGTATAAAAATAACACATCCACATTCAAACATATCACAAAAATTTCAATACAATATGGAAGTATTGTATCATAATAAATCAATTTCAAATAAGCTTAAAATCCATAAAAGGAAGTTGACATAGATGAAATCAAAACTATTTGAGAGAAATATCTCTTTTTTTGAAATCATTTAAAAGTAACATAATTATAAAATAAAACATTTACTTTGAAAATATTCTTATAAGATTTTAAGGGAAGCTTTGATGATTTATAATGGCATAAAATAGCCGCATCCTCCGTATAAGTTAAATAACATTCTTACCTTAATTCTGTCGAAAAGGTTAAAAAGGACCTTGTTTGGAAAGCGATGGAAAGATTCCTTTATAAGAATCTTATAAAAAGTCAAACAAGGGTATAAATAAATTTAACCCATATTCTGTAAAATATTAAGAATTTTTTGAAATACATTTTTAAGAAACATGGATGTGGATGATAAAGAGGTTCTAGTAGATAATTAAGTATAAACAACCTCGAATAATGAAGATATTGTGAAATAAACCCTTACCTTGTACTTTTCATTGGTAAAGGGTTGGTTAACCTCCTATATAATGGTGAAATAATTGTTATTAAATTATAAAATAATCATATACATTAATATGATATCATATATGATCTTTTAACATTGATTTGTTAATAACATCTTAGTATTATCGTCGTTTCGGGTGTTAATGGATTCATTTTCCTTTTTCAGTTTTGTTATGTAAGCCATGTTTGTTATGGATAGGTTGTATCTTATCCATATACAGAATGATATCAAGTCCTTAAATATTATTTTTAATCATCTAATAAAATTTAGTCTTGAATGGATACGATGGGGAATGAATCTCATCGCGTTCGTGGAGACGGTAATCCGTACCTACGGACGAGCAACAATATCATTCTTTTGATATTAAAATAATATATAATTTGATGGTATATAATATAGACAGAATCATTATCATGTTATATTTATTATTTACATGAAGTATACATCATTATTACACCCATCTAAATAATAATATATTGAATAACAATTACACCACAACGTGGAGACGGTAGGTCGTACGTACACACGTATGGTGACATGTCATTCAAGGGATGGATAGAATAATGAATTTTTTTGTTCCATAATTATAATAACATCACAGTAACTAGAAGATATGGGAGTTATTATTTTAGAATGGAAATAACAAGGAAAGAAGAAGTTGAATAAGAAATGAACTTTAAAGAGGGTGGTTAAGACGTTACCTCTTCTTTGGGTTCTTCCTTTTGATTTGATCAAAGGGGATCCTTAGGTTGGATTTCTGATCAAACTAAGGCCTCTAGGTTGAAATGAGGGAAGTTGGGAGGATATTTGGGTATAGGTTGTCAGAGCCAAATGGCTTTCAAGGTGTGAATTAATGAGAAGGGGACGTGCCCTTTTATAAGAGGGGTGAGGGGATCCTTTGGAAAAGCTAGAAATATTATTTTATAATAAATCCATATTCGGTTTCTAATGGTTCCAAAGTAGATTATTTAAAGTTTAAGGTGGTTATAGGTCTAAAAAAACTCAACCAATAGATTTCAGATAGTTTTTGGTCACATTATTAGCCTTATCTTTTATTTTTAACTCTTAGTTAATTAGTGTGACACTTACCATGTCACTTTTTATTTTTATATTATATAGTTAATAAACTTGATATATACATCCAAGCGACCCCAAAGTAGTCCATTAATGATACACCAATCATTATATAAGTCTTTTGGACGAAAATTTTATTTTTAGGAATTAAATATCAATTAATAATATAATATATTTTTTTTAAACTCTTTTATGTCAATTTTGACACTATTGGGTATTTTGTTTTTTATAAATTTATAAGAGCATTATTACTTAGAAAATAATTCATTTAATAAACTATAACATGTCATATTAACCTATGAAATTCGTGGAATTCATTAAAAGTCTCAAATTATATTTATTTGGGTATTTAAAATATCAATTATTTTAATATTTCACTGATAAGGTAATTATTGAATCATCATTATGTAAAAAATAAATTAAATTATTTAATGTATAAAAATTATAAATATAATATAATTATGTAGGAAATATTTTTATCTCTCTAATTAATATTTATAATCTAATTTATCTTATGTATAACCCTATATTAAAAATGTTTTAGTAATTAAACTTTGATTTTAACTCTTTTAACTCTTCTTTGAATTAAATAATAATAAATGTCCTAATCTAATCCAAGTGGACCTAAATGATAATATTATATTCCTAAAGTTGTTTTTGGTCGAGATACACCTTTCCAATAGAATTAGGACATGTGTTAGGGTAATATTAATATCATTTTTACCCTTAATTACCCTATTTACTTTTTACCGTGGTAAATAAAAGTAAAAAGTTACTATTCACCAAAAAATATTTTTATCTTATTGAACCACATTTTACTCTTTGATATTAACCGTGTCTCTCGAATTTTAGAAATTCCACTCAAAGAAGCCGTAAAATTACGTTTTATGTAAATTCATAAATTCTCCTAGGAGGTTAGTAAAAGACGATGAAAAGTTCAATAAAATTTTTATATATCTAAAATTATTCTAAACTAACTCCAATGAATTACATGGAACTTATATAGGTATTATTTATCTATTTTGACCTTAATTAAATTTAAATAAAATAAATAATTATTTAAATAAAAATTCGTTTTTAAACAATAACTCGGTGTTTTTTCACTATTCATCAAAAATTGAAAGTTTTTAGAAAAATACCAGAAATTCACCCTAGGTTAATTTTGATATTACGAATCCAAATATGAAGTCCATTATGAAAGATAAAATTTATAAAATTTCAAAAAGTGGGTATTACTATTCATAACGGCTACTTTGATTGGTCACGATGTATTAGAACTCGAAGTTGCGTACAACACATGCTACAGTATTATTCAAAGAGAATTGTACCGTAGAAGCTTGGGGTGTTACATTCTCCCCTCCTTCAAATAATTTCGTCCTCAAAATTTCTAGAATATTACTGCATAAAAAGACTCGGGTGATTCTTCATTATAAGTTCCTCGGGTTCCCACGTTGTCTCTTCCTTCTTATGGTTTCTCCATAAAACTTTTACCAGACGATTCATCCGGTTTCTCAGCACTTGTTCTCTCGTATCAAGAATCCTGAAGGGCTCTTCGCAATAAGACAGATCAGGTTCCAGTTCTAATTCCTCATATGTGAGTACATGCGTTGGGCCAGGCATGTATTTTCTCAACAGTGATATGTGGAACACATCGTGAACTTTGGATAGATTTGGCAGCATTTCCAAACGGTATGCTACAGCCCCAATTCGTTCTAGAATTTCGAAAGGTCTGATGTACCTAGGACTCAATTTACCTTTCTTACTGAAATGTATGATTCCCTTCCCTGGAGATACCTTCAATAAAACATGATCTCCTACATGAAATTCCAAATCCTTCCTTCGATTATCGGCATAGCTCTTCTGCCTACTTTGAGCTGCTTTGATGTGGTTTTGGATTACCTTTACCTTTTCCATCATTTCCTCCACTAGTTCTAGGCCAACAAGTTTTCTTTCACCAACATCATCCCAACAGGTTGGTGTGCGACATCTCTTTCCATACAACGCTACATATGGTGCCATCCGAATACTTGAATGGAAACTATTGTTATAGGAAAATTCTACCAGTGGTAAATATTGATCCCACATACCCTGAAATTCAAGTGAGCATGATCTCAACATGTCTTCTAAGGTTTGAATAGTTCGTTCTGATTGTCTATCAGTTTGAGGGTGGTAGGCAGTACTCAAACGAAGTTCAGTATCCAAGTCCTTCTGAAGACTCTTCCATAATCTTGAATTAAAACAGGGATCATGATTAGAAACAATTGATAGGGGTACTCCATGAAGTCTCACAACTTCATTAATATATATCCTTACTATATGTTCAAGTGGTAAATCTTCCCTTATAGCAAGAAAATGTGCTGACTTGGTAAGATGATCAACAATGACCCATATTGCATCGTTCCTTCTAGGAGTCTTTGGTAGTCCCATGACAAAGTCCATCATGATATTATCCCATTTCCACTCAGGTATGGGAAGAGGTTGCAATACTCCATCAAGATGTTTCCTTCTAGCTTTCACTTATTCAAAAACCATACATCTTGACACAAAATCAGCAATCTCCCTCTTTATGTTGTCCCACCAAAAATGTTCCTTCAAATCTCTATACATTTTAGTGCTCCCAGGGTGTATAGAGAAATTGGAACTATGAGAATCATCCAACAATTCTCTTTTTAGATCAGGTATATCAGGAACAAAAAGTCTCTTCCCAAACTTTAAAATTCCATCTTCATACACAAAGTCACTCAATTTCCCATCATTCACAGCTTTAATCTTCCTTTGTAACTCTTCATCACCGGTCTGAGAACTCTTTATCATTTCTAGTAAAGATGGTTTGGCAACCATTTGAAAAAACATTGATGTTTCACCTTCCATGGTGATTCTCATATCCATCTTTACTAGATCCATGAAAATAGGATCCCTTTCAATTCTCATCACGTTCAAAACTCCATGATCCTTTCTGCTCAAAGCATCTGCCACCTTATTTGCCTTCCCAGGGTGGTAGTGTATCACGCAATCATAATCCTTGAGTAGTTCAAGCCATCTCCTTTGCCTCATGTTGAGTTCTTTTTGTGAGAAAATATACTTCAAACTCTTGTGATCAGTATAAATCTCACATTTCTCACCATAGAGATAATGTCTCCATATCTTCAAAGCAAATATTATAGCAGCTAACTCAAGATCATGAGTTGGATAGTTTTTCTCATGAATTTTCAGCTGTCGTGATGCATAAGCAATAACTCTATCATTCTGCATAAGGACACAACCAAGTCCTTTCATTGATGCATCAGTATAAATAACGAACCCATCATTCCCTGATGGTAGAGTCAATATAGGAGTATTGACTAATCTTCTCTTTAGTTCTTCAAAACATTCTTGACACTTTTTTTTCCAAAAAAATTTAACCCCTTTACGTGTGATCTTCGTTAATGGGTTAGCCAATCGGGCAAAATTCTGGATGAAACGTCGATAATAACCTACTAAACCAATAAAACTATGTACATCGGTTATACTCATTGGTGCTGGCCATTCTTGGATTGCCTTGATCTTAGAAGGATCAACAGTGATTCCATCCTTAGAGACAATATGGCCAAGAAAAGAAATCTCTTGAAGCCATAATTCACACTTGCTAAACTTCCCATATAATTCTTGTCTTCTCAGAGTCTTCAATATAATGTGCAAGTGATTTTCATGATCTTTGTAGATTTTGGAGTATACAAAAATATCATCAATAAATACCACTAAAAAGTCATGAAGATATTCTTTGAAAACTATGTTCATTAGATCCATGAATACAGAGGGTGCATTAGTCAGCCCAAAAGGCATTACTGTAAACTCGTAATGCCTTTACCTTGTTCAAAATGTTGTCTTCAGAATGTATTCCTTCTTCACACACAACTGATGGTATCCTGATCAAAGTTTAATCTTTGAAAATTATTGATCTCCATGTAGTTGGTCAAATAAATCATCAATGTGAGGTAGGGGATACTTGTTCTTTATTGTTATAGAATTGATCTCCCTGTAGTCGATACATAACCTCATAGATCCATCTTTCTTTTTAACAAAAAGAACAGGGGCTCCCCATGGAGAAACACTAGGGAGAATAAATCCCTTATTACTTAATTCCTCTAGTTGTTTCTTTAGTTCAACTAATTCCAAAGTGTCCATTCTATAAGGGGTCTTCGATATAGGCCTTGATCCAAGAATTAAATTAATGGAAAACTCAAATTCTCTTTCTGGAGGATTTCCAGGTAAATCTTCCAGAAACACATCTATATATTCATTCACAATAGGTACATCCTCTATTTTAACATTACTTTCCTTGCCCATAGTTATTTCATTCTCTTCCTCCCTAATAATTGAATTTAGTTGAGCTACTAGGGGTGGATCTAGATAAGAATTAGGTGGTGAAGATTCTTCTCTAAAGATAAGGTGTTCCTTATCATCATCATCAAAAATTGTAAACTCCTTCTTCTTACAATAAATCTTCACATCATGGTCTGAAATCTAATAAATACCGAGGATTATATCAAATTCATTCATGGTTATGACGATGAGATCAGCAGAGAAAGAAAATTTATATTCCCTAATGGGAATGGATCCACAGAACTTTGTAGCAATGATACTTCCCTTAGGGGTTTTGACTGACAACTGTCTTGTTAAATCAAATTGGAAATATCTAATTTTCTTAAAAAACTGGGAAGATATGAAACAATGCGATGATCCAAAATCAAATAAATCATTTTCTAAACTTGAGAAAACCATTAAGTTACCTGCCACTACGTCTTTCGGAGCTTCTACCTCAGTAGTAGTGAAAGCATAAGCTTGGCCTTGATCCCTTGTCCTTTTCTGAGGCAAGTTCCCCTGATGCTTAGGACATTCATTTTCATAATGTCCCATCTCTCTACAATTATATCATTCCACGTTGACAGCAACACTCTTTCCCTTGCAATCATGAGCTTGGTGGCTTTTTTCACCACACTTGTAATAGACTCTCATTCTTTTTAGGCAAGTACTGGGGTGTTTCTTCCCTCATTTACTGAAGGATGTATTTTCAACTTTTCCCTTCTTCCCCTTATTTACATTTCCAGATTGATCAGCATATCTCTTCTTCTCTTGCTTTGCTATAAAGTCATAAGACTTAGAGAATTCATTTTTGGTCTTGATGTCACAAGAGACAATATCTTCGTACGACGAGAAGGTTTGTGAGACTAATGCTCGACAGAGAAATGGTTTTAACCCATAAAAGAAATGATCAATCTTACTTCTTGGGTTATGTATATAATCTTCAGCATACCTCTCTAACATTGTAAATTTAGCCTCATACTTTGAGACATTCTCATCCTCTTTCTGCATCATACTTATAAATTGCCTTTTCATATCTGCTTGATGGTCTCAAGGAAAGTATTTTTCTAAGAACAGCTCTTTGAACTCCCTCCATTCCATATATGATACTTCATAATCTTCCTTCGTGTATTGTATCAATTACCACCATTGATCAGCATCTCGAGTGAGGCGGTAAACTGCCATGATAACTTTTTCCCTTTCACTACCCCCCAAGGCATGGAATATTTTCTCTAAAAAATTTATCCATTACTCAGCTACCAAGGGATTTGTACTCCCATTGAATTTTGGTGGTTTTTGCCTCATGAAGAGATCTAACATTGATCCTCCACACTATGGATCAGGGTGCTCCATACGGGTAAGGTTATTATTCATAACCTGAGTGAGTTGTCCTAGTATGGTGATTAGTTGTTCAGCATCAGTTGCATCACTAGCTCTACTATAATTATCTTGAGCATGAGGGAAATCCCTACATGTATTATGTGCATTGATACGATTTTCATTCCTTCCACTAGGTTCCATTTCTAAACAATGTCATAAACTATATTAGTTTATGAATAGAAATACATAATTCCAAACTTGCAAAACACTTAACATAGATTCAATAGTTTATGGATATAATCCATAATCATAAAAATGTTTTCTTTAAGGAAGTATATACTCATAAACCCTTCATAATGGTTTGTATAGAAAATGAGAATAATCCTAAGCATGTCCCCTGGGAGTGTCGTAACCAAGAGTGCAGCAAGGCCCGTTGTCGTGCACCAGTTCCTGTTCGAGTCTAGCACAAAGCGGTGTTTTCAGGTTTCACCACTAGGTACATCTGTGCCAGAGCCGCCTCTACTTGCTCGTATCTAGACAGGGATGTATTTCTCGGAAAACTCACAAAATCTCTACAATACCAAAATTCTAGGAAGTTATTATATACTAATCCTAAAAGTCTATCTTAGGGCTATGTGCTCTAATCAGAGTTTATATAAATCTAGCTTCCAAGTTTTGTACTAAACTTCCTTTGATGCCAACTATAAGGCCCCGACCCCAGTTACCCAGATTCGGTGCATTATTACATAACATTGTCATGATCAAAAGAAAGATCAAATCTTGAAAGACCGATTAGTTTAGTAGCCTTGGAAACACCAGATATAATCATAAGTCTTACATTACATCATAAAAATGAAAACTACAACAACATAGTCTCCATAGTCCACACTCATATCCCCACATAATATCTTGCAGTTCATTCACAAATTAATTCTTCACATCCTGAGAAAAATAAAATATTGAAAGGGGTGAGCTCAGATGCCCAGTAAGGATAAAAATATAGCAGAAACTTTCATAAATAAGCATAAACATTTAAGGCAATGTATAACTAAAACAAAATCCTTTTAAACTTGAACTTCAAAATAATATGGCAAAGATAAAATGAAATAATTCCATTTACTTATTCACATGAATATTCCAATAATCGAATAATCACATGCAATTTCAATAACCACTTTCATAATGATGGAATGCATAATTCCAGACTATCATAACCACATAGTCAAGTCCTTGTGCTAAGACTACAAATAAGATTTTGTAAAGGCCTCGTGCCAAGACACTAGTTTGTCTCATGAGACCTACCAATGCATCGAGGAGCTATAGCAGGCTCCACCCGTCACTTACTAAGTTCAATGCATTCCTCATATGAAAAGGTCTAAACATAACATAAACAATCGTATTAAAACTAGCATACGAAATATAAACACTTTCTCTATAAACCATTAATGGTATAAAAATAACACATCCACATTCAAACATATCACAAAAACTTCAATACAATATGGAAGTTTTGTATCATAATAAATCAACTTCAAATAATCTTAAAATCCATCAAAGGATGTTGACATACATGAAATCAAAACTATTTGAGAGAAATATCTCTTTTTTTTAATCATTTAAAAGTCACATAATTATAAAATAAAACATTTAATTTTAAAATATTCTTATAATCTTGTAATGGAAACTTTGACAATTTATAACGGTGTAAAATATCCGCATCTTCCATATAAGTTAAAAAACATTCTTGCCTTAATTCTGTCGAAAAGGTTAAAAAGGACCTTGTTTGGAAAGAGACGGAAAGATTCCTTTATAAACTTCTTATAAAAAGTCAAACAAGAGTATAAATTAATTTAACCCATATTCTGTAAAATATTAAGAATGTTTTGAAATACTTTTTTAAGAAACGTGGATGTGGATGATAAAGAGGTCCCAGTAGATAATTACGTATAAACAACCTCAAATAATGAAGAGATTGTGAAATAAACCTTTACCTTGTACTTTTCCTTGGTCGAGGGTTGGTTAAACTCCTGTATAATGGTGAAATAATTGTTATTAAATTATACAAGAATTATATACATTAATATGATATCTTATATGATCTTTTAACATTGATTTGTTAATAACATCTTAGTTTTATCGTCGTTTCGGGTGTTAATGGATTCATTTTCCTTTGTCAGTTTTGTTACATAATCTATGTTTGTTATGGATAGGTTGTATCTTATTCATATACATAATTATATCAAGACCTTAAATATTATTTTTAATCATCCAATAAAATTTAGTCTTGAATGGATATGATGGTGAATGAATCTCATCGCGTTCGTGGAGACGGTAATCCGTACGTACGCACGAGCGACAATATCATTCTTTTGATATTAAAATATTATATAATTGGATGGTATATAATATAGAAAGAATCATTATCATGTTATATTTATTATTTACATGAAGTATACACAATTATTACACCCATCTAAATAATAATATATTGAATAACAATTACACCACAACGTGGAGACGGTAGGTCGTACGTACGCACGTATGGTGACATGTCATTCAAGGGATGGATAGAATAATGAATTTGTTTGTTCCATAATTATAATAACATCACAGTATATAGAAGATATTGGATTTATTATTTTATAATGTAAATACCAAGGAAAGAATTAGTTGAAGAAGAAAGGAACTTTAAAGAGGGTGGTTAAGACGTTGCCTCTTCTTCGGGTTCTTCCTTTTTATTTGATCAAAAGGGATCCTTAGGTTGGATTTCTGATCAAACTAAGGAATATAGGTTGAATTGAGGGATGTTGGGAGGATATTTGGGTAGAGTTTGGCCGATCCAAATGGCTTTGAAGGTGTTAATTAATGAGAAGGGGGAGTTCCCTTTTATAAGAGGGGTGAGGGGCTCCTTTGGAAAAGCTAGAAATATTATTTTATAATAAATCCATATTCAGTTTATAATGGATCAAAAGTAAATTATTTAAAGTTTAAGGTGGTTATAGGTCGAAAAAAACTCATCCAATAGATTTTAGATAGGTTTGGGTCACATTATTAGCCTTATATTTTATTTTTAACTCTTAGTTAATTAGTTTGACACTTGCCATGTCACTTTGTATTTTTATATTATATAGTTAGTAAACTTACTATATACATCCAAGAGACCCCAAAGTGGTAAATTAATGATAAAAAAATCATGATATAAGTCTTTTGGCCAAAAATTTGATTTTTAGGAATTAAATATCAATTAATAATATAATATTTGTTTTAAAAACTCTTTTATATCAATTTTGACACTATTGGGTATTTTGTTTTTGATAAATTCATAATAGCATTATTACTTCTAACCTAATTCATTTAATAAACTCTAAAATGTCATATTAACCTATGAAATTCGTGGAATTCATTAAAAGTCTCAAATTATATTTATTTGGGTATTTATAATATCAATTATTTTAATATTTCACTAATAAGATAATTATTTCATCATCATTGTGTCATAAATAAATTAAATTATTTAATTTCTAAAAATAATAAATAAAATATAATTATGTAGGAAATATTTTTAGATTTATAAGTAATATTTATAATCTAATTTATCTTATGTATAACTCTATATTAAAAATGTTTTAGTAATTAAACTTTGATTTTAACTCTTTTAACTCTTCTTTGAATTAAATAATAATAAATGTCCTAATCTAATCCAAGTGGACCTAAATGATAATATTTTATTCCAAAGGTTGTTTTTGGTCGATATACACTTGTCCAATAGAATTATTACATGTGTTAGGGTAATATTAATATCATTTTTACCCTTAATTACCCTATTTACTTTTTACCGTGGTAAATAAAAGTAAAAAGTTACTATTCACCAAAAATTATTTTTATCTTATTGAACCATATTTTACTCCTTGATATTAACCGTGTCTCTCAGATTTTTGAAATTCCACTCACAGAAGCCGTAAAATTAAGTTTTATGTAAATTTCCAAATTCTCCTAGAAGGTGGGTAAAAGACGGTGAAAAGTTCAATAAAATTTTTATATATCTAAAATTATTCTAAAATAACTCCAATGAATTACATTGAACTTATATAGGTATTATTTATCTATTTTGACCTTAATTAAATTTAAATAAAATAAATAATTATTTAAATAAAAATTCATTTTTAAACAATAACTCAATGTTTTTCACTATTCATCAAAAATTGAAAGTTTTTAGAAAAATACCAAAAAATCACCCTATGCTAATATCGATATTCTGAATCCAAATATGAAGTCCATTTTGAAAGATAAAATATATAAAATTTCAAAAAGTGGTTATTACTATTCATAACAGCTACTTTGATTGGCCGCGGTGTGTTAGAACTCGAAGTTGCGTACAACAAACGCTACTGTATTATTCCAAGAGAATCGTACCGTAGAATCTTGGGGTGTTACACATACTATATGTTTGATGGTCCTATATTTTTTCCCTTATGGTTTGGTTATAACCCCTTATACTTTTTGTGGGTTGATAGAGGTTGTGTATGCGTTTATTATTATAGTTGTTTAATTTTTCACATTGCTCTATTGTGTATAGAGATACATGTGCATGTGTATAGGAGAATTTATCTAAGGTGTCTCATATGAGTGATATGTCTTATTGATGTTATTCATCAACCCCGGGCCTATTGGAAATGAGCTTGGGGTGGCATACTTGACTTACCACCAGCCATGAGAGCCTTGATGGGTGGGGTCCTGTCAGAGTGGTATCAAAGGGAGGTTGTCCTATGATAAATTTTGGTGATAATATGTCCATGAGGATTGGTTTAGGATTTAGGGAAATAGTTTTTAAGAGTCTCAAATTTGGCTCTCATGCCAAGGACCCTAGTTATGGTGTGACGGATGATGTGTCTAATCATTGGGACTTTAATAACCATCTTTACAACTCAATACATTGAGAGACTAATTGTAGGAAAAATAAAGGTACATGCATCATATAGGAATGGATTTTGGTTTCCATGTCCTTATTGATTCATCTCCTCATATATTATATTTTGAACATGGTACATCTTGGCTATTTCAAGATTCCTCTACACATATATCCATCAAGGATACTATGGTATGATCATGATGATCATTATCTTAGTGATGAGGCATTAGTTTAGGTTCCTATTCAGGATGTGCTTCCTCTAGGTGGATAGAAATAGGTGCTTCCATTCATCGAGTAGTGAAAAGATATTAACCTAGTGGAATAGCCTTACATTTTTACTCACATTGAGAAGTAGATAATTCCAAAATTATAGGATAATGACCTTTGTTGTCTGAGTATAGAGTTTCAAAGCAATAAGCTGCCTAGGTTCCAAGGTGAGCCAAACTCGCAGGCAGCTACGGACAAGCTAGAGATGATGGTTTGGGTATTATTCCATGTTAAGACCCCTCTATACTAGATGTTTGTTCTAATGGATAGTCTTATATATGTATTTTTAGGATTATAGTGGATCTTTGTGACTTAGATACAGGATAAGATGCCTCATCCTTGGGCTAAGTTCAATCACCTCTTTCAGGAGGAGTATTTCCTAATAACTCTATGATAAATGATCATCCAAGATATTCTTGATAAATATTAGGGTGGAATTTTAGTCATAGAGTATGTGTTTATTTTTACCAACCTCATGTATCACTCTCTTGACATAGTTCATGATGGGAAATTTTGATCAAGAAGTTTGAGCATATACTTCACCGATATATTTGAGCTGAAGTGGTACCCCTTAGTATACTAACCTATGTAAAGGTACTGGAGTGAGCCCTAATGGTGGAGAAATTTTGGGTTAAGGTCCAACCAGTTGTAGGGTAGGTCAATAGTTTCCATGTGTCAGATTCGTCATCCACATATAGTAAACTATAGGTCGGTGAATTATGATGTAAGAGGTGATTACATGCTTAGGATCATACATAAGGATCAGCAGTGTAGGGATCCCATATATTGTTGAGTTGTCTAGGGGAAAGTGATTACTCGCCTATGAGGGTTGGGGATATATTTCTAGGGGTCGTTTCTGGTTTTGGATTTAGATTTTGATATGGCTCTTTCACAGGTTTGATTTGAGTGGTTTTGAAATTTGTTTTGATGGGTTTAAAAGTTACGGATCTATTGGGTTGCGGTGTGGATGTCACCGGTTCGGTCCTCCCCTCCCCCTCTACCTCGCTTCTCATGGCTTGCCTCAATGGCTGCGGTGGTGGTGAGAGTCTCATGGAGCATGGGGGTTCGTCCGGTATGAGCTTGGATTGCTTGTCTGTGATGAATTCGGCTGGTTGGTGTTCAGGTGGTTGGCTACGCATTTGAGGAGCTGTGAATCAAAAGTCTAGTTTTGGTGTTTTTTATACTATGTTGAAGGCTCAGGATTGATGGATCTTCTGGTTGAATGTGGAATCAGTGGAATGGATCTGCTGTTTGAATGTGGAATCAGTGGAATGGATTTTTATTTGGCCTTCTCTTGGGTGATTTCGGCTCCTGATGAAGATTTTCAATTTGAATGATGGTGTGGTTGATTTTGTATGTTGAATGAGTTGTTTGGTTTTCCATTGTGTGTTTGAAGTCTGTTGTGAAGTCATGTATGGTTTACCACATTTCCTCAAAAGTCTTTGTCAGTTTCTCACTTTTTCCTCAAAAGTGTTTGAAAAATAAAAATATCAATTTTCAGTCTAGTAGAGCCTCTAGACAAACATTTATGGATAGAGACCCCTACTAGAGGATATTTGGAAATCAAAACTTCCATTCAGCATTGTGAATTGGCTCTTGGAGGAGAGGATTTATTATGAGATCTATTTGTAGTTGTGATGAGACTGTATGATGTCATTCTTAGTATGGAATGGTTGTCTACCATCCATGACCATATTTATTATTTTATATAGAGGATGTGGTGTATTATATATAGGGTAGGATGGGATCATATTCATGAGATTAAAATTTATTTCCCATTAGTTGTCTAGTTTGGATATTTTTATAGTGGAATCAGTAGATGTACAGTTCCCATTAGTTGTATAGGAGTACTCAGACATATTCCCAAGGATGTAACTAGTTTACTTCATCATAAGGAGGTTAAATTATTCTTTTAATTGCATCCTAAGATGACTCTAATATCATCAATGGAATATCGAAAGGCTCCCATTGAGCTTCGAGAGCAGAGAGTGTAGTTGGAGGAACTTTATATGAAAGGCTTTATTTGACATAGAGTGTCCCCCTAGGTAGCTCCAATATTATTTTCCAAGAAGGAAGATGGGATCATAAGGTTTTTCTTCGATTACCATCACCTGAATAAGGTGAAAATTAATAATAAGTATCCACTACCAATAATCGATGACCTCTTCAATCAGATGAAAGGGGAAAATGATTCTAAAATATTGAACTAAGGTTAGGATATCACTAGTTGTGGGTATACAAGGAGGATATATAGAAGATGGAATTATGGTTTCACTATGTTCATTATGAGTACCTGGTGATTCCCTTCAGTATGATAAACACCATAGTGGTGTTTTTGGGGCTCATGAACCTAATCTTTCATCCTTTTCTAGACTGGTTTATTTTGGTATTTATCGATGATATTATCATATACTAGGAATGGTAGGATGAGCACAGAGAGAAATTGAGTATGGTCCTAGACCTACTTTGAGTGCATTATCTATATGAAAAACTCTTGAAGTGGAAGTTCTAGATTATATAGGTCCACTTTCTGGGAGATTTTATTTTATGTATTTATCCCCATTTTACTATTTACAAATTAATTATTATAAGAATATATTCTATAATTTAACTTTATAAATACCCATTTATTTATGATTTTTATTTATATTATGAAGTAAGTAACTATAATTCATGGTAAAATTATTAAACTTCATTTATTCTCCATTTTATATACTAAATTTGATGACTAAAGCACATAAATCCATCATGGATCATTCACTTTGTATTTTTATGGTTTTATCACTCTATTATTCACATTCCTCATTTTCATTTCATTCTTAGCCATCAATTTGACAAATAGCGGTCTAGTTCAAGTAAGAATCAAGCCTAAATCTACACTTTTGTGGTAGGGATTAGTGGAAATGATATAATAGAGTGTAAAATATCATTATATAAACAATATTAATGTGGAGGTTCTAAGTAATTAATGTTCTTGATGAGGCATGTGCAGGTAATAAAGGAGATAACAGAACTTTTTTCTATAAAGGGTGACCGAAATATGATTTTTTTCATGGAATTGATGAAGGTCAACATGTTTTTTGGTTATCTTAATGATAAACATGAATAATGTGGTCTATATATCAAATCTTCATGAGGATCTAACTTTTTGGAAAATACTCAACTATATTGCATGTAGTTCAAAATAACACACACTATGTGCCACATTAATATGGAAATGGAATTTTGAATTAATAAAAATTTCACACATCCATGTGTCCAGGAACACATGTTTCATGACTCTATATGTCCTTCTCATAATATACATTAAGTACATGCCTATAGAATCTTGAGTTTCATATGTGTCCTGTATACCTCGGTTAAACCCTAGGTACCTCCCAGTGGAACACAACTCAAGTAGCAAGGCATACCAAATGTAAAACCCAGAACCACATGTCGTGTGACATATTCTACATGCCATGTAGTTAACTTTTTTCATGCCATGTGAGGTTTCAGGAAATGGGTAAATGACTACTTATGGGCGACACATTGTGTGATACATGAACCACATTGTGCACTATCCTTTGGATTGGAAGGGGGACTTGTGTAGTCCCCTCTTAGTATAATTTTTCATGGGATTAAATAGTGGATTTATACCCAAATATAAAGATGAAAATAAATTTTCATAGATCATGATAAACCAAATTATCATCTCTGAGATCAATCTTAGATTTTAGACACTCTTAGTGGGTGGGAACCCACCCTAACAGGACAGTTGTGTCAGGGTACAGTATCCCCTTTCTATCCCTAGGTAGGGTCAGTAATCCATATACGGTATTTTTTATGGTATCCTTTACCCATGGATTAGATAGGGTCAGTATACCCCTTCTAATATAGGTTTTGGGATCCTCTATCTATGTGGTTAGTATCCCCCATGTCTAATGAGCTCAGATGAGACGTTATATCCTCAACTCGGTTAGTATCCCCCCTACACTACTAAGAGCATGGGATCCTCCATTGTAGGTATAGAGAAGTTATGTGGGTTGAAAGATATGATAATATAGATATATTTTAAGACATTTAGAATCCTTGGGTTGTATTTGAATATTGAGACAAAGCTCTAAGGTTTGAGTTCCATCTATGAATATATTTTGGTTTTCCCCTTCCTTCACTAGATTTATTATAGTTTAGAGATAACTCACTTTTTATGCTCTAATTATTAGTGATTCTGGGGTGTCTTTTGGGTATATATAGAATCACCCCTAAATGGTCTCTACCTATATATGTCATGTCTTATGCTGATGAAAATCTATTTGATGGATATTTAAGAAAACATGGTGTCAGTAGTGTTTAGTGGTGCTTGGCAATTCTGCTAACATGATTGTTATTGGACTAGAGGTCATGTTTTGAGAATATATGCCCTATTTTTAGTTTGGACCTACTTTTTGGTTGTGGAGTCTCTGTTATTTCCCTTTCACTTTAATTTTGAATTATCATAATTTTTGTGTGTTGATAGAGGTTGTGGATGCATTTATTAATCCAGTTGTTTACTTTTATTCATTTATCCAGTGTATATGGAGATATGTGTGTTTATATATAGTTGAATTAGGATAAGGCATCCCCTATGTGTGATATTTCTACTTGGTTCTATTCATTATCCCATGGCCTATTGGATGTGGGATTGAGGTGGCATACTCATCTTACATTCAGTCAAGTGGGCCTCAATGGGTTGGGTCATGTCATGTGTGTCTAACCTGCTGACTGGTCAAATAAAATTTATTAAATACTTGATTAAAAACATTTTTTAGGTATATTTTATTTATTATTATTATTTTATGTTTGTATATAGCTATTTTTCAATACATTATGATCATGTTCACCATCCTGAGGATGTTTGTTTCACGGTTCCAAGGTCACATCAATTTATTGATAATGATGAAAGTTTTTTTCAAATGATTCAATAACTCTAGGAGTGTAATAGTATAGATTTAATATATTTACAAAAGTATTATGGTTTCTAAATTTCAAATAGTCTATAGTATATATTTAATATATTTACAAAAGTATTATGGTTTCTAAATTTCAAATAGTCTTAAAAAATAAGCATGGTTTATAGATTATAAATGTTACTGTTTAATTATTAGTTTATTTAGATGGTTTCTCATCCATGATGAGATTAATTGGTTTTATTTAATATTTATGTTTATTTACCCATTATATAATATGAAAAAAATAATAATATAATTATCAAGATCATACTTAACCCTGAAATTATTATTACAACCTACCATAATGGAGGTAATAAAAAATTAAATATGTAGTCCTTGGAGGTAGTGAACTCACCATAATATGGGAAACATTTTCATTCTAAAATAAATTACAGGAAGGTATATAATAGTTAATACATTAATATAACAACATTTTAGTATACTTATAAAAATTGCGTCATTATATTAGTATGGTTATAATATATTTTGAGGAGGTATAATGAGAAAATAACTTAAAAGCGCTAAGTTGAGAGAGTTACCTATTCCTTTGGATATCCTCCTTTGACACTCTTATTGGGATTAGGTAATGGTATTTTAGGAAGAATAAAACCTCGAAATTTTATATAATTATTTTTTGAGAATATTTTGATAGGAATTTTTCAAGATAGGGACCTTGGGGTGTGAGGAGAGGTGGGGTAGTAAAGGGTGGTATTTATAAGGGGAGGAGAGGGGTGTTTTTGAATAAAATATTCATTAGTTTTTTTTATTAGGGTAACCAATTATTATTATTCTTGTGGCTATAAATATTAATTTTTACATATGAGATCAATATAATGGTTGTTTACATCATTGTTTATGCAATTAATCATGTACTTAACTTATAATTTAAAATATTGTATTTTATTGCATTTCACAATCATAAAAAATCATATTTTTCCTAAAAATGTCAAAGAATAACCCTTATCTAATTTTTGAGTGATTATTTCAAAAATAACATCCATTTTATCAAAATAAATTCTTAAATATGTTAAATTTAATTTTTTAAATTAAATCATTATTTATTAAAAAAAAATTTATAACTCGATTAAAATTTTGACCCATAGAAAAATAACTTTTGATTTCATAAAATTATATTATCATTTATATAAAAATATGAATTATTTTATAAAAACATTTTTATGAAAATAAAATTTTATTTAGAATTTTTTAATTTATCATAAAAAATTATTTTAGTGAAAATAAAACATTTTTGTTTTCCAAAAATAAAAGTATAGCTTATTTAGGTTAAATATTTATTTTATCATATTTTAAAATTTTATTTAATTATAGTATGATATAAATTCCTTTTTTTTATTTCATGAGATACCCAAATATTGTTTTACTAATCATACAGTCGGGTTACTATTCTAATGATTAGGTTACTATTCCTAATAGTTAGGTTACTATTACAACAATTATATTTATAATGATGATATTGATTTTAAACTACCTATAAATACCTTATATTTACTTCATTCATCATTCACTTAAATTTTATCAAGGTTTATATTTTTATTTTTCAAAATTTTCATTCACATTACTAATGTTTTCTTTATTTTTTACAATGTTGTTCACTGGTGTGATTATTCGAGGTGACCAAAGTGATCCAAATTTTCCTATTCTAGTTAGTTTATTTTTTAGGTTTATCATATCATTTTATTATTATCAATTTTGTTAGGTATATTTATCCTAAAAATATAATGTTCTAAATTAATATAATAAAGTATTGTTGGTTTTTATTATAAGGTGCATGTTTTTCATACTATACTATAATCTAAACTATGAAACACATATTTATTTAGAAGGAAATTTCCACATATAAAATTATCGGTCATTACATTATCCCCCTTTATAAATTTCATCCTTGAAATTTCATTTCACACTCTAATATGAAAACAGACGAGGGTGCTTTTGTTTCATCACTTCCTCAGGTTCTCATACTGCTTCTTCATACATATAGTTTCTCTATAATAATTTGACAATGTGAGTTATATTATTTCATATAATATTATCTCAATATTCTATTATCCTCACTTATTTCTCCTCATAAGAGATGTCATGCTCTAACTGTATCACCTAAGGACTTAGTACATGTGAGGTATCTATTCTTAAGAAGGATATGTAGAATGTGCCAAGAACTTGTGATTGGTTTGATGGGAGTACTACTTGATAGGCCGTAACTCTGATGTGATCAAGAATATCAAAAGTTTCAATTTATTTGGGGCTTATATTTCCCTTATTTATAAACCTAATTAATCTATTACATATAGATATGTAAAGGAACACTTTATCTCTGACTTCAAACTCCATGTCTCATAGATGATTTTCAAGGTAGCACTTCAGTCGACTAACTTCTACTCTAATGTTCTACTAAATTTATTTGACCTTATATTCCATTTATTCAACCAATTTAGGTATCAATATATTATGTTCTCTAAATTTATCCTAACATGTTGGAGTTCTCCATTTATTCCCATAGAGGGGTTTATAAGTAGGTATTTTAATGCTCAAGTGTAATCTATTATTGTATGAGAACTCGACCAAAGGTAGATGTTGATCCCACCCTCCTTTGAAATCCAAAGTGAAATATCTAAGAATATACTCAGGTGTATGGATAGTTCTTTCATATTATCCATCAATTTGAGGGTAATAAGTTATACTAATGTTTAAATCTATGTTCAAGTAATGTTAAATACTTTTCCATAACTTTGAGGTGAACCTTAGATCTCTATTTGATACTATTAATGTTGGATTTCCATGAAACCTCACTAATTATATATTGTATAACTTTAAAAGTTTATTAAATGGTAATTCCTATAAAATATTTATGAAGTTATTCATCTTTGTAGGATAATCCACTGAAACCCATATGTAATTATTTCCCATATATTTATTCATAAGACCATTGAAAAAATCCATGGTGATGTTCTTCCATTTCCATATAGGTATGGGTAATAGTTGTATCATCAAATTGAACTTTTTCCTTTCTACCTTCACCTGTTGGAATACCAATATTAATATCCTTATTCATATTTTCCCATTATAAGTTCTCTTATAGATCTTTATCCATATTTTTACTCTAAGGGTGGATAAAGAATATTGATCTATAAGAATAATCTAATAACTCTTTCTTTATCTCAGTCTCTGATGAAAGGTATAATTATGTCCCAAATATCAAAACTCTTTTTTCATAAATGTTAAAATATGAGTATTTCCCCTTTATTATTTAATCTAACTTCTATTTAATCTTTATATACTCCCTATAAACTTTCTTAATATTCTCTAAAATGTATGTGAAAAACCTCGGGCTTTATTGAGGTATGATTTTATTTAAATTCTACCCTAAGCTTGTTCTTTTTTTTGCATTAAATGTGATAGATGTGGTCATAGAGGTTGGGAAGGAAATTGTGGAATTTTGGAATACATGGGATGAAAGTGTGTAAATTTGGAGTTGCATAAAGGGGCTCATGGTTATCACACAATTAGTTATAACTGTCTGGATGGCCATGCGAAGGGGTAGAGGAAAGTTCACAGGTTTTCATGTTATGTTGAAGGATCCAAGAAACCATGAAAAACTATTATAATATTATATATTTGTTTCACATGGTTATTTTATGTTTTATTAAATCATGTATCCTAACTGTGAAAAGTGGTGTTTTTAGAATAGTGGGGTTCGCACTACTGGTACATGGTTAGCAATAACCATGCATCCTAATTGTGCAACAGAATTAATGAAATATGAAAATTATATTTTTAACCTAAAACTCACCTGAAAACCCTCATTTTCATCCTTTGTATTAGGCACTCAAATTTTATCTCTCATATGAGAAAATTTAATAATTCCTCAACTTTCATAGTCCAATCTCACCAAATTGGAGAACGTTGGACCTTATGGATCAAAGGTAAGAATCTGGATTCTGTTTTTCCTCTTATTTTTCTCATTTTCTATTAAAAAGGACCCTAGACTAGGGTTTTAATTCCCTAATATATAGTTTGGTTCATGTTTTGATAATTATTCATTGGGATTTTTAAAGGAATGGAAAATAGATTCTGGAATCATGAGTTCATTATTTGATCTTTTGTATCGAACGCATTTGAGGTAGGTGGTCTATAAATTTTCTAGAAAGTCTTAATCTGATTATCAGTGTGTTCTTGTGATATTTTTTTGATCTACCATGTGTTTTTCCTATAATTAATTTATATAAAATTAATAATGTAATTTATACTAAATAAAACCCTCGTTTAATATTTATTCCCTAATTGGAAGGAAACCTAAGAGGATTCCTTGAAATGGATTATTTTTTCATGAAATGTTTTAATCAAGGTGATGAAACCAGAATTATTTGGATTGAACTGTAAATGAAAAAAATATTGAATTATGAAATATATAATGATGATAATTTAAAAGGTGAAGGGTTATATCAAAATGGTGATAACCGGTGCGTTGATTTATTTTAAAATAGGGTGTTTGATAAAATTCTAAGAACATGGTGTGATAATGAGGGATTAAAAAAATTGGCCTAAGGGAAATATTTCAGGGTTGGTATTTCATTAGTTATTTATTTTATGGTTCTTAGGATAGATTTTTCTCTAGGTGTGATCAAATGTTATGGGATAGGTATATTTCTTCAGTTGTTACTATTATTTCGAGATGGGTATATTTCCCTGAGTGTGACTATTGTTTTGGTATGAGTATATTTCAACGAGTGTGACTATTATTCTAGAATGGGTATATTTATTTGGGAATGAATATTATTCCAGGATGAATATATTTCCTTGGGTGTGAATAATGTTCCTAGATGGGTATATTTTATTGAGTCTAACGTATAATATGGGATGGTTATAATTCCCAATGTGATGAATATTGTTCAAATACATCTGAAATTATTCAAGGCAGGCATGGTTTGTCTTGGGTGTCACTATTTAACTTGATGATGTTCAAAGTATATTTATTTATTTATTTATTTATTTTTTATCTATTTTAGTTAAATTTAATTTTCAATTCTTAGTGCACTTACTCGAATTGGATATAATTATAGATGTCATTGGTGGATGCCTACTAAGTTATACTCACACCCTGATTAGACCATCACTGGTACCCAATAATACTTTGAGACTATGAGATAGGATAAGGGAAAGTGATCAATGGTTAGTAAATTATTTGGGTTGTTTGGTTTTATCATGAGATTTTGATACCATTTTGAGGATCCTTCTATATTTTTATTTTTATTTCATTGGGATATTTATGGATATGGTTTATTGTTGTGTGATTTTTTAACATGAATATTGATCACTTAATATTGTATGGGTTATGGTTATTTATTTGGAACATTCCTGGATTTCTGATTACAGCTTATTGTTGATACTTATATGATTTAATTTATATCTTCGTTTATTTCACTCTAATATGTGGGTATAGTCTCCCCTTTGTATCACCTTATACCTACACAACTAGTTAGTAGCATATAGCATATGGGTAAGAGCACATGGGGTCATATAGAAATCTTCGTTCTGACATTGGTTAGCGGTCATGGATCGGGGAACATTAAAAAGTAGTATCATAGTAATTTATTTTATCTAGCTATTTCAAGTAAGGTAGATAAGAGATAGGGAATTATTAGGACTTAGTATGGAACTTGTGTATAGGAATTTCTAACCCAAGTATAAGGAGATTCTAAGTTACCGGAGATGGGATTGATGTTCATAATTTTCATTTTTACCATTAAATTATTTTCACCTTTAGTGATGAACATGAGTTTCAATTTTTGGATTTATGACATTTGGTCTCTTGATTTGAATGAAAATAGGGTGTGCATTCATGAATTGTGGAAGGAATGTAGAATTCACATATCATTTGTATGATTTATTATGGTTGTATACTCTGACTATGACATGGGTCAGTTAATTAAAGTTTCTATAACCATTTATATAGTGTTTCCACATATATATGTAGGGTGGAATCTTACTTAACCAATTTATAAATAGAATAAAATCATGTTATGTGATCACTTACCACGATTAATATAGGGTTTAATACAAATAAAATTTCAATTATAGATTATGTATTTTTTTCCTCTATAACAAGTAATTGACATTTCATTTAACTAAGCCTCGAATTTGAAATTTTTTAGCTAAAGTGAATGGTTAAAATGGTATTTCATGATCACTTATTTAAATTATTATATAGAATATACTAAATGATATTTCAATTTCAATTTATAAAGTGTCTTCCTATGTAACTTGTAATCAACATCTTGTTTACTTATCTCTTTTTGTGGAATTCTAGTTAAATTATAGAGGAAAAGTGTGACAATATGGATCATATGTATATTATACAGACCCTTTGTATGGGTATTTAGGGATACTGATAGAATTTAGGTTATTAGATACCTACGATACAAGATTTATGGAATAATATGGTGTTTTCATTGTTATATCTTTCCCTTGAACTATGATTTTATTAATTTTAATAGTTATGTATTTTAATGTGGATCATATTGTGCATGTCTTGGTTTAGAGAATGGATAAATGAGGCTAGAGAGAGATCCTAAACTATGATACCCTTATGATGTAGGGTGTATAAGAGAGTGGGATGTTTTACTTAGTGTGTATTTGATTCGGGCTGTGATATTGAGAATCATGATATTTAATAACTATTTATAAACCTTGTGTTTTATGCTTTACCTAAGAGTGGGTATAGTAGATAGGACTCAAACATGTATGTGAGACCCTTTTGTTTTCGGTATTGAGTGGAGTGATGGGACACATTTTCTACCACTTTTATTCCTATGTGGTTATGAATAACCCTAGACTGGTTATTTTGATTAGTTATGAAATTCTTGAGATATATGATTATGATAACACTACAGAGGGTGTGTTGACCTATTATTTCCCTTATAATATTGAAATGTGGCTCATGATGTTGTTGAGTTGAGTGTTTTGATGGAGTAGTAGGATTTTTTCTAAATATTGTTGGAGATAAATATGATAAATTAGGGTAACCCAAGATAGGCGTTAGCCAGACTTGTGCATGCCTTAGATATGAGAAGCATGGTATGTGATTTATGTTGATACTGATGTAAAAAATTTCTAACAAATGAATATATATTCCTTATGTATTATGGGTGTAGATGTATAGCCTTGATGTTGTGAGTGGTGTTAATGTTTCAAAGGGAAATATTGATTAGGTACCTAACCTTTCTAGTTAGAGTGTGATTCTATATGGTTGTATCAAAAATGGGTAGAGTGTGGGTAGACACTTATGGTTTATTGGTGATGATTAAAGTGATAGGTAATTGTGTGCTTGGCCTTGGAATGAGTATGATGCCCAAAGATCTTTGGAAAGGAATAACCAAGGGATATTCTTTTGGATAGATGAGTTGACATACAATGAGAATGATTAACTATGTTATTAGGCATGTGAGCCTATGGTTGATGGGACATGACATCAAATAGCCAATTTAGGTATTATAGTAGAGTGGCACTAGGGTGTACACTTATTGGGTATGTCTGGTTAGTAACCAGAGCTATTGAGCATTATTGTGAAAGGTTAAATAAGATACTCCTTTACCATATAATGAGTGTGTATTTTTTTAACCTATTTGGTAGGTGGGTTTAGTGTAGCCTAAGCTTAGCCTTATAGAGGTAAGCTTAGCCTTATGGAGGTAATCTTAGGGGTGAATTTGTGTGATTGACTTTAGATGTCATGTGAGACATGTTGATGGGTGGTTTTTGAAGAATATCTAGGATACATTTAGTTGGGAAGGTCATATGACTCTTGAGGTAAGCTCATGATAATGGATTAAAAAATCACAATGGTTTCATGAGATACTCCTAGTGTGTCGATAGAACATTTTGGGATGTGGGTATTTAATCTTTTGAGACCTATTAGAGTTAGGAATTTATGAGGTACCTTTATATTCTAGTGGGGTCTAAGACTCCTTAGTTTACTCTGACTACGTAGAGTGTGGTTATGGGTTTCCATTGGGATCGATGGATGATTCTCTATGAGATGGTGATAGAAAGGTTTGATACACCTTGTTTGACTAAGAATAGGAAAAGGGTATGGGCCCCTGAGGTTTTTATGTATGTGGGTCAGAGAAATATTTTCTATTAGGCATGACCTAGTGTATATTATCCTAGAAAATGGATGTGTTAGGGTATATCAATGTGTGATATGAGGTCACATAGCATTCTACAATAATCTCATGTGAGGGATGTGTTATGACCTTATGTGAAAAGTGTGATATATGTGTGGTAACCTTGGGATTAGTGATACACTGAGGGGTTGAGTTACTCAGTGCGGTGGCTATATAATAAATAATGTTTCTCATCTATGGTGAGATAATCATTGGCACAACTATAAGTTGATAGAAGGTCTATATAGGGATTATAGTGGAATAAACATGAGATCCACATGGTGGTGAGAAATACCATGGAACTTAAGTTAGAATCATCAAGACTAGGTGTGCAGTGGATTTTTCTAATAAAATTGGGAAGTTATTGTGTGGGTAGATGTAGTATTGATAGAGTCCCAAGGAGAGATATAGTTAAGAACTTATTCTAGTAACATGATCGATGCTAGAGGATTCTAATGTTTGGATGATGATTGGTATTGGGAAGGATCATGCTTGTTGATCAGTTTTAAGAAATTCATATGGCGGGGAGTACACCATGGACCATTTGACTGGGTAGTTCTCATTTTGAGTTGTTTTTGGTGAACATCAATAGTTACATGTTAATAAAACCAACCCATAGGTAGTTATAGTTTTGTGACTTCTCTTTGGTAAAATTGGCAGAGTTAGGTGCAAAAAGAGAAAGGTATTTAAGCATGGGTATTGGTTAATTGGATTTGATGGAATTTTTATGATCTATATTTGATAGCCACTAGATATGAGTTTAAAATTAGGTATTGTGATTAGGTTTTATTATTAGAACTGTGTTGGTGAGTGACCATGACTATGAGACTTTGGTAATCTAGAGTAACTTACTGACATGAATAATGAAAAAAGGGAATTATGTTATAAGTAATCTAAGATGTCAGATTGTTAGTTATAATAAGAATAGTCAGGTGAGAAATAGAATGTTGTAGACCAGTGGAAATAACCAACAAGGTGTGATGTTGGTATTTTTTGAGTTATGGAATTCCACCAGAAGTGGGGCATCATGGTGGGGTTAGTTGAAATAATCAGCATCAAGAAGTGTGAATTGATGAGGTTTTAAAAAGTGGAAATGAAATGATATTATTATAATGGATCACATTTTACTGATTAGAGAAACATTTTCAGTGAGAAAGCTTAGAAATATTTATGTTTGGGATTTCATACACTTTAATGGGGTTCATTGGGACATTTTTTAGATTGAGATGCTCATTTATGTCATGCATTTAGAAAGGGTTGTTAAAAGTGTTAGGTACACAAGTGCATTTGAGAACTACCTATTATTTGTTGACTGATGGATAATCTGAGTGGATAGTTTTGATCTTAGAGGACATGTTGAGATAATGATTTCTGGGGTTTAGTGGTTTTTAGGATAATTACTTGGTTGTAGTGAATTCTGCCCCTATGTTGGCTAGAGGGTAGTAAATTAGTGATGATTAGGATGAATATCATGAATGAGGCTTAAAATTATATTCAATTGATCTAGGAAAAATAATGTCTTCAAATAGTAGGTAGTGTTTCTATGTAGGCTTTCATTTGGATCCAGTGTGATTTGTCACATGATTCAAGGGGTAAACCCATTTTAGTACTTGATTCAAGGTGTAAACCTATATATTTTTTCACATATTTTAGGGGGTGAACCATGTGTAAAATCATAGAGAAGATATTAGTTGGGTAATAATTTCTTAAGGAAGATAGGTAAAGTTAGCGCCCAAGTTTGTGAGAATATTCAAGATAATGTAAAGGATTGGTCTAGTGGCATATTGGTTATTTATTCCACATCATTTCAGTGATAATCATGATGTTTTTAATTTATCACATTTTAGGAGATACCATCCAAATATATGTCACATAATCGATATTGATGATATTAAACTTGATGATAATGCATCATTTGATGGGTGTCTATTTTTTATTTTGGATCAAAGTGAGAAGGATCTTTATGGAAATAAAGTTTCTATAATATGAGTGTAGTGGTATCATGGAAAAAACCAAAATGAGGCTTGGGAATGAGAATCAGACATAAAAAATCAATGGTTGGATTTGTTCACTGATGAACCTTAGTGGTGTTCCATATTGAAGCTCAAGAACCATCTAGTATAATATAGTTAGTTTGTAAAAAATAGGTCTTTGTTCCAGTGTGGAGCTTAAGGATAAACTAATCTAAGATGGGTAGGTTATAAAACCCTAGGTTTTATTTAGGTGTCTTCCATTTTAAATTATCTAATAATATTATTCTCTTTCTTATTTTAAATTTTATGGGTATGTTTACATAATTTGGAAGGATCTGAGATCATTTTGGGAGTTGGGGTCTAGAAGTGTTACAATTTGCAGTTATAGCCAAGGGTGAATGTTTAGTGTCAACCATGTGGTTGATCATATGGATGGGTAGAATAAGGAATTTGGATTATAAAACCATGCATAAATATCTTGTACCATGAAAAACTTGTTATATCATTAGTGATCCATTTTTTATGGTTGGCACGCGGTTTGTTAAATTGTGTGGCATGACCGTGTGAAGTGGTGTTTTTCAAATAATGGGGTTCACATGGTTAACACACAATTAATACTAATAGTTTCTCCTAACCATGAAATGAGATTAATAAAATATGAAAAATACATTTTTAACCTAAAACTCACTCAAAACCCCTCATTTTTACTCCATTATTTTGGTATCTCAAACTATATCTCTCCTCAGTGTGATTTTGGTGATTCTTCACCTTTCTAAGGATGATCTCACCAATTTTTAGAAAGTAATAATTATATTTATATTATTTCCTATTTTTTTATCATTTTCTCTTGAGATTAACCCTATACTAAGGTTTTCACACCCAAATCTATGGTTTGAGTCATTTTTTGATAAGTCTTATTTGGGATTCATTGAAGCGACAAGAAAGAGATCCTAGACCCGTGAGTTCATGAGTCGATAATTCATATAGAATGCAATAGAGATAGGTGGTATATAACTTTTCCTATAATTTTTAGCTCAATTCTTAGTGTGTACTTGTATATTCATGCTATTCTACCATGCATTCAACCAATAATTAATTTATACAAATTTAATCATGGAATTTATGTTAAAGATGAACCTTTTATCATATTTGTTCCCTAGTTGGAAGGAAACCTAAGAGAATGCCTTGAAATGGATTATTTTAGAAAAAAATTCTAATCAAGGTGATGAAACTAGAATTTGTTGGCATGGACTGCAAATGAAAAAATATTGAATTATGAAATAGTGAATGATGATAATTGAAAGGTTGAAGGGTGATCCTTGAACGGTGATAATCGGTGTATTGATTTAATTAGGAAAAGGGTATTGAATAAAATTATAGGTACATGTCATGATGATGAGTGATTTAAATTTTATCTTTAGGGTGTTCTTTGGGGTTGGTTTCCCTTAGGTATTTTTTATATGGTTTTAGAGGTATATTTTCCTTTAGGTGTGATAAAATGTATCTAGATGAGTTTATTTCCCTAGGGATGACTATTATTCTAGGATAGGAATATTTTCTAAGGTATGACTATTGTTCTGAGAAATGTATATTTCCTTGAGTGTGATTATTTTTTAGGATAGGTTTATTTCCAAGGGCCTGACTATTGTTCTAGGAT
This sequence comes from Viscum album, assembly GCA_963277665.1. NCBI lineage: Eukaryota > Viridiplantae > Streptophyta > Magnoliopsida > Santalales > Viscaceae > Viscum > Viscum album. The sequence continues at coordinate 1,389,355,736 of OY728120.1, forward strand.
GGGTATATTTCCTTGGGTGTGGCTAATGTTATGGGATGGGTTTATTTTATTTGGAAATAATTATAATCCAAGAAGGGTATAATTTCTAGTGTGATGCCTATTGTTCATAGACATTCATCATTGGCCAAGGCAAGTATGGTTGGTAATATGTGTCACTATGGAACTTGATAAGGATCAAAATCTATTTATTTATTTATTATTATTATATCTATTTTAATTAGATTTAATTTTCACTTTTTTATGCACTAACTCAAACTAGATATATTTATAGATGTCATTGGTGTTGGTCTTCTGAGTTATACTCACACCCTTCTTAGACCACTGTTGGTGCCTAAGTAGACTTCAAGACTACAAAATGAGATAAGTGTAAGTGCAATATGGTTTATTCATGATTTGGGATTCTAGGTTAGAGCACATGAGTTTGAGACTATTTTAAGGAGTCTTATATATTTTTCTTTTGTTTTTTGGGATATTTATGGATATTTTTGTTGTTGTGTGATTTTTTGACATGCATACTGATTGCTTTATATTGCATGGGTTATGATTATTTATTTGTTACATGCCTAGATGTCTAATTACATCTTATTATGTTTTCTTATATGATTATATTTATTTTCTCTATCATTTCACTCTGATATATGGGTATATTCTTCACTACTTCTCAACTTATATCCATTATTTTAATCAGCATCCACTAGAATACAAGGAAGTACACTTAAGTTTGTGTAGAGATATTTAGTCATGCACTGATTAGTGGTCACATACTGAGGGATTTTATAGTATGTTTGAGCAATAATTTGTGTAAGGTAGGGTATTTTCCCCTCCCTTATGATTCAAATGTCTATCCTTTTCATGTCTAAGAATATTGAATCCTTTTGAATCCTCATCATGGATAAGGTTTTATGTAACATCCCGGGCCCAGGTGCCACTCAACGGGTGCCCCGAACTCAGTTGGTCACATGAACTCAAGCGTATTTCCCCAGACGTCAGAGGCTGCTGACTAGTAGTAAGGGCCCAGGTCTGATTGTGGGGAAACTATGCCCTCATTTGTCAAAGTGTAGCACAACTAAATAAAATATACAAACATACAACAACAATGGAAGAAATAAACCATACACATTTAAGGTGAACAACTATAGTAAAAGACAACCAACAGTCATATAGATAATGATGCAACATGTCTCAAGTTCTAAGAAAACAGCCAGAACATGTTACACAGCAGTACAATACAATACCGCTCAAATACTAGTTACATTAAAACAAAACAAAACAGTCGACAGCATCGCGAGCCTAAGCTCGGTCCCATTCTCCCCTACTCCTCAACAATAGTCAAGTACCTGTATAGGGACCCTTTCCCTTATCCACACATGCAGAAATGTAATCTTTTTAGGCTGAAAAACATGACCCAAACAGGGTGTGAGAAATAAATCTCAGTAGGCACCCATCAAAGGCCCATTCCCAACTGTGTGAAAAGCATGCAACAATAGTGTGTAGTAACAAAATGCAATAAACTAAGCAGTACTCAAAAGTAACCAACTTTACCAGTTATATTTCCATTTTAATATTCATTCTATCCATTTAATATAAGACATCACCTTAGTGAATGTTCTAAGTAGAAAGTCAGTGTCATCAGACATGTAAACTCTTACCCTCAGGTAATTAGAAACAAAACCCACAGGTAACTATCCTCAGAAATAACAGATATTTCTCTCAGGCGTACGAAGTGTCACCCTCAGGCACAGAGTCTATTTCCCATAGGCATGGAAGAAGTTTCCCTCAGGCTAAAATAACCATAGCCCTCGGGCTAAAGGAAACACTGCCCTCAGGCTAGGTAAAGCATTTCTCTCAGGTTAAATAGGTAACTAGTCCATTCCCAACATATAAACAAGAAATTTATATACAATTCCTCTCAAGGAAAAAGTAATACACAATATAAACCTGGCATACCCTCGGGTATCCTGGACAAATGGCTAAATAGAGGAACGCACCCCCTGGTGGTTCTAGATCCAAGCAGCGATCCCAAACAACATTTTATTATCACATTTAATTACCTATACAATTATAGGTACTCAAAACATCCAAGGCCTTAGCCACACGACACCCCAACATGGGTTTGTAGCTCAACAGTACACAAAAACACACAACAGTTGGAATTTAAACACCAAGACACCTACCTCGATCACCCCTGATTGATATATGTGAATGATTCTCCTCAGATCGTCCAAGAGCGAAGTACATATGAGATGAAAGAAAACCCGTTCAAACGCAAATAACTACCCCTCGGAAAAGAATTGGTAAGAACGGATTAAGGAGAAGGAGAGGCTTACCCGTACGGTTCCAAAAAGATCGACAGAGGTGGAAACAGATTCCCAACATGCGATCTGGATCTCCTCAAAGGGTCGGCCCTCTCTCCCGACTCCTCCTCCGATTCTAAGCCTTCCCTGTGAATAGGGGAGGCTACTGCCCATTTTAAGCGGGGAAAAACTACACTATGTGTACTATTGACTACACGGCGTGTACTTTTCTCATTTAACTATTCCTCTGGCGGATAATTTTCCCACCACCGTACTGTTCATCTATCAACATGATTACACGGTGTGTATTCCTGATTACACGGCATGTACTATTGCTCAGCTGGTGGCTGCCCCCACCGCCTTACTGTTAACCTGCCCACTGAATACATGACGGGTAAATACCCTATACACGGCATGTAGTCGGTTTTTACACCCATCATCGTCGACAGGCCTACACGCCCCGTGTACCCATTCCATACGGCCAAAGTACACGGCGTATGGAAAAGTACATGGCGTGTAGTCACAAAATAGTGATTTTCCACCATTTTCCTTATTTCTCAAAAACACTTAAGGAAAAGTGAAAGGAAGAAACCTGTACCTCAAAAATCAGAACTGGGTTCTTACAAACTTCCCCCCTTGAAGAAATTCATTCCCGAACTTCCCTTCCAAGGGTGGAAAAGATAAATTTGTGAACAGATCATTCCATTGAGCACATATGTCAGTCTCCCGCTCCCAGGTTTTGTCCTGCACTCGGCCATACTGCCAGAGCACCCGTATGAGAGGAACTGACTGGCCTCGGAGAACCTTCTTGCTCCTATCAACGATACGAATCGAATTCTCCTCAAAGGACGCATCTACCTGAAGCACAACCTCCTCTGGATAAAAGATGTGAGATGGGTCTAAATGATAATGGCGTAGCTGAGATACATGGAAGACATCATGCATGGCACGGTACCTCTGTGGTAACTGCAACTGATAGGCAACCTAACCGACTATCTCCAGAATATCAAATGGCCCCACATACCTCGGTGAAAATTTACCCAGTCTCCTGATCCACCTGTGTCCCAACCTCGGTGAAACACGCAAGAAAACTTGATCCCTGACCACGAACTCCACGGGTCATCTACGGCGATTAGAATAAGATTTATGATGAGACTGTGCGGTAGCCATATGCTTCTGAATCAACTGGACCTACTCAGAAGTCTCCTGCACGAGACGTGGTCCCAGTAAAGCTACCTCACATACCTCTAACCAGCACAAGGGTGATCGGCATGTCCTACCATATAAATCCTCGTACGGTGTCAGCTCAATAGTTGCCTAAAAACTATTATTGTAGGAAAACTCAACTAGGGGTATATGCTTCTCCCAAGATCCCCCAAAGCCTAGGATGCATGCACGCAGCATGTCCTCTAGCACCTGTATCGTACGCTCTGACTGGCCATCGGTCTGAGGGTAGTAAGTTGTGCTCAGAAGCACCTGTGTACCCAGTTCCCTATGAAAACTCTGCCAGAAATGAGATGTAAAATGGGCGTCCCTATCTGAGATGATAGAACGAGGATCCCCATGAAGACGTACGACCTCTCGGATATACAACTTCCCGAGATCGTCAACACCAAAGGTCTCCTTGAATGGAAAAAAGTGGTCTACCTTTGTGAGTCTGTCTACAACAACCCACACAACATCATTGCCTCAAGGAGACCTCGGAAACCCAGTCACAAATCCCATCGCGACATCATCCCATTTGTACTCTGGAATGGGTAACTGTTGTAACAGTCCGGCTAGCCTCTGATGCTCTGCCTTCACCTGCTAATAGGTGGAACATCTCATAACAAACCCAGCTATCTCTCTCTTCATACCCGACCACAAATACTGAAGTCTCAAGTCACGGTACATCTTGGTAACTCCGATATGAACTACCCAAGCTGAAGCTTAAAACTCCCGCATCAACTCCTCGCGTATATCCCCTAGAACCCACACTCGTCCATGGAAACGCAGAATTTCATCATCACCTATCATCCAACCAGGAGAAGGGTCCTCACTTACCACCGACTCCCGTAGAACTAGGCCTTCTGAATCAGATAGTTGTCTCATACTCACTCTATCTAGGAGTGTATAAGTCACAGCTAAAGAAGAAAGATAGGTTTTCCCCTGACTGTCATGCACCTCCAAATTCATCTTAGAGAACAAAGCCATAAGCTGCCACTCACCACTGGCCTCCTGCACCGCCTGTATCTGAGTCCTCCTGCTCAGTGCATCAGCTACTGCATTGCCCTTACCAGGTGTATAGGCAAGCTCAAAATCGAAGGACTGTAGGTACTCAACCCACCTTCGTTGTCTCAGGTTCAAGTCACGCTGATAAAAGATATATTTGAGACTTTTGTGGTCGGTGAAAACCAAAAAATGCTCTCCCAAAAGATAGTGTATCCAACAGCGCAACGCATGAACAACTGCAGCCAACTCGAGATCATGCGTCGGGTAATTCCTCTCATGTGGCCTCAACTGCCGAGACCCGTACACAACAACTCGATCGCCCTACATCAACACTGCTCCCAGCCCAATGCCTGATGCATCACAGTAAACTATATAGCTCTTCCCTTGATCTGGCAGTATCAGGACTAGTGCTGATGTCATCAACCTTCCTTTCAGGTCCTGAAAGGTTGTCTCACAAACTTCGGTCCATAAGAACTTTACACCCTTCTTATTCAAACCCTTCAACGGCGCTACTAAGAGGGAGAAGTCCTGGATGAAGCATCTGTAGTAACCAGCCAGCCCTAAGAAACTCTGTATCTCAAACACGTTCTTAGGATGCTCCCAGAAAACTACTGCTCTCACCTTCTCTGGGTCTACTGCAACTCCTGCCTCTGAGATGATATGACCCAATAAGTGAATCTGGTCCATCCAAAAGTGGCACTTTGAGAGCTTAGCATATAGCTGATGCTCTCTTAGTGTACTCAGTACGATCTCAAGATGGGTGGCATGGTCGTGTCGAGTGTGAGAGTACACCAAGATGTCATCCACGAATACTACCACAAAAAAATACAGATAAGGATGGAACACAAGATTCATCAAAGCCATGAAAACTACTGGCACGTTTGTGAGTCCAAAAGGCATAACCAAGTACTCGTATAAACCATATCTTCTCCAAAAATTTGTAAGTGGTATGTCTGATGGTCTCATGTGCAGTTGATGATATCCTAATATCAAGTCAATCTTCAAGAACACTCGTGCTCCACGAATTTTATCAAAAATATCATCAATACTTGGCAAGGGATATTGGTTCTTAACCATCAACTGGTTCAGCTTCCGATAATCCACACAAAGTCTGAGGGTATCGTCCGCCTTCTTAGAAAATAGGACAGGCAAACCCCAAGGAGAAGTACTGGGTTGGATAAAACCCTTTGATTGTAACTCCTCTAACTGTCTCTTGAGCTCCTATAACTCAGGCGTGGCCATCCTATAGGGAGGAATGGACACCGTTGCTACTCCTGGCACAAGCTCCATAGAGAAATCCACCTCACGCTCCGGAGGTAGACCTGAAAAGTCATCTAGGAAGACATCCCTGAAATGATCAACCACTCGAGGGAAATCCTTCTGACAAGTCCCCTGATCATCCAGATATAAACTCACAATCTGGGCTATGACTCCACCTCACCCATGATGCTCTGGTCCAGCTCGACTCGCCTGAACATCCCACTCGCCCTTATATAGAAACTCTCTACCCTATGGTGATATGAAATGCACCCTGCGATGATAGTAGTCTACTAAGGCTCGAAAGGGAACCAACCAGTCCATCCTGAGAATGAAATCGTAGCTCGTCATCTCTAAGACGTAGAGGTCCCATAGAAAGTGACACCCACCGACCTCAAGGGGGAACTCCTTGAACTGACGCACACCAGCTGTTCTAGTTCCCAATAGAGTGTATAGTGTTATAATAGTAGAAGAAGAAGAAATACAGAGCCCAAGGATCTACACAACAGGCATAGATATAAAGCTATGTGTACCACCCGTATCGAAAAGTACTGAAGATAAGACAGAAGCTACTAGGATAGTACCTCCGACAGTAGAAGGCCCGGGATCCTGCTCCTGCTGGGTTTGTTGCACTGCATATGCCTGCCCAGTGCCACGGCCCTACGACACAGCCTGGATACCCCGAGTTGTCCCGCCCTGCTACCTATGAGATCCTAGTGTCTGGATACCATGGCCACGACCACCACCTATTCCTGTACATCCAGATGTATCCCAGTTTCCTGACTGATAAGAAGCTGTTGTTTCTGCTCCTTCACGCGGAGTCTGCACAGAACCCCTTTCACTATCCACTGGTGGAAAAGCCTTGAAAAAGCGCTACAGATAACCCATCTTGTTGCAAGCTCGGCACTCCACTGGGTCACGCGGACACTGTGGTCTCTTGTGCACCTCTTTACCACATTGTTAGCACCTGACCGGGCCACCTAAATTAATCGCCTAGCTAGTACTTCCACTATTAGAGAAACTCATATGTCGCTTCCTCTTCCCAGTAGAAATAGTACCAGAAACTGGTGTTGGACTTCCCTGTCCCACACCACTAGCTTCCTGAAGGTTCCTCCCTGTAATCAATGCCTGGTTCACAATAGCTTGTACTGTAGGCAACCTGAAAAAATTAACCAGTGCTCGGATGTCATATCTAAGACCATCCTCAAAGCATCTGGCCCCCAATGTCTCACCACCCTCCAGAATAGGTACAAAATGCTGAAGCTCGTTGAAACGAGCAGAATAATCCATCACTGACATAGCGCCCTGCTATAGATTCATGAACTCTCAAGATCTATCTTCCCTCAGCGTATCTGGGAAGAAGAAGTCATAGAAAGCTGTCTGAAAATATTCCCATGCCATGTCTCTGTGATTCTCTGACTGGTTGGTAACATCCCACCACCTCTTGGTGGAATCACGCAGCATATACATCGCGAGCTTGACCCTCCACCCTGGAGGCGTCTCAAGATTCTCGAAAATAGTCTGCACTGAATCCATCCAAGACTCTGCAGCCTATGGTCCGCCATCCCCTGAAAATGTAGGCAGATGATTCTGCTAGAAGATACGAGTCAGCTCATCCATATATGTGGCAGCCGGCGGTGCTCCCTAAAAGGTCTGCATGAACCGCATAAAGCCTTCATGGAAAAGCGAATCTACGCCTGTGTTTGGTATAACAGCTGGCACCACATCTGGCTCTACTTGAGGATCCACTGGTAGCCCATGGCCCACCATCTCTTAAATATAATCATTATCACTCTCCTAGAGAACAACGCATGGTCTTGTCGACGGCATGACTCTACAAGGTCAAATTTACACCTTAGATCAAGATTATCACAGTCTGAAAACGAAGGGACCAAAAGGGGAATAGGAGGAAGAAGGCATTAATGATTCCAAAGAAAGACTACGTGGCGTGTATACTGACTACACGGCATGTACCTGACTTCTCTTCCCCTGCTGGGTCCTTCTACATGGCTAAGCCACACGACCCCCTTTGAACAAAACTATACGGCGTGTTTATTAACTACACGGCGTGTATGCTGTAATTTTCCGACTGTCTGTGTCGTTCGTGACACGCCCGACTACTCGGCTTGATACTACACATCATGTAACACCTTCACATGGTATGTACATCACCCCATTTCCCCATCCACACAGCTAAGTCCACACGTTCTTTCACTGGTCAAGACTACACGATGTGTCCCACAGGTACACGACGTGTTCAAGAAGAGGTAACATCGACTCGTGTTTTTTAGTTACACGGTCGAGTCCCCAGGTCAGACTACATGGCGTGTTCCATGGTGGACACGGCATGTATGCCTCAAGGTCTCCTCTGTCCGTGTTGTTAGTTACACGGGCGGACTCCGGTTCAATACTACATGGCGTGTACATCCAGTACACGGTGTGTTTTTGCCAAGACTTTCCCTTCTCCGTGTCCCCGCCCACATGGTCTATGACACAAAAAGAGACTACACGGCGTGTACTGAGGGTACACGGAATGTACTCAAAATTTTTTCTTTTATTCCCGAATAGAAGAACACACGGCGTGTGTCCATAGAACTACACGGCGTGTACACTGGGTTTTTCGGATAGTATGGAGCCCAGGTAAAACACTGAAAAACAACACCTAACTTCCAAATTTCGATCTATGAGGGCCCATACTCCCCACGAATCAAAGTTTGGCATCTTATATGTGTTATAACAAGATAAACAGTCAATGATCCACCAAATTCCAGTCAATGAGGGCCCATACTCCCCAAAAACCAAAGTTTGGCGTCCATTCTATCAAGGCCTCACACAACAATACCCTATCAAATAGAAGGTATTTATCAAAGCAGCTATCACAATAGCATGCTTTTCTAGCATAACAACTATCACAACAAGATACAATTTATAATGCACCTACATGGCATAGAACTATGCATGGCATGTGATTTCTAGCATGTTCCTAAATGATGCATGAGATGTCATACCCTCATATCATCAAGTTTCAACTAAATAGAACTCATGGATAAAATATAAACAACACAATAAAAATTGCATCACCCAATGTTGAAAATAAAATCAACTGTAAAATTTTCAAAATTGGAAAAATTGAAAAAAAATACGAGGTAGACTGGATTTTCCCTGTTCACGGGTTAGTTATGCCTGGGTACAGCTTATTACCAACTACCATTCCCATCCTATCCCAGACTAGGCCTCCAAATAGTAAGTCAAAAAAAATAACCCCTCTGATACAACTTTGTAACATCTCAGGCTCGGGTGCCCTGAACCCAGTTGGTCACATGACCTCAAGCGCATTTCCCCAAATGCCAGAGGTTGCCGACTAGCAGTGAGGGCCCAGGTCTGATAGTGGGGAAACTATGCCCTCATTTGTCAAAGTGTAGCGCAGCGGAATAAAATATAAAAACATACAACAACAGCAGAAACAATAAACCACACACATTTAAGGTGAACAACTATAGTAAAAGACAACCAAAAGTAATATAGATAATGATGCAACATGTCTCGAGTTATAATAAAATAGCCAGAACATGTTACACAGAAGTACAATACAATATAGCTCAAATACCAGGTACAGTAAAACAAAAAAAAATAGCCAGCAGCATCGCGAGCCTAAGCTCAGTCCCATGCTCCCCTACACCTCAGCAACAGTCAAGTACCTGTATAGGGACCCTTGCCCTTATCCACACCTGCAGAAAATTAATCTATTTGGGCCGAAAAACATGACCCAAACAGGGTGTGAGAAATAAATCCCAGTAGGCACCCACCAAAGGCTCATGCCCAACTATGTGAAAAGCATGCAACAACAGTTTGCAGTAACAAAATGTAATAAACTAAGTATTACTCAAAAGTAAACAACTTTACCAGTTATATTTCCATTTTAATATTCATTCTATCCATTTAATATAATACATCACCTCGGTGAATGTTCTAAGTAGAAAGTCAGTGTCATCAGACATGTAAACTCTTACCCTTAGGTAATCAGAAGCAAAACTCATAGGTAACTGTCCTCAAACATAACAGATATTTCCCTCAGGCATACAAAGTGTCGCCCTCAGGCACAGAGTCTATTGCCCATAGGCATGGAAGAAGTTTCCCTCAGGATAAAATAACCACTGCCCTCAAGCTAAAGGAAACACTGCCCTTAGGCTTGGTAAGCACTTCCCTCAGGATAAACAGGTAATCGGGCCATTCCCAACATATAAATAAGAAATTTATATACAATTCCTCTCAAGTAAAAAGTAATACACAATATAAACATCGCATACCCTCGGGTATCCTGGCCAAACAGCTAGACAGAGGAACGCACCCCCGGGTGGTCCTGTATCTAAGCAGCGATCCCAAACAATGTTTTATTATCATATTTAATTACCTATAAAATTATAGGTACTCAAAACAGCCAAGGCCTCAGCCATACAACACCCCAACATGGGTTTTTAGCTCCAAGTTACACAAAAACACACAAAATATGGAATTTAAACACCAAGCCACCTACCTCGATCACCCATGATCAATATATGTGAACAACGCTCCTCGGATCATCCAAGAGAGAAGTAGATCTAAGATGAAATAAAACCTATTCAAATGCAAATAACTTCCCCTCAGGAAAGAATTGGTAAGAACAGCTTAAGGAGAAGGAGAGGCTTACCCGTACAGTTCCAACAAGATCGACAGAGGCGAAAACGGATTCCTAGCGTGCGATCTAGAGCTCCTCAAAGGTTTGGCCCTCTCTCCCGACTCCTCCTCCAGTTCTAAGCCTTCCCTGTGAAAAGGGGAGGCTACTTCCAATTTTAAGCGAAAAAAACAAACTACACGGCGTGTACTTTTCTCATTTAAGTGTTCCTCTGGTGGCTACTTTTCCCACCATCGTACTGTTTATCTGTCGACATGAGTGCACGGCGTGTATTCTTGATTACATGGCATGTATTGTCGCTTAGCTAGCGGATTCCTCCACTGCCTTACTTTTCACCTTCCGACTGAATACACAGCATGTAAATACCCTATACACGGCATGTAGTCAGTTTTTACACCCATCAGCGTCGACAGGCCTACACACCCCGTGTACCCATTCCACATAGCCAAAGTACACGGCGTGTGGAAAATTACACGATGTGTAGTCACAAAATTTTGATTTTTCCCCCATTTTCCTTATTTCTCAAAAACACTTAAGGAAAAGTGAAAGGAAGAAACCTGTACCTCAAAAATCAAAACCAGTTTCTTACATTTTAGAATCTTTTCTATTTTGAGAATCTACCACTTTAGTCACCTTACCAAAATGGTAATGGATTAATTAGTCATAGTCATTTATCATCTATAACCATATTAATTAGTTCAAGTTTATATCCTTCTATATGAATATATACTTCAATATTTTATGATTTGTATATATTTCAAACCTCTTTCCATAGAGATAATTCCTCCAAATCTTCAATGAGAATATTACTGCATCCAAATCTAGATCATATAGCTGATAATTTTTCTCATGAACCTTTAACTATCTTGAGGAATATTATATCACTTTATCATTTTCCATGAGTATTAAACCCAAGACCTTTTTTGATGTATCACTTTATATAAAGAATCATTCCCTTATTGAGGGTAGTGTTAGTAAAAGTGTGTTGATTTGACATTTCTTTAACTCCTTGAAGCTATCATTAAATATATTAGATCAGAAAAAATTTACTCTCTTCTGAGTTAACCTGGTTATTGAGTTAAAAAATCATGGGATGTCCCTCAAAAATCATCGATGATACCCAGCTAATCTGAGGAAACTACGAATCTCCATTATAGATGTTGGTCTGGGTTATTCCTCAGTCTCCTTTTTCTTTTAAGGATCCACAAATATCATCTTACTTATAATAATATTCCAAAATAATGTTAATTACACCATCTAAAACTCATGTTTAATGTAATTTTTATATAACTTCTCTTTTCTCAAATTCTTTAGCATAGTACTCAAAATTTATTGTGATCCTGCTTTCTTTGGGAGTATATGAGAATATTATCTATGAATTCTACCAAAAAAATCAAGGTAATATTTAAATACACTATTAATTAAGTTTATGAAAATTGATGGAGAATTTTTGAGTTTGAATGGAATAATTATGAACTCATAGTGTCCATACATTGTATAATAATAATTCTTGGGAATATCTTTCATCCTCTCCTTAAATTTATGGTATCATGATCAAAGATCCTATTTTTTAAAGTACTAAGGCCCTCACAGTTGATCAAACAAGTCATAAATTCATATAAGGGGATAATTGTTCTTTATCATGATCATATTGAGTTCATGATAATCAATTTAGAGATTAATTGACTCATCCTTCTTCTTGACAAAGAGGATCGGCATACCTTGTGGTGAAGCACTTGGATGTGTGAAACCCTTTTCCATATTATCTTGTAGATTCTTATTCAATTCTTCTATTTCACTAGGGGATATTCTTTATGTATTCTTATATATGGAAAGATCTCCTAGTTTAAGTTCAATTGAGAACCCAACCTCTCTATCAATGGGAAGACTCGACAATTCTTTGGGGAACACATCAATATGTTTCCTCACAATGTCTAGGTCTTCAAGGATGATTCTCTCATTTTTCTTGATTATTTGAGATAAATATTCTTACTTATATGGAAAAATTATGCATGCTTGAGAAAAAATTTCCAAATAAAATCCATCCTACTCCTCTCACTTTTATAAAATTAGAGGATGGTTTTGGGTATGGAGAGTGATGTCCTTCTCTAGACAGTTAATGTTAGATCTAAATATAGATGACCAATCCATGCCCAGTATAGCATAAAATTACATTAAAGGAAGTATAACAATGTTTTATGGGAGATTATTCCCATAAATTTTAATTGGGGAATATTTTTATACTTTAGATGCAATAATTTCACCACTTTTTTTACCAATAACTCAACTTATATGTCTGGTGGTGGTGTTTGGCCATTTCTACTGAAATTTCATGATATAAAAGAATTAGTGGAACTTTAATTCAATAAGACATTTAATGTTCATTAATAGATAATAAGTGTGACTTCTCTACTTTATTTTGGTTCTAATAATTTAATCAACCCATAATAAATTTAGGGATGAGAATAGACAAATTAATAAGCATATAAAAGTAAAACTATGAGAAAAGAAATAATAACTTATAATTGATGGGTATATCCCAACTTATGACTTTATAGGTTTCAATGTAGGTTACTCATAGTCTATTTTATATTAGGTTCTCTAGCCTAATCCCTAAAATTAATAAAAATTTATTTGATACAAACTATAACAACCCAAGTCTCATACACATATTATTACATGGTTTTTAACATGAAGATCCAGAAAACACAACCCTAAAATATAGAGGCCTATTGAATTTGATTATTAGATACATAACACATCATCTTAAAAATAAACTACATAATATTTATTTTAACATTTATAATGTGATTCTAAGTCCCATTGAACTTATATTACTATATAGGATTCCCTAGAGATGTGCATAAAGAAAATGGTGAGCCATAAAATCTAGTAATGAAACAAACATGATAATAAACTATAACATATGATTCAATAGGAATAAAATGATACAATAAAATAGGAGGGTAATATATAATAACATGGAATCATGGAGTAAATAAGTAGATATCATAAGGCCATGGCATCATAATAATGTGACAAAAACATAAAACATGAAATTATAAGCATGAGTCAAGGACTGCTTCCAAGATAACATAACATAGTGCACTAGGATTATTTATTATTCACCATACATGGTATCTCATGGGATGAAATCATTTATAAATATATTAGGGGGTATATATTTTTAATTCCATCCATCACATAATAATATATACATCTATATGTTTTCTACATATGGAAATTAAATCATACATAAGGCATAATCTTGAGAGAACCCATAAGATGGAAATGTGTTTCATAATCTTGTCTCAAAGAATAACCAAATGATATATCATAAAAAATCACAATAAAAATAAGTGATTAAATATTTTTGGACATTCATAATAGAATAAAAAATCATAGTTCATTAATATGGAGTTCATGTGCAGAAAAAAATCATAAGAAAGAAGCGGATAAGTAGGTATGGATTGAACCTCTTAAATGATGTTTCATGAAATTAGTAAAGAACCTTTAAATAAGGTAAAACCATAAATGAATAAGAATATTTTTTTCCATAAAATAGATTTTATTTTATGAAATCATGAAAGATAAAATATTTTAATAGGGTGATACATAAAATGGAAAAAGGAATAAAAAATTGATCTTCATCATCATCATCATTTATTTATTTATTTATTACTAAAGGAAGAAGGGAACAAAGAAAAGAAATAATAGTCCAAACCTAGGGAGATCTGAAGTAATGAAGTTTTAGGGAATCCCCTTTGACTATGTCAACCCCCTATGGCCTAAAATATTTAATGTTTTCAAAGTAAAAGATACTTGAATACAAGATCGCCATGGGTGCAAGGTAATCAGTAACCCTATTGAATTCATGTTAGGTATGAGTCACATTGATGATATTGTTAATAAGGCTTCTGCACTTTCTAGTAATATAAGAAACAGACCATGGGATCATACTGTAAGAACCCGAATCTTCTTTTCAGGTATGTTTTCCTTTTCTGGTTGTTTTTGTGAATAAGGGGAAAATCTGGAAATTTTCTAAGTACACGTCTTGTACTTTATAAGTACACATTGTGTACTTCGATGTCGTTGGCGGCCGTGTACTGGTCGTGTCATGGGAACACACATGGCCATGTATGGGTGATGTGGAGGCCGCCTAATGCGGGGTATGGAAACAGCAAGTACATGTCATGTACTTCAAAAGTATATGTCATGTATTTTGTTTTTTTCATTAAACGCACTGGGGTCAAGTCTGACAGACAGAACTGTCTTCTTCTAGGTGTTCTTCATCTGATAGAGTCTGTACAGCTGTGGATCTTCGACGAGCCACCAAGCCTCCATTCATCATCCGATTCTAACACCATTGGGTGCGTTGGAATCGCAGTAGTAAGCTCTTCCTTCTCCTAGAACTTTGTTTTCCAATTACTCATATTTTCCAAGTTATTGTGGGTTGAACATTTTATGTGTTTTCGTAGATCTATGAAATTCCAAGGAGAATCAAGCTTTGAGGTTCAAGTATATCGATCTCCTAACCTCAAGGTAGGTGGTTTGTGCCTTTCTGTTGAAAGTCCTTGAATATTATGTGCAATTCCACCAATACCCTTGAATGAGGTATTGTGTGTTTACCTTTTTACCCTCATTATATGCCTTCCATGTTAATATTCCTATATAGAGGATGTTTGAATATGAATATGGTTGAACTGCTATGCTTTGGAGGTTTTTCCCATGCATGTTCTGTTTATGACCGTTGGTCCTGTTTTTCCTTGGCTGCTTTGTCTATTTCCATGCCTATTATAGTAGGATGGAGAAATGTTTTCTGACATGCTTGTATGTTGTAGAACTGTCTAGCCAAGTAGTTCTGTAAGTCTACTTTGTTCATATTGTACTGCTATTCCATTATCCTACATAGGTCCGTGAGAATTGGGTGTAGTAAACTATAAGGGGATAGACTGATTGAGCTTCCTCATAGAGTCCTTGAGCTTTAGGCTATATGGGGATTGACTGATTGAGCATCCTCAGATATCCTAGGATTACTTTGGGATAAAAGGGGATAGACTGTGAGAGCTTCCTCAGAGAGTCCTTGACTGCTTTAGACTATACGAGGATAGACTATGTGAGCTTCCTCAGAGAGTCTCTGTTTTGTTTATTTGAATCACGTGATTACCATAGGATATAGGAGGTATTGACTGTGTGAGCTTCCTCATAGAGTCTATGAAAGACCTGGGATATAAGGGGAATTGACCGGGTGTGCTTCCTCAGAGAGTCCTTGACCATGGGGCTATAAGGGGAATTGACTGTGCGAGCTTCCTCAGAGAGTTCCAGACTACCCTAGACTATAAGGGGAGTTGACTGTGTGTTCCTCCTCAAAGAGTCTTTATAATTCCATATGACCAAACCAGAGGGGTTAGGTTGAGTGAAATGCCCAGAGGGTTTTTGGTACTTGTTAGGTAGGACCACAGAGAATGGCTGTGAGTACTTCCAGAATGTTACCTGTTGTGCTTTGCTTTTTGTTAGTTGTTGCTTGAATTTGGAATTGTGGTTTGTTTGTTGTTCATCATGTTCCTTTTTACTGTTTTCTGTACTTTTACCTTCCATATATTCACTGACTGTTAGGCACGGATCTTTGGGTAGTTTCCCACTGGGATATAGTCTCACACCCTGTTTGGGTCATGCTTTTGGGCCCAAATAGACTATATTATTGTAGTTATAGACAAGGGAAAGTTCCCTTCGACTTCAGGTACTTGACTTGATGTGAAGTTGGAGAGCATGGGACCAAGCTTAGGCTTGTGATGCTTAGGATCTGTTTATCTTTCTTTTGTACTTTTCTGTAGTACTGCTTGTATTTCCATCATTGTGACTTGTTTGGATTCTTTCCAAGACATATGTATCATGCATCATATATATATATATGTGTGTGTGAATGTGTGTGTGTGTGTGCGTGTGTGTGCTCCTATTGTTTATCATATTTAGTCTTTCATTGTTCACTTGTGTATGGATTGTTTACTGCTTCCGCTATTGTTTATTGTTTTCTCTTCCACTGTGTACTCTGCCAATGAGGGAATAGTTTCCCCACTATCACATCCAAGTCCCTCGCTGCTAGTCGACAGCCTCTGGCATTTGGGGAAATGTGCATGTGTTCATGTGACCAATCGGGTATGGGGTGCATCTAAGTGGCTTCCAGAACCGGGACGTTACAAAGTGGAATCAAAGGGATTATTTTCTCTTGACTTATAGTTTGGATCCTTAGCCGGGGATAGGAAGAAAGAGGTACTTGTTAATAAGTTGTGCCCAGAAGTAGCTAACCCGTGTACAGGGAAAATCCATACTACCTCATTTATTGCAATTTTTCTAGTTTTCAAATTTTACATTTGGTTTGATTTCACCATTGGGTGATTAACATGCTTTGTGTTGTTATCATTGTTGTTATAGCGGCTCTATTTTTGTCGCAACCCGATGAGATGAGGTTATGCCATCTCATGCATCATATAGGAACTTGTTAGAAAACACATACCATGCATTATTGCCATTCCATCTAGGATGAATTAGAAATTTCATGTTGTTGTGATAGACGTTGTGTAGATTATGCATGTTGTTGTGATAGAATATTGATAGAATCCCTGTTGTTTGATAGGGAATTGGTTTGTATAGTGCTTTGCTTAGAGAGATTCCAAGCGTTGGTTATTGAGGTGTTATGGGACCTTAGGGATCGTAATTTGGTGGATCATTGCTTGTTTACCTTTTTTATAACTTGTTTGAGATGCCAAACTTTGATTCACGGGGAGTATGGGCCCTCATGGGTCGGAATTTGGCACCATAACGCTTGTTTTTCTGTGTTTTCTGGGCTTCGATGCAGTTCTGAGACTACTATCCAAAAAAACCCAGAATACACAGTGTGTACCTTATGAATACACACCATGTAGTTTATAGTAGTGTCACTGACTGTGTGGGCAGGGACATGGGGTTGTGAAAAAAATTATTATAGGAACACGTTGTGTACTAGTTTAGCACACCATGTAGTATATAATAGGTACTCTGGCCATGTCACGAACAACACAGGTTGTGTTATCTTTCACATACACGTCGGGTCTGAATTTTTCACATCGTGTAGTATAACTTGGGTATCCGGTTGTGTCACGAACAACATGGATCAGGGAATTCCTTCAAGTGCATGTTGTATCCACATGGAACACGTTGTGTGTTAGGACCAATAGAGGCCTATATACCCTGAGAGGGGGGGGGGGGGGTGAATCAAGGTATGGATATTCTTTTCAAAATTCTTCCTTCCCCACTGGATCTTGACCTCTTTATTACAAGGGTCACTTTGTTTTCACTTGTATGTTTATTATGATCACTTATTTTCTTATTTGTCTGATGAGGATGCTTCAAATGCAATGCAGGGAAGTAAGCAGGCAGACACAAAGATTTTTACTTGGTTCACCCTCACTGGGCTACATCCAAGGAGCATACGCCGACAAGTTGTCATGCGTACCAAATCCCACTAATCTTCATAATATGTGGATACAAAATTCGGGCTAGATCACTTCTATTACCAGGCTTACTGCCTTCACAAGGTTTAGGGTCAGCTCACTGCTTTCCCAAGGGTCACTCCCTATTTCTCTCTCTCTGGATCACTGCCGGTGGAGAGGATCACCTTTTTCCACTTCCTATGCTCACTGCACTTGGAAGGGAATCCACTCACAGTTTATAGACCTGTAGGTCTCTTCATTTGCATGAAAGAATGCATCTTCAACTGTAGATAGATGCTCTGTTAAAGTCCAACTTTCATCCACTGATGAATACCTCTTTGCCTCTGAACACTGGGAAATTCCTTTTGGAAACACCTTCGCAAAGCACCCTACTTCACGAAGCTCCCAATTTCGCAAAGCTCAAACAAGCCTTCACGAAGCTCCTGCCTTTTCGCAAAGCACTTTCATGAAGCTCAAGCCGTCACAAAGCAACATCCCTCGCGAAGCTTACTAATCCAATGCGGAGCTCGCAGGTTTCACGGAGCTACAATAGCTGCCGCGAAGCTCCTCTTTTGCGAAGCACACCGGATCCGCGAGCCACCTTCACAAATCGAGAGTGAATGATATTCTCTGAAAATTCTCTCTACTTCTCTCGAGGGGGTCGGACTCTATTTATAGGCGATTCCATCGACCCTCGAACTTTCCGCGCGAAGTCAACGCCACGTCATTTCAAATCGCGAAGCTCTGAAGTTTCCGTCGGAATTCTGTCCAAATCGCAAAGCACCACGGAAATTTTCCATTCGCGGAGCTTATCATAATCGCGGAGCATTACCATCAACATTCCTTTGTTCCTTCGCCACGAAGCTCCCTCGCAAATCCCTTCACTACCACGATGCACTTCAAATATGACGTTCACGAATCTTTGACGTAATCGTGAAGCATCACCGCCTCCATTTTTTCTGGCCCTTGCGAAATCCAATCCATACATTCCATCTTCACGAAATTCATGCCTTTGCCATATAAAAATATGATCTTCATGGAAATCCTATTTTCGCGATGCTCACCAAACTCCAAATTTTGGACCCCAAAAATTTGGCAAACACTGGGAAACGGTGCCACCTTGTACTGCTCTTTTGTACCGCCTTCAGATCATCATTTCCTTTGTCATCGTTCTTTGTCAACAAGGATTGTCAAAAAAAATCTCGGGAACTCGAAAATTCTCTATGGAAACCTGCTTTGTCAACAAACACAATCAACCCAAAAATACCGCAATGTTACCTTGAGGGATTTTTGCCCAACAATCTCCCCCTTTGGGTTTGTTGACAATTATTCATAACTCTTCTTAGAAGGATTTTCTGCACGTTGATACCTCACTGAGTCTTCTTCTAGCCGCTACCACCATTCGCCTCTTGCGATTATGATAGCGTTTAAGGAATCACTTAACACGTACTCTAAGCCCACATGAGCAATGATCGGCGTGAAAAACAAGAGTAGTATGAAAAGTTCATCAATGAATCACTTCATGTCAAACACCAATTGTCTATTCCAACATGATACCAATTCTTAAATTGATACCAATTTTTGAACCACACTGATCCCAATTGGTGATAGATGGAAACCTTCTCTCACCATTCCAACACCACGGTTCCGCTTTTATCACGATCCTCAGCTGTCGTGATATCTATTCTTTGATCGATCACTTCTAGCATCAACAAATTTAATACTCTCCCCCTTTCTCATTTCTCCCCCTATCTGGATGCTCCACTGGTCAGCTTCTCCCCGTATCTGTCATGATTTCTCGTATAGCCACACTGTCGCCCCTTTGAACAATCACTATTTTCCCCCCTTTGTCAACGAACCCAAAGGTCACTCCTTTGTAGTCTGGAACATAGTAGAGAACACATATCAGCACATTAGGGAAAAACACATCATACCTAGGGAAGAGGGGGGGTGGGGTTACACATCCACACACTTTTAAGTGCGGGGAATCGACTGAACTCCTAGAGCCAGTCAATGCATTTCGAATGCTTCCTTGGGTAAGGCCTTGGTCAGAATATCGGCAACCTGTAACTCTATAGGCACATACTCCAACTTCACAAGTCCTTGTTCCACCTTCTCCTTGATGAAATGATATTTAATCTCAATGTGCTTTTTCCTTGAATGATGGACGGGGTTTTTGCTAAGATTTATAGAACTTGAGTTATCACACTGGATTCTGATTGGAGACTTCACTTCAACTCCCATATCTTCAAGCTGCTACTTCATCCATAATAACTGTGTGCATGCTTGAGTGGCCGCAATATACTCATCTTTCGCAGTGCTCAACGAAATGCAATCATTCTTCTTGCTCTTCCAAGAAATACACAATCCACCAAGATATAATACACCACCTGACGTTGATTTTCTACCATCCACTAAACTGGCCCAGTCTACATCAGTATATCCCAATAACTCTGTCTGAGATTTATCAGTATATGTCAAGCCGAAATCCATTGTGCCCTAGATATACCGAAGTATTATTTTCATTGCAAGCATGTGGATTTCCTTGGGAGTACTCTGATATCTTGCTTCTTGGAATGTAGCGAAAACAATATCAGGCCTTGTTGCAGTTAAGTACAACAGACTTCCAATAATTTTCCTGTATTCTATGATATTAACTGCCTTACCATCCTCATCTTTTGAAAATTTCATCCGGGTAGCAACTAGAGTCTTCATCTCCTTGGACTTCTCCATTCCAAACCTCATTAGAACCTTCTTTTCATTTTCTGAAAGACACCTTCACTATGCTTCATTTGAATCACAGATTCTGAAAATATTGATTCCGCATTGAATACCATTCTCTTGGAGCTTATTTTAACCCACATAATTCCTTCTTCATTCGAAAAAACCTTGTTCTCATCCTAATGAATAAGAGAACCATATGGTTGCTCGATATGCACTTCTTCCTCCAGAATCCCATTCAAGAATGCTGATTTGACGTCCATCTGGAATACCTTGAACTTTCATTGCACTGGAATGGCTAGGAATAATCTGATTGTCTCCTGCCCTGAAATTGGTGCAAATGTCTCATCACCATATATTACCTCTATATGGGAGTCTCCTTTGCACATCAGTCATGCTTTGTTCTGAATCGCTGTGCCATATTCATTCATTTTTTTTGTCTTGATAGACCCATTTATTCATGATGACATTTTTATCTTTTGGCCTTGAAACAATCTCCCATGTCAAATTCTTTTCTGAATCGGCATCAATCACTTTTACTCCCCTTTTGTTGCTTTCTTCCTCAACACATTCATTAGGAAATTGCTCACTGATTAATTTTTCAGTGGCTTCATTTCTTTCAGCTGAAAACTTGTCACTATGTCATTGTTCAATGATGTCATTTCTTTGAACTTCTTCTCTCAGATTTTTGTTGACATGCCTTTGATTTTCTCTCGCAGCTTCTTGGTATCCTAAAAGCAGTCAGCTGATACCACATTGTTAGATCAAAAAAGATAAGAATGAGGAGCATGATTATTACTACTTCTCCTTGTGTTTCTTTCTTCCCTCGATAGGGAATTCTTCAGCTGAGTCATCCAATTATTGCTTTGATGGCTCTACCATCTAATTTTGTTATAGAATACTCCCCCTGTGTTACACAACACTTCTATCTGTTAGGCCCAACGGTAGATACCCATAACCATTCTTCTCCACGTGCACCATTTATACTAATCTGGCACTCAGCATCAAGCCATTAACCAAATCTCTAAGCCTACTGAGTTGGAACTCGGTGTAGGAAACAAGAGATAAAGCTAATAACACAATCACTTTTAATTGTGCTCAGTTTGTCCCTTTTATTTTCAATTCTTCTACCTGATTTGAATCAATTTAAACTCTAGAGCATATCACTTCTTCACTTCGCATCCTTAGATGACACTACCCCATGGATCATATCTCCCTAAAACCTGAAACACATGAATCACCAGTTAATAGCATTTATATATATAGGGAGAGGGGGTGTGTCTTCTGGAATCCTCAAGATGAGGATTGTGGTTGATCCTGATGGGTCAACCCTTTGATTCTTTCTTGGAGTTCATCACACTCCTTTCTTGCTTCCTCTAGATGCTTGGCCAACTTCAACTGCTCTGGCCATATGACTAAGCATTCATTACCCACATGCTGAGCCTTTTTCTGATATGTATATTCTGTAGGCCCAACCTTTCTCATCACTTGGGGTATAGACCCACTAGTACTCATTTCCTTCTTTGAGGTTCTTCCAAAATTCCATTTTCCTTGATTATTTCTCTGAGCAGGAATCTCCTTGTTTTTCATCTTCCCTTGCTTCTTCCACCATTGCAGGGATATTCCTTTTTCTTCCAATCCTCTCCCTGGAACATGACTTGTGAATTTTTTAACGCATTCTTTATTTATCTGCCTTTTATCAGATTTCTGAATCACCACACTCTTTTTCACTGGTGGTGAGTCCTCCATTGAATGTGCACTCTTCTTATTCATAGTTGTAGTGTTTCCTCCCTTTTTCTTCCATATTTGTTCATGTTCATTCTTAGAGAGTGTTTGTGAGTGTGACTGATACACTTTTTGTTCAGCTCCTTGTGATTCTCCAGGAACTCTAAGCTTATTCTTCAACATACAACTTTCTCTCCCAGTGTACGATTTCTAATTATACACCACTGGAGTTGAGAATCTCCTTTCGAGTTCCTTTTGCTTTCCTGCATTCTTCTTGCTGCAATGTCTTGCCAAATTCCCATGATTAGAACATATGAAACAACTTCCATTAAAGGCATACCTCATTTCATCATCTCTTAGCCAAGATATTGATGAAGCTTGAGTTCTTCCCCTGACATTGAGCTCTTGAGCTTCCTGACACATATTCATGGTGTGTCCCATTCTTCCACAGTAATAGCATCTTATGAATGCTTTCCTCTAAGAGACTCTTCTCTCTGATTTCTCATGATGCTTCTTCTTATCCTCAGGTTTACCAAAGTTTATATTTTCACAGCCTGAAATGTATTCCAGAGCATCTAGATAGAATCTTGATGTGTGGCCATGAATCCCACAGAAATAGAACATGTTATCATTTCATCCTGTAAAAGCCCTTTTAGGTCTATCTCCATCACCTTCAAGGTTTTTCATATCTCTAGATATTTTCACTGCACTTTTCCTATCATGCATAGGAGTGAGATCATCATATCCAATTCTAGATTTTCCCAACATGGATGGCCTTTGGGATGATACAATCCTTTCATGCTTCTCTTCTGATATAGCATATTTGGCTTTCATTTGATCATCACCTGCCGAAGGATAATCAAATAATAAGTGCAGTGCATCCTTCAAATTGGGCTTATCTTTGGATTTATACTTCTCCATTTCCTTCTTGACTAATTCTAGCTCTTCTTCCAACTTTTGAATCTTCATATCCCTTGATTCAAGTTGTACATCAAGTTCTCCCTTGAGAAGCTTCCCTCTACTCATCTCATCTTCCAATTTACATGTTAGCTTATCCACCATGTCACTCTTCTCCTTTACTTTCAATTTTTCTTGAGAAACAGAATCAGAACAACATGCATTCTCTTGTTGTAGAATTTTATTCTTCTAAAGTTGTTCGGATAGCTCTGTAGTTAGATCCGCATTTTTAGATTTCAAATTCTGAATCTCATATGAGTTCAGATTCTTCTCCTTGTCGCCAGCTTTTGATTTTTCAACCTTTGCCGATCTCTTTCATAATTCTTCATCTTGAAAATAATTTTTCTCCCTCAGATCAGTAGCAAAGTCAATAAGCCTTTGATTCAAACTTCTTAGCTTGTTGATCTCAGTTTCCAGTGCTTGGATCCGAATATCTTTAGATTTAATTTCATTAGTGTTTCTAATGACACATGAAATATCAGGTTCTTCGATACACTTGACTTGATCATTAACTTTTCTATTCAATCCATCGATCTCCCTTTTCTGTTCTTCAATCTTAAGCTTATACTCACTAACTGATTCTGATTTCTCTCGTGTTGATAACCTGAGTTTCTCAATTTCTTCCATCAACTCAAACTTATCTTCTTCCTTCTGCTGCATATAGAGTCTAGAATCGTGAACAACTTTGTTAGATTTCTTTGTTTTAGCTCTCCAAACATCTATCTCTTCAAGAGCAGCCTCTAACTCATCTCACATATCTATTCTTCCTTCAATTTCTTCTTCTGTTTTAGTATCACTCTGATGTTCATGTACTTCACTCATTCCAACATCATGATTGAGTGAATCAATCTTTTCCATATCAGATTCATCCAGACCATCCTTCATTAAGCTGTTTGATTCTTTTAGTTGAATCACACTTTTTCCAAAAACACTTCCACACTGAGGGAAATTACCTGACTTCTAATTCTTCTTTGATGCTTTTCCCTTTCCCATGGTAGACTGAGATAAGAGAAAACTGTATCTTCAACCACCCAGATCGACTACACCAAGTCGAAGCAAACAAATCTGATAAAAGAAACCAGCCCTCTGATACCAATTGTTAGGACCAATAGGGGCCTATATACCCTGAGAGGGGGGGGGGTGAATCAAGGTATGGATATTCTTTTCAAAATTATTCCTACCCCACTGGATCTTTACCTATTTATTACAAGGGTCACTTTGTTTGCTCTTGTATGTTTATTATGATCACTTATTTTCTTCTTTGTCTGATAATGATGCTTCAAATGCAATGCAGGGAAGTAAGCAGGCAGACACAAAGATTTTTACTTGGTTCACCCTCACTGGGATATGTCCAAGGAGCATACACCGACAAGTTTTTGTGCATACCAAATCCCACTAATCTTCATAAGATGTGGATACAAAATTTGGGCTAGATCACTTTTATGCCCAGGCTTACTGCCTTCACAAGGTTTAGGGTCAGCTCACTACTTTCCCAAGGGTCACTCCCTATTTCTCTCTCTCTGGCTCACTGCTGGTGGAGAGGATCACCTTTTTCCTCTTACTATACTCACTGCACTTGGAAGGGAATCCACTCATAGTATATAGACCTGTAGGTCTCTTCATTTGCATGAAAGAATGCATCTTCAACTGTAGATAGATGCTATGTTAAAGTCCAACTTTAATCCACTGATGAATACCTCTTTGCCTCTAAACACTGGGCAATTTCTTTTGGAAACACCTTCGCAAAGCACCCTACTTCGCGAATCTCCCAATTTCGAGAAGCTCAAACAAGCCTTCACGAAGCTCCTGCCTTTTCGAGAAGCACTTTCACGAAGAACTTTCACGAAGCTCAAGCCGTCGCAAAGCAAAGTCCCTCGCGAAGCTTACTAAGCCAACGCGAAGCTCGCAGGTTTCACAGAGCTACAATAGCTGCCACGAAGCTCCTCTTTCGCGAAGCACACTGGCTCCGCGATCCACCTTCGCAAATCGAGAGCGAATGATATTCTCTGAAAATTCTCTCTACTTCTCTCGAGGGGGTCAGACTCTATTTATAGGCGATTCCACCGACCCTCGAACTTTCCACGCGAAGTCAACACCACGTCATTTCAAATCGTGAAGCTCCGAAGTTTCTGTTGGAATTCTGTCCAAATCGCGAAGCACCACGGAAATTTTCCATTCGTGGAGCTCGTCGTAATCGCAGATCATTACCGTCAACATTCCTTCGCGCCTTCGCCGCGAAGCTCCCTCGCAAAGCCCTTCAACACCGCAATGCGCTTAAACTCTAACATTCGCGAAGTTTTGACGTAATCGTGAAGCATCACCGCCTCCATTTTTCTGGCCTTCGTGAAATCGAATCCATGCATCCCATATTTGAAAAATTCATGCCTTTTCCATATAAAAATATGATCTTCATGGAAATCCTATTTTCGCGATGCTCACCAAACTCCAAATTTTGGACCCCAAAAATTTGGCAAACACTGGGAAACGGCCCCACCTTGTACTGCTCTTTTTTACCGCCTCCAGATCGTCATTTCCTTTGTCACCATTCTTTGTCAACAAGGATTTTCAACAAATTCTCGGGAACTCAAAAATTCTCTATGGAAACCTACTTTGTCAACAAACACAATCAACCCAAAAATACTGCAATGTTACCTTGAGGGATTTTTGCGCAACACCGTGTATAATTAACCATGGAGGAGGCCATGTAACTAACAACACAGGTTGGTGTTACCTTTCTCGTACATGTCGTGTCCGTCTGGAACACGTCGTGTAGTGTCAGTCGTGTGTCAGGCCGTGTTGCTAACAACACGGGCTAGGTAAGGCATGTCTAGAACATGTCGTGTCTGACTTGAACATGTCATATAGTTTTGTCTTTAGAGGAGCCGTGTGGATTAACCGTGTAGAAGGACTCGGGCATGGAAGTGGATTCAAGTACACGTCGTTTATTCGGACAACACGTTCTGTATTTAGGGTGTTACATGACCAATTTAGGCAGGAGTACATTCTCATGTGAATGACTTAAGGAAACACACCGTGTAGGAAAAGTATATGTCGTGTAGTCATGTTTTGGAAAACTAGAATGCTTTCTTTCTTCTGTTCCCTTATTATCCTTCCAGTTTTCAGTTTTGATAATCTTGAATCTTAGGTGTGCATTTTCCCTTGCAGAGTAATGTCACCGAGACATCCTCCGGTTGACCGCCAATTGCAAGGCAGTGATTAGATACCTGATATGGCTGATTAGGGACTTCATGTGGATCCTCCTATTGTGCCAGCCTTGGCACCAGTGGTTATACCAGTTGCAGGCGCCGATGCATAGTTTAGGGAGGGTTTTATGATTATGATGTAGACCTTCTAGTGAGTGCAGCCTCCTGCCCCATCAATGGCCAATTTGACGCAGGTTTTCCAGCAGTAGCATCCTCCCACTTTCTTAGGGGAAGGAGGGCCTTAGGCTGTAGAGTCATGGATTGAAGCCACGCTGACGATCTTTGAGCATCTCGAGGTACCACCAGAGAGTAGGGTGAATCTCGTGACCTACATGCTCCAAGACTCCACCAAGAGGTGGTGGGATGTCATCTCTCAGGTGGGATGCCACCAGAATATGGCTTGGGAGGAGTTTCAGTGTATCTTCTACGATTACTTCTACCCGGAGACCTTGAGGGTTGATTAAGCCTGGGAGTTCATGAGCTTAGAGCAGGGTACTCTTTTTGTGATGGATTATTCCTCTCATTTCACGGAGTTGTAGCATTTCACACCTATCCTAGTAGGTGATGAGTTTTTCCTGGCTAGGAAGTTTGAGGACAGTCTCAGGCAGGAGATCTGTTCCCAGGTGAACATCTTCAGGTTGACTTCGATATCCTCTATCGTCAACCATGCACTGATCACAGAGCGTAATCTGAGGGATTCTGGAGCAGTGATCTTGGTTGGTTCAACATAAAAAATCTGTATTCCTCCTACTGATAGCAGGAAGCACCGTAGGGAGTCTACTCGAGGAGATTAGAGTAGGTGGGATGCACTTTCTGGTAGCCACGTGGTGTGATACCATTGTGGGATGAGTGGGAATACGAGGCCATGTTTCCCTAGAGACCCGATGGAGTGTCGATCTTACGGCAGGATGGGCCATCTCCAGCGTTTCTGTCAGTTTTTTCCTCCAGTAGCTGGAGACAGGGGTTCTTTAATGACTCCGCGTTCGGGATCATCACAACCAGTTTCTCACCAGTCTGGGAACTGGAGTTCTTCTGGTCGTTCAGGCTAAGGTGGAGGTCGTGGCTAGGGTGGTCAGTCACCGGTCTATCAGTGATAGCAGGGTGGATCAGCTCAGAGTGGTCAGGCAGGGTCATAGGGCCATGGAGCAGGCCAGATTTTTGTGATGGAGCAGACCCAGCAGGAGCAGGATCCCGAACCTTCCACCATTCGAGGTACGATCTTAGTAGCCTTAGTTTTATCTTATGCTCTTTTAGACATAGGGGTTTCCCATAGATTTATCTCTATTGTTATTTTGTAGATTCTTGGTCTCTGTATCTTTTCTTATACCAACATGTTGACACTAGACACACTATTGGAAACGAGGACATCTAGCATACGTCAGTGCAGAGACTGCCCTCTTGAGGTTGTGGGGTGCCACTTCTTATGGTACCTCTATTTCATAGAGATGACAAGCTATGATTTCATTCTCAGAATGGATTGGTTATTCCCCTTCTAGGCAGTCGTCGACTGCTACCGCCGAAGGGTGAGTTTTATATCACCAGAGGGTGGATCGTTTCTTAATCGAGGTGAGTGGGATTTCCAGGCGAGTCGAGCAGGACCTGAGCATCATGGGCTAGGAGGAGTTACAGCCCAGATTTCTAGTCTATATATGGATGACCAGGGGAATTCATAGTTATACTTTCCTCCAGGGGTGGATCATTTCAGGGACGTATTTCCAGAGGACTTTTTAGGTTTTCCTCTGGAGCGTGAGGTAGACTTTTCTATTGAGCTCATGCCCGGAGCGGCACCGATCTCCATTCCTCCTTATAGGATGGATACACCTGAGTTGCAAGAGCTCAAGAAGAAGTTAGAGGAGTTGCAGGAAAAGGGTTTTATTTGACCCAGTACTTCTCCTTGGGGTTTGCCTATCATGTTTTTGAAGAAGTCAGACAGCACCCTTAGGCTTTGTGTGGATTATCGGAAGCTGAACCAGTTGACGGTTAAGAACCGATATCCCTTGCCTAGGATTGATGATCTCCTAGATCAGCTTTGAGGAGCCTAGGTGTTCTCAAAGATCAACTTGAGGTCTAGTTATCATCAGTTGCGCGTTAGACCATCTGATTTACCTCTCATAGCCTTCCGGAGCAGGTATGGTCTATACGAGTATACGGTTATGTCGTTCGGTCTCACGAACGCACCTGCAGTTTTTATGGAACTGATGAATCGAGTGTTCCATCCATACTTGGATTCCTTCATGGTGGTTTTCATGGATGACATCTTGGTGTACTCTCACACTCGACATGACCATGAAAACCATCTTGAGATCATTCTGAGTACACTGAGAGAGCATCAGTTATATTCTAAGCTCTCGAAATGCCACTTTTGGATAGATCAGATTCACTTCTTGGGTCATGTTATCTCAGAGACAGGAGTATCAGTAGATCTAGAGAAAGTGAGGGCAGTAATTTCCTGGGAGAAACTGAAGAACGTCTTTGAGGTATAGAGTTTCCTAGGGCTGGTTGGATACTACAGACGCTTCATACAGGACTTTTCATGCTTGGCAGCACCGCTGAGAGGTCTGACTAAGAAGGGTGTGAAGTTCTTATGGTCAAATTCTTGTGAGTCATCCTTTTAGGAGATGAAATGGAGGTTTACTTTAGCACTGATACTAGTCTTTACAGATCTAGGAAAGAGCTACATTTTCTACTACAATGCTTCAGGTATCGGGCTGGGAGTTGTGCTGATGCAGGGAGAGGGAGTCGTTGCGTACGGGTCTCAGCAGTTGATGCCACATGAGAGGAATTACCTGACGCATGATCTGGAGTTGGAATTTATTGTTCATGCCTTACGTTGTTGGAAACATTATCTTTTGGGTGAGAATTTTGTGGTTTTCACTAACCACAAAAGTCTGAAGTACATCTTCACTCAGTGTGATCTGAATCTGAGACATCACAGGTGGGTTGAGTATCTTCATTCTTTTGACTTTGAGCTTGTCTATACACCTAGGAAAGGCAACGTAGTGGCTGACACTTTGAGCAGTAGAACTCAGATATAGGTAGTTCAGGAGGCCAACAGTGACTGGAAGCTTATGGCTCTATTCTCTGAGATGTATTTAGAGGTTCACGATAGATAGAGGAAGACTTTTCTATCTTCTATAGTTGTTACCTCTACTCTTCTCGATCAGGTACAGATGAGGTAGCTATCAGACTCTGAAGGGATAGTCCTGTGGGAGAGTGTGTCAGGAGAGGACCATTTTCCTGGATGGATAGTAGGTGAGGATGAGATCTTGCATTTCCAGGAACGCGTATGGGTTCCAGTAGACATACGCAAGAAACTGATGCGGGATTTTCATTCCTCAGTTTGGGCAGTTCATCCTGGCGCCACCAAGATGTATTGTGATCTACACCACCAGTATTGATGGCTAGGTATAAAGAGAGATGTTTTTTGTTTTGTCATGAGGTGTTACACTTTTCAATAAGTGAAAGCGGAGCATCAGTGACCAACAGGTCTTTTGCAGAAGTTACTCATTCCGGGGTGGAAGTGGAACGATTTCGTAATGGACTTCGTGACCGGTTTTCCGAGGTCACCTCAAGAGAATGATGTTTTTTGGGTTGTCATCGACAGGCTTACGAAGGTTGCTAACTTCTTTCTGATCAAGGAAACCTTCGGTGTTGATGAGATGGGACGGTTGTACATCTGAGAGATTGTACACCTAAATGGAGTTCCACACTCCATTGTTTCAAACAGGGATTCATGTTTTGCTTCTTAGGTCAGGCAGGGGTTTCAGAAGGCTTTGGGTATATAGGTACTTTTGAGTACAGCATACCATCCCCAGACAGATGGCCAGTCCGAGCGAACGATTTAGGTTCTTGAGGATATGCTCCGAGCTTGCATTCTGGACCTTGGAGGTTATTGGGAGAAGCATATACCTCTTGTGTAGTTTTCCTACAATAATAGATTTCAAGAAACTATCCAGATGGCACCTTATGAGGATTTGTACGTTAGGCCATGCTGATCACCCTTATGTTGGCTAGAGGCAGGAGAGGCAGCTTTTCTGGGACCTCGTCTTGTCCAAGAGACCACAGAGTAGATAGAGTTGATTCGGAAGAGGATGGATACTGCACA
The DNA here is from genome assembly GCA_963277665.1 of Viscum album. Lineage (NCBI taxonomy): Eukaryota > Viridiplantae > Streptophyta > Magnoliopsida > Santalales > Viscaceae > Viscum > Viscum album. Next base: position 1,389,386,350 of record OY728120.1, read on the forward strand.
GTCTCGATAGAAGTCTTATGCTGATCAGCAGAGGTGACCTCTGGAGTTCGAGGTCGGGGATCAGGTTTTTCTATGTGTCATATCGAGGTTGGGGCACAGGAGGATTAGGAGACAGGGTAATCTTTCACCAAGGTACATCAGGCCGTTTGAGGTGTTGGAGAGAGTTGGTCTGATTGCCTATCAGTTGCAGTTACCTTAGATGTGTCGAGCTATGCATGACGTCTTTCACATTTCTCAGATCTGACATTACTTTTCAGACCCATCTCACGCTTTCCAACTCGAAGAAGTCGAGTTGGAGGTGGATGTATCTTTCAAGGAGAATCTTGTCAGGATTATCGATTGCAGTACGAAGGTTCTCTGTGGTTGGTCTATTCCTCTGGTACGGGTGCTATGGCAGCACGGGCGAGTATAGGACGAGACTTGGGAGAGGGAGGTCGATGTACGATCGCAGTAGCCGGATCTGTTCAGGGTTTCTTCTTCTATGCCGCGTTAGGGAAATTCAGGGACGAATTTCTTTAAGGGGGGAAGTTTGTAAGAAACTGGATATTCTTTTAAGGTATGTTTTTCCTTTTTTGGTAATTTTTGGGAATAAGGGGAAAATCTGGAAATTTTCTAAGTACACGCCGTGTACTTTATAATTACACACCGTGTACTTCAATGTCACCGGCGGCCGTGTGTTGGCCATGTCATGGGCACACACACGGCCATGTATGGGTGATGTGGAGGTCACCTAATGCGGGGTACGGAAACAGAAAGTACACGTCATGTACTTCAAAATTACACGCCGTGTACTTTGTTTTTTTTCATTAAACGCACAGGGGTCGTGTCTGATAGATAGAACCCTCTTCTTCTAGTTTTTCTTCATCCAAGAGAGTCTGTACGGCTATGGATCTTTGATGAGCCATCGATCCTCCATTCGTCCTCCGATTCCAACACTGTTGGGTGCATTGTAATCGTAGCAGTAATCTATTCCTTCTACTAGAGCTTAGTTTTCCAATTCCTCCTCTTTTCCAAGTTATCATGGGTTAAACGTTTTATGCATTTTCATAGATCTACGACGTTCCAAGGAGAATCAAGCTTCGATGTTCAATTATTTCGATCTCCTAACATCAAGGTAGGTGGTTTGTGCCTTTCCGTTGAAAGTCCTTTAATATTATGTGCAATTCCACCAATACCCTTGAACGGTGTATTGTGTGTTTACTGGTTTACCCTCGTTATATGCTTGCCATGTCAGTATGCCTATATAGAGTATGTTTGAATATGAATATGGTTGAACTTCTATGCTTTGGAGGTTGTGCCCACGCACATTCTGTTTATGACCGTTGGTCCTATTTTTCCTTGGTTTCTTTATCTGTTTCCATGCCTATTATAGTAGGATGGAGAAATGTTTTCTGACATGATTTTATGTTGTAGAACTGTCTAGAAAAGTATTTTTTTAAGTCTACTTTGGTCATATTATACTTCTATTCCGTTATCCTACACAGGGTTGTGAGAACTGGGTGTAGTAGACTACAAGGGGACAGACCGAGTGAGCTTCTTCAGAGAGTCCTTGAGCATTAGGCTATACGAGGATTAACTGATTGAGCATCCTCAGAGAGCCTAGGATTACTTTGGCCTAAAGGGGATAGACCATGAGAGCTTCCTCAGAGAGTCCTTGACTGCTTTAGAATATACGGGGATAGACCGTGTGAGCTTCCTCAGAGAGTCTATGTTTTGTTTGTTTGAATCACCTGATTACCATAGGCTATAGGAGGGATTGACTGTGTGAGCTTTGTTAGAGAGTTTATGAACAACCTGGGCTATAATGGGAATTGACCGAGTGTGCTTTATTATAGAGTCCTTGACCGTGGGTCTATAAGGGGAATTAACTGTGTGAGCCTCCTCAGAGAGTTCCTGACTACCCTAGACTATAAGGGGATTTGACTGCGTGTGCCTCCTCATAGAGTCTTTATAATTCCGTTTGACCAAACCAAAGGGTTTAGGATGAGTGCACTGCCTAGAGGGTTGTTGGTACTTGTTAGGTAGGACCAGAGGGAATGGTTTTGAGTACTTCCAGAAGGTTACCTATTGTTCTTTGTTGTTTGTTAGCTGTCACTTGACTTTGGAACTATGGTTTTTTTATTGTTCATCATGTTCCTATTTACTGTTTTTTGTACTTCTACCTGCCATATATTCACTGACTGTTAGTCATAGATCTTCGGGAGGTTTCCTACTGGGATTTAGTCTCACAACCTGTTTGGGTCATGATTTTGGGCCCAAACAGACTATATTGTTGCAGGTATAGACAAGGGCAAGTGTCCTTCGACTTCAGTTACTTGACATGCTGTGGAGCTGGAGAGCATGGGACTAAGCTTAGGCTTGTGATGCTGAGGAGCTGTTTATCTTTGTTTTGTACTTGTCCTTAGTACTACTTGTATTTCCAACATTGTGACTTGTTTAGCTCCATTCCTAGACATATGTATCATGCATAATATATATATATATATATATGTGTGTGTGTGTTCTCCTATTATTTATCATATTTATTCTTTCACTGTTCACTTGTGTATGGATTGTTTACGACTTTCGCTATTGTTTATTGTTTTTTCTTCCACTGTGTACTCTGCCAATGAGGGAATAGTTTCCCCACTATCACACCCAAGGCCCTCGCTGCTAGTTGGCAGCCTCTAGAATTTGGGGAAATGTGCTTGAGGCTATGTGATCAACCGGATATGGGGCGCCTCTAGGTGGCTTCTGGAACCTAAATGTTACACATACATGTTCCATGAAAGGAATTTTAGAGAATTCTAGAATCATTTTCAACTTCTGTTAGAGCAATTTTACTTTGGAAGTAAATATTCAAACCAATAACCATAGCCCTACCTTCTACTTGAATGGAATTTTAGTGGCCAAAATGAGTAGTAAATTTCATGATAACCAATCCTCTAGAATCAAGAACTACCCCCCCCCCCCTTATGTCTCCTAATATACATGATCCATCATTGTTTAATTTGAGGTAATTGAGAGGAGGAAGCCATCACACCCAGTTCCTCTGGGAGGCATTGCGATAGGGTTGGTCTGGGTGAGTATGCACTTGGAGTGTCCTTAGGGTGGGAGCATCACACAAATTATTAAGAATCCAAACTAGGTCAATGAGTAGATTTATTTTTCTATAAATGAGATCCCTTACTATAGTATGGGTTCCCTCATGATAATCCCTGTTTCTTGCTTGAAATATTCACCAAATCCTAGTTCTTAAGACAATGACCTAAGCCGCCCTTTTGGTCCCCACCTCATTTGATTTTTGAAGCCAACGGTCCAAGAAAGGTGCATTGGTGAGCCCCTGAACAGAGAATCCTTTAAACTCTCTAAAGAAACTCAAAATAGATCACTCCCAATCACCTTCAAAAAATAGGTGATGTGAACTCTCCTCCTTGTGTATTTTACAGCAGTTCCACCTAGGGATAAGGTAAATGTCGGCTCTCTGAATGCTCTCGTCTATAGGTACGACATGATTCCTTATTCTCTAGGTGAGAAATTTGTACTTATTAGGGATATTCTTGCACCATAGTAAATCATTCCCTCTATCATGGAGGTCATGAGAGGTCATTATCCTTTGGAAGTCTCTTCTAGAGAAGGTCATTGTGGAAGAAGGTGTAAACACGCACTTGTTAGGTTCAGAATTAAACTCAATGAGGTCGAAATTTTCTTATTGATGTTTTTCTAGGATGGTCCTAATAAACTTTGGGTACCTGATAGCCTCAATGGTGGATATACTATGAGCAGGGCACCCTGGGAACCCTATTTTTGATCCTACCCAGTTATGGTACTAGAAGTATATGTCACCTCTCACTAAAATCTATAAAGTGAGGGGTTGTATGGTTGTAATGATGGTTGTGATCATGGACTAGAAGGGGGAGTTATGGATGCATAGATCATCTGTGCATTCTTTTAATCTTTTTTCCATGGTCCTTCCCTATAGGGTGAGCCCTTCTGAATCCTCCCACACTAGCTTATCATGCATTCCATGGAGAGTATCATGAAGACTCCTTATAGAGTGCATCCCAAATAATTCCAGCAATGATTCTATCGATAGAGATCACAAATCCCTTCATGACCTTGATGGATGTCATTGCATGGATAGGAATAGCCAACAAGACATTGTTAGCCAGTGAAATCCGACCCCCAAAAGAAAGCTAGTGATTTTTCCAGTTTATAATTATACCCATAATCTTAATCAAAATGTAATCAAATTCCCAGAATCAAAGTCTTCCTGAATATATAGGGGTTCCTAGGTACTCCATTGGGAATATGCCTCTCTGTATGATAAGACTTTGGCACAGGGAGGATACCCAACTAGTCATGAATCTATTAGAGAGGTAGATACTACTCTTAGATTTTTTTTATAACCTACCCTCTCTAGTGATAATACTCATCAATGATTTTTTTGATGGCTCGCACTAATTTCCTTATAACATTAATAAAAACAATGGTATCATCTGTAAACATGAGGTGGGAGATGGGGGGTATATGATCTATTCCAATAGGGAATAATATCTCCATTAGGTATGATCCTATTAATAATATTAATGAGGATATCTAGGGTGAGGATAAAGATAGTCAGATATATAGGATCACCTTATCTTAACCCATGAGTATCCTTAAAGAAGCCATAATTTTTTCCCATAAAGGATACATCCATCCATGAGGAGTTGAAGCACCTAAAAACAATATCATAGGACCAAGGTGATAATTCCATACCTATTAGTGCCTTATTAACAAAGCTCTATTCGATCCTATTATATGATTTAGTCATGGACAGTTTAATAGCCATTTTTGAACCACGGGTCTTGAAGTTAGTGTCTCTAATCAATTTTTGGGCCAATGCAATGACCCCTTGGATAGAACATCCCTTCAAAATCCCATATTGTTCTAAGGAATTCCATATTGGGGGTGAATTCATATCCTTCTATTAATGATGCTCATGAGAATTTAATAAGGAAATTACACATACTCATTGGCCTGTAGTGAGAGAGGGAGGAGGGGGCCTTGATTTTGTGTATGAGGACAAGGGTGGTAGCATAGGATACATGTGGTAAACTCCCCCTAAAAGAAGTCATGAATGGACTTAATAATATCATTTTTAACTGGATACCAATAAGCTCTGTAAAATGATCCTGAGAAGCTATCAAGGCCTGGGGAAATCTCAAGATTGAGTCCAAGCATGGCCTCATAGAATTCTGCCTCCTCAAGTGTTGCCTCTATCATCACATTTTCCTATTCGGTAACAAGGTTTGATATTACATCCAAAATATTATCATGCCCTCCTAGATATCCATCAGGAATAAACGGGTTAGGACTAGTAATAAGGTCACTGAAAAAAGAGTGGTCCATGTTCCCTACAACCTTATGGCCCTCTAAATAAGTTCCATCTTCCAATAAGATATTGGGTTTGGATAGACACCTTTTCTCTCTAATACATGAATGAAGGTAAGCAGTATTTTTGTCCCCTTCACACAGCCATTTGGTCTTTGATCGCTCTCGAGCCTTGTATTCTTAACTCAGAATCATATTTACCAACCTATATTTTTTGTAGGAGATTTGTTCAAAAGCCACATTTCTCCATTCATCTTCAAGTCTTGATTCCATCCTGTCATTATCCTCTCTAATCGCTTCTATTTACTGATCATTGGGTGGGTGGTTTTTAACCCATGCTTTTAGATCAAGTTTATGATGCCTTAGTTTATTATGCATCCTGATCCAAACATTCCCCTAAGAATGTTCCTTCTAGGAATCCTCAACATCTTGGTGATAACAAGGTAAGGAGGTCCACCACTGGTAGAACTTGAATCTCTCGCAATTCCCCTACCTGAAAGATCGGAAAACTAGAAGTAGTGAGTGGTTAGAGATATGCCAGACTAGATGGTTAGCCTTGGATCTAGGGTAGGATGATATGGCGTGAATATTGGCCAAGAATTAGTCAAGGAGACTCCAAGAACGTAGGCCTCTTTTTTGGTTATTGCACTAAGTAATATGGTCTCCAGTATATCCCATATCCATGAGACCTTTTCTAGCCATGAACTGGGAAAATTTCAGACCTTGCCACAGGCATTATCTTTTTTGGCTATCTTACCTTCCATAGATGAAGGAAATAATAATAAATTTGGATCCATGGGTCACCTTAGTAGTAAAAGAGCTTGGTTGTGATAGTAACCTATTCCTTTGGATGTCCTTCTTTGACACTCTACTTGGGATTAGGGAGTGATCTTTTATAAAGACCAAAACCTTCAAAACATAGATAAGTATGTTATTAAGGTATTATTATAAGGAATTGATAGGGTAAGGAACTTATGGTGTGAGGAAAGTTGGGGTGGTGAAGGGTGGTATTTATAAGTGGTGGAGAGGGGTGTTTTTGAATAAAATGTCCATTATATTGTTATTTTTACCAGAGACAAAAAATAGTTATGATTATTATTATGATAAATAGTAACAGGTGTATCTGTGGTTGAGATAATGGTTTCTTACATTATCTAATATGAAATTAGGCATGTATTTAACTTATAATATAAAATACAGTATTTTTTGTATTTCACTATTCACCAAAAAGTCAAATTTTTCAAAAAAAATACAAAAAAAGGCCTAATATAATTTTCAGGTGATAATTCCAAAAATGAAATCCATTTTATCAAAATAATTTTCTATATATAATAAAAAAAATTAAATAAAATCCTTATTTATTAAAAAAATAGCCAATTTTATGACCCGATAAATTTTTAACCCTTATAAAAATTACTAATGATTTAATATAATTATATTATCAATTATATACAAATATCTAGTGTTTTATGAAACTATTTTATCAAAATAAACTATTATTTCTAAGTTTCAAATTTATCATAAAATTTTATTTTAATGAAAATAAATCATATGTGTTTTCCAAAAAATACATTTATAGTTTATTTATATCAAATATTTATTTTATTTTATTTAATTATTTTATTTTATTTTCTTATGATATTTATTTCTTATATTTTTATTTCATTAGATACCCAAATATTGTTTTACTAATCCTATAGTTAGGTTACTATTATAATAGTTAGGTTACTATTATTAATGGTAAGGTTACTATTACAATGGTCATATTTCCAATGGTTATATAGGTTTTCCACTTCTAATAAATACCACTTATTTCCTTCATTAATCATTCAATTTAATTTCTCTCAAGGTTTATATTATCTATTTTTAAAAGAAAAATATTACTTTACAAATTTTTTGTTTCTTTTTTACAGTGTTGTTCATGGGTGTGATTATTTTAGGAGACCAAAGTGATCTAAATTTTCTTATTCTAGTTTTTTTTGTGTTTACTATCCCATAATATTATTATCAATTTTATTAGATATATTTATCCTCTAAATATAATGTTATTGATTAATATAAAAAAAATTATTTCTGGTTTTTATCATGTGGTGCATATGTTTTATACTACACTATATCCCTAGCTATGTATTATTCTAAAGGAAATTTTCATATGTAAAATTTCAGGTCATTACACCATGAGTTGGAAATAAGCACCAATGCATCACACAGCAACTGATGGGAATAGTTTTACACTTAGATAAAAATAATCAATATTGGAAACAAACAGAAAATTCATCCTGGTGTGTTTATACATTGTACTTCCATGTGCATGAAGTAAACATATAAAAATAAATTAACAATCCAAACATGGTATAATAAATAATAAACATCCCTGTCAAAAACACTTTTACATATACAACATCAACTATATACATAACAGGAACTATTATAAGGAAGCTGAAATAGAAATACATCATGATAACTAAAACTGGAAAGTTAGAACCAGAATCTGCCTAGCTAAATTGGACAATACATAACATCCCAAAAATAAAAAACAACCCAATATAATATGAGACATATCCATGTGGCCCAATACAACTCATTATATCTTCAACATCAATCAATGAACTAGAAAACAAAAATCAATCTGAGATCACAACATGGGCACTTGTATGGAGACATGAGAGCTACAAACACACATATATGTGTGTATGTACGGTGTGATCTAAACAAGATTATTATGATTTAACTAAATTTTCTATACAATTACTTTTAAAAAAATTAATAAATTATAGTTTCAATATCATTTATAAAATAAGGTTTACCAAATATAAGAATATAAAAAAAGTATCATGCATAATCATTTTCCAAGAGCTAAAGTTAAAACCTTTTTTGGAAAAAAAATCACAACTAGCCTTTAAAATGATATTTTTAAACTTAAAAGATAAAAAAACTTAACTTTAAAATCATATTTCAAATACCCTTTTTATCAATAAAGGGGTAAATTCATTATTGAAAAAGGAAAATTCTTTAAAACATCTAAAGAGTATACCTTCGAGATTATAAAAGAAAAACCAAATCATTTTCCCTCTATCAAAATATTTTCAAATAAAAATTTTAAAAATAGGTTAAAAAGTAAATAATATAATATAAGATAGAAGTAAAATAAAAATGGGTATAATTATATAAAAATTCATAACATAAATGAGCATAAAAAAATGGTTCCAAAAATACAAACAAACACAAGGGGAATTCACATCATGTACATAACAGGAATCACCAAAGTAATAACATCATCAAACAAATAAGAATTGTGGGATAATCCTTGGGACCTAACATAATATGATCTTGGAACTCACTTTGTAAAACCTAAGAATCAAATTATCTAGAATAAACCTAATATAAATCTCATCCCCTATATACCCTCTTGGTCTCATTTGGAGATAACCCCTAGTAGAGAATAATAATTCTATGGGAACTAACCATAAAATAATCTATACTAGTTTAGTACCCATCCCTATCTTCTACTTATCTACCCAAGTTTCTTACCATGACATCAATAAATGTCGAGGTGAGGATAATAAGGAAAATGATTGTCACACATATCAAAAATAAAACATAATTAATAAGTCTCATCTTACCTCCAGTTCCCTCATAAGAAAAATCCCCTTTTTACAGCATAAACATATAAAAATATCAATACACTTCATATCTCATAATTTGGAAAAAAAATTATACAATACATACAACCATGGGGGTCAGAATCAGGAAGCAAAATCATCAATATCTCACTTTTATAAAATTCCAACCATTCCTTTAAAACCAACTTGGAATGACATGTTATGAAAACCTCCCATGTCACACACACCATGGAAGTCTTTTTAATCAAATTATAAATGGTACTTTAAGTCCATCCTAGATAACCAATACAAAAAATATCCTTGGAAAACACGCATGGATCCATCACTTTAAAAACATGGTTTGACACTTTAAAATCAAAGTTTGTATCCCTTATGATTCACTTGAAAACTAAAGAATCCTTTAAATGAAACCAACCCTTAAAAGATGGATAACATTATTAGAAAATAAATATAGGTCTATGCCCATTTTTTAATCTTCAAATCAATTTAAAAGAATCCTCTTTGGAATTTTCAGAAACACTTTTCATACACAAAATTTTAGTTAAAAAGAACACTTTAAATTAATTTAAAATATCATATGCCATGTTTATAATACATGGAAAACATTTTATAAACCCCTAAGAGAATTCATTTATAAATATAAAGCTTTTATAACTAGTTAAATAAAATAATTTCATAAAAAACCTACCTCAACTGTGGAAACACAACCTCATAAGAAAACAACCTCTACCATCCCTAAATAACCAAATCCATAAATTAAAACCAACCCAAAACCTATATTCTTCCACCTTGAATGTTAGGGTTCATAAAATAAAAAAATAAAGGGGAAATGGAATTACGTATAAGATAAGATCAAGAAAGTATGGATTTAATATGAATAGGTAGTTTAAATAATAGAAGACAAAGAAAAAAATACAAGGTGTAGGGAGAGTGATTCATTCCCAAGTCTCTTCCAATTAAGATACATGAATGAGGGAAAAAATAATCCTTGTAATTATTAGTACCAAGATGATAAGTAAGGTGATCATATTCAGGTATTTTTTTGTTTTCAAGAAATTTTTTGAATAAAGTAAAATCACCTCAATTTGTATTTGAAGAAAATTGAACTAACCATCGTATTCAGGAAATTAGACTCACAATGACTGAAAATTTTGATTGTATTAATGATGGATCTTGATGGAATTAAAGGTTTATTAGATTCACTCTAGATCTGGTTTGGAAAAAGTGACCCTAATGGAGAAGAATCAGAGTTTGCATGATTATGATTTTAAATGTGATGATGCTTTACTAATCTTGGAGTTCTCATAAATCACAAGTATTAAGAAAACCTGTGATACAATATTGATGAGAGAAAGGGGGAGTAAAAGAGATTCATTTAATCAAACATAGGTTGATCGTATCTATATGGAAATAGAAAATATGTTATAGATTGTATTTATTCTGATCGTGATCATGCCTATTTTATTCTGGTCGGTTGTTTTCTGGACAATCATATTCAAGACGAGAATTAAAGAAATATGTTTCTGAAAGAGTAAAAATATGCTAGAAATATGGGATGTTACAGTAATATTTTTTGTAATTATGATGATTCTAAAGTTGTTTCTCAATGTATTCTAAGTTAGGAAGTCATGATATAGGCATTAGTTTTTGATTTAAGGAAGTTTCTGAAGTCGGATCTGCTGAAAATGGTCCATTATATTCAGTATTTCATCATGTTCACCAAAGGAAGATTTTTTTGTTTGAGATAAGTCAATGGTATCATATTCATAAGAGAAATATAAAATCTTATTTGTTTTCAAATGTTTTTTTTCAATTATTTCAAGATCCATCGTATCAGCATTGATGTAAATTCATCTTTCTAAAGAGAATAAGAATAATATGTGATTGAATCACTTTATTCAAGTGGATCAAGATAAGATCTAAAGGAAATAGTTGGATGTGTTATTGAGGGGGATCTTGAAATTCTAAGAAGATGTTAGTTTTCAATAGTTTGTAAAGAGATTTATAATGAAGAAAAAATATTATAATAGAGGCATGTAAAGAAGATAAAAGTTGTATATTTCTTCAATATACATAATTGGTATAGAGATTCATAATGAATAAATTTAGTTTTTATTTGAAAAATAAAATATTAAGCATAGTTTAAGTCATAGAGAAGATTTGAGAAGGATCAATAAGAAATGTGAATAATTTAGAAGCATGTAAAAATTCAAGATATACCCAAAATTAAAGGAGTCATGAAAATTCAGGTAATTTGGTTGAGTAGGAAACCATTTCAGATTCCCACCAAAACCACTCATGGGTCACCTATAAAAGGTGATAAGTACATTGTACTTTCTGACTAAAGTACTATTCACATTGAAGAGGAGAGAAGGTGGATCGCTGAAGAATTTTAGAGGGGGAATAAGAAGTTTTCATATTGAGATGAGTTAAAGAAATTTTGATGGATAAAAGTTAAAGTATAAGAGACAAGATCACAATGTATTCATCTGATTATCATATTTAGTGATCATTGTATTCAGTTGTTTATTATATTCTATTTATCATCGTATTTGGTTGGTCATCTTATTGAGCTAGATAATCAGATCGGGATTTCCGTATTGGGATTATTAGACTGAGAATGAAGTGTTCTGAATTGACTCAATCATATTCTAGTAGAGATATATTTTCTGTATTCGGTAATCGAATTGGAATAATCATACTAGACAAATAGGACTAGGAGAATTGTATTGGGAGAATCGTACTGGCAATCAGATTGGAGTTTTATTTCAAAAGTCCTTGAAGTTCTTACCAGCTTTTGGGTAATAAATTGAAGATTTTTTTTTCAAAGAATACATTTGTGGAAATTAAAAAAATAAGTACATGAATCATGTTTTGTTACTCCAATATTGTATTGCATCATCTATTATAGAGATTTCACACACACTATTGTATTATTTTCAATGTGCTATATGGGTGAAAGGGTATATCATACTCATTGTACTCCACACAAAAGGATTTTTTTTCTAGTTTATTGTGTAGTATTGGATTATTTCAAAACCATATCAAGGATGTATCTATAATTATTGAAAATTTAACCTTGTAAATACTTATGTTCCTTTGTATATGTGTTTTCTTTTTTCAGTAGGGAATGAAATATTTAATAGGAGGTGATTTTTGTTTCATCTATAAAGAAACATAAAAGAAAAAGTGTCACTAATTCACTCCCTCCCCCTCTCATTGATACAATTATCCTAAATGGGCACTGTCAATTAGTATTAGAGCATAGCTTTCCTTCACTTATGCTTTGTTTATGTTTTGAAGAGAAGATCATAGAGAATTTGAATTGTGTAAATAGTAAAGGTATTCCAGTTTTCAATGGAAATAATTATCATATATATAAAGATATAATGTTTCCTTATCTTATGTATATTGGATATGATGTTCTTGAATCTAAAATGAATGGGTTTCCTACTATTGATTATAAAGTTCTTCTTACATATATTGATAATAAGAATCTTGAGGATGATGGAAGGTTTAAGAATTATTTATTATCATCACTTTCTGAAAGTGAATTCCTAAGGGTTAAAGTTTTCCCCATAGCCAAAGGTATATGGGACAAATTGAAAAAAATATATGAAGGTAATATAAAATTAAAGAAGGAAAAATTACAAATCTAGAGATAAAATTATGAAGATTTGAAAATGGGTGAATATTAATCTGTTGGGGACTTCTTTACCAAGGGGAATGAAATTGTAAACACTATCAGATATCTTGGTGAAAAATTAGATGATTCTACAATTGTTGAAAATATTTTTGAGAATCCTTCCCAACAAGTTCAATGAAAAAGTTTCTTCACTAGAAGATAGAGATCCTAAAAAATTATCTCTAACTGATTTTCATAGCACTCTCAATACTTATAAAATGAGAAGGGAGAAATCTATGAAAAGAAAAATGAAATTTTATAGAGAAATGTCTTTCAAGGCTACTAATAAAGAGAATTCAAAGAATATTATTATTGAAGATTAAGCTGGTGAATCTGATTCTGAAAATGAATTGTGTAAAAATTTTAAGGATATTTTATCCTTGCTATCTAAAAATGTGAAAAAAAGACTAGGGAAATACAAAGGACAACTTCCCATGAAATGTTTTGAATATGGAGTTGTTGGGAATTTTGCGACTAATTATCCTCAAAGAAATAAAGAAGAGGATATTGATGAAGAATAAATAAGACCAATAAGGTCAAGAAAGAAATAGGTAGATAAAGGAAAATCATATTCTATAGGGAAAGATATAAAATTCTTTAAATCCAAAAGAATAAGTTTCTTATCTAGAGATGAAGAAGAAGAAAGTAGTGATGCTGAATCTGAAAAATCTATTAAGTATGGTATTGAGAATAATTTTCTTGAAATGGTTAATGATGGAGAGTTTTTAAGTATTAGTTCTGAAGAAGAAGAAGAAGAAACTCAACTTGAATTTCATTTGAAAGAATAATTGAAATAATTTCTGAGAAAGATTATAAGGCTTGAAAAGTGAAACAAAATGTTAAAAGATGAATGTTCCTCAATAAGAAATCAATACTTTTTTTCTAATGATAAGGTGAATATGGTGAAATAAATTGATTATATGAATATATATCTTGAGTAAGAAAATAATTGTAATGAACATCTGGAAGTGAAGTTGAAGGAAAAAGAAGAATATTTGAAACTTATCCAACAAAAACTTTATAAATCTAAACATAGAAATAAAAGTTTCAAAAAATCTATTTCTGAAGTTGGTGAGAGTTCTCAAAAGGATAGACCTAATAATTATTAACAAAATTTTCCTAAAAATGTGAATAATAAAGATGAAATTGTTTCTGAAAAAGGAAGAATTCTTGAAAAGTTATGTATGTGGCCAAGACCAACAAAATTGATAATTTAGAAGTTAAAAAATACCCAAATTCCAAAAATGTTTTCAAACATTATAAATCTAAAAAAATTTCCAATACTTCTAGTTCTGATAAATATGAAAAGAAAATGAATATTCATATTGATAACAGAAAGGTTGGTGGCTTAGATAATAATGACAAGAAGGTTGCTGAGAAGCATGTTTACAATTTCAGTCAGTATGAAGTTTCAGTAGCAAATACTCTTTCTATGGATATTGCTGGTATTGTGGTGGATTCATAAATATGGAAAATATGTGTTGGTTCAACCAAAAAAATTACTATTACTCTATAGTTTATGAAAGTTAAAGGTTGAGGGGGAGTCAATTCCCTCAAAAGAAGAAATCTGAGAAGGATGTTTAAAAGAAACCTAAGAAATTTAGTATGAAAATTAAAAATAGGCTCAAAAATTTGGAAATTATTTTTAAAATATGTGAACAATCTATACACCTTTCAAAATTTTGTATTGTATTTTTATTGGAACAAAAAAAGTTTCTTAACAATTCTCAGAAGCTGAAAGTGAAGAAAGAAAAGGATGAAGAAAAAAATCTTACTGTTGAAACCACTTTGAAAGCTACAAAAGGAGAATTACCATGGATTATTAAAAGTTGGTGTTATTATCATATAAAAGGAGATTTTAAGTTATTGGAGAATTTTAAATTTTTTAAATAAGGAATAGTGAAATTTTTCAATAATGAATCTCTAAGAATCAAAGGTTTTGGATCAGCCGTCTTGGGAAAACAAAATTTGAAATCCAAGAAACCTTTGTATATTGATGGGCTGAAACAAAAATTTCTAAGTGTTTCACAATTGTGTGATGATGTTAACAAATTTATCTTTAGAAAATATGTATTTTTTTAAAGTAAATAATATAGAAAGATAGTTACAAGAGTCCAATCTATAAAAGGTAATTTGTTTCATGTTGATTAAATACAAAACTATTGTTACTTGAGTATAGTGGAAGAGAATCAAGTGTGGCATAAAAGTTTGGGACACATGTTTCAAAGAAACATGATAAAATTGTAAAAGTAAGATAGTGTCTGAGACATTATTGGTTTTCCAATAATAATAGATTAGTGTTGCATTATTTTATATAAAGGAAATATTACAAACTCCATATATATGAAAGTTGATATTTGTTCAAGAAAACCCTGGAGTTGATTCATTCTGATATTTATGGCCTAATGAGAAAACAACCAAAAAATAGAGATAATTACTTCATTTCTTTCATTGATTATTTTACTCACATTACTTGTGTATGTATATGAAACATAAATTAGATGCTTTGAAAATTTTTAAAATCTTTAGAAGGAAATCTGAAAAGGAATGTGAGTATTCAGTAAAGAATTTGAGAACTGACAATAGAAGTGAATATAGGCGTGAAGAGTTTTAAATCTATCTAGATAATCATGTAATTTTTCATGACTATAGTTCCCCATACACTCATCAACAAAATGGGGTTTTTGAAAGAAATAATATAAGATTTTTGTAAATGGGAAGAACTATGTTACTTGAACATGGTTTTTCTCATTACTATTTGAGGAAATCCATTAGCACTGTTGTTTATATTCAAAAACATTGTTTATATGGGCCTAATTTAGATATGACTCTATATGATTTATTTTATGGTAAAAATAAAAGTTTGAAACACATAAGAGATTTTTGGAGTCCATGAATTATGAAGAAGAAAGGTGGAAACTATGGAAATTTTTATCAGAAAGGTGATGATGGAATATTTCTTAGCTATGCTTTGAAAGGAAGATGATTCAAATGTTTTAAAAAAGAAGCATGAATAATTTTTTATTCTATTGATGTGAAAGTAATTTAAAAAATATAAGAAGATAAACATATCCATGAAGATAAGGAAGTTGAGTAGAAAAGTTTTGATATTAATTCCAATAAGGATATAGACAATTATAATCCTACTTAAAGAGAATAATCAGACTCATATATTTCTAATTTATGAGGAAGATACTTGAAAATATCATCCTAGGCTGAGAAAGAAATTGAAAACTTAGAATATATTTGGGTATCAACATAATAAGGTTCAAACAATAAGAATAATAAATTCTATCACACATACTTCTTTGTATTCAAAAGTGGATCCAAATGATGTAAAAGAATCTATTTTGTATCTAGAATGGGTTCAGGACATGAATTAAGAGCTGGATCAGATTGAAAAAATGATACATGATAAATTATACCCAATCCATAAAACAAAAACATTATTGGAACAAAATGTGTTTTCTTAAACAAGTTGAATGAGGAAGGTGAAGTGATAATAAATAAAGCAATATTATTGTGTAAAGGGTATTTAAAAATTGAAGTTATTGACTTTTATGAAACCTTTGATCCAATATTAGAAACAATCATAATTTTTCTTGCTATTTCTGGAAAATGAGGTTGTAATATCCTTCAAATGGATGTTAAATCCGCATTCTTGAATGGTTATCTTGATGAGGAAGTCTATATTGAATGACCTTTTGGATATTTTGTTGGGAAAGATGAAAGTTATGTGTTCATATTAAAGAAGCCATTGTATGGGATAAAATAATCTCTGAGAGCATGGTATTTCAAATTGGATACTGGTTAAGGAACATGAGTTTTAAGAAAGTAGTGGTTGATCTCAATATTTATATCATATAAATTCAAGATTATTCCCTCATTGTAATTATTTATTTTTATGATATTATATTTATTGGTAATGATGAAAGAAGTTTTGAAAGATTTGTTAAATAAATGAAAAAGGTATGTCAGATTTATATGTTGGGGGAAATGAAATACTTTCTTGGGTTACATGTTTTTCAAAAGGAGACACACATTTTTCTTTCTAAAGAAAATTATTATAAGTAACTTCTTAAGAATTTCGACATGGAAAAATTAAAACCTATTTCCATACCAATTTTAGTGGGAACAAAGTGGTAAAAAGATAGAGAAGGAAAATAAGTTGATCAAAAATAATTTCAAAAGCTGATTGGAAGTTTATTGTATTTTATTGTCTCAAGACTTGAAATTGTTTATGTTGTTACAATATGTGCCAGATTTCAAGGTGCTCCAAAAGAATCACATTTAATTGATGGAAAAAAGGATTCTCAGATACATCAAATGCACAAAAAAATTTAAATCAGGTATGAAAACTTAAAAATTATTAATTTGGTTGGGTATTTAGATGCTGATTGGGAAGAAAATGTTGATGATATAAGATCCACATCTAGTGGAGTATTATTTCTGGGAAATAATTGTGTTTCTTAGCATTCAAAGAAATAGAATTTAGTAACTCTTAGTATGAATAAATCTAATTATGTTTATTCCACTCAATCCACTACCCAACTTATGTGGATAAAAACTTAATTAGAAGATTTACTTGTTGAAGTGAAGTTACCCTTTCTCTTGGGTTGTGATAATCAAAGTATGATAAAACTCACCAGGAATAATATTCAACATTCTTGTTCAAAACTTATTGATATAAAATATCATTTTATCAAAGATCATGTGGAGAATAATGAATTGAATTTGGAGTATATTCCTACATCAGAATAAGTTTCTGACATTTTCATAAAACATTTATTGAAGGAATCCTTTTCTAAATTGAGGTTGACCATGGAAGTCCAGCCTCTTTCTCATCAAAGTTGAGGTATGTGTTTATTTCCCCTCTCTCATCTTACATTTGGATAGTGCTTTCAAGGGGGAGAATTGAATTGTTTCACAAATCAATAATTTTTAATGCATATAAAAAGGGAGAGATATGGGTAAGCTGTGAATTCAGCATTGTAAGTGTGTGAACTATTCTAACTGTTTGTTGGAGTAGTTTTAGGATATAATTTATTATTTTCAAGGAAAGGTGAAGAAGCTGAGAAATAAAGACTAAAAATATGAGGAAGTTTTCATAATCACTTCTTTTGGATAGGATGGTTTTTCTGTCAATGCTTCTTATTTCCTGCAATGAGTTAGCTCATATAGGCTTAGAATTATCGATAAGTAATCCATTTCTTTATAATACAAAGTTTAGTGATTTATAAAACTTGGTTGATAACAAAACAAAAAGGGGATATTGTTAGGACAAAGATGATAAGGAAGGTGATCATATTTAGGTATTTAATTTTTTTATCAATAAAGTTTTTGAAGAAATGAAAATCACCTCACTTTGTATTTGAGGAAAATTGGACTGAACATAGTATTCAGAAAATCAGACTCACAATGCTTGAAAAGATTGATTATATTGAGGATGGATCTTACTAGAAGTAAACGGTCATCAGATTCATTATGGATCTAGTTTGGAAGAATTGATTGTAATATAGAAGAATTGGAGTCTACATGACTACTATTTTAAATGTAATTATGCTTTTCTAATCTTGGAGTTCTCATAAATCACAATTATTTAAAAAACTTATGATGTAAGATTGATAAAATAAAGGGGGTAAAAGAGATGCAATCAATTGTATTCATATTTATCGTATCTATATGGAAACAAAAAATATTTTGTAGATCATATTCATCCAAATCATAATCATGTTGATCATAATCATGTCTATCGTATTCAGGTTAGTTGTTTTCTATACAATTGTATTTAGGATGATAAGTAAAGAAATATGTTTTTGGAATAGTAAGAATATGATGGAAAGATAATAAGTTACAATACATTTCAACGTAAGCCAAAAAATGCAAAATTTGGTCCTCAGTGTATTCCAAGTCAAGAAGGAAGTCATGATACAAGAACAATTTTTTGATTGAAGGAAGTTTTTGAAGTCAAATCTCCTGAAAACGGTCCATCATATTTAGTATTTCATCATGTTCACCAAAGGCAGATTTTTTTAGAGAAGTCGGTGGTATCGCATTCAGAAGAGAAATATGAACTCTGAATTGTTTTCAAATGTTTTTTTCAATTAGGTCAAGATAAATTATATCAGTATTGATTCCAATTCATATTTCTAAAGATAAAAAGAAGAAGATGTGATTGAATCACTTTATTAAAGTTGATCAAGAGAAGAGTTGAAGGAAATAGATGGATATGTTTTCAAGGGGGAGCTTGAAATTTTAAGAATATTTCAGTTTTCAATAGTTGGTACAGATCTTTATCATGAAGAAAACACATTGGAATAGAGGCATGAAAATAAGATGAAATATGTCTATTTATTTAATATACATAATTTCTACAGAGCTTTGTGATGAAGAAATCAGATTTGTATTTGAAAATGAAATTATGAAGAATACTTGAATTCATGGATAAGATTCAAGAAGGATCGAGGAGAAATAATAAGATTTGAGAAGTAAGGATGAAGTAAAGATTCTCCTAAAATTCAAGTATTCATGCAAATTCAGGTAATTTGTTTGAGTGGGAAACCATTTTAGATTCCTACAAAAACTACTCATGGGTCACCCATAAAAGGTGATAAGTACATTGTACTTTCAAACTAAAGTACTATTCATGATGAAGAGGAGAGAAGGTGGGGCACTGAATAATTTTAGAGAGAGAATAATAAGTTTTTGTATTAATCTAAATTGAAGAAGTTTTTATGGAGATAAGTGAAAGGAGAAGAGATAAGAGTGCAACATATTCAACTAATCATCATATTTAGTGATCATCGTATTCAGCTATTTATTGTATTTTTCTTGTCATCATATTCATATGGTCATCTTATCAAGATGGATAATAGGATTAGGATTTCCATATTGGGATTTTTGGACTAAGAAGGAATTGTTATGAATTGACTCAATCATATTCTGGAAGGGATATATTTTCCATATTGGGAAATCATATTGGAAGAATTGGACTGGGCAGATCAATCTTAGAGAATCGTATTGGGAGAATCATACTGGCAATCGGATTTGAGTTTTATGTAAAAAGTTCTTGAAGTTCTTACCAACTTCTAGGTAATAAATTGAAGAATTTTTTTCAAAGAATACATTTTTAGAAATTGAAAAATAATCATAGGTAACATGTTTTGTTACACCTACATTGTATTACATCGTTTTTTCTAGAGAGTGCACATACACTATTGGTTTTCTTTCATAGTGATACATGAGTGAAAGGGTGTATCCTACTCATTATATTCCACAAAAAATGATTATTTTATAGTGGATTGTGTGGTATTGGATTATTTTTGAACCATACCAAGGATGTAGATATTCTTATTGAATAGTGAACCTTATAAAAACTTGTGTTTCTATGGGTGTGTGTTTGATTTTTTTTCAACAAGGGATGAAATATTTAATAGGAGGAAAAGGTTGTTTCATCTGCAAGGAAACATAAAAGAAAAAGTTTCATTGATTCACCCCCTCCCCCTATCAATGATACAATTATCATGACTGGGTACTTTCAGCAAAGCATTAATCTGACATTGATAGAAAAAGAAATTGAAAAAATCAAAATCTAGCTATAGTGGGTCACAATGAAACCTGCTCTCATCGCAACATGACTCCCTTTCCAAAAAAAATCATCACAGTGCAACATTTTTATGTCATGGTGTAACTCACCTCCCATAAATAAGGTGGAATCATGACCCACTTCTTGGGTCACACAACGACATAACCTTCCCTCATCTTGGTGTGACTAACCTATGGACATACCTTCATGATGTGGTCCCTCACCCAAAGAACCCCCCTTTATGGTTAAACCTCCCCCTTTCTTGAAATTAACAAAGTAAAAAACCATACATAGAGGTTCCCATGCATAATAATAGAAATTTTATTCTTACACAGGGGGATTTCCCATATTCAACATCCCAAGAACCAATCTTGGAATGAACTCTCTTATCCCCCAACTTACTTTTAGTTATGCCTCTAGGTCATGGCATGACCTATTATAGAACTCCATAATTATAGAACACCCACACACCCTTTGTGAGACATCCCACCTATATTGTAGCACAACCGTTCTACAACCCAAAACTAAAAATCTAAAAAAACACAGAAACTCCTAAAAAAATTCAAATAACCCATATTTATATGTAATATAATTTAAAAATTACATTGGGGTGTCAAAATTCTCCCCAAAATTCCACATTATACCCCTATAAAGTCATTATAAAGAGTGGGAGGCAAAGATAATTAGAAGTGATCTAAAGAATCAACCAAAGAGATAAGAACTCCCCACCTCATAAAAGGATTCTCTATCCACTACAAACTTACTAGTTGATATAAATAACAATCTCACACCACTATCCCTTTATTCAAATACAAGAGGTGGGTGGGCTGGGGAAACTCAAATAGGTATAGTGAGATAAGGGAACCAAACAAACACTAAACTCATCAAGATAAACAGAGCTAATTCTAAAACATTATCAAACATCTTTAAGCACAATCCAAACACAATCATAGAACACAAATCTCAAAAATCACTTAGATCTATAATAGGTATCCCCATAATTTAAAATTTATCTAGAATTGTGAGATAAAATCCAAAACACTCCCATGAGAAGAATACCACCAAGTAAGCATGTTTCATAAAATCACTAAGGGAAATGATAATTCACCACCAACCATAATAATCATTCAATGAACTAGTTTAGAACTCTAAAATTGAATAAAACACAAAGTAATATCCAAAGGACCCAAAAAAAGGTCAATCATCAATTAACACCCCATATACTAAAAAGTGAGGGGATACAAAAACCAGAAACATGGCTAAACATATAACAACATGGGATCTAACCTTGGGTCATGAAGCCAAAAAGGAAAATATCCTTGGACCTAGGTCACAGAACACCCTCACATGGTGAACCTAACAATAACCCAAATTGGGCATAATATAAAATTAGGTACCAGCTAGAGAAAAAGTGTTATATCACTCATCCTAGTTACTCAAGAACGTTCCCATGGATTCCACTGAGAAACTAATCAAAATCAAAATCTCAACACATGGATAACATAAAATACCAATATCAAGGGGTATACCAAATCTATTAGGCATGATCACAATCCAAATAATTAACACCCCAATATATAAGGATGGGAAAATACCCAGATAACATATAAAATGAAAATTACCTCAAAATCATCAATCCTCTATAAATCCAATGAGAATAAATTAAAAAAATAGATGATAACATAAGTCTCAACCAAGACCCCTTCTCAACCACTTACTAATAAAACATTAGGAAAAATTCAACATAGCATATTTGAGGTCCAAAGAGATACCTCTCTCAAAGAAACGATCTCTCATAAAGTCATTGGATACTAGATCATGATGAAACAACAATAACTTGAGAAATTATCATCAAATTCTTCCATTAATATCTCACCCAAATAAAGGATCATAAACTTAATTGGTTTTAAAAATAAAAGTTAAATGGGTTTCTAGAAAATTGGAGTTTCCCTCAATTCCCTAAAACCACTCTATTAACTAAATAAAACCTTTGTCGCTATAGAAAATAGATGGGTAATGACACAATAAGTAAAATAACATACAAGGTTTTGACTCTACCACTTTATTCAGAGTTTGGAAAAAGTCAAAAACTAGAAGAGTTACACCTAAAAGACATGATTAATTACCCTAAGGATCATCATTTGAAACAAACTTTCTATATTACATTGAGATATTTCTGGGAGGTATATTTCAATAACCTGAAACAATAAACCAACCCATTAATGCTTCACAAATCAAATCAAACAATCCTTACCTAACCAAGGGATTAAAACAAAAGAAAATTTTCACCAAAGTAGAACACACTACCAAATTTCTTTCTTTAAAATCACCAACATTTGATAAAGAGTCCAAAAACTCATTTTAAAAAAGCACAGTCATTTTAAAAAAAATCTCAACCTCTTTATAAAACTACATAAAATCCATTTTAAAACATAAAATCTAAATTTTCCTATAGATGGAATTTTAAAATATTTACATTATCTTTTAAAAATGCCAACTTATTTAAAATAATAATCTCACTTTAACTTTATAATGTTCTCATTTATTTCAAAAATATACTCTATGAATTTCATCATGAAACTAAAAAATTTAATGAAATTCACTTTCATTTCAAAAAAATTATATAAAAATACACTTTATTTTCAAAACACTTCCCTAATTTTAATTTTTAAAACCAACAAATCTTAAAAACATACTCCAAGAAAGTCAAAATCCTTTATAGATAAACCACTAAAAACCTATTTTAAAAATAAAACCATTTCATGAAATTATTTTCACACACAATATTAGTTTAAAAACACAAAGTTAGAAAACATTCGTAGATCATAAAACCATATTTTGATCCATATTAAACAAACCAACATCACTTAAGGGGAAATTAGAAATCAAAATAGGTCTAATAAACAATCTAGGAGGGATATAGAGCTATGAACTATTTAGTTACATGGTTTGGATGACCATGAGCTGATCATGTGGAAGTCTCTAAGATGTTTCCAGAACCATGTGTAGGGGAACCACACTATTTTCTAGACTATATGAGATAACTATACTACCCTTTTTCATTCCTAATTTCATCCCAAAACTCAACGAAATATTCCAAAGTATTTACTATAACTCAATAGGGATCAAGAACTTAAAAAAATAGTTAAAGAACAAAATAAAAATTCAAGAATCAAATCCTGAGAACCCAAGGAAACTCAACTTTCCTTGCAAAATGTGGTGATAAAGAACTTACTCATGACTGGCCTCCTGGGTTCCAATAATCCTATATAAATACTACAAAACTTTCTAAATGATAATAGATCTCTGATGTCATTTTGTAACAAACCAGCCCGAATCAACCTGCCACATCACCTGGACCACTTTTCAATAAGTCCCAAAGCATGTTCCTGATTGAAATGGGATAGAAATAAGTAATAGGTTATCACACTAAAACCAATGGGAATGGTTTTCCATCATATAAAAATAATAAGAAAATGAGACTAATGAACCATATGGCATGGTTCATCCCAACATTGGACTTCCATGCATATAAAGTAAACATGTACAAATAAATTAACAAGACAAACACAGAATAAGCAACATTAAACATGCTAATAAAACATAATTTTACATATATAACATCACATGTATACATAACAGGAACTAGTACAAGGAAGATGAAATATAAACATATCACAATAACTAAAATAGGAAGGTTAGAAATAGAATGCACCTCGATGAATTGCTTGATATATAACATCCCAAAAATAAACAACAATCAGAGATATACCAAGAAATATCTATATGAAACACAATCACTCACCATATCCACAATATCCATCAATATACTAATTAACAAAAATCGATCTGAGATCACAACCTAGTCACTTTTTTGAAGAAAATAGTGCTATATACACACATATTGGTGTATATATAGGGTGTCTGCTAAACAGGACTAGGTTGATTTCACCAAATAGTCTATATAATTAATTTTATAAAACATTTCATAAATTCTAGTTTGAAAAACATTTAAAAAAATAATATTTTCCAAATATAAGCATATAAAAAATAAATATCATTCATAATCTTTTTTCTAAAAACCAAATGTCCATTTTGGAAATAAAAGCACAACCATCCTTTAAAATGATATTTTTTAATGGGTGAACCTCCAATATTATCAAAACAAAACCAAATAATTTTCATTATTTCAAATACATTTCAAATACCCCTTTATAAAAAGAGATTAAAATTTAATCAAATAATACAAGAAAGAATTCACATAAACAATAGACACCATTATATCAAAATTAATAAAATAAATTTGCATAAAAATGGAAATTTTTCTAATAATACAAATGAATATAAGGGTAATGAATATAAAGTAAGCAATTATAATACCCAAGTCAATAAAATCATCAAAAAAAATAAGTTTCATGGTAAACTCCCTAGTTCCTAATGTAACATGATCCTAGATGTCACTTTCAATGACTTAATAATCGATTGATATATCATAAACCTAATAGAAATATCAAACCTAGATTACCTTATAAGGTCCTTGATTTCTACATTCCTTAACTTTTCATTTTCCTAGGTCTAGGAGGTTACATGAAGGAGTTTAGAGGAGTTTTGGAGGTTATAAAAAAGTTTTAACCTTTTTAAGAGTCATCATGCCATGGTGGTGGGTGTGATGTTGGATATTTTGAAGATATTTGGAGAATTTCATGTGATTCAAGCCATATTTTCCTTGAGTGTTCATAATTATACCATTATTCTAGTCATTTGGCACTAGAGTACCCCATGACAATTAAAATTTCTTGTATAGTTGTTTTTCAAGTCATGTTTCCTTGGAGTTTCTCCTATGAGATACGAGGATGGGAAAAAAACTTGAGAGGTCATGTTGAGGAAAGAAGGATAGTTATGATTCTTATAGAATCCCATTTTTAGACACAGGTAGCGTGGAGCTCTCTGTATTGTAGTTTTGAGCATAGTCAGGGTAAAATAGCTTGGGTTTTGGAACTATGTTATATAGAAGGTTGTGGTGTCTTTAAAAATAGTTTGATGTGATTTTTAAAGGTACACGGTCCAAATATTTCAAATTCCATAAAAATGTGATTTTAATTTGACCTGAGGTTCCATGGGAGTGTTGAGAGTTCACCATTTCATGGTGAAGAATTTTGGGATTCCTTTATTAATAGAAGTCTTGAGCTCCCTTGGTTCAGATTTTCACTCCTTCTCCCAAACCTTAGCCAACCCCTACACCTCTCACTACCCTATAGCTACACCTTGAAGAGTATAAAACCCTTATATCATTAGATCAAGGTATATTCCTCTTTATCCCCCTATTATCACTCCCCCTTTATATTTAAATCTAAAAATTTATAATAACAAAGATGTTATCACATGCTGCAGTGTTGTATACTTTTTTTTATAATGATAATTTTTTTCAATCTTGTTAGTTAATAAATTTAAAATATATTTATCACATGTTCAATATAATTAATATTTCTTTTATAAAATTAAAAAAATTGGGTTTTGAGATCACTTATAGTTTATATTTTTATATTACCTCTTAATTTTTACTAAGATAGTTTGATATATGTTTGGATGTGTTTTTATTGTTGTTTGTTTATTATTGTTAATTTCTTGAAACTATAAAAACATAAATCCAAATAATGATAATTAGTGGAATTGGCATGAGTAGTTTCTCAACTACTCATCTTAGATTTTATTATTTGAATTAATTCTTGAAATCATGTTTATGTTTAGTTATAGTTAGATAATTTTATTAGGTTTTCTTGTGTTGATAACCTATGAATAATAAACCAGTTAATTCAAGAAGGAATTAAAATGGTTATTTTTTAAAGAATAAATTTTTGGGGCTGAATGATCCTGTTACTAATTATGGGGGTCCTGAATGACTCAATGTTGTGGATTTAGTTCCCCCACCTACATGTGGAAAACACATTTGAAATGTATGTTTGATCCAAGGATTTAGATCCTTGTTTGTTTTTTCTTATGACCTTTTGTGGTTGGGATGATTTAATAAGAAATGGGATGGAGTACTGGGGTTATATTTATAGTTAATTTGATGAGCTAAGGGTTGGGATATCAAGCTACATAGATGGTCAATTTTGGTGATGGAGTGGTAGTTTTATGTTATACACAATGGTGTGGAACACTGGGATAGTCGGGATGAGTTCAGAGAAATACTTGATCATTGATATATAATTAATCTTGATTGATGTTTTATTAGTGATTAATTAATCCTTGTTGGATGACTGGATGGCCAGATGTAATTATTTATGATTAGTTTCCAAATACAAGACATAGTTAATGTTATTCACTAAGAGTATACCCTTTAAGTGGTAGATTAGGAAAAGTCCTGGAGTACTATAATGATTAAGAAAAAAATGAACTAATAAATAAATGGGTTTGGTTCATGGTATTCATGGTTGATGATAGCATACTTGAGAATATCTTGATAACTAATTGGATGGAATCCTTTTAATTTGATTCATGGTGAACCTCTTATTGTTCTATCATGTCCTCCCAATGATGATCTAGTTGGTCGATGTCAGTTGTGATAGTCCCTCATGTACTGACAGGGGAGTGGGATCGCTTGTTTCCTAGATTCATCTTCCTACTTAGGCTCGCAACTCAGAGATTCCATCCATTGATTTTGTACTGAAGGTTCCTAGTCTCTCGGAGGGTCTTCCAGTGGTGGAGATCTCCTCCTTAAAATTTTCCCTCACCAAATATCAACTTGGATTAGAATTGGTTGCTCTATTTGGTTAATTTTTTCCATATTTTCAAGACTTTTCACTTCATTTCAGGTCATCTTGGGGTTTTAATAACTTTTTTTATTAATCTTTTGGATTTAAAGAATTTATTTCTATTGTTTCAGGTGGAGGAAGATTTTCTAAGGGAATGGTCATGTCAATGATGGTTTTTCAGTTTATTATGACTCCTCTTTTATGGTCTATTTACTATAAAATGGGTTAGGATCTGCCTTCAGCTACAGTTTGGGTGCACCTTCCAGGTTTACCCCTTCCCTTTTTCAATCCTCATATTTTTTAGCTTTTTGAGAACACTTGCGATAGATTCTTGTGCTTGGATCTTCATTCGATATCACTATAGCATCCTGTTTATGCCCACCTATGTGTGGAAGTTGGCTTATCCAAACCTCTCCCTGATTTTATTTGGATCAGTATTATAGGAGAATATCATTTCAAACAATAGGTGATTTATTAATCACGTACTCCTTTCTGTGGAAACTATTTTCAGCAAGGAAATTCTTTAATTGATTGTCCTAGGGCAGTCTTTGGAAAGTGCCTAGTTGTTCCCCATATGGAGGAAGTGAAGAAGGATTGTACTTTCAATGTGGTTGGGGATGTCTTGGGTGCTTCCCAACTGAATTCACATCCTCCTCTGGCTGATTTGTAGACTGAGTTCTGTTTGGGTCATGAGAAGACCCCAACCTACAACTGGTGGGTAGCGATCTCCAATAGAGTAGAGTGGTTATTAGTGAGATAGTGGTCCCTCCGATGTAGGTTAGGTAACCTTCTAATGTGTATGGTGAACCCCTCTAGTCTATACCCTTCATCATAGACACTGCTTCTTAGAATGATCAATGGGAGCCAAGGGTGTCTGAAATTTTTGTTGGTATACTATCATATTTCGGTGAAAAAAAATGAGCACTCTAAGAACAATAAATATCAAGAAAGACTATTTTTTGGATGGGTTGATGACAGTTAGGGGTCATTCTAAGCTATGTGACATCCAAGGGGTGGTGTTAAGCCCCCTCAATAAGTAATAAAATAAGGGCATAGAAAATGTATGTCTTAATGCACAACCGGGAGTTCAAGGACTCACAGTGGTCCAATTGGCCAACCAATTTGGGCCCCTGGGAGAGGTTATCCCTAGATCCAAATAAGAAAATGGTTGGAAATCAGTGAGATCCAGTAAAAATAATAAGAAATATGGAGTTTTTGAAGAAGGTTAGGTGGTGGACTAGAATTTTTATCCAGAAGCTATTCACACTAATGGTAGAGAGGTTGATGAAGAATACACTTCTGCTTATGAATGAGAATAGGATGTTCTTATTGAAGGTTTTTTCCATTCAATTAGGAAGAAAGGGAAAAAATATGCTTGGTATTATAGGTACTTTTCATCCCCATCCAAGAAGAAGATAAAGAAATGGATAGACTTCTCCAACCTCATAAAACTTATGCTGACTAGATCAGTGGAGAAGAGGGTTTTTTTTCAAAGAGCCATGGACCAAAGTTTTTAGGGAACCTTAACTATAAGGGCTCCATTAGAATCCATTACCAAAAATGTGGGTGCATCACTGGGAAGTCGGAAGGGAGACTCTATGAGATCCCTAGTTCTTAATGGTGAGATGATAGTGGAATTTAGTAAGTTCAAAAAGTCTATAAAATAAGAGATCAGTAGGGAAAGACTTGGGGATTATGGCTTGATAGTGGAGGAGTGAGACATGATCGATTAGGGGAGATATCTACAAAATCTCATATTAAAGAAAATTGTGTGTTACACCTTGTAACTTGATGTCTTATTCTTGGATTTTGGCCCTCTTTTTGACATGGTTTAATTTTAGGATTTGACTAATTTTATTGCAATCATGTTAGAGGGTTTATTCTACTCACACCTAGATACTGATATTAGAGACTTAGCATGGAATTATTGGGATGATCCAGCTAGGAATCCTAACTAGTGCGGTATGGATTTGTTTTGGTTTTTTGGTTGTCTCTTGATGTAGTGTTGTTTCACTTGTGTGATGTTTTATTATTTTCCCCAAAGTTTGCTTTCCTAGAAAATGAAATAAAATTTTACTTTGGCCTTGAGAATATGCATAAAGAACTAATAGTTTCATTCGTACTTAGCTTATAATATTTAGTATAAATCCTGTATATTGAATATGGGATAATATTAATAAATTTTTAATTATATAATTACTAATAAACTTGATGCTTGAATGATTTATTGATACCAAGTCCTTAGTTTTGGAAGTTGAGGGTCCTGTGTGATAATAGCGGTAGATGAGTCAAGGCTAGGTAGTTTCCCTTAGTTTGGTTGTGAGTGATATTATTCTCTATTTTCTGATTTCATATGCTACCCCACACATGTCAGTAGGGTAACCAACACCTAAATGTTTTGGTGGGTGTTCTCTCCAATGTATATGATGGAGAGAAAATGGGTGGTTGACTTCTACATCTCCCCTACTCTCCCTTTATACATGGATGAGTAGGAATATCCTAGTATATAATTTCTTAAGGTATAGGGTGAATTACTATCAGGGTTATGATGGATCAAAATTTTACTATACATTTATGCAAGATATATAATGGCTTGAGTCATAGAATATACTTGTATTTGGACTTAGTGGTTTCATCTTCCCATGGGTGTACATGCATGGTCTATAATTCCATGAGGTATAATGCATGTACATAGGTTGTAGTGGCTACTAGGAATACACTTGGTTACTATTGGGATATGATAATGATGATATCTTAGGTTGCAAAAGATGTAACAATGGATATAATATGAATTCATAAGGGTGGTATTATTCATAGGAGGTATGGTCACATAACGTAGTTATTGGTGTATGAGATTGAAAAAACTAGTGGATAAGTGTAAGTAAGGTGAAATAATTTATATATATGATTTTGATATAGAATTATTTAATTATATGCATTATTTGGTGAGTGATCCATATTGAGGATGGGTAATAGAATACTTTTTTAGGTGATGAGTTAGTTTAATTTATTTATTCACTGATCATTAGTCTAATTCATTCACATTTTTTCACAAGATATTTCAAGGAGAATCCTACTGAGTATACATTTTATGCTCACCCTATATATATATAAACT
Source organism: Viscum album (assembly GCA_963277665.1). NCBI lineage: Eukaryota > Viridiplantae > Streptophyta > Magnoliopsida > Santalales > Viscaceae > Viscum > Viscum album. The sequence goes on from OY728120.1 coordinate 1,389,416,470, forward strand.
ATTTTTTATGATAGTAGGAATAAGTTAGAGATTGGGTTCTATATTACTAGATCAGATGAGTTTTTGAGTAGTTTTGAGGATTCATTGTAGTTCGTGGTCACTACCTAATGTTTCCTTTGTTACTTATTGTTTTTCTTTAAGTTTATGTATGACATTACATGTACTGGGATTTATTATTTTATTTATACGTAGTTTTGGTTGGTATTTTATCTTTATTATATCTTACTCCTTAAACTTATAGAGGGTAATCCCTCTCATATGTGTGATTGATATACCCTCAGTGTTAGTCACAAACCCATGGCCTATTGGATGCGAGATTTGGGAGTCATTATATCTATTTATTCATTATCGACCTAGGAGGGGTACCTTTGGAGTGAGTGGGTAGTGACATAGGGTTATCAAAGGTAGGTGACTTAGAGATAGGATAGAGTTTGGATCTAGGGATTTATGAGGATGTATGGGTTGGTATAGAAACAATATAATTTGGGCTTAGTACATACTATAAACAAGGGAGACTTTCTAGGACATAGGAGTTTTTGGCCACCTATGATCTGATACAAGGACCTTCAAGTCTACTAAACATTCTAAGTGAAGTGATGCTACTTAAAGTGTAGTAACCTAGGTAAGGATCATGCATCATGATCCCCTATGCCTTAAATTTTTCTTTTTTCCTGGGTCTAGGAGTGCTGGTGTTTTTTCTTTTGCATATATAGAACTAGTTAGATGTCCCCATCTGGTTTGTGTAGTAGATGTTCAATAGGATGTCTTAGAGGATTTTTGTAGAGTGGAGGAGAAAAATGATGACATCCTTGTGTTTTCAGCATTAGGGTAGGAGCACATAGTGAATCTGTGGATCATGTTGGGAGTTATTCATTTTTACCATCTATTTTAGAAGTTATCAATGTACGAGTTCTGGGCCCATCAAGTCTATCTTGGGGCATGTCGTATCTCATTGTGGAGTAGTCATTAATCCTTCAAATATTTAGGTAGTGGTTTATTGGGTATCCCCCATGAATTTTGTAGAGGTAGGGAGTTTCCTTGGTCTAACTGGTTATTATAGGAGGTTCGTACCTGAATTATTCTGAATTGTAACTCCTATGACATCATTAACAAAAAAATTATTTTAAATTTTTGTGGGATGACCAGTTCCAGGCTTCTTTTTGATTTTTTAAAGGAAAAATTATTCAGTGCTCTGGTTCTTCATCAACTAAAGGAGGTAATTTCATTCAAGGTTTACTATGATGCTTTATATATTGGTTTGGGTAGCATATTGATGCAGAAAAGTAAAAATATCTCTTATGGGTCTTAGTAGTTAGTGACTAAGGAATTTAACTATTCCACCCACTATATTGACATTATTTTGGTATTTCTTGATTATAAGTTGTAGAGACACTACCTTATCAAAGATTTGTGGTCTGCACATATCATAAAATCTTGAAGTATATCTTCTCCCAGTGTGACTTGAATCTATGACAGTGATGAAGGATAAAGTACTTGTAGGAATATGAATTTTTGATTTCCATTACACCTGGTAAATATAATGTTGTGGTGGATTTCTTGAGTAGTAATTCATGAGGTTTTTTTGTCCATGGGTCTTAAGGCTCTTTGAGAGTTATCGAAGAGTCAGAAGTTTTACACCTTGATATAGGAGCAATTGATGGTTGAGGTTTCCTTTACTATATGATAGTGTATTCATCCTTATTGTATAAAATAGATGAGTCCTAGCTAGGGTATTTGTAGTTAGAGGTTTTTTGTGATCTATTTGTTTATGGTAATGATCTAGAGGGATGGTATGAGGATGGACAATAGTGGGTGTTTTTCCTAGGAAATATTTTCATTCCTTCAGTGATGCATGAAGTGGTTCTCTATGAGTTCCAAAATTCACTCTTAACGGTACACCCTAGTGTGATAAAGATGTATCATGCTCTAGTTAATCAGTTTTTATGGTCTAGTTTAAATCAATCAGTTATAGAATTTTTCTCTCGGTGTTTATTCTTCCAGAAGGTGAAGTTTGAGCATCATGTCCCTAGTGGTTTACTTTAACTACTTGATGTTCCCCAGTGGAAGTGGAAGAACATTTTTATGGGTTTCATCACCAAGTTTTCTAAGATATCAGGGTGTTTATGATGTTATATGGGTGATCATGGACCACTTGATTAAGTTAACTCACATATTATAAATCAAGGAGTTGATCTCAGTGGAGGTGTTGTTGAGGTAGTACCTAGAGGAGATAGTGAGGATACATGGGGTTCTGAAGACGATCATCTATGATTATGATACTCATTTCACCTATAGGGTGTATAGAGGTCTCTAGAAGGATTTTCTCTCCTAGTTATACCTTAGAACCAATTTTCATCTGTATACAAACAGTCAGACAAAGTGAACCATCTAGACTCTAGAGTACATGTTGTGTGTGTGAATTTCAGACTTTAGTGGTTCATGGGTGAGGATTCTACCCTTGGTATAGTTTTTATATAACAAAATTTATCACTCTACTATTATATTTTCTCTATTTTAAGATTTTTATAGTTGAAATTTCCAATCACCATTATACTGGATCAAGGTTGGAGAGTCAGTTGTTCTTGGACCAAAATCAATTCAGAGTATAATAGAGGAGGCACAGGAGATATGAGAGATAATTAAGCAGCACGGGAGTTTCAAAAGTCATATAATGATCATAGGAGGAGGAATTTTGAGTTCTACATAAAAAATAACATGTTCTTGAAGTTGTCTCCTCTTCGTGAGCAGTGAAGGTTTGATCATGAGAGTAAGATTTCTCCCATGTTCATTAGTCCTTTCGAGGTGTTAACTTAGGTTAGATCCATTATGTATCAGTTAGAACTAACTCTATAGATGATCTAAATTCATTATGTCTTCCAAATATTATAGCTTATCTGATATATTCATGAATACACTCACTTAATTGACTGGTGTGAGCTAGATGTTGAAGATGGTGCAACCTTTGAGGAACAACCTGTCGAGATTCAAGACCACCAGGAGAAGGTATTCCATGGGCCTTATATACCTTTGGTTTAAGTCCTATAGTGAAATTTTGGTTTGTAAGAGATCACTTGGGAATGTAATTATTAGATTTATGCTCAATAACCTGATTTTTTATTATGCCTTGTTTTCTTCCTTTTATATTGATATGGTGTGTTTTGATATTTTGTTGATGTATAAGTTTGTTTTATTTCTCATTTAGTTCAATTTCATGTTTCTGTGATCTTAACTTATGTTGTGTGTGTTAGATGTGTCCCTATTATATCTATATCCTTGAGATTTATCATGTATGGTGGTTGTTCAGAACCCCCCTTTATCATTATTCTAGGACTTGTTTTAAATTCTTAAGGATGAGAATTGTTTAAGAGTTATCTGATGTATGGAACCAAATTTCTAAATTCCTTCCCTTTACATTTTATTAGGTATAATATGTTTTATTAGGGGGGTTATATGAGTTCTAGAGGTTATAAAAGAGTTTTTTCTTTTTTTAAGGGTCATCATGCTATGGTGGTGGGCATAGTGCTGGATTTTTTGAAGCTGCTTGGAGTATTGAGTGTGGGGAAGGCCATTTTAGCCTTAATAATTTGGAGTTAGGATGTGGTGTTAGTCGTTTTGTGTTGGAGTATACCACAATGAGTGAAACAGTTTGTCTGGACATTATTTAAGGAAATTTTCCTTGTATTTTCTCTTATGAGGTGTGGGGATGGGAATAAAACTTGAGAGGACATGTTGTGGAAGGCAGGTTGGGCATGGTGATCAGCGAGTCCCACTAGAAGACATGGGAATCGTGGATCTTTCCACATTTTAGTTCTAGGAGTGTTAAGGACAAAATGGATTGGGTTTTGGTGTTATGTCATAGTGAATGTTATGGTGGTGGTCAAAATGGTTTGATGTAGGTCTTAAAAGTGTATAATCTGCATAGTTCAAATGCCTTGAAAATCATATTTTGCTTTGACTAGATTCACAATAATCTTATTGGAATATCGCCGCACTTTGGTGAAGGATTTATGGATTCCTATATAAATACAAGGCCCTAGATCCCTTGGTTTATATTTTCTCTCCTTCTCTCAAAACCTAGAAAATCCATATGCCTCTCACCACCCTCCAACCCCACATTAAAGATTCTAAACACCTTGAATCATTATATAAAAGTCTCAAATCATGGTATCTTCCTCTTTCATACCTTTTTCTCATCTTCCTCTTTTTTCATCTAGAAATCCATTTTGGTAAGATTTCTCTATTTTTGGTTGAGGTTTCAAGTTAGTGTTGATGGTAGTTGTCATGCTTAGTATTTGGTTGTGTTTCCTTTAGTTTTGGTAGTGATTCCTTCACTAATAGTTTTCATTGATTGTATATTCTTTCTTGGAGAATTTTTATATTCTAATTGAGGTATGGGATCCATTAATTATCATTTTCTTTATGTTCATTCCTGAATTAATTATACTTTATCTCATTTTCTAAATGGGTTTGATTGATCTTAAAAATATAATAATCCAAAAAAGGAATTTTTTGTTGAATAATTATTCAATAATCTAGAAAATTTAAGGAGTAAAAGTAATTTTTTAATGATTTACTTTAATTTATTCACTGAGATTAATCACATTCCATGGAATAATTTCATTGTAGATAATTCAAGAATTGATTTAGAAATTGAATCATATGTCGTAGCTTAAAGGGTTAAGAATATTTAAATCCGAAAATTTAAAATAATAAATATGGTATCACACATTATTATACTATCCACCTTTTGTCTTATAATGATAATTGTTTACAATCCAAATAGTTAATTAATTGAAAATAGATTTATCACATGTTTAAGATAATTAATATTTCTTTTGGGGAATTAATTAATAAATGGTTGGGTTTTCATATTGATTTTGGTTTATGTTTTTATGTTTCCTCTTGATGTTTACTAAGATAATGTGATATATGTTTGGTGTTTTTTTTATTTTTGTTTTTTAGCATGGTTAATTTCTTGAAACTATCATAACGTAAATCCAAATGATGATAATTTATAGATGAGGTGCAAGTAGTTTCCTTCTGATCATCTTGGATTTGATGATTTTAATTAATGCTTGAAGTAATGTTAATGTTTTTCTATGGTTAGTTAATAACCTTAGGTTTTTTATGTGGATAACTTGGGATTAATGAACTAGTTAATTAAAGATGGAATTAAAATTCTTGTTTGTTAAAGAATAAATTTTTGGGGATGACTGAGATTTTTCCTTATTATGGGAGGCTTGAATGTCTTAATTTCATGGCCTTAGTTACCTCGCTTGTGTGTGGAATGTACATTTGAAATGTACATATTCTCTAGGGATTTATAGCCTTATTTTTTTTTAAAATAACCTTGTGTGGTTGGGATTATTTTATGAGTAATGGGTTAGAAGCCTGGGGCTATATTGATGGTTGATTTGATGAGTGATGGGTTGGGAACAGTGGTTGTAGAGATGGTCTATGACAGTGATGGAGGTACAGTTTTATTCTATGCATAATGGACTTGAGAATTGGGGAAGTTGGGACAAGTATTGAGAGGAGCTTACTCATCGATATATAATTATTCTTGCTTGATGCTTTCTTGATGCTTTCATAATGCTTCATTGATGGAAGGATAGTCGGATCCTGTTATTTATTATTAGCTTCCAACTATGGGACATAGTTGATAATATACACTATGAGTGTTTCCTTTAAGTGTTAGTTTATAATTATTCTAAGAGTACCCAAATGATTAATAAATACTAAATATACTAATAAATGAATAGTGTTGGTTCCTGGTATTCACAGTTGCTGATAACATACTTGAGAATTAATAGTGTCTTTAGCACTTGGCTTAGAATATTAAGTAAAAATCAAAGAAATTGAATATTGGGTAATATTAATTAATAGTTAATTAATTAATTAACAACAAACTTAATACATGAATGATTTATTGATACCTAGTCCTTAGCAGTGGTAGTCGGGGGTCTTGTGTGATGATAATGAAAGATGATTCTAAGGCTAGGTACTTTCCTTTAGTGTGGTTTTTCATGGTATTATTTTATATTTTCTGATTTCATATTCTATCCCACTCATGTTGGTATAGAAACTAACACCCAAATATTTTGTAGTTGGTTTCTACAACATCTAGGATGGTGAGGGAATGGATGTCAGAATTCTCCTTATCCCCCGATATCTCTTTATATATAGATGAGTAGGCATATTTTTGGATATAATGTCTTACAGTATAGGGTTTGTTCCTACTATGGTTGTAATGGATCATAGTTTTACTATAAATTTATGTGTCGTATACAATGGATATAGGAAAAACACATACATTTATCTGGACATGATGATTTCAGCTTCCCATGGGTGTATGGGATGTGATGGATTGAGGTATAATGTACATACACATGTTGTAGTGTCTTCCATAAATATGATTGGTTACTACTGGGATACGATGATGACGAGATATTGGGTTACATAGTACACAACAATAGTTATGATATGATTTCATGAGGTGTGAAATTATTCATAGAAGGGATGAGAATAGGGTGTAGTCATTGGGGCGTGAGAGTGAAAAACTAGTAGAGAAGTGGAAGCAGGGTGCCTTTATTTACATATATTGTTTTGATATATAATGACTTACTTCTATGAATTTTTTTTTGTGATACATGGTGAGGATGAGAAAGAATAATAGTATACATGTTTAGGTGATGATTAAGTTATATTTATTTATTTAATGGGATTTGGTATGATTATTTCATATTTTTTCATGATAATTTTAAAGTATGATCCTACTAGTATGAATTTTATACTCACCATACATATAAAAATTGTCTTTTAGGTCAGTAGGAATAGGTTGGAGATCAATCTGAACATTACTGGCTCAAAGGAGTTGTTAATAAACTTTTAGGAGCTTCTGGAGTTCATGGTCATTGCCTAGTTTTTCTTTTGGTACTTGTAATTTTCCTTTCAATTTAGGTATGACATTACATGTGTTGGTATTTATTATTTTATTTATTCATGGTTTTTATTGATGGTGTATCCTTCTTATCTTATAATCCTTAAACTTATAAATGGTAATTACTCCCATATGTGTTATTGATATACCCTTAATGCTGATCGTCAACTCGTGGCCCATTGGAGGTAGGTTTCAAACATCATTGTATATCTTTCCAACATAATAGGGGTACCTTTGGAGTGAGTGCTCTATGACTTAACCTCTTGGTATCATTAAGATTTAAACCCTAGTAGAGAATAACCATTCCTAGGGAACTATCCAGAGCATAATCTACACCAGTAAAGCACCCATCTGGGACTTCCACGTAGCTAAACCAAGTTCTCGTGGCATCAATAAAGGTATAAGAGATGACAATAAGACAAATTATCATCCCACAAATCAAAAATAAAACATAATAAATAAATATCATCTCACCTTTATCGCCCTCATAAGAAACACCCCTTTACATATCATATAAAAATTATAATATTAATACAATTCACAACTCATAATTGGAAAAAAGTCTATAAAATGCATGAAACCAATGGTCTCATAATTAGGGTGCACAATCATAAATAACTCACTTTTATAAAATTCCAACATGGCCTTTAAAACCAAATTTCAATTCCAAGTTATGAAAACCATCCATGTCACACACACCATGGAATCCTTTTTAACCAAATTCAAAAAATTCCTTTAATTTTTCCATTTAAAAATAATATATAAAACATACATGAAAAAACCCATGGATACATTACTTTAAAAAAGGTTTAGAACTTTAAAAATCAAGTATTTTCTCCCCTAGGAGTCACTTGAAAACCAAAACATACTTTAAATGAAACCACCCCCTTAAATATGGGATGCATTCTTTTAAAATAAAAATATGGGTAAAACCCTTTGATAATATTAAAATCCATTTAAAAAGATCCTCTCATGAATTTTAACAAACAATTGGCATGCATAGTATTTTAGTTAAAAAAGAACACTTGAAATCCATTGAAAATCCCCTATGCCAAATATAGAATACATGGAAATAATTTTATAAATACCTTATGGGAATCTCATATTAGTTTAACATGATATGATAAATAATTTAGGAATATTAAGAATTTCATGACTTGTTAAATTAAATAATTTCATAAATACACCTACCTCAAACAATTGGAAACCACTCATCTTCAATGGTGAAAGCACAACCATGAAAGGAAATGAAATCTACTAGGCCTAAACAACCAAAGCTACAAATTAAAAGAAAATATAACCCTATATTCAACCATCTTGGCCATTTGGGTTCATAGGAGAAAATATAACCAAGGGGAAATGTAATTAAGGAGAATAGTAGAAGAATAAGGGGTGGATTTACCTCAAAGAACCACTTGAAATCAATGGAGAGAAGGCCAAAATATAAGGGAGAGGGAAAGGTATTTTTTTCTAAGGATTTATTGATCGAGACATGTGAATTAGATAAAAGTAAAGACTCGCAATTATTTAATACAACAAATGTATAAGATGAAAATAATCGAATTAAAATATGATTAAACAAGGTTTTGGTGACCTCCTCTCATCATGGAGTAACTCCCTTCCCAGAACAATTATTGTGGAGAAACCTTTATATATTTTGGTGAAAATCACCTCCCTCAAACAAGTTAGGATCACAAACTACTACTTGGGTCATTCTGCAATGTGAACTTCCCTCATCATGGTTAAATTTCCCCACAGATAGGCCTTCTTAGCATTATCCCTCACCCGTGACACCCCCCTTTGCGACAAGATGTACCCCATAACATCATGACCTTCCCCTCACTCAAAATTAAAAAAGCAAAAAACCACACATAGAGGTTACCATCAATAAGAATAAACTTTTTATCCATACACAAAATACTTTTCTGAATTCACCATCACAAACAATGGTCACAGTGTAACTTCCCTACTCACTACATGACTTCATTGGTCACTACTCAAACTCTTCCATACCCCATATTACATGTCATGATTCCTATAGGTTATTGAAAACCCCATTTTAGAACTCTATAATTATAGAAAACCCACACAACCATCCCAAAAAAACCCACCTATGTCATCTCACAACCACTCTACTATCCAAAACTGCAAAATTAGAAAAACACCAAAACTCCTCTGACAAATCAATTGAATAAATATTTATATGTAATGTAATTCAATAGTGACATGGGAGAGTCACAAATTTAATACCATCTTAGGATCTTATAATACTTACACAATATAGATGAAATAATAATAAACCCAAGAACTAGTAACTCTATACTAGAAACAAAAGTCACATAGTATATATAAAATGAAGAAATTGTATGTGTACCTTACATAAAATCTATCATTACTCCATATTTTACCATTATACATGATTAATATCACTAAAGAGGTATCCAAAGGAGATACCTTTCATTTGGTATATCCATGATTTGTACCAAATCACTCAATATTCGAGTAGGATTCTTCTTTACCCAAGACATGCTAGTGTATTAGTGGTAAAGGAAGGAGGTGATGAGAGTTTTTTGGAATGGGAGGAGTGTAGAATCTCAAAATAGATCACTAGTATGAGATGAAGGGATATGTGGAATCATTAATTCCTCCCCATATTTCAGAGGTTGTTGAATAATGTAGAGGGACCAAATTATACAGTAGCAATACTATTCCCTTGATTCAGAGTAAGAAAATAATGGAAATGACTAAAATGACCCACAATAATAATCAGAGTAAATAGAATAAATCACAAAACATGCAATAAAAAATTTACCATGCTGAATTAATATAGAATACCTCGTACTGGTTGTTCACTGAGACAATCACATGAACAAAATAAAATACACAAGAGGCTCTATTATTATCCCCAAGCCTCACCGACCCAGTATCCAAATCCCAGTCGGGATTCTCCATCCTGATCCATTACGTAACTTGTTCTCAAATAGTAAAACAAATGTAAGGTCTGAATGTACATTAGAGGAATCATGTTGGGTATAAGAAATGTATCTTATTATGGACTCACAAAGTTCCCATACTCTATCATATACTTTTATATGTATGATAGAAACAAATATAGAAAATAAACATGAATATCAATTCATTATGGGCTAATCAGGCCACCGCAATACCTAACTATACATGCTTCATCCCGTGATGGAATCCACCTCATGACATCACCACATCTACATGCATCAGGCCATCTTGTTCTAACCAAACCACCAAAATTATAAACCATACCTACTTTATCTTAAGTTACAATTAGTCACCTTGAACCTTTGAACCCAACCCATATCCAAATACTCTAGATAGGGTGTCACCAAGTCCTAACCACTACCCAAATAATTGGGGTATGGTCCTACATCCAAGTCCTATATCATCATTTATCACTCAAGGGAGTTATCTCATTGAGTCCTAGACCTGACTTCTCACACAAGGTGGTCCTTCCAACACCTTCTCACTCAATGAGAGGCTAATATACTAACCACTAAATTATCACTCAAGTTAGGGCCCTATGTCACACCAACCCCTAGACCAACCTTCTCACTCAAGTAGGTCCATTCCAATACCTTCTCACTCAAGGTAAGTTTATTATCATGACCACTACCTTATCACTCAAGGTGGGGTATGATATCATATCACAAACATACCACTAACTCATCACTCAAGGTAGGGTCCTTCCAACACCTTACCACTCAAGGAAATTCTAAGCCTCAAGATTTAATACTGGCCACACCAAGATCTGTCTCCAATCACATACACACAATTAGTATATGAATGTAATAAAAAATAGGGCATGTTGCCTGTCCCACAAGCTCAACAGCTCGTCATAGGGTTCTAGTCACTTGGTAACTAGTCCCTCACCTTAGTGTGCTTATTCATTCATCCAAAAAAATCACCACATGATTTTCCTATTGACATTATCATCACAATAATTAGATAATCTACTAGTGTCCTCTAACCAATCTCGGTCTCTTCTCATTGATATAAATTTCCCTCATCACTCTATAATGACTACTCAACTTGTAGGTGTAACACCCTAAAATTTCAATATGTATTTATCCTTTAAATGAATATTATGTATGATATCTTATTATACACACAACATAAAACTAAAATCAACCATCATACTTTTATTGAAATAAAATATTACAATAAAATATAAACATTAATACATTATGAGGTGGTAATATGAAAAAACGTGAAGAAACGTACAATTGGTGTAAATGAATATATATATATACTAAAAACATAAAATATTTATCCTCATGGTTCACCATGAATATTATGACCCTAACTATGACTATATAAATAAGTAAAAGAAGTATGAATATAATAGACATGATGAGAGAGAAGTAAATGAATAAATTTTAGTGAAGCATGTAAGGATATATATAGGAATGTCATATGATTATTATATTTATGGTAATTGGAAACGTAGTAAATATATATATATATATATATATATATATATATTCCTTAAGTGTATTTAAATTATTTTTTTTAAATTGATATAAAATATTTTTAAGGTAAAAGATATATTCTTCATAAAATTGTTTTTATGTATGTAATGTATTTTTATCGTAATAGATTAAATTAATAACTATTTATAAATTATTATAATGAAATTACTATATTATATATTCAATTTAATGAATTAATATTCATTAAATTAAGTTTATTAGGAAAGTAATTAGAATAAATTCATTTATGCTTCAAGAATACATTTTCTTCAAATATGGTTTTTATTTCATTTTGTGTGTGGATAATATAATTAATTTATTAAAATTTTATAATTTTTTTTTTGAAAAAATGGATATAATTTTTAAAATAAACATACCAAATTATCTTAGGGTGAAATTTTGGTATTTTTCTGAAAAGATTGATTTTTTAGTGAATAGTGAAAATATCGAATTTATAAAAAAAATGTAATTTCATTTCAAGTATTTAAAAAGTAACATTTTGTTTTGAATTAGTTTTAAAATAGTTACTTTAAATTTAAAATAATATGATTAATTTTATTTTAATCTAAATTATTATTAATTTTGGTATAAAACATTTTTATACTTAAAATTTTTTTTTCTAGAAAATCGTTTTTTGTCACGTTTTGCAGGTTTATTTTAAAATTGTTTTTTCCAATTATAGTGATTGAGTTTAATAAAATATATTCTATATTTTTAATCATCATGTAAAAAAAATTTAAACATGACATCTTTATTTTTTTCATAATGAATAGTAATCCTAGTAAAAATGTTGTCACCACAGTAAGGTTAAAATGGGATGAACATGGTTAAAACTATGAAACAAGGCTTCAAAATTATCCATACATTTGCATATATTTAATTTAATGAGTTTAATTTGACCAAACCCTTTATATAGTTTAAAATATGGAATTTTGGTTATATTTTTATTCAATAAATATCTTTATATTATTTTAAGTTAAGAAAAATTTCAAAATGACTTTTTCTTACTTTTAATATCTATAATATCTTGTGATAGGGATAAAAATAAGTTATTAACAGTTATAAAATGTTATTTTGAATATGAATATTTTTTTATGAAGTTAATTTATTTTTAATTTTTAGTGATGAAATTATTACCTTAAATTTTTACGCAATGTCAACACGGTACTTGATAAAACACTATTTTTTTGAATATTTTATTGATAATAAATGAAATAATTTCCTCACATTGTGTTAAATATGTTTATTTATAAAATATTTGGGATTTGATCATTCATTTGAAAATTTGGTGAAAATTCCAGTTTTACCCTTAATAGTGCACTGTAGTATTTCGAAGATAAATATTTTTATTTATTATTTGAATTTTAAATTTTGTAAAAGTGTCCCTAACTTAATTTTATACTACTTTAATTCAGGACACTAGAGCTAAAGAGTGCATTTGGATGGAGTAAAGGGGCCATTAATCCAATGGTGGGCTGGACTCGGCAGAATGGACATGGGTTCTGTATTTGGGCCATATATTCTTCATCAGGGCTTGGATTGAGCCCAAATTTTGAGAAAATCTCGGGGACATGATTTGGCACAAATAATCCTTATGGAAGTCCGGTCAAGTCACGAGTATTAGATGTCACATTGGCGGTGCAAGTGGGAATAAAATATTTGGCCGAATTTCCACATTCACACTTGAAACCACTTGTAACCTCTCCTCCCCTACCCTCTATAAATTGGAGTTTTTCTCATTTGGAGGGGGTTGGGACGTGCTTTGGGAAGTTGATGGCAGAGGAGAAGTGGATCCACTCCAATTATCCAACCATTTAAATAAGGGTAGCTCTTGAAGCAAGGATCCCTTCGACGAAGCCTTTTTCTCCTCCTTCATGTTGTAATGATTTTGTTTGTGTAATAAACTTATTTGTTCTTATTTTATTTCTTCTCTTTTCTTATGTTTTGTTTAAATTTATTATACTCTTAATCTTCCTATTGGTTCTGGAATTCTTGAGTAGAAGCGTTATTGGGTTATACCCATTATAAACCTTTGCACATGAAAAACGCTTCTACGATGATTACGCCACCCATGGAAGAGTAGTCTTTTTGTAATCGATCTATCATCTACCCTCTTCATTTAATTATTTTGAATCAATGAGCTACTATAATTCACATAATATTATCCATGAATTGTGTTTTTAAATTACAAGAAACTAAGCAAGTAATTGAACAATTAACACAATAACACGCGAGGTCGGAATTTTGTGTAAATTGTGAGAGTGTAATCTTAATCGGTAATAAAAAACCACATGGGATAAATTTGTAGAGTTCAAATATAATCCCTAGACACAATTCATCCTCATTTACAGAATTGATATGTGCTCTAATTAACCACTGACCATAAGCTATCCTTAGAACAACAATCAAAGCAGGGTGCTGCGATTGCATGTTCTGAAGCTAGCCTAGGGTTTAAGTAATTTCATCATTGTGGTGAAGTTAAATCTTGTAGGGTTTGAGGGATAAAAAATTAGGGGATTATAATTAAGTGGATATTGATTTAAAAGATAATGATTAATAAGTGAATGAAGAGGTAGAGTTAGATCGATTACGCCTTTTAAAATAGATTTCTAAAAAAATCTTCTTGTTGTGTCATTTTAATCAAAATTAATTTCAAAACTAAAAACAAAAAAAAAATATACAATCTTCTTCCAGAAAACATCTTCTAGATTCTTAAACCATAAAAAAACCCAATCCTTTAAAGTAGTGTTTTTATTTTATTCTCTTTTATTTTATTTTTAGAATACCTTTAATAAGTTGTTAAATTCACTACCTCCTTTGAGAGACGACCTTGGTCAGCCACTCTGCTGCTCCTAAGTACCCCAAAATCACATTAATCATTTGAGGGCACCCACGATAGCGCTCTATCAAATTGGCGTCGTTTCCTGGGAGGCAAGTAATTATTTTAACCAATTAGAGGTATTTATTTTTTTTACATTTTATTCTCTTCCTCTCTTCTTTCTTCCGTCTTTACCCAATCTGATTTTTTTTCCTTCTTCTTTTATTTCCTTCTACTTATTTTTGGACCATCAACTCAAACTTCTAATTTTTATTTTACTATGGTCCAATTTCCTTATTTTAATATTTCATTTATTGATGACATGAACTAATCCCGAAGATCTCTTAGATCTTGACCTTGAGATTGAATTCAACCTTAGGGCACGAATCAGACACTCTCAGTCTACGGGAAGTTTCAATATTCAACCAGTTGGTGAATTCCTCTCTTCTAGAAACATTGAAATTGGAAGCAATTCAAATTCAAACATAAAAGAGGAACCAATGGCTGGAAATAATGGAAATGAACTTAATAGAACCATTCGAGAATTGGCTGCACCTGATATTAACTATCAACCAAATTGTATTGCATACCCAAATCTTGAATCAGACTTTGAATTGAAATCTGGATTAATCCATCTTCTTCCAAAATTTCATGGACTCTCTGGTGAGGATCCCAATAAACATTTGAAAGAATTTAATGTGGTTTTCTCAACCCTAAAACCTAGAAATGTCTCTAAAGATCAAATCAAACTAAGAGCATTCCCATTCTCACTTGATGGAGCTGCGAAAGATTGGATGTATTATTTACAACCTGAGGATGTAACTTGTTGGAATGATTTAAAACGTCTTTTATTACAGAGATTTTTTCCAGCATCAAGGACCACTTCCATTCGTAAGGAGATCTTGTGGATCAAGCAAGCACAAGGGGAGTCAATGTATGAGTATTGGGAGAGATTCAAGAAGTTGTGCGAAAGCTATCCGCATCACCAAATTAGTGAGAAACTCTTCATCCAATACTTCTACGAAGGACTCACACCCATGGAGAGGAGCATGGTTAATGCTGCAGCTAGAGGAGCATTGGTGGACAAGACACCAGCAGCTGCACATGCATTGATCAACAAGATGGCCCAAAACTCCCAACAATTTGGTGATCGAGGTACACCACATATCAGGGGAGTACATCAGGTAAGTCCTTCTTCTCTTGAGAGTCATTTGATTGATACCAAGTTAGAAGAATTGACCACTATGGTGAGGTAGATTTATTTGTCTCAAAAGATATCTTTACCCCCTCCTTCAAGGCCTTGTGTCATTTTCACTGAGACAAGCCACCCAACTGATTTTTTCCCACAACTACAAGAGATAGAGGATTGTGCAGCAGTATTCCCTGGGAGACCATTTCAGCAAAAACAACAACCATATCCCAAAAAGAAGTTTGATTCATTTGCTCCAACATACAACCAAGGGTGGAAAGATCAACCGGACATGAGGTATGGCTCTGGACAACAACAAAGTCCCCCTTTTCAACCAAACTTCCAACAGCCTCCACCTTACCAACAAGGTTTCCAACAACCCCAAAGGAGATTCGATGCTCAAACATCAACGAGTCAGCAACAAGGGAATCTCCAACAAAAGGTAGTCTCTAACACTGATGATATTTTGAAACAAATTGTTCTTAATCAACAGAATGAGCTGAAGATTCAAGGTTCGGAGTTGAGGGAGTTGAAGACTCAAATGAGCCAGATTGCCATCGCCCTCCATGAACTTGTGAGTAAGAATTCTGGAAATCTACCTTCCCAACCCACTCCAAATCCAAAGGGGAATGTCAGTGCCATCGCATTGAGAAGTGGGAAGCAAATGAATGATACATCTGTACCTACCATTCCACCAGGATTCACCTCAACTCCGGAGTAGCCGTATTCCATACCGACTGATGAGAAATCCAAGGAGAAAGATAAAGGTAAGAAAAAGATTGATGATGTTCCTCCTAAACCCCTTCCTTTTCCAAACAGGGTTGTTCAAACCAAGAATATGGCTAAATAAGCAATGAAAAAAAGAGGTTTTGGATACATTCAAGCGTGTCGAGATCAACATTCCTCTACTTGAAGCCATTAAGAAAATTCCAAGGTATGCGAAATTCTTAAAAGAACTTTGTACCAATCGAAGAGGGATCAAGGGAAATGAAAGGATCAACCTTGTAAGGAATGTCTCATCACTCATTACACCAACTCTAGCAATGCCAACAAAGTGCAAGGATCCTGTGACATTCACCATCCCATGTACCATAGGGTAGTTGCACTTCTATGATGCTCTTTGTGATTTAGGAGCTTCAATAAATGTGATGCCTCACTCATTATTCTCTTCCTTGCAGATTGGTGAGCTAAAACCGACGAGAGTAGTGGTGCAGTTGGCAAATAGAGCTACAGCATATCCAGTGGGAGTTCTTGAGGATGTACTTGTCCGAGTAAGAGACATGATCTTTCTAGCAGATTTCTACGTGCTTAACATGGAGGATGATCAGGTAAGTTCTCATGCCCCCATTATCTTAGGTAGGCCTTTCCTCAAAACTGCAAAAACTATCATAAATGTCAATGAGGGTACACTTTCCATGGAGTTTGGAGATGAAGTTGTGGTATTTAATGTCATGGAATCCATGAAGTACCCCTCAGAGGACCATTCTGCTTTTGTTATATCCAATTTTGAACCACCAAGTAAAAAAACCATGGAATTGGATTGTCCTATGCTTAGAGAGATTATGAGTATTGGTTCTAGTTTGATGTCTAAGAGTACTTACACACCTGTTTATAAGGAACAATACTCTCTAAGATTTGATTTTGAAATGGAATCATATTCTGATTTTGATCATGGGAACTCTAATTATGACATGGATGTTGATTAAAATGATGGATTTGATGCATTATTTTCTGATTGTGATGATTTTTATTCTGATACTGATGTTCATTGTGCAGATATGTCCGTTGCATCAATTTATCCATCTTTACATCACCCCCCTACATTGGAACTCAAGCCATTGCCCCAAAATCTTAAATATTCATACCTGCTGAGTGGTGATAGATTACCTGTTATCAATGCTAACAATCTCTCTTTTGAACATGAAGAAAAACTTTTGAATTTTTTGAGAGATAACATTAGGGAAATTGGTTGGACATTGGCAGACATATCAGGTATTATCCCATCCATTTGCATGCATAGGATTATCTTGGAGGATGGGGCTAAACTGGTGAGGCAACCACAAAGGAGACTCAATCCAACCCTTCTGGAAGTTGTTAAAAAAGAGGTTGAAAAATTGCTCGAGGCAGGTATAATTTACCCTATTTATGACTCACAATGGGTTAGCCCTGTCCAGGTTGTACCTAAGAAAACTGGTGTTACTGTTGTTAAAAATGAGAAAGATGAATTATTTCCAATGAGGGTACAAAATAGTTGGCATGTGTGTATTGATTATAGGAAACTAAATCATTCCACTCGCAAAGACCATTTCCCCCTCTCATTTATTGATCAGATGCTTGAGAGACTAGCTGGGAAGACACACTATTGTTTCTTGGATGGATTTTTTTGGCTATTTTCAGGTTCCCATTACAGCAGAGGATCAGGAGAAGATGAAATTCACCTGCCCATTCGGTACCTTTGCTTACCGAAGGATGCCATTTGGACTTTGCAATGCCCCAGTTACCTTCCAGAGATGCATGGCGAGTATTTTCTCAGATTTCATTGAGACCTGCATGGAGTTATTTATGGATTATTTTACAGTTTATGGGTCCTCATTTGATGAATGTCTCTCTAGTTTGGGTGATGTGTTGCATCATTGTATTGAGAATAATCTGGTCTTAAATTTTGAAAAATGTCATTTCATGGTCTAAAAGGGAATTGTCTTAGGTCATATAGTCTCACAACATGGCATTGAAGTTGATAAATCTAAGGTAGAAATTATTTCATCCCTCCCATATCCTACATGTGTGCATGATGTTCGATCATTCCTTGGACATGCTGGATTTTATCGACGCTTCATCAGATCTTTTAGTAAGATAGCTCTACCCTTATCTAGATTACTTCAAAAAGATATTGACTTCAATTTTGATGATTCATGAAGGGTATCATTTGATGAGCTGAAGAAGTGTCTGACCACTCCACCAATCATACAGCCCCCGTGGTGGGACCTTCCTTTTGAGCTTATGTGTGATGCCTCCAACTTCGCGGTTGGATCTTTCTTATCTCAGAGGGGGGAGGGACGTTCACATGTGATCGCCTATGCATCGAGGACACTAGATTCAACCCAATCAAACTACACTACCACGAAAAAGGAGTTTCTTGTAGTCATATTTTCTTTAGATAAATTCCATTCATATTTATTGGGCTCTAAAGTAGTTGTTTTTTCTGACCATGCAGCTTTGAGGTACTTCCTAAAGAAGCCAGATGCAAAGCCCAGGCTGATTCGATGGATGCTCTTTCTTCAAGAATTTGATATTGATATAAAGGAAAAGAAGGGTTAAGAGAATTTGGTGGCAGACAACATGAGTAGGCTTACTCACACACTAGAGGATGACACCTTGGACTAGGTACCACTTCGGGACACTTTCCCCGATGAGCATCTTCATTCCATCTCAGGTAAGCATCCTTGGTATGAAGATTTAGTTAACTACATTGTTGCCTCTAAAATCCCTGCAAATTTAAAGAAACATCAAGTCCAAAAATTAAAAAGTGAGTCTAGGTTTTATGTGTGGGATGATCCTTACCTCTGGTGCATGTATAGTGACCAAGTCATTAGGAGGTGTGTTCTCGATCATGAGTTTGAGTCTGTTTTTCATTTCTGTCATACACTTGCTTGTGGTGGACACTTTGGACCCCAACGGACATCTAGGAAGGTTTTGGACTCTAGATTATATTGGCCTAGCTTGTTCCATGATTCCCATGTGTTTTGTAAGTCATTCTCTCATTTCCAACACACTAGGAATATTTCTAGGAGACATGAGATGCCCCAAAAACCCATACTATTCTGTGAGATTTTTGATGTATAGGGCATTGATTTTATGGGTCCTTTTTTTAGTTCATTTGGATTTTTGTATATTTTGGTTTCTGTTGATTATGTGAGTAAATGGGTGGAGGCCAAGGCCACCAGGACTGACGATTCTCATGTTGTTGTGGACTTTGTCAAAGAACAGATTTTTTGCAGGTTTGGAGTACCAAAGTCCATCATCAGTGACCAAGGGACACACTTTTGCAATAGGAATTTTGCTTCCCTCCTTCTAAATTATGGGGTGACACACAAAACATCAACACCATACCACCCCCAAACAAATGGCCAGGCTGAGGTTTCAAATCGTGAGCTGAAACAAATATTAGAGAAAATCGTGCAGCCAAATAGGAAGGATTGGAGAAAGCGCTTGGATGATGCATTGTGGGCTTATAGGACAGTATACAAGACACCCATTTTTATGTCCCCGTTTAGGATTGTTTTTGGGAAATCATGTCATCTCCCAATGGAAGTTGAGCATCGGGCATATTGGGCTATAAAGAAATGCAACATGGATTTGGCTCAAGCTGGAATTCAAAGGAAGTTGCAAATTCAAGAGCTTGAGGAGATTCGACTGTCATCATATGAGAACTCAAGGCTCTACAAGGAAAGATCAAAATCATCTCATGACAAAATGATTCAACAAAGGGAGTTTCATGTTGGATAGAAATTCCTTCTCTATAGTTCACGACTCAAGATGATGCCTGGTAAGTTGCGTTCCAGATGGTTAGGTCCTTATATTGTATCTAATGTTTTTCCTTATGGTGTAGTGTAGATCACACAAGAGGACACTGGAAGGATCTTTACAGTCAATGGGCAACGTTGGAAGAGATACATTGAGGGACTTCCTACTGATGCAGTGGATTTTATCACACTGCATGACCCCATCATCACTTGATCACATCAGGCTGTTCCTAACCCTTTCACTTTTATATTATTTGTCCTATATAAAAATTCTTCATTTCATGTGCATATATCATATCATGGGTTAACATTGAGGAAAATTCAATATTTTAAGTGTGGGGGAGGGAACCTTTTAGTTTAGTAATTTCAATTGTTTTCCTTCAAAAAAACAAAACAAAAAAAATTGAGTTTTTTTTTCAAATTTTGTGTGTTTATTTTTTTCAATTTTCTTTGTGTTTTTGAAATTTTTGAGCTAAAATTATTCTCATCACAATTTTTAAATGCATATCAATGAGTGAAACAATTTATCCCTTGAAACTGAGGTTAAATGAATGCAGAAAATGACTTTGTTTCAAGTTCAAATATTTAGTAATTTCATGAAAATTACACTGAATTTTGAATCCCATGCCACATCTAACTGTCTTTATATTTGAAATCACTTTCCTGTGAGGCTTCTGAACCATTATTTTAATATTCTTTACATTCACCTCAATTCTTGAGAGAACCAAACCATGATTGATTTAACCAGAATTTGATCTATTCCTATCAAAATTTGAGGGTTTGAGGTACTTATGTTTAAATGATTGAGGCATTTGTTTGGTATTAAAGCCCCTATTTAAAAGAATCCTTTTTTTATAATGGCCTACCTTGAATATTTAATCCTTGTAGCCCTTATAATCCATGCACAGCCTGTTAGGTTAGCCACATTACAAGCCAATTTTTCCTATCCAACCAACTCTTGAAGTGAAATTGCATAATCTAGTTGAGATTAAGTGTGGGGGAATCTATCTTGTGTTGTGCCCCCACATTCTGTGATACTTTGGGTGGAAAATTAAATTCTTAAGAGATGTTTTTTCTGCTGAAGAAAGTCATTATATTGAAATATGTTCCTTTTCTGGAGCTTTCATGACAAGTGAAGCTGTGCCTTTTCTGGAGCTTCTAATTGAGGTGTAAATTTGTGTCCATCTGGAGCTTTCAAGAAAATCATGTTTGAGAAGATTGAAATTTTTGATACTGAAATGATGAATGGTGTAAAAATTTCATGACTTTTCATGATTATGGATTTGAATTGATACTATTGGGATTGATGAGAAGACCATATTTAAGTGAAAATTAGATTAATTCAATTTTACTTCAAAAAGAGTCAAGCCCTCCTCATTCAGCCTCAGAATTTTTCACATCTAAATCCTACCAACCGGAAGCCACAGAACAACCCTGAAAAGTCCTCATTATAAACATATGTCCTTGTCTCACATCGGGTGGCGATGTAGGAATCTATCAAGCCTATGGTGACCCTTGTATGAGTTTGGATGAGAAAAACATTACAAAAAAAATTGATATTTGAGTGATGAGAGAAAATTCAAGCAAGGTAAGTGTTTTTTGCATGGGAGGATAAATAAAGTGGAAATATATTGAATTATATAAATGAATAACTTGAAATAATGGTTTTTTATGAGGCATGATATCTTTTGTTTCTAGGTGTGTAATTTTTTGATCTCAAAGATATGTGTTTTAAAATTGGTTTTGATTTGATATTGATGTTTACTTGATATGAGATTTTGCTCAGGAGTGCAAAAGGGTAAGTGTGGGGAAGTTGATAAAACACTATTTTGTTGAATATTTTATTGATTATAAATTAAATAATTTCCTCACATTGTGTTAAATATGTTTATTTATAAAATATTTGGGATTTGATCATTCATTTGAAAATTTGGTGAAAATTCATGTTTTACCCTTAATAGTGCACTGTAGTATTTCAAAGATAAATATTTTTATTTATTATTTTAAATTGAAATTTTGTAATAGTGTTCCTAACTTAATTTTCTACAACTTTCATTCATGACACTAGAGCTAAAGAGTGTATTTGGATAGAGTAAAGGGGACATTAATCCAATGGTGGTCTGGACTTGGCAGAATGGACATGGGTTCTGTATTTGGGTCATATATTCTTCATAAGGGTTTGGATTGAGCCCAAATTTTTAGTAAAGATCTGGGACATGATTTGTCATAAATAATCCTTCTGGAAGGCTGGTCAATTCACGCGTTTTGGAGGTCAAATTGGCGGTTCAAGTGGGAAAAAAATATTTGGCCGAATTTCCACATTCACACTTGAAACCACTTGTAACCTCTCCTCCCCTCCCCTCTATAAATTGGAGTTTTTCACATTTGTAGGGGGTTGGGACATGATTTGGGAAGTTTAGGGAAGAGTATAAGTGGATTCACTCTAATTATCCAACCATTTCAATAAGGGTATCTCTTGAAGCAAGGATCCCTTCGACGAAGCCTTCTTCTCCTCCTTCATGTTGTAATGATTTTGTTTGTGTAATAAACTTATTTGTTCTTCTTTTATTTATTCTCTTTTCTTCTGTTTTGTTTAAATTTATTCTTCTCTTAATCTTCCTCTTGGGTTAGAAATTCTTGAGTAGAAGCGTTATTGGGTTATACCCATTATAAACCTTTGCACATGTAAAACGCTTCTACGATGATTACGCCACCCATGGAAGAGTAGTCTTTTTGTAATCGATCTATCTTCTACCCTCTTAATTTAATTATTTTGAATCAATGAGATACTGTAATTCACATAATATAATCCATGAATTGTTTTTTTAAATTACAAGAAACTAAGCAAGCAATTGAACAATTAACACAATAACACATGAGGTCAGGATTTTGTGTAAATTGTGAGAGCGTAATCTTAATTGGTAATACAAGACCACAAGGGATAAATTTGTAGAGTTAAAATATAATCCCTAAACACAATTCATCCTCATTTCCAGAATGGATATGTGCTCTAATTAACCACTAATCATAAGCTATCCTTAGAACAAAAATCAAAGCAGGGTGCTGCGATTGCATGTTCCGAAGCTAGCCTAGGGTCTAAGTAATTTCATCTTTGTGGTTAAGTTAACTCCCGTAGGGTTCTAGGGATAACAAATTAGGGGATCATAATAAAGTGGATATTTATTTAAATTAAAATTATTAATAAGTGAATGAATAGGTATAGTTAGATCGATTATTCCTTTTAAAATAGATTTCTAAAAAAATCTTCTTGTTGTGTCATTTTAATCGAAATTCATTTCAAAACTAAAAACAAAAAAAATATACAATCTTTTTCCAGCAAACTTCTTCTAGATTCATAAACTATAAAAAACCCAATCCTTTAAAGTAGTGTTTTTATTTTATTCTCTTTTATTTTATTTTTATAATACCTTTAATAAGTTGTTAAATTCACTTCCTCCTTTGAGCGACGACCTTGTTCAGCCACTCTGCTGCACCTAAGTACCCCAAAATCACATTAATCATTTGAGGGTGCCCATAACAGCGCTCTATCAGTACTTGTGTAAGCAGTAAAAAACCAAGTAAATTATTTCAAAAACTTTAAAAGTAATAATTTTTGGACAAGTTATGGTGTTCCAAGAATTTTTCAAAAAACATACAATGTATTATTTATTTATTAAAAATTTATATTTTAACTACATTACTATCGTAATATTTTTTTAAAGTTAATTGTGTCAATGTTTGTATTTTTATGTTTCTTTGTATCTTTTTAATTTCCCTTCCTCGACCATTTTTAATATCCCCAAAAATGACTTTAATGATATTTTATATTAAATAATATTTTACTAAATGGTTTAAAATTCATAAAAATATTATATTTGGAACATTTAATGGGATATGGTCAATAATATCAACCATTTTCCACTTATGAGATAGTTTTCCATTTATAGTAAATTTCTTGACTCCTAAAGTGTAAAAATATTGTATCCACAATAATCATTAAATAGGGTTAACAGGGGTTAAAACTAAGATATATGGGTTAAAAATCACCTAAACTTGCCTAAATTTTATTTTATGAGATTATTTAGACTTATATACATCCTATACTTAAAATATATCAATTTGGATCCTCTTGAACATGAAAATTAATTTATATTAATTTAATACTTTAAGTAATTCCAATGGTTCCCTTACCTTCACTTATAAAAGGAAATCACCCCTCATATCTTACTCACACTTCTTGAACCAATTATCTTGACCAAAACCTAAAAAAGTATATTCTTAAATTCCTTATATACATTCTATAGGTTTTTTTATTCTTAAAAGACTATCTTTATGGTCCTTAGGGAGAGATCCAAAGGAGGTTCTTCAAATAAGTGGTAATCATCTTAACCAATCATTTTCATTTTACTTATTCTTATAAATCATTAAATTATATTATAACCATTAAAATATAATAACATAAATATATCACATATACTTATATGTTATTATTTTAATTTATTAACCTTATTCATATCCTATTTTATCCTATAGGGAATGAAACCATCGTTCGTGCATAGGTGTGAACTACCACCTCTATAAAGAGATATGTGTCGTTTTTCATCACCACCTCATAAGGTTGGTTATTATGATGAATTTAATAAATATATATGATATTAATGAAATAATTTTTATTCTATAAATATAATATATTACTTATCTTATTAAATTTACATCATTTGGAAAATGATAATGTCGCTCATGTGTACATATAGATTACCACCTCCACAAAACATTGTGATTTATTTTTCATGTTTGCATTTAATGGATTGTTATAAAATTGTATTTATGGAATAAAAATGATAATTATTTCATGATTATTATTCTAGTTATTATGGGACAAATACATATTTGACTTTGGTTAACCTACCAAAGTTTGTTTGGGTACTATGAAGTGAAAGTCCTCAAAACACCCAATATAGACTTAACCAATTAAGTAATTAAATATATCATTGAAATAAACTAAATGAATGGTTTAATGATGATAGAATTAAATTGGAAAAAGGGTTTTAAACAATAAAATAATTGATAAAATTTTATTATATAGGATTTAAAGTACATTCATGGAAAGTTGTGACTCTAGGTACGGGGTTTCTTAACTCGATTTCCTTTCATTGGGTTATAACACTTCTTCATTGACTTTATTATTCTGTGATTATGTTTTAATTAATATATAAATTTTTTATGATATATTTTCAATTTTTTATGTGTATTTACATATTTTCATATAATCACTTCATAGATTAATTATCACTTCAAATGTTATTACCCTTACAAGGGTTTTATTTATCTCAATCTCATTTTCTTGAGACATATATCATATTGTGAACCATGATTTCTTTATATAGTGAAATTACAACCACATGAATGAATTTTTACATGTTAAACCATTAAAATTATGGTATTTATATATCTATATCACATGCTTTATTCTAATTTATTTTAACTCAAAATTTACCAAAGCGGTAAAATTTTTATGTCACAATATCATTTTATTATAGGATTTATTATGTTCAAAGTTACTTTATATTAAATTGTATGATCCTATTTTATTTAACCACATATATTTTATTATCCTATTATTATTTATATTGTTTTCATTATTTACTTTCATTTTCCACTTTTTGGTACTTAAGAAGATAAAAATAATGTTTTTAAGAAAAAACTAAGATTATTTCTCCTTTTGGTCAGGAATCATTTATCTTTCCTATCCATGTTTTCAAAAAAAACAATAATGTTTTTATTATAATCCAATTATTATTTAAAACTAATTTTTAACTACATATTACTTTTTATAAAATGGTTTCAAGAAGAATATTTTAAACATTTCCTGTAGATTTTGATTTTTTTACTCAAGTCTGAAGGGAATATTTTTTTAACATATACATTTTGATCACATTCTCAAATCATTAAAATTATTACATGATTTGAAGCATAATTTACAAGTTTCCATATTTATTTTCAAATAAAATACTTTTCTCAATATTTATGGAATTTTTAGTTTTTAAATGTGCTAAAAGAAAACATTATTTTCCCCGGTTTTCACATAAATGTTTTAAATGGTATTTTAAAGGTATTTTCATCCATGTCAACATTATTTAATGATTCCACTACTTCATTGGTAATATGATCTTATGATACCACATATATTACTTCTATAGATGACTTATGATGATTTTTTTAAATATATTTACATTAAACTCATTTCTTTTCCATAGGTTAATCAAGATATAAAGGAATGGAAATTATTTTTAAAATTTTTATGGTGAAAATGAAAGATTCCATGTGTTATATTCATCTATAGTACTTGGAAATTATTTATAATTATGGGTGATCCTGATATATATTATATGATGGGTGATCTTGATATATATCTCCAATGTATTGGGTAATGTTCCTTTTCATTAAAGGAAAGAAGGAGGGGGTTAGACTGGGAGGTTTCTCCTATGGATTTAACTAGCCTCTAGTTATTTTTAACATTAGTAAAAATGGGTGATGAATATAACGTTCCACGATACCAAAATATTTTCTCTATGTTTTCTATGAGTTTTAATGGTTCCTTTGGTCAATTTTTACATCACATGGTTCGTGATTATTGATTCTTATGACTCCTTCCTTTGTTAAATATTTATACCATGTCACATGTTTAATGATCTAAGTTTTTTTGTGTACGAATTCTCTTATGTAATACTCATACACCTTGAATATATTCACATGCCCTTATTCTCATATTATGCTAACCAAATATATTCAATTTTTAATGTATATGTTTACCTTTACTGGGTATTTAAGCTCACCCCTCTCTTATGTTTCTTTTTCCTCAAGTTATAAAGAAATATTCTATGTAAGATATGTATAAAACGGTTTTATTTGGGAGATGATGAAGACTTAATGTGGAATAAGAAAAATGAGTATGGTGGAAAAAATACTCACTTAAAGACATGGGAAATGTTATTTAATATTTTTTTTCCTAATTCTATAAACCTCTAAACCTAAATGGTCCTTGGATATGTAAGTGATCCAATATTTCCCACTAATTTTGTAAGTTTTGGATGACTAAAATCGGGTCATGTTTAGTGGTATCAAAGAAAAAAATGTAAAGATTATGTTTTTAGTACCAGATTTGTGAGTGTGAGTTCAGGGCTATTATAGTAGGCTTTACATAATCCTATCCTCAAATCTTGGCCCAATCCTCATCAAAATATTTCATCTCACTCGGTCCCTCTAATTGGGGATCACCTCAAGAAACTCACTCGAAGCCCCATTTGTAACATTCCGGATTTTTATAGATGTATGGATCCTTTAAATTTTAGTTTAAACCTATTATTTTACTCTAATTATTGTACCTAAGAGTTTGAGGAAGGGTTTGGGAATGCCTGGGGTTTTTTAGAGCCCAGAACTCTAGTTTTTAGAGAAACAGGTTGAGGCACACAGTTGGCGCAAGGTTAGTAGTAACTATGTGGCTCAAACATTTGATACATATATAATGGAGCATGATTTGATAAACCATATGAGGGAGGATAACTGTTATAGTAAGCATGCACGAGTAGTGAAATTTTTTTCTAAATGTGTGCCTAGCCATGTGAGGTGGTGTTCTACTTGGATAGTGGTGGTACATGTTTGACACATGGTTTGTCCAACCATGCATCCAAACTATACGCCCCTTAAAAATGAGTGAATTATAATTTTTTTCCCTCCTTCCTCTTAAATTTTAATTTCTCCTTCACACTTTTTCATTTACAACAGTCATCGCATATTGGATCTCCCTTTTCCCCTATTCCTAGGATTTGAGCCTCCTATTTCATATGACATCTAATTTGATCAACATTTGTCACGTTGGATCTGTATTAGTAAGCTATTAAATCCTCTTGAATATTTTCTTAATTTATATCATTGTATGGAATGTTAAATCCATGCAATCTAATATTCCATGTTTTTAGGGTATTCATCTATTTCTCTAATTTCTATCATTCTAGATCAAATCCATAGTCAATGCTATATGAGGAGTTTTCTGCCAAGCTAAGTTAGGTGGTCTTTCACTTTTCCCTAGAAGTTTGGGTGTTTATATCATGTCTCATCATGTCACATTCTAGAATTTCCATGAAATTACCATTTAATGTAAAATTAAATTATTAATTTGTCAGTATCATGATTAGGTTGGTACATATATCTTAATTTCATATTTGGAGGTTACATACCTCAAAGAGAGCCACCCCTTTGTATTGCTTTAAATTTTTATGAACATTATTCCTAGAAATATAATTAAAACGCATTTTGAGTTGTGTTGAATTTTTATTATAAATCAAATGGTTAAATTGAATCAAATGAATTGAATTGAAACTTTGATAGGCCTTCTAATCCTAGGCTATAAATTGAACCACCATCCAAGGTGGGATATATTTCCATTGCATATATTTAAATTAAGTGAGTAATTGGTATAAATGAAAGGTGAATGGCATGGCCATGTCACCTAGGACCTGTTTAATTTTGAAATGTGATAATGGATATTATTATCATTATGGATACTTTATGAGTTATTATATCATGATTAATTATAGTCATGTAATTTGAATTACCTTATGTCGAGGCACATCCTAAATGATACTTGAACTTCTATTGTGTTTTTCCTTGGATAGGTTCATGGGACGCCACTAATTCATTGATATGTCTTCTAATTGAACGATCGCACGTGGATTCAATCTTTGTCTTAGGTGTGGATGGCCCAGCTTAGCACCAAATTTTTGCCTATATTTCTAGAAATTAAATATATTAAATGCCTTGGTTGATTCTTCTTTGATTCATATTGATTTTAAGGACCACCTTGGTTAAATCCTTGGGATCCATTAAATTCTATCATCGAGGCTACTGGAACATTCTCCTAAGGATCAAGTAAAACCTTCCCCTTACGGTGAACCTCCAATGGTACACCCCTATGGGCTTAACCTATTTAATAAAACTTAAAGGATAGGGTAATTATAGAACTTTATATGACTATCACAACTCATGGATTCATTTATTTTATACCTTGGGTCCTAACCTTATAAATATAAACCTAAAATATTAAGTGCTTAGAGACATTCTAGTTTAGGATGAAGCAAGTATTGTCAGACGAGTTCCCCACAAGAAACCCGAACTGATGTGGTTTATTAATTTACTACTTTATTTTGATTATTACCTAAAAATGTTTGTTGTATACTCATAGGCTATATAGTTCTAGAAACAGTTAGTGGTGGCCTACTGAGTTTATCTCAAACCCTGTTCGGGCTGCTGATTGGTACCCTGATAGGCTTCATGGATGTAGTTAGGGACAAAGTGAAGTCCCATGTTATGGATGCTTGATTTATTGTACTATGATGGGGTATGGTAGCATGGGATTGGGCATATTCTCGTGATGCTATTGGGATATATTTTGGACTTTTTTCATTTTTTTACAGCATGTTGTATATTATTGTTTCTCCATTTTACTTATATCCCACATTTTTATAGTATATAGGTATGACATCATTATTTTCTATATGACACCTGTTATCATTGTCTATTATATTATCTGTATTATTTACTTCTACTATTATTTCTCATTTATTTTTCTTCTGGTATTTATCCATTATTATACCATTAAATTATAACTCTGATAAGAGATGGTATAGTATCTCTACCGTATTGTTATAAACCCTCACTAATATTCGATAGACTCTAGCATACGGGGAGGCATGCCTGAGTTCATGTGGACCACTAGGTTTGGTTATTTATGATTGAACTACGTATGGGATGTTATAAGTGGTATCAGAGCTCATTTTCATTTTCTCTTACTATTTTGGGATGGTATATATGAGACTAAGAATGTTTTAGAATTTGGTAATGAGCTTATTCCTAGTAGTAGCTAACCCACATATAGGGGGAAAGCCATATTACCTATGATAGGACTTATTGTTCTGGATTATTCCAATTACAGTCATGTTGAATTCACCATTGGATGACACACTTGATTTGTGGAATTCATTATTATTATTACAGATTCACTTTTACCCTTGTCCTAATATGGAAATTTGTTGTTGACTATACATCATTATAGGCACGTAAAGACTCACATGCCATGCATATGTCATGTCATATTTATTTTATTGCATGAATTGTCTACAACACTGTTTCCGATGCTTTCGTCGGGGTGTGCGCTCGTCCGTTCGTGGGGGAGGACGCGCGGCGCTTCTGTTGCCCCGCATTCCCGCTTTCCAAAGGCGGGAGACATTCGCTCCTTATTCAGGGACATCTGCTCCTTGATCGAAACGGGATGATGGGATGTCGGTTCTTCCTCCCGCGGATTCCTCCTCAGAACTCATCACCTAGTCCGGGTCTCCCTTATAGATTTAATACGTAGTTCGTGAAACTCTTCCCAGTGCCATGTTTCCATAGACGCCAGTTAATTATACTGCTTCTGTCGGGACATTCCAAAGGGTCCAGTCAGGGCAGAAACCTTCGGTCAGGGGAGTAGTCACGTTGAGGCATCAGTAGCGTGTCTGGATGCTGGGGTACCTGGCATGTCTGTCTGTTATCCTTGACCACAAGGCTTCTCGAGGGCGTGGAAGCCTGAGGCATCCCGCATCGAGAGCGGGGGGTTATATGTCATAGACACATATCTAAGGTTTTCCTCAGCTTCTCGTGCTCAACACAGGGTATGCCGCAATTTTAACGTCCAGCGGAGACGGATCAACCCAACCAGAGCGTTGGCTAGGATAGATCGGATTAAGGGATCCTCCATGAAGGGATATAGATACTGGGGCCAGCCCATGGGTGACTGTGAAGAAGAGCGTACCGACATGGTCTCACCAGGATAAGACGGTCCGGGCGAGAATCGGAACGGGTGGTGGGTTGATGAATGGAGTGAGTGAAATGGGACCATCGCAGGGGGCGACAGTGAAGTTGGGATTGAGCCTTGATGAGGCTTCCTACATATCCCCGTGGAAGGGAATCAAAGTCTGCGTAGTTCGGTAAAGGTGGACCTTGGTCTGATGGGCCTCGTTAGAGTACCGATGTGAAAGTAGACCCGTGGGTCCACTAATGGTGGGCTTGAACCTTGGGAAGGTTTCCTACGTACCATGCCTTGACATGGATCAAAGTCCTCGTAGTTCAGGGAATACAGTTTAACGTCATGCGGGACGATAGTGAACCCTGACGTGAATAAACGACGGGCGATGGGTGTCGGCGAACCGACGTAAATGAGGGACCTTGGTCCAATGGGAGTTAGCCATGAACCTCTGGGAGGCTTCCTACGTACCATGCCTTGACACAGATCAAAGACCTCGTAGTTCAAATGGGAATAGGTGGGCAGTTTAATGTCATGCAGGACAAGGGGGGCATACAGTTTAACATCATGCTAGACGAGGGCGAAACTCGACGTGAACGAACGACCGAGCAATGTGGATTGAACCTCATAGAGGCCTCCTACGTACCATGCCTTGACATGGATCAAAGTCCTCGTAGTTCAGGTGGGAAAGGGTCGCAATAGCTTACCACTGGACCAGAATGCAGTTTAACGTCATGCTGGACCGGGGTGAGACCCGACGTGAAATGATGGGTGGGCTTGAACCTTGTAGAGGCTTCCTACGTACCATGCCTTGACAGGGATCAAAGACCTCGTAGTTCAAAAGGGGTTTGTCGGTGAACCGACGTGAATGCGGACCGTGGTCCAATGAGTGGTGGTCTTGAACCTCTTGGAAGGCTTCCTACGTACCATGCCTTGACATGGATCAAAGACCTCGTAGTTCAGAAGGGGTTTTGTCGGTGAACCGACGTGAAAACGGACCTTGGTCCAATGAGTGGTGGGCTTGAACCTCTGGGAAGGCTTCCTACGTACCATGCCTTGACATGGATCAAA
Source organism: Viscum album (assembly GCA_963277665.1). Lineage (NCBI taxonomy): Eukaryota > Viridiplantae > Streptophyta > Magnoliopsida > Santalales > Viscaceae > Viscum > Viscum album. The sequence continues at coordinate 1,389,448,350 of OY728120.1, forward strand.
GACCTCGTAGTTTAGAAGGGGTTTGTCGGTGAACTGACATGAATGCGGACCTTGGTCCAATGAGTGGTGGGCTTGAACCACTTGGAAGGCTTCCTACGTACCATGCCTTGGCATGGATCAAAGTCCTCACAGTTCACTGAAAATTGGGGTCTTGGCACACCGACAAGAAGACGGTTTGGGCCAATGTTTGTTGGTCTTGAACCTCAAGGAGGCTTCCTACGTACCATGCCTTGACATGGATCAAAGTCCTCGTAGTTCGGAGTGGTCACAACGGCTTGCCGTCGGACGGGAATTACAGTTTAACGTCGTGTTGGACGTAGGTGGGACCTGACGTGAAGAAACGATGGGTGGGCTTGAACCTCAAAGAGGCTTCATGCGTACCATGCCTTGACATGGATCAAAGACCTCGTAGTTCAAATGGGGTCGGTGTTCAGGGTCGGTGCTCACTCTAAGCCCACGTGAGTCATGGTCGGTGTGAGAAACAAGAGGTTGCAAGGACCTGACGATCACGTCGCGAGGGGTGCGTTCGTGAGAAGCGAGAAGGGGCTTACGTGTTGGGCGGCCCATGGTGTTGGGACTTACTCCAGGATGGAGGCCCAGAGGGGGGTGACTCGTTCCCTATCACTCCTTCCACTGACCTTGGTAGTGGGGAAGTACAGAGATGCACGGGTGCAATCATCCGTACGAAAGGTTAGGGGCTTACGCTCTGAGGCAGCCCTTCCCCTACGAACATATGCCACTCCGACAAGGAGGATCTCATTCCATGTGCGGAAGAGTTCCATTCCCGTGGAGATGAGTGGTGTAAAGAATTTTCGAGTTGGGGGGACCCTTCATGAGGGAGACGAGGTTGGGTCACAGTTTAACGTCATGTGTTGAGGACGTGGTGCTTGGCAGTTTAACGTCCTGCAGCTCGGACGAGGTGGGTTCACTCCACACCCCTAGGGCTTACATAACCGGTACCCTCTGGTCCTTGGGGAAGGGAAGGTGCCGGTAAGGACATGGTTAAGGGGGGTTGTGGAACGAACCATCGAGGGGTCCACGTTAGCGTGGCTATGCGAAGAAGAAATAGCCATTAGCGTGCCTATGAGAAGAAGCATTAGGCGAAGCAACGCTACGGGAGGTATTGTCCATGGGACTTTGAAATCACATCGTGCAAACCTGGAGGGTCGCACGGGAAGGGGAATCGCTAAGCAGAGGAGTGTGCTTTGTGAAGTGGGGTGCCTTGGCCTTAGCATGGGGCATAGGTGTGAGTGGAAGGCACTTCGCGAAGTGGAACAGTGTTCGCGGAGCACTGCCTCGCGAAGGAGGAGTGTCTCACGAAGCAGGGTCCTACAAAGCAATGTGCTTCGCGAAGTGGAGAGATCCTGCCTTAGCATAGGGATCACTCATATGGGTTGGGTGTTTCGCGAAGCACAAGTGCTCCGTGGCTGCCTGGGTTCCCTTGGGAATCCCCTTCCTTCGCGAATGCCCTTGAGCTTCGCAAAAGGCATCCCTCTCGGAAGAGGGGCTCAAAACGAGACAAAGCAGAGTCGTTTCGCGAAGTAGAAGTACCTCGCGGAGCTCATGATTCCCGGGGCAAAGTGTACTTCGCGATTCGGGAGAGGAGAAGCCGAAAGGTCCGGTTTTCCGTCGTCGGGATTCAGGGGGAGTCCAGTATTTATAGGGAAGGGGCGCCGCGAAGCAGCGCTTGCGCGCCGCCTCAAGGGCTTCGCGGCGGCTCGCGAACGTCAAATGGGTTCACGGAGGATTACCGCCTCTGGTGCTTCGCGGCAGCTCGCGAACTTCAAATGGGTTTGCGGAGCATTACCGCCTCTGGTGCTTCGCGGCGGCTCGCGAACGTTAAATGGGTTCACGGAGCATTACCGCCTCTGGTGCTTCGCGGCGGCTCGCGAACGTCAACTGGGATCGCGGAGCATTACCGCCTCTGGTGCTTCGCGGCGGCTCGCAAACGTCAACTAGGATCGCGGATCATTACCGCCTCTGGAGCTTCGCGGCGCCTCCATGGTTGGGGCGCTTCGCGGCGGGGCTTCACGGCGGAGCTTCGCGAGGCAGCGCGCCGGCCTTTTTCATTCCTTTCTTTCGGGCCACATTTTTGGCGCCAACAAATGCCCCCCCTCAGACTTGGAGCCGCGGAGGGCGAAGGGTCGAAGTCTGAGGGAAATCGCCAAAATTGTCGGTGGTTCACGATGCAGCATCACGAAGGGGCCCCGCGATGCTCGCCGGGGCCACGGATCCGGACGCGCCGTGATGCTTCGCGCGGGTGAGGCGTGCCGTGATGCTCCGGGTTCGCCGCCTATAAATAGGGGGTCCGACCTATTTTGTCTTCACGTGCCTTCCTTGTCTTTTTTACTCTCTCGACTTCGCGAAGCTCCGCGTACTCCGCGACAGCCCTTCGCGAATCGAGTTTCGCGGAGAACCGCGGGTCTCCAACTCCGCGTCCACGCTAGGCGAACTTCTTGTCGGCCTTGGCCAGACTTCGCGGCTTGGCCTCGCGACCGATATTCGTGATTCAACTTCACGGCCGAGCTTCGCGATTCAACTTCGCGGCCGAGCTTCGCGATCCAGGGGAAAAAAACTCTTCTGAGGGTCGACATCAAAATGGCCCATCAGGAGGCTGTGCTGGGAGTGCTTGCAGATGCTGCTCGTCGGGATGAGATGGCCAACCGTCCAGGCTTGGGGGAAATGGTTCGGAGCCCCTCGGACCACACTTCTTTGACAGATCTGTTGTCGGAAGGTCAGAAGGATTATCCACAGTGCAAGAAACTGCCGTTGTACGACTTCGGGCTGAGGGATGACGTCTTCATCCCTGAGGCGAGAAGGGATGAACCAGCTTGCTGGTTCAGGAGCACACCGTGCCAGCACCAATGGTTCAGGGTGGTCGATGGTCATGCACGGGAGGATTTCACACCCATCACCGCTGACTGTCTCTACAACCATGTGAATGATATCGACGGGAGGCCACTGCAACCGGAGACGTCCCCTCCTCTCTACCGCACCATGCTGAAGGCGGCTTTGTAGGATCCAAGGAAAGGATGGTCTGATGAGTGGGACCTGCACCAGGGCGGCAATTTTACCGACGACTGGGCCTGGGCCTACTGGGTAGGCGCCTCATGCGAGGAGTTCAGGGCCGAGCTGAGGAGAGTGGGATTGTATGAGGCGGCGTGGGCCTCCCAATTCCACATTTACCAACCAAAGCAGCTGATGTCAGAACTGCTGAGTAGATGGTCGTCCAGGACCAACACTTTTCACCTTCATCATAGGGAGGTGGGCATCAGCCTGTGGGATGTCCACCAGATTTCCGGGGTCCCGATCTTGGGGGCCATGTATGAAGAATTCCTCCCCGTCATCAGTGCGTGGGGGGATCCGGAGCAAATGTCGCGACTGGTGTCGGCGCTGATGGCACTTGTCCCTAGAGAGGACAAGGAGGTCGTGAGGGACGTCCACTTCAGGAGGTGGTTCAAATGCTTCCTGAATTTCCCAGAGAATCGAGAGTTCCCTCCAAGGCCTCGGACTTGTCCAAGGGCAGCCCAACGGGGCAAAGGGCACTCGTATTGGCGGGTCTTGGAGGACAGCCAATGGAATACTTGGGGTTTCAGCGTCAGCACCGAACAAAAGCTGATAGTCAGGCTGGCGGCATTCATCGCGGCTCTCATTTGTGGGTGGATCCTACCAGTGAGGGATACAAGCATGGGGGTGCGGCCCAGCTTGTTCATCATGGCATCGATGTTGGCCATGGGGCAGCGGATCAACCTGGGGATTCCGATGCTCACCAAACTGTACAGAATGCTGCAGCACATTAGCGAGGGCAAGAAGCCGCCAAGGATATGTGGGCCCTTCCACCTCCTGTATGGGTGGATCGCAGCGCACATCAGGGGGATTTACGAGTATCCAAACCCCATCTCGCCACCGGGATCGAACTTTCTCCCCTCCATCCTGAACGTAGTTGGGAGCTTCTCGTTCAAACTGGCTGTCCCGATGGTACTGAATCGGGTGTGGAGGGCGGATGAGTTTAATTTCCACCCCTTCCCGTTGCCGACGGGAATACTTTCTGACGACGAGCGAGGAACGGAAGAACATCGGGCTTACCTTCTGGCCTTCCGAGGTGGAGTTTTGGTGGCTCGGATAGATCGTGAGCCAATCTGTGAACCGTACACCCCGCATCGTTTTGCGAGGCAGTTCTGGTGCCTCCAGCGGCTGACCCCGCAGGTCTACTGGGAGGTGCGCCATGAGGAGCACCCGTGTGTGATGAGGCAGTTGTGGCTCATGTTCACACGGGAAGATGGGAAGATGTGGATTTTCCTTCCCCCATCCACCGCCGCTTTCGGATTGGTGAGGGAGTACGCCATCAGCTGGGAGGCTGCCTACCTAGGGGAGATGCTAAATCAATCAACTATCCGGGTCAGTGACGGTGGGTCTTCTCTGTCTCGAGGTCGAGGTCGGAGGGCAGCTAGGGCCGCTCGCGGTAGCGAGGCTGTGATGATGACGAGACCCACACCGGCCGAGGGTATGGCAGCAACGGTGGATCCGGTGGTTCCAGAAGAGCAAGGCCATTCGGAGGGGTGGCCACCGAGGGGATTTCGTCGGATATCCACTCAGGCTCCGGGGAAGCGGCTGCGTCACATCGACATGGCAGAAGATGCTGTCTTTCCGGAATCTTGGGACATTTGGGATGTCAACCGGCAATTCCTCAGACCACCTGAGATGTGGGCCCACTTGAATCGCATCGGGATGGAATTGTCGGGCATAGGCCCAGTTCGGGCTGGATTCATGGTGTCTCCGGCGGAGGTGGAGCAATACCTGGATGAGCTGGAGGATTACGTCCACTCCAGCGGTGTTCCTCGCCCAATGACGGATCGGGTGAGGGTACTGTTGAATCAGACGGTCCCCCCGTAGTTATCGGCTGCCGATCTGAGGGAGCGTTTCCCCTTGCCGGAGGAATCAGAGGACTCTTCTCAGGGGGATGAGGCTGGAGGAGGGAGCCCGTTGGAGGAGGGAGAGGTCGGAGACCGAGGCTCAGAATCCGATGACTTTGCGGAGGCTCTCGAGGTAGCATTCCGAACTTCTCTCCTTACGATCTGTTCTTGAGCCACTATGGGATTCTCACCGATGTCTAGGCCATGCAGGAGGAACTTGTTCGCAGGCCTCGTTCTTTCCCCTTGGTGGGTGATGATGCGGGATCTTCAGAACCCGCGCCCATGGCTGCGTCCAGTTTTGCGTTTGGTGGGACCAGAGCATCAGTGGAGGCTCTCCCGGAGTCTTCAGACCTCCCAAAAATATACGGAGGGCCTCGCCTCGGGGTCCCCTTAGTACCGGCTCAGGAGCAGCGCCAGGAGGTCGATCTTTGTATGTCTCCTCCACCGGTTCCCTTGTCGCCATATGTAGACTATGCCTGCCAACTAACGTTCATGTCCCTCTCTGTCGTACAGTTATCCGACTGGCGTGGGCTGCTGCAGCAAGACTGGTCGGGATGTCTGGTGGCATCCCTCCTAGGGGAATGCCGGTGATGGTGGCGATAGTCCCTCCACCTCCTCAAGCTGCGACGCACACCATCACTGGCGGGACCACCAGCAGGGCCGTACCTGAAGTCATCGAGGTGGACTCTGAGGAAGAGGATCAACCGGTCGGTCCCAGTCCTGTCGTGCCTGCGTCGGCGTCAGGTGTCGTACCAGATTCAACACCAGATGCAGATCCCGCTGAGGAATTCCTGCAGGCATATCCTGCGTACGAGCCTGCCAACCGCGCGGATTGGGACGAAACGGCCTCCGATGAGGAAGACAGCAGCATAGTCCGTCTCCGGTCGTGGAAGCTGATCACGCGCTTTATCAGGGACACTCCCCAAGCGCAATGGCTGGCCGAAATGGATAGGCTATGCTCGCGGTTGCGCGAACTGTGTGCCAGGGGAGTGGATGCCCAACGCCCTCATGTGCTCATCCGAGAGCTCATGGCTGAGAAGATCCGGAAGCATGATCGTGGGTTGAGCATGGGATGGTAGTGGAGGAAGGTGACCAGCATTAGGAAGCTTTAGGAGGCTGAAGTCGAGGTCCAACAGATGCAGATCCGGGCCAACGAGCTTTCAGCCACTCTTGGTACGGAGTCTGAGCTGGTCTCACGATTGAAGGCCCAGCTGGCAGAGGCTGAGGAGCATATGGGGAAGACCTCTGGAAGGATGGCTGCCATCCAGGCCGAGGTAGAAAGGGCCAGGGCCAGAGTTGACGAATTACGACCCGCCACTGCTGAAGAGGAGCGGGAGTTGAATCAGCGGCAACAAGCTTTGGACGCCGCAAGTCAGCGGGTGGCGGAGCTGCAATGCTCTTTTTACGGGGTCAACCCGTCCATGGGGGAAGTCAACCCCTGAGTATTGTAACAAACCCAAAAGAAACTTTTATTAGTACTTTTGTGCTCCAACTCATTCTTTCTCCTTTGTTTTGAGTGCCGTGGCACGCACGATTTCCACAGCTTGAATTGCCTTGTTACATCCCTACAATGTTTGCCGGACGTTTGGCGACAATCCTTCAAATCCACATGGGTCGAGCCCAATGTGAGATGTAGGAGGTAGTTGTCTTGATCGGAGAAGGAACTTCCAAGATATCCAAATTACCGTTTCTTCAACGTGCTCTTATGCACGAACGGGGCAACACCAGGGGCGCTAAAATCGGTCCAAACAGATGAAAATGGGAAGTGTGAATCACGATACCCAAATTCAGAACACTGTGGGGATGGTGTGACAATAAAGGACAACCGTTAACCGTGGCGGACAAACGGTATCCTTACTGCATTATCCTGAAATGGGGACAATAAATGAGGGTCGACCGTTGACCATGTTCGAAACACGGGACCATGTCACAAGTGTTGTCAATCAATCCTTCGGGACGTTGGTCCAGGACAGTAGGTGGACCATAGGTCAGACATCCATACTGTTAGGGGGTCCTTCCAGGCATGACCCGTCTTTCGGAACGTTGGCTCGGGACGGTAGGTGAGCCGATGCGGCATGAGACCAGGCCGTTAGGGGGTTCCTTCAGACATGAAATAGGACGAGGGTCCGAATAAGGGGCACGCAAAGCATGGAATATGGAGTGATGGTTTGTTCAAACAGAATCCAACACTTCGGTAGTTACACCACCGTGGTGGGAGTATGCCAGATGGGCGCATCGGTCTGATCACGGATCATTCTTTCTTCCAGATAGGGCCTCTCTGGCGAGGGCTGGAAATGGGGAGGAACAAGATTTTGTGATTCCAGGGGCTGAACCCTGGGTGAAATGCCTGGGTGTCTCTACGTATCCCACGTGATGATGGGAATCAAGCCGTACGTAGTTCTGAAAGCGCAGTTTAACATCATGCGGGACGGGGAACATCCCGACCGTATTGGCACACATCCTACCAAAACTACTAAGCCCACGTGAGTCGTGCTCGGTGCGGGAAACAAGCAGTAGTGGCGGGAATTTCCTGACACAAAAGGGGCAGGTTAGGGCAAAGGGACGCTCGGTGACTACTAGCCCAATGACACTAACATGATCATTTAGCGCACCTAGATGCGCGAAGAGAAAGAGCCAAGTATGATGGAGTTCCACTTGAACATGAGGGAGTGGAAATGTGTGAATCATGATGCTCGAGATTCGGATCATGATGATGGCGGCGTGACGATGGAGGATTACTGCTGACCATGTTCGGAACACAGCATCCTGTCGCGTTAGCCTAAAATGGGGACAAACAAATGAGGGTCGACCATTGACCATGTTCGAAACACGGGACCATGTCACAAATGTTGTCAAATATCTGTAGGGACGTTGGCCCGACACGATTGAAGGGCCCTTAGGTCCATCATTCATGGAGAGCCCTTAAGCTTAGTATCCACGTCGTCTGAGGGTCCTTTTGGATGTGGAAGAGGATGAGGATCCAAATAGAGAGCTCACGAAGCTTGGTCATGGGATGAGGGGAATGTCCCTGTGAAAATCACACGCTTCGGGCTCTTTGTCAAAACACATCTGAATACGGCGACGAAACGTATTAGAGAGAGGGATCAGATTCCTTTCCCTTGGGGAGATCTTAGTTTAGGGTCATAGAATTCGGACCATGGATGGGTAAAGGGATCAGGGGACGCATGGCATCAAAACCTGACGTGAATGAGGACATAGTCCTACTTACCATGCGTTCTCTGAGGAAATGCTCGAGTCGAGGGACCGAACACAAGGGTTAGGCTGGGCCCGCGGGGAAGCACCCGGGCGCTCCTACGTATCTCATAAGGATGAGAATCAAGCCATACGTAGTTCTAGAAGGTGGCACGATAAGGTACCAGTGCCAGGGGAAAAGGGAAGTGTGGGCATGGCCCTTGCACTAAAAGAAGCGGAATTTGATAACTCTTGTTTGTTCTTTAAGGTGAATTGTTTTTTTTGTGAAGCGACAGACCTAGAATAGTAGGTCGTGATGTCGCCACAAGGATCAAGTAGTGATGGGCATTGAAAAATGGCATGGCATGTGACCAATACCCAACGTGATGTCCTCTACAACGAGGTTACCACAATGCGGTGCCATTTTTCGTCGTGCGGCTGGGACGATAATGTCACAGTTTAGGGTCGTATGATAGGACCAAGCATGCATTTTATCGTCATGCAGCGCAGACGTAGAAGAGACGATGCTAGGCTGGAAATGTGCGTAGTGTTATAAAACAAAATTGACAGAGACATGATCCCACATCAAATTGTACGCCATCCGGAGAGGGAAACCTTAGGCCGAGGGGCCTACACAGAAGTGAAACAGGGAGAGAGACTGGCTTCCTGAATGGGTTGTACCCGGAGACAGGGCGTCTGGGCAGTCCTACGTATCCCATGAGGATGGGAATCAAGTTGAACGTAGTCCCGAATGGATCTTAGTTTATGGTCTTAGAGCTCGGACCATGGGAGCCCCAAAGGACGCCAGATTGCAGCTTTGTCCCCCTAGCATGCAAAGGTGCACTGAGGGATAGCGCCAAAAGTGTTGAGATTCCACCTGGACATTATGGGGTGGAAAATGATGTGAATCATGCAACCAACATTCGAGGACTGAAGAGGCTGGCGTGACGATAGAGAATTACTACTGACCATGTTCACAACACAGCATCCTGTCGCGTTAGCCTGAAATGAGGACTAACAAATGAGCATCGACTGCTGACCATATTCGCAACGCGGGATTTTATCGATTTGTTGTCCAAAACCCTAGGGGGCGTTGTCTCGTAACGGTAGGAGAGCCCTTGGGAGTAGTATCCAGGTCGTTATTGGGGGTCCCTCTGGGTGTGAAAGGTGATGGAAATCCGAATGGAGGGGAACACGAAGCTTGACAAGTGGAAGGAACTTGATCAAGTTGAATCTGACACTCTTGGTCGTAGACTAGAGTGCTCTTAATACATGGGTGAACCACTGCAAGGAGTCAAGGGACTCAACTTTGAGGGTGACCAAGAGATGGAAGGTTCCCGGGGGAAGGGGGCACGGTGCCCAAAACCTTGTATCATACCTACACATCCCCCTTCTGGAGAGGTATAGACCAAGTGGCCTAGGTGACCGGGAGATCAGGAGATCACTAGGAGGTGGGGCTGGACCCGAATCTTAAACATTCAGGTGGTCCTACGTATCCCATGAGGATGGGAATCAAGCCACACGTAGTTCTGAAGGGTGCCTTTTAATGTCATGCAGGACAAGGAATAGGAGGGCCAACTCTCAGAACGGGGTGTGCGTGGTGCAGCTATTGCAAACCTGTCGTGAATGAGGACATAATCCTACACTACGCCACGCGGTCCCGTGGCCGGGGTCCCAATGGTAGGACCCGAGAGAGGTGAACTTGCTGAACTCAAGCTGGACCCAAAGACAAGGGGTCTTGAACGTAGTTCCAGATGAGAGTCTTAGTTTATGGTCTTAGAGCTCGGACCGTGGGTGGTGACAACTCCCGAGTAAGCACAGATGTTAACCCAATCCCTAAGCCCACGTGAGATAAACTCGGTGTGGGAAACAAGGGGGGTATCCTCATCGCAATACTTGGGGCGTCCATCAAAGGGGAGTCAGCAGAGAGTTCCAAAGGGCACTTTTGATGTAGCTTGTTCCTCCAACGCGCAGACGTGCACGGGGGAAAAGTACCAAGAGTTCCGAGACTCTACTTGGACATGATGAAGTGATGAAGGGTGTGAATTGTGTACCCGGCATTTGGGCTTAATGGGTTGGCGTGGCGATAGAGGAAGGCTGTTAACCATGGTGGAAACACAGCGTCCATATCACGTTAGCCTGAGGTGGGAACAACAAACGAGCATCGACCGCTGACCATATTCGCAACGTGGGATTTTATCGATTTGTTGTCCGAAACCCTCGGGGGCGTTGGCCCGTATCGGTAGTAGAGCCCTTGGGAGTAGTATCCAGGCCGTTCTTGGGGGTCCCTCCGGGTGTGAAAAATGATGAAAGCCCTGATGCGGGGATACGCAAAGCCTGGAAAGCAGGCTCGGATGTGTCCAAGTAAAGCTTGGCATTCCAGGTAATAAACCAGAGTACTCTTAAGCACATTGGTGAACCGCCGAAAAAGGGATCGACGAAACAGCTTAGTAGGGGGGAGCATGGCGTGGTCATTACGAGATCGTCGTGAATGAGGACATAATCCCACACCACACCATATGATCCTCTCATGGAGGAAGGATAGGCCAAGGGACACGACACCATATGATCCTCTCATGGAGGAAGGATAGGCCAAGGGGCCAAGATGGGATGAGGATTCCCGAGAGATGGGGCTGGACCCGAGTCTTGGACATCCAGGTGGTCCTACGTATCCCATTAGGATGGGAATCAAGCCACAAGTAGTTCTTGGGATGCAGTTTAACGTCATACTAGATGAGGAGGGGAGTAATATACTCCTAATCAAGGTGTATAGTATGGCGAAGAAGCTGACGTAAATGAGGACATAGTCCTACATCACACCATGAAATCCTATAAGAGAGGACCCGGGCTATGGCCCGGAAAGTCCAAGGGGCCTGGGGCTGAGCCTCGGTAAGGAAGGCCTGACTAGCTTGCAGTTTAACGTCTTGCAGAGAGGACGAGGGGCCAGGGGCCCAAGGAGGCCAAGGGGCCTGAGGCTGGGCCTCGTAAGGGGAGTCGTACGGCATGGTACATGATCCCGACGTGAATGAGGACGTAGTCCTACACTACACCGTACACTCCAGGTGAGAGATTGGGGAGAAGGCCAAGGGGCCTAAGATCAGGCATCAGTCAGGAAGGCCTGAATGGTTTGTAGTTTAACGTCTTACATGAGGACGAGGGTCGGGGACCCGAAAAGGCCAAGGGGCCTGAGGCTAGGCCTCTTAAGGGGAGTCGTACGGCATGGTACATGATCCCGACATGAATGAGGACGTAGTCCTACACCACACCGTACACTCCAGGTGAGGAATCATGGGTCGTGGCCCGAAGAAAAGGGGAAGTTATCAGTCAGAAAGGCTTGACTGGTTTGCAGTTTAACGTCTTACATGAGGATGAGGGTCGGGGACCCGACAAGGCCAAGGGGCCTGAGGCTGGGCCTCATAAAGGGAGGGCGTACGGCACGGTACATGATCCCGACGTGAGCGAGGACATAGTCCCACATCACACCGTACACCCTTATGAGGAATCCTGGGCCGTGGCTCGGAGAAAAGGGGAAGTTATCAGTCAGAAAGGCCTGACTGGTTTGCAGTTTAACGTCTTACATGAGGACGAGGGTCGGGGACCCGAGAAGGCCAAGGGGCCTGAGGCTGGGCCTCGTAAAGGGAGGGCGTACGGCATGGTACATGATCCTGACGTGAGCGAGGACATAGTCCCACATCACACCGTACACCCTTATGAGGAATCTTGGGCCGTGGCCCGGATCGCTAGCACCACCTGGGGGAAGTTTGTCACCTCGGGATGGGGCAGAATGAATCACTGTTCTTGATGCCTGGGGAATCTCGGGGTGGACCCGAAGATCCAGGACACTGTTGACCATGTTCGAAACACAGCGTTCCTATGGTGACCCGTATGGGGGCAACAAATGAGCGTCGACCGCTGACCAAATTCGCAACGCGGGACTTGTATCAGCTTGTTGCTTGAAAACCCTCGGGGGCGTTGGCCCGTATCGGTAGGAGAGCCCTTGGTCATTGTATCCAGGCCGTTCTTGGGGGTCCCTCTGGGTGTGAAAAATGATGGAATCCCAGTCAAGGAGTGGGTGAAGCATAGTTGTATCCATCCACGAAAGGGGCAAACACCTCTAGGGAGGAATGTGCAGCCGGGTCGAGGCTTGCTCGACGTGGGTCGGGGCAAAAGTGTGCACCCTTCCATGTCTTGACCCGAGGGGAAGATTTTGTCTTTTGGATTGGGCCAATGGACGAAATGTCCGGGCGTTCCTACGTATCTCAAAAAGATGAGAATCAAGCCATACGTAGTTCTTGAAGGCCATGCAGTTTAGCGTCATGCGGTGAGGACGTGGGAGGATAGAAGAATGGGAGTGGGCGCATGGTGCGACCTTTACAATCTTTGCGCGAGTGGGGTTGCATGAGCGGGGCCAAGAAAGCCTACCCCCTACTACACAAAGATCCTCCAAGGAGACTATTCCCAGGGGGAATAGCGGAAGAGAAAAGCTTGGGGCTGGGCTCAAGACGAGGCGTTCGAGCGTTCCTACATATCCCATGAAGATGGGAATCAAGCCACACGTAGTTCTTGACATGCAGTTTAACGTCATGCGAGACGAGGGGCATTTCATTCGGGGAGGTGTGCGGTATGGTACATGATCCCGACGTGAATGAGGACGTAGTCCTACACCGTACCGTACGATCCCGTAAGAGGGTAAGTCGGGGAGGCCAAGGGGCCTGAGGCTGGGCCTCGGTCAGGAAGGCCTGACTGGCTTGCAGTTTAACATCTTGCTGTGAGGACGGAGATGCAGTTTAAGGTCGTGCGGGACCAAGTCGCAGTTTAGGGTCGTGCAGGACCCTCTCGCAGTTTAGGGTCATGCAGGACCACTTTTACCCTAGGCAAAGTATCGCTTGAGGAATTTGGCATTGGTGGGAGGGGTTATACGCTCTCCATCTGTGGTCACCAAGGAGTATGCTCCGTTGGGGTAAACCTTATGGATGATATAAGGCCATTCCCATTTGGGTTCTAATTTGGGAGGTTTCCTACCGGGAATCATTGGCGCTCGAAGGGCCAGTACCAGGTCACCCTGTAGAAAAGAGCGAAGATGAACCTTCTTGTCGAAGGCCCTCGCTATCTTGTCCTGATGCCTTTCCAGATTGTGCAGGGCACGAAGTCGGTTCTCGTCCAGTGCTTCCAATTTAGCTAGACGGATCTCGGCTACCTCATCTGATGTCTGGTGATCATAAACTGCAGTGCGTAGCGACGGCAGCTGGATCTCAATGGGTAGGATGGCCTCAGCTCCATACACCAGGGAATATGGGGTCACCTGGGTAGAGTTGTGATTCATAGTCCGGTAAGCCCAGAGGGCGTTGGGGAGCTTGTCCGGACAACTTTTCTTGTTCTGGCCAACCATCTTCTACAGAATGTTAGAGAGGGTTTTGTTGAACGCCTCGATCTGTCCATTTGCCTGCGCATAGTAGCGGGAAGTATGGTTTGACCGGATGTCGTACTTGGCGTACAATTTTTTCAGTTCAGCCGCTCGGAAGTTGGTGCCGTTATCAGTGAGGACTGTGTGAGGGACCCCAAACTGGTGGATAATGTTGGAGCTCACAAAGTCAATGATAGAACGGGCCTTGACCTCTTTGAGCAGAACTGCCTCTGCCCACTTGGAGAAGAAATCTGTAGCAGTCAAGATGAATCTGCACTGGCAGGCTGTTGCCGGTGGATACGGTCCCACTACATCAAGTCCCCATACCTCAAATGGCCAATAGTACTTGGTGGGGTGGAGGGGTTCTGGCAGCCGATGCAAGAAGTTGGCGTGTACTTGGCACGCGTGGCACCTCTTGGCAAACCCAATGCAATCATGGATCATGGAGGGCCAGAAGTACCCTAACCTCCAGATTTGATGGGACAGCTTCGGCCCAGCTTGATGGGCGCCACAGGAACCGGCGTGAACCTCTTGCATAACTTGAGGTATCTCTACTCCTTGGATGCAATGGAGGAGGACACCATCGAAACTCCGTTTATAGAGGATCTGCTCAAGACTGGGGCCACTCTGGAGGGTAAATTGAAGTGCGCGGCGTCGGATTCGCTCGCGCTCAGCCCGGTCGTCCGGGAGGCGACCATTTTGGAGATACTCAACAAAAGGTGCCCTCCATTCGGGAGTGACTTCCACCACTGCGTCTGACGAACTCAGGACTCCCAATATGGAGGGTCCCGCGGTGAGATGACTTACCCGCAGGCCATCGCCATCCTCTTGGGTGACGGGGGCAATGACTCTCCGGTGTGCCACATGTATGATTAGGTCATCTTGCTCAGGTTCTGCGAGCGACGCGGCCAAGACAGCCAAGGAGTCTGCTTGACCGTTATGCGACCGTGGGACATGGGTAACCTTTGGTCGAGATGAGAACTGGGCTATTAGGCGGAGGGTGTACTCCAGCAACGGTGCGATCTCTGGCTTCCTGATGACATAGTCTCCATTAACCTGTTTGATTACCAGCTCGGAATCTCCCTTCACATGTAGATGGGGGACATGGATCTCAAGGGCCAACTCGAGGCTGGTGATGAGAGCCTGGTACTCTGCCTCATTGTTCGTAAAACCTTCTGACAACAGGAACGAGTACGGCAGGACGGCTTGCGCTGGGGTAATGAAAACAACACCCAGACCCACTCTGTTAAGCTTGGGGTCATTGATCCTTCTACCGGTGGGGCTCCGGGAGGCGCCGTCGAAATGCATTTGACAACACGGGACAGCATGATCGACTGAGAGGATCATCTCATTGGGGAAATCCAGGTCCAGGGATTGATCCGCAGAGGTTGGATGGGCAGCTAAAAAGTCTGCCAATGCCTGTCCCTTAACGGCCTTCTGAGGCACGAACCTGATATCAAACTGCTGGAGAATCACCGCCCACCGTGCTAGTCGGCCAGTCAGCATGGGGCGGTTCAGGATGTACTTCAGCAGATCTACCCGAGAGGTCAATTGCACCTCGTGGTGTTGCAGGTAGTGTCGCAACTTCTGCACGGCGAAGACGAGCGCAAGGTAGCTCTTTTCTATAGGGGAGTATCTGACCTCCGTATCGAGAAGCATGCGGCTGAGATAGTAGAGACTGTTCTCAGTGCCCTCGTTATTCTTCTGGGCGAGCAGCGCGCCGAGGGATCTCTCCAGGGAGGTCACATAAAGGACCAGCGGCTTTACGGAGATGAGTGGCATCAAGACCGGAGGTTGGAGCAGATACTGCTTGACTTCCTCGAAGGCGGTCCGACACTCCTCATCCCATTCATAGGCGGCGCCCTTCTTCATGAGCCGGGAAAAGGGCTTACACTTGCCGGCTAGATTCGCAATGAATCGGCGTATATAGGCTAAGTGGCCTTGCAGGCCTCGAAGCTCCCGAATGTTGCTCGGGGGAGGCATTTGGCTGATGGCCTTGATCTTCTCCGGGTCGATCTTGATACCTCGGTATCTGACAACAAAGCCCAGGAACTTCCCGGAGGTGACTCCGAAGGCACACTTTAGCGGGTTCATCTTCAGGCGATGGGAACGGAGGAAACCGAACACTTTCTCGAGGTCTTTGAGATGGTCCTGGCACTGATGTGACTTGACTACGAGGTCCTCTACGTAGCATTCCACCAATGTCCCGAGGATCGTTTTGAATATGCGATGCATGGCCCTCTGATAAGTGGCACCTGCATTCTTCAAACCGAATGGCATAACCTGTTAGAAAAAGGTACCTTGGGGAGCCCTGAAGGCAGTGGACTCCTCGTCTTCAGGGGCCATCCAGATCTGGTTATACCCGGAATACCCATCCATGAAAGAGAGGGCTTGGAACCCGGCCGTGGCGTCAATCAACAGCTCCGTCACTGGGAGTGGGAAGTCATCCTTTGGGCAGTGGCGATTGAGATCGCAGAAGTCGATGCTGACTCTGATCTGCCCATTCTTCTTCCTGACCGGCACAATGTTGGCAAGCCATTTGGGGTACTGGACCTCCTTAATGAAGTTGTCTTTGATAAGCTTGTCAACTTCGGCCTCAACCATAGCACCATGAGAAGGGTGCATTTTCCTGGGAGGCTGCTTAAACCCACAATGTTTTGCCGGGAGGCCCAGACGGTGGACGGCCACTTGGGGATCCAGCCCCGGCATATCATCATAACTCCAGGCAAACACATCACGGTGATGTTTGAGGAAGTCTATGTACTGCTGCCGCTCTTCGAGGGATATGGCCGCACTGATTAATGTGGGTCTCGGATCTACCTCGCTACCAAGGTTCACCTGTACCAATTCATCAACCGTGGTAGAGACACCTTCTTCAAAGGCGGGGGGAGCATCCTCCAAGTCTTCCTCCCCAGCCGTGGGGGGACTTCCCGCGACGGAAGATACTTCTGGGCTCTCAAAACCCGAGGGGCAGCTGGTACCGGCTTGGGCAGCAGCGGTCATCACATCAGGAGACTCACTTGTCGTTGAGACCATAGCAATGAATGAATTTGATCCTATCCCATCTGGCCTTCGGCCTAAGGGGCCATGCTTGATAATATCAAAGCAGTGGTGACGTGTCGGCCCGAGTCGGTGAATTCCAGCCCGGCGGAGGAGACACGTATGGCGCACCGCCGTTGTCATCAGCTTGACGTCCCAGTATCGTACAGGGGTATGAGGTTCCGGGATGACCCGAGCCTGGTTGGTGTAGGAGTACGAGATGATTTTCCACCGTTGCTTGGACACGGGAACATGCCTTCCTTGCGTACCCGAAACAACAAAACATTGCCCCATGTCAGGGGTCGTGGCCTCCAACCGGTGGATCGGGAGGATGTAGGCGTTGTCCATTCTTGCCCAGGGATCACTTGTGATCGGGGCGGGCTCATCCTCGCTTACCAGGATTTGCTTGTCCTTACTTTTGTAATAACCTGCATCCAGATAGCGGGCCTCACAAGAAGCGGAAGGGGACGCGTCTCCTTGGAGCACGCCTACTCGACCGTTGAGCGAGTACTTGAGGCACTGGTGATACGACGAGGGGACCGCTGCATGCAGATGGAGCCATGGCCTACCCATCAATGCGTTGTAGGCGGTGTCCTGAGAAACAACCATGAACTTGGTTCTGGAAATTAAGCCACCGAACTGAGTCTTCAGGCGGATCTTGCCGACTGGGGTTTGCTCTGTCCTGTCGTACCCCTGGATTCTGAGGTCAGAGGGAGTTAAATCAGCTTTGGACATACCCAGCTTTCGCAGTGTCCGTGTCGTAATTAGATTGATTCCAGAACCCGTGTCAATGAGGCAGCGGTGGACTTCCACGCCGTTGAAGTGGCCAGTGATATACAGCGGGCGAATGTGCCCCTGTATGGGAGGGTCCTCATCTTCACTGGAGAACGAGATAACCGCCTGACATTCAGCGTTTTCAATTGTCTCGGTATGGAAGGCTTCCGCAGCTGCTACTTCCGTCTCGAACTGGAGGGGGCTCCTTAGGGCCTCGGCAAGTGCCTCACGCATCTCGGATGACAGGCGCAGGGCCTCAAGGATGGAGAGCCTTGCCGGAATGTCGGCCAGGTGCTTTAGGACATCATACTTGCGTGCCAAACGTGAACCTCTGCTTATAGGGGGTTTTTGGCATTTGGAGGCATAACGGGTCCTGCTGGCTGAACCGGCGATTGACTAGTACTGGGTACATCTTGCTGCCTACCAGTAGAAGCCTGAAGAGTAGTCACCGGACTAGGATTGGACAGTGGAGGCTGGCCTGTAGCCGGGCAAGACTGACTATGATACGGACGAGGCAGCTCTCCCCGATCCAGTAGCACGAACGGCGGTGGAGGTAGAGCTGAGGGTGCTGGATGGGTCTGCGCGTGCTGAGATCTGCGATGAGCCTGCTGCCTGGTCTCGGTAGCGTGCACGGCTTGGCCACAAGTGCCTGCTGACGTACCTCGATGACCGGTGTGATTGCGATTCTGCTGACGTTGACGTCGGCTGGAAACGTTGGGGAGGTCTGCCTGGGGTTCCCCCTCGTCGGGGGTCATATAGGGCTTTACCAGCTCCATGGTGTTAAACGAAGCGTACCCTTGGCTATCGCTCGAGGAGTCATCCACCGCTGGGTGGATTCTGGGAGGAATACCCATTTCGGGGGGCAAAAAGTCGCCAAATGTGCGGGATGACGACGGCACCGTTGGTGCACGTTGCTTCTTCTTGTGTCGCCTCTGCTTGCCCTTTTGGGAAGAGGTCGGCTGCGAAGACGATGCGGAGGTACCGACCATTTCTTCTGAAGGTTCTGACTGCTTCAGGCGCGCCCGGATGATACCCTGGGCACGAACGACAGTTTTTCGAGTCATCCAGTCATCGTATTTCCGGGACCCGCGGTCGGGGACCTGTTGCCATTCACCCTCGTTGTCGCTGCTGATCCCTGATCCTGCAAAGACACCCGCCACTTGGGCTGGTGCTGGGCCCAACTTGACTATGTTGTTGTTGAAGTGGTCCTGAAGCCAGCCTTTAAACACATAGCATCGCTTGAGGGTGTGCCCCAGGATCCGATGATAAGGGCAGTAGTTGGGGTGATCGGTGAGATGCGCCTCTGCCGGCCTTCTGCACTCAGGCAGACGCACAATCCCTTGCTCTAGAGCACTTCAGAAGTAGCCAGGGACCAGATTTTCGTTGAACGAATAGTTCTGGTAACTTCTTTCCGGATAGGGGGCACTGGGGGCCTGGTCCTGACGAGGGACCGGAGGGGCCTGCCGAGGAGGCGGTGCCTGGTTGTCTCGCCTAGGTGGCGGTGGCGCGTTGCGCGGGGGAACCTGTCGGTTCTGAGGCGGTCGTTGCTGGGCAGGAGCCTGTGCTTGAGGTGGAGGACCTATGTGGGGTTGCGGGGGTGGTGTCGCCGGCAGCAACTCCATCTACCTCGGGGCTTCTATTTGAGCCACCGCGGTGGGTTCATCCCTGGCGGTCCTCCTGGCTGGGATCATAGGGGGCAGCAAACGTGCCTGACTAGCCTGTTGCAGGGCTTCCTCGAGGCGTTGGGCATTATCCGAGAAATCTATGAACCCTCCAGGGTAGTTCTGGGTAATCAAGGAGGGTACCAGCTCTGTCTTGACGTTCCCCACACACATCGTCAGTAATTTCTCCTGAGTCAGTGGAATATCGAGGGAGTACGTAAGTCCCTTCCACCGGGCGATGAAGTCTGCGACTCGCTCATCAGGCCTTTGCTTGCACTTGAAGAGGTCTGCAATGCTGGTCTTTCGCGTGGTGGAGCTGAACTGGTACAGGAACTTCCAGCGAAGATCCTCCCAACCGGTCACTGATCCGATAGGGAGCTGGCTGTACCAGACGAATGTCAGACCTTCCAATGTCTGTACAAAACATCGGAGTTTGGTGGCTTCTTGCTGAGCTGGGGTCCCTAGCATGGGGCCACACCTGGAAGAGAAATGAGCCAAGTGCTGGGGCGGGTCCCCTGTCCCATTAAAAGGCGAGAAAGTGGGGTTCCCAAAACCCGGAGGTGCAGGCATATCATCCACCCACGCGGGATAAGGCTTGCCATCCGGTGGGACCGCCACTTGCCGCGTTTCCAACGCCTCAAGGCGGGCTGTGAGTGCCTCAATAAGGTCCTCCGGGTGGGGGTCCCTGTCTTGATGGGGATCCCTAACCACAAGTGCATTGCCAGGTTCTTCAACACGGTAGATGGCTTCGGCCGCTCGTGGGTCAACTGGCTGGATGACCTACGGGGCGACTGGGGGAACCCGGGTTGGATTCTTCATATTGCCTCGTCGCTCGGGGGGGGGGGGGGGTTGGCGAGATGTATCGCGCCCTCTTGCTGTATGTTCCGGATTCTGGCCTGTCTGTGGCAATAGCATGATCAGGGTTGCCCGGAGGCATCTCATCGGGGGGGAATTGTTCCTGCCCCTGCTGCCCCGGCCTGGGATTACCATAATCGGGTCGCCGCTCTGCGGTGCGCTCATCCAAGTGTTCGTCAACCAGCCTCTTCTGCTCAGCAAGCTGCTGGCGTAACGCGGCCTTCTCAGGATCCTCGTCCGTTTTCTGCACAGAAGCAGACGGGTTGTAGTGCTTGACGGTTCTGACGTTCTCTTTACCCTTGTCGGCATTTTGACTGAGTACCAGCGACTCTGTGGGTACAGGCAGGCCTAGCAGGTTCCTCTGTTGACGGGTAACTCTCCCTGATGGGTCGAGCAGTGGCGGTGCGCCCTCTGGGGGGAAGTCTCCATCAAGGAGTTCCAGTTCGTCTTCCCTGTCCACAATATCGGCCATGTGGACCGCGATTCCTCTCGAGGGCATGTCCTCGATGTCGCATAGCGAATCGGGTTGTCGTCGAATAGGATCGAAAAGAAGGGCAACATAGTGTCCCCAACCATGGACTTGCACATGGGGGGTGGCTTCCCTGACGATCTTGCGGAGTGCTTTAAGACTCTGAACGCATTTTCGTTGGAGGGCACTCTGGTGACCTGGCGACTCGGGGTGCTGGGCCACAAGGAGCGTGGCTGCATCGATCAGGAGACACTGTTCGCCAATCTCCTTGAAGTGCTCTCGACTCCTGGGGTATACCACCTGTTCGCAACGGAGGTGGAAGTGTGTCGCCCACAGGGTTCGATAAAATCACCCCACTTCTTCAGGGGTAAGAGACTCTGGTATGCGGAAATTCAGTGCCGCCATCGGCCAGAACTTCTCTGGGAAATAGTCCACTGAAAGAATACTCCAGAAGCTCCTGGGTTCGGCCTCGGGGTCTGGCCCTGTGTTGCCCCACTCGTCAACCGGGGGCGGCTGAGGGACCGGTAGCGGTACCGAGGCGGACCTCTGGGATAGCAAACTCGGCGGTGGAGAATACGGCGAGCGAGCGGACTAGCCACCGAATTATGGGCCTTCCTCTGAAGAGCGAGGTGACCTGACCACAATGTCACGATAGGATGGGCTAACAGCCACTGCTTCAGGCACGGGAATCGCCGTTACCGGTGCCTGGTCATGTCGTTTCTCTACCGTCGTTGGCCCCCAAAATAACTCTACGTGATCTCCGGTAGAGGTAGAGGGCTCTTCTGGTGACAGAGGCGGTGATTGCGTGGTCGAGACCTGCGGAATTCCCAGGATTTCTTCCTCCTGGATGTACCTACGGAGAGAGACGGGAATCCGGTGGACCTCAAATTCTGGGAGAACGAGGCTGACGCGTCTGGTTCCTGCCCCGGTCCTTGATACGGAGGAGCTGGGAGAAGGTTCCATGGCTGAGTCGTACTCCACTTCAGAGTCGGAGAAACGAGAAGGTTTGATCTCCACCCTAGATTTCCCAGGATTCTTCTTGTGGCGGCGGCGACCCGCTATCCTGCCCCGGGGTGGCTCTTCGGGACAGGGTTGATCCCTATCATGGAGTCGCGGGGCGGCAGTGGCGCCGTGGCGGAGAGGGCCCCCGCTCGAGATGCCCGAGGTGCGAGGGGCACTAGGGCAAATATCGAAGGGTACGTGGGGAGGGCCTCCACGAACACCCATGTAGGCGGAGCCTCTGTTGGGATCGGCAGGAGCATGGGGAGGACCTTCATGGTCAATGCAGGCGGAGCGAGGCTGACCTTCACTCCTTGAGTTGCTGGGGCGAGGAGGACCTTCGCCAGTCGTAGAGAGGACGTATGGGGGACCCCCACGTTGAAGAAGGGTCGGATGCATGGTGCCTTCCGATTGGCAGTCGGGGGCAGGAGAATGGGCTCCATACCCTGTGTAGTGGGCGGGGGAAATGTTTCCGCGCTGAGCGTCACTGTCGCGGGGCAGGTCTTCCTGCAGGATGGGGGTAGCATGAGGCATGCCTCCATGACGAACCTCGGATCGGGGAAGGCCCACGCTCTGTGGAGTAGTGGTACGGGGAGGACCTCCGTACGGGGTGACATTACCGCAGGTTAGCTCGCGGCGATCACCACTTGGGCCTGCAACCCGGAGAGTCAACCCAACCTGCCCATGGGGCGGTTGGGGTCTCAATATTGGTTGGGCGAAGGGGTGCCCCTGCTCAATGCACGCGGGGGCTTCATGATGCAGGTCGGCGGTGGCTCGGGCCACTGTAGCTGTCAACGTGGACGCGCCTGAGCGAGCGTCCTCAGCCCGGGCCCGGCGCTGACGTCGGGTCAGGCGGGTCGGTGTAGGTGGTGCAGGGACGTAGTTTGCTTGCTCTTCCTGCGAGGACGGACGGCGGCGCTGACGCGGCCGGATAGGAGCTCTCGCCTAGGGCCCCCGGGTCGGGGCCCTGAGCGGACTGAGCCGGACAGCGCCCGCCTCTTCAGCGTAAGGCGAGGAGTCGTCAAGGCATTCCGGGGATAGGCTCCCGAAATGGTTGAATGTCGGAGTGGGGAGCAGGGGCTCCCTGCGCGGCCTGTTAGGGCGGCGTTGACGGCGGGGCCTGGAGGCCTCCAGGTCCAAGCGGGCCATATCCCTGGTCGGGATGACCCCTTCCTCCTCATACCTGTGCACGAGGCTGTTGATCACCCTTCGTTGGATGACCTCTGATGGGGAAAGGGGACGTGGGCGTCCCGTATTCCGTGGCGTGGCAGCCGTCGTGGCAGTAGTGGAGCTACGTGGGGTGGCCGTCGTGGTGTTTCCCCTGCCCCTGCGTGGGCGAGGAGCGGATGGTGACCGCATCTCTGAAATAGAAACCTGGTTCCTGAGAAACGAAGGGATCAACTCATCAGTACTGAGAGGAAAAGGGTTGACAGCCAGTGCCCCAGTGTTCTTCCATTCTCCATGTCTGTGAGAAGGATCCATGCCAATACGCTGCAGAGCGGGGTGCCCCACGTTCTACTACCCCGACTTCCGGTGAGTTTCACGACAGGTCCTCTATTTGCTTGGCGGGACCAGGCACCGGATATATGGATCCGGTGACACATCAATATACTGGTGTCTCGAACGCTACTAATCTCCATATTGAGGAGATTAATTTCACGTCGGGTTCACCATTTCTGTTTCCGACGCTTTCGTCGGGGCGCGCGCCCGTCCGTCCGTGGGGAAGGACGCGCGGCGCTTCTGTTGCCCCGCATTCCCGCTTTCCAAAGGCGGGCGGCATTCGCTCCTTATTCAGGGACGTCTTCTCCTTGATCGAAACGGGATAATGGGATGTCGGTTCTTCCTCCTACGGATTCCTCCTCAGAACTCATCACCTAGTCCGGGTCTCCCTTATAGATTTAATATGTAGTTCGTGAAACTATTCCCAGTGCCATGTTTCCATGGACGCCGGTTAATTACACTGCTTCTGTCGGGACATTCCAAAGGGTCCAGTCAGGGCAGCAACCTTCGGTCAGGGGAGTAATCACGTTGAGGCATCAGTAGCGTGTCTGGATGCTGGGGTACCTAGAATGTCTGTCTGTTATCCTTGACCACAAGGCTTCTTGAGGGCGTGCAAGCCCGAGGCATCCCGCATCGAGCGCGGGGGGTTATATGTCATAGACACATATCTGAGGTTTTCCTCAGCTTCCCGTGCTCAACACAGGGTATTCCGCAAGTTTAACGTCCAGCGGAGATGGATCAACCCAACCAGAGCATTGGCTAGGATAGATTGGATTGAGGGATCCTCCTTGAAGGGATATCGATACCGGGGCCAGCCCATGGGCGACTGTGAAGAAGAGCGTACCGACATGGTCTCACCAGGATAAGATGGTCCGGGCGAGAATCGGAATGGGTGGTGGGTTGATGAATGGAGTGAGTGAAATGGGACCATCGCAGGGGGCGACAGTGAAGTTGGGCTTGAGCCTTGACGAGGCTTCCTACGTATCCCCGTGGCAGGGAATCAAAGTCCGCGTAGTTCGGGAAAGGTGGACCTTGGTCTGATGGGCCTCGTCAGAGTACCGATGTGAAAGTCGACCCGTGGGTCCACTAATGGTGGGCTTGAACCTTGGGAAGGTTTCCTACGTACCATGCCTTGACATGGATCAAAGTCCTCGTAGTTCAGGGAATACAATTTAACGTCATGCGGGACGATAGTGAACCCTGACGTGAATAAACGACGGGTGATGGGTATCGGCGAACCGACGTAAATGAGGGACCTTGGTCCGATGGGAGTTAGGCTTGAACCTCTGGGAGGCTTCCTACGTACCATGCCTTGACACAGATCAAATACCTCGTAGTTCAAATGGGAGTAGGTGGGCTGTTTAATGTCATGCAGGACAAGGGGGGCATACAGTTTAACATCATGCTGGACGAGGGTGAAACTCGACGTGAACGAACAACTGAGCAATGTGGCTTGAACCTCATAGAGGCCTCCTACGTACCATGCCTTGACATGGATCAAAGTCCTCGTAGTTCAGGTGGTAAAGGGTCGCAATAGCTTACCACTGGACCAGAATGCAGTTTAACGTCATGCTGGACCGGGGTGAGACCCGACGTGAAATGACGGGTGGGCTTGAACCTCGTAGAGGCTTCCTACATACCATGCCTTGACATGGATCAAAGACCTCATAGTTCAAAAGGGTTTTGTCGGTGAACCGACGTGAATGCAGACCTTGGTCCAATGAGTGGTGGGCTTGAACCTCTTGGAAGGCTTCCTACGTACCATGCCTTGACATGGATCAAAGACCTCGTAGTTCAGAAGGGGTTTTGACGGTGAACCGACGTCAAAGCGGACCTTGGTCCAATGAGTGGTGGGCTTGAACCTCTTGGAAGGCTTCCTACGTACCATGCCTTGACATGGATCAAAGACCTCGTAGTTTAGAAGGGGTTTGTCGGTGAACCGACGTGAATGCGGACCTTGGTCCAATGAGTGGTGGGCTTGAACCTCTTGGAAGGCTTCCTACGTACCATGCCTTGGCATGGATCAAAGTCCTCGTAGTTCACTGAAAATTGGGGGCTTGGTACACCGACAAGAAGACGGTTTGGGCCAATGTTTGTTGGGCTTGAACCTCAAAGAGGCTTCCTACGTACCATGCCTTGACATGGATCAAAGTCCTCGTAGTTCGGAGTGGTCACAACGGCTTGCCGTCGGACGGGAATTGCAGTTTAACGTCGTGCTGGACGTAGGTGGGACCCGACGTGAAGAAACGACGGGTGGGCTTGAACCTCAAAGAGGCCTCCTACGTACCATGCCTTGACATGGATCAAAGACCTCGTAGTTCAAATGGGGTCGGTGGCCAGGGTCGGTGCTCACTATAGGCCCACGTGAGTCATGCTCGGTGTGAGAAACAAGAGGTTGCAAGGACCTGACGATCACGTCGCGAGGGGTGCGTCCGTGAGAAGCGAGAAGGGGCTTACGCGTTGGGCAGCCCATGGTGTTGGGACTTACTCCAGGATGGAGGCCCAGAGGGGGGTGCCTCGTTCCCTATCACTCCCTCCATTGACCTTGGTAGTGGGTAAGTACAGAGATGCACGGGTGAAATCATCCGTACGAAAGGTTAGGGGCTTACGCTCTGAGGCAGCCCTTCCCCTACGAACATACGCCACTCCGACAAGGAGGATCTCATTCCATGTGCGGAAGAGTTCCATTCCCATGGAGACGAGTGGTGTAAAGAATGTTCGAGTTGGGGGGATCCTTCGTGAGGGAGACGAGGTTGGGTCACAGTTTAACATCATGTGTTGAGGACATGGTGCTTGGCAGTTTAACGTCCTGCAGCTCAGACAAGGTGGGTTCACTCCACACCCCTAGGGCTTACATAACCGGTACCCTCTGGTCCTTGGGGAAGGGAAGGTGCCAGTAAGGCCATGGTTAAGGGGGGTTGTGGAACGAACCATCGAGGGGTCCACGTTAGCGTGGCTATGAGAAGAAGCAATAGCCGTTAGCGTGCCTATGCGAAGAAGCATTAGGTGAAGCAACGCTACGGGAGGTATTGTCCATGGGACTTTGAAATCACATCGTGCAAACCTGGAGGGTCGCACGGGAAGGGGAATCGCTAAGCAGAGGAGTGTGCTTTGCGAAGTGGGGTGCCTTGGCCTTAGCATGGGGCATAGGTGTGAGTGGAAGGCACTTTGTGAAGTGGAACAGTGTTCGCGGAGCACTGCCTCGCGAAGGAGGAGTGTCTCGCGAAGCAGGGTCCTGCAAAGCAATGTGCTTCGCGAAGTGGAGCGATCCTGCCTTAGCATAGGGATCACTCGTATGGGTTGGGTGTTTCGCGAAGCACAAGTGCTCTGCGGCTGCCCAGGTTCCCTTGGGAATTCCCTTCCTTCGCGAATGCCCTTGAGCTTCGCGAAGGGAATCCCTCTTGGAAGAGGGGCTCAAAACGAGACAAAGCAGAGTCGTCTCGCGAAGTAGAAGTACCTCGCGGAGCTCATGATTCCCAGGGCAAAGCGTTCTTCGCGATTCGGGAGAGGAGAAGCCGAAAGTTCCGGTTGTCCGTCGTCGGGACTCAGGGGGAGTCCAGTATTTATAGGGAAGGGGCACCGCGAAGTAGCGCTTGCGCGCCGCCTCAAGGGCTTCGTGGCGGCTCGCGAACGTCAAATGGGTTCACGGAGGATTACCGCCTCTGGTGCTTCGCGGCAGCTCGCGAACGTCAAATGGGTTCGCGGAGCATTACCGCCTCTGGTGCTTCACGGCGGCTCGTGAACGTCAAATGGGTTCGCGGAGAATTACCGCCTCTGGTGCTTCGCGGCGGCTCGCGAACGTCAACTGGGATCGCGGAGCATTACCGCATGTGGTGCTTCGCGGCGGCTCGTGAACGTCAACTGGGATCGCGGAGCATTACCGCCTCTGGAGCTTCGCGGCGCCGCCATGGTTGGGGCGCTTCGCGGCGGGGCTTCACGGCGGAGCTTCGCGAGGCAGCATGCCGGCCTTTTTCGTTCCTTTCTTTCGGGCCACATTTTTGGCACCAACAAACACATAGTATGTTCCTTGATTTTTAAATCTATAAATGTGTTAACGTTTCTTTTAGGGAAAGAAATAATTGCTTACTTAATTTGACAACATCAACCTAAATAGTTTTTTCTCACATAGCTTGATGTTTTCATCTTAACTAACCAATTATCATATATTAAAACCATGAACCATTGGTTTCATGGATTGAAACATTAGTTGATTTCAATTACATTAATTCCAATTGTAATTTATAGAGCATGTGATTCTATAAATTGGGAATGGAGATTAATATAATAAAATAATATTATAAGGATTTTTACAACCTAAGACTGGATGTAATAGGTCTGGTTGCAATTACATGGAATTCTAATTATAACTTACAAAGTCTTGACTTTATAACTTGGGAATGGTAACTCATCTAACTTAACCATGACACATGTATATATATATATATAACTACTAAATTATAATTTTAAATGAAATGGTTTTCATTAAATGGATATTAAAATTATGTTGAAAAGGGTTCTTTCCTATATACCTTTAAATTGACACTCTATATATTGTGACCTCTAATATTAGATATGAGACCTTGACCCTGATCCAACCTTAGTAGTGGGCTAGTAGGGAGTGTCTCATGTGATAGTTCATGATCTTTCATATCACCTAGACCTAGATTTATGAGCAGGCATATGGTGTTGAATCTTATATAGGAAGGTTATGTACCTATACTTTCCTCTTATTATTATATATATTTTTTGAAAAAATTATTTTTGGATGTGTGTGTTTGGAATTATAGAAATACTCCACCACAAAATCCTTGATTTGTACACTAAGAAGGTGGAAACAACCATGATCTGGAGGTGGTGGGTCTTGAGCCACTAGTATTACCTCTTGTAGTTCCACTTTTGTAACCTCCTTATATTCCTAATTTGGTTGTTGATTATTATTTTTGATAGGGTTTCTTTTGAATAGTTCAGACTATACAATATTATCAATGACTTACCTCTTTTATGGTAGGGTTGTCAAGGGAGTTCCAGCAACAGGATCCTCCTACATGTTTAAGGGAAGGTGGTCCATAGGCTGCTAAGTCATAGATAGAGGCCATGTTATCTATTTTTTAACATTTAGATATGCATTCTAAAAATAGGGTCAAGATTGTAGTGTATATGCTTAGAGGATCAACCAAGAGATGGTGGGATGTTTTGACTCAGGTTGACCAACATCTAGAAATGGTCTGAAGGGATTTCCAGAAAACTTTGTATGATTATTTATTTTTCGAGACATTGATAGAGGTCCAATATATAGAGTTTATTCACCTTGATTAGGGAACCTTACATATTATGGATTACTTCACTCATTTTATATAGATTCAGCATTTCATTCATTCTATCCTTAGTGATGACATGTCTAGAGCTAGATGTTTTGAGGATAATCTCATGTATTCCATCTGATCACTGGTGAAAGTGTATTTTTTGATGATCATTATTAAGATAATGTGTCAATCCCTCATCACTAAGCATAAACATAGATAATATGAGGTTATGGGTATGATGGTTCAATCCCTCAGCAAGGAAGTAGTTATTCTAGTGGTAAGAAGAGACGTTTTAAGACTTATCATGAAGGAAATAGTGGACAGATTGTGCACCTAAGTAGCCATGTAGTACACCACCAGTGTAGTAGGTTAGGAAATATGAAACTCTAGTGTACCAAGGACCTAGTAAAGTGTTGATATTGCGACAATATGGGTCATCTTTAATGGTTTTTCTAAATCTTTTCTCCCATGGCTAGTGAAAGCGGATCTGCACCGACTCCAGGTTCTGGAGTGGGGTCAAAATCTCCACATTTGATAGGGATATGGGTTACTTCCATCTGATCAAGTCAAGGATGTGGTCATGGTCATGGTATCCAGAATTCATATATGAATCACCATCCAAGTGGGCCTACTCAGGGTGGTCAGGTTGTGGCTCTGGGCTATGGATCGAGATAAATATATGTAGTGTAGTTGACACCCAAGGAGTAGAGTGTCAGTCCATATATTATTTGAGGTATGATATTAGTATCCTCTACTTTAGTGTCTTTTTTATTTTACATGGGTTCTTCCCACTCCTTTATATCTATGGAAATTATGGAAAACCTTGGTCTTGAAATTTAGTATTTCTATGGAGAGATGACACTTAACACTCCATGAGATATTTTATTAGAAAGTGTATTCCAATTCAAGGAGTGACCTCTTGAAATAGGTGGTTATCATTTCATAAGGAAACTTTTAATTCTCTATATGATGGTTTTTACATCATTCTTATGATGGACTAGATGGTTCCTTACCATGAGCATGTTGATTTCTATTACCGAAGGGTTTCCTTCACATCACTAGAGGATGGTATCTATATTTACAAGGGATAATGGGATGTCCAGGTGAGTCGAGAAGGACCTAAAAATCATGGTTTGGGGAGAGTGTCAACCCACATTTCTAGCCTATTTTTAGATGATTAAGGAATGTTACATATAAATTTCTCTCTTGTATTGGATTATTTTTGGGATATCTTTCCCAAAAACTATTTTGTTCTACCTCCTGATAGAGAGGTAGAGTTTACCATTAAACTACTTAGAATTATTATCCAATCCTACATAAATGATGGATACTACTGAGATGAAGGAGCTCAAAAGGAAGTTGGTGGATCTAGAAGCTAAGGGGTTTGTCTGTCCTAGTACTTTGTTGTATAGTTCACCCATTATATTCTCCAAGAAGGTGGACAGGACCCTCAAACTTTATGTGGATTACTGATAGTTAAATTAGATTATGATTAAGAACCAGTATCCACTACCTTATATAGATTAACTATTCTACTAGCTCTGAGGAGCTTGGATTTTCTTAAAGATTTATTTGAGGTTGGGATATCATCAAATGCATGTCAAACCTTCAGATATAACACATACAACATTCTGTAGTAGTTACAACTTGAATGAGTATTTGTTAATGTTTTTTAGTCCCAAAAAATGTGCTGGTTATTTTTATGTATTTGATGAATTAGGTTTTCCACTCATATCTAGATTCATTTGTGGTAGTCTTTGTGGAAAACATCATGGTGTACTCGTAGACATAACATGGTCATGATAAACACATTTAAATTTTATTTATCACACTGATATGGTATATTTTATATTACAAGATCACCAAATTCCACTTTTGGATTGATAAATTTCACTTCCTTGGTCACACTATATTAGAGGTAGGAGTATCTGTTGACCTGGAGAAGGTGATAACTATGGTTTCCTGGGAGCATTTCAAGAATATGTTTTATATTTAGATTTTATTGGGGTTGATTGGGTATTATAGGAATTTTATTTAGGATTTTTTATACCTATCATCGCCTTTTATGGGATTTAATAAGAATTTTGTTAAGTTTACATGGTCTAAAAGTTATTTTAAAGATATTTTCATCTATGTCAACATTATTTAATGATTCCACTACATAATTGGGAATATGATCTTATGATACCACATATATTCATTCTATAGATGACTTATGATGATTTTTTAAAATATATTAACATTAAACTCATTTCTTTTCCATAGGTTAATCAAGCTATAAAGGAATGGAAATTATTTTTAAAATTTTGATGGTGAAAATGAAATATTCCATGTGTTATATTCATGTATAGTTCTTGGAAATTATTGATAATTATGGGTGATCCTGATATATATTATATGATGGGTGGTCTTGATATATCTCTCCAATGTATTGGGTAATGTTCCTTGTCATTAAAGGAAAGAATGAGGGGGTTAGACTGGGAGGTTTCTCCTATGGATTTAACTAGCCTCTAGTTATTTTTAACATTAGTAAAATGGGTGATGAATATAACGTTCCACGATACCAAAATATTTTCTCTATGTTTTCTATGAGTTTTAATAGTTCCTTTGGTCAATTTTTACATCACATGGCTCCTGATTATTGATTCTTATGAC
Source organism: Viscum album (assembly GCA_963277665.1). NCBI lineage: Eukaryota > Viridiplantae > Streptophyta > Magnoliopsida > Santalales > Viscaceae > Viscum > Viscum album. The sequence continues at coordinate 1,389,479,114 of OY728120.1, forward strand.
TCTTTCCTTTGTTAAATATTTATACCATGTCACATGTTTAATGATCCAAGTTTTTATGTGTACGAATTCTCTTATGTAATAATCATACACCTTGAATATATTCACATACCCTTATGCTCATATTATGCTAACCAAATATATTCAATTTTTAATGTATATGTTTACCCTTACTGGGTATTTAAGCTCACCCCTCTCTTATGTTTCTTTTTCCTCAAGTTATAAAGAAATATTCTATGTAAGATATGTATAAAACGGTTTTATGTGGGAGATGATGAAGACTTAATGTGGAATAAGAAAAATGGGTATGGTGGAAAAAATACTCACTTAAAGACATGGGAAATGTTATTTAATATTTTTTTCCTAATTTTATAAACCTCTAAACCTAAACAGTCCTTGGATATATAAGTGATCCAATATTTCCCACTGATGTTGTAAGTTTTGGATTACTAAAATCGGGTCATGTTTAGTGGTATCAAAGAAAAAAATGTAAAGATTATGTTTTTAGTACCAAATTTGTGAGTGTGAGTTCAGGGCTATTATAGTAGGCTTTACATAATCCTATCCTCAAATCTTGGTCTAATCCTCATCAAAATATTGCATCTCACTCGGTCCCTCTAATTGGGGATCACCTCAAGAAACTCACTCTAAGCCCCATTTTTAACATTCTGGATTTTTAGAGATGTATGGATCCTTTAAATTTTAGTTTAAACCTATTATTTTACTCTAATTATTTTACCTAAGAGTTTGAGGAAGGGTTTGGGAATGCCTGGGGTTTTTTAGAGCCCAGAACTCTAGTTTTTAGAGAAACAGGTTGAGGCACACAATTAGCGCATGGTTAGTAGTAACTATGCAGCTCAAAAATTTGATTCATATATAATGGAGCATGATTTGATAAACCATGTGAGGGAGGATAACTTTTATAGTAAGCACGCACGAGTAGTGAAATTTTTTTCTAAATGTGTGCCTAGCCATGTGAGGTTGTGTTCCACTTGGATAGTGGGGGTATGTGTTTGACACATGGTTTGTCCCACCATGCATCCAAACTATACGCCCCTTAAAAATGGGTGAATTATCATTTTTTCCCTCCTTCCTCTTAAATTCTAATTTCTCCTTCACACTTCTTCATTTCCAACAGTCATCGCATATTGGAGCTCCCTTTTCCCCTCTTCCTAGGATTTGAGCCTCCTATTTCATATGACATCTAATTTACTCAACATTTTTCACGTTGGATCTGTATCAGTAAGCTCTTAAATCCTCTTGAATATTTTCTTAATTTATATCATTGTATGGAATGTTAAATCTATGCAATCTAATATTCCATGTTTTTAGGGTATTCATCTATTTCTCTAATTTCTATCATTCTAGTTCAAATCCATAGTCAATGATATATGAGGAGTTTTCTGCCAAGCTAAGTTAGGTGGTCTTTCACTTTTCCCTAGAATTTTGGGTGTTTATATCATGTTTCATCATGTCACATGCTAGAATTTCCATGAAATTAACTTTTAATGTAAAATTAAATTATTAATTTGTCAGTATCATGATTAGGTTGGTACATATAGCTTAATTTCATATTTGGAGGTTATATACCTCAAAGATATCCACCCCTTTTGTTGCTTTAAATTTCTATTAACATTATACCTAGAAATATAATTAAACCACCTTTTGAGTTGTGTTGAATTTTTCTTGTAAATCAAATGGTTAAATTGAATCAAATGAATTGAATTGAAACTTTTATAGGCCTTCTAATCCTAGGCTATAAATTGAACCACCCTCCAAGGTGGGATATCTTTCCATTGTATATATTTAAATAAAGTGATTAATTGGTATAAATGAAAGGTGAATGGAATGGCCATGTCACCTAGGACCTGTTTAATTTTGAAATGTGATAATGGATATTATTATCATTATGGATACTTTCTGAGTAATTATATCATGATTAATTATAGTCATGGAATTTGAATTACCTTATGTTGAGGCACATCCTAAATGATACTTGGACTTATATTGTGGTTTTACTTGGATAGGTTCATGGGACACCACTAATTCATTGATATGTCTTCTAATTGAACGATCACACTTGGATTCAATCTTTGTCTTAGGTGTTGATTCCCCAGCTTAGCACCACATTTTTGCCTATATTTATAGAAATTAAATATATTAAATGCCTTTTTTGATTCTTCTTTGATTCATATTTATTTTAAGGACCACCTTGTTTAAATCCTTGGGATCCATTAAATTCTATCATTGAGGCTACTGGAACATTCTCCTAAGGATCAAGTAAAACCTTCCCCTTACGGTGAACCTCCAATGGTACACCCCTATGGGCTTAACCTATTTAATAAAACTTAAAGGATAGGGTAATTATAGAACTTTATATGACTATCACAACTCATGGATTCCTTTATTTTATACCTTGGGTCCTAACCTTATAAATATAAACCTAAAATATTAAGTGCTTAGAGACATTCTAGTTTAGGCTGAAGCAAGTATTGTCAGACGGGTTCCCCACAAGGAACCCGAACTGATGTGGTTTATTAATTTAATACTTTATTTTGATTATTACCTAAAAATGTTTGTTGTATACTCATAGACTAGATAGTTCTAGAAACAGTTGGTGGTGGCCTACTGAGTTTATCTCAAACCCTATTCGGGCTGCTGATTGGTACCCTGATAGGCTTCATAGATGTAGGTAGGGACAAAGTGAAGTCCCATGTTATGGATGCTTGATTTATTGTACTATGATGGGGTATGGTAGCATTGGATTGGGCTTATTCTCGTGATGTTATTGGGATATATTTTGTACTTTTTTCATTTTTTTTATATCATGTTGTATATTATTGTGGCTCTATTTTACTTATATCCCACATTTTTATAGTATATAGGTATGACATCATTATTTTCTATATGACACTTGTTATCATTGTCTATTATATTATCTGTATTATTTACTACTATTGTTATTTCTCATTTCTTTTTCTTCTGGTATTTATCCATTATTATACCATTACATTATAACTCTAATAAGAGATGGTATAGTATCTCTACCGTATTGTTATAAACCCTCACTACTATTCGATAGACTCTAGAATATGGGGAGGCACGCCTGAGTTCATGTGGACCACTAGGTTTGGTTATTTATGATTTAACTATGTATGGGATGTTATAAGTGGTATCAGAGCTCATTTTCCTTTTGTCTTACTATTTTGGGATGGTATATATGAGACTAAGAATGTGTCAGAATTTGGTAATGAGCTTATTCCTAGTAGTAGCTAACCCACATACAGGGGGAAAGCCATATTACCTAGGATAGGACTTATTGTTCTGGATTATTCCAATTACAGTCATGTTGAATTCACCATTGGCTGACACACTTGATTTGTGGAATTCATTATTATTATTACGGATTCACTTTTACCCTTGTCCTAATATGGAAATTTGTTGTTGATTATACATCATTATAGGCACGTAAAGACTCACATGCCATGCATATGTCATGTCATATTTATTTTATTGCATGAATTGTCTACAAAACATAGTATGTTCCTTGATTTTTAAATCTATAAATGTGTTAACGTTTCTTTTAGGGAAAGAAATAATTGGTTACTTAATGTGGCAACATCAACCTAAATAGTTTTTTCTCACATAGCTTGATGTTTTCATCTTAACTAACCAATTATCATATATTAAAACCATGAACCATTGGTTTCATGGATTGAAACATTAGTTGATTTCAATTACATTAATTCCAATTGTAATTTATAGAGCATGTGATTCTATAAATTGGGAATGGAGATTAATCTAATAAAATAATATTATAAGGATTTTTACAACCTAAGACTGGATGTAATAGGTCTGGTTGCAATTACATGGAATTTTAATTATAACTTACAAAGTCTTGACTTTATAACTTTGGAATGTAACTCATGTAACTTAACCATGATACATGTATATATATATATATAACTACTAAATTATATTTTTAAATGAAATGTTTTTCATTAAATGAAGATTCCAATTATGATGAACATGGTTATTTCCTATATACCTTTAAATTGACACTCTATATATTGTGACCTCTAATATTAGATATGAGACCTTGACCCTGATCCAACCATAGTAGTGGGCTAGTAGGGAGTGTCTCATGTGATAGTTCATGATCTTTCATATCACCTAGACCTGGATTTATGAGCAGGAATATGGTGTTGAATCTTATATAGGAAGGTTATGTACCTATAATTTCCTCTTATTTTGATATCTATTTTTTGAAAAAATTATGTTTGGATGTGTGTGTTTGGAATTATAGAAATACTCCACCACAAAATCCTTGATTTGTATGCTAAGAAGGTGGAAATGACCATGATCTGGAGGTGGTGGGTCTTGAGCCACTAGTATTACCTCTTGTAGTTCCACTTTTGGAACCTCCTTATATTCCTAATTTGGGTGTTGATTATTATTTTTGATAGGGTTTCTTGTGACTAGTTCAGCCTATACAATATTATCTATGACTTACCTCTTTTATGGTAGGGTTGTCTAGGGAGTTCCAGCAACAGCATCCTCCTACATTTTTAAGGTAAGGTGGTCCATAGGCAGCTAAGTCATAGATAGAGGCCATGTTATCTATTTTTTAACATTTAGATATGCATTCTAAAAATAGGGTCAAGATTGTACTGTATATGCTTAGAGGATCAACCAAGAGATGGTGGGATGTTTTGACCCAGGTTGACCAACATCTAGAAATGGTCTGATGGGATTTCCAGACAACTTTGTATGATTATTTATTTTTTGAGACATTGATAGAGGTCCAATATATGGAGTTTAAGCACCTTGATTAGGGAACCTTATATATTATGGATTACATCACTCATTTCATGGAGATTCAGCATTTCGTTCATTCTATCCTTGGTGATGACATGTCTAGAGCTAGATGTTTTGAGGATAATCTCATGTATTCCATCTGATCACTGGTGAAAGTTTATTTTTTGATGATCATCATTAAGATAATGTGTCAATCCCTCATCACTAAGCATAAACTTAGATAATATGAGGTTTTGGGTATGATGGTTCAATCCCTCAGCAAGGAAGTAGTTATTCTAGTGGTAGGAAGAGACGTTTTAAGACTTCTCATGAAGGAAATAGTGGCCAAATTGTGCACCTAAGTATCCATGTAGTACACCACTAGTGTAGTAGGTTAGGAAATATGAAACTCTAGTGTACCAAGGACCTAGTCAAGTGTTGATCTTGCGACAATATGGGTCATCTTTAATGGTTTTTCTAAATCTTTTCTCCCATGTCTAGTGAAAGGGGATCTGCACCGACTCCAGGTTCTGGAGTGGGGTCATCATCTCCACATTTATAGGGATATGGGTTACTTCCATCTGATCAAGTCAAGGATGTGGTCATGGTCATGGTAGCCAGAACTCATATATGCAGCACCATCCAAGTGGGCCTACTCAGGGTGGTCAGGTTGTGGCTCTGGGCTATGGATCGAGCCAAATATATGTAGTGTATTTGACACCCAAGGAGTAGAGTGTCAGTCCATATATGATTTGAGGTATGATATTAGTATCCTCTACTTTAGTGTCTTTTTTTTAAATGGGTTCTTCCCACTCCTTTATATCTATGGAAATTATGGAAAACCTTGGTCTTGAAATTTAGTATTTCTATGGAGTGATGAAACTTAACACTCCATGAGATATTTTATTAGAAATTGTATTCCAATTCAAGGAGTGACCTCTTGAAATAGGTGGTTATCATTTCATAAGGAAACTTTTAATTCTCTATATGATGGTTTTTACATCATTCTTATGATGGACTAGATGGTTCCTTACCATGAGCATGTTGATTTCTATCACTGAAGGGTTTCCTTCACATCACTAGAGGATGGTGTCTATATTTACAAGGGATAATGGGATGTCCAGGTGAGTCGAGAAGGACCTAAAAATCATGGTTTGGGGAGAGTGACAACCCACATTTCTAGCCTATTTTTAGATGATTAAGGAATGTGACATATAAATTTCTCCCCTGTAGTGGATTATTTTTGGGATATCTTTCCCAAAAACTATTCTGGTCTACCTCATGATAGAGAGGTAGAGTTTACCATTCAACTACTTCTAAGAGTAGAATTATTATCCAGTCCTACATAAATGATGGATACTACTGAGATGAAGGAGCTCAAAAGGAAGTTGGTGGATCTAGAAGCTAAGGGGTTTTTCTGTCCTAGTACTTTGTTGTATAGTTCACCCATTCTATTCTCCAAGAAGGTGGAAAGGACCCTGAGAATTTGTGTGGATTACTGATAGTTAAATTAGATTACGATTAAGAACCAGTATCCACTACCTTATATAGATGAACTATTCTACCATCTCTGAGGAGCTTGGGTTTTCTTAATGATTTATTTGAGGTTGGGATATCATCAAATGCATGTCAAACCTTCAGATATAACACATACAACATTCTGTAGTAGTTACAACTTGTATGAGTATTTGTTAATGTTGTTTAGTCCTAAAAAATGTGCTGGTTATTTTTATGTATTTGATGAATTAGGTTTTCCACTCATATCTAGATTCATTTGTGGTAGTCTTTATGGATAACATCATGGTGTACTCGTAGACTTAACATGATCATGATAAACACATTGAAATTGTATTTATCACAATGATATGGCATATGTTATATTACAAGATCACCAAATTCCACTTTTGGATTGATAAATTTCACTTCCTTGTTCACACTATCTTAGAGGTAGAAGTATCTATTGACCTGGAGAAGGTGAGAACTATGGTTTCCTGATATCATTTCAAGAATATGTTTGATATTTAGATTTTATTGGGGTTGATTGCGTATTATAGGCATTTTATTTAGTATTTTTTATACCTATCATCACCTTTTATGGGATTTAATAAGAATTTTGTTAAGTTTACATGGTCTAAAGATTATGGGGAAGCCTTTCAGGAGTTAAAAGGAAGACTGACTTCTGCACTAATCCTAATTCTTATAAATCTAGGTAGAAGCTATATAGTATATTGTAATGCATCATGCATCTGGATAGGAGTCATTTTTATGCAGGGATATCAATTCATGGTGTATGGGTATCTTTATTTGAGACTTCATGAGAAAAATTACCCAACACACAACCTTGATCTAGTAGTAGTTGTTCATGACTTGTGTTACTGGAGGTGTTATTTTTTTGGGAGAATGATTATTTTTTTACAAAGATCACAAAAGCCTCAAATACATATTTTCCTAGTATTATTTGAATCTTAGATAGTGAATATGGGTTGAATACCTTTATTAATTTTATTTTGAGCTTACTTATATTCCTAGAAAGGGAAACATAGTGTCTGATGCTCTAAGCCAAAATACTTAGTTACAATAATTTTAAGAGGCTAGTAGTGGATGATAGTTGATGGACTTATTTTTTAAGATTAATTTGGAGGGGAAAAAACATCTTATGAATCCTTTCCTTTATTCATTATTAGTGACCTCTTTAGTTCAAGATAGAGTGAAGATGGAGCAGTTTTCTAATCTTGAAAGCTTATTCCTAAGAGAGAGAATTTCAGGAAAGGACCCACCACCTAGTTGTGATGTTTATGGGGGTGATATTTTGCACATTAATGGATGTATTTGGGTACCCATAGATATATGTAAGGATTTTATGTGAAATTCTCATGCCTCTACTTGGGCAGTACATCCCAATCTCACCAAGATTTATCATGACTTAACCACTAGTAGTGGTGTCCTAGCAGGTCGAGGTAGAACACTAGTGATCCTCTATACTTTTACATTAATTGAAAATTCCTAAGTATAAATGGGAAGACATAACTATGTATTTTTTTGATAGGATTACTAATATCCCCTCGAGGTAGTGACATTGTATGGGTGATTGTTGATATACTAACAAAGGTTTCCCACTTCTTACCTATCAGAGAGACCTTTTCAATGGATGAACTAAGTAGGATATTTATAAAAGAGATAATAATTCTTCAAGGAGTTCCATTTACTATCATATCAGATATGGACACTCATTTTACATCATAGTTTTGGTAGGGGTGGCAGAAGGATCTGGGTACACTAGTACTTATGAGTATAGCCTATCACCCTCAGACCGAAGATTAGTCTGATTATACGATACATGTGTTTAAGGACATGCTCTGAGAATGTGTCATTGATTTTAGAGGTTATTAGGAGAAAAAATTAACAGATGGTTGATTTTACCTATAATAAAAAATTCTAATAGACTATACATATGACTCCTTATTAGGACCTATACAGTAGGTCGTTCCGTTCACCCCTGTGCTGGTTAGAGGTAGGAGAGGCAACACTACTGGGGTATCATCTCCTTCATGAGACTTTGGAGAAGTTATAGATGATCAGGAAGCATATGGTTATAGATTGTTCTAGGAAAATTTATTATGTCGATCATCATAGATAACATCTAGAGTTCAAGGTCTGGGATTGGCTCTTCTTGTATGTTTCCACTAGACTGGGTCACAAATGGTTTAAGAGACAAGGTATGATATTGCCTCATTTCATCAGACCTTTTGAGGTTTTAGAGAGGGTTGGACTAGTTACTTATCGAATATCACTCCCTTAGAGATACAAGTTTATGCATGATGTTTTCTATGTTTATCGGTTACATCATTGTTATTTGGACCTATCTCATGTTCAGTCAGATAAGTTTGATTTGAAGTTTGATGCTTTATTTTAGGATCATCCTATAAATATAAATGATCATATAATAAAGGCTCTATGAGTAAGGTTGGTTCCTCTAGTTTGAGTGTTATGGAATCATGTCCATGTACAGGGCAAGATATAGAAGTGAGAGGCTGGTATACAAGCTCAGTGGCTAGAGCTATTCTCATATGATTCTTTACCAACCTTAGAAGGGTGACTCATGGATGATTTGTTTTAAGGAGGAGAGGTTGTAACATCATAACTATTCATGGAGATATGGATCCTTTAAATTTAGGTTTAAGCCTCTTATTTTACTCTAATAAATGTACCTTAGAGTTTAAGGAAGGGTTTGGGATTATTTAGGTCTTGTTCAGATCCCAGAGCTCTAATTTTTAGAGAAATAGTTTGGTGAACATGGTTGGAGAATGGTTAGTAGTAACCATGCGGCTCAACCATGAAACCCATATATAGAGGATCATAGTTTGACAAACCATGTGTGGGAGGCTACATGGCCATGTGAAGTAGTTTAGGTGTGTTGAAAAGATAAAACATGTGGTCAGTGCATGGTTTATCTAACTATATGCCTAGTCTTGCTAGGGTTGGAAAACTTGGATAGTAAGCACGCACGAGTTTCACATGGTTTTTCTAACCATGAACCTAGCCATATAAGGGGTGTTCCACTTGGATAGTGGTGGTGCACAATTTTTCCAATCGTGTTTCCAAACCATGAGACCCTTATAAGTGGTCAAAATTACCTTTTTTCCTTTATTCCTCTTAAATTATAATTTCTACTTCACCCTTATTTATTTCCAGCAGCCACTGCATGTTGGATCTCCCTTTTCCCATCTTCCTAGGCTTTGAACCTCCTCCTTCATATGATGTTTGATTCACTCATTGTTTGTCACATTGAATCCGTATCGATAAGCACATAAATATTATTGAATATTTTCTTTATTTATCATATCATATAGAATATTAAATTCATGCATCATAATATGCCCTATTTATAGGGTATTCATCTATTTCTCGAATTTCTCTCATTCTATCTCAAATACAAAGATTATATGAAATGAGGAGTCATAAACCAAGCTACGATAGGTGTATTTCACTTTTCCCTAAATGTTTGGGTGTTTGTATCATGAATCGTCATGCCATGCACTAGACTTTCCATGTGATGACATTTTAATGTCAAATTAAATTATTAAATTGGTAGCATCTTGTTTAGGTTGATCCCTGAAACATAATTTCATCTTTAGAGGTTGTCTACCTCAAAGAGATCAATCCCTTAGGGTGTTTCTCTTTAAATTTCAATGAATGTTATGACCAGATTTGGAATTAAACCACCTGTTGAGGTGTATTGACTTGTCCTTATAAATCAAACAGTTAAATTGAATCAAATGAATTAAAGTGACACTTTTATAGGGATTCTAATCCTATGATATGAATTGAAATACCCTCTAATGTGGGATAGATTTCCCTTGCATATATTTAAATGAAGTGGCTAATTGTTATAAATGAAAGGTGAATGGTATGGTTATGTCCCTTAGGCCCTCTTTAATTTTAAAATGTGATAATGGTTACTATTATCATTATGGATACTTGATGAGTTATTATATCAGGATTTATTACTATCGTGGAACTTGAATTATGTTAAGGTGAGGCATGCCCTAAATGATACTTGGAATCTTGTTGTGGTTTTCCTTAGATGGGTTCATGGGATGACATGGACTCATTGATGTGTCTGCTAAGTGAATGACCACACTTGGATTCGATATTTTTCTTAGGTGTAGATTTCCCAACTTTGTATCAACGGTCCACCTATATTTTCATAAATTAAATATATTAAATTCCTTATATGATTCTCCTTGTATTTTTCTTAATTTTATGGATTGCCTTGGTTACGTCCTTGGGCTCCTTTCAAGTCTATCACTGAGGGTACTAGGACATGATCTTAGGGTTCGGGTAGCACCTTCCCCTTACAATGAACCACCAAGGTTACAACCCTATGGAATTCATCTATTTCATAAAACTTAAAGTTTTTAGTAATTATGGAACTTTATATGACTATCACTACTCCTGGATGCCTGGATTGTATACCTAGGGTCCCGAACTTATAAATATAAACCTAAAATGTTAAGTGATCAGAGACATTATGGCTTAGGCCGAAGTAGGTAGTGTCATAAGGGTGTCCCACGAGGAACCCAAACCAATGTGGTTTATTAATTTAATACTTTATATTGATTATTACCCATACACTATTCATTTTATACTCACATACTAAATAGTTATATATATTATTTGTGTTGGCCTACTGGGTTTACTCACACCCTTTTGGTGGTGGCCTACTAAGTTTATAGATCCTCACTACTAGTCGGAACCCTCTGGTGTATGAGGAGTAATGTTTGAGGCCACATGATCAACCAGGTTTGGTTACTTATAAGTGACTGGGTCTGGGATACTATACCCTTGGTAACCCAATTCTAAGTCATTCAAAAATTCCCATAAACCATACTTGGGTATGATTATCCACTTCCCTCAAGAGAGCTCCAAAATCCACATCGAGCCTCAGAGGAATCATCCCAGTCATGGAACATGACAAGAGTCCACTCCACCATCAAGAAGGTGTCCCTTTTCAAGTGTGAGATGCACCATCATCTCACTCACCATCACTAGGCCTAAGCCTCTCATACTAACCCAGCTAGCCCTAGGAAACCAGCCTAGGTTTCCCTTATCTCATCTTATCCCTAAGGCTTACCCCGGGTCCCTTGTAAGATCAACTGATTCTATAAAATCTTGGATAAAGAGTTACCATGTAACACCCCAAGATTTTAAAATAACTCTATGTTTGATAGCATATACAACACGCAACACCAAGCCTAAACGAACCACAAAAATATTATTATTTAAATATAACCATTATAACCTAGCTATTGAATTGATGAGTATGAATAGTATTAACTAAAATATGAAATATATATATATAAATTAACTGCTAAATAAAAATTTATTGATTAATTTTTAAGAAACAAATATTCAATTTTTTGCAAAGTCATTTTATTCTTCAAAATACATTTTCTTCAAAAATGGTTTTTATTACTTTTTGTGAGAAAAAATATAATTAATTATTACCCATTTTATAAAATTTATTTTTTAAAATTAACTTCAATTTTGAAATCATCATATCAAAATTATATTAGGGTGAAGTTTTTGGATTTTTCTGAAAATATTGATTTTTCAGTGAATAGTGAATCATGATGTTTTTTATTAAAAACTATATTTTGTTTCAAGCATTTAAAAAGTTAAATTGTGTTTTAAAATGATTTAAAAATAAAATTATTTCACTTATATTATGATTAAATCATTTAATTTCATTTAGATCAATTTTAAAATATTTTTATACATAAAAAGGCATTTTTCTGAAAAAAAAATATCGCTTTTCTTTGCATTTTATGATTTGATTTTAAATTTAATTATAACAATTATAGGTATTGAATTTTATAAAATTTATTCCATGTTTTTAATAATAAGGATTAATTTTTTAAAATATTCCCATTTTATTTTTTGTCAATATGAATGGTAACTGTGGTAATATTTATCACCTCAGTAAAGTGTAAATCAGGTTAATCTAGGTTAAAACTAAATGATATGGTTATAATATTTCATATTAATTATTATTGGATGAATTTAATTATAAAATTATAATATTATTATAAAAATTTATATATTTAATGGAAAATTTCATGAAAATGACCAAAATAATATTTAAATCAAAGAAAGTTACAAAATGTCACTCTCTTAGTTTTAAATATGTATTGTGTGTTCACATGGGGACAAAAGAAATTTATGAATGAATGTAATTATCAATTTTATAAAAAATGGAATTATATTCATGTGGATAATTTATTTATAATTTTTATTAATTATAAAATTACCTTAAATTCTTGTGCAATGCTGATACATTATTTATTCAATTAATAGAAAACTAAAATAAATGATATTAAAAATATTAAATGTGATATAATTTGAGTAATTTATAGTTTTGAAAAAAAATAGATGAATATGAAATATTAGTGATGTTTAAATGAATTATATTTGAAATAAAACTTTTTATTTATGTATTTGAAGTCAAATTAAATGAATAGTGTTAAAATTGACATTAATAATAAATTATTAAAATAATATTTATTAAATTATTTAAAAATAATTAAAATATTTAAACAGTACAAGGGGTAATATATTGTCTATAATGAAATTTATTTTCCATTTCTTATCTCATATTTAACTTATATGTAAAATTATAACCCTTTAAGAGTGGAAAATATATTACCACGGTTAATGTTAAAATAGGTTAACTAAGGGTTTAAACTAAAAGATAAGGCTTTAAAAACCAAAAAAACCTATAAAAATTTTATTTTATGATTATATTTAAACCATATCCTACCCTATTTTTTAATTCCTATCCATTTTTAAGAAATTTTTCTAGATAATGACTTCATTATAATTAATATTTTAAGAAATTCCCCCTCACCTCAATTATAAAAGGACACTCATTCCTTCACTTATTTACATCACTTTAAGCAACCTATTTCGACCAATACCTAAAAATTACTATAATAAAAATACTTATACAAGTTTTTTAGTTTCTAGTATCCCTAAAATACCATCCTAAATTTCCTTAAGAAATTATCTAAAGACGGCCTTCTGAATAAGAGGTAATTATCTTACCCGACCTCTTTCAATCTATTTCTTCTTATACATATTCTAAGTATCTTTAATTTATCATAAAATAATAAGTTAATTATACTCAATATACTTAAATTTTATTATTATTATGAACACACCATTACCCACTCTATTTTTCATCAAGTGGGGAGTCGAAGTATCGCTTGTGCATATGTACGGTTTACCGTCTCCACATAACGATACAATTAATTTTTCATCACCATATTTTATGGATGGGTATTATTATGGGTTTAATTTTTATATATGATAATTATTAAATTAATATACCTATATAATTATAATATAATATCTAAATTCTTCCCTTCCAATCCTTTGGGAAACGATAACGTCACTCTTCCGTACGTGTGGACTACCACCTCCATGAAGTGATGTGATTTTTTCATTTATATTTTACTTGGATGGTAATGTGGATGTATTTTATGAATATATATAATATATATCATATAATAATTATTCTTTAAGTTGAATTATTATTTAATTTTCTTTCATTCCATCATTCAAAAAGTGAAAACAGCGTTTATGCATACATACGGCCTACCGTCTCTATGAACAGTGTAATTCATTTTCTATATCTAAATTGTGTAGATTACTCAAAATAGTATATAATGAATTTATATTATATTTATATAATTATTGAAATTATATATATGATTTAAGCCTGATTAAATTATAAATACCTAAACTACCAAACAAAAGCATACATGAAAAACAATGCAGTAATTACCAGAAATAGTGATTTTTTAACAAAGATTTGTTAATAAATAAGTGATAAAATATTATAAGTAAGTGATAAATGGTATGATATAAATTATTATGGTTTTTTAATATATTTATAATAAATATATATTTAGTATACAAGATTTTTTAACACGTACAAAGGAAATCAAACCTGAGGTAAGGGTTTCTTGTCTCACTTTTACTTCTATGAGACATATATCATATCCACCACTTATTTATTTTTTGTTGTATATAAACTAATAGTTTGATATATTATATAATTAATATCTTTTTATTCATGGTATTTAATGTTTCATTTGAATTTATTTCTTTCATGGGGCTTATGATTCAAAATATACCCAAGTGTTAAGGGTTTATTTCACAATCTCATCATTATTTGGAATTTTTTACATTTAAGTCCCCACTGGGGGATTATTTTTATTTCATATACATGTTTTATAAAAAAGATAAATTTTTTTAAAAAATCTCTAAATGATTTAATAAATACATTTTTGCTCATGATTTACTTTATACAAAGTGGTTTGAATTGAATCTTCTTGTCATTTTCTAAATGAGGTACTTTTTGAAAATTTTACAAAAGTTTGAAAGTAATGGTTTTATTTAAATTGTGAAGCATGAATTTATTTTCCAAATTTAATTAATAATAATTTCTTTGAATATTCCTTTATAAGTTTACAAGTTTTTTTTTAAATAAAATATTTTCCTTCATATTTGCGAATTTTTAAAATTAAGTGATTTCAAAGTGAAAAAGGGTATTTTCCTCAAGAATTTTCCAATGATATTTTTAAAGTATTTTCATCTATATCAACATCATTTTTTGAATTTTATGATTTAATGAGGTTATTATCTTATGATTTCATCTAATATATTTTATTATATGGTTTATGATCAGTTTTACTGGAGATGTACTATTTTGATACCATTCACCATATTACTCTGGATGGTTAATAATTATGTTTATTAATTGGGGTAATTATTAACATTTCATGTGTTGCTTTCAATAAAAATGTTTTTGTTGATTATGTTTCAACCCTTTCATATTATAAATTAATTAATCTTATTAATTTATGGGTGGGTCCCATTATATCTCATCGATGCATTAGTAGGACTCATGGGATAAACTAATTTGGGTATTGGCTTAGGCCTTACCCACTTATGTAAGATGTC
This sequence comes from Viscum album, assembly GCA_963277665.1. Taxonomy (NCBI): domain Eukaryota; kingdom Viridiplantae; phylum Streptophyta; class Magnoliopsida; order Santalales; family Viscaceae; genus Viscum; species Viscum album. The sequence continues at coordinate 1,389,494,435 of OY728120.1, forward strand.
TTGGAATGATTCATCAACAGTATGTTTATGATGTCCGGAATTATGCATTTCCTTGTTATGGGTTTAGTTATTTTAATTCCATGTGATTATTTGATTTTTTATTATGTCCAAGGATAAGTTTCAAGATCATGTGATTATTTATATGGAATTATTTTATCTTCATTTATTCTAATAATATTATTCTTCATGTTTATGTTATTGATTAAATGGAATGTGTAGTTATATATTTATCTTTATATATTTTTTATGCCTTATTTATTCATGTGATCTTTTATTGTACTCATTCCCTTACTGAGCATTAGAGTTCACCCCTTTATTATGATTATTTTTTCCCAAGATTATAGGAAGTGTATTATGATTGATATATATGGATATCCTAAAGGGAATAATGGTGTAATCAAAGAAAATATAATGGTGTGTTATGTCTTCAAATGTAATTAAATATTCACCTATTTATCTAGTTTTCCCAAGATTACTAAACTATTTGGTCCTTTGGGATATGATTTCCTGTATTTAGTTCTAATGTGATAAAGTAACCACAGACTTTGGGCTACTAGGGTCGGGTTATTTATAGCTGGTATTAGAGAAAGTTTAGTAGAAACCTTGGTAACTATAATTAGGAAAACATAGTTTATGTAATATATCCCTATGATATACTTTGATAATATTACCAAATAAACTAATCTTATGATTTTGAGATTAGTTATACATAAATTTTCAATTTATGTCAAGTGTTTCAATAGTTTTGAAATTATAAAATATGATTCATAATCTGTTCTAGTGTATACCATTGTTTAGAAATGTTTAATGGTAAAAATAATGTAAACCATATCAATGAATGTAGTCCATGTAAGGTTTTCCCTACTAGGAAAGATAATAAAGTGGTAGATGGATATGCAGCTGGAGATGAACAAATTATAACTATATTGGGGTAGCTAAGTCAAGTTATGAGCAATAACCTTTCCTATATTGAAAATCTTGCTGATCCAAAACATGGTGTAATAATGCTATACCACTTCACACATCATAAACCTCAATCATTTAATGGTACTACAAATACATTTATAGCTGATAAATATATAAGTTTCTTAGAGAAGATATTTCTCACTTTGTGAAGTAATGAAAGGGAGATGGTTGTTATAGAAGTTTATCGTCTCTCAGAGGATTCGGATCAATGGTGGTCATTGATTCAAAATACTAAGGGTGATGATGAAATAATGAGTATAGAATGGAAGGATTTTAAGGAACTTATATTATAAAAGTAATTTCCTTTTAAAAAACGAGAAAATATGGAAAGTAAATTCTTGAGTTTAGGATAAAAGAAAGAGGAAAATGTTTCTATGTATGAATCTAATTTTACAAGGTTAGCAAGGCATATTTCGGACTATGTGCCCAATCCAAAGATAAATATTGATCATTTATTTAATGGGTTTAATCCAATATTTATAAGGACACTAGTCTCTCAAAAATTATCATCATATGAGAATATAATATCATGTGTTATAAAGACAGATAAATAATTATCCAAATCTTTTGGTTTTTAAGAAAATCAAGATAATAAAGGATTGAAGATCAAAAAATGGATAAGGGGAATAAGAGAAAGAAGGATTTTCCCACATATGATGATTGTGGAAATAAACACCATGATACTTTCTTCAAGGTAATGGTAGTTTTCATCAAGTTTTAAGAGAAATTACATCAATAACATGAATGAAAGGGTGATAAATAAACCTTTAATGTTTAGTGTTTGAACTGTATGGAGATGGGGCACTACACAAAGGAATACCCCAAACATCAAGAGAATATACCTTAGAATAAACTAAGAGAACAAGGTCAATATTATGATATTAGTACTATAAAGGTGGAATGATTAAAGTGATTGTGTATTTGAATTCAATAATTATGTTGTATAAGTACTTTTATCAATGATATTCTTATTATAAGAATCATGAAACGTATAAAGGTTGTACTGCAGTAGTTTTTCTTTAAGGATTTGAAATCATATGTTGAATAGTACTAATAACAAAGAATATTGATTTAGTGGTAAGGTAATATTTTTATAAAATACATGAATAAGGTAAAGATAACCCTTAATATGTCTGTGATGTTGAGTTAATAATGTTTGGTTGGGATAAATAGAATATTGAAATTTAAGAAGAAAATGGGATAGTATTGGTGACCTTAGAAATGGTCAGTGATTTTATAAAAAAGTAATTAATTATGGATTTTACTACATTTTTGGATTTATATTTGATGATATGATATTTTATTCAAGGTAATATAGTGAGAGTTAATTATTTGAAGCATGCATGTTTTCATTAAGTTTTTATGGTGATTCAAGTCATTACCATATGATCAAGGTATTTATATGTGACATTAAGAGTCACTTTTGGGGGATTAATGATAGGTTGAAATTATTATTATTTTTTTGTATTTTTGAATTTTATTAGACTTATTTTTGAGTTTAATTAAGGTTAAATACTTATATAATTGATTTTAGTAAACTTTTTATATTATTTTTTTATTTTAAAGTATGATTTATCATATTGGATAACATGTGCTGGCCATTTTGTTTTTGGTAAATGTTAAGAGGCCAAAGGAATGACTTGTGGATATTTTGATTCATTAAAATATTATTTTATTTCTTCAAGAAAAGGAATGAATTATGGATCTTATGATTCATTAAAATATTATTTTATTTCTTCAAACATAAAAAAACATCTCAAATATCCATTTCATAGTGTAAGAGACGAAGAGGAAATTGATCGAATCACAACCAAAGGATGAGATTGTTCTTATGACATGGAAAGAAATCAAGTATATTTTATAAATTGATTTATCTAGATATTAAAATAATACCTTGACTTTATGAAAATTAATTTGAAATAAAAACATTATCTGATTACTTTTCTTATCGAGAAATCAATGGTCTTTTAACCCATCACAGATTTGTGGTTTTGTGATGGTTAACATTATCATTACTATGTTCTTTATAACTCTTTATTAATACTTAAGTGTTAGTTTTCTCTTAAATTTATATATTTTCACTTCCCACTAATGTTATCATATTTTTAACCCTATATATGTTTTATTACAGATGACCTTCATATTTCTCTTTCCCTCTTTTCAAGATGAAATTTTATTAACCCTTTTTATAATGTGGGTTTTCCATAAATAAATTTTTCAAATTAAAAACCCTTTATTATAAATCATAATTCCAAATTGTGAGGAAAATATTTATTGAAGTGGTTATAATGTAATACCTTGGGATTTTAAAATAACATTATGTTTGATATCGTATACAACACGTAACACCAAACATAAATGAACCACAAAATATTATTATTTAAATATAATTGTTATAAACTAGCAATTTAATTTGAAGGTATGAATAGTATTAAAATAATTAAAATATATATAAAGTACCTACTCAATAAAAAGTTATTGATTAATTTTTAAGAAATAAACATTAAATTTTTAGTAAAGTCATTTTATTCTTTAAAAATACATTTTCTTCAAAAATGATTTTTATTGCTTTTTGTGAGAAAATAATATTATTAATTTTTGATAATTTTAAAAAAATTATTTGATAAAATGAGACTCATTTTTGAAACTATAATATGAAAATTAACTTAGTGTGAATTTTTTGGATTTTTCTAAAAAATTGATTTTCCATTGAATGGTGAAAATACTGTTTTTTTATTAAAAACTGTATTTTTGTTTCAAGAATTTAAAAAGCTAAATTTTTTTAAAAAATTATTTATAACTAAAATTATTTCAATTATATTATTAATAATTTAATTAATTTAATTTGAATCAATTTTATGATTTAATTTGGTATAAAAATATTTTTATACATAAAAATGCATTTTTCTAAAAAAATTGATTTTCTTTGTGTTTTGAATTTTTATTTTACATTAAATTCTACCAATTATAGGTATTTAATTTGATAAAATTGATTCCATATTTAGAATCATAATTTTTATATTTGGTAAATATTCCTCTTTCATTTTTGGTCAATATGAATAGTAATCGTGCTATAATTTGTTACCTTAGTAAACAGAAAATCGGGTTAATCTAGGTTAAAACTAAATGATGAGGTCATAATATTTCATCATAATTATTATTTTATGAATATAATTCAACCATTATAATATTATACTCAAAATATATGTGTTTAATGGACACTTTTCTATGAAAATGACCAATATAATATGTAAATCAAAGAAAGTTACAAAATGTCACTCTATTAGTTTTAAATATCTATTGTGTGTTAACTTAGAGAAAAAAGAAAGTTATGAATGAATATAAATTCCAATTTTGTTAAAAATAAAATTATATCAATTATTATAATTTATTTATAATTTTTAGTGATTATATAATAACATTAAATGCTTTTGCAATGCTAATGAAATATTTATTCAATTAAAATAAAACTAAAATAAATGATATTAAAATTATTTAAAGTGATATAATTTGATTTATTTATAGTGTTCCACGAATTTTTTATATTAATATGACATATTATTTATGTTTAAATGAATTATATTCGAAATAAAACATTTTCTTGATGTATTTGAAGTTAAATAAAATGAATAGTGTCAAAATCGACATTAATGATAAATTATCAAAAATAATATTTTATTAAATTATTTAAAAAACATTAAAAATTGAAAGAGGAAACGAGGTTAATATATGGTATAAATGGCATCTATTTTACATTTATGATTCAATAGTAATCTTATATGTAAAATTACAACCCTTTAAGAGAGAAAAATACATTACTATGGTTAATGTTAAAATAAGTTAAATACGGGGTTAAACCAAAAGATAAGGTTTAAACCACCACCCAAGAATCTAAAAATATTATTGGTTGATGATATTTAAACAATATCCTATCCTAGGTTCAAATAATTAGCCATTTTGAGGCATTTGGGATATATAATGACTTTATTACAATTAATATTTTAAGAAATTCCAAAAGTGACCCTCAACTCAATTATAAAAGGTCACCCATTCCTTTACTTATTTACAACACTTTGAGTAATCTAGATAGACCAATCCCTACCCATTAATCTTATAAAAATCCGTATACAAGTTCTAGAGTTTCTAGTATCCCTAAAATATCATCCTGAATCTTCTTAATAAAGGATCTAAAGAAGGTCTCCCAAAGAAGAGGTAATTGTCTTACTCGACCTCTTTCAAATTATTTCTTCTTCAACCTCTTAAAATTCTATTGAATTTATCATAAAATATTAAATTTAATATCATAAATTTACTTAAATGTTAGTATTATTATTAAAACACCATTACCCTCCCTCTTTTCTATCAAGTGGGAAGTGAAAGTATCACTCGTATGTACATACGACTTATCCTCTCCATGTAACGATATAATTCATTTTTCATAATTATCTTTTATGAATGAGTATTATGATGGGTTTTTAAGATCCTAGTTTTTTAAATGAGTTATGTATTCTTTTTCATTTAAACTCTTGTTCAAGTTCTCTTTTTTGGATTAGACCCTAAAGTTGGGCCCGTAGACTGGTTGGGTTGTTTTTGAAGGAAGGAAATAGGAAGATGAAGACATGTTGTAGGACAAGTACATGATGTTTAATTGGAATACACAGTGTTTACTCATTACATGATGTGTATTGGACAAGGAATTCCAATTCAAGACATGTAATGATCTTTCCCTATAAGGTAAATCCCAAGCTTTACATGACATGTAATGCATTTAAACATTGTGTAAATGCCCAGGGTCAATTTTTAAAATAAGGGGAAAGGCCTATTATTTTGATAGAAGGCCCCACTCCCTCCCTTCTATCTTGTATAGGAGCTCCCCTTGAATCATAAACCAATTCTTGGGTGTTTTTTCACTATTTGGCCTCTATTTCAAGATTCGTTCGTCTTGTTGGATCTATGTTGATGGGTTCTTTATTTTATCTTTCACCTTTCACCATTTATCTTCTCCTTGATAGATTTATTTTGGTAAAAGATCTTGTCCTATATTTTTATGGAGTTCATCCATTTATCTATTTTCTTCCAATTAGGGCTGAGTTAGGAGCTAATATTGGATGAGTGTTCTACCCTGGGTATATGGTAGGTGGTCTATACATTTCCCTTGAAGTTTGGTGTTTTATAATCCTTGTTATCTTTGTGTCGCACACTAGACTTTATGGAGTTTACCCTTAAATTAAATGAATGTCTTGATTAAATTGTTTGGGACTTGTTTAGGTTTCCTACTAGTACTATTATTTGGTTGGATTTCATTCACCTCAACATGGACCACCCATGGGGTGTGTTCACGTATCTTCCCCATGTTACACCACCCCTTTGGGTGTGTGTGATCTTGCCAATTTTTGTGGGAGCCTTAATTAGAATTAAATGTATTATAGGAGAAGGTTCAGGCATCTTTTCCTGGTGATGACATGTTATGAAATGTTTTAAAAGGATTAAATGGATTATATGTAAAATGTTGAATGGTTTGGATGAACTCATGGATTTTTTATAATTTTTGAAATGGCTTATGAGTTGAGATGATGAATTGATAATGGTAGTGGATTCCTTGGACATTTTTACTCCTCATATCCTGATTCTATTGGATTACATTGACATTTCTACTCCATGGATCCATATTGATTATGGTAGTGGATACCTCAAAAATTTTTACTTTTGGATCCTAATTCTAGAGGATGCCAAGGACATTGTTACTCCTTGGATCCATCTTACTTGGAATGCCTCGGATTAACTCCTTGAATTCCACTAAAGTCTTTACTAATTTTCCATCGAGATGATTCATGGAATCAACAAGTATTCCTTGTTCATTTATACCTTGGATATATTCATTTTAGGACTAAAACTTGATTACATGACATAGGCCATTTTGGATGATTTATGATTTATAGATAACCCTGGTATGGGTATTTTATTTAAGTTGTTAGACCGAACAACATTAAACATATTTATTTATTCCTTACAATTATCTATGATTACAGTCACTTGATTATTGTTCATAGGAAGCCACGTTCGGCTGGATAGTATCTCATCTACTTTTGAAACTTTACTTTTATTACTATTATACCTATGATATAGTGCATACTACTTTATTGTTTATACACAGACTTGACATGTTGTAGACGACGTTGGTGGTAGCCTAATGAGTGTTATCTCACACCCTGTATGGGTCGTCGTTGGGTACCTAGACAAACTTTATAGTTGTAAGTGGTTATAGGGTAAATTTCTCACTTTATGATTCTTGATTTGATCTTTGCTTAGGAGCAGGGGAGCACAGGACCGAGCTATGCTTGTGATGCTAGCTGGAGATAGTTTCCTTTTGGTCTTTTTGTACTTTTGATACATGTATTATATTGAATGCTTGTTTCCATGTATTTACTTCCATTTTTTATAGATACATGACATGATCATCATATTGTACATTAAATTTCTTTTGGTTTTAATATTATTATAGTCTTCTTGATGCTATCTTCTATCTTGATTTATATTATTCTTCCACTTATTTATTCACTTGTGATACCACTGTGTTACTCAGATCATGAGGGTATAGTCTCCCTACTATACCACCTTAGACCCTCACTGGTAGTTAGTAGCCTCTGATGTATGGGGAGGCACACTTGAGTCCATGTGACCCACCATCTTGAGACATCGTTTAGTGGATTTTGGGTCGGGGTGTTATAAAGTTGTATCAGGGGACTTTATTTTCTTTATTTTCTTTTTTTGCCTTACTATTTGTGATGGTAGAAAGGATAAATAGAAATGTGTTGGAATTTGGTAATGATCTATGTCTGGGAGTAGCTAACCCACATACATGAAAAATTCAAACTGCTTGGGATGGGATATGATGTTCCGAATTTCACTTATTACAGTTGATTTTATTCCACCATTGGGTGATGCACATACTGTGTGATATTATTTTTATGATTGAGGGAGTAATTTAATACTTAAACCAATATGGAAAGGAATTTTTGGTCTCATACATCATTTTATTCACCTTACCGGATTCACATTCCATGAATATTCCATGACATCTAGGATGCATTTCTTGATTGCATGAAATTTTTTATGTGTGCCTTGTGTTATGAAATTGTTATTATCTAACAATTATTCTAGGAAATTGAGAAACATGATTGGTACTTAGAGTGCCTATTATAACTTAAATATTTTTTTCTTGTATGGTCTACATAAGACACCCTAAGAAGTCAATTATAGCATATTGAGTCATATACCATTGGTCGCATGGACTAGAATTTGTTATGTTTGGGATTGAGTGGATTTCACACTTTATTTTGTAGGGTTTATGGGACCTTATTGATTGGAAATGGTGATCTATTTGGTTCAACCATTTAAAGATAATTGTAATATAAATATGAATTTAAATGAAATTAAAATTCTAAAATGTAAAGGTCATTGATAAATGGATTTTTTAATTGCCCTAGATAGTCCATATACCAGGACCTGTGTTGTGAAACAGAGAACTTGACCTTTACAAGGCTTTAGAGTGGGAAATAGGCAGTTTCTTTGGTTATTTTTATGATTGTTTCTATTAACTAGTCCTGGATTTAGGAGTATCTAGAGGGTTGTGGATTTTTTATAGGAAGGATTATACTTTTCCTATGCTTTTATATATGTGAATTGGTCACTAATTTATTCTTTTATAAGGTGTGTTTAGAATTATAGAGACATTCCACCACAACGGCCTCTGGTCATGTGTCAGGAGGGTATCAATGACCATGCTATGGAGGTGGTGGGCTCTGAGCTACCAGTAGAACCTCCATTAGTTCCTCTTATGGAACCATCAGTTGTACCAGATACAAGTGTTGATGCCTAGTTCCACAATGGTTTCTTATTCATTATACAAACCATTCAGGTAGACTCACAACCTGCCTTGCCTATGGAAGAGATGATGCATGTGTTCTAGTAGAATCATCCACCCATGTTTTTTAGGGGTGGAAATCAATGGGTTGTTGAGTTTTGTCTTGAGACTGTTCTACTAATCTTTATCCTTTAGAGATACCTCTTAAGAAGAGATTGAAACTAATGACATATATTCATTGGGGATCATCTAATAACTATAGGGATGTTTTAAACTAGGATGATATGCTTAGTGATATGGTATGGATGGATTTACAATCCAGGTTTTATGATTACTTCCTTCCTGATACTTTGAGGGCTGAGCAGGCAAGTGATTTTATGCTTCTGGAGCAAGGTGTGATGACCATTATGGATTATTCAACATGATTTATAGAGTTTTATCACTTTTCAATGATTTATCTTTATGATGGTCCATTTAGGGTGAGATGTTTCAAGGAAGGTCTCAAGTATGTCTTTCGATTGCAAGTAAACGTGATTTGGCTAACTACTATTACTGAGGTAGGGAATCAAGTGTTGATTAATTAACATAGTTTGAGTGAAGTTTTAGTCCCAAAGTAGGGTAGTGCATCTTCTTAACCCAGTGGTTTAGTGATAGGTGGAAGGAAGCACCATTTTGAGACTTCTCATGAGTGTGATACCAGCTAGAGTGTGAGTTCCAGTAGTTCTTTATTCTATCATCAGTGTGAGAGATGGGGAAATATGAGGCATCAATGTAATATAGACCTAGTTGAGTGAAAAGAATGAGGAATTGTAGGAAATTTACAGTGATTTTACAGGACCTTCCCTCTAGTAGTTAGTGGAATGGGATCAACTCCGACTCTAGGTTTAGGAGTAGGATACATAGATTCATGTTAGGCTATGAGCTAGAGTAGTGTCAATCATTCAGGATGAGGTGGTGGTCATGGCCAAGGTATCCAGGCACCAGTTGTACCGTGATAGCAGATTCGGCCTTCTCTAGTTAGTGAGATTGTTTCAGAGGGCTATGTTTTGGGTTAGATATATTTTTTATAGTCTACACCCAAGGAGAAAATCACCATACCATCTATGGTGAGTGGTATGGTCCTCATATCCTCTACTCTAATATCTTCTCTTTTCAATATAGGTTCATCTCGTTCTTTCATATATGTACCTATTATGGAAATCCTTGGGCTTGTTGTTAAGTTTTTTGATGTAATTATGACTTTGTATACTCCATTGAGTATTAGAACAGAGGGTGTACATCAGTGTAAAGAGTGACCCCTTAAGATAGGCAGGTGTCACTTCATATGGAATCTTTTTTTCCTTGATATGGTAGGGTTTTTTGTTATACTCGGGATAGACTAGATAGTTTCTTATCATGATCATGTCAATAGTTATCTCCAAATGGTGACTTTCACATCACTATAGGGTGGGGTTTTTATTCACAGAGGTGAATGGGATGTCTAGGCAGGTAGAGAAGGACCTGAGCATAGTGGGTTGGGTGGGATGACATCCCAGATTCCTAGTCTATATCTGGATTACTAGTGAATGTTTCAGGTAAATTTCCCTCCAATGGATGATTATTTTAGGGATGTTTTCCTGAATGACTTTTTGTTTTACCTCCTGAGAAAGAGTTGTAGTTCGTTATCAAGCTAGTGTTAGAAACTATACTGGTATCCATTCCTCTGTATAGGATGGATCCTACTGAGTTGTAGGAGCTCAAGAGGCATATTTATGGCTTGAAGGTGAAGGATTTTATATGACCCAATACTTATCTATGGTTTTTGTCGATCAATTTTGTGAAAAATGTAGACTAAACCCTTAGGATATGTGTGGATTATAGAAAATTGAACTAGTTGATGGTTAAGAATCAGTATCCCTTGCCACAATTAGATGGTCTCTTTGACCATATATAGGGATCTTGGGTTTTCTAAAATATTGATTTGAGATCATGCTATCACTAGGTACATGTTTTACCTATACAAATATTGTGTACATATTTCCATAGCAAGTATAGTCTATATGAGAATCTGGTTATGTAGTTTAGTCTTACGAATTTTCCAACAGTTTTCATGGTGTTGATGAATTGAGTTTTCCATCCATATCTAGATTTATTTGTGGTGGTATTCATGGATGATATCTTAGTGTATTCTCAAAATCGATACGACCATGAAAAATATCTTGAAATCATTTTGGATACACTGAGAGAGCATAAATTATATGATAATATCAAAAAGTTCCACTTATAGATGGATAAGATTCACTTATAGGGTCATATTATCTCAGAGATAAGAGTATCAGTTGACCCATAGAAGATGAGATCTATAGTTTCTTGGGAGAATCTAGAAAAAAAATCTTTGAAATACATATTTTCTTGGGGCTAGCTAGATATTACATGTGTTTCATATGGGAATTCTCATGCATAGCATCACCTCTTGAGATCTTGACTAAGAAGGTTGTGAAGTTTATATAGTTAGATAACTGTGAAACAACCTTTCATGAGCTTAAAGGGAGACTAAATTCAGCATTAGTCCTTATTCTTGCAAATATAGGCAGGAGATACACTATGTATTATGATACATCAGGTATCATGAAAGGAGTAGTTCTAATATAGGATGAGTGATTCAAGGAGTATGGATCTTATTAGTTGAGACCAAACGATAGGAACTACCTTATGCACGATCTCAAGTTGGACACTGTTGTACATGCCTTATGCGGTTTGAAGAATTATTTAATGGGAGAGCGTTTTATGGTGTACATGGACCAAAAAAGTCTCAAGTACATATTTATACAGCATAACTTGAACCTTAAGAAAATAAGGTGGTGGAATATCTATGGTCCTTTGACTTCTATCTTGCTTACATTACTAGAAAGGGAAATGAATTCATTGACGCACTAAGTAGGAGGACTCGGATATAGTCAATTTAGGAGGCCAGTGGAAAGTGGTATCTTATGGCCATATTTTCATATATACACTTGGAGGTTTGGGATGGAGAATGGAATACTTTTATCTCATCCTTATAAGTGACTTCCACTCTTCTGTATAGAGTGAGGATGAGATAGTTATCTGATGTTGGGGGTCTAATCCTATAGGGGAGTGTGGTAGGTGAGGACCTGCCTCCAGGTTTGATTGTGGGAAATGATGAAATTCTATATGATTACATATGTTTCTAGGTTCTAGAAGACATACATGAGGATTTGATGTAGGAGTTTCATACGTTGTCTTGGTAAGTACATCACGACATTACCAAGATGTACCGAGACTTACATTGCTAATACTGGTAGTTGGGAATGAAATGAGATGTATCTAGTTTTGTCATGGGGTGTTCCACTTGACAATAGGTGAAGGAAAAACACTAGCGACCAGATAGGATTTTATAGAAATTACCTATTATTGAGTGTAAATTGTACGATATAATGATGGATTTCATGATCGATTTTTTGAGGTCACCTCAAGGTAGTGATTTTGTATGGATTATTATGGATAGTATTATAAAGGTCTCCCATTTCTTATTGATCAGGGAGACCTTATCAATAGATGAGCTTAGGAGACTTTATATCTATGATATTGTGCACCTTCATGTGGTTCCTCATACCATGTTATTGGATAGGGAAACCCAATTTACATCTTAGCTTTTGAAAGTATTGTAGAGGAAATTGGGTATATAGATGATTTTGAGCACAACTTACCACCCTCAGATTGTTGTCCAGTCAGAGCACACTATACAGGTCCTAAAGGAAATTCTTAGAGCATGTGTCCTTAATTTTAGAGGCTCTTGGGAGAGGTATAAACCCTTAGTCTAAATCACCTATAACAATAGATATCAGGTGACTATACATATGGAACATTATGAGGATTTTTATGGTAGGTCATTTTGATCACCTCTTTGCTGGTTAGAGGTAGGATAGGAAGTGCTACTCAGACCACATCTCATGTAAGAGACTTCAGAGTAGGTCCAATTGATTTGAAAGTAGATGGATACTACATAGTCTAGAAAGAAATATTACACCAATCATATTTGACAACCTCTAGAGTTAGAGGTCAGGGATCTAGTATTTTTAAGTATCTCATTGAGGCTAGGAAACAGACAAATTAGGATACAGGGTAAGATTTCACTAGGATGTGTTGGGCCATTAGAGATTCTCGAGAGAGTCGGGATGGTATCCTATTAGTTATAGTTACCTCAGAGGTATTGAGTCGTGCACGATGTCTTCCATGTATCTCAGCTATACTGGTATCACTTAGACTTATCTCATACTATTCATCTAGATGAGGTTGAGCTATAGGTATATATGTCCTTTGAAGAGTATCCTATACATATTGTTGATTGAGGCATGAAGGTTCTTTGAGGTTAGGCGGTTCCTCTAGAATGGGTGTTATGGCAGAACAACCGTGAACAAGATGGGACTTGGTAGCGGGAGGTTGATGTATGTACTTAGAAGCCATAGTTATTTTTATAAAATTATTTACCACCCTTAGAAAGGTAATTCAGGGATATATCACTTTAAGGGGGTAAGATTGTAAGATTACAGTTTTTTTGATGAGGTGTGGATTCTTTTTTTAGGTTAAACACTAATTTAAGATATCTTTGTTGGATAATAAACTAAAGTCATGCCCATGTGATGGTTGGTTTGTTTTGGAAGGAAGTAATCGTGGGGATGAAGATAGGTTGTAGGCCAAGTACATGATGTGTAATTGGAATACACAATGTGTAATGAGCTTTCCCTAGAAGATAAATCCTGAGATTTACATGACGTGTAATGCATTTACACATTGTGTAAATACCTAGGGTTATTTTTTAAAATAAGGGGTAGGGACTATTATTTCAACAAAAGGCCTCACCCCCTCCATTCTCTCTTGTGCGGGATCTCCCCTTGAGTCCTAAACCTAGTCTTGGGTGTCGTTTCACCATCCAACTTCAAGAGCCTTTCATTTCATTGGATCTGCGCCAATGAGTTCTTCATTCATCTTGTACCTTTTTCAATTTATCTTCTCCTTAATAAATTTATTTTGGTGTAGGCACTTATACCTTATTTTCAGGGTGTTCATTCATTTCTCATTTTCTTCCAATCTGAGCTAAGTTAGGAGCATATACTATATGAGTGTTCTACCATGGGTATATGGTAGGTGGCATATACATTTCCCTTGAAGTTTGGTGTTTTATAATCCTTGTTTCTATTGTTCCACTCACCATACTTTCTAGTGTTTCCCCTAAAATTAAATGAATGTCTTGATTAAATTGTTTGGGACCCGTTTAGGTTTCCTACTAGTACCATTATTTTGTTGGAGGTCGTTAGCCTAAAACTAGACCACCTATGGGGTGTGTTCATGTATATATCCCATGTTATACCTGTAACGCCCCGACCCCAGCTACCCAGAGTTAGTGCATTATTGCGTAACATTGGCATGATCACAAAAGATCAAGTCTCGAAAGACCGATTAGTTTAGTAGCCTTGGAAACACTAGATACATTCATAAATGTTACATTACATCATAAAGTGAAAAACTACAATAACAAAGTCTCCATAGTCCACACTCATATCCTCTTCTGACTATCCCTATAGGTCATTCATAAAAAACTTCTTCACATCCTGGAAAATATTAAAACATTGAAAGGGGTGAGCTCAGATGCTCAGTAAGGATAATAATATTGTGGAAGCTTTCATAAATAAACATTAACATTTAAGGCAATGTATAACTAAAACAAAAGACTTTTTAAACTTGAACTTCAGCATGATATGGCAAAAATAAAATGAAATAATGCCATTTAATTACTCACATGGATATTCTACTAGTCGAATAATCACATGAAATATCAATAACCACTTTCATAATGATGGAATGCATAATGCCAGACTATCATAACCACGTAGTCAAGGCCTCGTGCCAAGACCACAAATAAGATTTTGTCAAGGCCTTGTGCCAAGACACTAGTTTGTCTCATGAGACCTGCTGATGCATCGAGGAGCTATAGTGGGCTCCACCCGTCACTTATTAAGTCCAATGCATTCCTCATATGAACAGGTTTAAATATATCATAAACCATAACATAATCGTATCACATAAAACATGCATAAAGGAAACATAACATTTCTACATTTCAATCACAAGATATCAATACAACACATTTATATAATTAAAAAAACACTTTCAATACCATTTTCAATACCAAAATAAAATAAAATTAAAACTTTGTATTTATTTTTCATTTAAAAAAAGTTATGGCTTGTAGAGGAAGCCGAAACTCAAATAATGGTCACGACGGCGGAGAAGTCGTTGTCACCGCATACGTACAAAAAAACATTCCTTTTGTCGTTTAGTAAAAACGCTTCGTATAAAAAGATTCCTTTTGAATAAAATTAAAAGTCAAAGGGGTTTATACACCATATAAAGGAAAGTTGTGTATAAAACCAAATATGCCTCAATGAAAGGATGTTGAGACGAAGTCCCTTAAAAAGATTATTTTTTAAAATAAAATAGATCTATTATGTGTATATACTATAGGTACACCTAAAGAAAGTACAAATACAATATAGGACATAATAATATAATGACATAATTTGAAAGTAGGAGATTAACCCAAATAATGGAAATTGGGTTAAGAAGTTCCCTTACCTCGTGTCCGACTTGACTCGACCGCTCTTTAACCTCCTGAATAATAAACTAGAGTTAATTTATAATTGCTTAAGAACATTTTTCAAGTTTTTTATTCCTTTTATATCACTTATTACCATGTTATGAACATTATGTATTTATTTAAGTTAATAACGGTCGTTTTGTAGATCTTTGGTACCTGAGTCAAAAATAAACTTCTTATAATTACAAGTTGTTCATGTGGTGAAATATCCATTATATCCAGAATTATATTCATGATATAGATATCATATATCTCATATATATCTAGTATATACAATCATTTATAATAGTCCATAACGTTTAGAGGTAAGAAATGAAATGCACCATTCATGGAGACGGTAAGTCATACATACGCATGAACGCTACTTTCATTTCTATTTCGTATTTAATGAAATCATAATGATATAAAGGTATATTATAATTCCAGTATAATATCATATATAATATCATTTACTCCATCCTTTATACATCTCACATATGGCATTAATGATTCAAATCACTTTGAGGGGGCGGTAGTCCGCACTTCCTAAAATGAAATTATCACGTTTACCCATAATGGAAATCATAAAGTATGACACAAATGAAAAATACAGAACCTTAAGTAAAACATAAACATATTATATATCATATATGAATATAGTGACATCTTAATGGCCACCTTTTAAGGTGTTATATGAGTGTTGAACAATCATCGTTTCGTGAGGCAGAAATTCTCCATCCACAGAAAAAGTATGTTCTTTAACCATTACATGTAGGTGTGTGTAACTGTAGCTCAAATAATTCTCATAACAACATCCTAGTATATTTATGATACTTTTTTTGTTACAAAAGAAATTAATAAAAAGAGTTTAGGGGGTTGGATAAGAAAAATAAAACAAAATAACACAAGAGAAGACATTACCTTAAAATAGGGTAACTCTTTTGATTTGAGCCAAAGGCTTCCTTGGGAAGAATTATGCCCAAAGTGAGGCTTCTAGGAGTAAGAGAGGGAATTTGGGAGAGTATTTTGGCAGAGGTTGGCCGAGCCAAAAGCCTTTGAATGTGTGATTAAGGTGGTAGTGGTGGGGGCCTTTTATAAGAGGAGAGAAGGGGCACTCTTGGAAAGATTGAAATGTTACATTATTATGAAATTCCTTTTTCAGATTCTAGAGGTCCCACACTTATATATTTCGAGGATATGGTGATAAGGGTTCGAAATATTCTCATCCAATAGGCTTTTTACAAGTGTAATACTTAGATTTTACATTATCCTTCCATTTTTTTAAAATCGTTAATTAATGAGGTAATCGTTGCATCATCATGGTGTCATAAATAATTTAATTTATTTAATGTCTAAAAATTATAAAAAAAATATCATGATGTATTAAATCTTTTTAGATTTCTAATGAATATTTATAGTCAAAAATATGACTTGTATAACCCCATTTAAAATTTTTTTTAGTAAAACAACTCTTGTTTGTGACCTTTTTATTTTAACATTAAATAAAAAGTTATTTATGTCCTTTTCCTACCAAAGTGGCTCCATGGGGTCCCAAATTTGACCCATGGATTGTCTTGGTCGGCCATTACACATCCAATAGTGGTTGGAAAAGTGTAAAGGTCATTCCATATTTTTATAATACTATTTTTACCTTAAATTTCACTAATTACCTTTAATCGCGATTAATTAAACTTAAAAGTTACTATTCACCAAAACATTATTTTAATCCCATTGAACCACATTTTACTTCCTAATGACAACCATTTATGTCAGATTTTTTAAAATCAAATCACAGAAGTGGTAATATTTCATGTAAATGAAAAAATCAGTTATTTAACTACCACTTAGTGGTTTCACTATTCATCAAAAATTGAAGTTTTTTAGAATAGTGCCAAAATTTTACCCTAATCTATAATTGATATTCTGAATTCAAAAATGATGTCTATTTTATGAAATTCCAAACATATAAGTTGAATTAATTAATTTTATAATTAATTCCTGTTGTCACAACAAATAGCGTGTTTTTAAGAAACAATATATATCAAAAGATTGACAATTGTTTATGTCCAATTTCAATGTTAAATTAATTCTAATGACCACCATTGGATAAAATAGTAAAAATATATTCTAATTATACTTTAAAATCACTCAATAGTATAAGTTATCACTATAAATTATTTTGATTAAAAAAGTTGTTTTTAAGTATTTTTCACTATTCATAAAAAATTGGAAGTTCTCAGAAAAATACCAAAAATTCAACATAGGCTAATTTCGATATTAAGAATCCAAAAATGACGTCCATTTTGAAATGTAAAATATATATAATTTCAAAAAGTGGTTATTACTATTCATAACTGCTACTTTTATTGGTCGCGGTGTGTTAGAACTCGAGGTTGCATACAACACACGCTGCTCTATTATTCAAAGAGGAGTGTACCATGGAAGCTTGGGGTGTTACATTCTCCCCTCCTTCAATAAATTGCATCCTCGAAATTTGAAATTTTTCTTTGAAAATAAAAGGTTGAAAATAGAAAATACCTTTGCAGAAAACCCACATCGGAAATAAGGTTAATAAAAATATAACTTTAAAAGAAATAAAGATAAGTACAAAGGTCACCTGATATGGCCCATACTAGAATTCTATGAAAATATGGATATGGAATAAAAACAAACCATCAAGGTCTGATGGAGAGTTGTAGAAAACTGGATTAGGAGAAAGTTAACAATAAAAAAATCACAAACTTTTGATTGGTTAAATGGTCATTGAATCCCCAATTGGAAGAGTTAACCTGAAACATTTTTGTTTTAAGTTACCTTTTATAAATTTGAGGAATTTTTTTAGGAGATTTACTAAGAACGTAAGGGAATATACATACTTGTCATGTAGACTTTCATTCTTTAAAAAAAATTTACCACAAACCCATCTTTCACTCTGAAAGGTAATAGAACTCAAAAATATTCTATTTATCCTAATTGTATAAGGTTCCAAATATTAACACATACCATTTAGATTAGTAAAACTATTTTTTAATAACCAGGGACCTCCTGTAGGCTAGTGGTAGGTAATAAAGGCATGTCGCACTATGGTTGTGGGTTCGATTCCTGCAGCTTTGTCTGACGCGACGGGTTATGCCCCACCCTGCAGGTTGTCCTTTTCCTAAAAATATAGTATTATAATATTCCAAAAATAATCTTCAAAAATGTTTTAACCTTAAAAAATACTATTCAAAGTTCAACTTAATCCATCCCAACCTTTATAGTTATCCAAAATACCTCTATCCAAACTTTCTCTAAAAGGTCTCTTAATTCCAAAATCAATTTATCAGATTCCCCAAACAAAGTAAAGTTTCTCTTATTGTCACATACTAAAAATATTATTACCTTCATCATATTAAAACCTTACTGAAACAACAAGTACTGCAGTACAATCCTTATATATATATCACATTATTCTAATAACCAGAATATAATCCATGAGTCCAAAAGCACCAATACATTAATTATTCCACTTCAACTGTAGTCACAGCATAAGATTGGCCTTGATCCCTTGGCCTTTTCTGAGGTAAGTTTCCCTGAAGCTTAGGACATTCATTTGCATAATGACCCATTTCTCTACAATTGTAGCATTCAACATTGATAGCCTCTTTCTTTCCCTTGCAATCACGCGCCTGGTGACCTTTTTCTCCACATTTATAACAAACTCTAATTCCTTTTAGGCAAGTACCAGGGTGATTCTTACCACAATTATCACATAATGGAAAATCCTTCTTTCCCTTTTTCCCTTTATCTGTCTCTTGTTCCACCGTTCTCGACTTCTCTTGCTTTACTTTATTGTCATAAGATTTAGAGAATTCCTTTTCTGTCTTGATAGCACATGAGACAATGTCTTCGTACGACGAGAAGGTTTGTGAGACTAATTCTCGACGAAGAAATGGTTTTAACCCATCAAATAAACTATCAATATTACTTCTTGGGTTACGTATATAATCTGCTGCATGCCTCACTAACCTTGTAAAGTTAGCCTCATACTTTGCGGCATTCTCATCCTCCTTTTGTCTCAGACTCAGAAATTGCCTTTCCATATCTGCTCGATGGTCATGTGGAAAGTATTTTTCTAAGAAAATATCTTTGAACTCCCTCCATTCCATATTTGATACTTCATCATCTTCCTTTGTGTTTTGAATCAATGACCACCATTGATCGGCATCTCCAGTGAGGCGGTAGACTGCCATGATAACCTTTTCCCTTTCACTACTCCCCAAGGCGTGGAATATTTTTTCTAAGGAATTTATCCATTGCTCAGCTACTAATGGATTTGTACCCCCATTAAATTTTGGCGGTTGTTGCCTCATGAAGCGGTCTAACATTGATCCTCCACGTTGCGGATCAGGGTGCTCCATACGAGTAAGGTTATTATTCATAACCTGAGTGAGTTGTCCCAGTATGGTAATAAGTTGATCAGCACCAGTTGTATCTCCAGATCCACAATAATTATCTTAAGTAGGAGGGAAATCCCTACATGGAGTGTGTGCATTGATACGGTTTCCATTCCTTCCACTAGGCGCCATTTCTAAATAATGGCATAAACTAGATTAGTTTATGAATCAAAATACATAATTCCATACTTATAAAATACTTAACATAAATTGAACTATTTATGGATATAATCCATAATCATAAAAAAAAATTCTTTGAGGAAGTATATACTCATAACCCTTCATAGTGGTTTGTAAAGAAAATGAGAATTATCCTAAGCATATCCCCCGGGAGTGTTGTAACCAAGAGTGCAGCAAGGCCCGTTGTCGTGCACCAGTTCCCGTTCGAGTCTAGCTCAAAGCGGTGTTTTCGGGTTTTACCCCTAGGTACATCTGTGCCAGAGCTGCCTCTACCTGCTCGTATCCATAGAGGGATGTATTTCTCGGAAAAACTCACAAAATCTCTACAACAAAAAAATTCTAGTAAGTTCTTCTATACTAATCCTCAAATTCTATCTTTGGGCTATGTGCCCTAATCAGAGTTTATCTAAATCTTGCTTCCAAGGTTAGTACTAAACTGCCTTTGATACCAACTGTAACGCCCCGACCCCAGCTACCCAGAGTCAGTGCATTATTGCGTAACATTGGAATGATCACAAAAGATCAAGTCTCGAAAGACCGATTAGTTTAGTAGCCTTGGAAACACTAGATACATTCATAAATGTTACATTATATCATAAAGTGAAAAACTACAATAACAAAGTCTCCATAGTCCACACTCATATCCTCTTCTGACTATCCATGCAGGTCATTCATAAAATACTTCTTCACATCCTGGAAAATATTAAAACATTGAAAGGGGTGAGCTCAGATGCTCAGTAAGGATAACAATATTGCAGAAGCTTTCATAAATAAACATTAACATTTAATGCAATGTATAACTAAAACAAAATCCTTTTTAAACTTGAACTTAAGAATGATATGGCAAAAATAAAATGAAATAATGTCATTTACTTACTCACATGGATATTCTACTAGTCTAATAATCACATGAAATATCAATAACCACTTTCATAATGATGGAATGCATAATTCCAGACTATCATAACCACGTAGTCAAGGCCTCATGCCAAGACCACAAATAAGTTTTTGTCAAGGCCTCGTGCCAAGACACTGGTTTGTCTCATGAGACCTGCTGATGCATCGAGGAGCTATAGCGGGCTCCACCCGTCACTTATTAAGTCCAATGCATTCCTCATATGAACAGGTTTAAACATATCATAAACCATAACATAATCGTATCACATAAAACATGCATAAAGGAAACATAACATTTCTACATTTAAATCACAAGATATCAATACAACACATTTATATAATTAAAAAAACACTTTCAAAACCATTTTCAATACCAAAATAAAATAAAATTAAAACTTTTTATTTATTTTTTATTTAAAAAAAGTTATGGCTTGTAGAGCAATCTGAAACTCAAATAATGGTCACGGCGGTAGAGAAGTCGTTGTCGCCGCATACGTACAAAAAAACATTCCTTTTGTCGTTTAGTAAAAACGCTTCGTATAAAAAGATTCCTTTAGAATAAAATTAAAAGTCAAAGGGGTTTATACACCGTATAAAGGAAAGTTGTGTATAAAACCAAATATGCCTCAATGAAAGGATATTGAGACGAAGTCCCTTACAAAGATCATTTTTTTAAATAAAATAGATCTATTATGTGTATTTACTATAGGTACACCTAAAGAAAGTAAAAATACAAGATAGGACATAATAATATAATGACATAATTTGAAAGTAGGAGATTAACCCAAAGAATGGAAATTGGGTTAAGAAGTTCCCTTACCTCATGTCCGACTTGACTCGACCGCTCTTTAACCTCATGAATAATAAACTAGAGTTAATTTATAATTGCTTAATAACCTTTTTGAAGTTTTTTATTCCTTTTATATCACTTATTACCATGTTATGAACATTATGTATTTATTTAAGTTAATAACGGTCGTTTTGAAGATCTTTGGTACCTGAGTCAAAAATAAACTTCTTATAATTACAAGTTGTTCATGTGGTGAAATATCCATTATATCCAGAATTATATTCATGATATAGATATCATATATCTCATATATATCTAGTATATACATGCATTTATAATATTCCATAACGTTTAGAGGTAAGAAATGAAATGCACCGTTCATGGAGACGGTAAGCCGTACGTACGCATGAACGCTACTTTCATTTCTATTTCGTATTTAATGAAATCATAATGATATAAAGGTATATTATAATTCCAGTATAATATCATATATAATATCATTTAATCTATCCTTTATACATCCCACATATGGCATTAACGATTCAAATCACTTTGAGGGGGCGGTAGTCCGCACTTCCTAAAATGAAATTATCGCGTTTACCCATAATGGAAATCATAAAGTATGCCACAAATGAAAAATACAGAACCTTAAGTAAAACATAAACATATTATATATCATATATAAATATAGTGACATCTTAATGGCCACCTTTGAAGGTGTTATATGAGTGTTGAACAATCATCGTTTCGTGAGGCAGAAATTCGCCATCCACAGAAATAGTATGTTCTTTAACCATTAGATGTAGGTGTGTGTAAGTGTAGCTAGAATACTTCTCATAAAAACATCCTAGTATATTTATTATACTGGTGTTGTTACAAAAGAAATTAATAAAAAGAGTTTAGGGGGTTGTATAAGCAAAATAAAACAAAATAACATAAGAGAAGACATTACCTTAAAATCGGGTAACTCTTTTGATTTGAGCCAAAGGCTTCCTTGGGAAGCATTCTGACCAAAGTGAGGCTTCTAGGAGTAAGTTATGGAAGTTGGGAGAGTCTTTTGTCAGAGTTTTTATGAGCCAAAAGGCTTTGAAGGTGTGAGTAAGGTGGTAGTGGTGGGGGCCTTTTATAAGAGGAGAGAAGGGGCACTCTTGGAAAGATTGAAATGTTACATTATTATGAAATGCCTTTTTCGGATTCTAGAGGTCCCACACTTATATATTTCGAGGATAAGGTGATAAGGGTTCTAAATATTCTCATCCAATAGTCTTTGGACAAGTTTAATACTTAGATTTTACATTATCCTTCCATTTTATTAAAATCGTTAATTAATGAGGTAATCGCTGCATCATCATGGTGTCATAAATAATTTAATTTATTTAATGTCTAAAAATTATAAAAAAACTATCATGATGTAGGACATATTTTTATCTTTCTAATGAATATTTATAGTCAAAAATATGACTTGAATAACGTCATTTAAAAATTGTTTTAGTAAAACAACTCTTGTTTGTGACCTTTTTATTTTAACATTAAATAAAAAGTTATTTGTGTCCTTTTCCTACCAAAGTGGCTACATGGGGTCCCCAAGTTTACCCATGGATTTTCTTGGTCGGCCATGACACATCCAATAGTGTTTGGACAAGTGTAAAGGTCATTCCATATTTTTATAATACTATTTTTACCTTAAATTTCACTAATTACCTTTAATCGCGATTAATTAAACATAAAAGTTACTATTACCAAAACATTATTTTAATCCCATTGAACCACATTTTACTTCCTAATGACAACCATGTATGTCAGATGTTTTAAAATCAAATCACATAAGTGGTAATATTTCATTTAAATGAAAAAATCAGTTATTTAACTACCACTTAGTGGTTTCACTATTCATCAAAAATTGAAGTTTTTCAGAATAGTGCCAAAATTTTACCCTAAGCTATAATTGATATTCCGAATTCAAAAATGATTTCTATTTTATGAAATTCCAAACATATATGTTTCATTAATTAATTTTATAATTAATTCCCGCTGTCACAATAAATAGCGTGTTTTTAAGAAACAATATATATCAAAAGATTGACAATTGTTTATGTCCAATTTCAATGTTAAATTAATTCTAATGACCACCATTGGATAAAATAGTAAAAATATATTCTAATTATACTTTAAAACCACTCAATAGTATAAGTTATCACTATAAATTATTTTTATTAAAAAAGATGTTTTTAAGTATTTTTCACTATTCATAAAAAATTGGAAGTTCTCAGAAAAATACCAAAAATTCAACATAGGCTAATTTCGATATTACGAATCCAAAAATGAAGTCCATTTTGAAATTTAAAATATATATAATTTCAAAAAGTTGTTATTACTATTCATAACTACTACTTTTATTGGTCGTGGTGTGTTAGAACCCGAGGTTGCGTACAACACACGCTGCTCTATTATTCAAAGAGGAGCATACCATGGAAGCTTGGGGTGTTACAATACCACCATGTTGGGTGTGTGTGATCTTACCAATTTTTTTGGTATCCTTAATTAGAATTTAAAGAATTATAGAATAAGTTTTATGCCTCCTTTCCTTGTGATGACATGTTATGAAATGTTTTAAAAGGATTTAATGGATTATATAAAAAATGTTTAATGGGTTGGATGAACTCATATCTTGTTTATAATTATGAAATGACTTATGAATTGAGATGATGAATTGATAATGGTAGTGGATGCCTTGGACATTTATACTCCTCAAATCTTGATTCCATTGGATTCATGGAAATTTATACCCCATGGATTCATATTGAATATGGTAGTGGATGCCTCTGACATTTCTACTCCTTAGATCCTGATTCCATAGGATGCTAAGGACATGGCTACTCCTGGGATTCATCTTCCTTGAAACACCTTGGATGAGCTCCTTGGATTCCACCTAAGTCTTTAACAAGTTTCCATTGAGATTCTCCATGTACTCGATGATAATTCCTTGGTTGTTTATACCTTGGATCTAGCCCTTTCAGGCCTAACACTTGATTAAATGGAATAGGCTGTTGTGGATGCTTTATGCTTTATAGATATCCCAAGTATGGGTATTTTATTTCATTTGTTATACTGGACAGTATCACACCTATTTATTTATGCTTTAAAGTTGGTTATTATTATGGGTACTTGATTATTGTTCATATGGATCCACATTTGTCTAGATAGGATCTCATTTTCTTTTGACACTTTACTTTTATTACTATTATACCTATGATATACTGAACACTGCTCTATTTTTTATACATACAGTGGACATGTTATAGACATCATTGGTGGTGGCCTACTGAGTTTTATCTCACACCCTATTCGGGCCACTATTGGGTACCTGTATAGACTTCATGGATGTGGGTACGGATTGAGGTAAGCACCCACTTTATGATGCTTGATTTGATCATTGCTTAGGATTATGAGGTAATAGGACCAAGTTATACTCATGATACTAGCTGGAGATAGTTTATTTTTAGTCTTTTTTTACTTTGATACATATATTGTACAGGATACCTATTTTCATGTATTTCCTACCATTTTTTATAGAGACATGACATGATCATCATACTGTACATGACACTGCTTTTGGTTTTATTATTATTACAGTATTCTGGATGTTACCTTCTATCTTGATTTATATTATGATTCCTCATATTTATTCACTTGTGATACCATTGGGTTACTCTGATCATGAGGGCATAGTATCTACATTATACCACCTTAGACCCTCATTGTTAGTCAGTGGCCTTTAGAGTACAGGGATGCGTGCTTAAGGTCATATGAAACACCGGCTCGAGGAACTATTTAGTGGATTCTAGGATAATTCATTATAGGTTCAATGTTTTTATGTGATAATTATGACATTATTATACCTTTTTAATGATAATATCATATCCAACTTATTACCTTTCAATCCTTTTGGAAATGACAATGTCGCTCATTCATACATGTGGACTACCACCTCCACGAAGTAATGTGTTTTTTCATTTATATTTTACTTAGATGGTAATGAGGATGAATTTGATGAATATACATAATATATATGATATAATAATAATTTTTTAAATGTGAATTATTATTTAATTTTCTTTTGTTCCATCTATTGAAAGGTGAAAATAATGCTCATGCGTACGTATGACCTACCATCTCCATGAACAGTGTAATTCATTTTTTATCTCTAACTTTATGGATTACTCAAAATATGTATATAATGAATATATATTATATTTATAACATTATTAATATTTTTTAGTTAATTAACCTTGATAAAATTATAAATACCAAAATTACTAAACCAAAACATACATGATAAAAGAAGCAGTTATTACCCGAAAAGTGATTTTTTAATAAAGAATTGTTAATAAATAAGTGATAAAATATTATAATTAAGTAATAAATGGTATGATATATATGATTATGGTTCTATAATATATTTATAATTAATTTATATTCATAATACATGAGTTTCTAACATGTACAAATGAAATAGAACCTGAGGTAAGGGTTTCTCGTCTCACTTTTACTTCTGTGAGACATATGCCATATCCACCACTTATTTATTTTGTGTGATATATTATATCATGAATCCATTTATATTTATGGTATTTAAGTTTTCAATTGAATTTATTTATTTCATGGGGATTACGATTCAAAATATACTCAATTGGTAAGGGATTATTTCACAATATCATCATTATTCGGGATTATTTATATTTAAGTCATAATTGGGGGATATTTTTCTTCCATATCCATGTTTTATAAAAAAATTAAAAATGTTTTAAAAATTATCCAAATTATTTATTAAATACATTTTTACACATGTTTTACTTTTTACAAAATGGTTTGAAAGGAATCTTCTTTATTTTTTTCGAACGTGGTACATTTTGATAATTTTACCAAAGTGTGAAGGGGATGTTTTTATTTAACTTATACAACATGAATAGATTTTATAACCATAATAACTAATATTTTATTTGAATATTTCAATAAAATTTTAAAAGGTTATTTTCAAAGAAAATTTTTTCCTTCATGTTTGCAAAGTTTTAAAAATAAGTGATTTCAAAGTGAACAAGGGTATTTTCCTTAAGAATTTTCCAATGATCTTTATAAATTATTTTCATCTATGTCAACATCCTTTGTTGAATTTTATGATTTACTGAGGTTTTGATCTTATGATAAAATCTACCATATTTTATTAGATGTTTTATGGTCATTTTGACTGGGGATGTACTATTTTGATATCATTATCCATATTATTCTGGATGGTTTATGATTATATTTATTGATTGGGGTAATTATTAATATTTCATATGCTAGTTTCAATATAAATGTTTATGTTGATTATCTTTCACCCCTTTCATATTAGTAATACATTATATTGTATTATACCATCACCTCCTTATTTTAATGATCCCAAATCATGGTTATCTTATTATTATTAATCTTCATGTTTTCTGTTAGAAAATGGTTTATTGGAAAAATTAAAAAAATGGATAAGTGTAGATATTACCATGACACCTTTCCATGTGAAGGTAAAGTGACTATATAACACACATTATGTTCCACCTTACCACATCAAGTAAAACACCTTACTTCATGAAGGAAACTACTTACTACATGAAGAAATCAAGTTACCATGTTAAGGTATGTGTTAATTTTCATAGTGATATACTGACAGTATTTCTATAATGTAGTAACTATACAAAGAACAATACTACCACATAAAGTCATCAACTTATCGAAAGTGAAAATGAGTTGACCGCATGAAGCGATGAACCGACCATATCACTTTGCTGCATCATCTGACCACTTCAAGTTTCCAAGATCACAATTAACTATACTTTAAGTGAAGACAGCTTACCATGTCTAATTTGGTAGTGTAGTGGTTCAAATCTTAAATAGATAGTTTTTAAGAATTAAATTAAGCATCATTGCATTTAATGAAGAATTATTATTCTATAATGGATACTTCTGATGATGGTCTCTTTATAGAGAATTATTCGATCATGAGGAGATATTGATAATGGAAAAATAAAAACATTGGATCACACATAGATAATAACATAGGACCATTATGCGAGCACCTTTGCTATAAAGAAGACTTTATAATGTTCTATTTTCAATCATTTTCTTACAAATGTTTCCAAGATCCTTCCAAAGGAAAAATCCAAGGGTTAATGATAGCTGAAACTACTCAATCGAGCTGCATCGCACTCTTTATCTATCTATATCATTCTATTTCCATCTTAGCTATTCTTTTGAGCTATTTTTTATATTTATATATTTATATATAAAAATACAGTCTCCTAGGATAAACTAGATAATACTTGATATTCTCTAAAATACTTTATTTTTTTCCCATAAATAATTATGGAAGAGGTCCTGTGTGACCTGGTATTATTTTCATCTCACATATAATCTTGGAAGAGGCTTTGTGCCTAGATAGTATTGTGTAATATTATTTGTAATGCTAGATCCAGTTTGTGGAACTATTTATTTTTTAATAAAATTCATGGCATCAAGTGATTACCAAGTTGATGGGATTAAGTCTCAACTTGATATTTAACCCCTTATTTAATTTTCATTATATTTCTTTTAAGTTTTGTTTCTTTAAACTAAAAATTGATTTTCATTTTCAAAATTTTAATCAAAACTTTACTTTGATAGTTATTCTTAAATTTTTTTATATAAAGTGTTTTATTAAGTAACATAGTTTCAAAAGTTAAAGTATTTATAAGATATTTTAATTGATTTGTAATCCCACTTATAATAAATTATTTAAAAGGTCAAATTTATATATTTCTACTATTTTTATTAATTATGAATTTTTATTAAATTGGGGATTTATTTTTTTATAATTATTTTTCAAATGGAAATTTTATTGGGAATTAAATTCACCCCCCACCCCCTCTTGAGCTACTTACTCTAACCAACATTTGGTATCAAAGGATTTTGAACATCTTTTTAACTATGATTTAGTTGTATTTTAAAGATATTAAATTTCTATCATTTCTAAATTTAATTATTTATGGATAATAATAGACAAGAAGGAACTGACACTAATTAAAATCCTTATTTTAATGGAACTAATTATGATCAATGGAATATTAAGATGAAAATTCAATTAAAGAGCATAAATTTTGATATTTGGATGGTAATTGAAGATCAATATGAAAAAACACAAATGGATAGAGATACTTGGAGTGATGATACTAAAGCTTCATATAACAATAATTGTAAAGATATGAATTCTTTATACTATGCATTTGGTGAAGATGAATTTAACAGAATATCTTCCTTTGATACTGCCTTTGAAATTTGGGATACACTAGATATTTCTCATGAAGTAACGTCTAATGTTAAAGAAATTAATTTAAACACTTACACCATTAAATGTGATATGTTCAAGATGAAGCCTTATGAATATATATTTAACATGTATCTCGGGTTTAATGAGATAGTAAATGTGATGCATGTATAGGGTAAGAAAATTACTAACAAGGATCAAGTCATGTGACTTATTAGGTGCTTACCAGAAAGATGGAGGGGTACATCTGTATCAATAAGAGAATCATGTGACATTAGTACAATTTCAGTAAAGGAAATTATTGGTATATTTAATGATTTATAAAGAAGAAATACAAGTTAAAAAAGAAGAAGTGGGTGAACTAAATGAAAATATGTACATTTCAAAACTACTACTTCAAAATAAAAAGAGAAGATCAAAGCTGAAATCTCAAGTGATAAAGTATCACCTGCTGATAATTATAAGGAAATGAAACATCTAGATAGACATTTCAAAAAGTTTTATAAATGGAATAAGTTCTTCAAGAAACCGAATTACCAAGGTAATTATGATAGAGGAAACTGGAGAAAATATTTGA
Organism: Viscum album; assembly: GCA_963277665.1. Lineage (NCBI taxonomy): Eukaryota > Viridiplantae > Streptophyta > Magnoliopsida > Santalales > Viscaceae > Viscum > Viscum album. The sequence continues at coordinate 1,389,524,112 of OY728120.1, forward strand.
AGAAAGATGATTTATACAATGAAATAATTTTCTATGAATGTAAAATAAAAGGAAATATCAAAGAATATTATCTTAAGTTAAAGTTTAAGAAAAATTATGAGGATAGATTTAAGAGATATAAAAAGTATGTGAAAGCAACTTGGATTGATTCATAAGATATTTCAAGTGAATTAGTCACAAGCAGAGAGGACAATCATGATGAATCCAATATGTATTTTATGTCAAACACATCTGAGGTATCTAATATTTTTCCTGAATCTCCTGCTCATAATTCTAACCATTTTGAAAATGAAAATAATGTGGAAAACATGTCCAGTGAAGAAATTTTTGAATATTTTAATATATTTTAAGACACATTCAATGAGTTAAAAAATAGATTAAAAAGTTTACATAAGTATAATGCCTTGCCTAATCACTTTAAAACTGGTCTTACTATAGATAAGGATAAAAATTCTTAGCTTCTAAAAGAAAATAATGAGATAAAATTATCCAACAAATAGTTAAATAAATATCTAGAGAAATTTACCAATGGAATAAAAACTCTAACCCAAATTATTAGAAATAAAATAGCTCATAAATGCACTACTAGAATATCATATTAGCCTAGAAATAGAAGGATTGTTAAAAATAAATTTATTCCTATCTCTGGTTCTACTAATTATGTTAATAATTTTTATTCTATTAGACTAAACAAGGCTTTTATTTCTAAAATTTTAAAGTCTTCTTATAGGAAACCAATGAAAAAATTATGGATTCCAAAATCTCTTATTACTAACATTTCTGGACCTAAGAAAATATGGGTACCAAAATCATTTTTTGTTTAAATATATTTTGTTGGAAACCTTCTTAAAGAGTTCCAATAAAAAAATATAGAATCCAGACAATGGATGATCCAAAACATGATTTGGGATTACAAAAGTTTCAAGAACCTAATCAAAGTGGATGGTTTACATGTCAATTTCAGTGGCAATTCAAAAGTAAATATAATCAGTCTTGGTCAAATCGGTAACTCTAATACTATTTTTATTTCCAAAGTTTTATTTGTATATGGATTGAAGTATAATATAATTATAATTTCTCAGTTATGTGATGATATTTTTCATTTTAAATGTGAAAATGATGCTTATAAAGGTTTTTATTCTAAAAATGATTTATTTTTCACTACTTTGAGAAATTATAATGTATATGATGTTAATTTAGATTCTTTTTTTTCTCAAAACATTTCTTATATAAGTGATTTTCATAAATAATATTACCTTTGTAATAGGAGACTAGGGCATTTAAATATTAATTCACTTAGAAAGATAACTATAAAAGGGTTAGTCAAGGATCTTCCTAAACTATAATTCCCATATGATAAAGTCTGTCACCCATGTCAAAAAGGGAAATAGGAAAAAATCTATTTCAAACCAAAGAAAGACATTTCAACTTCTCAAACTCTAGAGTTTCTTCACATGGATTTATTTGTACCATCTAGAGCTTCTATATTATATGGGAATCAATATGTTTATATTCTAGTACATGAATTTTCTAGATACACTTGGGTATTCTTTCTAGCTCACAAAAGTGAAGATTATTCCTATTTTAATAAGTATTATATATCTATAAAAAAATCTTAGTATACTTAGAATTAATACCTTAAGAAGAGATCATGGTCGTGAGTTTGAAAATCTAAATTTTGAATCATTATGTTCACAACATAGTTATAATCATAACTTTTTTTCTCCTATAATCCCATAGAAGAATGTTGTAGTAGAAAGGAGAAATATAAATCTTTAAGAAATTTTCTAGAACATTCTCATTGATTATAATTTACCTATTTATTTTTTGTTAGTAGATGTGAATACAGATTTTTATATAATCAATGGAGTTTTAATTAGACCTCTCTTAAAAGGGACCCCTTATGAAATTAGGAATCGAATAAAACCAAAGGCTAATTACTTTGGAGTTTTTTGTTACAAAGTATTTATTCTCAATAAAAAGTATAATATTGAAAAAAAACTTCCAATAGTGATTAAGGAATTTTCCTTGGATTTTCTACCTCAAGATAAGCATATAGAGTATTTAATAAAAGGACTAAAATTATGCAATAATCTGTACATTTTAAATTTGATGAGATAGATCCACATGATCCTAAAACCTCTTTAGAAAATCTTAAAGATCACCTTTATAGTCTAGACTTAAATTGTAACGACCCAAAATTTCATTAATGGAAAATCCCTCTTGATCCAGTTAAATGTTTCTTTATGAAAAATGTTTTTATAAGATATCAACTTTTTTAGTTTTACTTTAAGATTTTTGACCGTTACTTTTATAGCCGTTGAACAGTGATCATCTGGGTAGTTTAAATATAAGGCTTTAACGAACCAATTTTCTACTCAGACAAAGGAAGCGATGGCCTCATCCAGTAGAATTGCCCCTTACGAAGCCCATTTGTCGGAGCTCGGAAAGGAGGTGGCGTCTTTGGGCTTTGCCCTTGACCAAGCCCAAGCTGAGCTTCACCAAGTCAAGCTTGAACGTGATCGTCTACGGGAAAAATGGAAGTTGATAGAGATTACCACTCGAGCGATGTTATCCGAGCAACCCCAAGAGTCTGTCACCATCGCACACCTTACCCTTAGGTCTTATGCGGCTATTTTAAGGGGTTATGTAACAAATAAGTAGCACCATGTTCATGTATATTATTTTTTTCTATATAATAATGAATATAATTTCTAGTCATTTTTGATACATTGTAATTAGTTTTTAAAGTACAAATGGTGTTTTTAGTTATTATTTAATTAAGAATTATATTTTATTAAATTAAAGGATTTTTGAATTAAATAATATTTTAATAAAATATTATTATTAATATTAAATTAATTTTTATTAATGATCTTATAATTTTATGAATGCAATTAAAATTTTTATTAAGGTTTGAAAGCCATTTCTGTCAAAACCCGTGAATTTTTATAAATGTCGGTTTTTATTTTAAAAGTAAAAATTCACATATTTAGAAAATTATTTAGATAAAATAAATATTATTTTTGGAATCAGGACGTCGAAATTATCCAACGGTGAATTTTTCATAATTTTCTGAGACAGTCAAATTTTTGGGTAAAAATTAAATACCATTTAAATATATAATGTGTTTTATGACATCATAATGACCCAATGGTGATGTAATAAAATAACATAATCCTTATGTTAGGCCAATATGTGTTTTATCATTAAAATAATGAGTTTTTGGGTTTGTTTGACTCACTTTTCAAAGCATTAATGGAGCCCTCAAGACTTATTCAACACTTTGCCTTTTTAAATTAATTTCCTTGGGAGTGTGACTCACCTCCACATAAGCAACCCTAATTTTTTAATAAGTTCGGACCTTGGCCTTGTAAAATATTGTTTTCCTCTTTCCTTTTCCAGAAACCATGGGCAAATACCATGGGATGGTTTGTGGTTTGGATTATTTTATTATAAGGGGTCCCAAACATAAATAATAAAGAATTCTCTCACCTTTCCTATATAAACCCACCCAAGCTCCCACTTCCTCCTCACTCAAAGCCCTTGAAGTTCGTCCAACCTCTGCCCTACTCTCTCTAGAATCCTCTCAAGGTGCCCCAAGTTCCCAAGAAGCCTCTCACAAGCCTCTCTCTAGCCTTTGGAAGCACACTTCCAAGTAAGGGGTTTTCTTCCTTTCTCATTTTTTTGTCAATTTTCTTTAAGTTGTATTTCCCTTTTTTTTTCAATTATGAATGTTGGGGTATGGTTTCGCACCTCTCCCATACTTCCCTTTTATAGTTTGAATGATGGGAGACCCCTTTCTCTCTCATTAAATGCCTCCCATGTACACCCGTTACTATGCCGAAATTCCGAAAGGAACTTCTCTCTCTTCTTTTACATTCAAGCAATACTTTTGTATCATGAATCTAAATTCCATTTCAATTGTTGGGACATGTATATATATGACCTCCTTACTGTTCATTACATGTAAATATGATGAGGAACCCCTTTCTCTCTCATCAGCTTTTTTTTGAATTCTTATGTCACGCCGTTATGCTGCCGAAATCGCACCGATTTTCTAAGCCAATGTCTTTGTGTAGTGAATACCATGCCCATTTCTCCATCAAGGGTATTCACCTTTATGCACATTTACATATTGATTGTAAAGTTTCATGTATGAATTCCACATTCCTTTTTCGTGGAATAAATGATTATGTTTTATGAATCCATGTTTTATGATCCATGTGGCACACTTATGCATGAAATGAAATGTTTAAGAAGGGTGCACCCTGATAGCGCTCCAATGCATTGGGTAAAGTATAGTATCATGATACGTCATGTGCAATGAGTGTTGACTCATGCTAATTCAAGTGCAACGAGGGTTTACTCGTGCTTCAAGTGCAATGAGGGTTTACTCATGCTCCATGTGCAATGAGCCTTGGCTCATGCTAATTCAATGTTAAGTGTTGTTGCCAAATTTCCATGCTATGATTATCATGCTTTATCATGCCTTTATGTTCATGTTTCTCTTATGCTCTATTGATATGCCTATTGCCTAACATGTATTGTACTCCTCATGTTATTCATTGTGTACTCCCTTACTGGGCTTTATAGCTCACCCTTTTCTTATGCATGTCCTCAGGTTATCCCATGCAATGCTAAGTACGAAGGAATGTAGTGGTCATGTAAAGGAAGTTTTCAATAAAGATGTTGTATTTCAAGTTTAAAGTTTTTATGTAATGATCCTAAGCCCCAAAGACACTAAACCTCTCGATCTTCTTTGTTGGATCAAGTGAAGTTTTATGTAATGAAGCATGTTTAAGTTGTAATAAAAACCAGGGTTGTCATAGTTGGTATCAGAGGATAGGTTTAGTTATTTTTGGGATTAGGAAACCCTAGTAAAGCCTTAGATACAAGACTAAGCATAATAAAAACATCCCTAAGTTTTGGCAAATACTAAGTAAGTGTTTTATCAAACAAATACATCCCTGTCTGGATACGAGCAGGTAGAGGCGGCTCTGGCACAGATGTATCCTAGGGGTAAAACCCGAAAACACTGCTTTGAGCTAGACTCGAACGGGAACTGGTGCACGACAACGGGCCTTGCTGCACTCTTGGTTACGACACTCCCGGGGGATATGTTTTGATAAATTCACAATCTTAGTATGAACCCTTATTAAGGGAAAAATGCCCCTAAGAATATATGTTAGAAGGAAGATCATGAAAAGCCTGGATTGAATCCTATAGACTCATGAGTTAAAGAGATTAAAGTTTATTTATAAGTCATCAACTTTTGTCTTTGGATTACCCTCTATGTGTTGCCCCTAACTTTCCTTTTATTCCAGCCAATGGCCGGTAATAGGAGAACTCGGGCTAACAACCGTTGTGAAGATCAGTGTGATGATTGTACCAATGAGATGCCCAATCCAATGGGAGCGGGAATCGCGAACTTTGTCACACTTCTCTCTCATCTAACTCAAGTTTTGAGTAGAAACACTGGTCAAGAGGAACGTTCAACCCCCCCTAATAAAGAACAAGTCGCTATTGAAAGCTTCATGAGACAAAGGCCTCCTACTTTTAGTGGATCATCCGATCCCACGATTGCTGAACAATGGATCAACTCCATTGAAAAGATATTCTCCATCCTCCAATGCTCTGAAAAAGAGAAGGTTCTCCTGGCGGCTTATCGTATGGAGGGTGAAGCTGATCAATGGTGGACATTGATCAAAAATACGAAGCCTGAGGAGGAGATCCAGGCTTTGGAATGGAAGGTATTCCGGAAGATGTTTTTCGATAAATATTTTCCACGCACCCTCCGTCTTAAGATGGAAAGGGACTTCCTTTCCCTCAAGCAGAAAGATGAGGAATCTGTGGGAGCGTACGAGGCAAACTTCACAAGGCTTGCACGATACGCTTCCGGCTTTGTCGTTACCCCCGAATGCAAGGTTGACCGCTTCTTTGGTGGGCTGAAGCCTAGCTTGCGGAAAGCATTAGCGATCCGTGACTTCGACAGCTATGAGGAAATTGTCTGATGTGCCCTCAAGGTTGAAATGGAGATCGGAGAATCACAGGGGTATCATGGGGACAAGAAGCGGAAGGTGGACTTCAATGCTGGTGGTCCGATGGATAAATCCAACGGCGCTAAGAAATTCCAGCACCCCACTTGCCAAAAGTGTGGAAAGAAGCACCCGGGAAATTGCCTTAGGGGGACAAGAAAATGCTTCAAGTGTGGAAGAGAAGGGCACCTAGCTGTTAACTGTCAGCAAGAAGGACCCGCGGCTGCGACGGAGGGGAGGAACGCTCCGTTCGAACCTCAACACGTTGTTCAATGCTTCAAATGCAAAGAACCGGGTCATTTTGCGAATCAGTGCCCTAATCCAAGGGTTATCGGAGGCAATCAACAACCTCCAAGACAGCAAGGAAGAGCTTTTGCCATCACTTCTGCCGAAGTGAACCCCGACAACGAAGTGGTGACAGGTACGCTAGTTATTCATTCAAGAATAGCGAACGTACTTTTTGATTCAGGTTCTACACATTCTTTTATATCTCAAAAGTTTAGTAGAACAATCCCTGCACCACCACAAACCATGGAAGTAAAGATGTCGGTGAGTACGGCAAATGGGGCAATCATTGCATACCATGAGTATAAGTCCTCCCCTGTTATAATCTGTGGATTGAATTTCCCGGCGAACCTCGTCATACTCCCTTTGGTGGAATTTGATGCAATTCTTGGCATGGATTGGCTTTCCTTATATAGAGCCAACATAAATTGTCGGGAGAGGGAAATCACACTCCATATGGAGAATCGACCCCCGATTCTTTACAAGTGTCATGAGGAAGATGAATCTCCTTTAGCTCCATCATCTCAAGCATGGATATTACTGCCTTATGAGCACGCATATCTGGCTCAGATGATTAAGTCCAAGGAAGAAACCACCCTTGAAGAAATGCCTATTGTGAGGGAATTCGCTGAAGTATTTCCCGAGGAACTTCCTGGTCTTCCTCCAAGAAGAGATGTTGAGTTCTCAATTGAACTTATACCTGGGGCGCTACCAATATCCAAGACTCCATATAGAATGGCTGTGGTTGAGCTTGAAGAACTGAAGAAACAACTACAGGAGAATCTGGATAAAGGGTTTATACGCCCAAGTGCATCACCATGGGGTGCACCAGTCCTCTTCGTCAAGAAGAAGGATGGGTCAATGCTGCTTTGCATCGATTATCGTGAACTTAACAAAATCACGATAAAGAACAAGTATCCTCTCCCAAGAATCGATGACTTGTTTGATCAGCTGCGTGGAGCACAATACTTCTCCAAGGTCGACTTGCGGTCGGGATATTATCAAGTAAGGGTGAAGAAGGAAGATATCCCCAAGACTGCTTTTCGTACAAGGTACGGGCACTATGAATTCATAGTAATGCCTTTTGGACTCACCAATGCTCCATCAATATTCATGGACTTGATGAATAGAGTCTTTAGAGATTACCTAGATAAATTTGTGGTAGTCTTTATAGATGATATTCTAATATACTCCAAAACCAAGGAGGACCATGAGGAGCATTTAAGAACTGTACTGGAGACTTTACGCAAGGAGAAGCTCTATGCCAAGTACAGCAAGTGTGAGTTCTGGTTGAAGGAGGTCTCATTCTTGGGCCATATCATCACAAGCAATGGGATATCTGTGGACCCCTCCAAAACAGATGCAATTGAGGGATGGCCGAGGCCAACATCGGTAACTGATATCCGTAGCTTCTTGGGGTTAGCTGGATATTATCGACGATTTGTGAGAAACTTCTCACTATTGTCCAACCCTCTTACCAAGCTAACTCGAAAGGGAGTAAAGTTTTCTTGGAGTGATGAATGCGAAGAAAGCTTCAAGGAGTTGAAAAGGAGGCTTATCACTGCACCTGTGCTCACTTTACCCACAAGTGGGGAGATTTTTGTGGTATTCAGTGATGCTTCGAAGAAGGGCTTAGTATGTGTGCTGATGCAGAATGATAAAGTGATATCATATGCCTCAAGGCAGTTGAAAATCCATGAGCGAAACTATCCAACGCATGATCTGGAGTTGGCGGCGGTGATCTTTGCCTTGAAAATCTGGCGGCATTATCTCTATGGAGAGAAATGTGAGATATATACTGACCACAAGAGTCTTAAATATATATTCACACAGAAAGAGCTTAATATGCGCCAGAGAAGATGGATAGAGCTCATAAAGGATTATGACTGTTCAATACATTACCACCCTGGGAAGGCGAACAAGGTAGCGGATGCCCTAAGTAGAAAGGATCCAGCAATTCTATCAATGATGAGAATTGAGAAGGATCCAATCTTCTTAGACTTGATGAAGATGGACGTGGGAATCATAAAGAAGGGAACATCATCAATCCTTTCACAAATGATTGCTCAACCATCTCTTTTGGAAAGGTTAAAGGATGCTCAAAAGGATGATGCGAGAATCCAAGAAAAAGTGGAAGCTATCAAAAAGGGAAAATCCTCAGAGTTTAATGTTAATGAAGAAGGAATTGTGCGGTTTGGGAAAAGACTATGTGTTCCATCAAGTTCAGAGCTGAAGAAGGAACTTTTGGATGATGCACATAGTTCAAATTTCTCTATTCACCCAGGGAGCACAAAGATGTATCGAGATCTCCGAGAAAACTTTTGGTGGGATAATATGAAGAAGGAGATCGCTGAATATACATCAAAGTGCCTGGTGTGTCAGCAAGTGAAGGCAGAGAGGCAGAAGTCTAAGGGGATGATGCAACCATTGCCCATACCAGAATGGAAATGGGAGAACATCACCATGGACTATGTCACCAGACTTCCAAGGACATCCAAAAGCAACAATGCAATCTGGGTTGTTGTGGATCGTCTTACAAAGACAGCACACTTCATTGCTATTCGAGAGGATTTCTCTTTGGATCAACTGGCACGGATATATATCAGGGAAGTGGTACGGTTGCATGGAGTACCACTATCTATTGTGTCTGACCGAGATCCAAGATTTACCTCTAAGTTTTGGAAGAGTCTTCAACATGCTCTGAATACTGAACTGAACTTCAGTACGGCCTATCATCCTCAAACTGATGGCCAATCCGAGCGGACTATCCAAACACTTGAGGATATGTTGAGAGCGTGCTCAATGGACTTTAAAGGAGGATGGGATCAACATCTTCCTCTGGTTGAGTTCTCTTATAATAATAGTTTCCACTCAAGCATCCAAATGGCACCATATGAAGCCCTGTATGGGAAAAGGTGTAGAACACCGGCATGTTGGGATGAGGTCGGTGAACGTAAGCTGCTTGGACCAGAAATGGTCGAAGAAATGGTGGAGAAGGTGAAAACCATTCAGAAGCATATCAAGGCAGCCCAAAGTCGACAGAAGAGTTATGCAGATAATCGTCGACGAGACCTTGAATTTAAAGTCGGAGATATGGTGTTTTTACGCATATCTCTGTGGAAGAAGGTCATGAGGTTTGGAAAGAAAGGGAAGTTAAGTCCAAGGTACATCGGCCCCTTCGAGATTCTTGATCGTGTTGGGGCTGTGGCCTATCGACTAGCACTTCCACCTACTATGGCCAAGGTGCATGATGTCTTCCATGTATCCCTCTTAAGGAAGTACATACCAGACCCTTCACATGTACTCTCTTCCGAGGTGGTACAATTAGAAGACGATCTTTCTTATGAGGAGCAACCAGTGAAGATCTTAGATCGTAGAGAAAAAGTTCTACGAAATAAGACAATGCCCATCGTCAAGGTGTTGTGGAGAAACCACAAGTTTGAAGAAGCAACTTGGGAGTCGGAGGATATGATGAAGCTAAGTTACCCACATTTGTTTTAGTGTGGGAAAAGGAAAATTTCGAGGGCGAAATTTCTTAAGGGGGGAATGTTGTAACGACCCAAAATTTCATTAATGGAAAATCCCTCTTGATCCAGTTAAATGTTTCTTTATGAAAAATGTTTTTATAAGATATCAACTTTTTTAGTTTTACTTTAAGATTTTTGACCGTTACTTTTATAGCCGTTGAACAGTGATCATCTGGGTAGTTTAAATATAAGGCTTTAACGAACCAATTTTCTACTCAGACAAAGGAAGCGATGGCCTCATCCAGTAGAATTGCCCCTTACGAAGCCCATTTGTCGGAGCTCGGAAAGGAGGTGGCGTCTTTGGGCTTTGCCCTTGACCAAGCCCAAGCTGAGCTTCACCAAGTCAAGCTTGAACGTGATCGTCTACGGGAAAAATGGAAGTTGATAGAGATTACCACTCGAGCGATGTTATCCGAGCAACCCCAAGAGTCTGTCACCATCGCGCACCTTACCCTTAGGTCTTATGCGGCTATTTTAAGGGGTTATGTAACAAATAAGTAGCACCATGTTCATGTATATTATTTTTTTGTATATAATAATGAATATAATTTCTAGTCATTTTTGATACATTGTAATTAGTTTTTAAAGTACAAATGGTGTTTTTAGTTATTATTTAATTAAGAATTATATTTTATTAAATTAAAGGATTTTTGAATTAAATAATATTTTAATAAAATATTATTATTAATATTAAATTAATTTTTATTAATGATCTTATAATTTTATGAATGCAATTAAAATTTTTATTAAGGTTTGAAAGCCATTTCTGTCAAAACCCGTGAATTTTTATAAATGTCGGTTTTTATTTTAAAAGTAAAAATTCACATATTTAGAAAATTATTTAGATAAAATAAATATTATTTTTGGAATCAGGACGTCGAAATTATCCAACGGTGAATTTTTCATAATTTTCTGAGACAGTCAAATTTTTGGGTAAAAATTAAATACCATTTAAATATATAATGTGTTTTATGACATCATAATGACCCAATGGTGATGTAATAAAATACCATAATCCTTATGTTAGGCCAATATGTGTTTTATCATTAAAATAATGAGTTTTTGGGTTTGTTTGACTCACTTTTCAAAGCATTAATGGAGCCCTCAAGACTTATTCAACACTTTGCCTTTTTAAATTAATTTCCTTGGGAGTGTGACTCACCTCCACATAAGCAACCCTAATTTTTTAATAAGTTCGGACCTTGGCCTTGTAAAATATTGTTTTCCTCTTTCCTTTTCCAGAAACCATGGGCAAATACCATGGGATGGTTTGTGGTTTGGATTATTTTATTATAAGGGGTCCCAAACCTAAATAATAAAGAATTCTATCACCTTTCCTATATAAACCCACCCAAGCTCCCACTTCCTCCTCACTCAAAGCCCTTGAAGTTCGTCCAACCTCTGCCCTACTCTCTCTAGAATCCTCTCAAGGTGCCCCAAGTTCCCAAGAAGCCTCTCACAAGCCTCTCTCTAGCCTTTGGAAGCACACTTCCAAGTAAGGGGTTTTCTTCCTTTCTCATTTTTTTGTCAATTTTCTTTAAGTTGTATTTCCCTTTTTTTCAATTATGAATGTTGGGGTATGGTTTCGCACCTCTCCCATACTGCCCTTTTATAGTTTTAATGATGGGAGACCCCTTTCTCTCTCATTAAATGCCTCCCATGTACACCCGTTACTATGCCGAAATTCCGAAAGGAACTTCTCTCTCTTCTTTTACATTCAAGCAATACTTTTGTATCATGAATCTAAATTCCATTTCAATTGTTGGGACATGTATATATATGACCTCCTTACTGTCCATTACATGTAAATATGATGAGGAACCCCTTTCTCTCTCATCAACTTTTTTTTGAATTCTTATGTCACGCCGTTATGCTGCCGAAATCGCACCGATTTTCTAAGCCAATGTCTTTGTGTAGTGAATACCATGCCCATTTCTCCATCAAGGGTATTCACCTTTATGCACATTTACATATTGATTGTAAAGTTTCATGTATGAATTCCACATTCCTTTTTCGTGGAATAAATTATTATGTTTTATGAATCCATGTTTTATGATCCATGTGGCACACTTATGCATGAAATGAAATGTTTAAGAAGGGTGCGCCCTGATAGCGCTCCAATGCATTGGGTAAAGTATAGTATCATGATACGTCATGTGCAATGAGTGTTGACTCATGCTAATTCAAGTGCAACGAGGGTTTACTCGTGCTTCAAGTGCAATGAGGGTTTACTCATGCTCCATGTGCAATGAGCCTTGGCTCATGTTAATTCAATGTTAAGTGTTGTTGCCACATTTCCATGCTATGATTATCATGCTTTATCATGCCTTTATGTTCATGTTTCTCTTATGCTCTATTGATATGCCTATTGCCTAACATGTATTGTACTCCTCATGTTATTCATTGTGTACTCCCTTACTGGGCTTTATAGCTCACCCTTTTCTTATGCATGTCCTCAGGTTATCCCATGCAATGCTAAGTACGAAGGAATGTAGTGGTCATGTAAAGGAAGTTTTCAATAAAGATGTTGTATTTCAAGTTTAAAGTTTTTATGTAATGATCCTAAGCCCCAAAGACACTAAACCTCTCGATCTTCTTTGTTGGATCAAGTGAAGTTTTATGTAATGAAGCATGTTTAAGTTGTAATAAAAACCAGGGTTGTCATATAAATGCTAAACCTGGTGATAATTTTTTCAGATCTTTTGTAAAGAAATCATCCAGTTCCTATAAAAAACCTGAACCCAAACCTATAGAGGATAATGAGATATCCATCCCTTATTTTCCTATAACTATAAGGACTCTTAGATATTATCCCTTTGATAGACCTTGATATAGGAACATAAACTAAAGCTTCTCTTAGAAATCAGGTTGAACATAAAGCTTTCATTTCATAGATTGAACCTAAGAACATCAATGATGCAATTAATGAGGACTTATGGGTAATGGAAATGAAAATATAACTTAATAAATTTGAAAGAATTAAAGTTTGGAAACTATTGGATGGACCTAAAGACGCTCAGATCATTGACACTAAATGGGTGTTTAGAAACAAGGATGATTAATCAAGCACTATAGATAGAAATAAATCTATATTGGTTGCACAATGATATAGTCAAGGAGAATTCATTCCCTTTTTGGAGACCTTTTCACTAGTATCTAGAATTCAATCCATTATAATGTTGCTTACCTATGTAGAAAATTTGAATTTCAAGCTATATAAGATAGATGTTAAGAGTGAATTCCTAAATGGTTATATTTTTTAGGATATTTTTTTTGAAATAACCCTTGGATTTCAAAATCCTTATCTTCCAAATCATGTTTTTAAATTTACAAAATATTTCTATGGTTTAAAATAGGCTAATAGATCTTGGTATTATAGGATCAGATCTTTTTTAATTTCCAAAGGTTTTATTAAAGTTATAGATGACCCTAATTTTTTTATTTAAAGGATTTAAAAGGATATTTTAGTTATACAAATTTATGTTTATGATATTATTTTTTGTATCTTCCATAAAATTTTGTGTAATAAATTTTAAAAAATGATACAAAGTGAATTTGAAATTAGTTTAATGGGTGAACTTAAATTCTTTCTTGGTTTTCAAATTTTTCAAAAAAAATAATTATTTTAAATCAAATTAAGTACACCAAATATCTTATAAAATATATTTTCATGGACAATATTAAAGGTAGTGATACTCTCATGAGTACTATTTACAAGTTGGATCTTGATGAAGCTGGGAAATCAATAGATCAAACCAATTACAGAGGTATGATTGTAATCTTACTATACTTAACTACTATTCGACTAGTTATTATGTTTAGTGTATGTATGTGTTATAATTTTCAAGAAAACCCAAAATAATTACATCTATTAGTTATGAAAATAATCTTTAAATACCTCAAGAATATAACCAACTTAGGATTTTTTTTACTCCAGAGAACAAGTATTTGATTTAGTTAGTAATTAAAATGCATATTTTGGTGGTTGTAAGTTAGATAAAAAAATAACTTCTGGAATATGTCACTTTTTGGAAAAGTCTCTAGTATCATGGTGTAGTAAGAAGCGTAACTCTATGGTAGTATCCACTGCTGAAGTTGAATACATAGCTACATGAAGTTATTGTGTAGAGATTCTATGGATGAACCCAACATTTATATACTGTGGATATCAATTCAGAAATGTCCTTATAAATTGTGATAATAAAAGTTCTGTAAATATTTTTAAGAATACTATATCAAATTATAGAAGAAATCATATTGATATAAGACATCACTTTCCAAGATAACTGTTTCGGTGCGGATGTGCGTCGGGTTTCTGTTCCGACGCTGTTCCGCCAGGACGCGTTCGCGCGTGCGCCCGTCGACCCGAGGGGATGGGTGCACGGCTTGTGGCCCCGCGGTCCCGCTTTCCAAAGGCGGGTGGCATCCGTCCCTTCTTCAGGGGCGTCTGCTCCTTGATCGAAACTGGGATGATGGGATGTCGGCTCCTCCTTCCGTGGACGTCTCCTTGAAACTCGTTACCTAATCCGGGTCTCCCTCATAGATTTAAGAATGTTCGTGAATCTCGTTCCTGGCGCCATATCTTCATGGACACCGGTTAATTACGCTGCTTCCGCCCAGACGCTCCAAGGAGTCTGGTCGGGGCAGCAACCTGCGGTGAGGAGACCGGGTGGCTCTGGGTGTCGGGGGCGTGTCTTAACACTGCGACTCTGCATGTCTGCCTTCCGTCCCTAATAGGGCTTCTCGAAGGCGTGATGGCCTGAGGCATCCTGCGCTGGGTACGGGGAACTGCGTTACCTGAGGTTTTCCTCAGCTTCCCATGTTTAACACGGGGTATGACGCGAGTTTAACGTCCAGCGGGGACGGCATCGGACTGATCAACACAAGAAGTGGATCAGATGACAGAACCCCTTGCGAGGAACCTCTGACGCTGGGGCCTGGGCGGCTTCCCAAGTGAAGTGGAGTGGAATGAAATGGCATGACCCCACCGGGATGTGGCGGCCCGGGTAAGGATCAGGATGGATGATGGAGTGAAGAGCTTGGACCCCGTAGGGGCTTCCTACGTACCGCGCATTGGCGCGGATCAAAGTCAGCGTAGTTCGGATATACAGTTTAACGTCATGCTGGACGTTGTCAAGCCGACTCACATGGAGGTCGAGGCTGCCGGGCGGAGGATTGAACCGAACCACCTCACACAGAGGGGGATGGAACGGCCGGGTGGATCACAGTTTCACGTCATGCTGGACGCTGGTGTTTGGGGCTTACACTCTAAGGAGGCCCGTATGCGGCAAAGCTCAGTTGGAGAGGGAATTGGGCCGAAGGTGAGATACCTCGATCCCTGTCGCGCCCTCTACTGGCTTCGGCAGCGGGGAAGCACAATGGAGATACACATGTGCAGTCCCCCACAAGGGCGGATTCATAGGTGAATCGACGCAAGTGTGAACCCAGGAGGGGTTCACTGATGGACGAACCGACGTGAATACGACCGGGACTACCAGGTGGTGGGCTTGAACCTCGGAGAGGCTTCCTACGTACCCTGTTTAGGATACAGGGATCAAAGTCCACGTAGTTCGTTCTGTTTGTAACACTCTACCCCTGTGGGCGAAGGCCACTCCAATCCCGACATCCCTGCAGAGACGAGCGGGTGGGGGCCACATCTAAACCGGGAGTACCTTGCGTGCGGGGCACGGGATCAGATGATGCGGACGGTTTAACGTCTTGCCGGACGAAGTACAGTTTAACGTCGTGTGTTGAGGACGAAGCGGACGGTTTAACGTCTTGCCGGACGAAGTACAGTTTAACGTCGTGTGTTGAGGACGAAGCGGACGGTTTAACGTCTTGCCGGACGAAGTACAGTTTAACGTCGTGTGTTGAGGACGATGGATGCTTGGCAGTTTAACGTCTTGCAGCGCGGACGAGGTGCAGTTTAGCGTCATGCAGGACGAAACACTTGGCAGTTTAACGTCTTGCAGCGCGGACGAGGTGTAGTTTAGCGTCATGCAGGACGAAACACTTGGCAGTTTAACGTCTTGCAGCGCGGACGAGGTGCAGTTTAGCGTCATGCAGGACGAAACACTTGGCAGTTTAACGTCTTGCAGCGCGGACGAGGTGCAGTTTAGCGTCATGTAGGACGAAACACTTGGCAGTTTAACGTCTTGCAGCGCGGACGAGGTGCAGTTTAGCATCATGCAGGACGAAACACTTGGCAGTTTAACGTCTTGCAGCGCGGACGAGGTGCAGTTTAGCGTCATGCAGGACGAAACACTTGGTAGTTTAACGTCTTGCAGCGCGGACGAGGTGCAGTTTAGCGTCATGCAGGACAAAACACTTGGCAGTTTAACGTCTTGCAGCGCGGACGAGGTGAAGTTTAACGTCATGCAGGACGAAACACTTGGCAGTTTAACGTCTTGCAGCGCGGACGAGGTGCAGTTTAGCGTCATGCAGGACGAAACACTTGGCATTTTAACGTCTTGCAGCGCGGACGAGGTGCTACCGCCGATGGGTCCGTGTCACTTCGCGCGAGCCTGGAGGGCCGCACGGGAAGACAACGCACGGTGCGGGCACCCGGGATGAAGATCATCGGGTGCCACGCAGGCGGGTACCCTCAGGGGGTCAAAGGGGGCGACCCGGCGGATTGCGCGCAAAAGAGGAGCTTGGCGCGCAATACTGCGGGTCGGCGCGCAAATTGGCGGGCTGGCGCGCAGTTGAGCCAGCGCTTTGCGCGCGGAAGATAGAGATTGCGCGCACCGGGCTTCGGATAGCGCGCGGGGGCAACGGCTCATTCTTTAACGAATGGCCACTTTGAAAAAGGGGGGGTGTGCGCAATCAGGCTGGATTGCGCGCACCCGGGGGGCAATTGCGCGCAAGAGGCTTCTTTTGCGCACGAAGGCCTTTAGGTGAATAGTTGTTCAAAAGAAAGGAGCCAAAGGGATTACGCGCGAACGCGAACCCCAAGGCTTTATTGCACGAAAGAAAGGAGGTTACCTGAAGATCGGCATTGCGCGCGGAAGGGGTTGGATTGCGCGAACGAGCGACTCTTCGAATTCCGGCAACCTTTAAAACGTCGGGGGTCGTCTTATATTTATAGGAAACCCCTGGCGCGGAATCCGGCTCGCGGGCGCGCAAATTCCTTCGCGTGCGCGGAATCGGGCCCGGCGCGCAAGGGAGTCGCGCGGGCCACGGTCGCGCAAAATTGCGCGCCGGCCCAGCGCATTGCGCGCATCCCGGGAGGTTTGTGCGCGGCACTACAACTTTGCGTGCGGGCGTCCAAAATTCCGCGCAAGGCTTCCGGGCCCTCCGAAACGGGCTTCCGACTCCAAATATGACCTCGCTTCCCGCATCCGGAGCTTCGTTTGGGAACAACGGACTTTTCCGGCGTCTACAATAACATTACCAAAAAGGTGATATAACTCTTTAATTCATAGGTAATGAACATCATCTTACTGATATATTTAAAAATCCTTTGAATATTGAGAGAATAAAATATTTCATACAAAAATTGGTCATGATAAATTACTTCTAAATTGTTTAATTTTGTGTTAGTTATTAATTTTAATATTATAATTTTTAGAATTTTGTTCTCTAAGTTTTTCAGTAAGTAATTTTAAAGTATAATTCACATGGTTAGTAGTCCGACAATGAATTTATTTTCATATGGTCATCATGCCTACCATGAATGCATACTTGTAGTCATTATACTTACCATGGTAATCTTGGAAGTATGTCTAGTACAGCTATTATAAGTTATGGTTAGCATGCCTACCATGCTTATGTTATTTAAAAATATACGATCATTATACTTATTGTGTATATTTACTTTTAATTTTTTATGAAAATATTTTTGGCGGGATTTATTTTAAGTTTATTATTATTTTAATCCCTAAATGATTTAAATTAAAATTCAAATTTAAATTTGAATTTTTACCTGTCTTTTCCTTTAGATCTTCTTTATACTTTCAAAATATTTTGATTGGATAATTTTCTATCTTCTCAAACCTCTCATCTCAAACCCCACTATTTTACCTCCCATTTTCAAACTGTTAGATGTCTAGAATCAAATCTGAATTTCAAGGATGAAGCGTATGTTGTAAATCACTTTTCTTATTTAGTCACCTCCTTTAAATAAGTTAAAGAAGATGAAATCTAGTTCTAGTTCATCAATAGTGTCGAATAATATACATCTTGTTAATCATCTATTTTCCATGGATAAATAAGTTGATGCTCAATGGTTGAAGTCAAGTCAATCACTAGTTTGGAACGTGATTCAGGAACAAGGTTGGGATGACTGGTTTAAGGAAAATGGTAGATATTTATATCTGAATCTTATCAAGAAATTTTATGAGAACCCTGAGTTATTTCCTGGATAAAAAAGGGATAAAGTAAAATTAATAATAAATGATGAAGTTTTTAAATTCTATTTAAATCACTGGGAAAATTTTTTGGGTGTGCTACATAGTGGAGAGTAAAAAGATTATCAAAGTTCATATTCTATTAATCATCCACACTTCAAGTTTGAGAATAACTTGTTTGATCTCACTAGGAATATAACTATTATAATACCCACTACTATTGATCTGAGTGATGAATGTAGGCTTTTGGTTAAATTTATTCATCATGTTATATTCCTAAGGAAATGAGACATTAGTATTTCGAGGCATCATGATATATTTTCCTACTTTTAATGAAGAGTAATTTTAAAATCCATCTTTACATATTTTTTATGCGATATATGGTTGAGTTGTGTAAGCTAAATTTTAGGTTCAATTACTTACCATATTCTAATTTAATTTATGATTTGATAGCGTACAAAGGAATAGTTCCTTAGGGAGAGGATAGAATAACTACTTCTAATCTATTATGTCTTACTTAAAATATTTTTGAGCATATGGAAATTAACTAGAATCCTTGGAAATAAGAATGGGTGGCTGACCCAGAGAAACTGTATGAATAGTTCAACCCTATACAATATCATGTTAGACCTATAGATCTGTTAGATCTAGGTCTTGAACCTTGTGAGATTTTGGAGTACTCAGTTGATGATATTTCTCCTGGTGAAGAAGAAGAGGAAGTAGGTAAATAAGAATAAGTTTCTAAAAAAGAAGAATAAAAAGAAGAAACAGAGGTTGTAGATCTTAATAAATAATCTCAGTTATCTTATGAGGATGATCTAGAATGGGATAAATCATTTGGATATAATGAGGATAGATATATCTCTGAGGGATATCATGTTATTTGGAATACCCCTAGATATTCTATACTAGATACACATTAGAAGGGGTAGAATTCCCTTAGATATTTTAGAATA
This sequence comes from Viscum album, assembly GCA_963277665.1. Lineage (NCBI taxonomy): Eukaryota > Viridiplantae > Streptophyta > Magnoliopsida > Santalales > Viscaceae > Viscum > Viscum album. Next base: position 1,389,543,266 of record OY728120.1, read on the forward strand.
GGGTTAGATTTTGTTGAATCTAATGATAAGGATCAAGTAGGAAGTATAAATGGACATGGTGGACCTATCATTTTTTCTATTAAAAGAACCTTATATGGATATTTGATTAATAAGGTTGATATTCATGGAAGAATTGAATATTCCTGGATTTTTTTTCATGAGGACATTGTTGAAGATTCTGATGATGATGAAGTTGAATTTTTTTCTAGATTTGAGGATCAGACTATAAGAGATAGTCTTATGGAGGATTTACCTAACATAAATGGTAGGCATCTGACTAGTGATCCTTTTCCTTCTATTCTTACAACCTCTATTCCATCATCCTAATATGTCACTAAATATGACTTGGTCATGTTTAAATCAGATATGTTTTTAGATACTCAAATATGCATTTGGTAACTTTTACAACTCTTTAAACCAAGTAAGACAAGAGGATATTTATAAATTTGTTACCTTGGTCATCAATCATCTCTAGCCCAAATTTAATTTAAGAATAGAGATGATGCAAAATGATATTGTAGATATGAGATCCTAGATGGGTGATCTTCAAGATTATCTATCAGATATAATGATTCAGTTAGACCATAGGTTCATAAATGTTGTGTTTTGGACTAATACTATATCTTATACTCCTATAGTTGATGAAGACAAGATCAAACAGTTCATTTAGGATGATATGTAGGATTTTTTTAAATAATTCAAAAATTATCATGAAGGTGTGTATGATGGGTTTCAGACTCATGTTACTAAGACCATAACTTTAGTTTGTGAGGATGCCAAACAAGCAAGTCATGACCTAGAAATAATCAAAAGGGAAATTGATTATTATTTAAACATTATATATATAAATTATAGTCTAAAAAGGATGTCTAAAACTCCTTCATTAGATTTTAATATTCATCCTATGACTCAACCTTTTAATTCACAATTTGAAAATCTTAAATCTATGAATCCTCTTTTGGAAACTTTCATGGAGAATCGAGATGATTTCCTTAAATATTTGGAGTATAGTTCTTGGGATGTCAATGAGTTAACCCAATTGACATAACCTTACCTTTATACCTCTAAAAATATTTTCCTATCCTCTTAGTAATTCTTTCATCTTATCCAACTACCTCCTCTACAATCAATCCTTTTGGCCTAACTCCTACCCAATCCTTTCATAATCTTAGACTAGTTTCCAGGTGTGTATTTATTGGAGACCATACCTCCTCATCTACTCCTGAGACTACTTATGCTCCCACCTCTACTTCCAATGTAAAGGATCTTATCCTTCCTACAAAAATAAAATATAACCCTCATTCAGATTCAGATTAAGATTTTTGGTATGGATTTTTTAAACTCTCTTTGTACTCTTCTGTTGTAATATCTTTTTCTATATTAATGTCATTATCTATTTTACTATTTTTATTTCTTCTTATTTATTTTTTATAATATCAAAAGGGGGATAAAATGTGTTATATTATTAAAATTAATTGAATTTGGTGTAAACCCTTATCATGATTTCAGAAACCTTTTACATAGTTATTTCAATCCTTTGTAAATATACTTTTGATTTATGCAATTCATTTAAATTTACAAGATAATATTTTTTATCATCAAAATGGGTTTCTTGGCTTATACCATTACCTCCTTATTTTAATGATCCTAAATCATTTTTATCTTGTTGATAATAATCTTCTTGTTTTTTTATAAAATGGTTCACTAAAAAATTGAAAAAATGGATAATTATAGATCTTACCTTGACACCTTACCATGTGAAGGTCAAGTGATCGTATCACCTTACCACACATTATGTTCCAACTTACCGTATGAAGGAAACTACCTACCACATGAATAAATCAAGTTAACATGCCAAGGTATGTGTAAATTATCATTGAAATATGCTGACAATATTTCTCTAAGGTAGTAATAGCATGAAGAATAATCTTACATCATAAATTCATCAGCTTACCACATGTAAAAATGAGCTAACCACATGAAGAAGTGAACCGAACGTGTCACCTTTTCACATCAGCTGGTCATGTCAAGTTTCCAAGAGCTCAAATAACTATACTTTTAGTGAATATACCTTACCATGTCTAATTTAGCAGTGGAGCGATTCAAACCTCCAACAGTTAGTTTTGAATAATTAAATCAGGTGATAGTGCATTTAATAAAGAATGGTTATTCTACATTGGATACTTATGATGAAGATCTCTTTAAATATAATTATTATATCATGAGGAGATAGTGATGAAGAACTACTAAAAACATTGGCTCACACATGGAGAATAATAGTGGATAATTACACGAGTGCATATGTTATAGAGAAGGATTTACAATACTTTGTTCTCTAGAACTTTCTAACAAACATGCCCAATCTCCTTCCAAAGGAAAAATCCAAGGACTACAGACAACCGAATCTACTCTAATCGAGCTACATCACACTCTCTATCTATCTATCTCTTACTCCTTCCATCTTAGCTATTATTTTAATATGTTTTTTATATTTCTCTTTTTATATGTAAAAACATAGTCTCAAAGGATAAACTGGAGAATAATTAATATTATATCAACTCTTTTATTTTATTTTCCCATGAATAATTATGGAAGAGTTCATGCATCACCTCGTAATGTTTTCATCCCATGTATAACTCTTGAAGAGGTATTATGCCTAGATATTCTTGTGTACTATTGTTTTTAAAACACAGTCCTTGTTGTGGATCTGTTTATTATTTAATAAAATGATTAGCAGTAAGTGATTTCTAAGTGGAAGGGATTAAGTCTCAGCTTGAGACTGAACCCCTTGTTTATTTTCTACTGTGTGTTTTTTTAAGTTTTTTTTTACATCTATTTTTGTTTTCAAAACTATAAAAAAAACTTTAATTTGATAGTTAGACTTAATTTATGTTTATATAAAGTGTTTGATTAAGTAACTTAGTTTCAAAATTTGAATTATTTATAAGATATTTTAACTGAGCCTTAATCCCAATTCAGATAAATTATTTAAAAGATCAAATTTATATATTTTTATAGTCTTGATTAACTGGTCATTTTTATTAAAATGGGGATTTAGTTATTTTAATTATTTTTTAAACAGAAATTTTATTGGGAACTCAATTCACCCCATCCCCCTCTTTAGTTAGTCACTTTGACCAACACATTGGACTTTTTAAGTGACATTTGGAGCCCACTACAGCTCCCTGATCCATCGGTATCTCTCATGAGACAAACAAGTTTGGGTATTGGTTGAGGCCTTACTCGTTTATGTAAGATTTTTTGGCATGAGGCCTTCACAGTATATTTAAGATGTTTAGAATTATTCATGTCATCGTTATAAGTTTAGTTATTTTATTTCCATGTGATTATTTTATTAGTTATGATATTCGGGGATAAGTTTCAAGATCATCTGATTATTTATATGGCATTATTTTATCATCATTTATTCCTATCATATTATTCATCAATCTTATGTTATTGATTAAAAGGTATGTGTTGTAAGATATTTATCTTGAAATATTGTTTATGATTTATTTATTAATGTTATATTATGTTGTAATCATACCCTTTATGAGCATTATATTTCACCCCTTTCTTATGTTTATTTTTTCTCAGGATGTCAGGAATTGTATTATGATTGATATGCAGGGATATGCTAAAGAGAATAATGGTGTACTCAAAGAAAATATTATTTTGTGTTATGTCTTATATTTTAATGTAATATTAAACTATGTGTCTAGTTTTCCTAGGAAAATTAAACTATTCCATCCTTTGGGATGTGATTACTTTTATATAGTATCGATGTAATAAAGTAACCACCGACTCTGGGTGTAACATCCTGAGATTTTATGAAATATCTTCCTTAAAATTAATTTAAATTCTTTGATAGCTTGTGTTACATTAAATGAACAATTTATCTTGAATTATATGGAACAAAAAATTTATCTTTCATTGCATGTAACATTTATTTTCTTTGATAACTTGTGTTACATGCAAGTTCGAGTCATACTGGATAATAAATACTATTAACATTATTATTTTAACATGATAGTTATCACCTAGTAGTTGAAATGGTGGGAATGAATTGAATTAACTAAATTATGAAAATATTGTTTAAAAATGTTTATATAATGAATTATTTTGTGACCAATTATTTAGAAATGAAAATAAAGACCAATTGAATATAAATGATGTGTTTTTATGAAAAACTATTTTTATACCCACAAGGGTGTTTAGTCTTAATAAATTAAATTAATCACTATTATTGAAGTATAATAATTAAATTTATACTTTATATATTCAATAAAATATTTTTCAATTCATTCAATAAGTTTTATAGGCATAAAATAAGAATAAATCTAATTTTAAGCATAAAAACTTTATTTTTCTAAAAGACAGTTTTGTCACATTTTAATGGAAGACTTGTTTTAAAAATAAATTATAACACATTTATAAATTTTGTTTTAAAAAATAAACTTAATATTTTAAATATTAATATCAAATTTTAATTTGGTTGAATTTTTGGTATTTTTTTGAGAAGTATCAATTTTTTATGAATAGTGAAAAATACTGAATTTTATTTGAAACAGAACTTTTATTTAAATAATTTATAAGGTTAAATTATATTTTGAATTGGTTTTAAAGTTAAATTAGTTAAATTATACATATATTAATCCAATTTAGGTCATTTTAATTATTTTTATATTTAATTTAGATATAAAAATATAGTGAACTTTCGAACATTTTCACTTTAAAAACTCACTTTCTCACCACATCTACGGGATTAGATTTAAATTTAATTTTGTCACTTATATGATTTTAATTTATAAAAAATGCTATAATTATTTCTAATTATAATAATTATTATATTATAATAAGGTCAAATTAATTTTTGATCAAAATAATTACTGGAAACAGATGAAAATAATTAACGTGATTAATATTAAAATGGGGTTTTTCACATGACAAGCGTTTGTATTAAAATTAATTTTACACACACATGAGATTTTTATTTAATGAATTTGAATTCATATTTAGAATAAATAGGTTTAAATTATCTAATAAATCTCTTTTTAATTATATTATTAAAGGATAAATTACCTAGGTAAATAAAAAGATACAAGTTACCTTAGTAGAAACTATAAAGATAAAATTGGGTAAACGTAAAGAATAATGAATAAAATGATAAAAATTATTTTATTTTTGTGTTTTGTAAGTTTTTATAGAAAATAATCCACCTAAAATCAATTATTTTTCAATTTTTTAAGCACTTTATGTAAGGTAGACCTCCCAATAGTGTTTATCTTTTGGCATTTACAATAATGGCACTCCTCCCCCACTATAAAAAGGAACTCACTCTCACCACTTATTCACACATATCAAGCATTTTGGATCATCCAAAACCTAAAAAAAATAACTCCAAACATACTTAGTCTTATCCTAGAAGTTTAAATTTGGGCATAAATCAAACCATGGAAGTCCTTTGGTGCAAACCAAAAGGAGCTACTCGAAGTAGAGGTAACATTCTTCAATGAGCACTTTTGCTTTTTTTCTTTCTCCACACATTCATCTGTTATTATATCTTGATTATATAATAACCTCAGTATGTTAAATAAAATGAAATTTTTTTATGTTATGTTTTCAACCTACACTTACACACACTTCCATTAAATAGGTAATGAAATCACCATTTGTGTGTATGATGAACTACCGTCTCATGAAACGATGTCATTTGTTTTTCCTTTACCAACTCTTATGGTTATGAATTATGATGTACATATTGTTTTTATATTACATATATGATATTTAAAATGTATTAATACTTATGTAATTATTATACAACACATACCTTCATTCTTTCCATTTTTTGGGAATATAATAACATTGTTTTTGGTTGTGTGGACTACTGTCTCCTCAAAGCGATGTGATACATTCAAACTTTAAATGGAATGTATTAAGGATGGGTTTAAAAAAATATATGATATAAATGAAATATTTATGATATTAATGAAATAATTATCTATCTGTAAATATAACATATCATTTTATTATTTCCATTTCACACACTAAAAAAGTGATAGTGTTGTTCATAGATGTGTGGACTACCGCCTCCTCAAAGTGATGTGATTCTTCCTTTTTCATCACCACATCACAATAATGATATATATAATTATATATAATTAAATTATATGTTATTTATAATATAATTTTCATTATATAAAGATAAATTTTACTTACCTTCTTTCTATAATGACCATTGAAAAATGGGAACGTTACTCATGCGTATGTGCGACTTACTGTCTCTATGATCGTAACGTTGGTTCATTTTTCATAAACATATTTCCTATATGGTTTTAAAAGTATAATTGATGTATATATTTGATAATTATTTAATTTTTATTGTTCTATATATGTTTATATAATGACCTCATTGACCATAGTCAACCTAGCAAAGTCGGTTTTTACACATAAGATGAATATGGTCAAAACATTTAACTTAAACATTATTGATTAAGTGATTTTATATAACTTGTTTATAAGTAAAATAAAAGTAATAATAAAGTTTTAAAATATTATAAAGAAATTAAATAATTAACATAAGTTTATTATTCAAGAAGATATAGGACAATAATTACAAATCAGACTCAAGGTAATGGATTTCCATCTCACTTTTTACATCTGTGATATAAATGTCATATTCACCACTTGTTTATTTTGTATGGAATATATACTTCCCTATGAAATTTTATATACTGAATTTAATTTATTACCATGTTATTTAATTATTTTTTAAAATTTTATTCCTTCATGGGTTTTATGATTCAAATGTTTCAAAGAGGTATGGGACACTTGGAATGTTTAAAAATTATTTTCCTCAAGAAAGTTTTTAATAATTTTTTAGGGAAATTTCCATTCATCAATGCCAAAAAAAAACCTTTTTATTACTTATCCTTAACTAGGGATATTTTTTGTTTATAAAATTATAATTCATTCTTTGTAAGTATTATGATTTTTTCAAAGATATTGTTAAGGAACCCCTTTCTTTGCCACGGGTTAATCATGTTTCAAAGAGATTAACATTAAACCCATTTCTTTTCCATGGGTTTATTAGGTTATAAATGAAAATGATTATTTATTTGATTTTTATGATGAAATTGATTTATTATTTATATGTTACTTGAGCATTATACAAAACATGTGAGCCTGATATAGCTTATACGAAGGGTTGATCCACATTATAGCTCACGAGTGAGCCCGATATAGCTTATATGAAGGGTTGAGCCCCGTTATAGCTAATGAAGAATGAGTGATCCTAATTATCAAATAAAAAACATATGTTAATTAAATTTTAATGGTATTAAATGTTCATTTTTTATCTTATGGTCCTGAATTAGTGGATGTTAATTTTGAACATTCATTCTCATCATTTATGCACTTCATGCCTAATGTACACCAATTTAGGCCCAATGATTCATATGATTTTGAGGAATGTAATTATCCATATTTTAATTTGATATTTTTATAAATGGATATACAATTCAATATTAACATTTTTCATTCAGGTATCAATGGATGATTCATAAAGGATGATGGAGATATTTGTTGATGAAAGGAAACAATTATGGAGAAGGCAGATTGGACACCATCCCACTGATGAGAATATGGGGCCCACAATATAGGAACACTAAAGCCCAAATTTTGTGGGATTCTATAAAAACTATATAGTAACAAATAATTATTAAGGATCCAGTGATAATTCGGCCTCCATGGTGGCTATTAAGGAAGACCAAATAGAATATCAAAATATGGTCCAGAATCTACGGCCCAGAATGTTATCCCAATAAATCGGCTATAACTCCCGATCCATAACTCCAAATTGTCCCAAATTTTACAGAATTCTAGAATAAATATGGGTAAAAAAAATACTATTCTATATACCACCTAGATTTTGCGATATGATTTCTGAAATTCTTAGTCGTGGGAGCTTTCAAATGATATTCAGTTTTAGGTTACTTAGGTGTAGTAGAGTGGCTGACCAAGGTCGTCTCTCAAAGGAGGAAGTGAATTAAAACAAATTTTTAGAGGTATTATAAAAATAAAATAAAATAGAATGAAAACACTAATTCAAAGGATGGGGGTTAGTTATAGTTTATAAATCTAGAAGAAGATTGCTGGAAGAAGATTGTATTTTTTTAGTTTTGAAATGAGTTTTGATTAAAATGACACAACAAGAAGATGTTTTTTAGACAATATTTAAAAGACGTAATCAATCTAAATCTACCTCTTAAATCAATTATTTATCATTATAATTTAAATTAGCATCCACTTAATTATTATACCTTAACTTGTTAACCCCCGAACCCTACGATAATTAACCTTACCACAAAGATGAAGTGAATTAAACCCTAGGTTATCTTCGAAACATGTAATCGCAGCACCCTGATTTGATTGATGTTCTAAGGATAGATTATGGTCAGTGGTAAATTAAGGAACATATACATTCTATAAATTATGACTAATTGAGTTTAGGGATTATGTTTTAACTCTACAAATTAATCACATGTGGTTTTGAATTACCAGTTAAGGTTGCGCTCTCACAATTCACACAATTCCCGACCTCGCGTGTTTTGTGTTAACTATTCAATTGCTTGCTTAGTTTCATTCAAATTAAAAACTCAATTAATTGATCATATTATATGAATTAAATTATATCATTTATTTAAAATAAATTAATGTAGAAGGTAATATATAGATCGATTACTAAAATATTACTCTTCCATGGGTGGTGTAATCATCATAGAAGTGAATTGCATTTGCAACGGTTTATAATGGGTATAACCCAATAACGCTTCTACTCAAGAATTTCAGAAAAAATAGGAAGATTTAGAGAAGAATAAATTTTAATAAAACAGAATAAAAGATAATAAATAAAAGAAGTACAAAGAAATTTATTACACAAACAAAAGCATTACAACACGAAGGAGAAGAAGAAGGCTTCGTCGAAGGGATCCTTACTTCAAGAGATACCCTTATTGAAATGGTAGGATAATTGGAGTGGATACACTTCTCTTCTTCCCTAAACTTCCCAATGCACTTCCCAACCCTTAAAAATGATAAAAACTCCAATTTATAGAGTGGAGGGGAGGAGAGGTTACAAGTGGTTTCAAATATGAATGTGAAAATTCGGCCAAATATTTTAATCCAACTTTCACCGCCCATTTGACCATAGAAACGCGTGAATCATCTCTTATTACAGAATTATCTTATGTGATTATATGGTTAATATATATCCTCCCAAAATTTGGGCTCAATAAAAGCCCAAATAAAGGATTTGTGGCCCAAATACAGAAGCTTATCCATTCTGGCATGTCCAGTCCCCCTTTGATTTATGGCCCAATTACTCCATCCAAATGAATTCTTTTGATCTAGTTTCCTGAATAAAAGTTGTATCCAATGAAGTAAGGAACACATTTTAAAAATATTAAGTTCAAATAATTCAAATAATAATATTTATGATCGAAATACTACAGTGATTTTGAAAGGGTAAAACTGGAATTTTCATCAAATATTCAAATGAATGATCTAATCCCAAATACTTTCTAATTGAACATATTTAACACAATATGAGGAAATTATATCATTTATTATTAATAAAATATTCAATAAAAATTTGTTTTATCAACTCCCCCACACTTGGAACTTGGACTCCTGGACAAGTAAACATCAAAAGCAAATCAAAGAAAATCAAAGCAAATTTAAAACACATATCAATGAGATCCACCAATTTCATACCAAGAAACAAAAGATATCATGCCTAATCTATAAACTATTATTTCAAGTTCTTAATTTAATATCATTCAATATATTTCCTCTTAATCTATCCTCTCATGCACACAAAACACTTACCTAACATTCATTTTCACTCATTACATAAATGTCAATTTTTTAGCAATGTCTTTCTCATCCAAACTCATACAATGGTCACCATAGGCTTGATAAATTCCTACATCTCCACCCAATGTGAGTCAAGGACATATGTTTATCATGAGGACTTTTCAGGTTTTTTCTGTTGCTTTCGGTTGGTAGGATTTAGATGTTGAAAAATTCTGAGGCCGAATGAGGAGGGCTTGGATCTTTTTGAAGTGAAATAAAATTATTCTAGTTTTCACTCAAGTATGGTCTCCTCCTCACTCACCATAGTAGCAAGTCATCTCCATCAGTATGAAAAATAAATGAAATTTATAACCCTTCATTATTTCAATAGCAAAAATTCCAATCTTCTCCAACAATATTTTTCTTGAAAGCTCCAAAAAAGGCACAACTTTCTTCCTCCATTAGAATCTCTAGAAAGGCACAGCTTCACTAATCATGAAAGCTCCAGAAAAGGCATATATTTTAACAAAAAAAAATCAAAGCAATATCATCTCTTCATTATTTTATTTTCCTCCCAAAGTATCACCAATTGAGGTATCACAACACAAAGATAGCTTCCCCCTCACTTAAGTTTAACTAGATTATGCAATTTAACTTCAAGAGCAGGTTGGATAGGGAAAATTGGCTTGTAATGTGGCTAACCTAATAGGCTATTCATGGGTTCTACGGGTTAAAAGGATTAAATGTACAAGGTAGGCCAAAATAAAAAATGATTATCTTGAAAAAAGATCTTTAAAACCAAAGAAATGCCTCAATCATTTAAAAACACATGTATCTCAAACCCTCAAGTTTTGACAGGAATAAATCCAATTCTGGTTAAATCAAGAATAGTTTGGTTCTCTCAAGAAGTGAGGTTAATGAAAAGAATGTGGAAAAAATGGTTCAGAATCCTCACAGGAAAGTAATTTCAAAGATAAAGATAGTGAGATGTGGCATGGGATTCAAAAATCGGAGTACTTGTCATGAAATTCCCAAAGAATTGAACTTGAAAAAAGTCATTTTCAGCATTCATTTAAGCTCAGTTTCATGGAATAATTTGGTTTACTCATTGAAACAAGTTTCAAAAATGGAAATGAAAATCATTTTAACTCAAATTTTTTTAAAAAAAACACACACACAAATGATAAATAAACACACAAATTTTTTGAAAACACACAATTTTTTTAAACAAACAAAAAATGAAAATCCTAAACTATAAAGGTTACCTACCCCACACTTAAAATATTGAATTGTCCTCAATGTGAATCCATGAGATGATATATGCACATGAAATGTATAATTTTAAATAGGACAAAGAATAAAAAAGTTAAAGGGTTAGGAACAGCCTGATGTGATCAAGTGATGATGGGGTCATGCAGTGTGATAAAATCCACTACATCAGTAGGAAGTCCCTAAATGTATCTCTTCAAACGTTTCCCATTAACTATAAAGCTCCTTCATATATCCTCTTGTGTGATATCCACTACACCATAAGAAAAAACATTAGACACAACATAAGGACCTAACCATCTGGAACGCAACTTACCAGGCATCAACTTCAGTCATGAACTATAGAGTAGGACTTTCTCTCCAACAAGAAACTCCCTTTTCTGGATCATTTTAATATGAACTACTTTTGATCTTTCCTTATAGATCCTTTAGTTCTCATATGATGACAGTCGAATCTCCTCAAGCTCTTGAATTTGCAACTTCCTTTGAATTCTAGCTTGGGCTAAATCCATGTTGCATTTCTTTATAGCCCAATATGCCTGATGCTTGACTTCCACTGGGAGATGACATGATTTCCCAAAAAAAAACCAAAATGGGGACATACCAATGGGGGTCTTGTATGCTATCCTATAATCCCACAACACATAATCCAAGTTCTTGCTCCAATCTTTCCTATTTGGCTACATGGTTTTCTCCAAGATTTGTTTCAACTCATGATTTGAAACCTCAGCCTGGCCATTTGTTTGGGGGTGGTATGGTGTTGATGTTTTGTGTGTTACCCCATAATTTCGAAGTAGGGAAGAAAAATTCCTATTGAAAAAGTGTTTCCCTTGGTCACTGATGATGGCCTTTGGTACCCCAAACCTGCAGAAAGTTTGAGCCTTGAAAAAATCCACTACAACATGAGAATCGTCAGTCCTGGTGGCCTTGGCCTCCACCCATTTACTCACATAATCGATATAAAAAAGGATATACAAGAAACCAAATGAACTAGGAAAAGGTCCCATGAAATCAATTCCCCAAACATCAAAAATATCACAGAAAAAAATGGGTTGTTGGGGAATCTCATGTCTCATTGAAATGTTTCCAATGTGTTGGCAACGAGAGCATGACTTACAAAACACATGAGAATCATGGAATAAGATAGTCCAATATAATCCAGAGTCTAATACTTTTCTAGCAGTATGTTGGGGTCCAAAGTGTCCACCACAAGAAAGTGTATGATAGAAATGCAAAACAGACTCAAACTCATGATCGGAAACACACCTCTTAATGACTTGGTCACTAAACATGTGCCAAAGGTAAGGATAATCCCACACATAAAACCTAGACTCACTTTTTAATTTTTAGACTTGATGCTTCTTCAAATTTACTGGGATTTCATAGGAAACGATGTAATTAACAAAATCATCATACCAAGGATGCGTACCTGAGATGGTATAGAGATGCTCATCGAGGAAAGTGTCCTGAAGTGGTACCTAGTCCAAGGTGTCACCCTCTGGTGTGTGAGTAAGCCTACTCATGTGGTCTACCACCAAATTCTCTGAACCCTTCTTGTCCTTTATCTCGATGTCAAACTATTGAAGAAGGAACATCCAATGAATAAGTTGTGGCTTTGCATATGGCTTCTTTAGGAGGTACCTCAAAGCTGCATTGTCAGAAAAAACAACTACTTTAGATCCCAATAAATATGAACAAAATTTATCTAAAGCAAATATAATAGCAAGAAACTCCTTTTCTGTTGTTTTTTAGTTTTATTGGGCAGAATCCAATGTCCTCGATGCATACGAAATCACATGTGAATGTCCCTCCACCCTCTGAGATAAGACAGCTCCAACCGCGAAGTTGAATGCATCACACATAAGCTCAAATGGAAGGTCCCACTGCGGGGGCTGTATGATCGGTGGAGTGGTCAAAAACTTCTTTAGCTCATCAAATGATACCCTGCATGAATCATCAAAATTGAATTCAATATCTTTTTGAAGCAATCGAGATAAGGGTAGAGCGATCTTACTAAAATCTCTGATGAAGCATCGATAAAATCCAGCATGTCCAAGGAATGATCGAACATCACGCACACATGTAGGATATGGAAGGGATGAAATAATGTCTACCTTATATTTATCAACTTCAATTCCATGTTGTGAGACTATATTACCTAAGACAATTCCCTTTTCGGCCATGAAATAACATTTTTCAAAATTCAAGACCAGATTTTTCTCAATACAATGATGCAACACATCACCCAAACTAAAGAGACATTCATCAAATGATGATCCATAAACTGTAAAATAATCCATAAATAACTCCATGAAGGTCTCAATGAAATCTGAGAAAATACTCACCATGCATCTATGGAAGGTACCTGGGGCATTGCAAAGTCCATATGGCATCCTTCGGTAAGCAAAGGTACCGAATGGGAAGGTAAATGTCATCTTCTCCTGGTCCTTTTCTACAATGGGAACCTGAAAATAGCCATAGAAACCATCCAAGAAGCAATAATGTGTCCTACCTACAAGTCTCTCAAGCATCTGGTCAATGAATGGAAGTGGGAAATGGTCCTTACGAGTGGATTGATTTAGTTTCCTATAATCAATACACACTCGCCAACTGTTTTGTACTCTCACAGGAACTAACTCATCATTTTCATTTTTTATAAAAGTGAAACCAGTTTTTTTTGGTACAACATGGACAGGGCTAACCCATTGTGAGTCAGAAATAGGGAAAATGATACCCACCTCAAGTAATTTTTTAACTTCTTTCTTAAAAACTTCCAAAAGTGTTGGATTAAGTCTCCTTTGTGGCTGCCTAATCGGTTTAGCCCCATCCTCCAAGAGAATCCTATGCATGAAAATGGAGGGGCTAATACCTAATATGTCTTCCAATGTCCAACCAATTTCCCTAATGTTATCTCTCAAAAGATTCAAAAGTTTTTCTTCATGTTCAAAAGAGAGATTGTTAGCAATGATAACAGGTAATCTATCACCACTCAGCAAGTATGCACATTTAAGATTTGGGGGTAATGGCTTGAGTTCCAATGTAGGGGGGTGATGTATGGATGGAGAAATTGATGCAACAGACATATCTTCACAATGAACATCAGTATCAGAATAAAAATCATCAAAATTAGAAAATAATGCATCAAATCCATCATCATACTCAACAGCCATGTCATAATCAGAGTTTATATGATCATAATTTGAATCCACATCAAAATCAAATCCAAGAGAGGTTTTTCCATCAAAAACGGGTGTGGAAGTACTTTTAGACATCAAACTAGAACCAATACTCATAATCTCCCTAAGAATAGGACAATCAAAATCCATGGAGTTTTTACTTGGTGGTTCAAAATGGGAGATAACACTAGCATAATGGTCCTCAGATGGGTACTTCATGGAGTCCATAACATTAAAAAATACATCTTTATCTCCAAACTCCATGGAAAGTGTACCCTCATGAACATTTATGATAGTTTTTTTAGTTTTGAGGAAGGGTCTACCTAAGATAATGGGAGAATGAGATCTTACCTGATCATCCTCTATTTTGAGCACATAGAAGTCTGCTGGAAAGATCGTGTATCTTACCCGGACAAGTACATCCTCAAGGACTCCCGCTGGATATGTCGTAGCTCTATTTGCTAATTTTACTACTATTGTCATCGGCTTCAACTCACCAACCTGTAAAGAAGAGAATATAGAGTGAGGCATCACATTTATTGAAGCTCCTAAATCACAAAGAGCATCAGAGAAGTGCAACTCCCTTATGGTACATGGGATGGTGAATGTCTTGGGATCCTTGCACTTTGTTGGAATTGCTAGAGTTGGTGTAATGAGTGCTGATACATTCCTTCCAAGGTTGATCCTCTCATTTCCCTTGAGTCATCTTCGATTGGTGCAGAGTTCTTTTAAGAATTTGGCATACCTTGGGATTTTTTTAATGGCTTCAAGTAGAGGGATTTTGATCTCAACACGCTTTAATGTGTCCAAAACCTCTTTTTACATCGCCTATTGAGCCATGTTATTGGTTTGAACAACCCTATTTGGAAAGGGAAGAGGTTTAGAAGGAACATCATTAATCTTTTTCTTACCTTTATCTTTCTCCTTGGGTTTCTCATCAGTTGGTATGGAATAGGGATTCTCCGGAGTTGAGGTGAATCCTGGTGGAATGATAGGTGTAGAAGCATCAGTTGTTTGCTTCCCGCTTCTCAATGTAATGGCACTGAAATTCCCCTTTGTATTGGGAGTAGGTTGGGAAGGAATATTTCCAGAATTCTTACTTACTAGTTCATGGAGGGCGGTGGCAATCTGGATCATTTGAGTCTTCAACTCCCTCAACTCTGAACCTTGACTCTTCAGCTCATTCTATTGATTAAGAAAAATTTGTTTCAAAATATCATCACTGTTAGAGTCTACCTTGTTTTGTATATTCCCTTGTTTCTGACTTTTTGATGTTTGAGCTTCGAATCTCCTTTGGGGTTGTTGGAAACCCTATTGGTAAGGTGGAGGCTGCTGGAAGTTTGGTTGAAAAGGGGGACTTTTTTGTTTCCCAAAGCCAAACCTCATGCCTGATTGATCCTTCCACCCTTGGTTGAATGTTGGTGCAACTGAGTCATACTTCTTTTGGGGATGTGGTTGTTGTTTTTGCTGATATGGTCTCCCAGGGAATATTGCTGCACAATCTTCTGTTTCTTGTAGTTGGGGGCAACAGTCAGTTGGGTGGCTTGTCTCAGTGTAAATGTCACAAGGCCTTGAAGGAGTGGGTTGGGATGTCTTTTGAGCCAAAGAAATCTGCCTCACCATAGTGGTCAATTCTTCCAACTTGGTATCAATCAAATGACTTTCAAGAGAAGAAGGACTTACTTGATGTACTCCCCTGACATGTGGTGTACCTCTATCGCCAAATTGTCGGGAGTTTTGGGCCATCTTGTAGATAAATGCACGTACGGATACTGGTGTCTTGTCCACCAATGCCCCTCCTACTACGGCATCCACCATGCTCCTCTCCATAGGTGTGATTCCTTCATAGAAGTACTGAATGAGGAGTTTCTCACTGATTTGGTGATGTGGATAGCTTGCACACAACTTCTTGAATCGCTCCCAGTACTCATACATTGACTCCCCATGTGCTTTCTTGATCCCTGATATCTACTTACGAATGGAAGTGGTACTCGATGCTGGAAAAAATCTCTGTAAAAAAGACATTTCAAATCATTCCAACATGTTACATCTGCAGGTTGTAAATAGTACATCCAATCCTTTGCAGCTCCATCAAGTGAAAATGGGAATGATCTTAATTTGATTTGATCTTCAGAGACATTTATAGGTTTTAGGGTTGATAAAACCACATTAAATTATTTCAAATTTTTATTGGGATCCTCACTAGAGAGTCCATGAAACTTTGGAAGTAAGTTAATTAACCCATATTTTAGTTCAAAGTCCGATTCGAGATTTGGGTATGCAATACAATTTGGTTGATAATTAATATCAGGTGTAGCCAATTCTCGAATGGTTATATTTAGATAATTGTTATTATTTCCAACCATTGGTTCTTCTTTTATGTTTTAATTTTCATTTCTTCTAATTTCAATGTTTCCATAAGAGCGGAATTTACCAACTGGTTGAATATTGAAACTTCTCGTAGACTGAGACTGTCTGATTTGAGCTCGAAGGCTACATTCAATATCAGGGTCAAGATCTAAGAGATCCTCAGGATTAGTTCATGTCATAAATCAAAAAATGAAAATAGGAAAAGTGGACCATAAGAAAAATGAGAAGTTTGAGTTGATGGTCCAAAAAGAAAAGAAGAGGATGAAAAAAAAATGAAAACTTGAGAAAAGGGAAAGATGAAAGAGAGAGGTGAAGAAAATAATAAAATGAAAAATAAAATAAATACCTATAAATGGTTTAATAAATTACTGTCCTCCCCAGCAATGGTTCCAATTTTAAAGGCGTAGTCATGGGCGCTTTCAAATGATATTCAGTTTTAGGTTACTTAGGTGCAGCAGAGTGGCTAACCAAGGTCGTCTCTCAAAGGAGGAAGTGAATTAAAACAACTTTTTAGAGGTATTCTAAAAATAAAATAAAAGAGAATGAAAATAATACTTTAAAGGATGTGGGTTGGTTATAGTTTATAAATCTAGAAGAAGTTTGCTGGAATAAGATTGTATTTTTTTGTTTTTAGTTTTGAAATGAGTTTCGATTAAAATGACACAACAAGAAGATGTTTTTTAGAAAATATTTAAAATAAATAATCGATCTCACTCTACCTCTTCAATAAATTATTTATCATTATAATTTAAATTAACATCCACTTAATTATGATCCCTTAACTTGTTAACCCCCGAACCCTACGATAATTAACCTTACCACAAAGATGAAGTGAATTAAACCCTAGGTTATCTTCAGAACATGTAATCACAGCACCCTGCTTTGATTGATATTATAAGGATAGATTATGGTAAGTGGTAAATTAAGGAACATATCCATTCTGTAAATTATGACTAATTTATTTTAGAGATTATGTTTGAACTCTACAAATTAATCCCATGTGGTTTTGAATTACTGGTTAAGTTTGCGCTCTCACAGTTCACACAATTCCCGACCTCACGTGTTTTGTGTTAACTATTTAATTTCTTTCTTAGTTTCATTCAAATTAAAAACTAAATTAATTGATAATATTATGTGAATTACATTATATAATTGATTTAAAATAAATTAATGTAGAAGGTAAGAGATAGATCGATTACTAAGAGACTACTCTTCCATGGGGGGCGTAATCATCGTAGAAGCGAATTGCATTTGCAACGGTTTATAATGGGTATAACCCAATAAAGATTCTACTTAAGAATTCCAGACCAAAGAGTAATATTAAGAGAATAATAAATTTGAATAAAACATAAGAAAATACAATAAATAAAATAAGTACAAAGAAATTTATTACACAAACAAAAGCATTACAATACGAAGGAGAAGAAGAAGGCTTCGTCAAAGGGATCCTTGCTTCAAGAGATACCCTTATTGAAATGGTTGGATAATTGGAGTGGATCCACTTGTCATATTCCCTAAACTTTCCAATGCACGTACCAACACTTAAAAATGATAAAAACTCCAATTTATAGTGGGTAGTGGAGGATAGGTTACAAGTGGTTTCAAGTGTGAATGTGGAAATTCGGCCAAATATTTTAATCCAACTTTCACCGCCAATTTGACCACATAAACGCGTGAATAAGATCTTCTTCCAGAAGGATAATATGTGAGTATACGGGTCCTATATCTCATCTCAAAATTTGGGCTCAATCAAATCCCAAATAAAGGATTTATGGCCCAAATAATGAATCTTATCCATTCTGGCGTGTCCAGCCCTCCTTTGACTTTATGTCCCAATTACTCCATACAAATGCATTCTTTTGATCTAGTGTCCTGAATAAAAGTTGTATCCCATGAAGTAAGAAACACATTTAATGAATATTAAGTTCAAATAATTCAAATAAAACTATTTATGATCGAAATATTACAGTGATTTTGAAAGGTTAAAACTGGAATTTTCATAAAATATTCAAATGAATGATCTAATCTCAAATACATTCTAATTGAACATATTTAACACAATGTGAGGAAATTATATCATTTATTATTAATAAAATATTCAATAAAAATGTGTTTTATCAATTTCCCATACAGGACGATCTTTCCAGGGGAGACAAAGAGGATAAAAAGTCAAGAAGGGAATCAATTTCTCTACTACTTTCCACCACCCTAAGGCCTAAATTAATTTAATAATTGGTCATAAATTAATTGAGGCTTGGCCTAAGGCTTAACAATTTCCTATTTAAGGAATTTTTTGTGAGGGGGAATATATCTCTTGTTTTTTGGATGTAATGTTATTATTCCAAAGTTCCTTTGTAATGTTTTCAATTGCCAAGTAAGTTTTTTTTGTATTTTTATGTTCTTAATCAACATATTTCTCTTCTATTCTGGACATTTATTGCATTAAAACTATATAATCACAAATAACAGTGATATATATATATATATATATGTTTTTGTGAATTATTTCACACATAGGTATGAATTTCGTTCACACACACGGAGGAGTGCTCGTTATTTCTGTGGTTTTAATTTCTTCAATCCAATTCTTGTAAGCCATCTTCCACCCACCATTAAGAGTATACCATCAATGGAGGGCTAACCATTTAATGGTTTGATCATAGGAAGATGCAAAGGGTGGATTTAATTTTATTTTATTAATGAATTGTTGTTAATTGGCTAACTAATTTAAGACTTCCATTCTTCAGTTATTTCCACTCTTCATCTTCACTTTGTTTGAGGAAGTTAAATCTAAGTACTAAAATGACCATATACCTTAGAGAGATCATGAATTTTGTTCTCTAATTATGTAGGGGATTATTAATTGAGTTTAGTTAGAATCAAACCGTAAAATTATTAAGGTAGTGTTATTTGAAGAATGGATTCATCAAGAATTAATAAAACCAAGATTTTCTAAAGAAGTAAAATTCATTCAATCCACCCTAAGCATAATCCTCAGATTAACTCATTTTCATTGAATTGAATTCACTTAGGTTTCTTAATTTTCTTTAAAACCATCAAAAATCAAAACCAAGTTGGCCAATTCATAGCCAAAAATCCATCTCATAGGTTGTGTATCTTAGGTATCTTCTTAGGTCTCAGTGGATTCGACAACCCAAGCTAGACTACAAGGATCGTTATACCTTCATCTCTTGGATAAATTTGAGCATGAATCAGAGCCTGATATAGCTTATACAATGTTTTATCCTCATTTTAGATCTATAATTAATTGTGTAATGATAATTTTGGAAGTTTTTCATATGTTTATTCCAATTAAAAGGGTTTTGAAAGGGTTTTGAATGGGTTTTATGAAAGTGATTCTCTAAGTTACCGAAAAGAGTTATAATTTTTTGTTATGATTTTATAATTTTTTAATGATTGATATTTATATCACATGGATTTTTATTATTTATTTTTATGAATCCAGCCTTTTCCATATTTTCATATTTTACTATCCAGGTATTGATGGGTTTGAGTTCTTTTATGATTCTCTCATGCACTTTGATTATGTCATCATACCCTTATACACTCTTATTCTAATTGATGGAATTAATTTTTTAATGCTTACGTTTCCCTTACTGATTTTTTTGTCTCACCCTTATTATATTTCCTTTCCCATAGGTTTTAAATAATGATGTTTAATGATTTATTTCTATAAAGGGTTTCATAAGGATGATATTGATGGCCTAATGTGAAATATGAAAAAATGGGTATAATGGGAGATGATGTTAAACTTTATGAATTAGTTGTTTATCAATCTAAGTTGATATGTGTTATTGATGTAAGAGTTTTTCATGATTCTATAAAACTCTAAACCTAAAAGGTTCTCTAGGTTGTAAGTGATCCAAGTTTTACTTTTGATACTGGAAGGTTTAGATGAAAATTTTGGGTCACAATTATCATCATCAAAGACGGAAATGTAAAGTTATGGATTTGAGCACATGATCTAGGAGTGTGGGTCCTGGGTTATTATAGTTGATATCAAAGGTCTATTTAGATAACTTTAGAGATTATGATGTTATCATATGAGGTTATCTTAAGAGTTATGGATACCATCATAGGTCTATCATTAGTTCAAAGTCTTAGATATCTCATTTAATGGTTTTAAATAGTAAATAATTTTGAGGCAATTAATGAAATTTTTAGATATTGTTTTTTGGTTGAGGTATTTATAACCCTTAGGATCAACATGAAGTATTTTTAGGGAGGATTTTTTTCAGATTAAAGAAAAAAAGGGGGAAACCATATGCTTGATGACAACCCATCGTATCTAGATAGGTGGTGGGGATTGAACCCATGAACGAAGGATGATAAGGGTTTCACACCTACCACTGGCCTATATGGTATCTTGGTTAGTATGACCTTTTTATTAGGTAAATATTAATATTATTTCAAAAACATATGGAATTTTATTTGAGGAA
Organism: Viscum album; assembly: GCA_963277665.1. Lineage (NCBI taxonomy): Eukaryota > Viridiplantae > Streptophyta > Magnoliopsida > Santalales > Viscaceae > Viscum > Viscum album. The sequence continues at coordinate 1,389,564,396 of OY728120.1, forward strand.
TAATGTTTTATTTATCTTGGAAGAATATATTATCAAATCCTTCTAATATTTGGGTTTCAAACTTAGTCAAGAAATGTTTGAAGAATTTGAAGGATATTTATTTATGGAATAATTTAGTATCAACTTTGGGTAGTAATTTTTAATATTAATGAAACATGTGAAGGTTTAATTTTTTTGGGAATTATCTTACCATGTGCTAACCATTTTTTTTTTGGTTAATGTCTAAAGATAGGTGTAATAGATTGATTATCCATTTTTTGGATATGTGGTCTTTAAAATATTGATTTTAGTTCTTAAGGAATTAAAAATTAATCTTTAATTCTCATAATTTGTATAAAAATATAATATTTTAGTGGAAATTGATTAAAGGATGAAATTTTACTCATTAATTAAGTGTATTTCCTTTTTTCCCTCTTGGACTAGATGGTAAGATAATTCTTTAACTCTATGAAAATGATCTTTAAACAAAAATTATTATCCTAGTACCTTCAATTATGATGAAGTAATGGGATTTTCCATCATAATAAACTTATGTTTTTTAGTCCCTTAATTCTACATTGATCACTCACTTATTTTTTATCAATGACCTTAATCACCCTCAATAATTATTTACGCTTTTCCTCCATTCTCACTTATGTTCTCCCTATGTAGAATCCTAGTTATGCATAACTTCTAGTGACCTTCATGTTTCAAAATTTACCTTATTAAGAGTATTATTTATTAACCCTTTGTAAAATGTGGGTTTCAATAAATTAATTCTAAAAATGTTAATCTTTTGATAACCAAGATGAATTTTGAGGGTGAAATTCATTTTAAGGGGGGTAAGATGTAACATCCTGATATTTTATGAAATATCTTCCTTAAAATTAATTTAAATTATTTGATAGCTTGTATTACATGAAATTAATTGTTTAAATTTAATTATATGAAAAACCAAGTTTATCATTCATTGCACAAAAAATTTAATTCCTTTGATAACTTGTGTTACACACAAGGCCTAGTCTTATCGAACAACAATATACAATTAATATTATTATTTTAACATGATAGTTATCACCTAGAAATTGGCATGGAGAGAATGAATAGTATTAACTAAATTAAAAAAATATGGTTTAAAAATGTATATATAATTAATTATTTAGTGACTAATTAATTATAAATGAAAATAAATACCAATTTAATATAAAGGATATGTTTTTATGAAAAAATATTTTTATGCCCATAAAGGGATTTTATCTTAATAAATTAAATTAATCACTATTATTGAAGGGTGTTAATGAAATTTATATTTTATATATTATATCAAATATTTTCCAATTCATCCAATAATTTTTATAGTCATAAAATAAGAATAAAACCAATTTTAAGCATAAAAAACTCTATTTTTCTAAAAGGTAGTTTTGTTGCCTTTTAATGGAAGACTTGTTTTAAAACTAAATTTTGACACTTTTATAAATTTTATTTAAAAAATAAAATTAATTTTTTTAATCATAATATCAAAATTTAATTTGGGTAAAAAAAATTTATTTTTCTGAGAAGTTTTATTTTTTGATAAATAGTAAAAAATACTGATTTTTAATTGAAAATGGCCTTTTCATTTAAATATTTTATTAGGTAAAATTATATTTTGAATTGGTTTTAAAGTTAAATTAGATAAATTATACATTTATTTCATTGGAATTATTTTTATATATAATTTAGATATAAAAACTTAGTGAACTTTTGAACATTTTCACTTTAAAAACTCACTTTCTCGCCACATCTGCGGGATTAGTGTTAAATTTAATTTTGTCACTTATATGATTTGAATTTTAAAAAATGGGTATGATTATTTGGAATCATAATAATATTTATATTCTAATAATATCAACTTAATTTTCTACTTAAATAATTAGTGAAAACAGTTAAAATTAATTAACGTGATTAAGGTTAAAACGGGGTTTTGCGCATGACATGCATTTGTATTAAAATTAATTTTACACACACATAGGATTTTTTAATTAATTAATTTGAATTCATATTTGGAATAATTAGGTATAAATTATCTAATAAATATATTTTTATCTATAGTCTTAAAGGATAATTTTCCTAGGTAAATAAGAAGATACAAGTTACCTTTGTAAAAACTATAAAGATAAAATTGAGTAAACTTAAAGAATAAGGAACAAAATGATAAAAAGGCTTTTATTTTTGTGTTTTTTGAGTTTTTATCAACCATAATTCCACTAAAATCCATTATTTTTCAATTTAGGAATCAAATTATGTAATGGATTTTTCCCAATGGTGTTTAAATTTTGGTATTTACAAGAATGCCACTTCTCCTCCAATATAAAAAGGCACACTCTCTACCCAATTATTCACACCTATAAAGCCTTTTTTCTTGCCCAAAACCTAACTAAATCAACTCCCAAAATACCTACTCTCATCTTAGAATATTTAATTTGGTCATAAATCAAACCAAGTTAGTCCTTTGGTGCAAACTAAAAGGATTTTCCCAAAGAAGAGGTATCATTATTCAATGAGAAATTTTGTTTTATTTCTTTCTCGAATCCTTCATTTGTTATTATATCTTGATTATATAATAACCTCAATATCCTCAATATATTAAGACTTTATTATTTTAAGGGTTCTATAATGTCTCATATTTTTTGTATATTATTTTTTGATATTATGTGGATTATTTTTGAGACAGGATGCTGAGATGACATGCGATTCTAAGGCCCAATGTTCCTGGACAAAATGTTTGAAATATATTAAATATATTAAATATAATGTGCATGAAGTTTTCCTAAAAAATTGGAATAAATCCTTAATGGGAGCCTGGATCAGAAATCTAAGGCAGCCTTTGAGTTCAAAACATAGGTTTTACCATAGGTGTGATATAACATTTGTCAACACAGGTCGTATGTGAAAAAGTTATCATGGGTGTGAAATTAATAAAATAAATCAATTAAATATTTTATTTTGTTATTTTTTATGTAGTGAATATTTTATCCTTTAAGTATATGTTTATAGTATTTCCTTGGGGTTGGCTACTCAAACTCTAGAGATTCATACAACAGTTAGAGATCTTTCTTGGAAAACAATTATGGATCAGGATCGAATTGTAGATTTTTTCACCAACGAAGTCTATAGATATTGTGAGCAATGGAAATGAAACCATTATTCATCAATTATCAATACAAACTCTAGGTAGGATGTTTTTTTTGTGATTTATATCCTATTTCCTAATCCCATATGAACACAGATCAATTCCATGAACAGAATTGATTCGTGCATCGTTGGTAGAATTAAATTGATGGAATTATTATTCTTTCTCATTTTGATTATTCCTCTTCATTTGTCTTATTATAGGATAATAGATCGAGTCCAAATGAAAAAAATTCTAGGTTCTTTCTCACATTTTGTGAATTTTTTATTTCTTTCCCCATTATCCGCACCTTCATCGTGGGTGTTTCCTTTTGGCCTATGGTTTGATGAATACCTTGTATTTGATCCTTGTGTGACCATTATTTGGCACAATGGATCAATATCATGGGTGTGGTTCATGATTGATGGTGTGACAGAGGTTTGATGATGGTGTTGGATGATCTAAGGTGGATTGGAATGAATTTTTGGGTTTTGTTCTTCCAGATATTTGACGCATGATGATAATGGATTGATGAGGAAAATCCCAAGAGGATTCAAGTCCAGATTCCCACTGATCGACATTAGAAAGGACCATATGAACCCTAATATACAAGTTCTGATGAAGTAAATGGCTCTCACTATGCATAAGATGACATGGAAGGGATCCTGATGGATCTGGAAATTCCCGAGCAACACAGCATGTAATGCGTGTTACATATTGTGTGGGCCCCCTGGATACGAAGCTAGGGTTCTATCCAAAGTTAAATATCACACGTCATGTGACTTGGCCACATTCCATGTGACCCCTTCTATGAGGTTTAGCATGTACTTAGGTATTTACATAGACATGGACAAAAGTATACAGCCAAGTGGCATATCGTGTACTTAGAAACAGAAAAGGCTTAGTGTGCATGGGCACAGTGCACGGACACGGCTACAGTACACGGATATGACCAAGAAACACAGGTAGGATATTATGTGTCTCTATAAACCATATAATTCTTCTAAACACCATGTATATATATACTTACATGTTTTGTGAGGCTTTACTACATGGGTAGACTTGGGATAGCTAGACACATTGTGTACCCCCTAATACACATCGTGTACCCCCTTCAAGAGTGTTCATAGCTCTTCGTTTTCTTAGTTTAAACCATTATAGTTTGAGTTTGTTCCCTTGGTACTTTCCCTTAAGGGTATAGTGTGGCATTATATACACATAACATGATTTTTATCCCCTCTAGATGTTGAGTCTTAGATAGAGTTGTAGTATCCCTCTGTGAGATTGGAGTGCAATATTCTATCATCCTTTATTCCTTGGGTGGTTTTTCTATGGAATCAGTATGACCTCCCTAAGTAGGTAATTGATCCTACATCTAGTATACCATATTGGTAGGGTTGGTGGTATCATTAACATACGATCCCCTACGTAGCGGGTTGATCTATATTTGGGTTTGTGGTGTCCCCCAGCAGTTCTGAGCGTGACCCCCTATTTGTGTATTAGGGTCTTTCTTAGACCAGTGAACTTTCTTGGGGAATTAAAAATGATCTAGATATTTTCATCGAGTGTCTCCAATGATATAATTTATCATGGAGTGGATTCTCCTCGAATGAGTGTTTCTTTGAGCAGAATCCTGTGGTTGATAGTTGGTTATGACTGCTAGGTGGCGTGGTGTATTTCCTGGGTATATCTAGGTGTTTCTATTATACATTTATTGTTATATCTTTTATTGAGCTTAATATACTTAGTGCTTCATGTTTATCATTTTTGGGGTGTCCTACTGAGTATTATTATACTCACCCCTTCATAATCTTTTCCCATACATGTCAGTATTATGTAGATAACATCCCATTTGACGGTGTCCTGGGAAGATGGGGATCGGGTGGAGCATAGATGGAGCTTGTCGAACCAAGTTATTTTACTGGTAGCTTTCATTTGACTTATTCCTTTCCCTTGGATTAGGTTGGACTCGTTATAATTTGTTGGGCTTGTATTTGGCCCCCTTTTTCTATTTTTATTATTTAACATTTGTACTCTGTTGTGGTATCTTAGATATATGCATGAATAGTTTTAGTTGCTTTATATTTTAGCATTGTGTGGGCTTGGAGATGTGTGTGTGTGTGTTTAGGTACTTTAGGCTAATGCCTCCCATTTTTTGGGATATGTCTACTCAGCACTGGTCACCATCCCCTAACCTATTGGTGGTGGGATTGGGGTAGTCATGGGTTGGACCTCGGTGGGTTGGGTCGTAACAGAGTGGTATCATAGTAGTCAATTCTACCTTATAACCAAATTCAATGAGGTTGGTTTGGGTCAACAATGTTTAGGGATTCAAGATTGAATTGCAGGCCATGGATTCTAGTGTTGGTGTGGCAGCTTATGTATCCATACACCAGGACTCTGATCACCTGGATTTTAGCTTGGTACATGTAAACATTGGTTACAGGGAAATTTTTTGGTACATGCACTATATAGGATTGGTTTTGTTTTCCATGTCCTTCTTAAGTAATCTCCCCATATATACTCTTCTACCATGGTACATGTTATTTTATAGTAATATTCCTCCATGAAGATATCCATCTAGGATTCCATTGTGTGATCATGAGGATTATCCACCTAGTGAAAAGGCATCGATATAGGGGAATGTATCAGAGATAGCACCTAGGATTCCATTGCGTGATCATGAGGATGATCCACCTAGTGAAAATGCATCGGTATAGGGGCATGTATCAGAGATAGCACCTTTGGGTGGTTTATGAGCTATACCACCACCCATTGAGTAGTAGCTAGCACTGGAAGTACTAGCTGAGGATGTACACAGGTTGAGTATATTTCATGAGTTTCAAAGGTAGTGACCTCTCAGGTTTTTTGGTGAGCTAGACCCCTAGGTGACTGAGGACTTACTAGAGGAAGTCACTCACATTTTACACCTTATGAGGACACCTACTGATTATTTGGTGGTCCTCATAGAGAGTCTTATTGAGGGTTATATTGGGTGATGGTGGTTCTTGGTGAATTAGTCACATTATGATACATTTTTATCTTGGTTAGACTTTGATCGTCACTTCAGGGAGGAGTTCTATCTGATCACATTGTGATCGGTACATATACAGGAACTTCTGCAACTGCATCAGGTCATTATGACCATGGAGGAGTACTCAGTGAGGTTTATTAATCTCTCTCATTAGTCTTTGGATATAGTTTGGGATCAGTTCTTTAGATATTGAACCTTTGAGAAGGTCTTTAGTGGTATCTCTTTGCATTATCACCTATGTCGGGGTGCTTGAGTGATCCTTGTTGGTGGAGAGATTTCTGGTAGAGCAAACACTAGTAGTGGGAGAGAGTAGTGGGCACTCAGTAGTTGATACCTTGGAAGCAAGAAACCAATGGCAGCCACAGGGATCAAAGTGTGTTAGAATCTTCAGGAGGCGATCCTAGGACTCAAGTCCAATAGTGTAGGGCTCTCAGGGTAGCTCAAATCATCCAAGGGATAGGCAGTGTTTCTCCTATGAAGGTCAGGGAAATATGGATTAAGTTTATTTGAACTATCATACAGCTGATCATGAGATAGTCAAGGGACCACCGAGATAGAGACAGATGTAGTAGTAGGGTGTTTTGCAAGGTGGCATACATGGTATAGGGTTTTTAAGGGCATCAAGAGGTGTTCGAAGGTTTGGCCTATTACCAATGCCACCTCCAATTGGTCTGAATCAAGCTTAGGGAGCTAGTGAATAGGGACAAGGCCAGATATAGGATATGGAGGACTATAAACTTGAGGCTATAGTGATGATATGAGGTATTATCTATGTCTTATTTTAGTACTGATAGACATGGGTGCGAGTCATTCCTTCCTTTCCACTTCTCTGTTTCGATACTTAGAGATTATGGTTGATCCATTGGCTCAATCCTTGTGGTTGGAGAATCTAATAATCTGGGACTCAGTGATTGCGCACTCAAGCCAATAGTGAAACCTAATTCTTAGAGGAAAGAGTTTTGTATGGGATCTCTTTATTAGAGTAATAAGTCCTTACGATGTCATCTTAGGCATGGACTGACTATCCATAGTTCATGCCCAGATTGACTATTTTAGATGGAGGGTGTGGTGTGTCCACTGTGATGAAACAAGTTTTTCCTTTTTGGGTGAAAAGAAAACCTTGGAGGATCAGGATGAGATTAGGCATAGGAGAGTCAATCCAATTACTCATCAGTTGTCTAGCATGACTCTTGGAGTAGTGGATGCTTTGGACTGACAGTTTTCTGTAGTGGTGGTGAAGTATGAGGACGTCTTTCCTAAGGATGTACCAGGTTTACCACCTCATCGAGAGCTAGACTTATGCATTTACTTGAATAATGGAATGGAACTGATATCTTCACTAGCATATTGGATGGATCCCATAGATATTTGAGAGCTAAGGGTACAATTGGTGGATTTGCAGGATAAGGGATTTGTAAGACCCAGTGTTTCCCCTTGGGCAACCCCAGTGTTGTTTACCAAGAAGGAGGATGACAGCTTGAGGTTATGTGTTGATTATTGGTTCTTGAATCAGGTGATATTGAAGAATAAGTATCCACTATTGAGGATCAATGACCTCTTTGATCAGTTAAGAGGGGCACAATGGTTCTCAAAGATTGACCTTAGATCAGGCTATCACCAGCTATGAGTACAGGATGAGGATATACTAAATATGGCCTTTAGATATTATCATGGTCACTATGAGTACTTTTTCATGTTTTTCAGCATCACGAACTCCCCCTAAGTGTTCATGGGACTCATGAACTGGATCTTTCAACCTTTCTTGGATCAGTTTTTGGTGGTCTTCATCGATGACATCCTAGTGTATTCGGTGTCGGAGGAGGAGCGTGTGAGACACTTAAGGATGGTCTTGGACACACTCTGAGAGAACTAGTTATATGGGAATCTCTCCAAGTGTTATTTTTGGATTAGATAGGTCCACTTTTTGGGACACATCATCTCAGAGGCTGGAGTAGAAGTGGACCTAGTGAAAGTTATGGTAGTGATTTCTTGGGATCCACCCAAGAGCATCACTGCGGTACAGAGTTTCCTTGAACTGGTATAGTACTATCAGAGGTTTGTACCTAGCTTCTCCAGAGTGGAATCATCCTTGAAAACTTTGACCCAAAATGGATGGCCTTTCATGTGGATGTAAAGGTTCTATTAGTTCTTTTAGGAGCTGAGGAAGAGGTTGACTAGCGCTCCCATCTTGAGATTTCCAGAGGAGGGTGTCGAGTACGTAGTGTTCCGTGATGAATTAGGGACCTGACTTGGTTGTGTTATTATATAGAGGTAGGAGTTTATTACCTATGGTTCATGCCATTTTATACCACATGAGAAAAACTATGTGACCCACAATCTTGAGTTAGCAGTGGTAGTCTTCACATTGAATATGTGGCGACACTGCCTTATGGGTGAGCGGTTTATCATGTACTCTAACTACAAGAGTACCAATTATATATTTTCATAGAAGGATCTTAAATTGAGACATATGTGGTGGATAAATTTCCTTAAAGATTCATAATTTTAGATTTTCTATACTCCTAGGAAGATTAACTTGGTGGCAGACGCTCTCAACAGGAGATATTGTTCTTAGTTATTGGTCAAGGCATCAGAGAAGTTAGCCTCATTACAGTTTTACTTTGTGGAAAAGGATGGTTCTTCATATATTTAGTAGATGGTTGTTATCCCACCACTTTTTTAGTGTTTCGGGGAGCTCATTGTGGCGATACTGACTATAAGACTTTACGTACTTAGATATCTACTATACATGCTCCTGATGGATATTCTAAAGGTGAGGAGAACACTATCCTTTTAAGGGGATGGATGATGGTACCTTTGATGTTGTGGGAGGAGTTTTTGTAGGAATTTAATACATCCCATTTATTAGTACATCCAGGTGTAAAAAAGATTTACCAGAACCTTTGATGTCAGTTTTGGAAGCCAGACTTAAAGAAGGGAGTTGTAGAGTTTGTCTCTCGATGCCTCACTTGTCAATAAGTGAAGGTAGAGCACCAAGTTCCAGTGGGTTTAACCCAACCCTTTGAGGTTCCAAAGTAGAAGTGGTATGGGATATCTATGCACTTTGTGATTGTATTACCATGCACATCTAGGGGACACGATACCATCTGGGTGATCATAGACTAACTCACCAAGTCAGCCCACTTCCTAGCCATTCAGGAGAAGAGTTCAGTAGAGGGATTGAGACACCTATATGTGTAAGAGATAGTCTAAATATATGGATTTCCCTAGTTGATAATCTATAACCATGACTCTCACTTCATATCTTAGTTATGAAATGGATTTTAGGAGCCTTTTGGGAATCAGTTGTGCTTGAGCACAGTGTTTCACCCCTATACTGATGGCCAGTTCAAATGGACCATCTAGGTCTTGGAGGACATGTTGTGATCTTGCATATTGGACTTTGTCCATAATTGGGAGGATCACCTACCCTTGGTGGAGTTTTTATACAGAAAAATGTATCATTCCTCCATTGTTATAGCACCATTCAAGTATTTTTATGGTCGAACCAGTCATTCACCACTTTGTTGGACCGATTCATGCGATCCAGTACTCATGGACCCAGAGTTGGTGCGAGCTACTACAGAGAAGGTACAGATCATCTAGGAGTAGATGAGAACTACAAAGAGCCATCATAAGTCTTATACTGACCAACAATGAAGACCTATGTAGTTTGAGGAGGGAGACCATGTGTTCCTGAGAGTCTCACCTCAACTTGGATTGAGAATATTTGGCTATGGTGGCAAGTTATATCTGAGATTCATTAGTATCTTCTAGATACTTCATAGAATTGGAGAGGTGGAATACCTCTTAGATCTACTTCCACAGTTAGTCTGGGAACACGACTCCTTCCACATGTCCCATTTGAGTAGGTATGTGCATGACCTGATGCATGTTATCAACTAGGGAGAGATGGACATTGAGGATGGAGATACCTTTACAAAGTACCTAGTGTAGATCAAGTTTAGTAGGAGAGGATCTTTTGGGGGTGATCGATTCCCCTTGCGCATGTCTGGTGGAAGCATTGGAATCTTCAGGAGTGCACTTGGGAGTAGAAGACCCATATGTGATCCCATTACCCTCACCATTCTTAGTAGGTTTTTCTCTTTTTGGGACTAAAATACCAAAGGTGGGGAGAATATAATGTCTCTGATTTTTCATGTATTATTTTTGGATATTATATGGATTACTTTCAAGAACAAGCGCTGAGACAACATGTGATTTTGAGTACCGGTGTGCCCAGAATAAATGATTGAAATATATTAAATAGCACGTGCATGCAGGTTTCCTAATTTTTTTAATAAATATCTAATGAGGTCCTAGATTAGAAATTTGAGGACACCGTTGAGTTTAGAACATGGGTTTTACCCTAGGTACAACATAACCTTTATCGGTGTGGGTAATTTTTGAAAACGTTCTCACAGGAACAAAATTAATAAAATAAATCAATTAAAGAATTTATTTTGTTATTTTCAATGTAGTGAATATTTTCTCCTTTAAGTATATGGTTATAGGATTTCCTCAGGGTTTCCCACTCAAACCCTAGAGATTCATACAACCGTTGGAGATCTTTCTTGGTGAATGACAATGGGTTGGGAACGGATCATAGATTATTGTGCCAATGGAGACTGTGGATCTCATCAATGAAGAAAATACAAACAATCTTTGTCAACGATCGATCCAAGATCAAGGTAGGATGTTTTTTTATGATTTTCATCTTGTTTCTTAATCTTGGATGAACATGGATCAATTCCACAAAAATAATTCATTCATGCATCATCGTTAGAATTAAATTTATGGAATTATTGTTTTTGTTTATTTTTATTATTCCTCTTCTTCCATATTATTCTACAACAATGTATTGAGGACAAATGAACAATGGTTGAGTTTCATTTCTCACATTTTATGGATTTTGGATTTCTTTCCCCATTATTCGCATGTTAATCATGGGCATTTACTTTTGGACCGTGGTTTGATTAATACCTAGTATTTGATAATTATGTGACCATTATTTGGTGAAATAGATCAATACCACAGGTGCGGTTTGTGATTGATGGTGTGATCGAGGTGAGATAATGGTGGTGGATGATCGTAGGTAGATCGGAACATATTTGTGGGTTTTGTTCTTCTTGATATTTGATGCACAATGATGATGGATCGATGAGGAAAATATCAAGTGGATTTGAGTCCATATTTCCACCAATCGATGTTGGAAAGTATTGGTTGAACCCTGGTCTACAATTTTAGATGAAGGATGTGGCTCTGTTAGTGTGTAGGTTGATGAAAAAGGGATCCTGAAGGATCTAGAAATTTTCGAGCAACATGGTGTGTAATGCGGGTTACACGTCATTTGGGTACCCTGGATGTGGTGCTAGGGTTTTGACCAAATTTAAATATCAAATGCTATGTGAATTGGTCACACGTCGTGTGACCCCTTCATGAGGCTCATCATTTACTTTTGGAAGTACATGGACATAGTTAAAAGTACACAACCAAGTGTCATGCCATGTACTTAGACACGAACATGGCTTGGTGTACATGACTAAGGTACATGGACATTACCATGGTAAACGGACATGGTCAGGTGACATGGGAAGGATATTTTGTGTCTCTGCATGCCATGTACTTATTCTACATGTTGTGTATATAGATACTTACATGTCATGTGTCATGTGAGGCTTTTCCATATGGGTAGACTTGGGATAGTTGGACATGTCTTGTACCCCCTGGTACATGTCGTGTACCCCCTAGTACATGCCATTTACCCCATTAAATAGTGTTTTTATCTCTTCATTTTCTTATTTTGGACTATTTTAGGTTGTTTTTTTTCCTTGGTCCTTTCCCTTGAGTGTACAGTATGACATTACATCCACATCATAGGATTTTGATCCCATCTAGAGGCCAAGTCTCAGATAAAGTTGTAGTGTCCCTATGTGAGACTAGAGTACAATTATCTATCCTCATTTATTCACTAGGTGGGGTTTATGGAATCATTGCGACCTCCCTGAGTAGGGAGTTGATCCTCTATTTAGAAGGTTGTATTGGTAGGATTGGTGGTATTATTGGCATATAATCTCAAACGTAGTGGGTTGATCTAGATTTGGGTTCGTGTTGTCCCCTAGAAGTTTTGGGCATGACCCCCTATTTGTGTATCATGGTCTTTCTTAGACTATTTATCTTAATTGGGTAGGGCTTAATGATCTAGACATCTTAATTGAGTGTCTCTAATGATAGCATGTTCTATGGAGTGTATTCTCCCAGAACAAGCATTGCTTCGAGCAGAATCATATGGATAACACTTCGTTATGATCGCCTGGTGGCATGGTGTCTTTATTGAGTATATCTGGGTGTTTTTGTTATACATTAATTTTTATATCTTGTATTTATCTTACTAAATTTGGTTCTTTATGTTTAGTGTTTTTGGGGTGTCCTACTGAGTATTGTTATACTCACCCCTACATGATATTTTCCCGCACGTGTCATGTCTTATGCAGACGATGGACCATTTGACAGTGTCCTGGGAGGATGGGGAGCGGGTCGAGCATAGTTTAAAATTTTTAGACCAAGGTGCTTTACCAAGATTTTTCCTTTGAGTTAGTCCTCTCCCTTGGAGCATTTTGGACTCTTTACAATTTTTGGTTGGGATTGTATTTAGACCCATTTTTTCATTTTTAGTGCTTTATTATCATACTTTGTTGTGGGATGTTAGATGTATGGATGCATTATTTTAGTTATTTTACATTTCATCATTCTATAGACTTGGATATGTTTGTATGTGTACAAGTACTTTAGGATAATTCCTCTCATTTGTGGGATATGTCTACTCAGTGCTGGTCACCAGCCCTTGGCCTATTGAAGGTAGGCTTAGGGTAGTTGTAGGTCAGACCTTGGTGGGTCAGTTCATTACAGGTTTGACCTACACTTACACACACTTCTATCAAATGGGTAACCAAATCATCATTCATGTGTATGAAGAACTACTGCCTCATGAAATGATGTCATTCATTTTCCTTTAACACCTTTTATTGTTGCGCATTATGATGGAAATACTATTTTTATATGATATATATGATATTTATAATGGCTTCATACTTATGGAATTATTATATAACACATACCTTCATGCTTTCCATTTTATGGTGATACGATAACATCGTTTGTGGACGTGTGGACTATCACCTCCTCAAAGCGATGTGATACGTTCACACTTTACATGAAATGTATTAAGAATGGGTTTAAAAAATATATATGATATAAATGAAATATTTATGATATTCATGACATAATTATCTATTTTTACATATAGAATATTATTTTCTTCTTTCCATTTCACGCACTGAAAAAGTGATAACGTCATTCATGGATGTGTGGACTACTGCCTCCTCAAAGTGATGTGATTCTTCCTTTTTCATAACCACATCACAATAATGATATATATAAGTATATATAATTAAATAATACATTATTTATGATATAATATTCATTCTGGAAATATAAACATTACTTACCTTCTTTCTATAATAATTATTGAAAAATGGGAATGTTACCCATGCGTATGTATGGCTTATCGTCTCTATGATCGTAAAATTGGTTCATTTTTAATAAACATATTTCCTATATGATTTTAAAAGGGTAATTTATGTACAAATGTGTTAATTATTTTGTGGTTATTATTCTAGAGATGTTTAAATAATGACCTCATTGACCATAGTTGACCTATTAAATTCAATTTTGACACATAAGCTGAATATGGTCCAAAACATCCGACTTAAACATTATTGATTAATTAATTGTATATAACTAGTTTATAAGTGAAATAAAAGTAATAATAAACTTATAAAAGGTTCTAATACAAGTATATAATTAATATAAGTTTATTATTCATGAAGATAGAGGACAATCATGACGAATTATACTCGAGGTAAGGGATTTTCATCACACTTTTTACATATGTGAGATAAATATCATATTCACCACTTGATTATTTTGTGTGGTGTATGTACTAAAATATGAAATGTTATATCTTTAATTTAAATTTTTATTATGTTATTTAATTCTTTGTTAAATTTTCCTCCATGGTTTTTATGATTGAAATGTTTCAAAGAGGTATGGGATATTTTGAATGTTTAAAGATTATTTTCCTCAATAATGTTTTTAATGATATTTTGAGGGAATTTCCATTCATCAATGCTAAAAAACCTTGTTTTTCCTTATCCTTCACTGGGAATATTTTTTATTGATACTATACTCATTCATTATTTGGATATATTATGATTGTTTCAAATATATCATTAAGGAACCTTTTTCTTTTCCACAGGTTAATCTTGTTTTAAAGAGATTGTTATGGAACCAATTTCTTTTCCATGGGTTAATCATGTTTCAATGATATTGTTATGGAACCCATTTATTTTCCATGGGTTAATCATGTTTAAAATATATTATTATGGAACACGTTTATTTTTTATGGTTTAATCATGTTTTAAATAGATTGACATTAAACCCATTTCTTTTCCGTGGGTTTATGAGGTTATAAATGAATAATGATTGTTTCTATGAGTTTTATGATGAAAGTGTTTTATTATTGATATATTACTTGATAATTTTACAAAAAGTGTGATCATTATATAGCTTATATGAAGGGTTGATCCCCATTATAGCTCATGGGTTAGTCTGATATAGCTTATACAAAGGGTTGAGCCCCATTATAGCTCATAAAGAATGGATGAGACTGGTATATATTATACAAATGGTGATCAAGATATAGCTTATACAAAGGGTGAGCCCCATTATAACTCTCCAATACATTGGGTAATGATAATTTTTGAATTCATCCATATGGTTATTTCAATTAAAAGGGTTTTGAAAGGGTTTTATGAAAGTGATGCTCCAAGTTACCAAAAATAGTTCTAATTGCTTATTATGAGTTTATAATGTTTCTAAAGATTGAGATTGATATCACATGGCTTTTGATTATTGATTTTGATGAATCTTTAATTTTCAATGTTTTTTTATTTTATTATCTAGGTATTGATGGGTTTGAGTTCTTTTATGATTCGCTCATGCACTTTGATTATTTCAGCATAACCTTATGTACTCATATGATCATTGATGACATTCAGTTGTAATGATTACATTTTTACTTACTAGGAATTTGAGATCACTCTTCTTATGTTTCCTTTTCCCTATTTTTTAAAGAATGAAGTTGAATAATTTATGTCTATAAATGATTTCACAAGGATGATGTTGATGAATTAATGTGAAATAATAAAATTTTGGTATAATAGGAGATGATGTTCAACTTTATGAACCAGTTTTTTATCATACCATATTGATATGAGTTATTTATGTAATAATTTTTCCTAATTCACTAAAAATATAAACCTAAAAGGTCATCGAGGTTATAATTGAACCAAGTTTTCCTTTTGATGTTGTAAGGTTTAGATGAAAAATTTGGGTCATAATTATCAACATAAAATCCAGAAATGTAAGGTTTTGGATTTCAGCATAGGATCTGAGATTTCGGGTCCTAGGTTATTATACTAGGATATTAGGGTTGGGGTATTTACAATTGGTATTGGAGAAAGTTTAATAGAAACCTTGGTAACTAGATTTATGAAAATATGGATTAGGTAATGTAACCCTATGAAAGAATTTGAGAATACTCCCCAAGAAGCCAATTTTATGATTCTCAGATTATTTATACATAAATTTTAAATTTATATTAAGTGTTTCACTAGTTTTTAAATTATATATTATGATTCATAATATAATCTAGTGTATCCCAATATTTATAAATGGAACCTAGCAGAATGAGTGGAAACTGTATCAATGCACATAATCCATGTAGGGATTTCCCTCCTAGGTAAGATAATGAAGCTAGAGCTAGAGCTGCAGCTAGAGATAAATAAATTATAACTATATTGGGGTAGCTAACTTGGGTTATGAGAAATAACCTTTCCTGTATGAATTAGTGTGATGATTCATAATGATTTGTAACAATTTTGGACTACTTCATGTGTCAGCAACCTCAAACGTTTAATGGGACTATAATTACATTTGTAACGGAGCAATGGATAAGTTACCTATATATGATATTTATTGTTTTCAATAGTTATGAAATGGATAAGGTGAATTTTATCATCTCTAAGGGGATGTGGATCAATGGAGGATTTTGATTCAAAATAATAAGGATGATGAAGAAATCAAGAGCATGTAATAGATTTATTTTAAGAAAATTTTATTGGAAATTTATTTCCTTGTGAACTATGAGCAGATATTAGAAATACAATTCTTAAGTTTGATATAAAAGGAAGAGGAAAATTTCGCTAAGTATGAAGCTAACATTATAATTTTATCAAATAATGTTTCAGACTACGTGTGAAAACCAAATAATGTGATTGATTATTTCTTTTAAGGGGTTAAGTTAATCCTTTGAAAGGAACTATTCTCCCAAACATTCTCATTGTATGAGGATATAGTATCATGTTATATCAATATAGAGAAATAATTCTCCAAGTATTGTGTTTTTTAGGGAAAGCGAGATAAGAATATGATGGAAGATCAAAAAATGGATAAGGGGAATAAGTGAAAGAAAAATTTTCCCACATGTGATAATTGTGGAATGAAACACCCTAATACTTTCCTGAATAGAATGGGAGTTTTTTAAAAGTGTGGAGATAAAGAAAACCAGACACATGAATTCAAAGTTAATAAATAAACCTCTTACATTCAGTGTTTTAATAGTTAGGATATGGGGCACTATGAAAATAAATTCCCCAAGTATCAATGGAATATACCTCAGAAGAAACTAAGGGATAAAGGCCAATATTATGTTATTAATAATACCTAAATGGAATGATTAAAGTACTTGTGTATTTGTATTCAAGAATTATGTTGTAGAATTTTTTTATCAAGGATATTCTAATTATAAGAATCATAAACGTATAAGGATTATACTGTAGTAGTTTTTCTTTAACGATTTGAAATCATATGTTGAATGATAATGATAATGATAACCAAGAAAAGTTATTTAGTTGTAGGGTGATATTTTTAAATAATAAATAAATAAGGGAAATATATCCCTTAATATGTTTTTTATGTTAAGTTAATTCGGATAAATATAATATTAACATTGAAGAAGCAAATGGGATGGTATTGGTGACCTTAGAAATTGTTAGTGATTTGATGAAAAAGTAATTCATAATGGATTTTACAAAAAAAATTGGATTTATATTTGATAATATGATATCTTATTTAATTTAATAAGGAGATATTTAATTCTTGGAATCATTCATGTTTTCATTAAGGTTTTATAGTGATTCAATTTATTATCATGTGATCAAAGTATTTACATGTGACATTAAGAGTTGCTTGTTGGGGGATTAATGATAAGTTAAAATTAATAAATATTTATATTTTTGAATTTGGTAAAACTTATTTTGGATTATACTTAATTTTAACTACTTATTGAATAGATTGAGTTAAACTTTGGATATTATTATTTGAGGTTAAAGTATGATTTATCATATTGGATAATATATGATAATAATTTTGGTTTTGGTAAATTTTTAGAGGTTTAAGTAATGAATTATGGAAGTTACGATTCATTAAAATATTATTTTAATACTTTAGGAATAAAAAAATCATCTCGAATATCCATTTCATAGTGTAAGAGATGAAGTATAAATTTGTTGAAGCATAGCCAAAGGATGAGATTGTGCTTATGAAATGGAAATGAATCAAATAAGTTTATTTTATAGAGTTATTTATCTGGATAGAAAATTAATCCCTCAAATTTAAGAAAATTACTTTGAAATATAAATTTTACCCATTTACTTTTCTTATCAATAAATAAATTGTCTTTTAACCCATTACAAATTTATGGTTTTGTGCTGGTTAAATTTCTCATGACCATGTTCTCTATCACTCTCTATTAATCCTTGGGCGTTAGTTTTCTCTTTCATCTCTATATTTTCATTTCCCACTCATTTTCTTCTATTTGGAACCCTAGATATGTGTAATTCAATATGACCTACATATTTCTATTTCTCTCTTTTTAAGAAGGATTTTTATTAACCCTTTTTACGATGTGGGTTTTACACAAAGAAATTTTTCAAATGAAAAACCCTTAATTATCAATGATAAGTTAAAATTGATAGGACACAATTTATTAAAGTGGGGGAGAATTTAATACCCTTATATTTTAAAAGAACACTATATTCAATAACATATACAATAAGAAACACAGAGCTTAAACGAACCATGAAATAATATTATTTAAATATAATCATTATAACCTAGTTGTTGAATTGGTGGGTATGAATGGTATTAACCGAATTATGAAATTTATATAAATTACCTACTTAATAAAAATTTATTGATATATTTTTAATAAATAAACATTCAATTTTTAGTAATGTTATTTTATTCTTCAAAAATACATTTTCTTCAAAAATAATTTTATTATTTTTTTATGAGCAAATAATATAATTAATTTTTTAAACTTTTTTAAAATTCATTTTATAAAATGAAATTATTTTTTGAAATCATCATATTAAAATTATATTAGGGTGAATTTTTGTGATTTTTCTGAAAAGATTGATTTTCTAGTGAATAATAAAAAATACTGCTTTTTATTAAAAAATGTATTTTTGTTTCAAGAATTTAAAAATATCCATTTTGTTTTAAAATAATTTCAAACTAAAATTATTTAAATTATATTAATAATAATTAAATTAAGTTTATTTTAATCAATTTTATGATTGAATTTGGTACAAAATCATTTTTATACCTAAATATGTATTTTTCTAAAAAAACTGCTTTTCTTTGCATTTTGTGTTTTGATTTTAAATTAAATTATACCACTTATAGCTATCTAATTTTATAAAATGGATTAAATATTTTTAATTATAATTTTAAAATTTGGTAAATAGTCCCCTTTAATTTTTTGTCAATATGAATAGTAACTGTGGTGAATTTTATCACATCAGTAAAGTGTAAATCGGGTTAATCTATGTTAAAACTAAGTGATAAGGTCATAATATTTTATTTTAATTATTATTGTATGAATTTAATTATAAAATTATCATATTAGGATCTAAATTTACATGTTTAATGGACACTTGTCCATGAAAATGACTAATATAATATTTAAATCAAAGAAAGTTACAAAATGCCACTCTCTCGGTTTTAAATATCTATTATGTGTTCTCATAGGGACAAAAGAAAGTTATGAATGAATATAAATGTAAATTTTTTGAAAAGTGAAATTATATTCATGATGATAATTTATTTCAAATTTTTTGTAATTATATAATCACCTAAAATGCTCATGCAATGATAATACATTATTTAGTCAATTAATAGAAAACTAAAATAAATGATATTAAAAATATTAAAAGTGATATAATTTGAGTGATTTTTAGTGTTCCACGAATTTTTTAGAATAATATGAAATATTATTTATGTTTAAATTAATTTTATTCATAATAAAACTTTTTCATGATATATTTTAAGTCAAATTAAATGAATTGTGTCAAAATTAACATTAATGATAAATTATCAAAATAATATTCTATTAAATTATTTAAAAATAATTAAAATATTAAAATAGGACAAGGGGTAATATGTGGTATAAAATGGAATCTATTTTCCATTTATTATTCAATATTTACCTTATATGTAAAATTATAACACTTTAACAGTGAAAAATATGTTACCGCAGTTAATATTAAAATAAGTTAACTAAGGGGTTAAGCTAAAAGAAAAGGTTTAAACCACAACAAAAACCTATTATAATTATATTTTTTGATGATATTACAACCATATACTACCCTAGGTTCTAATACTTTTCTAGTTTTAGGTATTTGGGTTAGATAATAACTTTATTATAATTAATATTTTAATAAATTCCAAAAGTGCCCCTCACCTCAATTATAAAAGGACACAGATTCCTTCACTTATTTACACCACTTCAAACAACCTATATTGAACAATACCTACCCATTATTATTATCAACATCCTTATACAAGTTTTTGAGGTTTTTTTATACCTAAAATACCATCATTAAGTTCCCTAAGAAAGGATCTAAAGAAGGTCTCCCGAAGAAGAGGTAATCGTCTTACCCGACCTCTTTCAATTTATTTCTTCTTATACAGCTTATAAGTCTATTTAATTTATCATAAAATAATAAATTTAGTATAATAAATATAATTAAATGTTATTATGATTATTAAAACACCATTACCCACCATCCTTCCCATCAAGTGGGAAGTGAAAGTATCGCTCATGCATATGTACGGCTTACCGTCTCCACATAGCGATACAATTAATTTTTCATCACAATATTTTATGGATGGATATTATGATTGGTTTAATATTTATATATTATAATTATAAAATTATTATACCTATAAAATTATAATATTATATCTTCCTTATTACCTTCCAATCCGTTGGGAAATGAAAACGTCGCTCATGTGTACGTGTGGACTACCACCTCCATGAAGTAATGTGATTTGTTTTTCATTTATATTTTTATTGGATGGTAATAAGGATAAATTTTATAAATATATATATTATATATTATATAATAATTATTATATAAATTTTAATTATTATTTAATTTTCTTTTGTTCCAACTATTAAAAAGTGAAAACAGCATTCATGCGTACATACGGTCTACCATCTTCATGAATAGTGTAATTCATTTTTTATCTATAAATTTTATAGATTAATATAAATAAATATATAGTGAATATATATTATATTTATATAATTATTAAAAATCTGGATATTATTTAACTTTTATAAAAGTATAAATACTGAAACCACCGAACCAAAACATACATGAAAAACAAAGAAATTATTACCCAAAACAGTGTTTCTTTTACAAAGAATTGTTAATAAATGGATGATAAAAGATTGTAAGTAAGTAATAAATGGTATGATATAAATTATTATTATTATTTAATATACTTATAATAAATATATATTTATTATATAGGAGTTTAAAACATGTATAAAGGAAATCAAAACTAAGGTAAGGGTTTCTCATCTCACTTTTACTTCAGTGTGACATATGCCATATCCACCACTTATTTCTTTTATATGGTGTATATAATTACCATTTGATATATTATATCATGAATATATTTTTATTTGTTTAATTTAAATTTTCATTTGAATTTATTTCTTCCATGGGGCATATGATTCAAAAGATTCCCAAGTGGTAAGGGTTTATTTCACAATCTCATCATTATTCAGGATTGCTTAAATTTATATTTCCACCAAGAAATATTTTTATTCCATATCCATGTTTTCTAAAAAAACTATAAAAATGATTTATTAAAGACATTTTTACCCATGTTTAAATTTTTACAAAACTTTTTGAAAGGAATCTTCTTATTGTTTTCCGAACGAGGTACTTTTTAACAATTTTACAAAAGTTTGAAAGGAATGTTTTTATTTAACTTATATTTAATGAATGGATTTTCATAACATCTTGAATAATATTTTATTTTAATCTTCCTTTTCAATTTTACAAGTTTCTTTTCAAAGATAATTCTTCCTTTATATTTGCAAATTTTTAAAAATAAGTGATTTCAAAGTGAAAAAGGGTATTTTCCTCAAGAATTTTCCAATGATATTTTTAAATTATTTTTGTTTATGTAAAAATAATTTGTTGAATTTTATTATTTATTGAGTTTATTCTCTTATGATACCATATACAATATTTTATTATATAGTTCATGATCAATTTGATGAAAGATTTACTACTTTGATACCATTCACCATATTAATATAGATTTTTTATGATTATGTTTATTGATTGGGGGTCATTATTAAAATTTGATATACTAGTTTAAATATGATTATATTGATTATGTTTTACCCATTTCACATAAGGAATGCATTGGACTTAGTAAGTGATGAGAGAGCCTCGCTATAGCCCCTCAATGCATTGGTTAGTCTCATAATACAATCTAGTTTGGGTATTATCTGAGGCCTTTTCCATTTATGTAAGATGTCTTGGAATGAGGCCTCGATGGTATGTTTATGATATTCATAATTATGAATTTCATCATTGTGATTTTAATTAATTTATTTACATGTGATTATTTTATTATTTATGATATCTAAGGATAAGTTTCAAGATCATGTGATTATTTATATGGAATTATTTTATCATCATTTATTACTTCCATATTATTATTTATGCTTATATTATTGATTAAATGAATTTTTTTTCATATATTTACCTTACCATATTCTATATGGATTATTTATTCATGTTAGATTTTGTTGTATTCATACCCTTACTGAGCATCATATATCACCCCTTTCTTATGTTTATTTTTCCTTGGGATTCCATAAAGTGTGTCAAGATTGATATATAGGGATATGTTAAAGTAAATAATGGTGTACTCAAAGAAAATATTATGTTGTGTTATGTATTAAAATATAATGTAATATTCAACTATGTATCTAGTTTTTCCAAGACTACTAAATTATTCGATCCTTTGGGATGTGATTGTTTGTATCTAGTGCTAATATAATAAAGTAAATACCGATACTAGGCTACTTGGGTTGGGGTATTTAAACAATAAGATGTCCTAATTTACCCAAAATACTATAGAGCCCTTATTTCATGCCCAGAAGGCTCAATTCCATCCCATCTCTTTTACTCAGGGCACTCTCTTCCCTATCTATTCACCTAATACCATGAAAAAAAGCATGTATGAACGCTCATGCATAAAAAATAATATAATTGTATATTAAAAGGATGAATTGCATCAATTTTAGAGTTATTATCCTTAAAATGCTCCACTCATCCTCAACCAAACCCGACCATGCCTCGTCCAAGTCTTCATAAACTCCTGAGCTCCTATATCAAGAAATAATGGCCAAACAATTAATTATAACACATTATAATTAATTGTCCAAATTAATCCAATACAGAATAATTGTCTAAAAACTCACTAGGAAACACCGTGTTATCATAATTTCATAAAACCTCATGTGTTCATCCTTTTGGGACCTCCTATAGCCATGCCAATCAAAATATCCATCAAATCAGGAAGATTTCACCATGCTCTAGTGAAGTCATCACTGAAACCCTAGCCCAAATCATAAAAATTAGAGGGCTAGAAATGGGGAATGAAAAATAAAGGACAATAGAGGGAGAGACCAATATATAAACATATAGATCTCTAATGATGTATAATTATGGAAATAATAGTAAAAGAGAGAAAAATAAAGATAAAAAAGAAGAACAAGAATGTGAACATGAAAATTTATGTGATTCAAGAATAATAATTACACCCATGGAGAGGTAAAATAATTTCACTATATATTAGGGGAAAGATTACAGGGAAAAATCCCTGAGTATCAAAATTATGGCTCAAAATGAGCTCATAAAGAAATGTGGTGCTATAATAACTATCTTTGCTATAGTGTCAAATCTATATAGTAAGTTTGTAAGGGCCTGGATCCATGTAGTTCATCCCTTTATAGGTTTCTTAGGATCATAGTGCTTAGAGGAGGCTTGGAGTGAGTCTAGAGGGGTTCGGTAGCTAAAATTTGAAAGAAGTTAGAATGCACGGTGTGTAACTATTTCACATCATGTATTTGAATTTCATGGTGTAACATCCCATCCTGACTAACCATTATTTTAGTAGCTAAATCAGTTGCCACATGGACTCAAGAATGCCTCCCTATACGCCAGAGGCTTACGACTAGAAACGATAGTCTAATGGTGGTATGATGGGGAGACTATACCCACAAGATCAAAGTGGCACAACAGTATAGTCATAATGAAACCAACAAAAGATAGTGAAATAATAGATAAAATAGAGACAACAATATAAGAAATATTATAATAACTGAATAAAATTTGCCAACACCAATTTACAAAAATGCATGTATGACAGGTGATGCTACAAGTACAAGCAGTAAAAATTGAAAATAGCAATACAATGTAATAAAAGGATAACCGCCAAATGACTAGATCCATGAGCATCTTGAGCACCATCTTAGTCCTCTTCCCCAACTCCATCCTAGTAATGTAAATCAAAACATTGGAAGTTTGCTTCTTCCCATTATCAATACCTGCAGAAATAAGGTCTAATCGGGTACCAATGGTGCCCGAGAAGGGTGTGAGATACAATCTCAGTAGGCTGACACCCTCGATGTATAGCCCAATCCATTTCATGCAATATAAATTAAATAGTGTTCCATAGTAAATATATATAAGACATAAATAAATAAATAAATAAGTACATAGACTAGGTCCCACTTGGACACTCGTCCAATCTACCTACTTCGGCCTAAACTAGTGAATCTTAACCAAAGGATCCTAAAATGGTAAATTGGGTGAGATAATATAAGATGTGATGGACTTACCCAAAGATTGTGTTTTGGATTGGAGAACACATCCATATGTCTTTAATATCAAGGGGATTAATAATTATTTAAAAACTTTCATTTTCCTTTTCTTTAATTCACTTTGAAAACCACTTTACTAAAATACAGCAAGACACCTCGATCTCATCCATGAAAATTAAATAAGACTTTCCATGTATCACTTGAGGGGCTCTATATATGACCAATTCCAAAGAGTCTGTCCATGGTGACCCATGAATGAAGTCCCATGTGTCACTCCAGGCATGGTGTGAAAAGTAAAGTACTAGGCTTCGATTTTGTACATGGTATCGCACATAGGGGCCCAAGTATCACTCAAGGCCAGGTACAACTATCATGCCTTCGAGCATGTCCAAGGGGTCTCCCCTAGGGAACCAATGTCGCATGTCTGGATAAAAAAAATAGATAATGTTTGGAAATACCATCTCGGACATAGCTGATATAACCCTCAGCATGTTTTCTAACCATCAATAACTCTGACAAGAAGGAAAGATAGTATGTCCAAGGGATCCTTAAGTCGGAACCCCTTGATTCACCCTAGGCTCTAAGATAAAATCACTAAAAACTCATTTCATTTATAAAAATCCAAGAAAATATGGCATATGGCCAAGGAAAATTAGAATTAATCCTAAGCATAAGTACAAAACTACAAGGCAGTGCACATATCATTTTTCAATTGAATAAATCACACCTCGTGGAGGGGTTTTATTATAAAATCATGACATTTTTTACCAATAATTCATTTAGAATAATTAAACATCATTTCAAGAGTCATAATCAATTCACATTAAAGAATAATTTATTCTAAAAAACATACATCTCTAATTAATATCCAAGGAATGTGAGAGAATTGAGCAATTAATGCATTCTTAAATTTAAAGGTCAAATGGAAAGGGATCATACCTCAAGAGGAAGAACAAGTCAAAACATCTCGACACTTGATGACTTTGACAACAGTAACTTGAACCTTCCATTTACCACTTGCATACATATGCACCTTCACTTATATGTAAGGATACCTAGACCCTATGTACATATTTTCATTTCCAATTATATACAAGGGGATCCTTGAATATATGCTTATACATGCATACATTCATACATGTATGCATTTTCATATACCCATATAAGCACACGTAGGACCATTATATATATTCATCATACCATGGGTGAATATATATAAAGGGGGAACTTATACAAGTACATGCTTACCTATGCATACACATGCAAGTCTCTTATGACAACGACAACCTAAAACCACCACGGAAAAGTCCAACGCACTTAAAGAAAATTTCCAAAAACTCAAAAACTAAAAAATCCCAACTATAACTTGAGCAATAAAGAATAATGGAGGAAAACCTACCCGAAATTGATGGTGGGCAGTCTGAAATGATTCACCTTTAGTAGCGGATTCTAAAATACACTCGAAGACGACTTGAGAGTCCCACCACATGCCCTAACAATGGAAGAATAACTAATAAACTTGATTAACACTAACCCTAGGGTTTGGCTAAACAAGAGGGATGATGGGAGAAGGAAAAATTTTATGAACCAAGGGAAGAGGAGGGATAGGGAGATTACCTCGAAGAATCTAACAAGAAACCTAAATAATTTGGGTGAAATCATTAATAATAGAAGAGGTTGAGGAGGGGTGTTGCGTTTGTGGCTGAGAGGTTTGGTGGGGGTTTCATCATGCTAGATAGGAGGGGATGGAGGGTAGATTAGGTTTAAATTTAATTTATTTTAATTTTAATTTAATTAATTTAATTTTTTTTAAAAAAAATTGAACAGTTTGGGTAGCATGATTATCCAAATCATGCGCCAACCGTGAGATTAATAGTTCATAAGTACTGCCTAAGTGGCACTACCCATGCAGGATAGGAACACAGTTTGGGTAAATTGTGTACAGCCCATGTGCTTCACATCTTCTCACTATCATAAGCCACACAGTTTTCTGTTGGGGGCCATATAGTTATAGAAAAACCTTTTGCCCTGTGTAGACCCTCTAAACTTGTGATTTCTTGGGTCCAGTACTTCCAAAACTCAACGAGACACCTGAGGGGCCCCTTGTGCCTTTATCCAAGTCTAAAAATAACACATAAATGTGTTCCAACTTTCATGATTCCATTCTAAATCTCAGTTTTCAAAATGGACCATCCACCAAATGATAAAATTCAAATTACCTTGGAATTTTATCCGGTCCAAAAACATGATATGCTACAATCTCCTTAAATTAAAACTTATCATCCCTGATAATACTTGGGGAAACAAAGAGAATAGCACTCTACCTACTCAGGTCATGAAGTCTCATTAAAATGACTTCATTGCATTTCCAAATGCCCAACGCACCCTCAAGTATCACCTTAACACACAACACATAAATCGTATAAACTCAATCCAATGTTTGTTTTTTCTGAACTAAAGCATTGAGATGGCTATTTTCCTAGTCGTCGAACTAGAGATATGATCACATCATCTTCTCCCTCAACACCATGTTATAACACTTAAGAAAAAATTCTGAATCACAGTATCTCTACTATTATAATTGTCTTTCAAGACATGTCTGTAGCATCCCAACAACGCAAAATACATGCAACATGATCAGATCGAAGATTTGATTATTAATCGAACCCATTTAAACTGATCAATCTTTCCTTTTTATGAAAATTAGTGCTAAACATCAACCTTTCACCCATCTTACCCAACAAGGTCAAAAGGAGGTTCCTCACTGACTGCATATGGAAAGAGAGAGGGATATCAAGTTTCACCATCCCCAATAAACTACCCTCAAGGCACCCAAATTAGATGTTCAGTGCATTTCAAAATCCAAACCTGATGCACCTCAGGAATCATTCTAGAATGATTACTAAGGACTACAACTTGTTTTCGATGATGCCTCTAGCTAAAAATGATCATTTAAACTGTAGTGACCCAACACGAACATGGAACAACCCTTGATCCAACACATTTTGATCATCATGGTAAAACACCCCTTTTAAGGATTCAACAACTGGAATCTAATGAGGTCATCCAAGGTAATCCACATTCGGAGCTTACAAGAAAGAAGACATTACAAGACAAATGTCAATAGAACAAGAATAATAAATGACCCAAAAGTGGAATCCTCTTAGTGATAAAGTCAAAGGAAATAGATGGTGTCCAACGGTCTTTCCAAGGTGTTCCTACTTGAGAACCCAGGTATCACTTAGGACTAACCATTCCTTTAATAGAAACCATGCTTCTAAAGCACAACTCTAATCAAAACCACCCAAATAAACCCAACGATGTTTTAAAACCTTAGTGTGGTGTAAGAACAATGCTCTATCAATGTACTCAGATGATACCAAGATAGGGGACATGGTATCCTTAAATTCAAGAGTATGTTAGAGGTTTTAATGATCACTATAAAGGATCTAAGATGCTTTCTCCATAAAGAGGGAGTAGTATCATGTATGATTTCAAAAAAAACCATGCCAAAAGAAAAGGTAAAGACTATCAAACCTTTATAGGTTGACTTCCTTAGAAGAAATCAGCTATATATACCAATGTATTTACAACCCAACCACGATCTTCACCACCTGAGGCATCTCTTGGTCACCCAAACACAACCACCATGGGCCATTCCCGATCAATGGTGTCTTCACAGGTTGTTCATATAACCAAGAACATCATTATCATGCTATCAAGAAAGCACTGACTTAATGAAGGATTACTAGCCACAGGGAATTTTGATCAACTCTAACCATTTTGAAAGGGTCCTCTAGGTTTTTCTCCTTCTACTTGGAAGGAAACATTTAACCATATTCAACATGACACTACCCGCCTTAGGAGTGTCCCTAAAATTGGATTTAATAGAGAAAGGGATCCCATTCCATGACATAAACTCCATTGACCACTGACTTCAAGTCATAGAGGAATCCATCACACTTTAATAAGTGTTCAACAGAGGATATGAAGGTAATTTTCCACTCAAGAGTGATCAATTATAATCGCACTTAAAAATACACATGATGCTTCTCCGAAACACGTTCCCACATGTCAAGGCATTAAGCGTAAAATACAAAATAACTTACCAATGTGTCAAACACCTAATTCTCCTTAAAACATCATCCTAAACATTGGGATGAGTTGTGACCTTTATAAATTCCCAGGTCACTCTACTCAAGAGTTAACTGGCATTCAAGTCCTAACAACTCCAGATTAAATGATTAACCCTGAACCCAACAGTTTGATGCACCATTTAATAAGATTATGGGTACCGTGTATATTGATGCATACAACTCCAAGGTTCCAGAAGAATAACAGAACATCCTTAATAGTATCCCTTGGTGAAAATAGCCATATGAATTCATGTACTTGATGGAATTACCAAAATATTTAACCCATAGTCATATTACCCCATATGACTATTAATCTGATTTAAAAAGTACTGAGTCATCAAACATATAAAAGATAAAAAAAGAAGAGTCTCATGGACTACTAAGTGGTTGATTATGCCCTTGGCATATCTATCATGCTAGAATTGAGCATTTATAAATACCCATACTCAGTGTAAGGATCAAACAACACATGAACATCCATCAAAACAAGGTTGTTGTTTTAGAAACTAAGAGTCCTACACAAAACTATGGCACCCAAATAGTACCACACAAGAGTAAAAATTCACCAGCAACCAACAATAACTTTAAATAGTCTAATGGTTCTACCTATAATGGATATTTTTTAACCAAAATAGAAATCATTGACCCAACCAATGGATCATGTCAGATAAGTTCACTATGCTTAAAAGGCAATAACACTTTAGCCCAAGCTATTGGAAAAGAATGCCTATGAGTAACGCTCATGAACCCATTTTAAGGCGGAAGGAAGGAAGGAAGGCTTTAAACTACCCTAACACAAGGATTAGGCTAAACACCACTTAAGGTTCCATATTAAGTCATTAATTCAAAACTCATGTAATTCCTTAAACATTTAAAGGTTAGTTTTAAATAAAAACCAACTCTAACCATAAGGTAAAATAGGAAAGTCGTTTTAAACTACCCTTTTAAGCATTATTATCCAATTAAATCCCATTACAATTAGGAAATTTTATCACATAAACCCATTTTAAACGCCACTCATTTATTTAAAAAGGTCACACACAAAAACAGCTCAGAGCAGATTAAAAGGTATTCTAATAATTAAAGGGGTACTGGTCAAAAAGAAAGCCACCCTATGTTTTCATATAAAACCATATGGGAGTATATGACACTTTAAAAGACCAACACTACATTTCATGTGTATACCCTAATGGATTTAGGCACTAAGGAATATAAAAGAAAAGGTAACCTATTAGGATCCCGTTGATCCATTCTGGGTTCATCAAAACAACCTGAAAATTTTAATCATTAAGAATTTGAAAACACCCTTAGTAGTTCCATTTTATTAACAGCAAGCCCCAACTGGCCTACTTGGTTCTATTTTTGCTTTTATGAAATTATCCACATAGGTTATTAAGCCCAAGAAAAAAAAGGTATGAGCCTAAATGAGGAAATTGAAACATTAATGGTCAAAATATTTTATATTACTCATCAGTATCTATGAATAAATATCATAAAAGATGGTTTGGTTCTATGGGTTACCACCTTTCACTATATAAAGAACCCATACACCTTACAAGTTATAGGCGGCTCCCATCTAACTGTAACCATGTTGTCCCAAAAAGAGAAGAAAGTTTCAACTACTTTACATTCAAGTAAAAAAAATTAAATATAAAAGGTGAAACCACTATGGTTTGATTATATGGTTCACCCTGTTCTAATTCATAAATCACCCATACACTTTACTAATTGAAAATTGGTTCCCATTTAAATGTATCCAACTTAATTAGGATAAAAAGAGAAAATTAATAGCTTTAACATTTATTCAATAACCTCAAAATATATAAGGTACACTTACAATTGATAAATTGCTCGGGTCATCATTTTCCATTTCATAAGGCACCCATACACCTTACAATCTATAAATTAACTCCCCTTTAATCACAACCAAAGTGTTTTATCCTATTCTAACAAGAACAGAAGCATGAAAAATCAAAAAAAATCACACTAATAAGTTACCTAAACATGTAAAGTAAGCAAGGAAGTTTAAATAATTACCTAAGAAGGTAAAATCTAAGCATGTCACTAAAAGAACCTAGCATGGAATATAATATATAGGCTGATAACACACAAGGCACATCAACAATTTAAAATATCCTAACAATGAAACCTACATATAATGGCATATGCAAGGCATGTGAATTCCTATGTGTCTATCATGATGGATGTAATGCATCCACCTTACCATACCAGTCCAAGGGTAATTACTAAATTTCATAAATTAGTAAGCAGTGGAAAGTACATCATTCACTCATGGAGAAATAATAATCAAATATAACATAAAATTTATGAACAATAATCTCTTCCATATCCATTTGGACTTTTCCCCATGGGTAGGGTGATCAGTCACAAACACAGCTATTTACCAAGTGCTGACACATTCCTGATATCTTATCTACCAATTCTAGAAATAGTAATATGAAGGAAAAAACCCCCTATGATACCACTTTGTAACATCCTGGCCTGACTGACTACTGGTCTGGAAGTCGGACTAGTCACAACACTCCCTCAAGTGCACCTCCTTGTATGCTAGAGGCTGCCAACTAGCAGCAAATGTCTAATTATGGAATAGTGGGGAGAATATACCCTCAATATCAGAGTGTTACAGTGGTATAGTCATAAAGAAATTAATAAACAGTAGTATAATAATAGATAAATGAGAGAAAACAGTGAAATAAATATTATAATAACTAAATAAAATTGTTCAATTCCAATTTACAACAATGAATGTATGACATATGATGCTACAAGTACAAGCAGTAAGAATTAAAAATAGCAATACAATATAATAAAATGATAACTGCCCAATGACTAGCTCCACAAGAATCTTGACCACCAACTTAGTCCTCTACCCCAACTCCATCCTAGTAATGTAAATCAAAACATTATAAACTCACTGATTCCCTTTATCAATACCTATATACATAAAGTCTACGCGGGTATCAATGGTGCCCGATGAGGGTGTGGGATACAATATCATTAGTCTGGCACCCACGATGTTTAGACCAATCCATTTCATGTAATATAAATTAAGCAGTGTGCCATAGGAAATAGATGTAAGATATAAATAAATAAATAAATAAGTGCATGGATAGGGTCTCACTTGGACATCTGTCTAATCTACCTACTTCAGCCTAAATCGGTGAGTCTAAACCAAAGGATCCTAAAACGGTAAATTGGGTAAGATAATATAAGAGGAGGTGGACTGACCCCAAGCTTGTGTTTTGGCATGGAGGATACATCTCTAAATATTTAATACCAAGGGGATTAATACTTATTTAAAAACATTCATTTTTCTTTTATTTAATTCACTTTGAAAACCAATTTACTAAAATACAGCGAGACACTCTGAGCCTGTCTAAGAAAATATAGTAGGACTTTCAATGTATCACTCTAGGGGCTCCACATATGACCAATGCCAAGGAGTCCATCCATGGTAACCTAGTAATGAAGTACCATGTGTTACTCCGGGCATGGTGTGAAAATTCAAGTACTAGGCTCTGAGTCTATACCTAGTATTTCACGTAAGGGCCTAAGTCACACTCGAGGCCTAGTACAACCATCATTCCTTTGAGACCCTCCAAGGGTTATCCCTTAGGGAACTAGTGTCAATCATCTAATGGAAAAAATATATAATTCTCAATGATCCTATCTAAATCATATCTGATATCTCCCTTAGTATGTTTACTAACCATCAACAACTCTACCAAGAAGGCATGAGAGTCCATCCAAGGGATCCTTAAGTTGAAACCCATTTTTTCACCCTCGACTCTAAGATAAAAGCACTAAACAACTCATTTCATTTATAAAAATCCAAAAAACTATGGAATATATCCAAGGACATTGGGAATTAAGACTAATAATAAGTAAAAAACTACAAGGTAGTGCACATATCATTTTTTTAATTGAAGACAGTGCACCTCATCGAGGGGTTTTATTATAAAAACATGAAATTGTTTTCCAAAAATTAATTTAGCATAATTAAACATCATTTTAAGAGTCATACTCAATTCACATTATAGAATCATTTTTATAAAAATCATACATATCTAATTAATATCCAAGGAAGGTATGAGAAGCAAGCAATTAATGCATTCTTAAATTTAAAGGGAAAATGGAAAGGGGTCTTACCGCAAGAAGAAGACCAATCCAAAACATCTCAGCACTCGATGACTTTCAAAATGACAACTCGAACCTTCCATTTACCACTTGAACACATATGAACCTTCACTTATATTCAAGGACACCTAGACCCTATGTATATATTTTCATGGAAAAGTATATACAATGGGATCCTTACATATATGTTTATACATTCATATACCCCTTTTAACTTACACATGTATGAATTTTCATATACCCATATAAGAACACCTAGACCCATTATATATATTCATCCTTCCATGGGTGAATATATATAAAGGGGGAACTTATACAAGTACATGACTACCTATGCATACACATGCAAGTCTCTTTTGACTACAGCAACCCAAAACCACTGTGGTAAGGTCCAACACACTTAAAGAAATTTACTAGAAACTCAGAAACTACAAAATCCCCAAATAGAAGTTTATAAATAAAGAAAAGTGTAAAACCAACCCGAAATTGATGGCGGGTGGTTTGAAACGCTTCACCTTCAGAGACGGATGCTGAAACACACCTAAAGATGACCCGAGTACCACCACACGCCCTAACAATGGAATAAAAAATAAAAAACAGGATTAAACCTAACCCTAGGGTTCGACTAAACAATAGGGGTGACAGGATAAGGAAAAAATTTCCAAACCAAGGGAATAGGAGGGGGGAGAGCTTACCTCGACAAATCTGATGAGAACCCTAAAGAATCTGGGTGAAATCATCGAGAATAGAGGATTTTTAGGAGGGGTATCATGCGTGAGGCCGAGAGGTCTAGGGTGGGGTTTCGTTTCACTAGATAGGAGGGGAGGGAGGGTAGATTAGGTTTTCATTTTTCTTATTTATATTTTAATTTAATTAATTTAATTTTTTTTTAAACTGCACACGGTTTGGGTCACACAGTTAGTCAAACCGTGTGCCAACCATGGGATGAATAGTGCATAGGTACTACCTAAGTGGCACTACCCATGTCAGTTAGGCACACAATTTGGGTAAACCATGTGTTGACCATGCACATCACATCTTATCACTACCATAAGCTGCACGGTTTACTGTTGGGGGTGCATGGTTCCAGACAAATTGTGTGCCCTATAAAAACCCTCCAAACTTGTGATTCCTAGGATATGATGCTCCCAAAACTCAATGATACACTCGAGGGACCCCTCATACCTTTACCCAAGTCTAAAAAACACATAAATGTGTTCCAACTTTCATAATTCCATTCCAAATCTTAGTTTTTAAAATGGACAATCCACCTAATGATAAAATTCAAATTACCTTGGAATTTCAGCCGGACCAAAAAACACAGAACGCTACACATAGATTGTTAAGGATGGTTTATTAGGTGCTTCATGACATGTAATTAACTGGGATTTAATGATCATAGGTGAAATTTTTTTAGATATATGTCAAAACCCTACATTTACGCAATGTGTAATGGTTACACACTGTGTAAATTCCCTATGCAGCATGACTTAAAAATAACATGAGGCCTTAGGTTTTCTAAAAACCCTATGGATTCTCTTGAATTATAGATGATTTGGAATCCCTCCCTTCATTTTTTTGGTATTACTTCGACAGTGATCGATCCTTGGCCTCCCTTCTTCAATCTGTGGCGATCTAGGTTGATTAGAGGTGTGTTCCTTCTTTGTTTTCTAGCAAGTTATCCATGATCAATTGTGTTTCCTCCCATTTTTTCTCACCAAGTTATGGTTCTTGGTCTCTTATGTTTCTAATGAGGTTTTATTGGTTGTTTTTTGTGTGTTTTTGGTTTAGATTCCTTGGAGGCATGTAGTTATTACATGATAGGTGATCGGAGATCCGTAATGTTGGTTCGTTCTCATGCGATGAACGTTGACACATTTGAGGTAGGGGATTTTTTGCTTATCTTTAATTTAAGTGTTATCATAAATTGATAATTCTTTTTCCCTTTGTATGTTAATGTAATTAACCTAATAATATTAAAATAGATTAAATAAATTTGTTGTGATCACATGTTTACCATGTTGTTGCTTTGTACCATGATAGCGGTTTGCCTCATGTTTTTTTGGATAGTGTGAAATCTATGCTATGCTTTGTTAGAATGTTCTTATGCTTAGATTAGAATGTTAAAATTGATAAAGAACGTAAATATAGAATAAATTGACAATTAATTGGCTTAAGAAATTAAATAAAAGTCATGTTTCTAATCAAAAGGTTAATGTAATTTGATGATAATCAAATTGATGCAATACATATGATTAATTGAAAATTATCTTCCATGTGATTAATTTAATTGATAAATATTGTGAATCATGTTTATTCTTATTAATAATAATAAAAGGTGATGATAAATGAGAATTTTTTGATGCTATAAATCATGTTTAAATTAATTTTTTAATCAATTCAGTAGCTTATTATAGATTTATGCCTTAGGTTGCCTATATTTGGAACCTATGAATAATGAATCAATTAATTTAATATGGAATAAGAACTAGTTGTTTGATAAATATAGTTGATAGGTACTAAGTTGGTCATCTTCTTGAGAAGTCCGAGTGCCTTGGGTTTGGATTTATGAGAGATCGTTTATGTGTGAAGGATGGATGCCATGTTTTAGGGACTAGATTGCCCTGTTGGTTATACTTGTTTGTTTCCTACTACCTCGAGATTTTATTTGGATACAAGACATATTTTATGATATTATTATGGATGATCCTGGTATGGATGATGTGATATGGTATGGGGAGGCCTGAATGTGATGTGAACTTTGGAAAGATGAGCCTGGTATGGATCGTGTGATGTGGGAAAGGAGGCTCAGATGATGTGGCAACAGTTGATGTATGTGATGGTGAGATGCATCCAGATATGTATGTGGGTTTTAGGGATGGAAATAGAGGTGATGGAATAGGTTAAATATGGGTTTACCCATTGATGTAATGATGAGATCTGGTATGATCGCTTATGGATATGTTTAATGGTCAATGGCAAGGTTGTTTGTTGTATCTGCATTCCTTTTTCCCACTACTTAAGGCATATGGATGTGGTTGGTTTCATGTTTCCTCTCTATGGTAGGTTAGGATGGTTTTCATAGAGTACCTAGATTATGGAATGATTATAATAATGAATAAATAATTCTTAACCCATGATGTTAGTTGATGTTGGGATGAAAATGCTAAAAATATGTTAATCTTGATAAATCGTGGACTCGGTTTGGATTATTCTTGGAGGGCATGGACTTCACTCTGATGATTAATTTAATGTAATGAAATGTGGAATAATTTTAATGGTTAATGTATTAATTAAAATAATTAAATGATAAAAAGAAATAATGAATTTAATGTACCTCTTTAAATTATAATGTGTTTATAGGATATTTAGTCTGAGTAATGGAAGATGGGAGTTCAAGTGACGTTAGCTGCAGTTGATTCTAAGACTAGGTTATTCCCATAGTGTGGTTATGATTTATATTATATCATGTATATTTGGTGATTTCATACTCTACTCCACCCATGTTAGTTAGGTAAACTGATACCCAGTGGACTTTGGGAGGGTGTTTTCCCCAACATCCCAGTGAGAGGATAGATGAATAACTACCCCCTCTAGCTCCTCTCTCTTATCTTGATATTTACTTGTGCTATTATTCACAATTATTAGTTTTCCTATATATGTGTGTAGAGGTATTTTATGGATTGTGGTTATTTCACACACATGTATTATCAGATATAGTATTCAAAGGATTATTATAGGTATGACATGTATAGGTTGTGATGGACTGAGGTACATACTCTATGTATGGGCTATAATGGCTTGAGGTATAATACATGATGTTTAATATTTTTCATATGGGCTATGTTGAATCCCAAAAACTACTTGGTCACTATATATGTATATATGTTATGAGATGATGTGATGATGCAATGCACGAGGTGCATGTTGTAATGACTTTCCTAGGTGTCTTCAGGATGGCTTAATTTTGGAGAGAGATGGATCAATACATGAAATGTTGGGGTAGAGCGAAAAAATAGTGGGGAATTAGGAGTGGGGTACCCTTTATGTTTCATTACTATATTATATTCTCTCTTGTGTGAGATACTTGGTGAGATTTATCCATGGTGAGGTTGGGAACTTAGTATATCTATTTAGGTGATGAGTTAGTTTCTCTATTGTTTATTATAATTTATCATGATTTCTTTATCATTCGCATGAGAGGCTATAGGGAGGATCCTATTGAGTATACTATTATGTTCACCCTACGTATATATAAACTATTGTTAGCACCAAATTCCACATAGAACTGTAAATGGTCATCTTTGGGTAAACCGAAGATACCATTTGACTCAACAAGACATTCTGAGAAGGCCAAGGGTGTCGTGTGTAAGTTTAAAGACCTACACTCAATATGAAAATATATGTGTGAGGTCCTTACACTCCCAATGCGACATAAACAACCATCTTTTTCCTTGGAAATCTGAAAACAGTTAAGGAAGGTGCATGATAGTGGAGAGGTCAGCGCATAAAATGATGCCTCACGAGTAAGTTTCTTACACACCCAATGCAACGTCAAATTACCTATTCCGCACCATGACTCTTAGGAGCCAATACCAAGGATTTTACCCATATATATAAGGTCACCCCTTTCTTCATAGTAATGATCTAGAAGTCGAACTGTTGCTCCTACGTGCGCAAGACCGCCTCTTCCATGATAGTGCGCAAGCCATGAGCCCCTCAAGGTATAGGATATTGCGTGACGGGTCCCCTATGGGTCCCCCTTCATGTGTTCCCATGATGGATTAACCCTCATCCATTTCATTTCATTCTAAGGAAAGTGTTCACAAAAGACCCTTCTTGCGTGCACCACCTACCCTTGTGCACACCCATCTTCTGCTCAAGGCCCTCTCTTTTGTGCACAAGTCTTCAATCTTGCATGAACCCCCTTTCTTAAGCTTTGTGGGTTTCCTTTACCTTACAACACCATGTTTGAACCCCTTTTTCATGAACCCTTCACATCTTTCACATAGGTACGCTAATGGATTTTTCTTTTTGGCATAGCCATGCTAATGTGGACCCCACTATCGACCACTCCTCCACACCACTCCAATCAGACATTGCTTTTTGGATTTTTCTTTTTGGAAGAGCCACTATGATCAAGCATTGTTGATGCCTTCCCTTACCTAAGTTTGGTCGGGTATCAATTATGTAAGTCCAAGGGAAGAGGAGTGATTCCTCCCTATCCGAGCTGCAGGATGTTAAACTACCATGCTCCATCATCTTCAGCACATGATGTTAAACTGTAGTATCACCCCATGCTATGCACATGGGGTACCACACCTCGGGTATTCTCTACACCCACTCATCTCCATGGGAGTGATGGAATTAGATCCTCCTCACATGAAATGATATCCTCTTCGAGCAGCTTACATGCGTAAGCCCCACGCTATCATTTACAGACGCATCTTTCGTGATGTGACCACCTGGTCTACTATCTCATCTTGTTTCTCACACAAAGCATGACTCACATGGTCTTAAAAGTTAATAGTGACCATTAAAACCTTCTTCTAAGAATTCATCCTGGAGTAATACTCATACCAATCTAATGATTTTTGGTCCATGTTTTCTAAACAAGGTACGTAGGAAGCCTCCACGAGGTTCAATCCCAACCAATGGTAAACTCTAGTTCTCCCTCCTAGAGATATACCCCCATGATGTGATTCCTTCCCTTTATGGGATAGATCCCTCGGATCCACCTCCATGGGGTGTCTTGATCCATCTTCCATCACTTTATCCATCACCTCACCCTTATCCCAGTGATATCACTTCATACACCTCCATCCATTTGGGTCATCTCGGCGCATAAGACCCAACCACATGATTCATTTCCATCTGGGCCTCTAACCATAAGTAATCCCTAACATGTCTCTAGTCTGCTAACCATGCATAAACCCCATCATGTCTTTGGTCTGTTAACCATGTGTAAGCCCCATCACATCTCTGGGATGCTAACCATGCGTAAGCCCCGACATGTATCTGAGTAGCTAACCATGCGTAAGACCCAGCATGTCACTGGGCCGCTAACCATGTATAATCCCAATCATGTCTTTGGGAAACTAACCATGCATAATCCCCAACATGTCTTCAGACATCTATCCATGTGTAAGCCCCGATTCCATGACCCATTCCGGAAATACATAGACTTTGATCCCCATCTTCTATATAGGGTATGTTGGAAGCCTCTTGGAGGTTCAAACCCATCATCCATTTCCATCTTGGTATTTCCCTCAAATATCCATGTCTCGATAGGATCATGACCCATCTCAGAGGTTCCAATTTATGGCATCCCACCTTTTTATTACATAACTTTTCATTACATTTTACAAACAGAGGATCTTTAAAGTCTAGTGTCTTGGAAATCAGGAACATGATACATGAAAACAACATAAAACATTCTTCTAAACCACTTGTAAGGCTTAATCATAGGTTCATATTATGTACAACTACTGTATCTCATATCCTATAGATATACATTCAAATTAAAGGGTGATCAGAAAGCCCAGTAAGGTAAACAAGGGAATCAGTTTACTTGTGACATCAATAAGAACTTGAATAAAAACATAAGGACATGAGAAATGGAATTATAGGCATATCATAATAAAAATAACTTGAATAATAACTTGAATATGTGGCTACAACATTTCATTTAGACATTCATGAACATATCACCAAGGTTTATCCCTGAGGTGTCATAAAAATTACCAAGGTTATTCACCAAGATATCGTGAAACTTGTCATCTCTAGAGATTAATTCTTTACCCAATGCATTGGAGTGCTATCATGGAGAACCCTTAATATGTATTTAATTTCATGTGATCCACATATATCATAATCAAACATTTCATAAATAACCCATATAGAATAAAATAAATGGGTTTCATTTCAAAATCGTGACATTTTAAAAGTTCTTAAAAATAAGATCATTATATCATTTATAACCCATGGAAAGGGAGTGAGGGTTATATGTATGTAAATTCCAGAATAAAATATATCCTTTTTATATATTTATGAACACCCATATAAACGAAATATCTCTGGGTATTCACATAAATAAACAAGATAATTTCTTGAGAGAAAGAGATAGAAATTTTGAGACGAAATTTCTGCAGCATAACGGCTATATAACATGGTTTTATAAAATAATAAAAAGAGAGGGTACAAGGGTAACCCACTCATAAATATCTAATATTAAAATATAAATACAGAATAAAATGTAGATAATAATATGGTATGGATGTTTGAATGACATAGCACAAGAAAAGGAAACTTTAAAGGAAAGAGAATATGTGATTTCTTTTATGAGAAATTCGGCAGCCTAACACCGTCACTTAAAAATTAATAAAACAAATTGATGAGATAATAAAGGATGAATACTCATTTGGACATGAAATTTAATGTAATAATAACATATAAGAACATACCCTCAACATAAAGAGATGGGAAATATAAGACACAACATAAAGGAAGTCATGACTTAAAAGAGGAGGGTGAAAGAAACTCTTACCTTGAAGAGTAACTTTGAAAGATCGAAGTTTGGGACCTTAGGAGGCTTGAGGGAACCTTGGGAGGACTCCTTAGGAGGTAAGGAGACCATAACTTCGTTTAGGATGATTTTTTTAATGAAATGAATGAGTTAAATATCTTGGTATTTATAGGAAAAGTGAGTGAATAAATTATTAATTTCCAAGGGAAACCTCATCGGTGGTATTTGAAAAACCATGGGCTTTCCCATGTTATTTGCCCATGTTATTGGCCACTTGGGACACCTCATAGAATATCTCACTATTCATAAGTCGACCAGAAATATTACATAATTATTACATCATTAATGATGTCATTAAACACTCGAAACTCAATACTGCATTTTTACTATTCACCAAAAATTCAACTGTTTCAGGAAAAAAAAAATCACCCTAACCTAATATCGATGCTCTGAAATCAAAAATTAAGTCCATTTCATGAAAATAATTTTCTAAATATTTTTAATTTAATTTTTAAATAAAATCATTATTTATTCCAAAAATATAACTTTATAACTATTACTCATTTTGTAACACCTTAAAAAAGTAATCAAGGTCTCATAAAAATATTGTATACCCATAAGACAATAAAGTAACAATTTATGATTAAATTTTATGAAAATAAATTTCCATTTTAAATTATTAAATTAATTATAAAATTGTAAATAAAATATTTATGGCGTACAAAAATACCAAAACTTAAACTATGATCGTTTTTTCACTTTTAAGATGTCTAAAATGTATTTATACATTCATGGGTAAAGTTTCTATTTTTTTGGTCAAATTACTATTAATTTATATTCATATGGGTATGTTACTATTCCTTATTTACTATTCACTAAAAACCAAGTTGATCTTATTAGACTCTAAATTTCTCACTGCTCACAACTGTAGAAGACCATTTTTTGAAAATCATTTCACATTATTAATTATTTAATGAATACAAAAATATTTTAAAATACCCCTTTTTCCTAAATTCATCAATAATACACATCCTATATTTATCCAAATATTTGAATTTCACAAACTTTTCCATAAGAATAAATAACAATTTTATTTATATAAAAGGATTGCACAAAGCAGCTAAGGTCTCGTTACATATCCCCTTATAACACCAGTATAGGACCTAAGTGTAAGGTGTGCTATGGTGATAGAATCTTGGGGTGGCTCAGATAACATTGCCTAAGTAGTGATTTCTATCAGTTTCAACTTCTCCCTTAGGCGATTCTGTTCAAGCTTCATACGTTGAAGTTTGGCTTGGGCTTGGTCCAGAGAAAATCCCAGTGATGCTACCTCCTTCCCAAGCTCCAACAGATGGGCTTCATATGGCTCAAGTCTACTGGATGAGACCATTAAATCTTCTTTCTGTATTAATTGGCCAAGATAACTGTATTTATAAAAAAACAACATTAAGATTATAGTTTCCAACAGTCATATTGACCAACTGTCATATAACAGTCGAAACCCAATGGTCTCATTTTAATTATACCCACCTAATTAATTAAAGGATATAGTTTTGATGAGTGTAAAATAAAATAACACAAAAAAATGAAACAAATATAATTAAAAATTTCGGGTCGTTACAAACTTCCTTTGGGTTCCCATCCATACACTCTATTCTCACGAGCCACCTTCTTAGGTGTCTCATCACCCCATCTGAACTATGTTGACTTTGATCCTTGTCTTCCACATAGGGTATGTAGGAATCCTACCTGAGTTTCAAGCCCATCACCCATCACACTTCATCCATTACAGTCATTCCATATTTTACACATTATCCATATCCATCCTGATTCATACCCGATGATTCTCACTCAAATTTACCCAAGAGATGAAGGTAGAATGGTCCTTGTAGTCTAGCTTGGGTTATCGAATCCACAGAGACCTAAGAAGTAACCTATAGACACGCACATTATAAGGACTGTTTTTGGATATGAAGTGGCCAACTTTGGGTTGATTTTAGATGGGTTTAAGTGAAATATAAGATACTTAAGTGAATTCAAATTAAAATAATGAGTTGATCCTAGGTTATCGCTCGGGGTGGATTGGATGAATTACTTTTTTTATGATTTCAATTTCTTAAATTTGAGATGGGTTCATTTAAGTAGATAAAACAACATCATCACTTACTGGTTTAATGCCTACACCCTTTAATACTAATCACCTATACACTTGAAGGATCAAAGTTTTGAGCACTTCAAGGTAAAGGTTCGTATTAGCACTTGAAGTGTGTGGCCTTAAATTCAACAAGGACGATGGAGTTTAAAAATCATCAAATAAAAATCTCAATTAAAGAAGTGATTATACACTAATGAGGTGATAAATAACATCCAATCCAGCCCCTTGCTACTCCCTTGGATCAACCCATAAGTGGGTTAGCCCTCCATTGATCACATGGTTTCAATGGATGTGGAAAGTAGACTCATGAGGGAGGAAATGGAGAGGTAAAGAAAACAACAAAAATAAAATGATCACTCCACCATTGTGTGAATAATTTCACAAGGTTTGGTGTGAATAAATTCACACCTTGATCCAACGGTATCAAAGTGATATGAATAACAATAGAATAAAAGTATAATAAGAGCTTTTATTAAGAAACTAAAGTGAATTGAACAACTTACATGTGAAAGACAAATTCGAGACAACAAAATTGCAGCATAACATTACAATTGAACAAAGCACCAAAGATCTTAAACTCCTTCACCACCACTGCCTTAAATAGGCATTTTGGGAGCCTTGGGTCGATCCTCAAACAGTACAAAGCATCTCAATTAATTTTGGTAGGCCATAGGTGGTGGAAACTTGTGGAATTTGAACTTTTCCACATTTGACCCGAGGTGGCAGCCAGCTTTCCTTCACCAAACAGACGCGTCTAAAAAGCCTTCTATACGGCCGAATCAGGGTGGTCCATAGAAGAAGAAAATGGATCTCCGGATGTCTTATAACCTCCTGTAAAATTTGGGCACATTTGGAGTTGT
The DNA here is from genome assembly GCA_963277665.1 of Viscum album. Classification (NCBI taxonomy): domain Eukaryota; kingdom Viridiplantae; phylum Streptophyta; class Magnoliopsida; order Santalales; family Viscaceae; genus Viscum; species Viscum album. The sequence goes on from OY728120.1 coordinate 1,389,607,779, forward strand.
GGATTCCGAGATATGATCAAATTTTTGGGCTGTTTTTCTGGGCTGTTTTTCTGGGCTGCAGAATCTGGCCCAGAATTATATCTCTAACTTGAGCCGCCTCAATGACCACCATAGATGCCGAATTATCATTGTCTCATGAAGAGTTATTCGTTCCTATACATGTCTTATATAATACCACTAAATTTGGGATTAATTGGGCCTGTATGTTGGGCCCAACAGTCTCATCAGTGGGCTGGTGTCCAATCTGCCTTCTCTAGACTTGCTTCATTTCATTGCCAAATATCTCCATCACCCTCCATGAATTCTCCATTGATCCCTGAATGAAACATGTTCATATTGGAGTGTAGATAAATTATCAAATTAAAATATGTATAATCATATGAATCATTTGGTACTTTAAATGATGTTCAAAAATGTACCACATAATAGTGCATTATAAGAAGGTATTACAATCATAATGTGAAATGATGTTCAAAGTGTAAAATGCACTAAAATGGTGTTTATGAATAATAAAGAACATTAATATTATATATATTAACAATGAATATTAGCCTCATTTAGTGGCTAATCACATCCCCCAATTTGAGTTTTTCTAGTCCCGAGCAAAATACATCTCAACAATATGAAATTCGAATTCCCTTTTCCAAAAACATTTTAATACACAATGATCACCAAAAAACCTTATACCAAACAATCATGAAACCAATCAAAATATTTTAATACAAGATAGTTTCATAAGCAGATCTCAATCCCAATCCCATTCCTTTGATCAAATCCATCATCATACTTCATCCAACTCAATTAGGTGTAATGATGTGTTGTGAATCCCAATAGATATGGGGGTTCATTTTCATTCAAGGGGGAAATCATGGAAGAGCTAGGTGGAATCACATTTAATCCTAATATGAGTATTCTTCATCCTTTTTTTTTGTTTTTTTTTGCAATATTGCTATAGTAATTGAGATTGCAGTTAATTAAATTAACCCATGTAGCAAGACTTTGTCGATGACTCCCAGACTCAAAGGCCTTAGGGCACCAAGTGAAGCCCACATACTTGGTCATCGTCTCGAGTTAACTTAATAAAAAACAAAGTCATATTACCATAAATAGAGATATATTGAAAAACTCAGGGCTAGAAAACTCTGGAGTCATGATCCCCAAGTGCCGAAAGCCTCGCATTTTATCAATCCATTTCTCTACACGCAAATTTTTATTTTTATTTTTTTATTTTTTTATTTTTTAATAATTTTTTTTAGTTTTTTTTTTGAATACTCATATTATTCATAAAAATAAAACCAGCCTATGCTATTTATTATGGGACCCCAAAAATTCAAATTAGTACCCCATAGTCTAGAGGACGTGCATTGTGGCATTTTTTATTTGGATGAAAATATAAACGATGAAATATCACATTGGACAGCCACACTTTCCAAAATCTATGCTCATGAAATTATACAAGGATTAAAATCAGAATTAGGGTATGCTAAATTATTTGATATTCAGTTTCAAAGTGTGCAATACGTATTACCATGTTCAAAGTTAAAGTAATTTTTCCTTCCATTTAATTATTTTTCAAATAATTCATTTTTTTTGACACAAAAGCATTTTTTTTATCTCCCCCCCCCAACTTAAAATAACACTGTCCCCAGTGTTTAAAGAAAAGAAAATTTATAAGGGGTAGAGGTAGAGAATGAAAGTTCAAAAGGGAAATTGAAAATGAGGGTCATGGAATGAAATCACCTGGTGGTTGAAGTTTGAAGTTCTTGTTGCTCCAATTTATTCCTTTGATATCCATGTCACTTGAAAAGTTCCCTAGTGGAAAAAGGAAAAACAAAACAAACAAAACAAAAAAAACAATATATATATATATAATAAAGGAAGTAAAATATAAGTATATATATAAAAATTATAGAATAAGGAAGCACAAGAAGCCGCAGGTCAGTGGTAAGCGCGCGCCCCTGTCTCCCTTCGGTCCCAGGTTCGAGTCCCCGCGGCTTCGCCGGTTGTGACGGGGTTTTCCCCACGGCCTATGGCGTGGACTTTTTTTATTATTATTTTTTTTTTAAATTTTTTAACCTAAAAACACATCAAAAAAACAAACTGATGATACATTGTCTTCTTTTTAAATTTCTGGGTAAGGTATTACTCAAGGATCACACCACGTGACACAGATGAATATGGTGCTCCCCTTTCGTACCCATCCATACTCATTATAGAAGAACAAGTCAACCGTTTATTTTTTTTTTCGAAATATCAAAATGTCTCATTAACCCTATTTAAAATATAAAGTTGATTAAAACAATGAAATTATTGGACACTTGAAAACCATGGGTTTCCTCCCATCAGTGCTTTTTTTAACGTCGTTAGCCCGACAGGGACCCTAAATCTATTAATTTGTTCCTGGTTCATAGGTTGGCTCAGTTAACTCAACCTCTATTTCCTGTTTATTGAATGATTCAATGAATGGTTTTAACCTTTGACCATTGACCTTGAAAATGTAACCACTTATGAGATCTTGAATCTCTACTGCCCCATGGGGGAATACATGATGCACTATGAAAGGTCCTGACCATCTAGACCTTAACTTTCCTGGATGTAAATGAAGTTTTGAACTATACAAGAGCACAAGTTTTCCTGGTTCAAAATGTTTGACCTTGATATTCTTAGATTGGTAGGCTTGAACTCTAGCTTTATTGATCCTTGAATTTTCATAAGCCTCCATCCTTAGTTCTTCCAGTTCATTGAGATCTAATTTCCTTTTTGTTCCGGCCAATGAGAGGTCATAATCCATTTTCTTAATTGCCCAAAAGGCCTTATGTTCAATCTCCACTGGAAAATGGAATGCTTTACCATAAACCAACCTATATGGGGAAATTCCTAAAATGGTTTTATATGCGGTTCTATAGGCCTAAAGAGCATCTAAGAGTTTCTCAGACCAATCTTTCCTAGAGGGGTTGACAGTTTTTTCAAGAATTTGCTTAATCTCCCTATTCGCTAACTCAGCTTGACCATTGGTTTGAGGATGGTATGCAGTGGACACTTTATGAGAAATACCATACTTAGACATGAGTGAAGCGAATGGGCGGTTGCAGAAATGGGTTCCTCGATCACTGATTATAGCCCTAGGAATTCCAAATCTTGAAAATATGTTCTCTTTTAGAAATCGAATCACAACTTGATGATCATTGGACTTAGTGGGAATGGCCTCAACCCATTTTGAGACATAATAAACAGCTAAGAGTATTTAGAGGTATCCCCGAGAGTTTAGGAAGGGACCCATGAAATCAATTCCCCAATAGTCAAATATTTCAACCACTAAGATGGGAGTGAGTGACATTTGATTCCTTTTTGTGATAGACCCTACTTGTTGACACCTAGGACAGCTTTGACAAAATGTGTAGGAGTCCCTTGAGATGGTGGGCCAAAAAAAGACCACATTGAAGAATATTAGAAGATGTTTTCTTAGAGGAAAAGTGACCTCCACATGCCTCACTGTGACAGAATTTAAGGATGGACTCTTGTTCAGATTCTGGAACACACCTCCTAATGACTTGGTCAGGGTAGAACTTATAGAGGTATGGATCATCAAACACATAGTATATAACATCAGAAAGGAATTTCCTTCGATCTTGAGTCCCTAATAATTTTGGAATGAATCCTGTCATTAATAAATTTTCTATGTCAGCATACCAAGGGAAGTCACTCACAGAGTATAGGTGTTCATCAGGAAATGAATCAGACACAGAAAGGTGATTTGAGTTGTCTTTGAATTCCATCCTAGAGAGGTGATCAGCTACAACATTTTCAACTCCCTTTTTATCCTTGATTGTGAGGTCAAATTCTTGTAAGAGAAGGACCCACCTAATCAGTCTAGCCTTAGCATCTTGTTTTTGGAAGAGGTATTTTAGTGCAGAATGGTCAGTGAACACGGTGATGGGTGATCCTAAGAGGTAGGACCTAAACTTCTCTAAGGCAAACACAATAGCAAGTAACTCCTTTTCAGTGGTGGTGTAGTTGATTTGGGCATCATTTAAGGATTTTCTTGCATAAGCAATGACATAAGGAGTTTTATCACAACGTTGTCCTAACACAGCTCCAACAGCAAAGTCACTGGCATCACACATAAGTTCAAAAGTAAGGTTCCAATTTTGAGATTTCATAATGGGAGGAGAGGTGAGAGAGGATTTGAGGGTTGAGAATGAACCCTCACATCTTTCTGTCCAAACAAATGGAGCATCCTTTACTAGGAGAGCACAAAGAGGACGAGAGATTGAACTAAAGTCCTTAATGAATCTTCTATAGAAACCAGCATGTCCTAAGAAGGACCTCACTTCCTTGATATTTTTGGGTGATGGAAGGTGACAAATGATGTCAACCTTTTCTTTATCAACTTCAATCCCCCTACTCGAGACCAGATGGCCTAGAACAAGTCCCTCTTTAACCATAAAATGGAATTTTTCCCAGTTTAGGACCAGATTCTTTTCTTCACATCTTGACAAGACTCTCTCCACATTCTGCATACATCCCTCAAAAGTATCCCCAAACACAGAGAAGTCATCCATGAAGACTTCTAGAAAATCCCCTACCATGTCTGAGAAGATTCCCATCATGCACCGCTGGAAGGTTCCAGGGGCATTTCATAACCCGAAGGGCATGCGTTTGAAGGCAAAGGTACCGAAAGGACATGTGAATGTAGTATTCCCTTGATCCTCTAGGGAGACCTCAATTTGATTGTACCCCGAGTACCCATCTAAGAAACAGTAGAAGGCATGACCTGCCACTCTCTCAAGGACTTGGTCAATGAATGGTAAGGGGAAATGGTCCTTCTTGGTGAATGAGTTTAGTTTCATATAGTCAATGCAGACCCTCCATCCACTACTCACCCTTGTTGGAAGAATCTCTCCATCCTCATTGGTTATCACTGTGATTCCAGCCTTTTTTGGAACCACTTGGATTGGGATCACCCATTCACTCTCATCTATGGGATATATGATACCAGCTTTCAACAATTTCAGAAGTTCTTTCCTTACTACCTCCATGAGATTAGGATTGAGTCGTCGTTGAGGTTGACGTCATGGCTTTGAATTAGATTCGAGAACAATCCTATGAGTCCTGATAAGTGGGATAATCCCAGGAATATCAGAAAGGGTCCAACCAATGGCTTTCTTATGCTTCCTAAGGACATATAGAAGCATCCTCTCATGATTGGCTTCAAGAGAAGAAGAAATTACAATAGGATGTGTTTGATTTTCCCCTAGGAATGCATACTTTAGTGCAGCAGGAAGTTCCTTCAATTCAAGATCAGGTTGGTTCAGAATTTCAGCAGAAGATTGGGACATTGGATCAAGATCAATTTCTTTTTTTAGAGGTTCAGATAGGATTTATTCCTCACATGTAGAAGTTTCAGCTACTAGATTGGCTTGATCAGATTTAGGGAAGGAATTTAGAGGGGTCTCTATGAAATTGGTTTCTTGAAAGGTTTCACTGATTGTTGGACCTAAGACTTCATCATAAGAGCAATTTGAAAATGATTCAAGCCAAGGAGATAAACTTCCTTCATATGAACAAATGAAATCAATCTCATTCTGACTTAAACATTTATCAAATATTCCTTGATGTTCCATGGATTCATTATCAATGCTTCCTATCATGTTTACTTCATGAATATCCTCGGCATCCCCTATTTGTGAGCTTGCATTATAGATGTTCAAGTCTAGACTCATGTTCCCAAAGGTGATGGTCATGTTCCCATTTCGGACTCGGATAACAGAGTTGATTGTTGCAAGGAAAGGACGACCAAGGATGATTGGGGTTTGTTCCTTATTTCCTAAGTTTGGATGGTTGTCAAGGACAATGAAATCAGCAGGGTAGATGAAGTTTTCATCCTTTACCAGAACGTCCTTTAAAATCCCCTTTGGAACCCTAATGCTACGATCAGCAAGTTGAAGTGTGACAGATGTGGGTTGGAGTTCTTCTAGGCCCAACTAGCAGTACACAGCATATGGGATGAGATTGACACTAGCACCTAGGTCACACAAGGCCTTGACAACTTTTCTCTCTCCTAGTTCAACATTGATGTAAGGGCAACCCGGGTCTTTCAACTTAGGAGGAATGGTCCCTTGAATGGTGGTACTCACATTAGCATCCAAAAGGACTTGGTTTTTATGTGAAAAATTTCTTTTAAAAGTGCACAAGTCCTTAAGGTACTTTGAGTAGGCAGGTATGGTTTGGATTGCATCGAGAAGGGGTATGTTCAACTTGACTTGTGAAAATATTTCTCTCAACATTTCACTCAGTTCAGGCTTGGGTTTCACCCTCATGCGTTGAGGAAATGGTGCAGGTTGTGGGGTTGTTTGTTGAAGAGTTGTTTCCTTCTCATTGTTATCAGTTTCCTCAGTTTTATCTTGTGGTTCATTTGAATTTTCATCCAAGTTTTAATCTTCGGGTGGGTTCTGAATTAGTTGTTTAGGTTTCTCAATTGATTTCCCACTTCTTAAAACAGTCACATCCTTTAGTTGTTCATGAGTTGTTTGAGCACAACTTGAATCTCCCCTTGAAGTTGAGGATGGAACCGCCTGAGTAGGCATGGGTGCCTTTCCAGTTTTGATGGTTTGAAGTTCTTGTTTTAGGGAAGATACCTCCGAGTTCATCCTCTCCATTTTTTTGCACAATTGTTCTATTAGTCTTTGTGGAACAATTTGGGTGGGTGCTTGAGTAGGTTGGTTTATCCCAGGGGGATATTTTGGAGGTGGATGGTTTGTTAAAAATGGACCGGTGGCTGTTGGTATTGGATAGGTTGGGTTTGGAACTGGTTATGGGTTTGGTAGCTTTGATGGGGGTAAGGATTTTGTCCCTGTGGTTGGCTAGGTTGTTGGTTATCTTTCCAGCGGAAGCCTGGGTGGTCGTTATACCTTGGGTTGAAGTTGTTTTGGTATTGAGGATTTTGAAAGTTCAAAGCATTTACTTCTGCTAGGGGTCCTCCTAAAAGAACATCCTTGATGGATGGAATGGTTGGGAAATTGTCTGTCTTATGGTCATGTTTGTCACAAATTGTGCAAATAGGGTCAACAGTTTGGATTTCATGGACTTTCCTAAGGTCTATCTCTTCAACCTTCCTAGAGAGTGCTGCGAGTTTATCCCTAAGGCTTTCCTCTTCTCTAAGTGTATGAATTCCAGTAGTTCTTTGTGGCTTTTCAGAATAAGGTGAAGTTCCCCATGTTTGGTTTTGTTCAGAAAGGCTTTCTAGATACTCGTAAGAATCATTTGGGGCTTTGTTTTTAAAGGTTCCATTACACATCATGTCAATGAATTTTTTGTTCCCCGGACCCAACCCTTCATAGAAAATTCTCACTTGTTCAGGAATAGAAAAACCATGGTGTGGAACCATATTTAGAGTGTCTTTGAACCTCTCCCATGTTTCATAGAATGACTCTACCTCTTTTTCAAAAAAGTTTTGGATACTCTTTTTAAGTGCAATTGTTTTGTGGTGGGGAAAGTATTTTTTGTATAATTCTCTTTGTAGTTGGTCCCAAGAGTTTATGGATGATGGTCTCAAATTTTTTATCCAATTTTTAGCTCTATCCTTTAAAGAAAAAGTAAATATCCTCGTCTTAGAATATTCTAGTTGATTTGGGGGACACATGGTTTCTACAATGTCATTGAACTCCTTAATGTGCAGGTATGGAATCTCGGACTCTATTCCATGGAATGTGGGAAGGTGGTTTAGGACATGGGGTTTAAAGATGTAGTTGGTATCTACTAGTGAATTGTGTCTAATGTATGAGGGGGCATTGGTCCAGGAAGGTGTGAGGTAGTCATTCATGGTTTGATCAATTGCATTCCCTAGGTTTGGGGCTACCTCATTTGGGTTTCCATTTTGGTTCCCACCCGGGTTTGCGAGTTGGTTTATTTGAAGACCTTCCATTGAAATTGGATCAATTTTTGACTCGGGGTTGATAGAAAGATTAGGATCTAATGGAAATAGTTACCTTGGTGTACTTGACTCCCCAACCCCAAGACTATCCACCCTAACTAGATGGTTTGATTGATCGCGGGTGTAGGCGGACATGCGCCAAAGAAAAAAAAACGAGAAAGGGACAAGATAATAGAATTTGGATGAGAAAAGAAGAAATGGGGGAGAATAGAATGGGTGTTTAGATGACTTACTTGTGTCCCCAGAAACGGTGCCAAAATTTGATTCTTGCTCAAATTTACCCAAGAGATGAAGGTAGAACGGTCCTTGTAGTCTAGCTTGGGTTATCGAATCCATAGAGACCTAAGAAGTAACCTATAGACACGCACATTATAAGGACTGTTTTTGGCTATGAAGTGGCCAACTTTGGGTTGATTTTAGATGGGTTTAAGTTAAATCTAAGATACTTAAGTGAATTCAAATTAAAATAATGAGTTGATCCTAGGTTATCGCTCAGGGTGGATTGGATGAATTAATTTTTTTTATGATTTCAATTTCTTAAATTTGAGATGGGTTCATTTAAGGAGATAAAACAACATCATCACTTACTGGTTTAATGCCTACACCCTTTAATACTAATCACCTATACACTTGAAGGATCAAAGTTTTGAGCACTTCAAGGTAAAGGTTCGTATTAGCACTTGAAGTGTGTGGCCTTAAATTCAACAAGGACGATGGAGTTTAAAAATCATCAAATAAAAATCTCAATTAAAGAAGTGATTATACATTAATGAGGTGATAAATAACATCCAATACAGCCCATTTATACTCCCTTGGATCAACCCATAAGTGGGTTAGCCCTCCATTGATCCCATGGTTTCAATGGATGCGGAAAGTAGACTCATGAGGGAGGAAATGGAGAGGTAAAGAAAACAACAAAAATAAAATGATCACTCCACCGTTGTGTGAATAATTTCACAAGGTTTGGTGTGAATAAATTCACACCTTGATCCAACGGTATCAAAGTTATATGAATAACAACAGAATAAAAGTATAAGAAGATCTTTTATTAAGAAACTAAAGTGAATTGAACAACTTACATGTGAAAGACAAATTCGAGACAACAAAATTGCAGCATAACATTACAATTGAACAAAGTACCAAAGATCTTAAACTCCTTCACCAACACTGCCTTAAATAGTCATTTTGGGAGCCTTGGGTCGAGCCTACAACAGTACAAAGCATCTCAATTAATTTTGGTTGGCCATAGGTGGTGGAAAGCTTGTGGAATTTGAACTTTTCCACATTTGACCCGAGGTGGCAGCCAGCTTTCCTTCACCGAACAGATTCATCTGGAAGACCTTATAGAAGGCCGAATCAGGGTGTTCCATTGAAGAATAAAATGGATCTATGGATGTCTTCTAACCTCCTGTAAAATTTGGGCCCATTTGGAGTTGTGGATTCCGATATATGATTAAATTTGTGGGCTGTTTTTCTGGGCCGCAGAATCTGGCCCAGAATTGTATCTCTAACTTGGGCCGCCTCAATGACCACCATAGAGGCCGAATTAGCATTGGATAATGAAGAGTTATTTGTTCCTATACATGTCTTCTAGAATCCCACGAAATTTGGGATTAGTTGGGCCTGTATGTTGGGCCCAACAGTCTTATCAGTGGGCTGGTGTCCAATCTGCCTTCTCTACACTTGCTTCATTTCATTGCCAAATATCTCCATCACCCTCCATGAATTCTCCATTGATCCCTGAATGAAACATGTTCATATTGGAGTGTAGATAAATTATCAAATTAAAATATGTATAATCATATGAATAATTTGGTACTTTAAATGATGTTCAAAAATGTACCACATAATAGTGCATTATAATAAGGTATTACAATCATAATGTGAAATGATGTTCAAAGTGTAAAATGCACTAAAATGGTGTTTATGAATAATAAAGAACATGAATATTATATATATTACCAATTAATATTAGCCTCATTTAGTGGCTAATCACTCAAGCTTCCACATCTCGGTGAGATCATGTCATCCATCTGGTCTATCTCAGTGCATAAGCCTCATTCACCTCATCACTGCTCTCAACAGCATTCAGGCAGCTAGCCATACATAATCCCCACACAATCCATATTCATCCAACTAGGAGTGATCCTATTGAAAATGGTAGCTAGCCATGTGTAAGCCCTATGCACCATCACCCCTTATAACTATGTAGGTTTTGGTCCCTCTCTTCTAAACATGGTACGTAGGAAGCCTCTATGAGGTTCAATCTTAGCCAATGTTAAACCTTGGTGTCTCCCTATTTGGGGTGCACTTCTATGGTCCTCCATCAGTGGTGTCCAGATCAGATTTCATGGTGAAAAACCTTTTCTTTATGAGATGCACCACCGTAGGTCCACTCTTATTGGCTGTTCTGATCCATCTGTCTGGTAAACCTTCCAAGTGTTCCCTCCTAGGGATCAACCTCTTTGATCCATCTCCATGGTACATTTCGATTAACATCATCTAGACTAACCTATGTTAAACATGGTATGCTTGAGGAAAACCACAAAATATATGCCACCTTTCGATCTCTATAGGATTCCTTGGGTTTTTCACCCTTGAGAATCCCTCTTATGAGGAAGAATACAGATGTTCCAATATTTCAACACCCAGACATGTTACTGATTCTCAACATGAATAATATCCTAATCGAAGGTTACTGCGCTGACTAGAACCCTTGTAATTTCCATACATAAGTATTGTAATTAACCGATATCCACAAATAGATGACACCAGGGATGAGTTTCATAAACTATGACTCAAATCGATGAGTGAGACTTAGACTAGGTGATGAATTCCAAGGAGGAATCCATAGAAGGAGGAAACGACATCCCATAATCCTATTTCAATCAAGAAGAATACATTTATGAGAAATTGATGAATGTATCCCGCCTTTAGAAATTGGGAATGCGGGGTACAACACGTCCGTTAGAAAACAACGACACACACGTGCCCAAATTCACAAGTGAAGGAGCGCGTGGATGAGATGGACGTGCTCCGGTGAAAATCATTGGAAACAAAAATGGTAAAACTGATGTGAAACTCTTATCCTCAATAGTGGAATATTAGCATTCAATTCATCGGTTAAATAGATTATCATGTTATCAGATCCAAATATCTGGCACCAGGGCCCACTAAGCAAATAGTGGGCTCATCGTGTAACTCACCAGAAATTGGGCAGTCGAACATTGGGCATCCAATTTGTAGCATTTTAAGTGTGTATATTTATCTCAATTCATGGAAGATTAGATGATGATTATGGGTCATTGTACATTTCTTTCCTTGTATCTGTACTGACAGTTGAATATTTTTGCTTCACAGGACCCAAGATATAGGATATTGCTCACCCAATGCCCGTAGACGCAGTGGAAGGTGAAATGTCAATGCGACAACCTCATGTGGACCCTAATCCACCATTATTTCCATTAATTCATTAGATAATATGTTCCAATTCACCATCTCAACCTATAATATCATCTATCAAAGGTTGATAGACACCCTCATACGACAGTACGAGTGGGAGGGAGTCATTCTCATAAGGGACATGGCTCTCCAGGACCTGGAGTCTCTTGCACCACACTTTCACTGATAAAACACAATTTTATTGAATATTTTACTGATAATAAATGATATAATTTCCTCACATTATGCTAAATATGATCAATTATGAAATATTTGGGATTAGATCATTCATTTGCAAATTTGATGAAAATTCCAGTTTTACCCTTTTAAAATTCACTGCATTATTTTGGGCATAAATATTGTTATGTAAAATATTTTGACTTAAAATTTTGTAAATGTGTTACTTACTTAATGGTTATAAATTATATTTAGGATATGGGAGCTGTATCATACATTTGAGTGGAGTAAATGGGCCATGAAGACAAAGTTGGACAGAACCATCCAGATTGGACACCACTTCACTATTTGGGTCGTATCTTCTTCATCAGGAATTGTATTGAGCCCAAATTTGTAGTAAAGCTTGGGGAAATAATTAGAAACAAATAATCCTTCTTTAAGACTGGAAAATTCACGCATTTTGGTGGTCAACTATGCGCTAAAACTTGGAATAAAATATTTGGCCGAGTTTTTATTTCACAAGTAAAAAAGTTATGTAACCCTAGCCCTAAAAAACTATATTTAAATAGGTTTTTAACTCTTTGGGAGGGATGGTAGAGGCTTTGGGAAGGTTTGGACGAAAGGGTGTCTCTTGGTAGCCCCTAAAAACTCTTGTAAGAAGTAAGGCTTTGTGAAAACGTCGCTTCCAAAAAGGCTCTCCTCTCTCACCTCCTCTTTGTATTTCTTTTCTTTCATGTTTGTATCTTGAATTTTTATTCAATTAATCTTCTGTGTTATTCCCTTTTCTTCTTATATTAATCTTCCTAATTGGGTTGGAATCAAGAGTGTAGATGATATTGGGTTCTACGCTTTCAATCCTTTGCTCATGCAAAACGTCTCCACGATTACCACACCGCCCATGGTAGAGTAGTTTTTTAGTGATCGATCTATCTTATACCCTCTTCATTTAATTATTTTGAATCAATGAGATAATTTAATTCACCTAATATTATCCATGAATTTATTTTTTAAATTTGAATAAACTAAGAAAGTAATTGAACAATTGACACAAAAACACGTGAGGTCGATATTTTGTGTAAATTGTGAGAGCGTGAACTTAATTGGTAATACAAGACCACATGGGATAAGTTTGTAGAGTTCAAATATAATACCTAAATACAATTAATCCTCATTTATAGAATGGATATGTGCTCTAATTAACTACTGACCATAATCTAACCTTAGAACAACAATCAAAGTAGGGTGCTACGATTGCGTGTTCCGAAGCTAGCCTAGGGTTTATGCAATTCATCTTTGTGGTTAAGTTAACTCTCATAGGGTTAAAGGGTTAAAAAATTAGGGGATCATAATTAATTGGATATTAATTTAAATTATAATGATTAATAAGTAAATTAATGGGTATAGTTAGATTGATTTCTCCTTTTAAAATATTTTCTAAAAACATCTTCTTGTTTGTTCATTTTAATCGAACTACATTCAAAAACTAAAAACAAAAAAAAAATGCAATCTTCTTACAGAAAAACTTATTATAGTTTTATAAACGGTAAACAACCACCCCCCCCCCCCATACTTTCAAGTAGTGTTTTTATTCTATTTTATTTTATTTTTAGAATACCTTAAATAAGTTGTTTTAATTTACTTCCTCCTTTGAGGGACGACCTTGGTCAGACACTCTGTTGCACCTAAGTAACCCGAAACCGAACATCATTTGAAAGCGCCCACAATAGAACCTTTCAAATTGGCACCATTTATGGGGAGGCAAGTAATTATTTCAACCATTTAGATATATTTATTTTATTTTATATTTTATTCTCTTATTATCTTCTTTCTTCCTTCTTTACCCATTCTGAATTTTTCTTCTTTTGTTTTCTTCTTCTTCTTCTTTTTGGACCATCAAATCAAACTTCTCATCTTTTATTTTATTATGGTCCACTTTTCTTATTTTCATTTTTATTTGATTTATAACATGAACTAATCCCAAAGATCTCTTAGATCTTGATCCCGAGATTGAACGTAGCCTTTGAGCTCGAATCAAACATTCTCAGTCTACGGGAAGTTTCAACATTCAACCAATTGGAGAATTCCTCCACTCTCAGAACATTGAAATTGGAAGAAATTCAAATTCAACCATAAAACAAGAACCGATGTCTAAAAATAATAGAAATGAACTTAATATAACCATTTGAGAATTGGCTACATCTGATATCAATTATCAACCAAATTTCATTGCACACCCAAATCTCGAATCGGACTTTGAACTAAAAACTGGATTAATTCACCTGCTTCCAAAATTTCATGGCCTCTCTGGTGAGGATCCCAATAAACACCTTAAAGAATTTAATGTGTTTTTATCAACCTTAAAACCAAGAAATGTTTCTGAATATAAAATCAAACTAAGGGCATTCCCATTTTCACTTGATGGAGCTGCAAAAAGACTGGATGTATTATTTATAACCTCAAGATGTAACTTGTTGGAATGATTTGAAACATCTTTTCTTACAGAGATTTTTTCCCACATCAAGGACCACTTCTGTTAGTAAGGAGATATTGAGGATTATGAAATCCCAAGGAGAGTCAATGTATGAGTACTAGGAGCGATTCAAGAAGTTTTGTGCAAGATTCCCACATCACCAAATCAGTGAGAAACTCACCATCCAATACTTCTATGAAGGAATCACACCTATGGAGAGGTTCATGGTGGATGTTGCGGCTGGAGGAGAATTGGTGGACAAGACACCAGTAGAAGCACATGAATTTATTGACAAGATGGCTCAAAACTCCCAACAATTTAGCGATCGAGGTACATCACATGTTTGAGAACTACATCAGGTAAGTCCTTATCCTCTTGAAATTCATTTGATTGATACTAAGTTAGAATAATTAACCACTATGGTGAGGAATATTACATTGGCTCAAAATACATCCCAACCCCCTCCTTTAAGGCCTTGTGGAATTTTCACTAAGACAAATCACCCAACTGACTGTTTCCCTCAACTACAAGAAACAAAATATTGTGCAGTAGTGTTTCTTAGGAGACCATATCAGCAGCAGCAGTAGCCACATCCCTAAAAGAAGTTTTATTCATTTGCACCAACATACAAACAAGGGTGGAAGGATCAATCGGACATGAGGTATGGCTCTGGACAACAACAAAGGCCCCACTTTCAACAAAACTTCCAGCAGCCTCTGCCTTACTAGTAGGGTTTCCAACAACCCCAAAGGATATTTAAAACCCAAACATCAACAAGACAACAACAAGGGAATCCACCATCCAAGGTAGATTCTAATACTAATGACCTTTTAAAACAAATTGTTCTTAATCAATAGAATGAGATGAAGAGTCAAGGTTCGGGGCTGAGGGAGTTGAAGACTCAAATGATCCAGATTGTCACTGCCCACCATGAATAAGTAAGTAAGAATTCTAGAAATATACCATCCAAACCTACTCCAAATACCAAGGGGAATGTCAGTGTCATCACATTGAGAAGTGGGAAGCAAACAACTGATACATCTGCACCTATCATTCCACCAGGATTCACCTCAAATCTGGAGAAGTTTCATTCCATACCAACTGATGATAAATCCAAGGAGAAAGATAAAGGTGAGAAAAAGAGTAATGATGTTCCTCCTAAACCCCTTCCATTTCCAAATAGAGTTGTACAAACCAAGAAGATGGCTGAAGATGCGATGCAAAAATAAGTTTTGGATACATTCAAGTGTGTGGAGATCAACATCCCTTTACTTTAATCCATCAAGAAAATCCCAAGGTATGTGAAATTATTAAAAGAACTTTGTACCAATCGAAGAGGGCTCAAGGGAAATGAGAGGATAAATCTTGGAAGGAAGGTGTCAGTGCTCATTAAACCAACTCTAGCAATGCCGGCAAAGTGCAAGGATCCAGGTACATTCACCATCTCATGCACCATAGGGGAGTTTCACTTTTCTGATGCACTTTGTGATTTGGGAGATTCCATAAATGTGATGCCTCACTCTATATTCTCTTCTTTTTAGGTTGGTGAGTTGAAGCCCACGATAGTAGTGGTGTAATTGGCGAATAGAGATACGGCATATCCAGTGGGAGTTCTTGAAGATGTACTTGTCTGGGTAAGAGACATGATCTTTCCAGCAGATTTCTACATGCTTAACATGGAGGATAATCAGGTACGTTCTCATTCTCCCATTATCTTAGGTAGGCCCTTCCTCAAAACTACAAAAACCATCATAAATGTCAATGAGGGTACACTTTCCATGGAGTTTGGGGATGAAGTTGTGATATTTAATGTTATGGATTCCATGAAGTACCCCTCATAGGATCATTCTTCATTTGTTATATCCCATTTTGAACCACCAAATAAAAACTCCATGGAATTTTATTGTCCTATTCTTAGAGAGATTATGAGTATTGGTTCTAGTTTGATGTCTAAGAGTACTTCCACGCCTATTTCTAATGCACAATACTCTCTTAGATTTGATTTTGAAATGGAATCATATTCTAATTTTGATCATGTGAACTCTAATTATGACATGGTTGTTGATTATGTTGATGGATTTGATGATTTATTCTCTGATTGTGATGATTTATATTCTGATACTAATGCTCTTTGTGCACATATTTTAGTTCCTTTTATGTCTCCATCCATACACTACCCCCCAACACTAGAACTTAGGCCATTGCCAACAAATCTCAAATAATCATACTTGTTAAGTGGTGAGAAATTACATGTTATCATTGCTAACAATATCCCTTTTGAACATGAAGAAAATCTTTTGAATATTTTGAGGGAGAACGTTAGGGAAATTGGGTGGACCTTGTCTGACATATCAAGTATTAGCCCCTCCATTTGCATGCATAGGATTCTTTTGGAGGATGGGGCTAAACCGATTAGGCAGCCACAAAGGAGACTCAATCCAACCCTTCTAGAAGTTGTTAAAAAAGAAGTTGAGAAATTTCTCGAGGCAGGTATAATCTTTCCCATTTCATATTCTCAGTGGGTAAGTCCTATTCAGGTCGTGCCTAAGAAAAGTGGTGTTACAGTTGTTAAAAATGAGAAAGATGAGTTATTTACAATGAGGGTACAAAACAGTTGGCGTGTGTGTATTGATTATAGAAAACTAAATCAGTCCACTCAAAAAGACCATTTCCCCCTCCCATTTATTGATCAGATGCTTGAGAGACTAGCTGGGAAGACACACTATTGTTTCTTGGATGGATTTTATGGATATTTTCAGGTTCCTATAGCTCTGGAGGATTAGGAGAAGACTAAATTCACCTATCCCTTTGGCACATTTTCCTACCTAATAATTCCATTTGGACTTTTCAATGCCCTAGGTACCTTCCAGAGATGCATGGTGAGTATTTTTTCTGATTTTATTGAGACCATCATGGAGGTATTCATGGATGATTTTACAGTGTATGGGTTTTCATTTCATGAGTGTCTAAGTAGTTTGGGAAAGGTGTTGAATCGTTGTATTGAGAAGAATATGGTCTTGAACTTTGAAAAGTGTCATTTTATGGTAGAGCATGGCATTTTCTTAGGGCATGTAGTGTCAAAAAATGTGATAGAGGTTTATAGATCTAAGGTATATATTATTTCATCCTTAATGTATCCTTCATGTGTGCGTGATGTTAGATCTTTCCTAGGACATATAGGATTTTATCGGTGCTTCATCAAAGATTTTAGTAAGATTTCTCTTCCTATGTCACAATTACTTCAAAAGGATTCTAATTTTGTATTTGATGATTCTTATAGGACTTCCTTTGATGAGATAAATAAGTGTATGATTACTCCACCGATCATACAGCCCCCATGGTGGGAGATTCCTTTTGAGCTTATGTGTGACGCATCCAACTTCACAGTTGGAGTTGTCTTATCTCAGAGGGTGGAGGGATGCTCACATGTGATTGCCTATGCATCGAGGACACTAGATTCAGACCAATAAAACTACACAACCACAGAAAAGGAGTTTCTTTCTATCATATTTGCTTTAGATAAATTCCGTTCATATTTATTAGGCTCTAAAGTAGTTGTTTTTTCTGACCATGAATCTCTGAGGTACCTATTGAAGAAGTCAAACACAAAGCCCAGGCTAATCCAATGGATTCTCCTTCTTCAGGAATTTGACATTGAGATAAAGGACAAAAAGGGGTCAAAAAACTTGGTGGTGAACCACATGATTAGGCTTACTCACACACTAGAGGATGACACCTTGGACCAGGTACCACTTCGGGACACTTTCCTCTATGAGCATCTTTATTCCATCTCAGGTATGCATCCTTGGTATGCGGATTTATTGAACTACCTTGTTGCATCTGAAATCCCTACAAATTTAAATAAACATCAAGTCCAAAAGTTAAAGAGTGGGTCTAGATTTTATGTGTGGGATGATCCCTACTTATGGTTCATGTGTAGTGACCAAGTTATTAGGAGGTGTGTTCCTGATCATGAGTTTGAGTCTATTCTACAATTCTGTCATACACTTGCTTGTGGTGGGCACTTTGGACCCCAATGGATATCTAGGAAAGTTTTAGACTCTGGATTATATTTTCCTAGCTTATTCCATGATTCCTGTGTGTTTTTTAAGTCTTGCTCACATTGCCAACACACGGGAAACGTTTCTAGGAGACACGAGATGCCTCAACAGCCCATATTATTCTGTGAGATTTTTGATGTGTGGGGCATCAATTTTATGGGTCTTTTTCCTAGTTCATTTGGTTTCCTATATATTTTGGTTTCCATTGATTATGTGAGAAAATTGGTGGAGGATAAGGCCGCTAGGATTGATGATTCTCATGTTGGTGTGTACTTTGTCAAAGTGCATATTTTTTGCAGGTTTGGAGTACTGAAGGCCATCATCAGTGACCAAGGGACACAGTTCTACAATCATAATTTTGATTCCCTCCTTCAGAAGTATGGAGTGACACACAAAACATCAACACCATACCACCCCTAAACAAATGTCCAGGATAAGGTATCAAATTGTGAGTTGAAACAGATTTTAGGGAAAACTGTGCAGCCAAATAGGAAGGATTGGAGCAAGCGCTTGGATGATGCGCTATGGGCATATAGGACAGCATACAAAACTCCCATCAGTATGTCCCCATTTTGGATTGTTTTTGGGAAAGTGTTCCATCTCCCTGTGGAAGTTGAGCATCGAGCTTATTGGGATATAAAGAAATGCAACATGGATTTGGCCCAAGCTAGAATCCAAAGGAAGCTACAAATTCAAGAGCTTGAGGAGATTCGATTCTCTTCATATGATAACTCAAGTCTCTACAAGGAAATATCAAAAACAGCTCATGACAAAATGATCCTGAAAAAAGAATTTCAAGTTGGAGAGAAATTCTTTCTCTATAGTTCACGACTAAAGCTGATGCTTGGTAAGTTTCATTCCAGGTGGTTAGGTCCTTGTGTTGTGACTAATGTTTTTCCTTATGGTGAAGTTGAGATCACATAAGAGGACACTAAAAGTATCTTTACAGTCAATGGAAAACATTTTAAGAAATACATTTAGGGACTTCCTACTGATGCAGTGGATTTCATCACACTGCATGACCCCATCATCACTTGAGCATAGCAGGTTGTTCCTAACCCTTTAAATTTTTTATTATTTGTCCTATTTAAAATTATACATTTAATTTTCATATATCATCTAATGGGTTCACATTGAGGACAATTCAATATTTTAAGTGTGGTAGAGGGAACCTTTTAGTTTATTAATTTCAATTATTTTCTTGTTTTTCAATTATTTTCAAAAAAAAATTGTGTTTTTCAAATTTTGTGTGTTTATTTTTTAGTTTTTTTGTGTGTTTTTGAAACTTTTGATCTGAAATGATTCTCATAACCATTTTGAAATCCATATCAATAAGTGAAACAATTTTTCCCATGAAACCAAGCTTAAATGAATGTTGAAAATAACTTTGTTTCAAGTTAAAATCTTTAGTAATTTCATGAAAATTACTCTGAATTTTGAATCCCATGCCACATATCACTATCTTTATATTTGAAATCACTTTCCTGTGAGGCTTATGAACCATTATTTTCATATTCTTCACATTCACCTCACTTCTTGAGAGAACCAAACCATGCTTGATTTAACTAGAATTTTATTTATTCTTGTCAAAACTTGAGGGTTTTAGGTACTTATGTTTTAAATGATTGAGGCATTTGTTTGGTATTAAAGTCCCTATTTCAAAGAATCCTTTTTTATAATGTCCTACCTTGAACATTTAATACTTTTATCTCTTAGAAGCCATGAAGATCCTGTTAGTTTAGCCACATTACAAGCCAATTTTCCATATCCAACCAACTCTTGAAGTGAAATTGCATAATCTAGTTGAACTTAAGTGTGGGGGAAGCTATCTTGTGTTGTGCTACCACATTCTGTGATAATTTGGGTGGAAAATTAAATTCTGAAGAGATGTGTTTGCTGCTGAAGAAAATCATCATATTGAAAGTTTTTCCTTTTCTGGAGCTTTCATGATAAGTGAAGTTGTGCCTTTTTGGAGCTTCTAATAGAGAGAGAAAGTTGTACCAATCTGAAGCTTTCAAGAAAATCATGTTTGAGAAGATTGACATTTTTACTGCTGAAATGTTGAATGGTGTGAACATTCCTTTATTTTTCATGATGATGAATATGAATTTATACTATGGGGATTGATGAGGAGACCATATTAAAGTGAAAATTAAATTAATGCAATTTTTCTTCAAAAAGAGTCAAGCCTTCCTCATTCAGCCTCAGAATTTTTCACATCTTAATCCTACCAATTGAAAGCCACAGAACAACCCTGAAAAGTCCTCATGATAAATATATGTCCTTGACTCACATCAGGTTGTGATGTATGAATTTATCAAGCCTATGGTGACCCTTGTATGAGTTCGGATGAGAAAGACATTGCTAAAAATTGACATTTGTGTGATAAGAGAAAATTCAATTGAGGTAAGTGTTTTGTGCATGGGAGGATAAATGAAGTGGAAATGTATTGAATTATATAAATGTAGAACTTTAAATAATGGTTTTTATGAGGCATTATGTCTTTTGTTTCTTGGTGTGGAATTGTTGGATCTCAAGGATATGTGTTTTAAAATTTGTCTTGATTTGATATTGATGTTTACTTGATATGAGGTTTTGCCCAGGAGTGAAAAAGGGTAAGTGTGGGGGAGTTGATGAAAAATTTTATTGAATGTTTTATTTATAATAAATGATATAATTTCCTCAATTTATGCTAAATATGATCAATTATGAAATATTTGGGATTAGATCATTCATTTGCAAATTTGATGAAAATTCCAGTTTTACCCTTTTAAAATTCACTGTATTATTTCAGGAATAAATATTGTTATGTAAAATATTTTGAATTAAAATTTTGTAACTATGTTCCTGACTTAATGGGATACAAATTCTATTTAGGACATGGGAGCTGGATCGTGCATTTGAGTGGATTAAGTGGGCCATGAAGACAAAGTTGGACAGAACCATCCAGATTGGACACCACTTCACTATTTGGGTCGTATATTCTTCATATGGACTTGTATTGAGCCCAAATTTGGAGATAATATCAGAAAAATAATTAGGAACAAATCATCCGGCTAGAAGACAGGATAATTCACGCGTTTTGGAGTTCAAATATTCGGTTCAACTTGGAATAAAATATTTTGCCGAGTTTTCATTTCACACTTAAAAAAGTTATGTAACCCTAGCCCTAAAAAACTCTATTTAAATGGGGTTTTAACTATTCTAGAGGGATGGTAGAGGCTTTGGAAATGTGTTTCCGAAATGGTGTCTCTTGGGAGCCCCAAAAAACTCTTGGAATAAGTAATTCTTTGTGAAAACATCTCTTCCAAAAAGGCTCTACTCTCCCACCTCCTCTTTGTATTTATTTTCTTTGATGTTTGTATCTTGAATTTTTCTTCAATTAATCTTTTGTGTTCTTCCCTTTTATTATTCAATTAATCTTACTAATTGGTTTGGAATCAATATTGGAGATGATATTGGGTTCTACCCTTTCAATCTTTTGCTCATGCAAAACATCTCCACGATGACCACACCGCCCATGGAAGAGTAGTTTTGTAGTGATCGATTTTTCTTCTACCCTCTTAATTTAATTATTTTTAATCATTGAGATACTATAATTCACCTAATATGATCCATTAATTGAGTTTTTAAATTTTAAGAAACTAAGAGATCAATTTAACAATTGACACAAAAACACGCGAGGTCGATATTTTGTGTAAATTATGAGAGCACGAACTTAATTGGTAATACAAGACCACACGGGATAAGTTTGTAGAGTTAAAATATAATCCCTAAACAAAATTAATCCTCATTTACAGAATTGATATGTGCTCTAATTAACCACTGGACATAATCTAACCTTAGAACAACAATCAAAGTAGGGTGTTGCGATTGCGTGTTCCAAAGCTAGCCTAGGGTTTATGCAATTCATCTTTGTGGTTAAGTTAACTCTCATAGGGTTAGAGGGTTAAAAAATTAGGGGATCATAATTAAGTAGATATTAATTTAAATGATAATTATTAATAAGTAAATTAAGAGGTATAATTAGATATATTACACCTTTTAAAATATTTTATAAGAAACATCTTCTTGTTTTGTTATTTTAATCGAACTTCATTCAAAAACTAAAAACAAAAAAAAATGCAATCTTCTTCCAGAAAAATTTCTTGTAGTTTTATAAATGATAAACAAACACCCCCCATCCTTTCAATTAGTGTTTTTATTATCTTTTATTTTATTTTTAGAATACCTTAAATAAGTCGTTTTAATTTACTTCTTCCTTTGAGAGATGACCTTGGTCAGCCACTCTACTGCACCTAAGTAACCTGAAACCGAACATCATTTGAAAGTGCTCACGATTGTGCCTTTCAGTCACTGCTACCCCCAAGGGCCGCATAGGGAGCCGATTCTCCCCATTACAACTTCCAACTGCTTCGGGAGTCTGTTCTCAGAGCACTCCTTTGACTCACCCCCCTGCACCTAGGAGGTAGTGGATGCCCGAGTCACCTTGGAAACAACCACCACCTGGGAGATAACAAGGAGGTCTCTAACTAGGCTATGTCAACATCACTAATAACCGGTTCTCTAGGATGAGGAATAGGTGGAACATTCCCCTGCTCTATTAGCCATGGTCTGACTCACCCGATGCCAACATCAGGCCGAAGATTTTGAGGATGTTTGTTAGGGGGAATCATCTTCAACAGCTCCCATGGACCTTTCCACCCCTAACGCACTTTTCCAAGTCCTTTCAATTACAGATCAAGAACTCTTCAACACCCCTTTGGAATCGATCCCTCATATCCTATGAGTTGTGTTAACTCTCTTAGTCGTTGTTATCCCCAAAATCTATTATGAGCTAGTCTACAAGGGTGATACTTGGCACGAAGGCCCTCCCCGTGTAGTCGCCAGCTAAATTGGAGGTCCTCCCCACTCTCGCACCCAACATGGAGGTCCTCCCCTCTCTCACACCCAACATGGAGGTCCTACCCATGTTACCAATGTCATCCAAAGTGGTGGTCCTCCCCACCTTGTTGAAATTCAGTACAGAGGTCCTCCCCATGCTTATGGTTATAGATACGGAGGTCCTCCCCATGTATTCGACCAGCGACATGAATGCCCTCCTTATGTCATACCCAAATCCATTGAAGGTCCTCCCTGATCTAGCAACAAACAAAGTAGAGGTCCTAACCACTACATCCATGATCAGTATGGAGGCCCTCCCCATGCTATCACTAGTAAACACAGAGGTCCTCTGTGTATTTAGCTCGATCAGTGCAAAGGTCCTCCTTGCACCTTAACCCACCAAAGAGAAGGTCCTCCACACTCCACCAACAATAAACATGGAGGTCCTCACCATGTCTCCAATGACTCTAGTAGATTCCCCCTTCTACATCAATAGCCAGTCATGAAAAGGTCCTCCTCACGCTTCCCACAACCAAACAAAAGGTCCTTCCCACTCCAGTAACAACTGATACAGTTATCATCCCCATATCTTGTTTGACATATGCCTAGGTTCCCCTTGAACCTCAGCTCTCCAAAGTGAAGGTCCTATCTACTTCAGCATCAACCATTATCATGAAATTCCTCCTCATGCCAAAAAAGTTCCCTGCCCTAAAAAACCATCCCAGGGTAGAAGGGAGAACTACCATTACCAAAGGAATAACTTCAAGAAGCACCAATTTGTGGTGGATCTGGTCCGCTTCTCAGATTCTGAAGCTTAATGGGACCGAATGAGGGAGCCTTCCCCCCAGTATTATACCTTAGAGTATAGGGAAGGAGCCCAGAAGGTGAATATCGTCATTCCGGAAGGTGATATTCATAAGATACCTGAATCCTTTCACAAATATATATAGGCAGAGGAATATTTGGTTCCCTTACAAGGTCTCATGGTGCAGTCATCTCTATCATCACCAGATTCATGATCTACCTATACTCAAGATAATGGAGAGTGTTTCTAGGATATGATAGACTGTTAGTACCTAGTTTAAACATAGATGACTATTACTTCCATCGCACATGAATCAGTGGTCAATACCCCTTCCTATAGGGGTGTGATGATGCGGTCAGAAATGTCGCCAAAAGATGACTCGACATGAATTGATTGGTTAGTTAGTGTTGTAGTCTCTCCACCATCCATTCCATCATAGTAAAGGTCAACATCTATCTTTTTGTCTAATTCTCAACCAGTACCAATCAGAGATTGGGGAGCCAAGAGTCTAGACCTGCTTTCGAGTAGAGAAGTTTGTCGAACACTCTCACCGTCGACCAACTGTCGAATTTTTTTTGGCCAAATGAAGCTCTCAACTTTGACATTTATGAGTCCCTCACTAAGGAATAGGTTTTTTCTTCCTTATAACCATCTGTTTGATGTATTTCTACATTCAAAACCATCAATTGGTCTATCCAAATAGTCAATAACACTTTGATGATATCAGACATCAATTTCATGTGGTTGAGTTAACAGCACTCCCAATGGCACAACATCCTGCATCACCTAGTTACCATTAGATCCTTCAATGTTTATGTATTCATAGATTCAAATTTCTATACAAAATCATTGAATAAGCATCCCCACATGTAAAATTTCATGGTTGGGGAATTCAGTCTCATCAAGTGGCGGCTAGATTTACTTGGTGACATCGAGGAAACTCTAGGTGTTTTCATAGTTAATATGACTGAGATCATGCTGCCCAAGGATGGGGAGATTAGCATAAAGGTCTATGATGAGGATTGGTCTACTGGGGTGGAAAAATATCTCATTGATCTTATGGGTATGATCACTCGCCTTCAGAGGCAGAATCTCATCCTAGCACAACCCTTTGCATCACTACCTGTTGGTCAAAATCCTAATAAGGGTAATGGACCGCTTAAGCCCTTGGATCCACCTTATGTCGCACAAAAGTTATATAATGATCTAGAAATCACTTATTTGTAATAGCAGATTGCATATCAGCATTGGATCATCAATGAACTTCATGTTGAGTGACGCTCAGATTACGGTGATCCTCGATAGGATTATGTTCTTCCTCCATCAGTTCATCCAGGGTATCCATAGATCATTCTTATCCAGTTACCCCCACTCGATCATGGTAATCCCATGTAGCTAAAAAGAGTAGATGTTGGAGCCTATGTAAATTGATCATGGTATTCATTGCCGAATCCACCCGAGCGGTGTGAAAATGCCCCTTGAGATCTGGATCAAGTCATCCCACAAGACACTCCACAAGCCAATATGTATATTGTTTCATGAGTTGTAGGTCATGGTTATCATATTAATGAGCCCGTTGATTCCCTAGTGGTCATGAATATTCAACCAGACAGGAATCCCCACCAGGATGATGTGATATCTAATCTCACTACTTGGATCGAAACCTTAGAAATATGACAGGTGGAAATTCAAACTGATGGAAAGCCATACCCGGTGTGGGTGGACAACATTAGAGCACCCCCAGATTTCAAGAATCCAACCTTTACCCCCCTTTAATGGGATGGGCGACCTACTCCAACATCTGAACCACTTCATCTCTAGGTGTGGACCCATGTTGGGAACTCCAAAGTAGCAAGAGGCCGCCAAGATCTAATGTTTCGTTTAGACATTGGAAGGGCCTGTGTTTTTCTGGTACATTCAGTTACCCATTGATTCCATCACTAGCTAGGAAGACCTTCATAGGCAGTTTCTCTATCATTTCAGCTCTACCACCCACAAGACGAGTATTTTTGACCTCTTCAAGTGTAAGAAATGGTCATATGAGTATGTCAAGGACTTCGTTTCTAGGTGGAAAGGCCTCACATACTTTCTCGACATGCCGCTAACTCAAGAGAATCTATTGATGATGTGCATTGGGAATTTCAATACTGAATTGGTCCCCACCCCCATTACATAAAAGTTCCCTATAGATGCTGAGATTTTTTTGACAAGACACAACACCTAGAGGAAGACATGAATCAGACCAAGTAGGCATGTCATTTTCTACCTCCAGCCCCTGTGAGAAGATCTGTTAAGACATGGACTGTTGTCATTGTTCAGGTAAGGGCTCCAGAACTGCTAGAGTTGTTGCTAATAGAACCTTAGTAGGAACCACCTCATTGAGGATAGCAACCTTTTCAAGATCTTCCTCATCACCCTCAGAATTGATAGGAACTAACTCAGTAAGAACCATCACCCAGATGATAGAATATGGTTATGGATCCTCGTCTTCCACCACCTCCTCTCCAGAATCCAGGCCCTGGGGTTCCCCCTCCAGATAGGAGAAACCAGACCTATTTATTACCAGAGGCCAAGGTTCCCAATTATTTCTATAGTACTCTGGATCAAGGAGTCCAGAAGCTCCTCGAATGAAGAAATCCTTAGTAGGATTCCCTCATTGATCATCCTGAATACTTTCCTTACCATGGATCCCTTGGACATACCATCAAGCAGTGTTGTGTGTTCAAGGAATGGATACAAGACCAGATACACAATAGTTTGATTAGGTTGGGTGAACTCTCGGCATAGGTAGAACATATCTCTGTCAATCCTGATAGTGAAAATTAAGGTTTCGGTGAGTGGCAGCAATTCTCCAGCCAAAGGTCTCAAAAGTATGATGAGTGGTTGGCTTTCAGGGTAGTTTCTCATGCCCATTGCATCATTTATGCCTTTTTAGGCCAGATCGAACCTCCAGAATTCACCGCACCTTCTCCAGTATCCGCTTCTATATCCACCTCTCAACCCTCGTCATCTCAAAAGAGTAGTAATTGATGGTGTAAGGGAAAGCGAAGTCCCCCATTGGTGACAAAGTCGTATTGTACTCTTGGTGACTCTATGCCTTTGGAAATTGGTATCACACCCAGGGTCTTTCCCACACCAGAAGACTCCTCTGACGATGATCAGAAGTGTGTATCTTTGAATACCATTTAATTGGTGGATATATACATGGTTCTTGATGACAAGGAGTATCAAGAAAACTCTTAGAATTTCCCTGGTCAACATCATCAAAGAAGAATTTGAGGATAGGAAAGTCACTAGAATGCTCTGTTTAGTATTCCAAGCTAGGATATACATGCCACTGAGACCATAAAATAGGAGTTTCATAGAGATCAGTAGGAACAATCCTTCCTCCCCACTTCTCCAAATCTTCCACCACCATTGACCATGCTCATTGGCCAGCCAGAACCATCGTAGTCGTATCATGATCATCTGTATTCGGTAAGGTCCCAGTCTGCTAGCAGTTATCCAGTGGTGATTATTGGAAGATTTTTTGATCAAAGGCGTATTTCTAGCACTAGTTGGAATGTTTTGGTTCCACCCACAACACCCTTCATGCTTCCCACCATAGAGAAACCCCCTATGAGAAGAAGTGTACATCTAGTACGGAAGTACAATGTGTTGAAGAATCTATCTAGTATTCCTTCCAAACTCTCAATCCTTGAGAATCTCTGACTATCAGAAGAAATGTGATCATCCCTCACAGAAGCCTTGTAGAGCCCCCTCCAGATTGAAAAAGAGGTTTCAGAATCCAAGACTTTCCACATAGAGTATTTCGAGTAGTCATAATTCCAGGTAGTCATCTCTTTCTCTGAAGAAGATGAGATCTCTCTCATACAAGGAAATATCCTCCCATTATAAATCATCGTCCAGTTCAATGGTGTGGAGGTCCATCATTATCTCATTGACATAGGTTCTAGGATCAATCTCATCCTAACCTAGATGCTCTATAGGCTAGGACTCTTTGAATCGGATTTAATGCCCTCTAACCTGAAGGCTCGGGGTTATGATAGGACTTAAGAGAGACTATGTGGTCGGATCCATTTGAAGACCTAGTTTGATAGTCTGATAGCAAACATTGATTTCATGGTTATCTCACAGGACACCGCTTACAATGAGTTAATGGGTAGTCCTTAGCTTCAATTGCATGCATAAATCTCCTACTCCTACCATTAGTTCCTTAAATACTCCCTCAATGGCCGAGTAGGAATTATACAAGGTGATGTTGCTCCCTTTTCCTCTTGTGAATCTCTCTATATGGATACAAATTACTATCAGAGTAAGGACAAGCATGATCTGAACAATGAGGTTGAGTAAACCTTCATTGCAGCTGACCCATGGACAGACTTGGATGATGA
Organism: Viscum album; assembly: GCA_963277665.1. Classification (NCBI taxonomy): domain Eukaryota; kingdom Viridiplantae; phylum Streptophyta; class Magnoliopsida; order Santalales; family Viscaceae; genus Viscum; species Viscum album. The sequence goes on from OY728120.1 coordinate 1,389,635,944, forward strand.
ATTTTTCCTCCTGATTCACTAGTTGGAAGCCACAATGCCACACTTTGGGAATTGCTTTATTGTTTCTAAGAGGAAAGGGTGTCATATACCCCAGTTCAAGGAATACTGGAAGATTACCTCTTATTCTTGCATGAGTCAATCCCAGGTCATACCAGAACCCCCTACTCCTATCGGGTATCAAGTTGTTTTCCCCATGGCTATAGTTATCCATCAGACTTTTTTGTTCTGCTAATTTGAGTTGAACCATCAAAAACCGACATGTCACTATTGCTTTGACATCAAGCATGTAACCATTGTTCCGAGGCCTGATGGAATCAGATCGAAGGATTTTTTTCATGTTTTCTATAGTACAGGAGTCTCTTGATGAAGATTCTACCACTGCTCAAGACAGCACCAGTGTTTCCCCAGATTCAGTCGTTTCGGGTGAACTATCTCCTCCTATCAAATCCTTTACCTTGAATTATGGAGAGGATTTGTAATATGATCCTCCCACATTTGAGGAAGGCATCTCCACCACTTTTGATGAGTTGTTTCAAGTGAACCTCGGTACTGAGGAAAATATGAGTCCAATGCTAATCCATCCTTGTATAGGAACAACAACAGTACATGGATTTATTGAAGCATCATCGTGATGTGTTTTCTTGGAGATATGAAAATATGCCAAGGCTAGACCCTTAGGTATTCATCCACCATATTGACCTCACAGTAAGTCATTGTAGGTTCAATTAGAATCCTATGAAGATGCACCCCTCTCACGTTGTCATGATTGAGGATGAATTTGACAAGCTCATAAAAGCCAACTTTGTCAAGGAAGTTTAATATCCCAAGTGTATAGCCAACATCATTCCCGTTAGGAAGAAAAAAAAGATATATCAGAGTTTTTATTGACTTCCAGGATCTCAACCACCACTGTCCAAAGGATGGTTTTCCCCTTATAATGATAGATCTATTGATTGACGTCACCACTGGATTCAAGCCCTCTCCTTTATGGATGGGTATTCCGGGTACAACCAGATCTGGATGGCCCCCGGATATGAGGAGTCTACCACCTTTAGGGAACAACAAGGGACCTTCTTCTTTCAGGTAAAGCCTTTTATTATAAATAATGAAGGAGCCACCTATTATTTTTTCATGCACCACATCTTCAATCCAATCCTCAGGACGCTAGTTGAATGCTATGTGGATGATTTGGTGGTTAAATCCCACCAATATTAGGACCATATCAGAGATCTTGAGAAATTGTTCATCTTACTTTTCTCACAGTAGCTGAAGATGAAACCCTTGAAATTTTCTTTTGGGGTGACCTATGTAAATTTCCTCAGTTTTGTTGTCAAATATAGAGGAATCTAGATCAACCCAGAGAAGATCAAATCTATCATCCAGATGCCTCCTATGAGAAACCTACGGGATCTCTGAGGCCTTCAAGAACACTTATCCTACATACATCTATTCATCATAAATCTGTTCAGAAAGTGTAATACCTTTTCTAGGATCATGAAGAAATGTGTCTTCTATTAGTGGGATGAAGAGTGTTAGACCACATTTTAGGAGATTAAGTAGTACCTGCTAAAACCTCTAGTTCTGATGCCACCCATCTCTGGGAAGTCATTGGTCCTCTATGTGACCACCCTAGAATGATCCCTTAATGCCCTGCTTTCCCAGAAGAATAATTAAGGGACATAGAATAGTTTATACTATATAAATTGCATGATCCTCAACATAGAGTCTAAATACTCCCCCATTGAGAAGATTTACCTCACACTGGTATTCGTGGTGCAGAAGTTACGGTGCTATATATAGCATCATGAGATATAGATGGTATCTCATGTGAAGACACTAAAGTATATCCTGAACTTATTGATGTTGACAAGCTGTCTAGCTCGTTGGGCAGTGATTCTTCAGTGGTTTGACATCAGATTCATTCCGCAAAAGTTCATCAAGGGTCAAGCGCTGGCAGACTTTCTGTCCACTCATCCAGCCCCTGAGGAAATTCCTATGGATATTGATTTCTTAAATGAGATTATCCTTTCAATGGACCAAGCCATGTTATGCTGGAATATGCACTTCAATGGTACCTCCCATAGCCTAACTGGAAGAAGGCTCAATGACCCCAAGCTCAATAGATTAGGACTGAGAATTAGTTCCATCATGCCTATACAGACTATTCTGCCTTATTCATTATTACTATCAGAAGGTTTCACCAATAATTAGGCAGATTATTAGGATCTCATTACTAATCTCAATCCATCTCTTGAGATTTATGTTCCCTGCCTACATGTGAAGGGGGGCTCCGAGATAGTAATCAAGTAGGTCAACGGTGACTACATCATTGGGAAGACAAAGCTCATGCCCTTGATCAAGAATTATCATCATATGATGGACTAGTTCCATTATAAATCAAAGGTGATTGATGTTCCCTAGTCACATAATGGTCAAGTTGATTCCCTGGATATTTTAGTTGCTTCTCTCACAGATCCTGGACAGGATGATCTGTTCATTCATGTGGTGCATCGAATATTCATTGCTCATATCACTTCGGACGATGGTGACATCTAGTAGGTAAATCACACTACTGGAAATCCAGCCTTTCCCAACGGTTCCAAACCGTTGGGAAAGGCTGCAGAACCATTGGTATAAGTTATACCAATGGTTCAGCAAACCGTGGGGAAGTAAGCCGTTGGGAAAGGCTTTTCCCAGCGGTTTACACAAAACCGTTGGGATATCTGAGAAAAAATCATCCTTTCCCAATGGTTTGGCCCGTTGGGAAATCAACATAAAATTTTCTTTCCCAACGGTTTACAAACTTTTGGGAAAGGTTTTTGCCAACGGTTCATAGAACCGTTGGTAAAAACAACAATTATATGGGTATTCCCAACGGTTTTAAACCATTGGGATAGGCTGTTTTTACCAACGGTTCCTTGAACCGTTGGTAAAAACAGCTCAATAGAGCCTATACCAACGGTTTTCAAACCGTTGGCATAGGCTTTGCTGTGCAAATTGCACAGCAGCCTGCAATTTTCACAGCAGGTCTCATTTTTGGGCATTCACCCTCGGTTTCAATTAAATTTTCAATCCAATTATGCCATCATTTTCAATTCATTTTTCAATCCAATTATTGTACCTGTAACACATATAATGCATACATATAGAGAACAAACCAACACATACAAATAATGAAAACCAACCAACCAACACATATAATGCATCCTGAAAATATACTCATCCATAATTAAATTAGAATTCATAACATAATTATAAACATACATAATTCATTTAGAATTCATTTTAAAATTTAGATGACAATCATATGTGGAATCCGGAATTCAATTCATAATTTGATTGGTTTTTCATATACCATATATTTTTAGTAGAAATGATATCCATTTTAAACAAAATACATACATCTGGAATGATACCGGTCACACCGTGCCTCGAATTGAGGCGAGGTTAACTCGTACACGTCACAAATGAATCATTGATCGTTGTCCTAAAGTATCAACATATTCTGAAATCGTTTGGTCGGTTTTGCGTATGTCAGTTGTTGTTTTCACTTAAAATGAAGTGTTTTTTAAATAAAAGAGAGACACTTTGAATGGTGTCGGCCACACCGAGTCTCGTATTGAGGCGGGGTTAACTCGTACACATCACAAATGACCCATGGATTGTTGTGCTAAAATATAAACACAATCAGAATGCATTTGGTTGGTTTTCCGTATGAATTTAAAATGTAGTCCATTTTAAAGAAAAGAGATACACTTAGAGTGGTCTCGGCCAAACCGCGACTCAGATTGAGGCGTGGTTGACTCGTACACGTAACATATGACCCATGAATCGTTGTCCTAAATTTTCAACAGATTCCGAATGCGTTTGGTCAGTTTTTCATATGTCAGTTGTTTATTTCACTTATAATCTTGTCCATTCTAAACAAAAGAGACACAGTCAGAGTGGTACCGGCCACACCACGTCTCGGATTTAGACGGGGTTGACTCTTACATGTCTCAAATTACCCATGGATCATTTTCCTAACGTATCGACACAATCCGAATACGTTTGGTCGGTTTTCCATATGCCAGTTGATGTTTTTCACTTAAAATGACGTCCTTTTGAAACAAAAGACGGACACTATGAGTGGTGCCGACCACACCACGTCTCCAATTGATGCGGGGTTGATTCGTACACGTCACATATGACCCATGGATCATTCTCCTAAAGTTTAAATGGAAACCGAATGCGTTTGGTCAGTTTTCCGTATGTACTTAAAATGTTGTCCATTTTAAACAAAAGAGTGACACTTAGACTAATCCTGACCACACCGCGACTCAGATTCATCCCGGGTTGGCTCGTACATGTCACATATGACCCATGGATCATTGTGATAAATTATCAAAAGATTACGAATGCGTTTGGTCGGTTTTGCGTATGTCAGTTGTTCTTTTCATTTATAATCATGTCCATTTTAAACAAAAGAGACAGAGTTAGAGCGGTGTCGGCCACACCGCATCTCGGATTAAGACGGGGTTCACTTGTACACGTCACATATGACTCATGGATCGTTGTGCTAAAGTATCACATCAGAGCATGCCTCATCCCATAACCATATTAGTAGGGTACCCTCGTGGAAAGCCCCGCCCACCCCCGTGGACAACCCACCCACCCCCGTGGACACCCCCTACCCCCTAGACAGCCCAACCACCCCCGTGGACAGCCCACCCACCCCCCTCGACACCCCTTCTCTCTATGGACAGCCCCCCACCCCCTTGGATAGCACGCCCACAACCCTGGACACCCCTACCCCCTGTGGTCAGTGTTGTACCCCTCTCTCTTGGATTTTAATGATCACAATCACTCTCATCGTGTTCTAACTTGTTTTCAAGTTTTTTTGATGATAGGAAAAAGGTTGCCAAAGAGTTGGCCCAAGAAGACTGGAAAAGGACTCTCTGAGTCCACCGGCCAACCGGTGGATTTCCACCGGCCAGCCGGTGGATTTTCACCGGCCAGCCGGTGGTCTCTGGCAGAAGCAATGCTCTCTGCCAGGTTCCACCGGTCAGCCGGTACCTGACCACCGGCCAGCCGGTGGAACCAGACAGTAGGCCTTGCCCACTGCCAGGTGCCACCGGACGACCGGTGTCTGAATCACCGGCCAGCCGGTGGAACCCAGACAGAAAGCTCTGCCTTCTGTCTGGAGCACCGGCCAGCCGGTGGCCAAGCACCGGTCAGCCGGTAAGCCCAGTCAAACTAGCCCTTGGGCTTTGACCAGACTTGCCCACTTGACCCCCAACGGCTCCGAAAGCCCTCCAACGGCCATATTGAAGTATTTGGGGATATTTCTCCTATAAATAGATGAGGATGGATGCCGGGAACAAACCCCCGATACATTGGAATGATATTTTGATCCCTTGAAGCTCTAACGACAAATCTCTAAGGCTACTTGTGATCCATTTCCATCCTTGAAGCTTGGGCTGCCTCTATATCAACTACTCTCACACTCTTGGCGCTCAAGGCTTCCTCTAGTTTGTTATAATTTATTTATTTCAATTGTTTAGTTCTTCATTGGGTTTGTATTAAAACAAACCATCCTTTTCTTCCTCACTTTCATTTTGGGTTTCTTGCTACAACCTATGGACAGCCCCCCACCCCCTTGGATAGCCCGCCCACCCCCCTAGACACCCCTACCCCCCGTGGCCAGCCCACCCACCCCCCCTGGACAGCCCGCCCACCCCTCCTTGACAGCCCGGCCACCCCCGTGGACAGCCCGTCCACCCTTGTGGACAACCCGCCCACCCCCGTACCCCCCTGGACACCCCGTACCCCCCTGGACACCCCGTACCCCCCTGGATAGCCCCGCCCACCCTCCCAAACAGCCCACACCCCCCTCCCCTGCAACCCCACCACCACCACCTAGACATACCACCCCCCCTGGACACCCCACACACCCCTCCCCCACCAGGACACCCCACCCAGACCCCCAGGACAGCCTACACCCCCTAGACAGCACTGCCCACCCCGTGGACAGCCTTTCCCACCCCCGTGGACACCCCCGCCCACCCCCGTGGACAACCCACCCACCCCCGTGGACACCCCCTACCCCCACAATCCATTATCCAAAACATATCAAATTGGTTTGAACACAATGCATAATTCCCACAATCCATTATCCAAAACATGTAAACGTCCCAACTCTGATTTACATGTTTTGAACACTCTCCTTCCAAACATAGAATACAAAAACATTAAATAAGTCTTCACAAACACAAACAATATCCTATTTAGATATTAATTTCAATAGTCAATTAAACCACCAACACCTGGAAAAAATCTATTCATTAAAACAACTACAACAATATGGTTGAGATCAAATTTTACCTATTCGTATGGGGTGTACCTATTGGGATGGGGGGTGCTGGTGTTCGGATTCGCGAGAGAACCTGAGCGAATAGATTAGGGCTCTGTCCGAATGGGGAGAGGAGATCTCGATCTGCAATTTGGGGGAAACCTTTGCCAACAGTTTATAAAAACTGTTGGCAAAGGCACACATTTCCCAACGGTTCACTGGAACCGTTGGGAAATGGTTGGGTTCACTGAGTTTTCCCAACGGTTCCACTGAACCGTTGGGAAATGTGTGATTTTAGCACCCTTTCCCAACGGTTCCAGTGAACCGTTGGGAAAGGGTCCACTGAAATTCTCTTTGCCAACGGTTTTCTTAAACCGTTGGCAAAGGCTCACTATACCAACAGTTTAAGCAAACCGTTGGTATACTGCCTTTGGGAAAAGACTAAATTCCAGTAGTGTCACCTTACCATTGGTTCTTCCACATCAGGTCCTCCAGATCCCCCCACTATTGAAGAAACCTCTGATTAGATGACTCCCTTCATCGAGTATCTCCATCATGGCACTCTCCCACTAGACAGAGCCAAGCATGAGTGAATTCACCATAGTGCAGCTTAGTTCACCCTCCAGAGTGGGCCCAATCTTGAGAAGACTCTCTAAAAATTTGGGTTTGATGTAATTATCCTCTACTTCATTCAAAGAGATGAGATTCCCCAGGTTATGCGGGAATTTCATGTCGGGTCTTGTCGTACTCATCAGACTGGGTTGAATCTCTCTCACCATATTTAAAGGTTGGGATACTTCTAGCCCACCATGGTCCATGATTGTATCAAGTTATCCAAGAGGTGTCATGAATATCATATCCATTCCAAATTTTTTCATCGACCACACTAAAAAGTACGCTTGGTACTTTGTGTTCTGGGGACTTGATGTTGTGGGACCATATCCACTAGCGACAACTCACTAGTGTAGGTTCATTCTGACCACAATGGATTTATTTTCCAAGTGAGTAGAAGTAGTCCCCCTTAAGGAATTCAAGGCCTTTTCTATTATTTATTTCATGAGATCAAACATAATTTATCGATTCGGAGTCCCTCACACTGTTCTCACCAACAATGGCATCAACTTTTGGGTGGCTGAGCTCAAGAAGTTGTATGCTAAGTATGAAATCTGGTCCAACCACACTTCTCACTACCATGAAAAATCATATGGATAGATCAAGGCATTCAAAAAAACACTCTCCAATATTCTATAGAATATAGTGGGTCAAAACAAAAAAAATCCCAGACAAACTCCTCAATGCTTTTGGGATTATCAGATGATGACTCACAATTCCACTCATGTGACTTCATATTCCATGGTGTACAGAACAGAGGTAGTCCTGCCCATTGAGATTTAGTTTCCATAACTTCTCATGGTTTTCTATGATCATCATACATTAGACAAGATAGCAGAAGTTCATCTATATGAATTGGAATCCCTTTATGAGAACAGGCTTTAGGCCTTGAATAATCTTGAGAGGCACCAGAAAAAGATAGCCAGAGCATTCAATAAGAAGGTTTTCCCTTGTTCTTTCTTCCAGGGTGATATGGTACTGGCTCTAAGGATGTCGATGATACCTAGTAGGAATCCACCAAAGTTGAATCCCAAATGGGAAGGACCTTATATCATTCACAAGGTTTATCTCAGCGATGTGTATTCTCTGGTCATTATAGAAGGGGGTCGTATCACTCCTCCAACCAATGCTAAGTTCCTTAAGAAATACTTCATAAAAAGAGTCATCTTATGGTTTGAGTTCTACGAACTTAAACTAAGATCCCCAATGTCCTAGTTGCATGATAATAAACTATGTAACATCATCATCCTTACTATATGACATTAAACTTCACGGATACGTCCCAGGCACATGATGTTAAACTGGGTGTCTATGGTCTAAAATCTATGACCTTAAACTATAATCCTATGGTCCAAACTCTATGACCTTAAACTATGAGCCCCTAGTCCAGGTATCATGAACTTAAACTGTATGTAGTACTATCCTTACTGTGTGATGTTAAACTGCATAAACTCATCGTTGCAACATGACATTAAACTGTGATGCATCATCTTAGTTGCATGACGTTAAACTATGTAACATTTCACATCCCAATCACATGATGTTAAATTATGTTCAAGTTCTTATTAGGAATGTGTCTTGTGGTGTTGGGCCTCCTTTTCCCTCATTCATGTTGGGCTACTTCATGGTGCTACACTATATAGTTCTGCTTTAGAATCCTCATCCTATGGTCTGAGCTCTATGACCTTAAACTAAGATTCTCGATGTCCTAGTCACATGATGATAAACTGCATAACAACCATGATATTCTCATTTGAGAGGATATTTCCCCCTAACATCAGTATTCTACCATGTCATATTCTATAACTACGTGTGTCTTGATTCCTATCCTCATGGGATATGTAGTGACACTCAAACATTTTGTCTTCAGGCCCAGCCGCAGTATCACAAACCTTTTGTCCCCTTGGTCGGACATTCCCTTTGGTGTTCCATGGCACAACGTGCATCTCTTGGATCCTCATTCACGTTGGGTTATTTTCCATGCCACACACTTCTCCTCTAGGATACATCACTTTCCTCAATGTCTTAGTTTCATGACAATAAACTACATAGCATTTTGCATCCTAGTTGCACAACACTAAACTATAAAGCATTGATGGTCCTTTTTGCATGACCTTAAAAGGAAATTACCCCCACATCCCTAAAACACGGTGTTAAATTATGCTGCAATATCCTAGTTGCATGATAATAAACTGTGTAACATCTTCATCCTTACCACATGACATTAAACTGCACAGATTCATCCTAGGCACATGATGTTAAACTGGGTTCCTATGGTCCAAAATCTATGACCTTAAACTAGGATCCTCTAGTCTAAGAAATACAACCTTAAACTATTTGTGGTACCAGGTTCTTTTATCCTAAGTTTAATTGAGTCTTACCACTAACATGCTCTGATGCACTAGAGCATGAGGCTTAAAGTGTTAAGTTCCACACAGACATTTCCCCAACCCATCTCCATACTCCAATTCTTTCTAGGTTCATATTTCCACCATATTTTACATCCAGACATACCCCATAATAGTGATAGCTATGCCGCTTTGGATCGCATCCTATCTTGGGCTAACACCCTAATGGATCTTTGGCAACAAATAGCATATCATGTGTTCCAAATTTGGTCAACAATTGATTCTGCATTTTCATGCCCTACCCTTGACTGGTGATGTTGTGCACTATGTGTTGCGAATATGGTCAAAAATGGTCATGTCCATCATTCACCCCTTCCATGATTTGGACCTCAAAATTTTCAATTTACACATTCCCACCTCCCTTTGTTCTAGTAGAACTCTTAACACATTTGGTGTTTCTCCTATGTTCATTTGTGCACATTGAGTGGGAATTTCGGTATCATCGGGACATTCTCAACCCAACATTTCATCACCCCTGTTGTATGCTTATACATGTGATAGGGAAATCCTAACACCACTCTTAGTTTTCCACACCAATCATGGCTCACATGGGCTTAAGAGTCTTGGTAGGGTTTGTACCCACATAGAGGAGCTGCAAAAGCTCACTGCTCCAAACTCTATGACCTTAAACTAATATCCTCTCCGTGATTCTCTCAAGAATGTGTTGTGTGGAATTGAGCCTCTGTGATCCTCATTCACGTCGGCTTATTTTTTCACACCATACACATCCCCTCTAGGATACCTCCCCCTCAATCGGCGTCCTTATCGCATGACATTAAAATCCATGGATCGGTCCTGTCATATGACCTTAAACTATGAAATTATTATCATGTCCGCTTAATGAAAAACAACATTGCATTGTGGTGTCCTAGTCCTCTCCTTATAGGACATTACCCTTATCACTGGTCATATACCATGACACATGTCAAGACCTACATACGACTTGATTCCTATCTATGAAGGATCTGTAGAGACACCCGAACCTCCCATCTTGGTTTGTCCACTCAAAAAAAGATGTATAATGCCATTGTTCTCTATGTGTGTATGGATCAGACCTACACAGGGAAATTTCCATTTCAAGAACTACGTGTGGCTTGATTCCTATCCTTATGGGATACAGGAATTGTAGTGACACCCAGATCATTAATTCCAAGTCCATCCACAACATTACTTCCCCTTTTCATGTCAGTTTATCTCAATACTCACTGCATGACTTTAAACAGCATGTATTTACATAACTATGTGTGGATTGATTCCCATCATTATAGGATATGTAGTGATGCCTGGGCACTTTTCCTTTCAGTACCAATGGAAATATTTCCCTCCTTTTATGTTGGTTCATTCAGGTCTGAGATCTATTACCTTAAACTATATGTTTAAGTCAAAGCAACATGACTATAAATGTATGCAGTTCTCTCTTGGAATGTGTTGTGTGTAGGCCTCCCTAGTCCTCATTCATGTAAGGTTTATTGTAACTCCACACCACACATACCCATTTAAGAAATTATTCCTCTTGGTCCAAGATCTATGACCTTAAACTATGAGTTAATGTCTGTACTCATGACACTAAAATGTGACCATACCCTGATTAAGTTAAGGATGCCACGTGATAATTATAGGATGCTTCAGATTCCTCTCTAGAGAGGATTGGCTCCATCAGTGTTGGTCTTCCACTATGTTTTGTATTAGAACTATGTGTGGCTTGATTCTCATCCTTATGGGATACATAGAGACACCCGAACATTTCATCTTCTGGCCTATCCATAGGTTCATTAACCTTTTTAGGACCTCTAGCCTCAGTTATGATCCAAGCATTGAAACCTTAAACTTTATGTCATTCATCTTAAGGTTTTTATGCAATACGTGAGCCTCCTTGTCCTCATTCACATTGAGTTTTTATCTCCTATGTGTTTTGTACATACCCTAGGCTTGAGAATTTTCTATTAGTCTAAGCAACATGAATTTAAACTATTTTACATGGTCTAAAATTTATGACCTTAAACTAAGAGCTTCGCTATGATTTCACCCCTTATCGTATCACATGTGCCTTCTTCCCATATTTTTTCCTAATACTTGTTTGGTACAAAATCCCTTTTTGGTATCATCCACATCGGGTTTCTTTCCCCCGTGCCACATAATTATTTTGGGAATAGAAACTATACAGTCCATGCCACATGACTGTAAACTGTTTGTTAGGGTCTAGACAATATGACCTTAAACTATGTACAATGTCCCTATCACATGATGTTAAACTGTGAGACACGTCTTGATCATATGACGCTAAACTGAACCATGTTTCATCCTCATCGTACGACGTTAAACTACATTTTCATCATCCTTATTTGCATGATGTGAAACTGTAATCCATATTAGGTCCTTTCCATAGAGTTCCTTTCTGGAAGATGGGTTTGATCTTTGTTCAGACCAATGCGCCTACACCAATGTGATTTAAGTTATGGTGGCGTAATTTCAAGAGTGTTGGAATCCTTTCAAACATTCCATCACTCCACCTCATGTTTCACATGCCCCTCATTTGGATCCTCATCCTCTTTAATGTCTGAAGGGACCCCCTAACATCTTGGTTATGCCACTTTGTCTCACTTACCATCCTAGGCCAACATTACAAAAGGCATCAGATGACATTTTGAGATAGGTCTTGTGTTTTGAATATGGTCAATAGTCAACCCTTGTTTGTTTGTCCCCATTTTAGGATAGCAGTATAGATATTGTGTTTTGAACATGATCAATAGTTATCCTATGCCAATATTCCACCCTCCCTATGTTATGAATTTTGGGAACTGTGATTAAAACTTTTCATTCCCCTTTGTTTGGATTGATTCCAACTCCCCTAGCGTTATCCTGTTTGTGCATTAATGCATGTTGGGAGAAGAAAATTGGCTATTCCAATAGTCTTGTTATCCAGTCACAACCCCTCTAATCCCGAACACTCTGATTTGTTAGCAGACCTCGAGTATTCAATGATTATCCAAAACTCTCATGCGAAGTGAATGATTATGTGATCATCCCTTGTTTCTCACACCAGGCATGACCCATGCAAGCTTAGGGATTGTTCATTGGTGGTTTCAAAAATATGGTTAAAGTGAAATAATTAAAACAATCAAGAATGTGTCTATTCACACAATTCAAATAGTAAGTACATTTCATAAGTTTAGAAAAACACACCCCTTATGGATTTTTCCCTTCAATGGAACACTTCAACTCTACCACCTTCTAGCGTGTGGCCTATAGGGTCTGATTTCTCATTCTGAGATCTCTCTCTTTATCAATGGCTTCAGGATGGAGCTAATCAACCCTGATCTTCATCTATACTCACTCAAATTAAAGATCATCCACTTGAGGGATTGATTATTTTAGCTGCTCTTGTGTCTCCTCTAGCTGGACCTTCAATCGTACAACAAGTTCCTATTGATTGGTGAAAAGGTGGAACACTCATTCATTTTCTCTTCTAAGTGGTGGATCCTTCATTAAGACTCTTAAAGATTTTGTATATTATCATATTTCTTCTAGCACCATAAGATATCTAAATATTGACTATTTTCCCACATATCCTCAGCAAGATAGTCATGGATCAGCACATGAAGATCGCAAGCATTGTCCCTCCAATGCACAGGTAGGGCAGCCAACAACGAAGTGACCCCATTCAGATCACCCATTCTACTTCTAGGGCCTCAAGTAAATTCTTGACGCATTTACATTCCCTACACCAAGTTATTCATATTTCCAAGACCATATCAGGATCAGAGTCATCTAGCTCCTCGGGATCTGCTGGCTCATATTCTGGGAAAATGGCTAGAAGTCCAGCAGTAGGGTCCTCTTCGGCATCCTCTCCGAAGTACTAGGCTCTATGACATGGGGATGACCATTTTCACTTTTTTATTCTTCAGTATCCTCACCATCACCGGCTTCAAGTTCTGTCCCACTGGTGGAATCACTTGCAACCATGGTTTCTCGTACATTTATTGCCAAGGTCAGGTTAGCTTAAGTGACTGGATTCTCATGGATAGATGAAGTCGTCGGAAGAGGTCCTACAGATGTCCCAGACTCATCAGTTTTTCAGGATTGTAGTCTTATGATCACTACATTAAATATCCATCTCAATCAATTTTATCCTCATATGATAGATATGGTTCTATAAAGGTAGATACTTATGAGATTTGAGTGTCGATGGATCAATTTCCCAAGTTAAAACATGAACTTTCACCACTAGGGACCCTTCGACACTTGTTAATTCGATGATTGGCACTGGCTCCCCATAGACATTGTTAACATCCTAGGATTCCAAGGTTGTCTCTTTTCCCCCCTCGTTTGGCCCACCACTGGCCGCCTTTGTCACGAACCAGCCCGAATCAACCCTGAACCGGTCACCCAGACTAGCCCGCGACAAGTCCCAAGAGGTGTTCCTGATCCTCCTAGGATTACGACAAGCACCAAGGGAATCATTAGATTACACAAGGGAATGATTTCTCCCAAATATAAATAATCAAACAAACAGCGGAAAGAAATGGACATCCGAAAATACATTTACATAAAAATTGAACTGAACATTATTTGTACAAGAAACTGAAATTACAACTAAACCAACAACTCATCTGACCAAACCTGATAACCAACTAACTCCATGTGACCCCTCTATTCACTCTCCAACACAATGATCACATGTCTCCCAAGGTGGTCGAACTCAATCTAAAACCTACACAAGGGCTAAAAATAGAAGAAGACTATAGGCGTGAGTATTAAAACTCAGTAGGTTAGCCTGATATTCTATTCCCAATGAACATCCATTAAAATAAAATAAACATAAATTTAAAGTTTTAAATACAAGATATAAAGGTGTGTTCTCCAAATTATTTCCCATTCTATAAAAAATTTACCAGACCAAAACTTGTATGTTTTATAAACAATAATGTTAGTAACAATTTTCAAAGAGGTGCAACTTCAAAATGAAATTAGTTTTCAAGAGGGCTGCTTTAAAGAATGTACAATTTTAAATAAATCACACACACTGCTTAATTTACCAACCAAACACATTGTATGTCAATGGTGAGTACAAAATATCTAATGAGCACAAGTCACGGGAACACCCCTAGGCACTAGTTAGTTGTGAGCCCCAGGTACCTCGTATCTCGGTGAAGGTAACCATAATAAATATATGTTCTCGTGCATACGAGCCACTAGTATAGAGAATACCCATAACCTATTGGTCCCCCAATATCATCATCATCATAGTTTAGTTAGTTTTTTCATCGTCAAACTTGTTACGTGAAACAGGGGCCAAACCCCACCGGATCACTAGCATACTAGTACACGTCCACCCACCTAGATACTCGGGATTCCCTTTAGTGATCAATAAAGTTACACTTATTATCAAATACACATTTCACATCAAAATTAAATTCCCAAACCATAAACACACAAACATCCCATAAACTTTCTTCACATTTCTTTCATGAATCAATAAAACACTAAAAATTTTCGTAAAACAATTTCAAGGAGTGTATTGAGGCTTTGCACATAAAACTAATTCTAAAAAACTCTTTTAAGTATAAACACACACAAAAATAATACCCAACCATATTTTTAATCCCTAAAAACATTTAATAGAATCATTTCATGGACCATAAAACAATCCCAATTGACACAACATGGTATATACATGTAAAACACTCAATCTTCATTTTTAGGAAAGGCAAAACAGGCCTTTAAACATTTTATCAAAAATAACATTTGACAAAGTTATGAATTTAAATTTTATTAAGGAAGTGTATAAACACCATTTACAGCATCAAACACCATTCATAAATCCCTTAAAACACTCAGGTTACATATTCAAAACACAACCATTTTCATAAGGATGTGAAACGGTCCATTTTTTGGAAACTCGGGCCAAAACATGTTGTAAACCAAAACCCATTTGTTTGTAAAACCAAATACCAAATGGAAAACCATAAAAGGATCCCAAAATAATTTTTTTAATGCTGCCAATGTATTTATAAATCCAAACAAATCATTTTAAATTGAACTAGACACATAAAAGCCAACCAGTCAATTTACCGAACACATGACATGCACTCTTTAACAAAACAACTTATTTTAAGCACTTAAAACAGGATAAAATACAATTTTCATGACATAAATTTATTCAAGATACTTAAAAATATTCAAAATACCATAAACCAAATGCAAAATCTCATGGAATAATTTATCAAACAAGAGGAGTGCACATTTATACCAAAACAACTATATTTTTAAGAAAATAAGGCATAAAACATCATTTGCACACACAAAAATTAAAAAAAAGGGTTTCACAGCAGAACATATCATATAAATAATTTTATAAAATCATTATAATGATGAAACTTAAATGATAAAGGCTTGTTCAAGGGATATCCTACCTCAAATCCATGGCGGAAAGAAAACGCACACCCGAAATCACCCATTACGGTTCCCAACACTCTAGATCTATGAAGACCCACCCTAAACGAGCCAAAACCCCATAAAAATAATTCCAAAATAGTACAATAGGTCTTTAATGACCAGGGGAGAAGAGTAAACCAAAATAAAATGGAAGGATAAGAAAGAGGGAGAAGAAAGGAGAGGGAATATCACCTTGGAAACTAAAGGACTCTTCATCTTCCCTTAGATCTTTACCCTTAGAGAAAATTAATGGCATGGAACTTATTGTAGGTTTTACTTAGATCTGGAAGAACCATGGGAATTTTATTTGGGGTAAAAATAGTGAAAGATAAAGGATTTATGAAAGAGATAATTTACCTTAGAAAATTTGGACGATTTCAGGAATCTTGAGAAGTTTCGCCCTAATACTCGGCTAATATGAGCTCTAAAGAGTGAAAATAGACAATGGGGGTGTGCCTAGGTATCTTGGGCTCGAGTGGGAGGTATAATAACCGAAAAATGTCAAAAAATAAAAAAGATATAAAAGAAACAAATTATTATTTTTTTAACAGGAAATGGGCCCACGGGGTGGCCCAATACCTAAATAGATAACCCAAATTCACCATGATTACTAATTATTAATGGGTCCAAAAGGATATGTAGGCTTGAATATGTTAGGGGAGGAAAAATATGAAGTGTAATGGGTCAAAAATGTTAAAAAATGAATAATTTATAAAAGAAAAAAAAATGGTTTTAAATCTAGAAATGGGCTCACGGTTTGGCCCAAATCATGAAGTACCCACCCTTTATACAAAAACTCCCAAAAAAAGAATTGAGGCACCCAAATATGTATGATTAGATATATATTACACTTCAAAACTAAACATTAATCTCATCCAAAACCCAGGAAAAGGATCAATATTTCCAATGAACCATATCAAAACAAAGACATGAAAAAACTGGTGTGACAATTCTCCCCACCATTAAAGCTTTCTGCCCCAAAAAAGACATAGCACTTTCCAGCTTAAATATCAACACCTAAGGATTCCTTATCAATATGATCCATCCTCTCAAGCCAAATAAATATCATTCACAATTAAAGTAACTTAAGCCTCTTTCCTCAAACAAAACACCAACTCACAACCACTTCTTGATAATCAACCGATGGATAGAGTCACAACCTCCACAACCAAATTAAGAACCAAATTATTGGGCCTTCTTCCAATGAACATAACGATCACCCAAACCAAAGAGCACTCATGAAAACAAAATATTCCAAGGGAGTCTGGAATAGACTCCCCACCGTTAATAAACAACTATAACTAGACAAGTTCTTAGGATGAAAATACATGAGACCCATGGTGGGTCTCCCCACCATTACAAACTAACTAGAAATGAACAAACAAGAATTCAACATGAGCTAGAATCGAGCCTCCATCACACAAGCCCACCAAAAGTCTCCTACAACAACCTACCAACCCAAGTTGAGAGGAACACAACATGAACATTTAAGCCACCCACTCTCGAATGGAGGTGGAAAGAACTGGGCCAACACTCTCTACACGGATCCAAACCCCCGAAAATTAGAGAGGGGAGGGAAGGGGACCCAATCATTGGGACATTGAAACCAAAAAAAGAAACAAAGGAACTACCTCACTGAAATGGTATAGGTGTGATCTTAGCAATACTTCCCACAATCCTAGGACTCTTGACTACACATCGTCTTCACTCCAAAAACTATGGATGGAGCTCTGATGGATGAAGCATCTCTTGCCTCGCAGTTAGGATTTGATAATCCCAAACTTGTACTCCATCCCTTAGTTCCACACAGTACCACATAACACTCCCAGTAAGAAACAATAGATCAAGAGATACCATGAAACTCTCTTCCTAAACAACACATTTTTACCCAAATAAGAACATGGAGATACACAAAACTATTTTCTCTCACTCTGAATGAGGATAAGAATGAACAAGTCACACAAAAACACCCACTAAACATCACCGAGCACAACTACTACAACTGAGAGAATCACCATAAAGGGAAATAACTTTAAATCGATCCCAAACAATTCTCTATTTCAACAAATGGGATGAGGTATCATTCTAAGAGGTAGATTTAAAATTTGAAACAAATCCTTAGGTTGATCATCTGGAAAGCTTTCCAATGGAGAACCATCCGTGGCCACATCACAACATCCAACACATATTTAGAAACCCACTGAACATTACCCCAAAACCGAGCCACCAATAAGATCCCATCTCAAGACGCAACAAGAGTATGACTTCTAGATCATAAGGAAGCATAACGAATAGACAACACTTCTAATACATAGGATAAACCATCCATATAACCATTGGTTCATAACAAACACCATAAGTTTTCATCTCAAAACACTTTTGAAAAAAAATAAACTAACTTGGTGGATTTTCACATTCACCAATGGTGTTTCATCGATTCTCACTCACATGAACATTTATGTGCCACCTCGGGCACTCAAATAACATGCCATACCATCCATTCATCCATATATCCACAAAACCTTGCATGTGAGAACCCATGAAAACACCGAATGCAAAAACAAAACATCATCGTTACAAAAAAAATCATATACCTTCCAAAGGCACATTAACCACCAAATCAAAAACCATTTTCTGATTTCACAAGACAATCCACGCTTCATCAAGAACCATTTGATAAAAAAAATCTATTTAATTTAATAGAACTTCCAAAAACAACTATTCTATTCCAAATAGACCTTTCCCATTTTAAAAAATTCCGCAAGGTCTCTTTTCATAATTCGACAACCACAAAGGCCAAAACACCTTTCCAGAAAAACTCCAGCCGCTCAAAACCAAATTTCTAAAACCAATTCATCAGATTCAAACACTTTTTAACATCCAAAAACACCCCATTTAAAACAAATTTTCAGAATTAATTTAAAATTATTCACACTTTCAAAACATTTTATTTCAATAAACCATAATTTTAGATTATTGAAAATCCAATCCTATTAAATCATTTCCACTTCCTCCCCAAAATTTGTTTCAAAAAAAACACAACCTTCCAAAACCATTTTTATATTTAATTTTTGAAAACCCCTTTTCCAATTTTCAAAATCCAATCCTTCCTTTAAAACCCATTTCCATAATTCTCACATAATTATTTTTAAAACAAAAATTCAGAATTCAAGAAAGGTCCAAGAAACCCACAAAATGGAACTAGTGTCGGTGGGTGACTTGACCATATGGTTGGAGGCCATGTGTCAAACACAACACCAACACAGAGAGACTTATTAAGACCATGCCCTGGCTCTACATGGCTTTCCAGGCCCTGCAATATCACAGAGGCCATTATTCAGACTCCCCTTGTCATATCCCAACACCAAACAATCAACAAGAACAAAGGGCACTAATAAAACCGGACATCTCATGGAAACTCGAGGATCAGAATGTGAAAGAGTTCGTGACGCCCATCCCACACTTACCCCTAAAGTCCAAAAAATACTACTCCATCCCACAAATAATAAGGGCACTCTAAAAATAAAATTATTATAAGAGATGACCCCCTTTGATACCATTTTGTCATGAACTAGCCCGAGTCGACCCTGAACCGGTCACCCAGGCCAGCCCGTGACAAGTCCCGAGAGGTGTTCTTGATCCTCCCAGGATGGTGAAAATCACCAAGGGAATTAGTAGAGAACACAAGGGAAAAATTTCTCCCAAATATAAACAATCAAACAAATAGTGAAAAGAAATGTAAAACCCAAAATACATTTACATAAAAATTGAAATGAACATTATTTGTACAAGAAACTGAAATTACAACTAAACCAACAACTCAACTGACCAAACCTGATAACCAAATAACTCCATGTGACCCCTATAGTCACTCTCCAATACAATGATCACACATCTCCCAAGGTGATCAAACTCAAGCTAAAACCTGAACAAGGGCTAAAAACAGAAGAAGACTATAGGCGTGAGTATTAAAACTTAGTAGGTTAGCCCGATATTCTATTCCAAATGAACATCCTTTAAAATAAAAGAAACATCAATTTAAAGTTTTAAATACAATATATAAAGGTATGTTTTCCAAATTATGTCCCATTCTATAAAAAAATACCAGACATAAACTTGTATGTTTTATAAACAAGAATGCTAATAACAATTTTCAAAGAGGTGCAACTTCAAAATGAAACTAGTTTTCAAGAGAGATGATTTAAATAATATAAACTTTTAAAAAAATCACAAACACTTCTTAATTTACCAACCAAACACATTGTATGCTAACATTGAGTACAAAATAGCCAATGAGCACAAGTCACAGGAACACCCCTAGGCACTAGTTAGTTGTGAGCCCCACGTACCTCGTATCTCTGTGAAAGTAACCATAATAAATATTTGTTCTCGTGCACATGATCCACTAGTAGGGAGCATATTTATAACCCAGTGGTCCCCCAAAATCATCATCATCATAGATTAGTTAGTGTTGTCATCTTCAAACTTGTTACATGAAACATGGGCCAAACCCCATGGGATCACTAGCATACTAGTACACGTCTGTCCACCTAGATACCCGGGATTCCATTTATTGCTCAATAAAGTTAAACTTATTATCAAATACACATTTCACATAAAAATTACATTCCCAAACCATAAACACACAAAAATCACACAAACTTTCTTCACATTTCTTTCATGAATCAATAAACCACTAAAAATTTTCGTAAAACAATTTCAAGGAGTGTATTGAGGCATTGCACATAAAAATCATTCAAAAAAATATTTTAAGTATAAAAACACAACAAAACCATACCCAACCATATTTGTAAGCCCTAAAAATATTTAATAAAATTATTTCATGGACCATAAAACAATCCCAATTGACACAACATGGTATATACATGCAAAACACTCATTCTTCATGTTTAGGAAAGGCCAAACAGGCCTTTAAACATTTTCTAAAAACTAAAATTTGAAAAAAAATTATGCATTTCAATTTTATTAAGGAGGTTTATAAACACCATTTACAGCAGTAAACCTCATTCATAAATCTATTAAAACACTCAGGTTACATATTCAAAACACAACCATTTTTATAAGGATGTCAAACGGGCCATTTTCCGACAACTCGGACCAAAACATGTTGTAAACCAAAATACATGTGTTTGTAAAACCAAATAAAAATTGGAAAGACATAAAAGGATCCCAAAATAATTTTTTTTCATGCTGCAAATGTATTTATAAATCCAAAAAAATCATTTTAAATTTCACTAGACACATAAAATCCAACCGGGAAATTTACCAAACACATGGCATGCACTCTTTAACAAAACAGCTTATTTTAAGCACTTAAAAGGGGATAAAATACCATTTTCATGCCATAAATTTTTTAAAGATACTTAAAAATATTCAAAATACCATAAACCAAGTGCTAATGATCATGTAATAATTTATCAAACAAGATGAGTGCACATTTATACCAAAACAACTATATTTTTAACAAAATAAGGCATAAAACATCATTTGCACACACAAAAAATAAAAACAAGGTTTAAAAGTAGCACATATAATATAAATAATGTTAGAAAAACATTATAATGATGAAAATTAAATGATAAAGGCTTGTTCAAGGGATATCCTACCTCAAATCCATGGCGGAAAGAAAACGCACACCCGAAATCACCCGCTGTGGTTCCCAACACTCTATACCTATGAAGAACCACCCTAAACAAAACAAACCCCCATAAAAAATCATTCCAAAACAGTAACCTAGGTCTTTAATGACCAGGGGAGAAGAGAAAATCAAAATAAAATGAAAGGAGAAGAAAGAGGGAGAAGAAAGGAGAGGGAATCTCACCTTGGAAAATAAAGAACTCTTCATCTTCCCTTATATCTACACCATTAGAGGAAAGTTAATGGAATGAAAATTCTTGGAGATTCTCCTTAGGTATGGAATAACCATGGAAATTTTATTTGGGATAAAAATAGTGAAATATAAAGGATTTATGAAAGAGAAAATTTACCTTAGAAAATCTGGACGATTTCAGGAATCGTGAGAAGTTTTTCCCTAATACTCATCTAATATGAGCTCTAAAGAGTTAAAATAGACAATGGGGGTTCCCCTAAGTATCTTGGGCTCGAGTGGGAGGTGTAATCACCGAAAAATTTCAAAAAATAAAAAATATATAAAAGAAACAAATTATTTTTTAAAAATAGGAAATGAGCCCACGGGCTGGCCCAATACTTGAATAGATAACCCAAATTCACCATGATTATTAATTATTAATGGGTAAAAAAGGATATTTAGGATTGAATATGTCATGGGAGGAAAATATGAAATGTAATGAGTAAAAAATGTTAAAAATTAAGTAGTTATAAATAAAAAAAATATGTTTTTAAATCTGGAAATGGGCTCACGGTTTGGCCCAAATCATGAAGTAACCACCCTTTCTACAAAAACTCCAAAAAATGAATTGAGGCACCCAAATATGGATGATTAGATATATATGACACTTAAAAACTCAAAATTAATCTCACCCAAGACCCAGGAAAAGGATCAGGATTTCCAATGAACCAGATCAAAACAAAGACTTGAAAAACTGGGTGTGACAGCCTTGGCCTCGACCGGCTCATTGCCTGGCTCAGCTTTGGATGTAGGCTCAAAGGAATGTCCCTCCACATCCATTGGCATGTTCTCACCACCTGCATTGGTAGATCCTTGATCAACATCGATGTTCTCCTATATAGGAAGAATCCTGGTTAGTGGATCTAAGTTTTGAAAAGGGAAGGGTCTAGGGGGTATAAGTTAAGTCTTACTTGGAGATTTTTGGAGAGCCCCTCGTCAGAGCCTATAATCTCGCCACTCTCCTGGGAACTCCCTTGATGAACCATTGTCCCTTGGGCTTCCCCACCACCAGGCTCTTCATCCTCATCCTCTTCTTATTCTTCTTCTTCCACTTCTTCCTCAGCCTCTCGTTCTTCTCCTTCTGCTTCTTCTTATTATTATTATTATCCATCACCATTGTCATCTTTGGCCAATATCTCTTATAGATCATGATTGTGACCAAGAATTAATTTCACCAGGAGGTTAAGTTATTTGTATTGTCCCCATTGGAATGTATATGCATCCATGGATGTCATGTACGCATTCCACCAGTGAAATTCCACCCCGTATACCACCTGGATACGCCTGATTTATGGTAGTTCAAGCCCAGTGTGTGTCAGTCTCTACTATAGGTCTTCAGTTGATAATGATTGTCGCAACATCCTCTAAGAAGACCAGAGGGTTGGGAAAATGGAATCGACATTCAATTGTAAGATATATCTTATCTGATTCCTAGGGGATTCTTTGGATGACCCACGAGGTCACCTTCGGGACCACCCCTCCTTAGAAGGCATAGGCGTAGCCACACCATATGACATCCTCGCCATCAAAGTTCCAGCTCATGTCACCCTTGTTTTCTTTATTGCCTCTTTTCTTTCCTCCCAGGTGGTATCCCATCTTCTTCCTCACTACTCTGACCCTATGATTGTTACCTCGATTTTCTGAATGAGTCTTCGCAAAATTGCCTCTGGGTATGCTTCCACCCAATGCTTATGATATTCTATTGATAGGCCGACATCAACATCTATAGGTGGTTGAGTGATGGTTTCACTAAAGCCATCATTCATCAACATGCACCAAAATTAATGGAGGATGTAGGGGTGATGCTCTTCATGAACCTCTGTATACATCTTATTCAACAATTTCTGAAGTCACCCGAACTTTCTGGTGAATCGAGATGGAAAGTATGGTTCTCAAAGGATCTTTACATCAATCTGGGAAACTAGAACACCTCCCTTGATTCTCTTCATATACTCTCTTTTCTCCAATAAACCTCACAGGTCATCCACCATCTAGGCGATCAGAGTTTGGAATGGGTGAAAGTTGAAATTTTCATGATTAATGATCTGGACCATGAGCCCTTCATCATTGAGAGTCAATGGTCGGACCCCATCTATGTTCAGAAGAGATGGACGTAGACCATTTCCTAGGGGATGAATGGTGTTTGGTAAATCATATCCTCCAAGATGAGTGAAAATCCATCCATACAGGATCTGGAATAGTCTACAGATCCTCCTAGGTGTGCCTCCCCTAGAGATGTGACCTGGAATACTGTAGAGTCTTGTCAAGATAGGTACCCCTAGGTTAACCTTATTATGGGCTTCCATGATCCCCTCCATTACCAAGGTTCCTAGGAGGACCCCCATTCTTGTGTCCCACACCATAAACAACCACCCACTTAGGAAGGCAACAAGAAAGGAAGCATATCATACCGTTGGGTCCCAATTCTCATCCATTTTTTACCCCCATGATTGATATTCTCCTGCTTCCAGGATCACCCAGTATGATTCCACCTTTCCCCTCTACGATGAATTTGAGCACTACTTCCCTTAGTCTGGCATACTAACCTTATTATATTTCTTGAACAATATGTCAAACCACATCATAAATGGAATGTCCTTTAATATGTAGTCAATATGCATCCTCTCCTTCATTGCATCTAGCAGATGCCGTGTCAGGATGGGGGTTCATGCTCTATCTGCCCAGATATTCTCTGTCGGCAGGAACTCGTCATACTGAAGACCCTCCAGGGGAATGCCTTTGATATAGTGAATGTCCCACAAACTGACACCGACCTCCCCATGGTGGATTTGAAAAGTTTTTATGTCTAGGGACCATAGGCTGAACAACTCCAGCACTAGTTCTTGATGATGGTAGATGTGAAATTGCAACATCCATACGGCTTCAAACGGACTAATATTGCGCATCTCTTATCTAAAATCCTCACATGTTTATCACACCTAGTACACCCATTCCCATCTACTTGTAAAGTTACCCCTAGATCTCAGGTCCCAGTCCTTCTGTTATCCCATACATTCATATGTTATAATAATTCATAAGGTGCTTGTCTGGGTTGGGCACTCCTCAAGCACCAGCTCATCTCCTATGATTGTCCTGGTCTTTGAATTCAGAACATAGATGGCTATATTATGAATATACCTATCAGCATGGACATTAATAGTCATGTTGTACCACTGGAGGCTATCTTCACGTGTGACCCACGACCGTGGTGAATCAGTTTCAAAGTCGAGGATGACTACTTCATCCAGGATCCTGAAATTCCATAGCAGGAGACTATTAATTAGGAGGTAATCCTTTCGTGGCTACATCAGAATTCCCAAGAGCATCTAATTATTTGATAGAACCCTCCTAGCATGAAGTATTTAAGTACTCTCGATCATCTTCACTCTCCACACGACAATGGAATCCTCCCTCTCAGTAATAGTTTGTTGACCATCCATATTGATCAAGATTTGGAACAGTAAGTTCGAGGTGTGAAAGACTAAGGGTTAGCATGAAAAAGTGTGGTTTGTGTATAAGATTCTTCAGGGATCAAAAAAAGGCCAAAAATTTCAACTAAATTCTTAAGTGTGAAAGAATTCAATGGCTGTATGTAAGACAGTGACTGAGATTTGGTTTTCCGCATGGGATTCAGAAACTAACACGCATGAGATAAAAATAACTTTCCATATGAAAAGTAAAGGTACTATGCATACCCCCCCCCCATATTTATAAGCACTGAATGAGTCTTTTTTGCACATGAAAGGCACCTTATGCATTGGTATTTGGATTTTGTGCACACATCCCCACATACACCGTTCTTTTCGGTGTTTCCCTCAGAACCCGACTTTCTTGTCCCCTTTCAGCTTTGATTCTGAGGGGGAATTTGTTAGTGCTAAATTCCATATAAAACTATAAATGGACATCTTTGGGTAAACTAAAGATACCCTTTGACTCAATGGACCATTTCGAGAAGGTCAAGGATGTCACACATAAGTTTTGAGACCTGTTCACAAGACAAAAATCCACACGCAAGGGCCTTACATGCCCAATGTGATGTAAATGACCATCTTCAACCCTAGAAATACAAAGATGGTTAAGGAAGGTGTGAAAAATTGGAGAGGTCATCATGTAAAATGTTGGTTTTCACGTAAGTTTCTTATGCGCCCAATGCAACATCAAATGCCCTATTTTGCACCATAACTCTTACACGCCACTGCCAAGGAGTTTTCCTATATATAGAAGGGCACCCCTTCCCTCAGGGTAATGATTTAGAATTCAAAACATTGCTCCCGCTCATGCAAGACCACCTCTTTCATGACAACTCACAAGCCATGATCTCTTCAAGGTATAAGATCTTGCGTGATAGGTCCCCTATGGGTCACCCTTTGTGTGGGCCCACAAGGGCTTGACCCTCACTCATTTCCTTTCATCCTAAGTAAATTGCATGAAAAAACCCTTCTTATGCACACCAACTACCCTTGTACACACCCATCTTCTGCTCGAGGACCTCTCTTTTGTGAATAAGTATTCAATCATACATGAAACCCTCCCTTAATCTCCATGGGTTGCCTTTACCTTAAAGCTCCATGTTTGAGCCCCTTTTTCACACATCCTTCACATCTTGTGTACAACTCTCCTACCCATCCCTCCAGTCTTGCATGTAGTGATTTCTTGGTACCTCGTGCAGTGTCCCCTATTGTGTTACCCTAACTTTTGCTTTTTGGCATAAATATGATAATGGATTTTTCTTTTTGGCATAGTCACGCTAACATAGACCCCACTATTGACCGCTCCTTCACACCACTCTTGTTAGGAATTTTTGATGCCTTCCCTTCCCCAAGTGTGTGTGGGTATCAAATATGTAAGTCCAAGGGGTGATGAGTAAGTCCTCATCCGATTTGGAGGATGTTAAACTGCTAAGCCTCATCCTCCTCGACACACGATGTTAAACTTTAGTCTCACCTCGTGCAATGCACATGGGGTGACACACCTTGGTAATTATCTACACACACTTTTCTCCATGGGAGTGATGGAATTATATCCTCCTCGCATGGAATGAGAACCACTTCAGGCAACTTCCATGTGTAATCCCCACACAATTTCTCACTGACGCATCTTTCATGATGTGATGGTTTAGTTTATTGCCTCATCTTTTTTCTCACATTGAGTATGACTCAAATGGGATTAGAGGTTAGTAGTGACCATGACACCCTTCTTCCGAGAATCCCTCCTAAAGTAATCACCATACTCAACTATGTGGGTTTTGATCCATGTCTTCTAAATAGGGTACGTAGAGAGCCTCCATGAGGTTCGATCCCAACCAATAGTAAACTTCAGTACTCCCTCCTATGTATGTACCCTCATAATGTTATGCCTTCACTTTATGGGAAACATCCCTAAAATACACCTCCATGGGGTGTCTTGATCCATCTGACATCACTTTATCCATCACCTCACCCTTATCCCAGTGAGATCACTTCATCCATCTCCATCTATTTGGGTCATATCAGCGTATAATACCCAACCACATGCATCATTTACATCTAGTTCTCTAACCATGTGTAATATCCAACATGTATATGGGCCACTAACCATGCATAATCCCCATCATTTCTCTATAATGTTAACCATGCATAAGCCCCAATATGTCTCTGGGCCACTAACCATGCGTAAGCCCCAGCATGTCTTTGGACAGCTAACCATGCGTAAGCCTCAACATGTTTATGGTCCACTAACCATGTGTAAGCCCCAGCATATCTCTAGTCATCTAACCATGCACAATCCCCAGCATGTCTCCAGGAAACTATCCATGTGTAAGCCCCAATTCAATTCCCCATTCAGGAACTACATGGACTTTGATCCCTATCTTCTACACAGGGTATGTAGGAAGCCTCCCTGAGGTTCAATCCCATTTTCCATTCCCATCCTGGTCTTTCCTTTGAGGATCTATGTCTCAAGATGGTCATTACCCAGCTTGGAGGTTCCACTTTCTTCAGGTCCTCATCCATATGCTCCATTCTCATGAGCCACCTTCTTAGGTATCTCATCACCCCATATGAACTATGTGGAATTTGATCCCTATCTTCTATATAGGGTATATAGGAAGCCTCCTTGAGGTTAAATCCCATCACCCCTCACACTCCATCCATTCCATCTACTACACTTCATCCATATCCATCTCGATTATTACCCGAGCTACCACATCTCAATGAGATCATGCCATCTATTTGGGTTATCTCAGTGTGTAAGACCCATTCACCTCATCGCTGCTCTTAGTATAATTAGAGGATCTAACCATGCATAAGCCCCACACAATCCATATTCATCCAACTAAGAGTGATCATCTTGTGAAGGGAAGATAACCATGTGTGGGCCTCATAAACCATCACCCCTTTGAACTATGTGGGTTTTGATCTATGTATTCTAAATAGGGTACATAGGAATCCTCCCTGAGGTTTAATCATTTCTGATGGTAAACCTTAGTGTCCCACTCTTTGGGGTTCACTTCTCTGGTCCACCCTCAGTGGTGTCCAGATCAGCCTTGATAGTGTGAAACCTTCTCTTTATGAGACACACCATCTCAGGTCTGCTCTCATTGGGCATTTTGATCCATCCATTTGGTAAACCTTCTACATGTTCCCTCCTAGGGATCAACCTCTCTGAACTGTATCCATGGGATGTTATGATCATGATCATATTGTCTCTACAATATGTTAAACTCATGGCCTACCCTATGTTGAACATGGGATGCTTGAGGAAAACCTCAAAAGATATTCCTCTAGCATAAGATACCTTGTGATCACCATAGGATGCCTTGGGTTCCACACCCTTAAGAAGAAATCTTATAAGGAAGAATATAGATGTTACAATGTTCCATCATCTAGACATGTTACTGATACTCAATGTGACTACTCTCCTAAATGAAGGTTTTTTCCCTGACTAGACCCATTGGAATGTCCAGAAAAAAAAGAAACATAATTAAATAGAGTCCACAAAGAGATGGCACCATGAATGAGTTTCACGAACTACGACTAAAATATATAAGGGAGACTCGGACTAGGAGATGAATTCTGGGGAGGAATCCGTGAAAGGAGGAACCGACATATCATCATCTTGTTTCGATCAATGAGTAGATACTACTGAGAAAGTGATGAATTTTTTCCACCTTTGGAAAGTAGGAATGTGGGGTACAACACATCCATTAGCGAACAATGACACACACGCACCCAAAAGCGCGATATAAGGAGAACACGGATGAGGTGGATGTGCCTTGACAAAAATAATCGAGAAAAAATATTTTTTAGGTAATCCAGAGAAAGTTGGAGATCATGCTAGATATTACTAGCTCATGGTTTTTCAGGAGCTATTTGGGCTTCGTGGTCACTATCGTCTTTACCATTTTGGTACTTTTAGTTTCCCTTTGATTTGTTTTGTATTGTATGAAACTGCATGTTTTCATTTGGGGTTTCTTTATATATATATGTCTAAGTAGGTGTTGATTCTTGTATCTATTTTATCTCTCTCTCTCTCTCTTCCACATTTTTCTCTTAGAGGGTAATTTATCCCATATGCATGTTTATTATACCCTTGATTCTAGTTGACAACCCAGGGCCTACTAGATGTGGGACTCAGGAAGTCAATATCTCTTTCCCCTCATTGTGGTATCTTTGTGAGGAGTGGGTCATGAAAGAGTTGTATTAAAGGTTTAGGTTTGAGGGATAGAATAGAGTTTGGAGTTAGGCACAAGTGAGGTTGCATGGGTTGGTAAGGAAACAATATTAGCTAAGTTTAGTAAGTGATGTAAACATGGAAGAATAGCTGAGACATGAGTATTTATGAACTCCTGTGATTTTATCCATGAACATTTAAGTTCGTTGATCCTACTAAATGAAGTTATATTGGTTGTAGGGTAGATACCTAGGAAAGGATCATGCATAATTCTTCTTTGTTCTTGTTTTTTTAATGGGTAGACCTTGGGATAGGTTAAAACCTTAAACAAGATGATAAATAATTAATTAATTAATGTTAATTATTCTATATTCTATGTTTAGGAGTTCTAACATTTTGTTCTTCTTATAGATATAGCTCTAGGTCGATATCCTTATCAGGTTCACACCAAAGATATTCAACAGGATATGCCAGAATATTGTCACAAAGTAGAGGTTGAAAATGATGAAACTTTGTTGTAGGAGGTTGATATAACTTTTAGTTCAATTCATGATTGGAAGGAGCACTAGGTTTCATTGGTTGTGATGATTCCACATGGATTAGTGAGGAAGTAGTGGTTTTTATTCCTCAGGGATCGTGAGGAGTCGATAGTTTCATGGGTCATGTTCTGAGACCAGTTCTAAGAAGAGTTCCATTATTTGACTGTGATGGTGGCTACTCACCAGGATTTTTTTACCCTTCAACAGGGGAGATCTAGTGTTTGGGAGTTTAAGATCTATTTTAGGACCCTTCTGTGATATTTTTCAGACCTATTTCCAAATGAGGAGTCTAGGATAAGGAATTTAGAGGAGTATTTGCATCTAGATATCTAGTGCTAGGTTACCCCGTTTATGATAAATATGTATGTTGAGGTTCTGGAGAGAGTAGAGGTTATTGAGAGGACACTAGCCAGAACTGGATCATTGCGAGAGGGGATTCAGGATTCCTCACAATGTAGAGTTGTGGTTTGGGGTTCCTAGTTGTCAGGACATAAGAGTTTTTGGTCATCCAAGGGTAGTTCCTAACCCCCATCATCTTGTTTCTCCAGGTGAGGCAACTCTCTACCTATTCCAAGAGATCAGACTCATGTTTTTTTTTACAAAGGCCAAGGTAATTAGTAGTGGGAGTGTCTGAACTTTCTGAGTAGTCAGTGTTTGCTAAGTGTTCTGATTCAGGTTCTCCCATTGAGGTAGTTTAAGTTGAGGCGATAGTAGTAGGGTGTTCCGGTTTGGGATCAATGGAGAGGAGATGGGGTAGGTAGAGTACATTCCTAAGATACTCCTCATCCTCATGTAGAAAAGCTAGGCCATGGAGGTGGTTGTTAACAGGGTTAAAGAGATCATAGAGTAGGTCATGGTCAACTTAATGCTTTAGTATTGCCAATTCCAAGTGAGTCAGATGTCATTCAAGGTACCCTTTACTTTTTTTCAATATGGGTTCACAATTTTTTTTGATTCAGGATATACACACTCCTTTATATCACCCACCCTTTTCCATGCTTTGGGACTTGAGGTAGAGAGGTTTCCAGTTCCCTTGGTATTGACTACGCCAGTTGGAGGTCAAGCTGACATGTATGAAGTTTGTTGATACCCTGACCTAGTGTTGGGGTAGCACTACTCTTGGGGATATTTCCTATGTTTATAAATACATCCATATTAATTCATCCTCATCAGGGATTGGTTGTATTCAGTGTATTCTATTGTGGATTGCTTCAAGAGGAAGGTTGTGTTTTATGATATTTATGGGGATAAAATAGTGTTTATTAGTGAGCGAGAACCTCATATGAATTATAGGCATATTCCATCCTTATCCTATTTTATGTAAAATATGATGTTGAGCTCATCGGAAGTAGTTTGTGTTTCCTAGGGTTGTGGAAGATTACCCTGATGTCTTTCCAAAAGAGGTTGTGGCATTACCCCCTCGATAGGAGATAAAGTTTGGGATCAAGCTGCAACTAGGCATATATCCTATCTCAATGTCTCCATGTAGGATAGGGCCTTCTAGATTATAAGAGTTGTGAGTACAACTCGATGATTTGTTATAATGGGGTTTTATTCAGCTAAGTGTGTCACCTTGGGGTGCACTAGTTTTGTTTGTGAAGAAGGCTGATGGAATTTTTCAACTTTGTATTGATTATCATCACTTGAACCAAGTTACAGTGAAGAAATAATTTCCTCTTCCATGTATTTATGATTTATTTAATAATCTGAAAGGAGCAAGTTGGTTCTAGAAGATCGATTTTTAGTCAGGATATCATTAGATGCAGGTGAAGGATGAGGATATTCAGAAGACTACTTTCCATTGTTGACATGGGTATTATGAGTTAATTGTGATGTAGTTAGGTGTGATGAATTCTCTAGATATTTGTATAGTGTTAATTAACATAGTGTTCAGAGAGTTCCTAGATAATTTCATGGTGGTTTTCATCTATGACAACATTGTGTACTCTGCGTCTGAGGAGGATCATGCAGAGAATCTGCATGCCGTTTTGGGAGTTCTTCATTGTGAGAACCTATTTGGGAAGTTGTCAAAGTGTGAGTTCTAGTCTCATGAAGTCTGTTTCTTGGGGGTGTGGTATCCCATCAAGGATTATCTATGGATCCTTTGAATATAGAGGTGGTTTTTTTTCAGAATCCCTCAAGATAGTGGCAGAGGTGCAGAGTTTCCTTGGTCTAATGGGATATTACAGGAGGTTCATTACTAATTTATCTTGATTTGAGACTCCTTTAATGGCCTTGACCTGAAAGGATCAAGAGTTCATATGGACTGACCAGTGTCAGATAACTTTTTAGTACCTGAAAGAGAAGTTTTTCATCACTCCAGTCCTTTTTTTGCCAACGGAGGGAGATCAATTTGAGGTTTTCTATGATGCTTCATGTCTTGGATTGGGATGCATTATGATGAAGTATATATTGGTTGTTTTTTATAGGTATCATTTGTTACATCCCCATGAGAATAACTATGAAAACCATGATCTATATTTGGCGGCAGTTGTGTTTTCTTTGAAGTTATGGCAACATTACCTCATTGGTGAGCATTTTTTGTTTTTTACTAGCTATAAGATCCTGAGGTATTTATTCTCCCAACATGACTTGAAATTTCATCAGCATCAGTGGATGTAATTATTATAGGATTATGAATTTTACATTTTGTATATTCCAGGAAATGGAAATGTTATAGTTGATGCGTTAAGCAGGAAGTAACGTATTGATGTCATGCATGAATCTGGGGATTCATAGAGAGTGATTGAATAACTCTCAATGATGCATCTAGATATAAGATAGGTTGAAGGAATATGTTTTCTTTCAGAGATGACGATGTAATTATCTTTGGTGAAGTAGGTGGAGGAGTCCTAGTTGGTGGTTTTTGAGGTGGAGGTATGGAGAGACCAAGTTGTTTGTGGAGATTCCCCTGATGGTTGATCTGAGTATGGATAACATTGGGTGTTGTTTCAGGGAAGGATTTTCATTCGTTTAGCGATCTATGAGATGGTTATTCAATATTTTCATAGTTCTCCATTGGTGGTACATCCCAACATGACAAATATGTACCAAGATTTGAGAGGTTTTTGGTGGCCTGGGTTAAAGCATGTAGTTGCAGAGTTTGTTTCTCAATGTTTGGTCTACCAGAAGGTGAAGGTCGAGCATCAAGTTCTTGTTGTTTTTATTTAATTGTTAGATGTTCCCTGGTGAAAGTGGGAGGACATCTCGATGGACTTCGTTACTGGTTTACCTAGAGCCTAAGGAGGCTATGATGATATATGGGTGATAGTGGATCATTTGATGAAATAAACCCACTTTATAGTGATTAGGGAGTCGATATTAGTAGAATTTTTTTTGAGGTAGTATATAGAGGAGGTGGTGAAACTCCATGTGGTCCCAAGGATTTTTATCTCTAATAAAGATCCTCATTTTACCTCCAAGGTGTGGAGAAGTCACCAACATGCTTTTGGTTCTCAGTTATTCCTTAAAACTACTTTTCATTCACAGATGGATGGCCAGACAGAGTAGACCATCCATACTCTAGAAGACATGTTGTGCTCTTATGTCCTGGATTTTGGTGGTTCATGGATGAGGCGTCTTCCCTTGGTAGATTTTTCTTACAATGATAGTTTCCACACCATCATTAGAATAGAGCCATTTTATACTTTATATTTATGACCTTACCATTCTCTATTGTGCTGGACTGGGGTCAGAGAGGTAGTAATTATCAGGATAGAACTAGTTTAGAATATGACATAGATGGTACAGGTAATTCGTAAGAGGATGAAGGTAGCGCATGATTTTCATAAATCCTATTCTGGTCATAGGAGGATACCTCTGCAGTTCGACATTGGAGATCATGTGTTCCTAAAGGTGACTCCTCATCATGGGTAGTGAAGTTTTAGTCATGGGAGTAAGTTTTCTTCCTGGTTTTTTAGGCCTTTAGAGGTGTTGTCTCATGTTGGAGTTGT
The DNA here is from genome assembly GCA_963277665.1 of Viscum album. Taxonomy (NCBI): domain Eukaryota; kingdom Viridiplantae; phylum Streptophyta; class Magnoliopsida; order Santalales; family Viscaceae; genus Viscum; species Viscum album. The sequence goes on from OY728120.1 coordinate 1,389,669,762, forward strand.
GGCATATCAGATAACACTTCCCCCATAGATGATCCAGATATGTGATGTTTTTCACATGTCACAACTCTATAGTTATCTTCATGACAACTCTCATGTCATTAATTGGGGATAGATCAATTTTGATAATAATGAGACCTTTGAGAAGCTACCTATAGAGATCCAGGACCACCATGAGAAGGTGTTGAATAGGCATTATATTCTCTTGGTTCATGTTTTATGGCAGTAAAATGGTGTGGAGTAGAGTACCTGGTAACATGATTTGAAAATGTTCACTTAGTACCCTAAGTTTTTTTATGTTTATATCTTTTTCTATATCATTGATCTTTTTGTGGATGTTGACCTTTCTGGTTATAAGATGGTTTCATCTTGTTGCTTGTTACTAATTTACTCTCATTTGAGAATTATCTCCCTTGAGAGATTATTTTGGAGCTAGTTGTTGTTTTTACATGGTTTTTCACTATTCTCCTCTGAGTGAGGTGTTTGAGCTCCTAAGATGATGAGATCTTTGAGTGGTATCTTGTGGGTTGGCTGTTTGGACGACCCCTTTTTTTTCTCTCTGGTTGGGTTTTGGATTCTCAAGGATGAGAATTGTTTGAGAGTTATCTAATATAAGGGCCCAAATCTATGTATTCTAATCCTTTATGATTTTCTGAGGATTGTGGTTCTCATAAGAGGCTTGGAATGAGTCTGGAGGGGTTTGGATGCTAAAAACTAGAAGCGGGGTGAATATGTGGCATGTGAGTGTTTCACATCATGTATTTGAAGTTCACGTCTTGTTAAGGATGGTTCACGAGGCGATTCACGATGTGTAAATAATCAATATTTAATTATCATAGGTAATGAATTTTTTAGAAATATCTCAAACCCAACATTTACATGATGTGTAATGGTTACACACTATGTAAATGAATTGTGAAACATGACTTATAAATAGAAGGTGGACTCATGTTTTCTCAAAACCCTACATATTCTCTTGAATTCTAGGAAATCTGGCATCCTTCCCTTCAGTTTTTTCAGATTCCTTTAATAGGTATTGATCCTTGTATTCTTTTCTTAGATCTGTGGTGATCTAAGTTGATTTGAGGTGCGTTACTTCTTCATTTTCTAGCAGGTTCTCCCTAATAAATCTTTTTTCCTCCTATTTCTTCTCACCATGTTGTGGAAATTTATCTCACATGTTTATAATGGGGTTTTCTAGGTTGTTTTTGGTGTGTGTTTTGGTGTGTCATCCTTGGAGGGGTGTTTTTCTTCTATGATAGGTAATTGGAGATCCGTAATGTTGGTTTGTTCTCGTGCGAAGAACGTTTATGCCTTTGAGATAGGGGATTCATTTATTCTATTTTATTTATGTGAAATAATAAATTGATCATGATTTATCCCTTTAGATGAAAATATAATTAACCTAATAATATTTAATTAGATTAAATAAATTAGTTATGATCACATGTTGATGATGTTGTTGCTTTGTACCATGATAGTGGTTTGCCGCATGATTTTCTAGATAGTGTGATATATATGATATGCATTTTTATCATGTTCTTATGCTTAGAGTAGCATGTTAAAATTGATAATGAGCATAAATCCTAAATTAATTGATAATTAATTGGATTAAGAAATTAAATAAGAGGCATGTTTGTAATTTGGATGTTGATGAAATTTGATGATAATCAAATTGATGTAATGCACATGTTTAATTGAAAATGATTTTAGATGTTATTAATGTAATTGATAAATAATGTGAAGCATGTTTATGCTTGTTGATAATAATAAAAATGAATAATAAATGATAATGGTTGGATACTCAGAAGCGTGTTTTAATTAATTGTTTAATTAAATATTAGTTTGTTATAGCTTGATGTCTTAGGTTACCTGTAGTTGGAACTTGTGAATAATGAATCAGTTAGTTCAAGATGGAATAATAACCAATTGTTTGATAAATATTATTTTTAGGGCATGAGTTTCCCTTCTACTTCAGAAGATCGGGTAACTTGGGTTTGGATCCATGAGAGCCTGTTTACGTGTGAAGGATGGATGCCTTATTTAAGGCCTAGATTGCCCTGTTGGTTATTTTTATTTGATTCATGTTGCCTTATGATGTTCATTGGATACAAGACTTGTGTTATTAGGATACTATGGCTAATACTGAGATGGATGATGTGATATAGGGTGGGGAGGCCTGGATGTGATGTGATCCTGGGATGGATGAGTCTGGTATGGCAGATGTGATGTGGACAGGGTGGCCTGGATGATGTGGTAGCAGTTGACACCTATGATAGCGAGATGAATTGGGATATGGATGTGGGTGTTGGGGATGGCACCATAGGTGATGGAACAGGTTGAAGTTGGGCTTACCCATTGATGTGATGCTAACAGATGGTATGCTCTCTTGTGAATCTATTTAATGGTCGACAGTCAGGTTTGTTTTATCTGCTTTCATTTTTTCCACTACTTGTGGTGGCTAGATGTGCTTGGTTTCATGTTTCCTCTTATTGGAATCTTATTATGGTTTTACTAGAGTACATGTATTGTGTAATGATTATAATAATGAATAAATAATTCTTAACCCATGGGGTTAGTTGATGCAGGGATGAAAATGATAAAAAGTTTTTAATCTTGATAAATTGTGGAGTAGGTTTGGATTATGCCTATAGGGCATGGACTTCACTCTGATGATTAATGTAATGTAATTCAAAGTGTAATAATGTTAATATTTAATTGATGTTTAATGAATTAATTAATGGAATGAAATGATAAAAAGAAAGAATGAATTTAATGTGTCTCTTTAAATGTTTGTGTGCTTATAGGATATTTGGTCTTAGTAGAGGCAGTCGAGAGTCTGAGTGACGTTATTTGAAGTTTATTTTAAGACTAGGTTATTTCCATAGTGTGGTTTTGAGCTATATTATATCGTGTATATTTTGTGATTTCATACGTTTCCCAACCCATGTCGGTTAGGGAAACTAACACCCAGTGGACTATCGGAGGGTGTTTTCCCCAACATCATGGTGTGAGGATGGATGGTTAACTACCCCCTCAAGCCCCTCTCTCTTATCTTGGTAGTTACTTGTACTGGTATGCATGAAGATTAGTTTTCCAATATATGTGTGTATATTTCTATGATGGATTGTGGTTATTTCATACACATGTATTACCAGATATAGTATCCAAAGGATTATTATAGGTATGACGTGTATGGGTTGTGATGGCTTGAGGTACTTACTTAGTGTATGGGCTATAATGTCTTGTGTTATAATACCTGATGTTTGATATACGTCATAAGGGATGGGGTGGATCTCAGAAACTACCTGTTTACTATATATGGATATGTGATATGGGATGATATGATGATATGATGCACAAGGTGCATGTTGTGATTCCTTGCCCAGGTGTCTTTATAATGGCTTACTTTTGGAGAGATATGTCTTAGAATGTGCGAAGTTAGGGTAGAGCGAAAAATGGTGGGGAAGTGGGAGCAGGGTACCCTTGACGTTCCATTACTTTATTATATGTTCTCTTCTATATAATACTTGGTGAGAGTTAGACATGGTGAGGCTAAAAACTTAGTATACCTATTTAGGTGATGAGTTAGTTTCATTGTTGCTTATTATGATTTAGCATGATTTATTTATCTTTTGCATGAAAGTATATTAGGATGATCATATTAAGTATAATATTATACTCACTCTACGTATATATAAACTATTTTTTAGGTCATTTAGAGCAGGTTGGAGATTGGGCTGGATATTACTGGATCATGGTTCTGCAAGATCTGTTTGGGCTTCGTGGTCACTATTGTCTTTACCATTTTAATACTTTTAGTTTCCCTTTAAATTTTTTATTATTATATGATATTTTATGTTTTAACTTGAAATTTATTTATATATATTTTTTTAGTAGGTGTTTATTCTTGTATTTTTCTTTTCTCTCTCTCTCCTGTATGTTTCTCTTAAAGGTTAATGCCTACCATATGCATGTTTATTATATCCTTGGTTCTAGTCGCAAACCCGGGGCCTAATGGAGGCAGGACTCAGGCATTCATTATCTCTCTCCCCTCATTGCGGTATCTTTGTGGGGAGGGGTCATGAAAAAGTACATTGTACTATAGTAGCAGTGGAAGTAAGTTTGCAAATCTATAGTACCCTATCGGTTCCACTAATCAACTTTTTTATGGTAGCCATATCGAAGTCCACACTTCTACAGTACTACTATCAGTGTTGTCGATCAACTCTGCTATTATGGTCATCATTGGTATAGTTTCTCCAAAATTTGGGCTAGGGACCTTTGGCCCCTAGATCCCTAACAAAGGGCCTCACCATGGAAGTCAAACCATAAATGTTTTAGATTAGTGTACAATATGGGATGCTAGTAGTTGTTCCAAATTCATCTGATTAATCAAGATCCACCATTCTAATAGATATATACCCAAGAAATCATGAAATCACCACCCAAAACATCCCCTTAAATGGGTATCAAACGATAGAAGAATGAGGGGGAGGATATGGCCAAAATAGACCTCCTTGAGCACCTCTTGACCTAAAAATGAAGGGGGTCAACCCTGAAAATATGAGTTTTACCCTCTTAAAAATAGGGTGGAGGGACTTTTATAGCATGGCCATATGTTCCATGATGAAAGGCCCCACGCCCAGGGTTTCTTTGTGGTAAAAAGGTCCACCCTTGGCCTCCTAGTGTGGCATAAATCCAGCTCTACAATACACGCCTCCTCTCAGGGGGTATCCTGAGACCCTACCTTATGAGGACCCTTCATGACACAACCCACATACTACGATGTGGTCCTTTACCTTCAATCACCCCTATGGCGCATCCCAGACACCACAACATAGCACTCCTCATGGTAATGCCCGACTCCCATACCTCATGGGAGCCCTCCATGGCTCAACCCTAGGTTGTGATGTAATGCTCTCCACTCCTTCCAAAAACAAACTCTTGTAACACATGTCATGCCACAATACCCTTGTTTTATGTTGTGGTTTGTTTCTTGCAGCCAAAATAAGCCAAGGGGTCACCTTGAACCCACTCTGATGTTCACCTAAGCACCCAAATTACCCCTCAAGCCTCTATCCACATCCAAAAACATCTCCTAGAGACATTCTGACCCTCAAAAACCCAATCCGAGTCTTAATTCACAAAAAATATCCATCTATAGGACCACATATTCAAATTTACTCCAAAAACAATGACTTGGAAATTTTTGGGTCATTACAAACTCCCCACTATAATGCTTCTTGTCCTTGAGAAGTCATGGGAGTCCTTCAGAAATCAATCTTGACCTACCTCAATCATGAATTCACTGTCAACCTACTGTGTTCCGTCCCTAAATGTGGAATGAACATCTACTATTAAAATTCAAATAGTAAGACACAATGTTCATTAAAAACTAATCCACCCACTCATCACCATCACCAACACCAAGATGGCGCTCAATCACACCTGTTTATCTTGAGACATTGAAGTGCCAAAAACTAATCCATATCGTGGACTATGGTACTCCCCACTATAAGAATCCTCCATGAAGACCGATTTCAGGTCATGGTGCTCCTCTCCATAATAATTTCTTACCAAAAATACACTTCTAGTGGTCTATTGACATGGTTAATGTGGTTTCCACCCCATCACACCAAATTCCTTTAAAAAAATAGTGTTTAGTCCTCATTTGGCTGACCTCTCCCAAAAATGCTCAGCCACACCCACAAACACTTTATTACATTACCTAATCATAATGACTAAACTACTAGAGGCATCACTAGATCATCCAAATGCCCACACTAGAGTCTGAACCCAACCCTCAGTGTAGTTCCACAGTTGAATCCTCAACCACCAAACCAACTATAATACTCTCTCCATAAGCATTATTGCACCTCCAATATGACTCAATCTCAAATCCCACCAACTCCAATATGAGCTCGATGCCAACACTCAGACTCATCCAACATTTCATCTGAATCCCAAATATGGTATTCTCCAAGGAACCAAAAAATGATCTTTTTCCACACTGACATCCCGATGCCATCTCAAACATCTATGAACCTATATCATCATATCCATGACCCTACAAATATGAGAGTTTTACCCCCATGACTGATTCGATGCTCCTCGTCATAAGATTATTATTATCATCACCTCACTAAACCAAAACACCCAAGCACCAACATAAAACACACATCACTACGCATTCTTGACTCACCAAGAACTCCATCCTTAATAGTCGCCCAAATTCACCAGTGATGAGGGTCACACCCTCCAATATCCAATGGTGCACTCCACACCATATGGATTACTTTACACTACTCCTTGATCATTGACCCAAACAGGTCCTAACACCACACATGCCCTTCTCTTCCTGATCCATGTTCCCCCCACCCTGACAACCAGTGTCAATGACCAAACGCGTATCAACCATACCATGGTACCCCAATCCACAAGCCAAATTGGAACCACATATAACCAATGCGCACCTTTCCCCATTCACAAACACTTTTCCTTGAAAAGACACATCAACCCTCACTCTTCTCTATAAAGGTATAGTGAACCTCCAAAAAATCCTCTCACGTGTTCTTTCCCACTATCCTAATCGATCTTATCCAAACCCAACAAGTGTAAACTCTTGTAAAACTCAATCGCATGACTTGACTCAAACTCCCATGAGTTACATCCCATCAATCCTAAGATCACATGCCTAAACCACCAATTGTGATCCTCTAATACGTAAATCTCATCTGACATAAAGCATTTTTCAATGCTTTATTTTCTAATGACCCAAGGCATCTCACTTGTTCCAAGGCTCGCTACACTATCACCCACCACCCAAGTGTCATTCAAAAACCACAAATGATTTATCCATGCTCCTACCGCACCACCTGAAAGCACATTCAAAATCAATAAGGCCAGACATCCAACTAATCTTACCCTCTCACCCAACACCACTCACGGTATCAAGGTTGGGGTATCCACATCCTTAGGAAAAAACGTTCCTATCCTTGGATCATCTCCAAGTCATCAAATGCTTGTACCAACCTATTAAGGGTCTCTATACATCTATTTAATGAAGGGAATATATAGTTATCATTGTAGAATGTATCTCCATAAAATCTGCATGACTTGACACCAAAAAACTACTCATGAGTGAAAATCATAGTCCAACAAAGTAGAATACCACCAAAAAGTTATATGGGAAAACACTATATAAGTTATTTTTGACACTTTAAATAGTTAAACCTCTATTTTTAGTAAAAACCAATCACACACAAACACACATATATCATGTGAATCCTATATGTCGAATATGATGGATGTGCATGGGCCTCTTTCCAATGTTATAAGATCCTAAACCATAAATGAAAACCTCCAATAAATGCATCATATTTGAATAAAAATCTCAACCATAATAATGAAAACTATGAGCCACAATCCTATAACCTATGGTAACCAGAACTTCCCACCATAGAAGGTGTTTATGACATACCAGTCTCAGGTTCGCCACAAGCTCTGAATTTCCCTATTCCCTGTCTACCATACCTCAAATAGTAATAAAAAGAAAAGGATGTTATGATACCACTTGTAACACCCTGACCCAGATCATCAGTCTGGGTAGGTGGGATATATGTCACCAAGCGTGTCTCCCCATATGTCAGAGGTTACCGACTTACAGTGTCACGACCCGTCCTCGGGGCCCGTGGCGTGACTACCCCAAGCCCGCCTTCCATAGGCCAGGGGCTGGCGACTAGCACCAAGGCGTAAATCTCGGTAAAAAGGGAAGGCATTGCCTTTGTAAAGTAAACAAGCACCATAGAGTAAGCAAGCGGAAAAAGTAACACTAAGTAAAAACTGGTACAACAATAAGTGCGGAAAATTAAGTGGGCCAGTATACAAACCCAAACTGAAAGTAAAGTACAACTCGAAAGGGAAAACAGCAACTGAAAAGTAAAAGCCGCTACATCGAGCTGTCCACTGGAAATCCCACCTGAAGGGTGGGTACAGATAGCTCCACTGCTCCTCGGGTTCTGCCGTTCGCTCCGAGTGTGTCCCACCCAGTGGTCCACCTCCCGGTACCGTCCTTCTTTGCAAGCCTCAACCACGATCAACGTTGTCCGTCGTCTGCAACCAACACAACGTAGTGCGGGCATAGCCCGTGCAAGGGTGAGTATAAGCTACTCAGTAGGGACCCCGAGACCCCCGAAGGTCTCCCAAAATCCACAAAGGATAAACCACAAAGGAAAGATACAATCAAAAAGTAACAACCGATACTGCTTGGATATATGCCCATACATATACCTAAGTCATCAATTCCAATACGCTCCAACCTCTAAGCCCAAGTACAACCCAGTCCACATAGGAAAGTATACGTATTCCACATAGGAAAGAAAAAATGTAATCCACACAGGACAGCACAACACAATCCACACAGGAAAGCAAACAGGTTTCAGCTCACACAGGTATACTTCTTCGAAGACGATAGAGATGATCACTGATCCATCTAAGTCGTCGGACCCACAAAGGATCGATAGGTACTAACCCCTGCAAAGACCCACACAGGATCGGACCCACATAGGATCTATAGGCGCTGGCTCACACAGAACCGCTGAGCGCTGGCCCACACAGGATTGGACCCACACAGGATCGGTAGCACTGATCCAAATAGGATCGCTGAGTGCTGTAGTCGTCGCCGTCGAATCCACTGAGGATCTATGTACAGTCGTCGTCGTCATAGTAGCAGTCGCAGCCAGCTCTAGGGTTCTCGCACACAGCAAGCTCGTTCGGGAGGGTCCGCTCCACGAGCCGAGAGGCTGATACATCAACTGAAACATAGTCCAGAGTTGATGTATCCAAAAGTTCTGTATCGTCAACAGGAACTCAACGTCGCAGACGGCGCGTCGATCGGACGCCCGGTCTGAGAGTTATTGGCTTTTTCGTCCTAGGGGCCCGGTTGGTTTTTAAGGCAAAACCAACCCGACCGTACTCCACCTACGTCCAAACCTCGGGCGGAGTAAGCCAAAAGATTCTTCTCACTAAGAGGAAATCAACAAAGTCTACGGCACGTCATTCGGACGTCTGGAGCTTAAGATATGAGCGTTTCCGCTCTGAGGGCCCGGTTGGTTTCGTGTACGAACCAACCCGGCTGAACTCAAAGTAATCTGAAACCTTGAGTGCAATATACCGAAATGACCGTCTCGTTCCAAGGATCGTGTCGCAGCTGACGGTGTGTCGATCAGAGGTCCGTAGCCCGAGTTATGGGCAATTGAACCCAAATGGTCCAAAAACGGGGGTTTCGGGCCCGGACCGACCCGGCCCGAGACCCCCCCCCCCCCCAGTCGGCCCGAACCGGGTCGACCCGGCCCAGTGAGGCCCGGCTGGGCACAGCGCACCCAGCGCGCCACCAGCTCGGCCGAAGACTGAGCTGTTGGCAAAGGGGGGGGGGGGGGGCGCCTGCCCCCCTGTGTAACCCCCCCCCCCCCCATTTATGGGGGCCGTTTGAAGTCCGGCCGGGGGAATTTAATTCTCTCGGCTCCTCCCTATCCGGTCGGCCAACCTGGTCGGCCGGTTCCTGCTCAACGGGACCGACGATGGCCGGTCCCCTTCCAGCTCCGACACCGGCGGCCCGGTCCGGCCGCCGGTCACCTTGCTTCGCCGCGGCCCCGGAACCATCCACGGTATTTTTGGGTGTCTCTGATGTGGCGCGATGGCGTCACGTCCTTGGATTAATTTGCGACACGGCGCGACGGCGTCGCGTCCTTGATCTTCTTTCCACGGCGTCGCGCGATGGCGCCGCGCATTTCCTTTCGCTTGATTCCGCGTGGTGCGATGGCACCACGCCTTCCCGTACCAAACCACAAAGGAATCAACATGAAAAAGGAGGAGGGTCAGCCATGTTTGTGCGGTTCGGCCCCATCGCGTTATTCGATAACAATTGGTTTTAATCCACGAAGATCCTCAAGTTGGTATTCACGAACAAATAAATAAATAAAACCCCTACCTCGGTTTCAAGAACGGTGCACGTCAACGAGCCGCGAAAGACGAGCGTCGCGGAGGTCGGGTGTCGCGGAAAACGAACTTCGATTCTGTTGTCATCGAGGTGCGTCCGAAGAGGAAACGTCATGGAAGAAGAATGTCGTGGAAGAAGTTCTCCGCGTTCTTCGGCGGAGATGTTCTTCGTTGAAGAACGGTGTTCTTCGTCGGAGTCTGAGGTGTTCTTCACATTCTTCGTTGAAGAAGAAGATGTTCTTCCCAAAACCTCTCAACGACAAACTCTAACAACAAAATAAAAAAATTTCCTTTCTTATTTTATTAACACAACAAACCTTATGAAAAATTCAAGGGTTTGAATTTTAAAAACTTACATTTAACTCACCACATTAAAACCATAAGTTTAATAAACTTAAGTTATCAACATTTAAGTGGGAGTTGAGAGGGGTTAGAGGATATAAAGGGGTGGGGTTAGTGTGGGCCCCACAACCCTCATAACCTCCCAAGGGAGGTTGGGTGGTTACCCAACTTCCATCCAGAACTAAACACTTAGAGTAAAAATAATAAAAATTGTAGAGTAATTATAAAATAAACTTCCACAATTTTTATCATCAACACTCGTGAAAATACAACTCTGGAACAGGAGTTCCTAAAAAATTACCGGCGCTGCGGTTCTATCAGTGCCCTCGGAATTCGATTCCGGGCACCGGTTCAAAAGATAGGAATTCTCTCTCGTTCGTTCACTGAACGTACCTGAGCTAAACTTTAGATAGAAATTCCGGGCACTCCGGGCCTCGGAATCAAGTGCCGTCTGAAACCGTGATCTTGTAAAATTCCAAAGAAAATTAAGAGAAAAAAAATCCCTTGAATTTTACGGGTCTTTACATTACTCCCACCTCAGGGCTTTACGTCCCCGTAAAGATACATCGAAAACTAGGGAAACAAAAGTGGGTACTGAGCACGCATCTGAGCCTCCCGCTCCCAAGTGCTCTCCTGGAGGTTCATGTGCTGCCATCTGATGCGCACTAGAGGAATCGACCATCCACGTAGGACCCTCTCCTGTTGATCCTCGATCTCCACTGGGACCTCTGCAAAAGTCTCCCCATCATCAACGTCAAACTCCCCATGGTCAATGATGTGCATCGGGTCGTGTACGTATCTCCTCAGTTGAGATACATGGAAGACGTCGTGCACCCGGTGCAACTGAGGTGGCAGAGCCAGGCGATAAGCCACCTCGCCAATCCTGATGAGGACCCGGAACGGTCCGATGAAGCATGGATACAACTTGCCGCCTCGGCCAAATCTTTGTAATCCACGTCGAGATGAGACACGCAAAAAGATGTGGTCGCCATCCTCGAACTCTAGTGGCCTCCGCCTCCTGTCAGCATAAGACTTCTACCGGCTCTGAGCTGTCCTCATCTACTCCTGGATGACCTGGACCTTCTATGTCGTGTCCTGGACCATCTCCGGTCCCACAAGTGCTGACTCCCCAGGGTCTGTCCAGCACAAAGGAGATCTGCAAGGTCGGTCGTACAATGCCTCGTATGGTGTCATCCCGATGGTGGAGTGGTAGCTATTGTTGTACGCGAACTCCACCAAGGTTAGGTGGTCCTCCCAGCTGCGACCAAAGTCATGGACACATGCGCGAAGCATGTCCTCGAGAGTCTAAATGGTCCTCTCCGTCTGACCGTCCGTCTGAGAGTGAAAGGTTGTGCTCAGACATAGCTGCGTCCCGAACGCCTCCTGAAACCCCTTCCAAAGCCGGGAAGTAAAGCAAGCATCATGATCGGAGATGATAGATGATGGCACACCGTGAAGCTGTACAATCTCCTAAACGTAAAGTCGTCCCAAGCTCTCCACTGAGCCCTGCTCTCTAATGGGTAGAAAGTGCGCCGACTTGGTGAGTCGGTCGACAATCACCCAGATGGAGTCGTGACCTCTGGAAGTGCGTGGAAGTCCAGTCATGAAGTCCATAGATATCTCGTCCCACTTCCACTTCGGGGCCTCTAAGGGTTGTACCAAGCCTGCTAGTACCTGATGCTCTGCCTTCACCTACTGGCAGGTGAGGCATTGAGAAACGAACTCTGCCACAACCTTCTTCATGCCCGGCCACCAGTGCTGTTGTCTGAGATCCTGGTACATCTTCACCACTCCAGGATGTACCGCCAAAGGAGAAGTGTGAAACTCTCTCAACACCTCCTCCCGTAAAGCAACCGGTACCAAGGTACATCCTCTAAAAAGGATTTTGTGCTCTTCTACAAAGGAGAAACCATCAGGTGCATGTCCTGAGGATATCTTTGCACGTCGCGTCTGACAGTCAGCGTCACCTCGTTGTGCCTCTCTGACCTACTGCAGTAGTGGAGGAGTGACTGTGAGAGACTGAAGGAAGGCTTCTCTATCTCTATCCACAAAGAATATCTGCAAAGAGGCTAGCTGCTCTGTTGCCCCCTCAAGTAGCTGAATGCCCATCCTCCTGCTGAGAGCATCGGCTACTATGTTTCCCTTCCCAGGATTATAGACTATCTCAAAGTCATAGTCCTTGAGGAACTCGAGCCATCGCCACTGTCTCAGATTCAGATCCTTCTGAGAGAAGATTTATCTGAGACTCTGATGGTCAGAAAAGACTGTAAAGCGCTCTCCCATCAGATAGTGTTGCCATGTCTTCAGAGCAAAGACCACTGCTGCTAACTCCAGGTCATGGGTAGCGTAGTTCTACTCATGCGGCCTCAACTGACGTGATCCATAGGCGATCACTGCCCGCTCCTGTATCAGGACACAACCGAGTCCGGTCCCTGATGCATCGCAGTAGACTACGTACCCTACTCCCTCCTCAGGAAACCTCAAGATAGGTGCGATGGTCAATCTCTGTCTCAGCTCCTGGAAGCTCTGCTGACATCTGTCTGACCACATGAATGGTTTCCCCTTCTTCATCAAAGCTGATAGTTGTGTTGCAACTCTGGAGAAGTCTGGCACAAATCTTCGGTAGTATCCAGCTAGTCCCAAGAAACTCTGCACCTCTGTCACGCTCCTGGGTGGCTCCCAGGCTAGCACTGCCTTGATCTTCGCAGGATCTACTGAAAATCCTACCTCAGAGATGACGTGTCCCAAGAAGTGGACCTCACGTATCCAGAACTGGCACTTCGATATCTTACCATAAAGTTGGTGCTCTCGGAGTGTGTCTAGTACAACCCGTAAGTGGTAGGCGTGCTCCTCCTCAGTCGTTGAGTAGATCAAAATGTCATCGATGAAGACCACGACAAATCGATCGAGGTATGGCTGAAAGATCCTATTCATGAGGGCCATGAACACTACTAGAGCATTGGTTACGCCGAATGGCATAACCAAGAACTCATAGTGGCCATACCGACATCTGAAGGCCGTCTTCTGCACGTCCTCATCTCGAACTCTGAGCTGATGATAGCCTGACCTGAGGTCTACTTCAAGAACCACCATGCTCCCTTGAGCTGATCGAAGAGGTCATCAATCTTCAGTAGCGGATACTTGTTCCTCACTGTCACCTGGTTCAGGCGACGATAGTAGACACAAAGTCACAAGCTCTCGTCCGCCTTCTTGGTGAACAAAATCGGGGAAGCCCAGGGTGAAACACTGGGTCGGATGAACCCCTTGCCCTGCAAGTCCTCCAACTGTACCCGAAGCTCTCGAAGATCTGCGGGGGCCATCCGATATGCTGGAGTCGATATCGGGGTTGTCCCGGGGTACAGGTCAATATAAAAGTCTACCTCTCTACGAGGATGTAACCCTGGAACGTCGTCGGGAAAAACGTCTGTAAACTGATCCACCACTGCAGGAAAACCAGGACTTCGCACGTCAACTGAACCTAGGATGAGGCTAGCCAACTGATGAGTGATGGGTTGTCCTCTCCTCCGTGGAAGTCCATCCTATGCTAAAAAGGCTCCCTTCTCGCCGGTGAAGGTGAACCTGCTCCCGTCGGTGCGTACACATCGCACCTTGCGCCTAAAACAGTCAATCTGTGCATGGACCGTAGATAACCAATCAATGCCCAAGATGACGTCGTAAGGCCTCAACACCGCTACAAGAAGATCCCAGTCGAAGCTCTCGCCTCCTAGAGTAAGCTCACACTGCCGGCAATAGTGAGTAATCGTCGAGTCTGCTCCCGTAGGAGTCTCTAGCCGTAAAGATCGAGCCAAAGGCTCTGTCGGAATCTATGAGCTTCGAACAAGGGCAGCGGCTATGAAAGAGTGACTCGCTCCTGTGTCTATAAGTACTGCGGAAAGGGTGGAATAGACACAGATAGTACCTCGAATCATCTCAGGTGCGCCGTGGTCATAGGCCTCTGCTGCCTGGAGTTGTGCCTGTCTCTGCCCGCCAGCTCCCTGTGGTCGGGGTGGACCTCCTGGTGGTGGTGGTGGTAGAGCCTCAAAGCGTCGCCCACCACCTGCTGCTCGGCCAGCTCCTCTGCCTCGTCCGCCTCCTCCCTGCGGACCACCACAGTCGACCCTCTGCCTATGCCTCAGTGATCCCTCAACCGTCTGCTACTCCTCGGCACGACGGGTCGGGCAATCATGAGCCATGTGGCTCTGCCTGCCGCACGAGTAGCACTGTCTATCTCTCAAAAGACTGGCTCCACGCTGTGTGCCCCGCACTGCTGAGCCAGTGTTCTGAGGTCGTCTGCCTGAGGGTCTGGTCTGCCTAGACCCAAGAGTCATCCGTCGACTGCCTGCTACAGAAGACTCTGCTACGTGCCGCCCTGCAGTGGGTCTCGGCGCTGGTGTAGACTCAGCAAGGAAGCTCTTGATCAAAAGGGCCCGCTCCAGTACTCCTGTCTGAGTCGGAATGATGAGGGAGATCAGTGATGCCCTGATCTCATGTCTCAATCCCTTCTCAAAGGTCTGGGCCTAGAAGAATGGGTCTCGTACCATGTCTGTAGAGTAGCGCGAGAGATCGGTAAATCTCGCCGAGTACTGGGCGACCGTCATGTTGCCCTGCCGCAGCTGAAGAAGCTCCTAGATGCGCACCGCACGGAGGGTGGCTGGGACAAACTCTGAGCGGAAGAGGCTCTCAAAATATTTCCAGAGTAGATATGCCTCATCATGCACCTGGAGCATCAAGCTCCACCATCGGCCCGCTGCTGCGTGCAGTAGGCTCACTGCGAGGATCACCATGAGGTCTGCTGGTGTCCTCACTAACCGAAAAACTCGTACCACTGCCTCCAGCCAGTCCTCGGTTGCCTGGGGGGCCGTCTCCCCATAGAACCTGGGCGGTCGCTGGCACTGGAACTCATGAAGTGCACTAAGGTGACGTGCATCATCAGCGGCTGGTGCTGGAAGCATCGGTGGCTCGGCGGGTAGAGTTACCGCCGGTGCCACTGTTGACAAAGGGCCCTGCACCGAGGCCTTGTCGATCGGTGGGCTGTCGTCACGCTCGACTCTCGGAACCCTAGATGGCTGCCGTCGTGGGGCCATCCTGAAAAGGAAACAGGTGTGCCACGGTCAGAACAGTATACCTGGTGAGCTGATACAAAGTAATCACAAAGAAAACTTGAAACACACACGCAATCAATGTTTTCGTGCATTAAGTCAGAAATCAGAAGTCAGGGTCCTGGTGTACGTATACATCGGTCGCCGCACCAACACTGGACTCCCTGGACTGATAACCACACTCAATACGCTAAACACTATTGCTTCACATAGGAAAAGATCAGAGTCCAAAGTTCTGTGGTAGAACCGAACTCCTCTGATACCAATTTGTCACGACCCGTCCTCGGGGCCCGTGTTGTGACTACCCCAAGCCCGCCTTCCATAGGCCAGGGGCTGGCGACTAGAACCAAAGCATAAATCCCGGTAAAAGGGGAAGGCATTGCCTTTGTAAAGTAAACAAGCACCATAGAGTAAGCAAGTGGAAAAAGTAACACTAAGTAAAAACTGGTAAAACAGTAAGTGCGAAAAAGTAAGTGGGCCAGTATACAAACCCAAACTGAAAGTAAAGTACAACTCGAAAGGGAAAACAGCAACTGAAAAGTAAAAGCTGCTACGCCGAGCTGTCCACTAGAAATCCCACTTGAAGGGTGGGTACAGATAGCTCCACAGCTCCTCGGGTTCCGCCGTCCGCTCCGAGTGTGTCCCGCCCAGTGGTCCACCTCCTGGTACCGTCCTGCTCTGCAAGCCTCAACCACGATCAACGCTGTCCGTCGTCTGCAACCAACACAACATAGTGCGGGCATAGCCTGTGCAGGGGTGAGTATAAGCTACTCAGTAGGGACCCTGAGACCCCTGAAGGTCTCCCAAAATCCACAAAGGATAAACCACAAAGGAAAGATAAAATCACGAAGTAACAACCGATACTGCTTAGATATATGCCCATACATATACCTAAGTCGTCAATTCCAATACGCTCCAACCTCCGAGCCCAAGTACAACCCAGTCCACACAGGAAAGTATACATATTCCACACAGTAAATCAAAACGTAATCCACACAGGATAGCACAACACAATCCATACAAGAAATCAAACAGGTTTCAGATCACACAGGTACACTTCTTCGAAGACGATAGAGATGATCACTGATCCATCTAAGTCGTCAAACCCACAAAGGATCGATAGGTACTAACCCCCGCAAAGACCCACACAGGATTGGACCCACACAGGATCTGTAGGCGCTGGCTCACACAGAACCGCTAAGCGCTGACCCACACAGGATCAGACCCACATAGGATTGGTAGCACTGATCCACATAGGATCGCTGAGTGCTGTAGTCGTCGTCGTCGAATCCACTAAGTGTCTCTGTACAGTCGTCGTCGTCACAGTAGCAGTCACAGCCAGCTCTAGGGTTCACGCACACAGTAAGCTCATTCGGGAGGGTCCGCTCCACGAGCTAAGAGGCTGATACATCAACTGACACATAGTCCAGAGTTGATGTATCCAAAAGTTCCATATCGTCAACAGCAACTCAACATCGCAGACAGCGCGTCGATCGGATGCCCGGTCTGAGAGTTATTGGCTTTTTCGTCCCAGGGGCCTGGTAGGTTTTTAAGGCAAAACCAACCCGACCGTACCCCACCTACGTCCAAACCTCGGGCAGAGTAAGCCAAAAGATCTGTCTCACTAAGAGGAAACCAACAAATTCAATGGCACGTCATTCGGACGTCCGGAGATTAAGATATGAGTGTTTCTGCTCCGAGGTCCCGGTTGGTTTCGTGTACGAACCAACCTGGACGAACTCAAAGTAATCCGAAACCTTGAGTGAGATATACTGAAACGACCGTCTCGTTCCAAGGATTGTGTCGCTGCTGACAGCGTGTCGATCGGAGGTCCGTAGCCCGAATTATGGGCAATTGAACACAAATGGTCCGAAAACGGGGGTTTCGGGCCCGGACCGACACAGCCCGAGACCCCCCCCCCCCCCCGGTCGGCCCGGCCCGGCCTGGGCGCGGCCTAGCCTGGCGGTTCGGCCAGGCGGCCGGCCCAGCTGGGCACAGCGCGCCCAGCGCGCCGCCAGCTCGGCCGATGGCCGAGCTGTTGGCAAAGGGGGGGGTGCCTACCCCCCTGTGTAACCCCCCCCCCCTCCCCCATTTATGGGGGCCGTTTGAAGTCCGGCCGGGGGAATTTAATTCCCTCGGCTCCTCCCTGTCCGGCCGGCCGACCTGGTCGGCCGGTTCCTGCTCAACGGGACCGGCGATGGTCGGTCCCCTTCCAGCTTCGACGCCAGCAGCCCGATCCGGCCGCCGGTCACCTTGCTCCACCGCGGCTCGGAACCGGCCGTGGCCCTTATCGTCCGGCGCGGCACGACGACGCCGCGCCCCTCCGCCGTGGCCTCGGAACCGACCACGGTATTTTCGGGTGTCTCCGACGCGGCACGATGGCGTCGCGTCCTTGGATTAATTCGCAGCGCGGCGCGACGGCGTCGCGTCCTTGATCTTCTTTCCACGGCGCGGCGCGACGGCGCTGCGCATTTCCTTTCGCTTGATTCCACGTGGTGCGACGGCACCATGCCTTCCCATACCAAACCAAAAAGGAATCAACATGAAAAGGAGGATGGTCAACCGTGTTTGTGCAGTCCAGACCCCTCGCATTATTCGATAACAATTGGTTTTAATCCACGAAGATCATCAAGTTGGTATTCACGAACAAATAAATAAATAAAACCCCTACCTCGGTTTCAAGAACGGTGCACGTCAACGATCCGTGGAAGATGAGCATCGCAGAGGTCGGGCGTCGCGGAAAACGAACGTCGATTCCGTTGTCGTCGAGGTGCGTCCGAAGAGGAAACGTCACGGAAGAAGAACGTCGTGGAAGAAGTTCTCCGCATTCTTCGGCGGAGATGTTCTTCGTTGAAGAACGGTGTTCTTCGTCAGATTCCGAGGTGTTCTTCACGTTCTTCGTTGAAGAATAAGATGTTCTTCCCAAAACCTCTCAACGACAAAATCTAACAACAAAATAAAATAAGTTCCTTTCTTATTTTATTAACACAACAAACCTTATGAAAAATTCAAGGGTTTGAATTTTAAAAACTTACATTTAACTCACCACATTAAAACCATAAGTTTAATAAACTTAAGTTATCAACATTTAAGTGGGAGTTGAGAGGGGTTAGAGGATATGAAGGGGTGGGGTTCGTGTGGGCCCCACCACCCTCATAACCTCCCAAGGGAGGTTGGGTGGTTACCCAACTTCCATCAAGAACTAAACACTTAGAGTAAAAATAATAAAAATTGTAGAGTAATTATAAAATAAACTTCTACAATTTTTATCATCAACACTCGTGAAAAGGAAACTCCAAAACAGGAGTTCCTAAGCAATTACCGACGTTGCGGTTCCATCGGTGCCCTCGGAATTCTATTCCGGGCACCGGTTCAAAAGATAGGAATTCCCGCTCGTTCGTTCACTGAATGTACCCGAGCTAAACTTCGGATAGAAATTCCGGGCACTCTGGGCCTCGAAATCAAGTTCCGTCTGAAACCGCGATCTTGTAAAATTCCAAAGAAAATTAAGAAAAAAAAATTCCCTTGAATTTTACGGGTCTTTACATACAGTGACATCATAAACCATACATCAGGGAGACTATGCTCTCAAATCAGATTAATAAAATGGTGTAATTACCCAAAATGATCCACAAAAATAATCAGAGTATACATAATCATTCATATAACGTTTTATAACAAATGTATCATGAAAAAGTCATACAACATACATCCTAATAATCACTTACTAAACCGATCACATAAGAAAAATAAACAAAAGAAAACAAAATACCCAAGAGGCTCTACTGTCCTCCTCAAGACTCACTGAACTAATCTCCAAATCCCCATTGAGCTGCTCCAAGCCACTTCCCTACACAACTTATGCTCAAATTGTAAAATGGATGTAAGGTATGAGTGCACACCATAGTGTTAGTACAGGGTGTGGTAAATGAATCTCAGTAGTGTCTCACAAATTTCTCCTAGTATACACAATCATATATGTGTTTATGCATGAGGAAAATAAATATATAAAATAAACATGCACATAAATTTATCATATGCTAACTAGGACACCATGTTACTTGACCATACTTTTTTTGGTCCATTTCAGAATCCACCTCATGTTTCCACCACATGCACATGCTTTGGGTCATCGTGTACTAACTAATACACCACGATTCCCAACTATACCTACTTCATCCTAATTCAAAATCTAGTTACCTCATGCCTTAGAACCCAAATTGTACCTGAATACTCAGGTGGGGTGTCAACAAGTCCCAACCACTACCTTAAGAAGTAGGGTGGGGTATTTTTTCCAAGTCCTAAACCATACATTATCACTCAATTGAGGTCACCCATAAATTCTCGACTATCTCTTATCATTCATGGGAGGTCACTCATCGAGTCATGTACCTATCTTCTCACTCAAGGCGAGGCCAACATCCTAACCACTACCTTATCACTCAAGGTAGGGCCTCATGTCAAATCAAACCCTGGACCAACATTCTCACTCGAGTAGTTCCATGTAAATACTTTCTCACTCAAGGTATGATCATTATCCTAACCACTACCTTATCACTCAAGGTAGGGTCTAATATCATGTCACAACCTGACCACTACCTTATCACTCAAGGAAGGGTCCTACCAACACCTTATAACTCAAGGTGAGGCTAGGCCTTGAGTTATATCACTATCCAAATCAATATATGTCATCAATAACATGCACATGGTCAACATACGCATGCAATAATAAACAGGGCACACTACCTATCCCACAAGCTCACCATCTCGTCATTGGGTGCTAGTCACTCAGGACCTATCCCCCCACCTCAAAAAACCTCATCATCCATATATCCTAAGAACAATATACATGTCCTATAAATATTCTCATCTCATCCACCAAGGTGTCCACTAGGGTCCTATGACTTGTCCCGATCTTTACTCATCGATACCAATTTCCCTCATCACTTCACAGTGACTCTTTAGGTTATAGACTCTGTCTGGCCTAGTCCTCAAAGATCAGTCCAAAACTCATTGAAATCCCACATCTCACTTGGTCTCATTAACTAATTATTATCCCATGCAACTCACTCTAAGCCCCCTTGGAAAATCAATGTGAAATCTCTCAACTATCCCAACAACCCAAACTTGTTTTCTATCATCCACCTCCCCCACGAGAGCTCCCAAACCCACATTGATCCCTAGAGGACTCTTCCCACTCATGGAACATTCCAAGAGTCCAATCCACCCTCAAGATAGTGCCAATCATCAAGCGTGAGTAGTATAACTATCTCAGTCATCACCACTAGGCCTAAACCTTTCATGCCTTCCCAACTAGCCCTAGGAAACCAACATAGTATACCCTCATCTCTTCTTGAACCTAAGGCTTATCTCGAGTCTCTCTTAAGCTCAACCAACACCCTATCCCTTTGGTGACATGGTCGTTGGGCAGTCCCAATTTACCCTAAGTGATAAAAATAACTTATTCCATGCCTAAGAGGCTCAATGTCATCCTATCTATTTTACCTAGGGCGCTATTGGTCTTTTTCCATTAACTTGGTCCCATGAAAACATATAGGTATGCATGATCATGCATAAATAGTCATATGGATTTATATTAAAGGGAGCACCTACCTTGGTCATGGAGTTACCATCCACGTGATGTTCTTCTCATCCTCGACCAAGTCCATACATGCCTCGTTTAATCCCACATCAACTCCCTAGCTCCTATCTCGAGACACAATGCCCAACTAATTAATTATAACATGTTATAATTAATTAACCAACTAAATCCAATGAGGAAAACACCTAAAAACTCATTTAGAATCACCAAATCACCAAAACCACATAGAACATCATGCATTCATCCTTATAGGACCTCCTCTATCCATTCTGAGTAAAAGATCTATCAAATTGGGATGATTTCACCATGATCTAGTGAAATCATCACTAAAACCCTATCCAAAATCACATGAATCAGAGGGTTGGTGAAGGGGAACCAAAAACATCGGAAAATAGAAGGAGATATGTACTTAAAACATCATGGAATCACCACCAAAAACACCCTCTTCAAGGGGGATCAAATGAGTGGAGGAAGGGGGAGAAATCACCTGAAATGGCCCTCAAGTGACTCTCGACCTAAAAATGAAGGGGGGTGACCCTGAAAAGATGGGTATGTCCCTATTTTAAAAAAAATGGTGAAAGTACCTTTTCAACATAGCATGTAGGGGCCATGATTCAAATCCCCTCACTTAGGGTTTATTTATAGTGTAACCCCCTAGATTGAGGTGTAAAGGCCCCCTCTCGATCTCCATCTGCAGCACAAGCCTCCTTTAGGGGGCAACCTGGTAGCCCTGCCTCTCGAGGACCTTCAATAGCACAATACACATGGTGTGACATGGTCCTTCCCCTTCAAGCACTACCATAGTGCAGCCTAGACTCCATGACATAACACTCCTTGTGGAAACACCCAACCCCTTACCCCTTAGGTGCCCTTCACAACACAGACCTGGGCTACAATGCAACACTCTCCACTCCTTCCAAAAAACAAACTTCTGCAATACACGCCACATTGGAAACACCCCCATACTATGGCATGGCTTGTCTCAACCCTACTCCAATGTTCACCTAAACACCCAAATCACCTCTAAGACCTCGATCCACAACCAAAAACATTTCTCAAATATGTTTCAATCCTTAGAATCCTAATCTGAGTTCTAATCCATGTAACATCCCATGTTCTGGGACCACAAAGTAAAAATTCCTCCAAAAACAATGACTAGAAAATTTGTGAGTCGTTATAAAGAGAATTGACCAAGTCTTACACAAACCAACACAACCCATCATATGGGTACTGCCTCTACATAAAGGGCATGAGACAACTTCTGGGTCGTTTCATGCATTTACTCATGCAGTTCATAAACACATGAGTGAATAAATTAAGTTACAAATCCTTTGTAACTAACCAATCAAGATAAACTTCCATATGTTTCATCATTTGAAACATATTTAATTATGATAGCTTATTATCGGAAGAGATCCATGCATTAAATTAAACACACGTCTGTCATGCAAAGGCAATGGATGTGATATCATAATATCATAACCAATGATATGTCAATGTTGTACCATAAAATATGGCCAAAACTCATCATATAAGTTTAAGACTTAGTGCACATCTCTTTCACAGACTTCATGGTCAAAAAATGCATAAGGGAAAAGGTTCAACTATTGATGTGTGAGTAAGTTACGTGTCAAGAGGGGGAAATGATACCTGACAAAGACTTGGACCTAGTTTTTTGTTTTATGCCTCCATTATTTCATTATTTTGGACTATCATTATATATGATCAACCCATCGTACAATCCAATTTCCATATGTATGCCTTATATTACATTACAGTTGATCCACATTGTGTTATAACATGAGATGTGTTGTTGTAGTTGGATTGCAGTTGCAATGTTCGTATTATATTGTTTATTATGGATGTTGATTTATATTTATTTCAGCTATTATTTATAGTTATTTGGTGGATGGTACTGTCTTCCCATGATGCAGATAGACTCTCGCTACTATCTAGTAGTTTCTGACGTACGAGAAAACTTGTTTGAGGTCACATGATAACTTGACTCGGTATTGTTCAGGTTGATCGAACCAGGGACATCACAATGCACTACCATAAAACAGGGTAAGGGAGGAATTACCTTTTATTAGTGCTAACCAAAAAGCACTGATAAAGGGGTGGGCCTTTAGCAGCACTAGCTAAAAGTGCTGAAAAATGTTCCCTTTATCAGCACTAAAACAAGCGCTTATAAAGGGTACATTTATCAACGCTATTATTAGCATTGATAAAAGTTTTTATTATTAATTTATATAAAATTATTACATTTATATTAAAAAATAATGCTTATTTGTATACATTAAATAAAAAACAAATGTTTATAATTAATATTTTTTTTTTAATAATTCAAAAAAATATATATATAATGTTTTAATTGAAAAAAATATTTCTAAGATTATAATTAAATTAATATATATATATAATTAAATAATTATAATATTATAATAAATTAAATTAAATAATAAATATATTTATTATATTTATTATATTTACTAGAGATTTATTATATTTATTAGATTTATTGGATTAATTCATTATATTTTTTATATTTGTTATATATAATATATTTATTTTATTTATAAATATATAATACTTTTTAATATATATATTTATAATTAAAATTATTGAATATATGTGTGTTTTCTGATGAATTTGGTTAATGAATATATTGATCATGTGTATATGTTATGTATCATATGCATGAATGTTCATTTATACATTACATCTCGTTGTCCATTGATGTGGTATATTGATTGATTTCTAATGTTACCCATATGAACTATATATATTCTAAAAAATGTACTTATAAAATTACATTAAATATATTTAAATAATAAATATATTTTATTATATTTTTAATGATATATATGAATACTTTTCAAATACATTTGTAATTATAATTTTATTAATATATATATATTAACAATTATATACCAATATTTATAAATATATACTATTTATAGTTATAATTATTAATAAATATATATATATAGCCTATATATCATTTTAAATAAATATATAAGAATATAAATAAATTATTAAAATTATGTCTTTATCAGCGCTATAATTTTAGCACTGATAAATAGGTATTTTATCAGCGCTATAATTTTAGCACTGATAAATAGTTATTTGATAAAACACTATTTTATTGAATATTTTATTGACAGTAAATGAAATAATTTCCTCACATTGTGTTAAATATGTTTATTTATAAAATATTTGGGATTTGATCATTCATTTGAAAATTTGGTGAAAATTCCAGTTTTACCCTTAATAGTGCATTGTAGTATTTCGAGAATAAATATTTTTATATTTATTATTTGAAAATTAAATTTTGTAACAGTGTTACTAACTTAATTATCTACAACTTTTATTCAGGACACTAGAGCTAAAGAGTTCATTTGGCTGTTGAAATTGGGCCATGAAGTCAAAGTTGGGCTGGGCTCTCCAGAATGGAGAAGCTTCTGTATTTCGGCCATAACTCCTTCATATGGGCATGTATTGAGCCCAAATTTGGAGAGGAGATAGAAGACACATATCCTCACATGTGATCCTTCTGTAAGGCCGGCCAATTCACGCGTTTTTGTGGTCAAATGGGCGGTGCAAGTTGGCATAAAATATTTGGCCGAATTTCCACATTCACACTTGAAACCACTTGTAACCTCTCCTCCCCTCCCCTCTATAAATTGGAGTTTTTCTCATTTGGAGGGGTTAGGACGTGAATTGGGAAGTTGAGGGCAGAAGAGAAGTGGATTCACTCCAATTCTCCAACCATTTCAATAAGGGTAGCTCTTGAAGCAAGGATCCCTTCGACGAAGCCTTCTTCTTCTCCTTCATGTTGTAATGATTTTGTTTATGTAATAAACTTCTTTGTTCTTCTTTTATTTCTTCTCTTTTATTCTGTTTTGTTTAAATTTATTCTTCTCTTAATCTTCCTAATTGGGCTTGAATTCTTGAGTAGAAGCGTTATTGGGTTATACCCATTTTAAACCTTTTCACATGCAAAACGCTTCTACGATGATTACGCCACCCATGGAAGAGTAGTCTTTTAGTAATCGATCTATCTTCTACCCTCTTAATTTAATTATTTTGAATCAATGAGCTACTGTAATTCACTTAATATGATCCATGAATTTTGTTTTTAAATTGTAAGAAACTAAGCAAGCAATTGAACAATGTACACAAAAACACGCGAGATTGGGATTTTGTGTAAATTGTGAGAGCGCGATCTTAATCGGTAATACAAGACCACACGGGATAAATTTGTAGTGTTCAAATATAATCCCTAAACACAATTCATCCTCATTTCCAGAGTGGATATGTGCCTTAATTTACCACTAACCATAAGCTAATCTTAGAACATCAATCAAAGCAGGGTGCTGCGATTGCATGTTCCGAAGTTAGCCTAAGGTTAAATTCACTTCAATCTTCGTGGTAAAGTTAATTCTCGTAGGGTTCGGGATTTAACAAATTAAGGGATCATAATTAAGTGAATATTAATTTAAATGATAATGATTAATAAATGATTGAAGAGGTAGAGTTAGATCGATTACGTCTTTTAAATATTGTCTAAACAAACATCTTTTTGTTGTGTCATTTTAATCAAACTTCATTTCAAAACTAAAAACAAAAAAAAAATACAATCTTCTTCCAACAAACTTCTTATAGATTCATAAACTATAAACAAACACCCACATCCTTTCAAGTAGTGTTTTTATTCTCTTTTATTTTACTTCTAGAATACCTCTAAAAATTGTTTTAATTCACTTCCTCCTTTGAGAGACGACCTTGGTCAGCCACTCTGCTGCACCTAAGTACCCCAAAATCATACTAATCATTTGAGGGCGCCCACGACAGCGCTCTTTCAAATTGGCGTCGTTTCCGGGGAGGCAAGTAATTATTTCAACCAATTAGAGGTATTTATTTTATCTTACATTTTATTCTCTTCCTCTATTCTTCCTTCCTTCTTTACCCAATCTGATTTTTCTTCTTCTTCTTTTAATTTCTTCTACTTCTCTTTGGACCATCAACTCAAACTTCTCATTTTTATTTTACTATGGTACACTTTCTTTCTTTTCAGTTTTATTTGATCTATGACACGAACTAATCCCGAAGATCTCTTAGATCTTGACCCTGAGATTGAACGCAGCCTTAGGGCACGAATCAGACATTCTCAATCTACGGGAAGTTTCAATATTCAACCAGTTGGTGAATTCCTCTCTTCTGGAAACATTGAAATTGGAAGCTATTCAAATTCAAACATAAAAGAGGAACCAATGGCTGAAAACAACGGAAATGAACTTAATAGAACCATTCGAGAATTGGCTGCACCTGATATTAACTATCAACCAAATTGTATTGCATACCCAAATCTCGACTCGGACTTTGAATTGAAATCTGGATTAATTCACCTTCTTCCAAAGTTTCATGGCTTATCTGGGGAGGATCCCAACAAACACCTTAAGGAATTTAATGTGGTTTTCTCAACTTTAAAACCAAGAAATGTTTCTGAAGATCAAATTAAATTAAGAGCATTCCCATTCTCACTTGATGGAGCTGCAAAAGATTGGATGTATTATTTACAACCCGAAGATGTAACTTGTTGGAATGATTTGAAACGTCTTTTCTTGCAGAGATTTTTTCCAGCATCAAGGACCACATCCATTCGAAAGGAGATATCAGGGATCAAGCAAGCACAAGGGGAGTCAATGTATGAGTACTGGGAGAGATTCAAGAAGTTGTGTGCAAGATGCCCACATCACCAAATCAGTGAGCAACTCCTCATCCAATACTTCTACGAAGGACTCACACCCATGGAGAGGAGCATGGTGGATGCTGCAGCTGGAGGAGCATTGGTGGACAAGACATCAGTAGCTGCACGAGCATTGATCGACAAAATGGCCCAAAACTCTCAACAATTCGGTGATAGAGGTACACCACATGTTCGAGGAGTACATCAAGTAAGTCCTTCTTCTCTTGAAAGTCATTTGATTGATACTAAGTTAGAAGAATTGACAACTATGGTGAGGCAGATTGCATTGGCTCAAAAGACATCCCAACCCCCTCCTTCAAGGCCTTGTGGTATTTGCACTGAGACAAGCCACCCGACTGACTGTTGCCCACAACTCCAAGAAACAGAAGATTGTGCAGCAGTGTTCCCTAGGAGACCATTTCAGCAGCAACAACAACAACCATATCCCCAAAAGAAGTTTGATCCAACATACAACCAAGGGTGGAAAGATCTAGCGGACATGAGGTATGGATCTGGACAACAACAAAGGCCCCCTTTTCAACCAAACTTCCAGCAGCCTCCACCTTACCAACAGGGTTTCCAACAACCGCAAAGGAGATTTGAAGCTCAAACATCAACGAGTCAGCAACAAGGGAATATCCAACACAAGGTAGACTCTAACACTGATGATCTTTTGAAACAAATTGTTCTTAATCAACAGAATGAGCTGAAGAGTCAAGGTTCGGAGCTGAGAGAGTTGAAGACTCAAATGAGTCAGATTGCCACCGCCCTCCACGAACTTGTGAGTAAGAATTCTGGAAATCTACCTTCCCAACCCACTCCAAATCCAAAGGGGAATGTTAGTGCCATCACATTGAGAAGGGGGAAGCAAATGAACGATACATCTGCACCTACCATTCCACTAGGATTCACCTCAACTTCAGAGAAGACGCATTCCATACCAACTGATGAGCAATCCAAGGAGAAAGATAAAGGTAAGAAAAATATTGATGATGTTCCTCCTAAACCCCTTCCTTTTCCAAATAGGCTTGTTCAAACCAAGAAGATGGCTGAAGAAGCAATGCAAAAGGAGGTTTTGGACACATTCAAGCGTGTGGAGATCAACATTCCTCTACTTGAAGCCATTAAGCAAATTCCAAGGTATGCGAAATTCTTAAAAGAACTTTGTACCAATCGAAGAGGGCTCAAGGGGAATGAGAGGATCAACCTTGGAAGGAATTTCTCGGCACTCATTACACCAACTCTAGCAATGCCAACAAAGTGCAAGGATCCTGGGACATTCACCATCCCATGTACCATAGGGGAGTTGCACTTCTCTGATGCTCTTTGTGATTTAGGAGCTTCAATAAATGTGATGCCTCACTCTGTATTCTCTTCCTTACAGGTTGGTGAGTTGAAGCCAACAAGAGTAGTGGTGCAATTGGCAAATAGAGCTACGGCATATCCAGCGGGAGTTCTTGAGGATGTACTTGTCCGGGTAAGAGACATGATCTTTCCAGCAGACTTCTATGTGCTTAACATGGAGGATGATCAGGTAAGTTCTCATGCCCCCATTATCCTAGGTAGACCCTTCCTCAAAACTGCAAAAACTATCATAAATGTCAATGAGGGTACACTTTCCATGGAGTTTGGAGATGAAGTTGTGATATTTAATGTTATGGATTCCATGAAGTACCCCTCAGAGGACCATTCTGCTTTTGTTATCTCCCATTTTGAACCACCAAATAAAAACTCCATAGAATTTGATTGTCCTATGCTTAGGGAGATTATGAGTATTGGTTCTAGTTTGATGTCTAAGAATACTTCTACACCCATTTTTAAGGAACAAGACTCTCTAAGATTTGATTTTGAAATGGAATAATATTCTGATTTTGATCATGTGAACTCTGATTATGACATGGCTATTGAGTATGCTGATGGATTTGGTGCTTTATTCTCTGATTGTGATGATTTTTATTCTGATACTGATGTTCATTGTGCAGATATGTCTGTTGCATCAATTTCTCCATCCATACATCACCCACCTACATTGGAACTCAAGCCATTGCCCCCAAATCTCAAATATGCATACTTGCTCAGTGGTGATAGATTACCTGTCATAATTGCTAACAATCTCTCTTTTGAACATGAAGAAAAACTTTTGAATCTTTTGAGAGATAACATTAGGGAAATTGGTTGGACATTGGCAGACATATCAGGTATTAGCCCCTCCATTTGTATGCATAGGATTCTCTTAGAGGATGGGGCTAAACCGGTGAGACAGCCACAAAGGAGACATAATCCCACCCTCCTAGAAGTTGTTAAGAAAGAAGTTGAAAAATTACTTGAGGCGGGTATCATTTACCCTATTTCTGACTCACAATGGGTTAGCCCTGTTCAGGTTGTACCAAAGAAAACTGGTTTCACTATTATAAAAAATGAAAATGATGAGTTAGTTCCTGTGAGAGTACAAAATAGTTGGCGAGTGTGTATCGATTATAGGAAACTAAATCAATCCACTCGTAAGGACCATTTCCCACTTCCATTCATTGACCAGATGCTTGAGAGACTAGCTGGGAAGACACACTATTGTTTCTTGGATGGATTTTCTAGCTATTTTCAGGTTCCCATTGCAGCAGAGGACCAGGAGAAGACAATATTCACCTGCCCATTCGGTACCTTTGCTTACCGGAGGATGCCATTTGGACTTTGCAACTCCCCAGGTACCTTCCAGAGATGCATGGTGAGTATTTTCTCAGATTTCATTGAGACCTGTATGGAGGTATTTATGGATGATTTTACAGTTTATGGGTCCTCATTTGATGAATGTCTCTCTAGTTTGGGTGATGTGTTGCATCGTTGTATTGAGAAGAATCTGGTCTTAAATTTTGAAAAATGTCATTTCATGGTTGAAAAGGGAATTGTCTTAGGTCATATAGTCTCACAACATGGAATTGAAGTTGATAAATCTAAGGTAGACATTATTTCATCCCTCCCATATCCTACATGTGTGCGTGATGTTCGATCATTCCTTGGGCATGCTGGATTTTATCGACGCTTCATCAGAGATTTTAGTAAGATCGCTCTACCCTTATCTCGATTGCTTCAAAAAGATATTGACTTCAATTTTGATGATTCATGCAGGGTATCATTTGATGAGCTGAAGAAGTGTCTGACCACTCCACCAATCATACATCCCCCACGGTGGGACCTTCCATTTGAGCTTATGTGTGACGCCTCCAACTTCGCAGTTGGAGCTGTCTTATCTCAGAGGGTGGAGGGACGTTCACATGTGATCGCCTATGTATCGAGGACGCTAGATTCAGCCCAATCAAACTACACTACCACAGAAAAGGAGTTTCTTGCTGTCATATTTGCTTTAGATAAATTCCGTTCATATTTATTGGGCTCTAAAGTAGTTGTTTTTTCTGACCATGCAGCTTTGAGGTACCTCCTAAAGAAGCCAGATGCAAAGCCACGACTTATCCGTTGGATGCTCCTTCTTCAAGAATTTGATATTGAGATAAAGGAAAATAAGGGATCAGAGAATTTGGTGGCGGACCACATGAGTAGGATTACTCGCACACTAGAGGATGACACCTTGGATCAGGTACCACTTCGGGACACTTTCCCCGATGAGCATCTCTATACCATCTCAGGTAAGCATCCTTGGTATGCTGATTTAGTTAATTACATTGTTGGCTCTGAAATACCAGTAAATTTGAAGAAGCATCAAGTCCAAAAATTAAAAAGTGAGTCTAGGTATTATGTGTGGGATGATCCGTACCTCTGGCGCATGTGTAGTGACCAAGTCATTAGGAGGTGTATTCCTGATCATGAGTTTGAGTCTGTTTTGCAATTCTGTCATAAACTTGCATGTGGTGGACACTTTGGACCCCAACGGACAGCTAGGAAGGTTTTAGAATCTGGATTATATTGGCCTAGCTTGTTCCATGATGCCCATTTGTTTTGTAAGTCATGCTCTCGTTGCCAACACACTGGGAACATTTCTAGGAGACATGAGATGCCCCAACAACCCATACTATTTTGTGAGATTTTTGATGTATGGGGCATCGACTTTATGGGTCTTTTTCCTAGTTCATTTGGATTTTTGTATATTTTGGTTGCTGTTGATTATGTGAGTAAATGGGTGGAGGCCAAGGCCACCAGGACTGACGATTCTCATGTTGTTGTGGACTTTGTCAAAGCACATATTTTTTGCAGGTTTGGAGTACCAAAGGCCATCATCAGTGACCAAGGGACACACTTTTGCAATAGGAATTTTGCTTCCCTCCTTCGAAAGTATGGGGTGACACATAAAACATCAACACCATACCACCCCAAAACAAATGGCCAGGCTGAGGTTTCAAATCGTGAGTTGAAACAAATCTTGGAGAAAACCGTGCAGCCAAATAGGAAGGATTGGAGCAAGCACTTGGATGATGCATTGTGGGCTTATAGGACAGCATACAAGACCCCCATTGGTATGTCCCCATTTCGGATTGTTTTTGGGAAAGCGTGTCATCTCCCTGTGGAAGTCGAGCATCGGGCATATTGGGCTATAAAGAAATGCAACATGGATTTGGCCCAAGCTGGAATTCAAAGGAAGTTGCAAATTCAAGAGCTTGAGGAGATTCGACTGTCATCATATGAGAACTCAAGGCTCTACAAGGAAAGATCAAAAGCATCTCATGACAAAATGATCCAACAAAGGGAGTTTCATGTTGGAGATAAAGTCCTTCTCTATAGTTCACGACTGAAGTTGATGCCTGGTAAGTTGCGTTCCAGATGGTTAGGTCCTTATATTGTGTCTAATGTTTTTCCTTATGGTGCAGTGGAGATCACACAAGAGGACACTGGAAGGAGATTTACAGTCAATGGGAAACGTTTGAAGAGATACATTGAGGGACATCCTACTGATGCAGTGGATTTTATCACACTGCATGACCCCATCATCACTTGATCACATCAGGCTGTTCCTAACCCTTTCACTTTTATATTATTTGTCCTATTTAAAAATTATGCATTTCATGTGCATATATCATCTCATGGGTTCACATTGAGGACAATGCAATATTTTGTGCATGGGTGGATAAATGAAGTGGAAATATATTGAATGATATAAATGGAGAACTTGAAATAAGGTTTTTTATGAGGCATGATATCTTTTGATTCTTGGTGTGAAATTGATTGATCTTAAGGATATGTGTTTTAAAATTGGTTTTGATTTGATATTGATGTTTACTTGATATGAGGTTTTTCCCTGGTGTGCAAAAGGGTAAGTGTGGGGGAGTTGATAAAACACTATTTTATTGAATATTTTATTGATAGTAAATGAAATAATTTCCTCACATTGTGTTAAATAAGTTTATTTATAAAATATTTGGGATTTGATCATTCATTTGAAAATTTGGTGAAAATTCCAGTTTTACCCTTAATAGTGCATTGTAGTATTTCGAGAATAAATATTTTTATATTTATTATTTGAAAATGAAATTTTGTAACATTGTTCATAACTTAATTATATACAACTTTTATTCAGGACACTAGAGCTAAAGAGTTCAGTTGGCTGTTGAAATTGGTCCATGAAGTCAAAGTTGGGCTGGGCTCGCCAGAATGGAGAAGCTTCTGTATTTCGGCCATAACTCCTTCATATGAGAATTTATTGAGCCCAAATTTGGAGAGGAGATAGAAGACACATATCCGCAAATTTTATCCTTCTGGAAGGCCGGCCAATTCACGCGTTTTGGTGGTCAAATGGGCGGTGCAAGTTGGAATAAAATATTTGGCCGAATTTCCACATTCACACTTGAAACCACTTGTAACCTCTCCTCCCCTCCCCTCTATAAATTGGAGTTTTTCTCATTTTGAGGTGTTGGGAAGTTCATTGGGAAGTTTAGGGAAGAAGAGAAGTGGATTCACTCCAATTATCCAACCATTTCAATAAGGGTAGCTCTTGAAGCAAGGATCCCTTCGACGAAGCCTTCTTCTTCTCCTTCATGTTGTAATGATTTTGTTTATGTAATAAACTTCTTTGTTCTTCTTTTATTTCTTCTCTTTTCTTCTGTTTTGTTTAAATTTCTTCTTCTATTAATCTTCCTAATAGGGCTGGAATTCTTGAGTAGAAGCGTTATTGGGTTATACCCATTTTAAACCTTTGCACATGCAAAACGCTTCTACGATGATTACGCCACCCATGGAAGAGTAGTCTTTTAGTAATCGATCTATCTTCTACCCTATTCATTTAATTATTTTGAATCAATTAGCTACTGTAATTCACTTAATATGATCCATGAATTGTGTTTTAAAATTGTAAGAAACTAAGCAAGCAATTGAACAGTGTACACAAAAACACGCGAGGTCGGGATTTTGTGTAAATTGTGAGAGCGCGATCTTAATCGGTAATACAAGACCACACGGGATAAATTTGTAGAGTTCAAATATAATCCCTAAACACAATTCATACTCATTTCCAGAGTGGATATGTGCCTTAATTTACCACTGACCATAAGCTAATCTTAGAACATCAATCAAAGCAGGGTGCTGCGATTGCATGTTCCGAAGTTAGCCTAAAGTTAAATTCACTTCAATCTTCGTGGTAAAGTTAATTCTCGTAGGGTTCGGGATTTAACAAATTAAGGGATCATAATTAAGTGAATATTAATTTAAATGATAATTATTAATAAATTATTGAAGAGGTAGAGTTAGATCGATTACGTCTTTTAAATATTGTCTAAACAAACCTCTTTTTGTTGTGTCATTTTAATCAAACTTCATTTCAAAACTAAAAACAAAAAAAAATACAATCTTCTTCCAGAAAAATTCTTCTAGATTCATAAACTATAAACAAACACCCCCATCCTTTCAATTAGTGTTTTTATTCTCTTTTATTTTACTTCTAGAATACCTCTAAAAATTGTTTTAATTCACTTCCTCCTTTGAGAGACGACCTTGGTCAGCCACTCTGCTGCACCTAAGTACCCCAAAATCATACTAATCATTTGAGGGCGCCCACGACAGCGCTCTTTCATTATCTTATCAGCATTTTTTTATTGTTGATAAAGTATTATATTTATCATCACTTTTAACTAGAACTGATAAAGGTTTCAGCAGTTTTTATAAAATAACCTTAACAGGCTTCTCCTCCCTCGCACCCTTTCAAGATTTCGCGAAAGATGAACCCTACGTCGTCGACCCCTCCTCCTTAACCGCTGTTGCCTTGTCCTCCTCCTCTGTCATGACCCTCATCCTCCTCCTCCGCCATCGTTTCCTTCTCCTCCTCCACCACTGTGACCCCTTATCCGTCACCGCTACCTCCTCCTCCTCCTCCTCCTCCAGCTTCCAACTCATCCTCCTCCACTGTCATCGCCTCCTCCTCCTCCTCTTCCTCCTTATCCTCCTCTTCATTGTGTGGTCCCCTTATCCACGTGACCTGCTTCAGTATTCCCTTCTCATCCAATGACCATCCCGACAACCTCCTCTACAGCACACAGATTCCCCCTGGTGAGTCTTTTATGTAATGAATTTTTACTCTTCTGTATTAAAAAAGCAATTGGTGTGAAAAGCTAGTATTTGGGTCGCAGTGAAAGCACTGGATACTGGTTCTCATGTGTTTTTTATGAAATCTAGATGCCTTTTGGAATCCCAAAGGTTGTTTTTGTTTGGTGGTGATTAGAGTCTGAGAAGATATTTTGAGCTGAAGATAGATGACGTGGTCTAGGAAGAATTCTATTGGTTGCACGCTGGTTCTTAGGTGATAGCATAATGGATAGTTTAATTGGGTTAGAGTTTGACTATGGAATCACATCAGGGGTCAAATTAGACCATGATATATTAATATGAGCATGGGATTCCCCCGATGAGCAAGGAATCATGCTCTAGTACTTAATGGAATATTAGTGGTGGAAGTAGAGAATTATTTAGTTTGATTATCTGGGGTTTTAATTGTAAAATTACATAAGATGTTTGGTTTAGAATATGATGTGTATTCTTGGTAGGTTTTTGGATTCCTTTAGAGTTAGTAATTTAGATTAGAAAGTGAGATAACATGTTAGTGGCTGCCAACCCTTTTTAGGTAGTTCAGGTGGAGGATGTTCGACTTATGTTATCATGTGATGTTATATGTAATGATTTTACACATGCATTTATTATTTAATAATTTTTGTGATGGGAAGTTTTTAGAGCTATCTAAGTCTTTATAAGGAAAATATTTGTGTTTAGGTTTTACTTGGATGGTGGAGGTGTATCTGTGGAATTTAGAAATTTGGGAATGAAGGAGAAGACTGACATTGTACTATAATTCTCATGTGTGGTTGGGTAAGTTTCATTTCAAGTGGCACTAGGTGTGTCATTAAAAACATGAAAATATATTTTGGTAAGAAATGTTGTAGGTGGGAGGCACCATGGATCAAAATTGGCTTTCATGAGTTAAGTATTATGGTGGGGAGTATCTTAGACTGGGTGATTGACTAAACATTGACATGATCTTTTCTCAAGATGGTAAAGATTAAGTAAGTACCATCTCATCATCTCAGTGATCATTATGAGCTTTGGATCAGGATCAGGTGGCATTGTGTCTTCTGTTGGGTACTACAATTTGAAAGCATGTTGGGAGTTCAGGAATAGAATGTGTTTGTTTGACTCCAAATAGATAACTGATTGCAGTGATTCAATATTATTACCACTAGGACATATCTAGTATGATAAGCACAATAGTGGAGAGTTTTTAATTCATCATCCATATTGGCATTTGAATTTTCAGGAGGAGATAGAATTTTTTTCAATTAGTGGACAAACCATTTTTAAAAATGATGGTTGGATATAGAACCTGGAAGTTGGGACATCTTAAAGGAGTTTTTTTATATAGCTTGAGGCTCGAGATGTGTCTTAGGTTCTTAAACAAGTCACAGAAATTTTGGAGTTGAAATTATGGTTTTGGGGGTAGCAGCCTAGGGAGCATGGTTTGCACATGATTAGTGATAACCATTCACCACAATAGTGAAGATTGGTTTTCATAGGCACACAGTTTGTTTAAATCATGTGAGGGGCCATAGAAAACCATAAAAAATTAATCAATAAATTTTAAAGGCATTTCTCATAGTTTGCTCACTTTTTGTTAAAACATGTGCATTAACCATGTGAAATGGTGTGTCCTGGATTGTGAAGATTGTATAGTTTTCACATGGTTTTGAAGACCATATGGACAAACCTTGAACCCCTTTAAAAAGTGAATTTTTACAAAAATTCCCCTATGAACCTTTTATGTTTTACTGGATTTTTTCCCTTTTCTCATCCAGAACCCCTCCTCATTATGCCACCCTCCCCCTCATCTCCTCTTGGGTGGTTCTCCCTTACTTGATGTATGTTTCATCTTTCATCACTTGTATTGAAGAGAATAGGATAATTTTACCTCTCTCATTCCTTCTATTTTAGTTTTATTTCATTTTCATACACTGTTCCACTTGGTTAAGCTAATATACCCCATTTTTTTACATCTTTCTGGTTTCTCATTTTCACCCATTTTACGCTGAATCAGAGGATGATATTTGGTGTGTGATGGATTAGAGTTTATGGTGTAGTGATGACCAATGGACATGGTTCAGTTACAATTGGAAATGTAATGATACGACCCAAGCATGTATCATAACCAACAACTGGTCTGACTTTCCACTAACCTAAGAGGCATTCATGATCCCTACGAGATAACAATAATCCCCTAGGAAAAAGATACAATTAATATGGAATATTTTACCCCTAAATTAGAGTAAATTAAAAATGAAATTTCTCCTGAAAACTAGACATGCCCCATTCATAAGTTGAACATCTTGGAAAATAATAGATATTCAAAAAATAAATAATCCCCTAGGAAAAAGATACAATTTATGGGTCCTTATTTGATGAATTTCTCTCTAGTTTGGGTGATGTGTTGCATCGTTGTATTGAGAAGAATCTGGTCTTAAATTTTGAAAAATGTCATTTCATGGTCGAAAAGGGAATTGTCTTAGGTCATATAGTCTCACAACATGGAATTGAAGTTGATAAATCTAAGGTAGACATTATTTCATCCCTCCCATATCCTACATGTGTGCGTGATGTTCGATCATTCCTTGGGCATGCTGGATTTTATCGACGCTTCATCAGAGATTTTAGTAAGATCGCTCTACCCTTATCTCGATTGCTTCAAAAAGATATTGACTTCAATTTTGATGATTCATGCAGGGTATCATTTGATGAGCTGAAGAAGTGTCTGACCACTCCACCAATCATACAGCCCCCACGGTGGGACCTTCCATTTGAGCTTATGTGTGACGCCTCCAACTTCGCGGTTGGAGCTGTATTATCTCAAAGGGTGGAGGGACGTTCACATGTGATCGCCTATGCATCGAGGACGCTAGATTCAGCCCAATAAAACTACACTACCACAGAAAAGGAGTTTCTTGCTGTCATATTTGCTTTAGATAAATTCCGTTCATATTTATTGGGCTCTAAAGTAGTTGTTTTTTCTGACCATGCAGCTTTGAGGTACCTCCTAAAGAAGACAGATGCAAAGCCACGACTTATCCGTTGGATGCTCCTTCTTCAAGAATTTGATATTGAGATAAAGGAAAAGAAGGGATCAGAGAATTTGGTGGCGGACCACATGAGTAGGCTTACTCGCACACTAGAGGATGACACCTTGGATCAGGTACCACTTCGGGACACTTTCCCCGATGAGCATCTCTATACCATCTCAAGTAAGCATCCTTGGTATGCTGATTTAGTTAATTACATTATTGGCTCTGAAATCCCAGTAAATTTGAAGAAGCATCAAGTCCAAAAATTAAAAAGTGAGTCTAGGTATTATGTGTGGGATGATCCGTACCTCTGGCGCATGTGTAGTGACCAAGTCATTAGGAGGTGTATTCCTGATCATGAGTTTGAGTCTGTTTTGCAATTTTGTCATACACTTGCATGTGGTGGACACTTTGGACCCCAACGGACAGCTAGGAAGGTTTTAGACTCTGGATTATATTGGCCTAGCTTGTTCCATGATGCCCATTTGTTTTGTAAGTCATGCTCTCGTTGCCAACACACTGGGAACATTTCTAGGATACATGAGATGCCCCAACAACCCATACTATTTTGTGATATTTTTGATGTATGGGGCATCGACTTTATGGGTCCTTTTCCTAGTTCATTTGTATTTTTGTATATTTTGGTTGCTGTTGATTATGTGAGTAAATGGGTGGAGGCCAAGGCCACCAGGACTGACGATTCTCATGCTGTTGTGGACTTTGTCAAAGCACATATTTTTTGCAGGTTTGGGGTACCAAAGGCCATCATCAGTGACCAAGGGACACACTTTTGCAATAGGAATTTTGCTTCCCTCCTTCGAAAGTATGGGGTGACACACAAAACATCAACACCATACCACCCCCAAACAAATGGCCAGGCTGAGGTTTCAAATCGTGAGTTGAAACAAATCTTGGAGAAAACCGTGCAGCCAAATAGGAAGGATTGGAGCAAGCGCTTGGATGATGCATTGTGGGCTTATAGGACAGCATACAAGACCCCCATTGGTATGTCCCCATTTCGGATTGTTTTTGGGAAAGCGTGTCATCTCCCTGTGGAAGTCGAGCATCGGGCATATTGGGCTATAAAGAAATGCAACATGGATTTGGCCCAAGCTGGAATTCAAAGGAAGTTGCAAATTCAAGAGCTTCAGGATATTCGACTGTCATCATATGAGAACTCAAGGCTCTACAAGGAAAGATCAAAAGCAGCTCATGACAAAATGATCCAACAAAGGGAGTTTCATGTTGGAGATAAAGTCCTTCTCTATAGTTCACGACTGAAGTTGATGCCTGGTAAGTTGCGTTCCAGATGGTTAGGTCCTTATATTGTGTCTAATGTTTTTCCTTATGGTGCAGTGGAGATCACACAAGAGGACACTGGAAGGAGCTTTACAGTCAATGGGCAACGTTTGAAGAGATACATTGAGGGACATCCTACTGATGCAGTGGATTTTATCACACTGCATGACCCCATCATCACTTGATCAAATCAGGCTGTTCCTAACCCTTTCACTTTTATATTATTTGTCCTATTTAAAAATTCTGCATTTCATGTGCATATATCATCTCATGGGTTCACATTGAGGACAATTTAATATTTTAAGTGTGGGGGAGGGAACCTTTTAGTTTAGTAATTTCAATTGTTTTCCTGTTTTAAAAAAAACCAAAAAAAAATGTGTGTTTTTCAAATTTTTTGTGTTTATTTTACAATTTTCTGTGTGT
Organism: Viscum album; assembly: GCA_963277665.1. Taxonomy (NCBI): domain Eukaryota; kingdom Viridiplantae; phylum Streptophyta; class Magnoliopsida; order Santalales; family Viscaceae; genus Viscum; species Viscum album. The sequence goes on from OY728120.1 coordinate 1,389,708,804, forward strand.
TTTTGGAACTTTTGATCTGAAATGATTCTCATCACCATTTTTAAATCCATATAAATAAGTGAAACAATTTACCCCTTGAAACTAAGCTTAAATGAATGCTGAAATGACTTTGTTTCAAGTTCAAATATTTCGTAATTTCATGAAAAGTACGCTGAATTTTGAATCCCATGCCACATCTCACTATCTTTAAATTTGAAATCACTTTCCTGTGAGGCTTCTGAACCATTATTTTCATATTCTTTACATTCACCTCACTTCTTGAGAGAACCAAACCATACTTGATTTAACCAGAATTTGATCTATTCCTGTCAAAACTTGAGGGTTTGAGGTACTTGTGTTTAAATGATTGAGGCATTTGTTTGGTATTAAAACCCCTATTTCAAAGAATCCTTTTTTATAATGGCCTACCTTGAATATTTAATCCTTATATCCTCTAGAACCCATGCACAGCCTGTTAGGTTAAGCCACATTACAAGCCAATTTTCCCTATCAAACCAACTCTTGAAGTGAAATTGCATAATCTAGTTGAGCTTAAGTGTGGGGGAAGTTGTCTTGGGTTTTGCCACCACATTCTGTGATACTTTGGGTGGAAAATTAAATTCTGAAGAGATGTGTTTGCTGCTAAAGAAAGTTATTATATTGAAAGCTGTGCCTTTTCTGGAGCTTTCATGACAAGTGAAGCTGTGCCTTTTCTGGAGCTTCTAATTGAGGTGGAAATCTGTGCCCATCTGGAGCTTTCAAGAAAATCATGTTTGAGAAGATTGCCATTTTTTTTGCTGAAATGATGAATGGTGTAAACCTTTCATGACTTTTCATGATGATGGAGCTGAATTGATACTATGGGGATTGAAGAGAAGACCATATTTAAGTGAAAATTAGATTAATGCAATTTTGCTTCAAAAGAGTCAAGCCCTCCTTATTCAGCCTCAGAGTTTTTCACATCTTAATCCTACCAACTGAAAGCCACAGAACAACCCTGAAAAGTCCTCATGATAAACATATGTCCTTGACTCACATCGGGTAGCGATGTAGGAATCTATCAAGCCTATGGTGACCCTTGTATGAGTTTGGATGAGAAAGACATTGCAAAAAAAATTGATATTTGAGTGATGAGAGAAAATTCAAGCGAGGTAAGTGTTTTGTGCATGGGTGGATAAATGAAGTGGAAATATATTGAATGATATAAATGGAGAACTTGAAATAAGGTTTTTTATGAGGCATGATATCTTTTGATTCTTGGTGTGAAATTGATTGATCTTAAGGATATGTGTTTTAAAATTGGTTTTGATTTGATATTGATGTTTACTTGATATGAGGTTTTTCCCAGGTGTGCAAAAGGGTAAGTGTGGGGGAGTTGATAAAACACTATTTTATTGAATATTTTATTTATAGTAAATGAAATAATTTCCTCAGATTGTGTTAAATATGTTTATTTATAAAATATTTGGGATTTGATCATTCATTTGAAAATTTGGTGAAAATTCCAGTTTTACCCTTAATAGTGCATTGTAGTATTTCGAGAATAAATATTTTTATATTTATTATTTGAAAATGAAATTTTGTAACAGTGTTCCTAACTTAATTATATACAACTTTTATTCAGGACACTAGAGCTAAAGAGTTCAGTTGGCTGTTGAAATTGGGCCATGAAGTCAAAGTTGGGCTGGGCTCTCCAGAATGGAGAAGATTCTGTAGTTCGGCCATAACTCCTTCATATGGGAATGTATTGAGCCCAAAATTGGAGAGGAGATAGAAGACACATATCCTCACATTTGATCCTTCTGGAAGGCCGGCCAATTCACGCGTTTTGGTGGTCAAATGGGCGGTGCAAGTTGGCATAAAATATTTGGCCGAATTTCCACATTCACACTTGAAACCACTTGTAACCTCTCCTCCCCTCCCCTCTATAAATTGGAGTTTTTCTCATTTGGAGGGGTTGGGAAGTGCATTGGGAAGTTGAGGGCATAATAGAAGTGTATTCACTCCAATTCTCCAACCATTTCAATAAGGGTAGCTCTTGAAGCAAGGATCCCTTCGACGAAGCCTTCTTCTTCTCCTTCATGTTGTAATGATTTTGTTTATGTAATAAACTTCTTTGTTCTTCTTTTATTTCTTCTCTTTTCTTCTGTTTTGTTTAAATTTCTTCTTCTCTTAATCTTCCTAATTGGTCTGGAATTCTTGAGTATAATCGTTATTGGGTTATACCCATTTTAAACCTTTGCACATGCAAAACGCTTCTACGATGATTACGCCACCCATGGAAGAGTAGTCTTTTAGTAATCGATCTATCTTCTACCCTCTTCATTTAATTATTTTGAATCAATGAGATACTGTAATTAAATTAATATGATCCATGAATTGTGTTTTTAAATTGTAAGAAACTAAGCAAGCAATTGAACAATGTACACAAAAACACGCGAGGTCGGGATTTTGTGTAAATTGTGAGAGCGCGATCTTAATCGGTAATACAAGACCACACGGGATAAATTTGTAGAGTTCAAATATAATCCCTAAAAACAATTCATCCTCATTTCCAGAGTGGATATGTGCCTTAATTTACCACTGACCATAAGCTAATCTTAGAATATCAATCAAAGCAGGGTGCTGCGATTGCATGTTCCGAAGTTAGCCTAAGGTTAAATTCACTTCAATCTTCGTGGTAAAGTTAATTCTCGTAGGGTTCGGGATTTAACAAATTAAGGGATCATAATTAAGTGAATATTAATTTAAATGATAATGATTAATAAATTATTAAAGAGGTAGAGTTAGATCGATTACGTCTTTTAAATATTGTCTAAACAAACATCTTTTTGTTGTGTCATTTTAATCAAACTTCATTTCAAAACTAAAAACAAAAAAAAATACAATCTTCTTCCAGAAAACTTCTTCTAGATTCATAAACTATAAACAAACACCCCCATCCTTTCAAGTAGTGTTTTTATTCTCTTTTATTTTACTTCTAGAATACCTCTAAAAGTTGTTTTAATTCACTTCCTCCTTTGAGAGACGACCTTGGTCAGCCACTCTGCTGCACCTAAGTACCCCAAAATCATACTAATCATTTGAGGGCGCCCACGACAGCGCTCTTTCAAATTGGCGCCATTGCCGGGGAGGCAAGTAATTATTTCAACGAATTAGAGTTATTTATTTTATCTTACATTTTATTCTCTTCCTCTATTCTTCCTTCCTTCTTTACCCAATCTGATTTTTCTTCTTCTTCTTTTAATTTCTTCTACTTCTCTTTGGACCATCAACTCAAACTTCTCATTTTTATTTTACTATGGTCCACTTTCTTTCTTTTCAGTTTTATTTGATCTATGACACGAACTAATCCCGAAGATCTCTTAGATCTTGACCCTGAGATTGAACGCAGCCTTAGGGCACGAATCAGACATTCTCAATCTACGGGAAGTTTCAATATTCAACCAGTTGATGAATTCCTCTCTTCTGGAAACATTGAAATTGGAAGCTATTCAAATTCAAACATAAAAGAGGAACCAATGGCTGAAAACAATGGAAATGAACTTAATAGAACCATTCGAGAATTGGCTGCACCTGATATTAACTATCAACCAAATTGTATTGCATACCCAAATCTCGACTCGGACTTTGAATTGAAATCTGGATTAATTCACCTTCTTCCAAAGTTTCATGGCTTATCTGGTGAGGATCCCAACAAAAACCTTAAGGAATTTAATGTGGTTTGCTCAACTTTAAAACCAAGAAATGTTTCTGAAGATCAAATTAAATTAAGAGCATTCCCATTCTCACTTGATGGAGCTGCAAAAGATTGGATGTATTATTTACAACCCGAAGATGTAACTTGTTGGAACGATTTGAAACGTCTTTTCTTGCAGAGATTTTTTCCAGCATCAAGGACCACATCCATTCGAAAGGAGATATCAGGGATCAAGCAAGCACAATGGGAGTCAATGTATGAGTACTGGGAGCGATTCAAGAAGTTGTGTGCAAGCTGCCCAAATCACCAAATCAGTGAGCAACTCCTCATCCAATACTTCTACGAAGTACTCACACCCATGGAGAGGAGAATGGTGGATGCTGCAGCTGGAGGAGCATTGGTGGACAAGACATCAGTAGCTGCACGAGCATTGATCGACAAAATGGCCCAAAACTCTCAACAATTCGGTGATAGAGGTACACCACATGTTCGAGGAGTACATCAAGTAAGTCCTTCTTCTCTTGAAAGTCATTTGATTGATACTAAGTTAGAAGAATTGACAACTATGGTGAGGCAGATTGCATTGGCTCAAAAGACATCCCAACCCCCTCCTTCAAGGCCTTGTGGTATTTGCACTGAGACAAGCCACCCGACTGACTGTTGCCCACAACTCCAAGAAACAGAAGATTGTGCAGCAGTGTTCCCTGGGAGACCATTTCAGCAGCAACAACAACAACCATATCCCCAAAAGAAGTTTGATCCAACATACAACCAAGGGTGGAAAGATCTAGCGGACATGAGGTATGGATCTGGACAACAACAAAGGCCCCCTTTTCAACCAAACTTCCAGCAGCCTCCACCTTACCAACAGGGTTTCCAACAACCCCAAAGGAGATTCGAAGCTCAAACATCAACGAGTCAGCAACAAGGGAATATCCAACACAAGGTAGACTCTAACACTGATGATCTTTTGAAACAAATTGTTCTTAATCAACAGAATGAGCTGAAGAGTCAAGGTTCGGAGCTGAGAGAGTTGAAGACTCAAATGAGTCAGATTGCCACCGCCCTCCACGAACTTGTGAGTAAGAATTCTGGAAATCTACCTTCCCAACCCACTCCAAATCCAAAGGGGAATGTTAGTGCCATCACATTGAGAAGTGGGAAGAAAATGAACGATACATCTGCACCTACCATTCCACCAGGATTCACCTCAACTTCAGAGAAGCCGCATTCCATACCAACTGATGAGCAATCCAAGGAGAAAGATAAAGGTAAGAAAAAGATTGATGATGTTCCTCCTAAACCCCTTCCTTTTCCAAACAGGGTTGTTCAAACCAAGAAGATGGCTGAAGAAGCAATGCAAAAGGAGGTTTTGGACACATTCAAGCGTGTGGAGATCAACATTCCTCTACTTGAAGCCATTAAGCAAATTCCAAGGTATGCAAAATTCTTAAAAGAACTTTGTACCAATCGAAGAGGGCTCAAGGGGAATGAGAGGATCAACCTTGGAAGGAATGTCTCGGCACTCATTTCACCAACTCTAGCAATGCCAACAAAGTGCAAGGATCCTGGGACATTCACCATCCCATGTACCATAGGGGAGTTTCACTTCTCTGATGCTCTTTGTGATTTAGGAGCTTCAATAAATGTGATGCCTCACTCTGTATTCTCTTCCTTACAGGTTGGTGAGTTGAAGCCAACAAGAGTAGTGGTGCAATTGGCAAATAGAGCTACGGCATATCCAGCGGGAGTTCTTGAGGATGTACTTGTCCGGGTAAGAGACATGATCTTTCCAGCAGACTTCTATGTGCTTAACATGGAGGATGATCAGGTAATTTCTCATGCCCCCATTATCCTAGGTAGACCCTTCCTCAAAACTGCAAAAACTATCATAAATGTCAATGAGGGTACACTTTCCATGGAGTTTGGAGATGAAGTTGTGATATTTAATGTTATGGATTCCATGAAGTACCCCTCAGAGGACCATTCTGCTTTTGTTATCTCCCATTTTGAACCACCAAATAAAAACTCCATAGAATTTGATTGTCCTATGCTTAGGGAGATTATGAGTATTGGTTCTAGTTTGATGTCTAAGAATACTTCTACACCCATTTTTAAGGAACAAGACTCTCTAAGATTTGATTTTGAAATGGAATCATATTTTGATTTTGATCATGTGAACTCTTATTATGACATGGCTATTGAGTATGCTGATGGATTTGGTGCTTTATTCTCTGATTGTGATGATTTTTATTCTGATACTGATGTTCATTGTGCAGATATGTCTGTTGCATCAATTTCTCCATCCATACATCACCCACCTACATTGGAACTCAAGCCATTGCCCCCAAATCTCAAATATGCATACTTGCTCAGTGGTGATAGATTACCTGTCATAATTGCTAACAATCTCTCTTTTGAACATGAAGAAAAACTTTTGAATCTTTTGAGAGATAAAATTAGGGAAATTGGTTGGACATTGGCAGACATATCAGGTACTAGCCCCTCCATTTGTATGCATAGGATTCTCTTAGAGGATGGGGCTAAACCGGTGAGACAGCCACAAAGGAGACTTAATCCCACCCTCCTAGAAGTTGTTAAGAAAGAAGTTGAAAAATTACTTGAGGCGGGTATCATTTACCCTATTTCTGACTCACAATGGGTTAGCCCTGTTCAGGTTGTACCAAAGAAAACTGGTTTCACTGTTATAAAAAATGAAAATGATGAGTTAGTTCCTGTGAGAGTACAAAATAGTTGGCGAGTGTGTATCGATTATAGGAAACTAAATCAATCCACTCGTAAGGACCATTTCCCACTTCCATTCATTGACCAGATTCTTGAGAGACTAGCTGGGAAGACACACTATTGTTTCTTGGATGGATTTTCTGGCTATTTTCAGGTTCCCATTGCAGAAGAGGACCAGGAGAAGACAACATTCACCTGCCCATTCGGTACCTTTGCTTACCGGAGGATGCCATTTGGACTTTGCAACGCCCCAGGTACCTTCCATAGATGCATGGTGAGTATTTTCTCAGATTTCATTGAGACCTGTATGGAGGTATTTATGGATGATTTTACAGTTTATGGGTCCTCATTTGATGAATGTCTCTCTAGTTTGGGTGATGTGTTGCATCGTTGTATTGAGAAGAATCTGGTCTTAAATTTTGAAAAATGTCATTTCATGGTCGAAAAGGGAATTGTCTTAGGTCATATAGTCTCACAACATGGAATTGAAGTTGATAAATCTAAGGTAGACATTATTTCATCCCTCCCATATCCTACATGTGTGTGTGATGTTCGATCATTCCTTGGGCATGCTGGATTTTATCGACGCTTCATCAGAGATTTTAGTAAGATCGCTCTACCCTTATCTCGATTGCTTCAAAAAGATATTGACTTCAATTTCGATGATTCATGCAGGGTATCATTTGATGAGCTGAAGAAGTGTTTGACCACTCCACCAATCATACAGCCCCCATGGTGGGACCTTCCATTTGAGCTTATGTGTGACGCCTCCAACTTCGCGGTTGGAGCTGTCTTATCTCAGAGGGTGGAGGGACGTTCACATGTGATCGCCTATGCATCGAGGACGCTAGATTCAGCCCAATCAAACTACACTACCACAGAAAAGGAGTTTCTTGCTGTCATATTTGCTTTAGATAAATTCCGTTCATATTTATTGGGCTCTAAAGTAGTTGTTTTTTCTGACCATGCAGCTTTGAGGTACCTCCTAAAGAAGACAGATGCAAAGCCACGACTTATCCGTTGGATGCTCCTTCTTCAAGAATTTGATATTGAGATAAAGGAAAAGAAGGGATCAGAGAATTTGGTGGCGGACCACATGAGTAGGCTTACTCGCACACTAGAGGATGACACCTTGGATCAGGTACCACTTCGGGACACTTTCCCTGATGAGCATCTCTATACCATCTCAGGTAAGCATCCTTGGTATGCTGATTTAGTTAATTACATTTTTGGCTCTGAAATCCCAGTAAATTTGAAGAAGCATCAAGTCCAAAAATTAAAAAGTGAGTCTAGGTATTATGTGTGGGATGATCCGTACCTCTGGCGCATGTGTAGTGACCAAGTCATTAGGAGGTGTATTCCTGATCATGAGTTTGAGTCTGTTTTGCAATTCTGTCATACACTTGCATGTGGTGGACACTTTGGACCCCAACGGACAGCTAGGAAGGTTTTAGACTCTGAATTATATTGGCCTAGCTTGTTCCATGATGCCCATTTGTTTTGTAAGTCATGCTCTCGTTGCCAACACACTGGGAACATTTCTAGGAGACATGAGATGCCCCAACAACCCATATTATTTTGTGAGATTTTTGATGTATGGGGCATCGACTTTATGGGTCCTTTTCCTAGTTCATTGAGATTTTTGTATATTTTGGTTGTTGTTGATTATGTGAGTAAATGGGTGGGGGCCAAGGCCACCAGGACTGACGATTCTCATGCTGTCGTGGACTTTGTCAAAGCACATATTTTTTGCAGGTTTGGAGTACCAAAGGCCATCATCAGTGACCAAGGGACACACTTTTGCAATAGGAATTTTGCTTCCCTCCTTTGAAAGTATGGGGTGACACACAAAACATCAACACCATACCACCCCCAAACAAATGGCCAGGCTGAGGTTTCAAATCGTGAGTTGAAACAAATCTTGGAGAAAATCGTGCAGCCAAATAGGAAGGATTGGAGCAAGCGCTTGGATGATGCATTGTGGGCTTATAGGACAGCATACAAGACCCCCATTGGTATGTCCCCATTTCGGATTGTTTTTGGGAAAGTGTGTCATCTCCCTGTGGAAGTCGAGCATCGGGCATATTGGGCTATAAAGAAATGCAACATGGATTTGGCCCAAGCTGGAATTCAAAGGAAGTTGCAAATTCAAGAGCTTGAGGAGATTCGACTGTCATCATATGAGAACTCAAGGCTCTACAAGGAAAGATCAAAAGCATCTCATGACAAAATGATCCAACAAAGGGAGTTTCATGTTGGAGAGAAAGTCCTTCGCTATAGTTCACGACTGAAGTTGATGCCTGGTAAGTTGCGTTCCAGATGGTTAGGTCCTTATATTGTGTCTAATGTTTTTCCTTATGGTGCAGTGGAGATCACACAAGAGGACATTGGAAGGAGCTTTACAGTCAATGGGCAACGTTTGAAGAGATACATTGAGGGACATCCTACTGATGCAGTGGATTTTATCACACTGCATGACCCCATCATCACTTGATCACATCAGGCTGTTCCTAACCCTTTCACTTTTATATTATTTGTCCTATTTAAAAATTCTGCATTTCATGTGAATATATCATCTCATGGGTTCACATTGAGGACAATGCAATATTTTAAGTGTGGGGGAGGGAACCTTTTAGTTTAGTAATTTCAATTGTTTTCCTGTTTTAAAAAAAAAACAAAAAAAATGTGTGTTTTTCAAATTTTGTGTGTTTATTTTACAATTTTCTGTGTGTTTTTGAAACTTTTGAGCTGAAATGATTCTCATCACCATTTTTAAATCCATATAAATAAGTGAAACAATTTACCCCTTGAAACTAAGCTTAAATGAATGCTGAAATGACTTTGTTTCAAGTTCAAATATTTAGTAATTTCATGAAAAGTACGCTGAATTTTGAATCCCATGCCACATCTCACTGTCTTTAAATTTGAAATCACTTTCCTGTGAGGCTTCTGAACCATTATTTTCATATTCTATACATTCACCTCACTTCTTGAGGGAACCAAATCATACTTGATTTAACCAGAATTTGATCTATTCCTGTCAAAACTTGAGGGTTTGAGGTACTTGTGTTTAAATGATTGAGGCATTTGTTTGGTATTAAAACCCCTATTTCAAAGAATCCTTTTTTATAATGGCCTACCTTGAATATTTAATCCTTGTATCCCTTAGAACCCATGCACATCCTGTTAGGTTAAGCCACATTACAAGCCAATTTTCCCTATCCAACCAACTCTTGAAGTGAAATTGCATAATCTAGTTGAGCTTAAGTGTGGGGGAAGTTGTCTTGGGTTTTGCAACCACATTCTGTGATACTTTGGGTGGAAAATTAAATTCTGAAGAGATGTGTTTGCTGCTAAAGAAAGTTATTATATTGAAAGCTGTGCCTTTTCTGGAGCTTTCATGACAAGTGAAGCTGTGCCTTTTCTGGAGCTTCTAATTGAGGTGTAAATTTGTGCCCATCTGGAGCTTTCAAGAAAATCATGTTTGAGAAGATTGACATTTTTTATGCTGAAATAATGAATGGTGTAAACCTTTCATGACTTTTAATGATGATGGAGCTGAATTGATACTATGGGGATTGAAGAGAAGACCATATTTAAGTGAAAATTATATTAATGCAATTTTGCTTCAAAAGAGTCAAGCCCTCCTTATTCAGCCTCAGAGTTTTTCACATCTTAATCCTACCAACTGAAAGCCACAGAACAACCCTGAAAAGTCCTCATGATAAACATATGTCCTTGACTCACATCGGGTAGCGATGTAGGAATCTATCAAGCCTATGGTGACCCTTGTATGAGTTTGGATGAGAAATACATTGCAAAAAAAAATTGATATTTGAGTGATGAGAGAAAATTCAAGCGAGGTAAGTGTTTTGTGCATGGGTGGATAAATGAAGTGGAAATATATTGAATGATATAAATGGAGAACTTGAAATAAGGTTTTTTATGAGGCATGATATCTTTTGATTCTTGGTGTGAAATTGATTGATCTTAAGGATATGTGTTTTAAAATTGGTTTTGATTTGATATTGATGTTTACTTGATATGAGGTTTTTCCCTGGTGTGCAAAAGGGTAAGTGTGGGGGAGTTGATAAAACACTATTTTATTGAATATTTTATTGACAGTAAATGAAATAATTTCCTCACATTGTGTTAAATAAGTTTATTTATAAAATATTTGGGATTTGATCATTCATTTGAAAATTTGGTGAAAATTCCAGTTTTACCCTTAATAGTGCATTGTAGTATTTCGAGAATAAATATTTTTATATTTATTATTTGAAAATGAAATTTTGTAACATTGTTCATAACTTAATTATATATAACTTTTATTCAGGACACTAGAGCTAACGAGTTCAGTTGGCTGTTGAAAATGGGCCATGAAGTCAAAGTTGGGCTGGGCTCGCCAGAATGGAGAAGCTTCTGTATTTCGGCCATAACTCCTTCATATGGGCATGTATTGAGCCCAAATTTGGAGAGGAGATAGACGACACATATCCGCACATTTTATCCTTCTGGAAGGCCGGACAATTCACGTGTTTTTGTGGTCAAATGGGTGGTGCAAGTTGGCATAAAATATTTGACCGAATTTCCACATTCACACTTGAAACCACTTGTAACCTCTCCTCCCCTCCCCTCTATAAATTGGAGTTTTTCTCATTTGGAGGGGTTGGGACGTGCATTGGGAAGTTGAGGGCAGAAGAGAAGTGGATTTACTCCAATTCTCCAACCATTTAAATAAGGGTAGCTCTTGAAGCAAGGATCCCTTCGACGAAGCCTTCTTCTTCTCCTTCATGTTGTAATGATTTTGTTTATGTAATAAACTTATTTGTTCTTCTTTTATTTCTTCTCTTTTCTTCTGTTTTGTTTAAATTTCTTCTTCTCTTAATCTTCCTAATTGGGCTGGAATTCTTGAGTAGAAGCGTTATTGGGTTATACCCATTTTAAACCTTTGCACATGCAAAACGCTTCTACGATGATTACGCCACCCATGGAAGAGTAGTCTTTTGGTAATCGATCTATCTTCTACCCTCTTAATTTAATTATTTTTAATCAATTAGATACTTTAATTCACTTAATATGATCCATGAATTGTGTTTTTAAATTGTAAGAAACTAAGCAAGCAATTGAACAATGTACACAAAAACACGCGAGGTCGGGATTTTGTGTAAATTGTGAGAGCGCGATCTTAATCGGTAATACAAGACCACACGGGATAAATTTGTAGAGTTCAAATATAATCCCTAAACACAATTCATCCTCATTTCCAGAGTGGATATGTGCCTTAATTTACCACTGACCATAAGCTAATCTTAGAACATCAATCAAAGCAGGGTGCTGCGATTGCATGTTCCGAAGTTAGCCTAAAGTTAAATTCACTTCAATCTTCGTGGTAAAGTTAATTCCTGTAGGGTTCGGGATTTAACAAATTAAGGGATAATAATTAAGTGAATATTAATTTAAATGATAATTATTAATAAATGATTGAAGAGGTAGAGTTAGATCGATTACGTCTTTTAAATATTGTCTAAACAAACATCTTTTTGTGGTGTCATTTTAATCAAACTTCATTTCAAAACTAAAAACAAAAAAAAATACAATCTTCTTCCAGCAAACTTCTTCTAGATTCATAAACTATAAACAAACACCCCCATCCTTTCAAGTAGTGTTTTTATTCTCTTTTATTTTACTTCTATAATACCTCTAAAAATTGTTTTAATTCACTTCCTCCTTTGAGAGACGACCTTGGTCAGCCACTCTGCTGCACCTAAGTACCCCAAAATCATACTAATCATTTGAGGGCACCCACGACAGCGCTCTTTCATTATTTTATCAGCATTTTTTTAGTGTTGATAAAGTATTATATTTATCATCACTTTTAACTAGAACTGATAAAGGTTTCAGCAGTTTTTATAAAATAACCTTAACAGGCTTCTCCTCCCTCGCACCCTTTCAAGATTTCGCGAAAGATGAACCCTTCGTCGTCGACCCCTCCTCCTTCACCGCTGTTGCCTTGTCCTCCTCCTCTGTCATGACCCTCATCCTCCTCCTCCGCCATCGTTTCCTTCTCCTCCTCCACCACTGTGACCCCTCCTCCGTCACCGCTACCTCCTCCTCCTCCTCCTCCTCCTCCAGCTTCCAACTCATCCTCCTCCACTGTCATCGCCTCCTCCTCCTCCTCTGCCTCCTTATCCTCCTCTTCATTGTGCGGTCCCCTTATCCACGTGACCTGCTTCAGTATTCCATTCTCATCCAATGACCATCCCGACAACCTCCTCTACAGCACACAGATTCCCCCTGGTGAGTCTTTTATGTAATGAATTTTTACTCTTCTGTATTAAAAAAGCAATTGGTATGAAAAGCTAGTATTTGGGTCGCAGTGAAAGCACTGGATACTGGTTCTCATGTGTTTTTTATGAAATCTAGATGCCTTTTGGAATCCCAAAGGTTGTTTTTGTTTGGTGGTGATTAGAGTCTGAGAAGATATTTTGAGCTGAAGATAGATGACGTGGTCTAGGAAGAATTCTATTGGTTGCACGCTGGTTCTTAGGTGATAGCATAATGGATAGTTTAATTGGGTTAGAGTTTGACTATGGAATCACATCAGGGGTCAAATTAGACCATGATATATTAATATGAGCATGGGATTCCCCCGACGAGCAAGGAATCATGCTCTAGTACTTAATGGAATATTAGTGGTGGAAGTAGAGAATTATTTAGTTTGATTATCTGGGGTTTTAATTGTAAAATTACATAAGATGTTTGGTTTAGAATATGATGTGTATTCTTGGTAGGTTTTTGGATTCCTTTAGAGTTAGTAATTTAGATTAGAAAGTGAGATAACATGTTAGTGGCTGCCAACCCTTTTTAGGTAGTTCAGGTGGAGGATGTTCGACTTATGTTATCATGTGATGTTATATGTAATGATTTTACACATGCATTTATTATTTAATAATTTTTGTGATGGGAAGTTTTTAGAGCTATCTAAGGCTTTATAAGGAAAATATTTGTGTTTAGGTTTTACTTGGATGGTGGAGGTGTATCTGTGGAATTTAGAAATTTGGGAATGAAGGAGAAGACTGACATTGTACTATAATTCTCATGTGTGGTTGGGTAAGTTTCATTTCAAGTGGCACTAGGTGTGTCATTAAAAACATGAAAATATATTTTGGTAAGAAATGTTGTAGGTGGGAGGCACCATGGATCAAAATTGGCTTTCATGAGTTAAGTATTATGGTGGGGAGTATCTTAGACTGGGTGATTGACTAAACATTGACATGATCTTTTCTCAAGATGGTAAAGATTAAGTAAGTACCATCTCATCATCTCAGTGATCATTATGAGCTTTGGATCAGGATCAGGTGGCATTGTGTCTTCTATTGGGTACTACAATTTGAAAGCATGTTGGGAGTTCAGGAATAGAATGTGTTTGTTTGACTCCAAATAGATAACTGATTGCAGTGATTCAATATTATTACCACTAGGACATATCTAGTATGATAAGCACAATAGTGGAGAGTTTTTAATTCATCATCCATATTGGCATTTGAATTTTCAGGAGGAGATAGAATTTTTTTCAATTAGTGGACAAACCATTTTTAAAAATGATGGTTGGATATAGAACCTGGAAGTTGGGACATCTTAAAGGAGTTTTTTTATATAGCTTGAGGCTCGAGATGTGTCTTAGGTTCTTAAACAAGTCACAGAAATTTTGGAGTTGAAATTATGGTTTTGGGGGTAGCAGCCTAGGGAGCATGGTTTGCACATGATTAGTGATAACCATTCACCACAATAGTGAAGATTGGTTTTCATAGGCACACAGTTTGTTTAAATCATGTGAGGGGCCTTAGAAAACCATAAAAAATTAATCAATAAATTTTAAAGGCATTTCTCATAGTTTTCTCACTTTTTGTTAAAACATGTGCATTAACCATGTGAAATGGTGTGTCCTGGATAGTGAAGATTGTATAGTTTTCACATGGTTTTGAATACCATATGGACAAACCTTGAACCCCTTTAAAAAGTGATTTTTTACAAAAATTCCCCTATGAACCTTTTATGTTTTACTGGATTTTTTCCCTTTTCTCATCCAGAACCCCTCCTCATTATGCCACCCTCCCCCTCATCTCCTCTTGGGTGGTTCTCCCTTACTTGATGTATGTTTCATCTTTCATCACTTGTATTGAAGAGAATAGGATAATTTTACCTCTCTCATTCCTTCTATTTTAGTTTTATTTCATTTTCATACACTGTTCCACTTGGTTAAGCTAATATACCCCATTTTTTTACATCTTTCTGGTTTCTCATTTTCACCCATTTTACGCTGAATCAGTGGATGATATTTGGTGTGTGATGGATTAGAGTTTATGGTGTAGTGATGACCAATGGACATGGTTCAGTTACAATTGGAAATGTAATGATACGACCCAAGCATGTATCATAACCAACAACTGGTCTGACGTTCCACTAACCTAAGAGGCATTCATGATCCCTACGAGATAACAATAATCCCCTAGGAAAAAGATACAATTAATATGGAATATTTTACCCCTAAATTAGAGTAAATTAAAAATGAACTTTCTCCTGAAAACTAGACATGCCCCATTCATAAGTTGAACATCTTGGAAAATAATAGATATTCAAAAAATAAATAATCCCCTAGGAAAAAGATAAAATTTATGGGTCCTCATTTGATGAATGTCTCTCTAGTTTGGGTGATGTGTTGCATCGTTGTATTGAGAAGAATCTGGTCTTAAATTTTGAAAAATGTCATTTCATGGTCGAAAAGGGAATTGTCTTAGGTCATATAGTCTCACAACATGGAATTGAAGTTGATAAATCTAAGGTAGACATTATTTCATCCCTCCCATATCCTACATGTGTGCGTGATGTTCGATCATTCCTTGGGCATGCTGGATTTTATCGATGCTTCATCAGAGATTTTAGTAAGATCGCTCTACCCTTATCTCGATTGCTTCAAAAAGATATTGACTTCAATTTTGATGATTCATGCAGGGTATCATTTGATGAGCTGAAGAAGTGTCTGACCACTCCACCAATCATACAGCCCCCACGGTGGGACCTTCCGTTTGAGCTTATGTGTGACGCCTCCAACTTCGCGGTTGGAGCTGTCTTATCTCAGAGGGTGGAGGGATGTTCACATGTGATCGCCTATGCATCGAGGACGCTAGATTCAGCCCAATCAAACTACACTACCACAGAAAAGGAGTTTCTTACTGTCATATTTGCTTTAGATAAATTCCGTTCATATTTATTGGGCTCTAAAGTAGTTGTTTTTTCTGACCATGCAGCTTTGAGGTACCTCCTAAAGAAGCCAGATGCAAAGCCACGACTTATCCGTTGGATGCTCCTTCTTCAAGAATTTGATATTGAGATAAAGGAAAAGAAGGGATCAGAGAATTTGGTGGCGGACCACATGAGTAGGCTTACTCGCACACTAGAGGATGACACCTTGGATCAGGTACCACTTCGGGACACTTTCCCCGATGAGCATCTCTATACCATCTCAGGTAAGCATCCTTGGTATGCTAATTTAGTTAATTACATTGTTGGCTCTGAAATCCCAGTAAATTTGAAGAAGCATCAAGTCCAAAAATTAAAAAGTGAGTCTAGGTATTATGTGTGGGATGATCCGTACCTCTGGCGCATGTGTAGTGACCAAGTCATTAGGAGGTGTATTCCTGATCATGAGTTTGAGTCTGTTTTGCAATTCTGTCATACACTTGCATGTGGTGGACACTTTGGACCCCAACGGACAGCTAGGAAGGTTTTAGACTCTGGATTATATTGGCCTAGCTTGTTCCATGATGCCCATTTGTTTTGTAAGTCATGCTCTCGTTTCCAACACACTGGGAACATTTCTAGGAGACATGAGATGCCCCAACAACCCATACTATTTTGTGAGATTTTTGATGTATGGGGCATCGACTTTATGGGTCCTTTTCCTAGTTCATTTGGATTTTTGTATATTTTGGTTGCTATTGATTATGTGAGTAAATGGGTGGAGGCCAAGGCCACCAGGACTGACGATTCTCATGCTGTTGTGGACTTTGTCAAAGCACATATTTTTTGCAGGTTTGGAGTACCAAAGGCCATCATCAGTGACCAAGGGACACACTTTTTCAATAGGAATTTTGCTTCCCTTCTTCGAAAGTATGGGGTGACACACAAAACATCAACACCATACCACCCCCAAACAAATGGCCAGGCTGAGGTTTCAAATCGTGAGTTGAAACAAATCTTGGAGAAAACCGTGCATCCAAATAGGAAGGATTGGAGCAAGCGCTTGGATGATGCATTGTGGGCTTATTGGACAGCATACAAGACCCCCATTGGTATGTCCCCATTTCGGATTGTTTTTGGTAAAGCGTGTCATCTCCATGTGGAAGTCGAGCATCGGGCATATTGGGCTATAAAGAAATGCAACATGGATTTGGCCCAAGCTGGAATTCAAAGGAAGTTGCAAATTCAAGAGCTTGAGGAGATTCGACTGTCATCATATGAGAACTCAAGGCTCTACAAGGAAAGATCAAAAGCAGCTCATGACAAAATGATCCAACAAAGGGAGTTTCATGTTGGAGAGAAAGTCCTTCTCTATAGTTCACGACTGAAGTTGATGCCTGGTAAGTTGCGTTCCAGATGGTTAGGTCCTTATATTGTGTCTAATGTTTTTCCTTATGGTGCAGTGGAGATCACACAAGAGGACACTGGAAGGAGATTTACAGTCAATGGGAAACGTTTGAAGAGATACATTGAGGGACATCCTACTGATGCAGTGGATTTTATCACACTGCATGACCCCATCATCACTTGATCACATCAGGTTGTTCCTAACCCTTTCACTTTTATATTATTTGTCCTATTTAAAAATTCTGCATTTCATGTGCATATATCATCTCATGGGTTCACATTGAGGACAATGCAATATTTTAAGTGTGGGGGAGGGAACCTTTTAGTTTAGTAATTTCAATTGTTTTCCTGTTTTAAAAAAAACCGAAAAAAATGTGTGTTTTTCAAATTTTGTGTGTTTATTTTACAATTTTCTGTGTGTTTTTGAAACTTTTGAGCTGAAATGATTCTCATCACCATTTTTAAATCCATATAAATAAGTGAAACAATTTACCCCTTGAAACTAAGCTTAAATGAATGCTGAAATGACTTTGTTTCAAGTTCAAATATTTAGTAATTTCATGAAAAGTACGCTGAATTTTTAATCCCATGCCACATCTCACTGTCTTTAAATTTGAAATCACTTTCCTGTGAGGCTTCTGAACCATTATTTTCATATTCTTTACATTCACCTCACTTCTTGAGAGAACCAAACCATACTTGATTTAACCAGAATTTGATCTATTCCTGTCAAAACTTGAGAGTTTGAGGTACTTGTGTTTAAATGATTGAGGCATTTGTTTGGTATTAAAACCCCTATTTCAAAGAATCCTTTTTTATAATGGCCTACCTTGAATATTTAATCCTTGTATCCCTTAGAACCCATGCACAGCCTGTTAGGTTAAGCCACATTACAAGCCAATTTTCCCTATCCAACCAACTCTTGAAGTGAAATTGCATAATCTAGTTGAGCTTAAGTGTGGGGTAAGTTGTCTTGGGTTTTTCCACCACATTCTGTGATACTTTGGGTGGAAAATTAAATTCTGAAGAGATGTGTTTGCTGCTAAAGAAAGTTATTATATTGAAAGCTATGCCTTTTCTGGAGCTTTCATGACAAGTGAAGCTGTGCCTTTTCTGGAGCTTCTAATTGAGGTGGAAATCTGTGCCCATCTGGAGCTTTCAAGAAAATCATGTTTGAGAAGATTGGCATTTTTTATGCTGAAATGATGAATGGTGTAAACCTTTCATGACTTTTCATGATGATGGAGCTGAATTGATACTATGGGGATTGAAGAGAAGACCATATTTAAGTGAAAATTAGATTAATGCAATTTTGCTTCAAAAGAGTCAAGCCCTCCTTATTCAGCCTCAGAGTTTTTCACATCTTAATCCTACCAACCGAAAGCCACAGAACAACCCTGAAAAGTCCTCATGATAAACATATGTCCTTGACTCACATCGGGTAGCTATGTAGGAATCTATCAAGCCTATGGTGACCCTTGTATGAGTTTGGATGAGAAAGACATTGCAAAAAAAAATTGATATTTGAGTGATGAGAGAAAATTCAAGCGAGGTAAGTGTTTTGTGCATGGGTGGATAAATGAAGTGGAAATATATTGAATGATATAAATGTAGAACTTGAAATAAGGTTTTTTATGAGGCATGATATCTTTTGATTCTTGGTGTGAAATTGATTGATCTTAAGGATATGTGTTTTAAAATTGGTTTTGATTTGATATTGATGTTTACTTGATATGAGGTTTTTCCCAGGTGTGCAAAAGGGTAAGTGTGGGGGAGTTGATAAAACACTATTTTATTGAATATTTTATTGATATTAAATGAAATAATTTCCTCACATTGTGTTAAATATGTTTATTTATAAAATATTTGGGATTTGATCATTCATTTGAAAATTTGGTGAAAATTCCAGTTTTACCCTTAATAGTGCATTGTAGTATTTCGAGAATAAATATTTTTATATTTATTATTTGAAAATGAAATTTTGTAACAGTGTTCCTAACTTAATTATCTACAACTTTTATTCAGGACACTATAGCTAAAGAGTTCAGTTGGCTGTTGAAATTGGGCCATGAAGTCAAAGTTGGGCTGGGCTCGCCAGAATGGAGAATATTCTGTATTTCGGCCATAACTCCTTCATATGGGCATGTATTGAGCCCAAAGTTGGAGAGGAGATAGAAGAAACATATCCTCACATTTGATCCTTCTGGAAGGCCGGCCAATTCACGCGTTTTGGTGGTCAAATGGGCGGTGCAAGTTGGCATAAAATATTTGGCCGAATTTCCACATTCACACTTGAAACCACTTGTAACCTCTCCTCCCCTCCCCTCTATAAATTGGAGTTTTTCTCATTTGGAGGGGTTGGGAAGTGCATTGGGAAGTTGAGGGCAGAATAGAAGTGTATTCACTCCAATTCTCCCACCATTTAAATAAGGGTAGCTCTTGAAGCAAGGATCCCTTCGACGAAGCCTTCTTCTTCTCCTTCATGTTGTAATGATTTTGTTTATGTAATAAACTTCTTTGTTCTTCTTTTATTTCTTATCTTTTCTTCTGTTTTGTTTAAATTTCTTCTTCTCTTAATCTTCCTAATTGGTCTGGAATTCTTGAGTATAATCGTTATTGGGTTATACCCATTTTAAACCTTTGCACATGCAAAACGCTTCTACGATGATTACGCCACCCATGGAAGAGTAGTCTTTTAGTAATCGATCTATCTTCTACCCTCTTCATTTAATTATTTTGAATCAATGAGCTACTGTAATTCACTTAATATGATCCATGAATTGTGTTTTTAAATTGTAAGAAACTAAGCAAGCAATTGAACAATGTACACAAAAACACGCGAGGTCGGGATTTTGTGTAAATTGTGAGAGCGCGATCTTAATCGGTAATACAAGACCACACGGGATAAATTTGTAGAGTTCAAATATAATCCCTAAAAACAATTCATCCTCATTTCCAGAGTGGATATGTGCCTTAATTTACCACTGACCATAAGCTAATCTTAGAACATCAATCAAAGCAGGGTGCTGCGATTGCATGTTCCGAAGTTAGCCTAAGGTTAAATTCACTTCAATCTTCGTGGTAAAGTTAATTCTCGTAGGGTTCGGGATTTAACAAATTAAGGGATCATAATTAAGTGAATATTAATTTAAATGATAATTATTAATTAATTATTGAAGAGGTAGAGTTAGATCGATTACGTCTTTTAAATATTGTCTAAACAAACATCTTTTTGTTGTGTCATTTTAATCAAACTTCATTTCAAAACTAAAAACAAAAAAAATACAATTTTCTTCCAGCAAACTTCTTCTAGATTTATAAACTATAAACAAACACCCCCATCCTTTCAAGTAGTGTTTTTATTCTCTTTTATTTTACTTCTAGAATACCTCTAAAAATTGTTTTAATTCACTTCCTCCTTTGAGAGACGACCTTGGTCAGCCACTCTGCTGCACCTAAGTACCCCAAAATCATACTAATCATTTGAGGGCGCCCACGACAGCGCTCTTTCAAATTGGCGTCATTGCCGGGGAGGCAAGTAATTATTTCAACCAATTAGAGTTATTTATTTTATCTTACATTTTATTCTCTTCCTCTATTCTTCCTTCCTTCTTTACCCAATCTGATTTTTCTTCTTCTTCTTTTAATTTCTTCTACTTCTCTTTGGACCATCAACTCAAACTTCTAATTTTTATTTTACTATGGTCCACTTTCTTTCTTTTCAGTTTTATTTGATCTATGACACGAACTAATCCCGAAGATCTCTTAGATCTTGACCCTGAGATTGAACGCAGCCTTAGGGCACGAATCAGACATTCTCAATCTACGGGAAGTTTCAATATTCAACCAGTTGATGAATTCCTCTCTTCTGGAAACATTGAAATTGGAAGCTATTCAAATTCAAACATAAAAGAGGAACCAATGGCTGAAAACAATGGAAATGAACTTAATTGAACCATTCGAGAATTGGCTGCACCTGATATTAACTATCAACCAAATTGTATTGCATACCCAAATCTCGACTCGGACTTTGAATTGAAATCTGGATTAATTCACCTTCTTCCAAAGTTTCATGGCTTATCTGGTGAGGATCCCAACAAAAACCTTAAGGAATTTAATGTGGTTTGCTCAACTTTAAAACCAAGAAATGTTTCTGAAGATCAAATTAAATTAAGAGCATTCCCATTCTCACTTGATGGAGCTGCAAAAGATTGGATTTATTATTTACAACCCGAAGATGTAACTTGTTGGAACGATTTGAAACGTCTTTTCTTGCAGAGATTTTTTCCAGCATCAAGGACCACATCCATTCGAAAGGAGATATCAGGGATCAAGCAAGCACAATGGGAGTCAATGTATGAGTACTGGGAGCGATTCAAGAAGTTGTGTGCAAGCTGCCCACATCACCAAATCAGTGAGCAACTCCTCATCCAATACTTCTACGAAGGACTCACACCCATGGAGAGGAGAATGGTGGATGCTGCAGCTGGAGGAGCATTGGTGGACAAGACATCAGTAGCTGCACGAGCATTGATCGACAAAATGGCCCAAAACTCTCAACAATTCGGTGATAGAGGTACACCACATGTTCGAGGAGTACATCAAGTAAGTCCTTCTTCTCTTGAAAGTCATTTGATTGATACTAAGTTAGAAGAATTGACAACTATGGTGAGGCAGATTGCATTGGCTCAAAAGACATCCCAACCCCCTCCTTCAAGGCCTTGTGGTATTTGCACTGAGACAAGCCACCCGACTGACTGTTGCCCACAACTCCAAGAAACAGAAGATTGTGCAGCAGTGTTCCCTGGGAGACCATTTCAGCAGCAACAACAACAACCATATCCCCAAAAGAAGTTTGATCCAACATACAACCAAGGGTGGAAAGATCTAGCGGACATGAGGTATGGCTCTGGACAACAACAAAGGCCCCCTTTTCAACCAAACTTCCAGCAGCCTCCACCTTACCAACAGGGTTTCCAACAACCCCAAAGGTGATTCGAAGCTCAAACATCAACGAGTCAGCAACAAGGGAATATCCAACACAAGGTAGACTCTAACACTGATGATCTTTTGAAACAAATTGTTCTTAATCAACAGAATGAGCTGAAGAGTCAAGGTTCGGAGCTGAGAGAGTTGAAGACTCAAATGAGTCAGATTGCCACCGCCCTCCACGAACTTGTGAGTAAGAATTCTGGAAATCTACCTTCCCAACCCACTCCAAATCCAAAGGGGAATGTTAGTGCCATCACATTGAGAAGTGGGAAGAAAATTAACGATACATCTGCACCTACCATTCCACCAGGATTCACCTCAACTTCAGAGAAGCCACATTCCATACCAACTGATGAGCAATCCAAGGAGAAAGATAAAGGTAAGAAATAGATTGATGATGTTCCTCCTAAACCCCTTCCTTTTCAAAACAGGGTTGTTCAAACCAAGAATATGGCTGAAGAAGCAATGCAAAAGGAGGTTTTGGACACATTCAAGCATGTGGAGATCAACATTCCTCTACTTGAAGCCATTAATCAAATTCCAAGGTATGCGAAATTCTTAAAAGAACTTTGTACCAATCGAAGAGGGCTCAAGGGGAATGAGAGGATCAACCTTGGAAGGAATGTCTCGGCACTCATTACACCAACTCTAGCAATGCCAACAAAGTGCAAGGATCCTGGGACATTCACCATCCCATGTACCATAGGGGAGTTGCACTTCTCTGATGCTCTTTGTGATTTAGGAGCTTCAATAAATGTGATGCCTCACTCTGTATTCTCTTCCTTACAGGTTGGTGAGTTGAAGCCAACAAGAGTAGTGATGCAATTGGCGAATAGAGCTACGGCATATCCAGCGGGAGTTCTTGAGGATGTACTTGTCCGGGTAAGAGACATGATCTTTCCAGCAGACTTCTATGTGCTTAACATGGAGGATGATCAGGTAAGTTCTCATGCCCCCATTATCCTAGGTAGACCCTTCCTCAAAACTGCAAAAACTATCATAAATGTCAATGAGGGTACACTTTCCATGGAGTTTGGAGATGAAGTTGTGATATTTAATGTTATGGATTCCATGAAGTACCCCTCAGAGGACCATTCTGCTTTTGTTATCTCCCATTTTGAACCACCAAATAAAAACTCCATAGAATTTGATTGTCCTATGCTTAGGGAGATTATGAGTATTGGTTCTAGTTTGATGTCTAAGAATACTTCTACACCCATTTTTAAGGAACAAGACTCTCTAAGATTTGATTTTGAAATGGAATCATATTCTGATTTTGATCATGTGAACTCTGATTATGACATGGCTATTGAGTATGCTGATGGATTTGGTGCTTTATTCTCTGATTGTGATGATTTTTATTCTGATACTGATGTTCATTGTGCAGATATGTCTGTTGCATCAATTTCTCCATCCATACATCACCCACCTACATTGGAACTCAAGCCATTTCCCCCAAATCTCAAATATGCATACTTGCTCAGTGGTGATAGATTACCTGTCATAATTGCTAACAATCTCTCTTTTGAACATGAAGAAAAACTTTTGAATCTTTTGAGAGATAACATTAGGGAAATTGGTTGGACATTGGAAGACATATCAGGTATTAGCCCCTCCATTTGTATGCATAGGATTCTCTTAGAGGATGGGGCTAAACCGGTGAGACAGCCACAAAGGAGACTTAATCCCACCCTCCTAGAAGTTGTTAAGAAAGAAGTTGAAAAATTACTTGAGGCGGGTATCATTTACCCTATTTCTGACTCACAATGGGTTAGCCCTGTTCAGGTTGTACCAAAGAAAACTGGTTTCACTGTTATAAAAAATGAAAATGATGAGTTAGTTCCTGTGAGAGTACAAAATAGTTGGCGAGTGTGTATCGATTATAGGAAACTAAATCAATCCACTCGTAAGGACCATTTCCCACTTCCATTCATTGACCAGATGCTTGAGAGACTAGCTGGGAAGACACACTATTGTTTCTTGGATGGATTTTATGGCTATTTTCAGGTTCCCATTACAGCAGAGGCCCAGGAGAAGACAACATTCACCTGCCCATTCGGTACCTTTGCTTACCGGAGGATGCCATTTGGACTTTGCAACGCCCCAGGTACCTTCCAGAGATGCATGGTGAGTATTTTCTCAGATTTCATTGAGACCTGTATGGAGGTATTTATGGATGATTTTACAGTTTATGGGTCCTCATTTGATGAATGTCTCTCTAGTTTGGGTGATGTGTTGCATCATTGTATTGAGAAGAATCTGGTCTTAAATTTTGAAAAATGTCATTTCATGGTCGAAAAGGGAATTGTCTTAGGTCATATAGTCTCACAACATGGAATTGAAGTTGATAAATCTAACGTAGACATTATTTCATCCCTCCCATATCCTACATGTGTGCGTGATGTTCGATCATTCCTTGGGCATGCTGGATTTTATCGACGCTTCATTAGAGATTTTAGTAAGATCGCTCTACCCTTATCTCGATTGCTTCAAAAAGATATTGACTTCAATTTTGATGATTCATGCAGGGTATCATTTGATGAGCTGAAGAAGTGTCTGACCACTCCACCAATCATACAGCCCCCACAGTGGGACCTTCCATTTGAGCTTATGTGTGACGCCTCCAACTTCGCGGTTGGAGCTGTCTTATCTCAGAGGGTGGAGGGACGTTCACATGTGACCGCCTATGCATCGAGGACGCTAGATTCAGCCCAATAAAACTACACTACCACAGAAAAGGAGTTTCTTGCTGTCATATTTGCTTTAGATAAATTCCGTTCATATTTATTGGGCTCTAAAGTAGTTGTTTTTTCTGACCATGCAGCTTTGAGGTACCTCCTAAAGAAGCAAGATGCAAAGCCACGACTTATCCGTTGGATGCTCCTTCTTAAAGAATTTGATATTGAGATAAAGGAAAAGAAGGGATCAGTGAATTTGGTGGTGGACCACATGAGTAGGCTTAATCGCACACTAGAGGATGACACCTTGGATCAGGTACCACTTCGGGACACTTTCCCCGATGAGCATCTCTATACCATCTCTGGAAAGCATTCTTGGTATGCTGATTTAGTTAATTACATTGTTGGCTCTGAAATCCCAGTAAATTTGAAGAAGCATCAAGTCCAAAAATTAAAAAGTGAGTCTAGGTATTATGTGTGGGATGATCCGTACCTCTCGCGCATGTGTAGTGACCAAGTCATTAGGAGGTGTATTCCTGATCATGAGTTTGAGTCTGTTTTGCAATTCTGTCATACACTTTCATGTGGTGGACACTTTGGACCCCAACGGACAGCTAGGAAGGTTTTAGACTCTGGATTATATTGGCCTAGCTTGTTCCATGATGCCCATTTGTTTTGTAAGTCATGCTCTCGTTGCCAACACACTGGGAACATTTCTAGGAGACATGAGATGCCCCAACAACCCATACTATTTTGTGAGATTTTTGATGTATGGGGAATCGACTTTATGGGTCCTTTTCCTAGTTCATTTGGATTTTTGTATATTTTGGTTGCTGTTGATTATGTGAGTAAATGGGTGGAGGCCAAGGCCACCAGGACTGACGATTCTCATGCTGTTGTGGACTTTGTCAAAGCACATATTTTTTGCAGGTTTGGAGTACCAAAGGCCATCATCAGTGACCAAGGGACACACTTTTGCAATAGGAATTTTGCTTCCCTCCTTCGAAAGTATGGGGTGACACACAAAACATCAACACCATACCACCCCCAAACAAATGGCCAGGCTGAGGTTTCAAATCGTGAGTTGAAACAAATCTTGGAGAAAACCGTGCAGCCAAAAAGGAAGGATTGGAGCAAGCGCTTGGATGATGCATTGTGGGCTTATAGGACAGCATACAAGACCCCCATTGGTATGTCCCCATTTCGGATTGTTTTTGGGAAAACGTGTCATCTCCCTGTGGAAGTCGAGCATCGGGCATATTGGGCTATAAAGAAATGCAACATGGATTTGGCCCAAGCTGGAATTCAAAGGAAGTTGCAAATTCAAGAGCTTGAGGAGATTCGACTGTCATCATATGAGAACTCAAGGCTCTACAAGGAAAGATCAAAAGCAGCTCATGACAAAATGATCCAACAAAGGGAGTTTCATGTTGGAGATAAAGTCCTTCTCTATAGTTCACGACTGAAGTTGATGCCTGGTAAGTTGCGTTCCAGATGGTTAGGTCCTTATATTGTGTCTAATGTTTTTCCTTATGGTGCAGTGGAGATCACACAAGAGGACACTGGAAGGAGATTTACAGTCAATGGGAAACGTTTGAAGAGATACATTGAGGGACATCCTACTGATGCAGTGGATTTTATCACACTGCATGACCCCATCATCACTTGATCACATCAGGCTGTTCCTAACCCTTTCACTTTTATATTATTTGTCCTATTTAAAAATTATGCATTTCATGTGCATATATCATCTCATGGGTTCACATTGAGGACAATGCAATATTTTAAGTGTGGGGGAGGGAACCTTTTAGTTTAGTAATTTCAATTGTTTTCCTGTTTTAAAAAAAACCAAAAAAAATGTGTGTTTTTCAAATTTTGTGTGTTTATTTTACAATTTTCTGTGTGTTTTTGAAACTTTTGAGCTGAAATGATTCTCATCACCATTTTTAAATCCATATAAATAAGTGAAACAATTTACCCCTTGAAACTAAGCTTAAATGAATGCTGAAATGACTTTGTTTCAAGTTCAAATATTTAGTAATTTCATGAAAAGTACGCTGAATTTTTAATCCCATGCCACATCTCACTGTCTTTAAATTTGAAATCACTTTCCTGTGAGGCTTCTGAACCATTATTTTCATATTCTTTACATTCACCTCACTTCTTGAGAGAACCAAACCATACTTGATTTAACCAGAATTTGATCTATTCCTGTCAAAACTTGAGAGTTTGAGGTACTTGTGTTTAAATGATTGAGGCATTTGTTTGGTATTAAAACCCCTATTTCAAAGAATACTTTTTTATAATGGCCTACCTTGAATATTTAATCCTTGTATCCCTTAGAACCCATGCACAGCCTGTTAGGTTAAGCCACATTACAAGCCAATTTTCCCTATCCAACCAACTCTTGAAGTGAAATTGCATAATCTAGTTGATATTAAGTGTGGGGGAAGTTGTCTTGGGTTTTGCCACCACATTCTGTGATACTTTGGGTGGAAAATTAAATTCTGAAGAGATGTGTTTGCTGCTAAAGAAAGTTATTATAATGAAATCTGTGCCTTTTCTGGAGCTTTCATGACAAGTGAAGCTGTGCCTTTTCTGGAGCTTCTAATTGAGGTGGAAATCTGTGCCCATCTCGAGCTTTCAAGAAAATCATGTTTGAGAAGATTGACATTTTTTATGCTGAAATGATGAATGGTGTAAACCTTTCATGACTTTTCATGATGATGGAGCTGAATTGATACTATGGGGATTGAAGAGAAGACCATATTTAAGTGAAAATTAGATTAATGCAATTTTTCTTCAAAAGAGTCAAGCCCTCCTTATTCAGCCTCAGAGTTTTTCACATCTTAATCCTACCAACCGAAAGCCATAGAACAACCCTGAAAAGTCCTCATGATAAACATATGTCCTTGACTCACATCGGGTAGCGATGTAGGAATCTATCAAGCCTATGGTGACCCTTGTATGAGTTTGGATGAGAAAGACATTGCAAAAAAAATTGATATTTGAGTGATGAGAGAAAATTCAAGCGAGGTAAGTGTTTTGTGCATGGGTGGATAAATGAAGTGGAAATATATTGAATGATATAAATGGAGAACTTGAAATAAGGTTTTTTATGAGGCATGATATCTTTTGATTCTTGGTGTGAAATTGATTGATCTTAAGGATATGTGTTTTAAAATTGGTTTTGATTTGATATTGATGTTTACTTGATATGAGGTTTTTCCCAGGTGTGCAAAAGAGTAAGTGTGGGGGAGTTGATAAAACACTATTTTATTGAATATTTTATTGATAGTAAATTAAATAATTTCCTCACATTGTGTTAAATATGTTTATTTATAAAATATTTTGGATTTGATCATTCATTTGAAAATTTGGTGAAAATTCCAGTTTTACCCTTAATAGTGCATTGTAGTATTTCGAGAATAAATATTTTTATATTTATTATTTGAAAATGAAATTTTGTAACAGTGTTCCTAACTTAATTATCTACAACTTTTATTCAGGACACTAGAGCTAAAGAGTTCAGTTGGCTGTTGAAATTGGGCCATGAAGTCAAAGTTGGGCTGGGCTCGCCAGAATGGAGAAGCTTCTGTATTTCGGCCATAACTTCTTCATATGGGAATGTATTGAGCCCAAATTTGGAGAGGAGATAGAAGACACATCCGAACATTTGATCCTTCTGGAAGGCTGGCCAATTCACGCGTTTTGGTGGTCAAATGGGCGGTTCAAGTTGGAATAAAATATTTGGCCGAATTTCCACATTCACACTTGAAACCACTTGTAACCTCTCCTCCCCTCCCCTCTATAAATTGGATTTTTTCTCATTTGGAGTGGTTGGGAAGTGCATTGGGAATTTGAGGGCAGAAGAGAAGTGGATTCACTCCAATTCTCCAACCATTTCAATAAGGGTAGCTCTTGAAGCAAGGATCCCTTTGACGAAGCCTTCTTCTTCTCCTTCATGTTGTAATGATTTTGTTTATGTAATAAACTTCTTTGTTCTTCTTTTATTTCTTCTCTTTTCTTCTGTTTTGTTTAAATTTATTCTTCTATTAATATTCCTAATTGGGCTGGAAATTGTTGAGTTGAAGCGTTATTGGGTTATACCCATTTTAAACCTTTGCACATGCAAAACGCTTCTATGATGATTACGCCACCCATGGAAGAGTAGTCTTTTAGTAATCGATCTATCTTCTACCCTCTTCATTTAATTATTTTGAATCAATGAGCTACTATAATTCACTTAATATGATCCATGAATTGTGTTTTTAAATTGTAAGAAACTAAGCAAGCAATTGAACAATGTACACAAAAACACGCGAGGTCGGGATTTTGTGTAAATTGTGAGAGCGCGATCTTAATCGGTAATACAAGACCACACGGGATAAATTTGTAGAGTTCAAATATAATCCCTAAACACAATTCATCCTCATTTCCAGAGTGGATATGTGCCTTAATTTACCACTGACCATAAGCTAATCTTAGAACATCAATCAAAGCAGGGTGCTGCGATTGCATGTTCCGAAGTTAGCCTAAGGTTAAATTCACTTCAATCTTCGTGGCAAAGTTAATTCTCGTAGGGTTCGGGATTTAACAAATTAAGGGATCATAATTAAGTGAATATTAATTTAAATGATAATTATTAATAAATTATTGAAGAGGTAGAGTTAGATCGATTACGTCTTTTAAATATTGTCTAAACAAACATCTTTTTGTTGTGTCATTTTAATCAAACTTCATTTCAAAACTAAAAACAAAAAAAAATACAATCTTCTTCCAGCAAACTTCTTCTAGATTCATAAACTATAAACAAACACCCCCATCCTTTCAAGTAGTGTTTTTATTCTATTTTATTTTACTTCTAGAATACCTCTAAAAATTGTTTTAATTCACTTCCTCCTTTGAGAGACGACCTTGGTCAGCCACTCTGCTGCACCTAAGTACCCCAAAATCATACTAATCATTTGAGGGCGCCCACGACAGCGCTCTTTCAAATTGGCTCCGTTTCCGGGGAGGCAAGTAATTATTTCAACCAATTAGAGGTATTTATTTTATCTTACATTTTATTCTCTTCCTCTATTCTTCCTTCCTTCTTTACCCAATCTGATTTTTCTTCTTCTTCTTTTAATTTCTTATACTTCTCTTTTGACCATCAACTCAAACTTCTCATTTTTATTTTACTATGGTCCACTTTCTTTCTTTTCAGTTTTATTTGATCTATGACACGAACTAATCCCGAAGATCTCTTAGATCTTGACCCTGAGATTGAACGCAACCTTAGGGCACGATTCAGACATTCTCAATCTACGGGAAGTTTCAATATTCAACCAGTTGGTGAATTCCTCTCTTATGGAAACATTGAAATTGGAATATATTCAAATTAAAACATAAAAGAGGAACCAATGGCTGAAAACAATGGAAATGAACTTAATAGAACCATTCGAGAATTGGTTGCACCTGATATTAACTATCAACCAAATTATATTTCATACCCAAATCTCGACTCGGACTTTGAATTGAAATCTGGATTAATTCACCTTCTTCCAAAGTTTCATGGCTTATCTGGTGAGGATCCCAACAAACACCTTAAGGAATTTAATGTGTTTGGCTCAACTTTAAAACTAAGAAATGTTTCTGAAGATCAAATTAAATTAAGATCATTCCCATTCTCACTTGATGGAGCTGCAAAAGATTGGATGTATTATTTACAACCCGAAGAAGTAACTTGTTGGAACGATTTGAAACGTCTTTTCTTGCAGAGATTTTTTCCAGCATCAAGGACCACATCCATTCGAAAGGAGATATCAGGGATCAAGCAAGCACAAGGGGAGTCAATGTATGAGTACTGGGAGCGATTCAAGAAGTTGTGTGCAAGCTGCCCACATCACCAAATCAGTGAGCAACTCCTCATCCAATACTTCTACGAAGGACTCACACCCATGGAGAGGAGCATGGTGGATGCTAGAGCTGGAGGAGCATTGGTGGACAAGACATCAGTAGCTGCACGAGCATTGATCGACAAAATGGCCCAAAACTCTCAACAATTCGGTGATAGAGGTACACCACATGTTCGAGGAGTACATCAAGTAAGTCTTTCTTCTCTTGAAAGTCATTTGATTGATACTAAGTTAGAATAATTGAAAACTATGGTGAGGCAGATTTCATTGGCTCAAAAGACATCCCAACCCCCTCCTTCAAGGCCTTGTGGTATTTGCACTGAGACAAGCCACCCGACTGACTGTTGCCCACAACTCCAAGAAACAGAAGATTGTGCAGCAGTGTTCCCTGGGAGACCATTTCAGCAGCAACAACAACAACCATATCCCCAAAAGAAGTTTGATCCAACATACAACCAAGGGTGGAAAGATCTAGCGGACATGAGGTATGGCTCTGGACAACAACAAAGGCCCCCTTTTCAACCAAACTTCCAGCAGCCTCCACCTTACCAACAGGGTTTCCAACAACCCCAAAGGAGATTCGAAGCTCAAACATCAACGAGTCAGTAACAAGGGAATATCCAACACAAGGTAGACTCTAACACTGATGATCTTTTGAAACAAATTGTTCTTAATCAACAGAATGAGCTGAAGAGTCAAGGTTCGGAGCTGAGAGAGTTGAAGACTCAAATGAGTCAGATTGGCACCGCCCTCCACGAACTTGTGAGTAAGAATTCTGGAAATCTACCTTCCCAACCCACTCCAAATCCAAAGGGGAATGTTAGTGCCATCACATTGAGAAGTGGGAAGCAAATGAACGATACATCTGCACCTACCATTCCACCAGGATTCACCTCAACTTCAGAGAAGCCGCATTCCATACCAACTGATGAGCAATACAAGGAGAAAGATAAAGGTAAGAAAAAGATTGATGATATTCCTCCTAAACCCCTTCCTTTTCCAAACAGGGTTGTTCAAACCAAGAAGATGGCTGAAGAAGCAATGAAAAAGGAGGTTTTGGACACATTCAAGCGTGTGGAGATCAACATTCCTCTACTTGAAGCCATTAAGCAAATTCCAAGGTATGCGAAATTCTTAAAAGAACTTTGTACCAATCGAAGAGGGCTCAAGGGGAATGAGAGGATAAACCTTGGAAGGAATGTCTCGTCACTCATTACACCAACTCTAGCAATGCCAACAAAGTGCAAGGATCCTGGGACATTCACCATCCCATGTACCATAGGGGAGTTGCACTTCTTTGATGCTCTTTGTGATTTAGGAGCTTCAATAAATGTGATGCCTCACTCTGTATTCTCTTCCTTACAGGTTGGTGAGTTGGAGCCAACAAGAGTAGTGGTGCAATTGGCAAATAGAGCTATGGCATATCCAGTGGGAGTTCTTGAGGATGTACTTGTCCGGGTAAGAGACATGATCTTTCCAGCAGACTTCTATGTGCTTAACATGGAGGATGATCAGGTAAGTTCTCATGCCCCCATTATCCTAGGTAGACCCTTCCTCAAAACTGCAAAAACTATCATAAATGTCAATGAGGGTACACTTTCCATGGAGTTTGGAGATGAAGTTGTGATATTTAATGTTATGGATTCCATGAAGTACCCCTCAGAGGACCATTCTGCTTTTGTTATCTCCCATTTTGAACCACCAAATAAAAACTCCATAGAATTTGATTGTCCTATGCTTAGGGAGATTATGAGTATTGGTTCTAGTTTGATGTCTAAGAATACTTCTACACCCATTTTTAAGGAACAAGACTCTCTAAGATTTGATTTTGAAATGGAATCATATTCTGATTTTGATCATGTGAACTCTGATTATGACATGGCTATTGAGTATGCTGATGGATTTGGTGCTTTATTCTCTGATTGTGATGATTTTTATTCTGATACTGATGTTCATTGTGCAGATATGTCTGTTGCATCAATTTCTCCATCCATACATCACCCACCTACATTGGAACTCAATCCATTGCCCCCAAATCTCAAATATGCATACTTGCTCAGTGGTGATAGATTACCTGTCATAATTGCTAACAATCTCTCTTTTGAACATGAAGAAAAAACTTTTTAATCTTTTGAGAGATAACATTAGGGCAATTGGTTGGACATTGGCAGACATATCAGGTATTAGCCCCTCCATTTGTATGCATAGGATTCTCTTAGAGGATGGGGATAAACCGGTGAGACAGCCACAAAGGAGACTTAATCCCACCCTCCTAGAAGTTGTTAAGAAAGAAGTTGAAAAATTACTTGAGGCGGGTATCATTTACCCTATTTCTGACTCACAATGGGTTAGCCCTGTTCAGGTTGTACCAAAGAAAACTGGTTTCACTGTTATAAAAAATGAAAATGATGAGTTAGTTCCTGTGAGAGTACAAAATAGTTGGCGAGTGTGTATCGATTATAGGAAACTAAATCAATCCACTCGTAAGGACCATTTCCCACTTCCATTCATTGACCAGATGCTTGAGAGACTAGCTGGGAAGACACACTATTGTTTCTTGGATGGATTTTCTGGCTATTTTCAGGTTCCCATTGCAGCAGAGGACCAGGAGAAGACAACATTCACCTGCCCATTCGGTACCTTTGCTTACCGGAGGATGCCATTTGGACTTTGCAACGCCCCAGGTACCTTCCAGAGATGCATGGTGAGTATTTTCTCAGATTTCATTGAGACCTGTATGGAGGTATTTATGGATGATTTTACAGTTTATGGGTCCTCATTTGATGAATGTCTCTCTAGTTTGGGTGATGTGTTGCATCGTTGTATTGAGAAGAATCTGGTCTTAAATTTTGAAAAATGTCATTTCATGGTCGAAAAGGGAATTGTCTTAGGTCATATAGTCTCACAACATGGAATTGAAGTTGATAAATCTAAGGTAGACATTATTTCATCCCTCCCATATCCTACATGTGTGCGTGATGTTCGATCATTCCTTGGGCATGCTGGATTTTATCGATGCTTCATCAGAGATTTTAGTAAGATCGCTCTACCCTTATCTCGATTGCTTCAAAAAGATATTGACTTCAATTTTGATGATTCATGCAGGGTATCATTTGATGAGCTGAAGAAGTGTCTGACCACTCCACCAATCATACAGCCCCCACGGTGGGACCTTCCATTTGAGCTTATGTGTGACTCCTCCAACTTCGCGGTTGAAGCTGTCTTATCTCAGAGGGTGGAGGGACATTCACATGTGATCGCCTATGCATCGAGGACGCTAGATTCAGCCCAATCAAACTACACTACCACAGAAAAGGAGTTTCTCGCTGTCATATTTTCTTTAGATAAATTCCGTTCATATTTATTGGGCTCTAAAGTAGTTGTTTTTTCTGACCATGCAGCTTTGAGGTACCTCCTAAAGAAGCCAGATGCAAAGCCACGACTTATCCGTTGGATGCTCCTTCTTCAAGAATTTGATATTGAGATAAAGGAAAAGAAGGGATCAGAGAATTTGGTGGCAGACCACATGAGTAGGCTTACTCGCACACTAGAGGATGACACCTTGGATCAGGTACCACTTCGGGACACTTTCCCCGATGAGCATCTCTATACCATCTCAGGTAAGCATCCTTGGTATGCTGATTTAGTTAATTACATTGTTGGCTCTGAAATCCCAGTAAATTTGAAGAAGCATCAAGTCCAAAAATTAAAAAGTGAGTCTAGGTATTATGTGTGGGATGATCCGTACCTCTGGCGCATGTGTAGTGACCAAGTCATTAGGAGGTGTATTCCTGATCATGAGTTTGAGTCTGTTTTGCAATTCTGTCATACACTTGCATGTGGTGGACACTTTGGACCCCAACGGACAGCTAGGAAGGTTTTAGACTCTGGATTATATTGGCCTAGCTTGTTCCATGATGCCCATTTGTTTTATAAGTCATGCTCTCATTGCCAACACACTGGGAACATTTCTAGGAGACATGAGATGCCCCAACAACCCATACTATTTTGTGAGATTTTTGATGTATGGGGCATCGACTTTATGGTTCCTTTTCCTAGTTCATTTGGATTTTTGTATATTTTGGTTGCTATTGATTATGTGAGTAAATGGGTGGAGGCCAAGGCCACCAGGACTGACGATTCTCATGCTGTTGTGGACTTTGTCAAAGCACATATTTTTTGCAGGTTTGGAGTACCAAAGGCCATCATCAGTGACCAAGGGACACACTTTTGCAATAGGAATTTTGCTTCCCTCCTTCGAAAGTATGGGGTGACACACAAAACATCAACACCGTACCACCCCCAAACAAATGGCCAGGCTGAGGTTTCAAATCGTGAGTTGAAACAAATCTTGGAGAAAACCGTGCATCCAAATAGGAAGGATTGGAGCAAGCGCTTGGATGATGCATTGTGGGATTATAGGACAGCATACAAGACCCCCATTGGTATGTCCCCATTTCGGATTGTTTTTGGGAAAGCGTGTCATCTCCCTGTGGAAGTCGAGCATCGGGCATATTGGGCTATAAAGAAATGCAACATGGATTTGGCCCAAGCTGGAATTCAAAGGAAGTTGCAAATTCAAGAGCTTGAGGAGATTCGACTGTCATCATATGAGAACTCAAGGCTCTACAAGGAAAGATCAAAAGCAGCTCATGACAAAATGATCCAACAAAGGGAGTTTCATATTGGAGAGAAAGTCCTTCTCTATAGTTCACGACTGAAGTTGATGCTTGGTAAGTTGCGTTCCAGATGGTTAGGTCCTTATATTGTGTCTAATGTTTTTCCTTATGGTGCAGTGGAGATCACACAAGAGGACACTGGAAGGAGCTTTACAGTCAATGGGCAACGTTTGAAGAGATACATTGAGGGACATCCTATTGATGCAGTGGATTTTATCACACTGCATGACCCCATCATCACTTGATCACATCAGGTTGTTCCTAACCCTTTCACTTTTATATTATTTGTCCTATTTAAAAATTCTGCATTTCATGTGCATATATCATCTCATGGGTTCACATTGAGGACAATGCAATATTTTAAGTGTGGGGGAGGGAACCTTTTAGTTTAGTAATTTCAATTGTTTTCCTGTTTTAAAAAAAACCAAAAAAAAATGTGTGTTTTTCAAATTTTGTGTGTTTATTTTACAATTTTCTGTGTGTTTTTGAAACTTTTGAGCTGAAATGATTCTCATCACCATTTTTAAATCCATATAAATAAGTGAAACAATTTACCGCTTGAAACTAAGCTTAAATGAATGCTGAATGACTTTGTTTCAAGTTCAAATATTTAGTAATTTCATGAAAAGTACGCTGAATTTTGAATCTCATGCCACATCTCACTGTCTTTAAATTTGAAATCACTTTCCTGTGAGGCTTCTGAACCATTATTTTCATATTCTTTACATTCACCTCACTTCTTGAGAGAACCAAACCATACTTGATTTAACCAGAATTTGATCTATTCCTGTCAAAACTTGAGGGTTTGAGGTACTTGTGTTTAAATGATTGAGGCATTTATTTGGTATTAAAACCCCTATTTCAAAGAATCCTTTTTTATAATGGCCTACCTTGAATATTTAATCCTTGTATCCCTTAGAACCCATGCACAGCCTGTTAGGTTAAGCCACATTACAAGCCAATTTTCCCTATCCAACCAACTCTTGAAGTCAAATTGCATAATCTAGTTGAGCTTAAGTGTGGGGTAAGTTGTCTTGGGTTTTTCCACCACATTCTGTGATACTTTGGGCGGAAAATTAAATTCTGAAGAGATGTGTTTGCTGCTAAAGAAAGTTATTATATTGAAAGCTATGCCTTTTCTGGAGCTTTCATGACAAGTGAAGCTGTGCCTTTTCTGGAGCTTCTAATTGAGGTGGAAATCTGTGCCCATCTGGAGCTTTCAAGAAAATAATGTTTGAGAAGATTGACATTTTTTATGCTGAAATGATGAATGGTGTAAACCTTTCATGACTTTTCATGATGATGGAGCTGAATTGATACTATGGGGATTGAAGAGAAGACCATATTTAAGTGAAAATTAGATTAATGCAATTTTGCTTCAAAAGAGTCAAGCCCTCCTTATTCAGCCTCAGAGTTTTTCACATCTTAATCCTACCAACCGAAACCCACAGAACAACCCTGAAAAGTCCTCATGATAAACATATTTCCTTGACTCACATCGGGTAGCGATGTAGGAATCTATCAAGCCTATGGTGACCCTTGTATGAGTTTGGATGAGAAAGACATTGCAAAAAAAATTGATATTTGAGTGATGAGAGAAAATTCAAGCGAGGTAAGTGTTTTGTGCATGGGTGGATAAATGAAGTGGAAATATATTGAATGATATAAATGGAGAACTTGAAATAAGGTTTTTTATGAGGCATGATATCTTTTGATTCTTGGTGTGAAATTGATTGATCTTAAGGATATGTGTTTTAAAATTGGTTTTGATTTGATATTGATGTTTACTTGATATGAGGTTTTTCCCAGGTGTGCAAAAGGGTAAGTGTGGGGGAGTTGATAAAACACTATTTTATTGAATATTTTATTGATAGTAAATTAAATAATTTCCTCACATTGTTTTAAATATGTTTATTTATAAAATATTTTGGATTTGATCATTCATTTGAAAATTTGGTGAAAATTCCAGTTTTACCCTTAATAGTGCATTGTAGTATTTCGAGAATAAATATTTATATATTTATTATTTGAAAATGAAATTTTGTAACAGTGTTCCTAACTTAATTATCTACAACTTTTATTCAGGACACTAGAGCTAAAGAGTTCAGTTGGCTGTTGAAATTGGGCCATGAAGTCAAAGTTGGGCTGGGCTCGCCAGAATGGAGAAGCTTCTGTATTTCGGCCATAACTCCTTCATATGGGCATGTATTGAGCCCAAATTTGGAGAGGAGATAGAAGACACATATCCGCACATTTGATCCTTCTGTAAGGCCGGCCAGTTCACGCGTTTTGGTGGTCAAATGGGCGGTGAAAGTTGGCATAAAATATTTGGCCGAATTTCCACATTCACACTTGAAACCACTTGTAACCTCTCCTCCCCTCCCCTCTATAAATTGGAGTTTTTCTCATTTGGAGGGGTTGGGACGTGAATTGGGAAGTTTAGGGCAGAAGAGAAGTGGATTCACTCCAATTCTCCAACCATTTCAATAAGGGTAGCTCTTGAAGCAAGGATCCCTTCGACGAAGCCTTCTTCTTCTCCTTCATGTTGTAATGATTTTGTTTATGTAATAAACTTCTTTGTTCTTCTTTTATTTCTTCTCTTTTCTTATGTTTTGTTTAAATTTCTTCTTCTCTTAATCTTCCTAATTGGGCTGGAATTCTTGAGTAGAAGCGTTATTGGGTTATACCCATTTTAAACCTTTGCACATGCAAAACGCTTCTACGATGATTACGCCACCCATGGAAGAGTAGTCTTTTAGTAATCGATCTATCTTCTACCCTCTTCATTTAATTATTTTGAATCAATGAGCTACTGTAATTCACTTAATATGATTCATGAATTGTGTTTTTAAATTGTAAGAAACTAAGCAAGCAATTGAACAATGTACACAAAAACACGCGAGGTCGGGATTTTGTGTAAATTGTGAGAGCGCGATCTTAATCGGTAATACAAGACCACACGGGATAAATTTGTAGAGTTCAAATATAATCCCTAAAAAAAATTCATCCTCATTTCCAGAGTGTATATGTGCCTTAATTTACCACTGACCATAAGCTAATCTTAGAACATCAATCAAAGCAGGGTGCTGCGATTGCATGTTCCGAAGTTAGCCTAAGGTTAAATTCACTTCAATCTTCGTGGTAAAGTTAATTCTCGTAGGGTTCGGGATTTAACAAATTAAGGGATCATAATTAAGTGAATATTAATTTAAATTATAATGATTAATAAATGATTGAAGAGGTAGAGTTAGATCGATTACGTCTTTTAAATATTGTCTAAACAAACATCTTTTTGTTGTGTCATTTTAATCAAACTTCATTTCAAAACTAAAAACAAAAAAAATACAATCTTCTTCCAGCAAACTTCTTCTAGATTCATAAACTATAAACAAACACCCCCATCCTTTCAAGTAGTGTTTTTATTCTCTTTTATTTTACTTCTAGAATACCTCTAAAAATTGTTTTAATTCACTTCCTCCTTTGAGAGAAGACCTTGGTCAGCCACTCTGCTGCACCTAAGTACCCCAAAATCATACTAATCATTTGAGAGCGCCCACGACAGCGCTCTTTCAAATTGGCGCCATTGCCGGGGAGGCAAGTAATTATTTCAACCAATTAGAAGTATTTATTTTATCTTACATTTTATTCTCTTCCTCTATTCTTCCTTCCTTCTTTACCCAATCTGATTTTTCTTCTTCTTCTTTTAATTTCTTCTACTTATCTTTGGACCATCAACTCAAAATTCTCATTTTTATTTTACTATGGTCCACTTTCTTTCTTTTCAGTTTTATTTGATCTATGACACGAACTAATCCCGAAGATCTCTTAGATCTTGACGCTGAGATTGAACGCAGCCTTAGGGCACGAATCAGACATTCTCAATCAACGGGAAGTTTCAATATTCAACCAGTTGGTGAATTCCTCTCTTCTGGAAACATTGAAATTGGAAGCTATTCAAATTCAAACATAAAAGAGGAACCAATGGCTGAAAACAATGGAAATGAACTTAATAGAACCATTCGAGAATTGGCTGCACCTGATATTAACTATCAACCAAATTGTATTGCATACCCAAATCTCGACTCGGACTTTGAATTGAAATCTGGATTAATTCACCTTCTTCCAAAGTTTCATGGCTTATCTGGTGAGGATCCCAACAAACACCTTAAGGAATTTAATGTGGTTTGCTCAACTTTAAAACCAAGAAATGTTTCTGAAGATCAAATTAAATTAAGAGCATTCCCATTTTC
This sequence comes from Viscum album, assembly GCA_963277665.1. Classification (NCBI taxonomy): domain Eukaryota; kingdom Viridiplantae; phylum Streptophyta; class Magnoliopsida; order Santalales; family Viscaceae; genus Viscum; species Viscum album. The sequence continues at coordinate 1,389,748,377 of OY728120.1, forward strand.
ACTTGATGGAGCTACAAAAGATTGGATGTATTATTTACAACCCGAAGATGTAACTTGTTGGAACGATTTGAAACGTCTTTTCTTGCAGAGATTTTTTCCAGCATCAAGGACCACATCCATTCGAAAGGAGATATCAGGGATCAAGCAAGCACAAGGGGAGTCAATGTATGAGTACTGGGAGCGATTCAAGAAGTTGTGTGCAAGCTGCCCACATCACCAAATCAGTGAGAAACTCCTCATCCAATACTTCTACGAAGGACTCACACCCATGGAGAGGAGCATGGTGGATGCTGCAGCTGGAGGAGCATTGGTGGACAAGACATCAGTAGCTGCACGAGCATTGATCGACAAAATGGCCCAAAACTCTCAACAATTCGGTGATAGAGGTACACCACATGTTCGAGGAGTACATAAAGTAAGTCCTTCTTCTCTTGAAAGTCATTTGATTGATACTAAGTTAGAAGAATTGACAACTATGGTGAGGCAGATTGCATTGGCTCAAAAGACATCCCAACCCCCTCCTTCAAGGCCTTGTGGTATTTGCACTGAGACAAGCCACCCGACTGACTGTTGCCCACAACTCCAAGAAACAGAAGATTGTGCAGCAGTGTTCCCTGGGAGACCATTTCAGCAGCAACAACAACAACCATATACCCAAAAGAAGTTTGATCCAACATACAACCAAGGGTGGAAAGATCTAGCGGACATGAGGTATGGCTCTGGACAACAACAAAGGCCCCCTTCTCAACCAAACTTCCAGCAGCCTCCACCTTACCAACAGGGTTTCCAACAACCCCAAAGGAGATTCGAAGCTCAAACATCAACGAGTCAGCAACAAGGGAATATCCAACACAAGTTAGACTCTAACACTGATGATCTTTTGAAACAAATTGTTCTTAATCAACAGAATGAGCTGAAGAGTCAAGGTTCGGAGCTGAGAGAGTTGAAGACTCAAATGAGTCAGATTGCCACCGCCCTCCACGAACTTGTGAGTAAGAATTCTGGAAATCTACCTTCCCAACCCACTCCAAATCCAAAGGGGAATGTTAGTGCCATCACATTGAGAAGTGGGAAGCAAATGAACGATACATCTGCACCTACCATTCCACCAGGATTCACCTCAACTTCAGAGAAGCCACATTCCATACCAACAGATGAGCAATCCAAGGAGAAAGATAAAGGTAAGAAAAAGATTGATGATGTTCCTCCTAAACCCCTTCCTTTTCCAAACAGGGTTGTTCAAACCAAGAAGATGGCTGAAGAAGCAATGCAAAAGGAGTTTTTGGACACATTCAAGCGTGTGGAGATCAACATTCCTCTACTTGAAGCCATTAAGCAAATTCCAAGGTATGCGAAATTCTTAAAAGAACTTTGTACGAATCGAATAGGGCTCAAGGGGAATGAGAGGATCAACCTTGGAAGGAATGTCTCGGCACTCATTACACCAACTCTAGCAATGCCAACAAAGTGCAAGGATCCTGGGACATTCACCATCCCATGTACCATAGGGGAGTTGCACTTCTCTGATGCTCTTTGTGATTTAGGAGCTTTAATAAATGTGATGCCTCACTCTGTATTCTCTTCCTTACAGGTTGGTGAGTTGAAGCCAACAAGAGTAGTGGTGCAATTGGCGAATAGAGCTACGACATATCCAGCGGGAGTTCTTGAGGATGTACTTGTCCGGGTAAGAGACATGATCTTTCCAGCAGACTTCTATGTGCTTAACATGGAGGATGATCAGGTAAGTTCTCATGCCCCCATTATCCTAGGTAGAACCTTCCTCAAAACTGCAAAAACTATCATAAATGTCAATGAGGGTACACTTTCCATGGAGTTTGGAGATGAAGTTGTGATATTTAATGTTATGGATTCCATGAAGTACCCCTCAGAGGACCATTCTACTTTTGTTATCTCCCATTTTTAACCACCAAATAAAAACTCCATAGAATTTGATTGTCCTATGCTTAGGGAGATTATGAGTATTGGTTCTAGTTTGATGTCTAAGAATACTTCTACACCCATTTTTAAGGAACAAGACTCTCTAAGATTTGATTTTGAAATGGAATCATATTCTGATTTTGATCATGTGAACTCTGATTATGACATGGCTATTGAGTATGCTGATGGATTTGGTTCTTTATTCTCTGATTGTGATGATTTTTATTCTGATACTGATGTTCATTGTGCAGATATGTCTGTTGCATCAATTTCTCCATCCATACATCACCCACCTACATTGGAACTCAAGCCATTGCCCCCAAATCTCAAATATGCATACTTGCTCAGTGGTGATAGATTACCTGTCATAATTGCTAACAATCTCTCTTTTGAACATGAAGAAAAACTTTTGAATCTTTTGAGAGATAACATTAGGGCAATTGGTTGGACATTGACAGACATATCAGGTATTAGCCCCTCCATTTGTATGCATAGGATTATCTTAGAGGATGGGGCTAAACCGGTGAGACAGCCACAAAGGAGACTTAATCCCACCCTTCTAGAAGTTGTTAAGAAAGAAGTTGAAAAATTACTTGAGGCGGGTATCATTTACCCTATTTCTGACTCACAATGGGTTAGCCCTGTTCAGGTTGTACCAAAGAAAACTGGTTTCACTGTTATAAAAAATGAAAATGATGAGTTAGTTCCTGTGAGAGTACAAAATAGTTGGCGAGTGTGTATCGATTATAGGAAACTAAATCAATCCACTCGTAAGGACCATTTCCCACTTCCATTCATTGACCAGATGCTTGAGAGACTAGCTGTGAAGACACACTATTGTTTCTTGGATGGATTTTCTGGCTATTTTCAGGTTCCCATTGCAGTAGAGGACCAGGAGAAGACAACATTCACCTGCCCATTCGGTACCTTTGCTTACCGGAGGATGCCATTTGGACTTTGCAACGCCCCAGGTACCTTCCAGAGATGCATGGTGAGTATTTTCTCAGATTTCATTGAGACCTGTATGGAGGTATTTATGGATGATTTTACAGTTAATGGGTCCTCATTTGATGAATGTCTCTCTAGTTTGGGTGATGTGTTGCATCGTTGTATTGAGAAGAATCTGGTCTTAAATTTTGAAAAATGTCATTTCATGGTCGAAAAGGGAATTGTCTTAGGACATATAGTCTCACAACATGGAATTGAAGTTGATAAATCTAAGGTAGACATTATTTCATCCCTCCCATATCCTACATGTGTGCGTGATGTTCGATCATTCCTTGGGCATGCTGGATTTTATCGACGCTTCATCAGAGATTTTAGTAAGATCGCTCTACCCTTATCTCGATTGCTTCAAAAAGATATTGACTTCAATTTTGATGATTCATGCAGGGTATCATTTGATGAGCTGAAGAAGTGTCTGACCACTCCACCAATCATACAGCCCCCACGGTGGGACCTTCCATTTGAGCTTATGTGTGACGCCTCCAACTTCGCGGTTGGAGCTGTCTTATCTCAGAGGGTGGAGGGACGTTCACATGTGATCGCCTATGCATCGAGGACGCTAGATTCAGCCCAATAAAACTACACTACCACAGAAAAGGAGTTTCTTGCTGTCATATTTGCTTTAGATAAATTCCGTTCATATTTATTGGGCTCTAAAGTAGTTGTTTTTTCTGACCATGCAGCTTTGAGGTACCTCCTAAAGAAGCCAGATGCAAAGCCACGACTTATCTGTTGGATGCTCCTTCTTCAAGAATTTGATATTGAGATAAAGGAAAAGAAGGGATCAGAGAATTTGGTGGCGGACCACATGAGTAGTCTTACTCGCACACTAGAGGATGACACCTTGGATCAGGTACCACTTCGGGACACTTTCCCCGATGAGCATCTCTATACCATCTCAGGTAAGCATCCTTGGTATGCTGATTTAGTTAATTACATTGTTGGCTCTGAAATCCCAGTAAATTTGAAGAAGCATCAAGTCCAAAAATTAAAAAGTGAGTCTAGGTATTATGTGTGGGATGATCCGTACCTCTGGCGCATGTGTAGTGACCAAGTCATTAGGAGGTGTATTCCTGATCATGAGTTTGAGTCTGTTTTGCAATTCTGTCATACACTTGCATGTGGTGGACACTTTGGACCCCAACGGACAGCTAGGAAGGTTTTAGACTCTGGATTATATTGGCCTAGCTTGTTCCATGATGCCCATTTGTTTTGTAAGTCATGCTCTCGTTGCCAACACACTGGGAACATTTCTAGGAGACATGAGATGCCCCAACAACCCATACTATTTTGTGAGATTTTTGATGTATGGGGCATCGACTTTATGGGTCCTTTTCCTAGTTCATTTGGATTTTTGTATATTTTGGTTGCTGTTGATTATGTGAGTAAATGGGTGGAGGCCAAGGCCACCAGGACTGACGATTCTCATGCTGTTGTGGACTTTGTCAAAGCACATATTTTTTGCAGGTTTGGAGTACCAAAGGCCATCATCAGTGACCAAGGGACACACTTTTTCAATAGGAATTTTGATTCCCTCCTTCGAAAGTATGGGGTGACACACAAAACATCAACACCATACCACCCCCAAACAAATGGCCAGGCTGAGGTTTCAAATCGTGAGTTGAAACAAATCTTGGAGAAAATCGTGCAGCCAAATAGGAAGGATTGGAGCAAGCGCTTGGATGATGCATTGTGGGCTTATAGGACAGCATACAAGACCCCCATTGGTATGTCCCCATTTCGGATTGTTTTTGGGAAAGCGTGTCATCTCCCTGTGGAAGTCGAGCATCGGGCATATTGGGCTATAAAGAAATGCAACATGGATTTGGCCCAAGCTGGAATTCAAAGGAAGTTGCAAATTCAAGAGCTTGAGGAGATTCGACTGTCATCATATGAGAACTCAAGGCTCTACAAGGAAAGATCAAAAGCATCTCATGACAAAATGATCCAACAAAGGGAGTTTCATGTTGGAGAGAAAGTCCTTCTCTATAGTTCACGACTGAAGTTGATGCCTGGTAAGTTGCGTTCCAGATGGTTAGGTCCTTATATTGTGTCTAATGTTTTTCCTTATGGTGCAGTGGAGATCACACAAGAGGACACTGGAAGGAGCTTTACAGTCAATGGGCAACGTTTGAAGAGATACATTGAGGGACATCCTACTGATGCAGTGGATTTTATCACACTGCATGACCCCATCATCACTTGATCACATCAGGCTGTTCCTAACCGTTTCACTTTTATATTATTTGTCCTATTTAAAAATTCTGCATTTAATGTGCATATATCATCTCATGGGTTCACATTTAGGACAATGCAATATTTTAAGTGTGGGGGAGGGAACCTTTTAGTTTAGTAATTTCAATTGTTTTCCTGTTTTAATAAAAAACCAAAAAAAATGTGTGTTTTTCAAATTTTGTGTGTTTATTTTACAATTTTCTGTGTGTTTTTGAAACTTTTGAGCTGAAATGATTCTCATCACCATTTTTAAATCCATATAAATAAGTGAAACAATTTACCCCTTGAAACTAAGCTTAAATGAATGCTGAAATGACTTTGTTTCAAGTTCAAATATTTAGTAATTTCATGAAAAGTACGCTGAATTTTGAATCGCATGCCACATCTCACTGTCTTTAAATTTGAAATCACTTTCCTGTGAGGCTTCTGAACCATTATTTTCATATTCTTTACATTCACCTCACTTCTTGAGAGAACCAAACCATACTTGATTTAACCATAATTTGATCTATTCCTATCAAAACTTGAGGGTTTGAGGTACTTGTGTTTAAATGATTGAGGCATTTGTTTGGTATTAAAACCCCTATTTCAAAGAATCCTTTTTTATAATGGCCTACCTTGAATATTTAATCCTTGTATCCCTTAGAACCCATGCACATCCTGTTAGGTTAAGCCACATTACAAGCCAATTTTCCCTATCCAACCAACTCTTGAAGTGAAATTGCATAATCTAGTTGAGCTTAAGTGTGGGGGAAGTTGTCTTGGGTTTTGCCACCACATTCTGTGATACTTTGGGTGGAAAATTAAATTCTAAAGAGATGTGTTTGCTGCTAAAGAAAGTTATTATATTGAAAGCTATGCCTTTTCTGGAGATTTCATGACAACTGAAGCTGTGCCTTTTCTGGAGCTTCTAATTGAGGTGGAAATCTGTGCCCATCTGGAGCTTTCAAGAAAATCATGTTTGAGAAGATTGACATTTTTTATGCTGAAATGATGAATGGTGTAAACCTTTCATGACTTTTCATGATGATGGAGCTGAATTGATACTATGAGGATTGAAGAGAAGACCATATTTAAGTGAAAATTAGATTAATGCAATTTTGCTTCAAAAGAGTCAAGCCCTCCTTATTCAGCCTCAGAGTTTTTCACATCTTAATCCTACCAACCGAAACCCACAGAACAACCCTGAAAAGTCCTCATGATAAACATATTTCCTTGAATCACATCGGTTAGCGATGTAGGAATCTATCAAGCCCATGGTGACCCTTGTATGAGTTTGGATGAGAAAGACATTGCAAAAAAAAATTGATATTTGAGTGATGAGAGAAAATTCAAGCGAGGTAAGTGTTTTGTGCATGGGTGGATAAATGAAGTGGAAATATATTGAATGATATAAATGGAGAACTTGAAATAAGGTTTTTTATGAGGCATGATATCTTTTGATTCTTGGTGTGAAATTGATTGATCTTAAGGATATGTGTTTTAAAATTGGTTTTGATTTGATATTGATGTTTACTTGATATGAGGTTTTTCCCAGGTGTGCAAAAGGGTAAGTGTGGGGGAGTTGATAAAACACTATTTTATTGAATATTTTATTGATAGTAAATTAAATAATTTCCTCACATTGTGTTAAATATGTTTATTTATAAAATATTTTGGATTTGATCATTCATTTGAAAATTTGGTGAAAATTCCAGTTTTACCCGTAATAGTGCATTGTAGTATTTCGAGAATAAATATTTTTATATTTATTATTTGAAAATGAAATTTTGTAATAGTGTTCCTAACTTAATTATCTACAACTTTTATTCAGGACACTATAGCTAAAGAGTTCAGTTGGCTGTTGAAATTGGGCCATGAAGTCAAAGTTGGGCTGGGCTCGCCAGAATGGAGAAGCTTCTGTATTTCGGCCATAACTCCTTCATATGGGCATTTATTGAGCCCAAATATGTAGAGGAGATAGAAGACACATATCCTCACATTTGATCCTTCTGGAAGGCCAGCCAATTAACGAGTTTTGGTGGTCAAATGGGCGGTGCAATTTGGCATAAAATATTTGGCCTAATTTCCACATTCACACTTGAAACCACTTGTAACCTCTCCTCCCCTCCCCTATATAAATTGGAGTTTTTCTCATTTGGAGGGGTTGGGACGTGAATTGGGAAGTTGAGGGCAGAATAGAAGTGGATTCACTCCAATTATCCAACCATTTCAATAAGGGTAGCTCTTGAAGCAAGGATCCCTTCGACGAAGCCTTCTTCTTCTCCTTCATGTTGTAATGATTTTGTTTATGTAATAAACTTCTTTGTTCTTCTTTTATTTCTTCTCTTTTCTTCTGTTTTGTTTAAATTTATTCTTCTATTAATCTTCCTAATTGGGCTGGAATTATTGAGTAGAAGCGTTATTGGGTTATACCCATTTTAAACCTTTGCACATGCAAAACGCTTCTACGATGATTACGCCACCCATGGAAGAGTAGTCTTTTAGTAATCGATCTATATTATACCCTCTTCATTTAATTATTTTGAATCAATGAGATACTGTAATTCACTTAATATGATCCATGAATTGTTTTTTTAAATTTTAAGAAACTAAGCAATCAATTGAACAATGTACACAAAAACACGCGAGGTCGGGATTTTGTGTAAATTGTGAGAGCGCGATCTTAATCGGTAATACAAGACCACACGGGATAAATTTGTAGAGTTCAAATATAATCCCTAAACACAATTCATCCTCATTTCCAGAGTGGATATGTTCCTTAATTTACCACTGACCATAAGCTAATCTTAGAACATCAATCAAAGCAGGGTGCTGCGATTGCATGTTCCGAAGTTAGCCTAAAGTTAAATTCACTTCAATCTTCGTAGTAAAGTTAATTCTCGTAGGGTTCGGGATTTAACAAATTAAGGGATCATAATTAAGTGAATATTAATTTAAATGATAATGATTAATAAATGATTGAAGAGGTAGAGTTAGATCGATTACGTCTTTTAAATATTGTCTAAACAAACATCTTTTTGTTGTGTCATTTTAATCAAACTTCATTTCAAAACTAAAAACAAAAAAAAATACAATCTTCTTCCAGCAAACTTCTTCTAGATTCATAAACTATAAACAAACACCCCCATACTTTCAAGTAGTGTTTTTATTCTCTTTTATTTTACTTCTAGAATACCTCTAAAAATTGTTTTAATTCACTTCCTCCTTTGAGAGACGACCTTGGTCAGCCACTCTACTGCACCTAAGTACCCCAAAATCATACTAATCATTTGAGGGCGCCCACGACAGCGCTCTTTCATTATTTTATCAGCATTTTTTTAGTGTTGATAAAGTATTATATTTATCATCACTTTTAACTAGAACTGATAAAGGTTTCAGCAGTTTTTATAAAATAACCTTAACAGGCTTCTCCTCCCTCGCACCCTTTCAAGATTTCGCGAAAGATGAACCCTACGTCGTCGACCCCTCCTCCTTCACCGCTGTTTCCTTGTCCTCCTCCTCTGTCATGACCCTCATCCTCCTCCTCCTCCATCGTTGCCTTCTCCTCCTCCACCACTGTTACCCCTCCTCCGTCACCGCTACCTCCTCCTCCTCCTCCTCCTCCTCCAGCTTCCAACTCATCCTCCTCCACTGTCATCGCCTCCTCCTCCTCCTCTGCCTCCTTATCCTCCTCTTCATTGTGCGGTCCCCTTATCCACGTGACCTGCTTCAGTATTCCCTTCTCATCCAATGACCATCCCGACAACCTCCTCTACAGCACACAGATTCCCCCTGGTGAGTCTTTTATGTAATGAATTTTTACTCTTCTGTATTAAAAAAGCAATTGGTGTGAAAAGCTAGTATTTGGGTCGCAGTGAAAGCACTGGATACTGGTTCTCATGTGTTTTTTATGAAATCTAGATGCCTTTTGGAATCCCAAAGTTTGTTTTTGTTTGGTGGTGATTAGAGTCTGAGAATATATTTTGAGCTGAAGATAGATGACGTGGTCTAGGAAGAATTCTATTGGTTGCACGTTGGTTCTTAGGTGATAGCATAATGGATAGTTTAATTGGGTTAGAGTTTGACTATGGAATCACATCAGGGGTCAAATTAGACCATGATATATTAATATGAGCATGGGATTCCCCCGACGAGCAAGGAATCATGCTCTAGTACTTAATGGAATATTAGTGGTGGAAGTAGAGAATTATTTAGTTTGATTATCTGGGGTTTTAATTGTAAAATTACATAAGATGTTTGGTTTAGAATATGATGTGTATTCTTGGTAGGTTTTTGGATTACTTTAGAGTTAGTAATTTAGATTATAAAGTGAGATAACATGTTAGTGGCTGCCAACCCTTTTTAGGTAGTTCAGGTGGAGGATGTTCGACTTATGTTATCATGTGATGTTATATGTAATGATTTTACACATGCATTTATTATTTAATAATTTTTGTGATGGGAAGTTTTTAGAGCTATCTAAGGCTTTATAAGGAAAATATTTGTGTTTAGGTTTTACTTGGATGGTGGAGGTGTATCTGTGGAATTTAGAAATTTGGGAATGAAGGAGAAGACTGACATTGTACTATAATTCTCATGTGTGGTTGGGTAAGTTTCATTTCAAGTGGCACTAGGTGTGTCATTAAAAACATGAAAATATATTTTGGTAAGAAATGTTGTAGGTGGGAGGCACCATGGATCAAAATTGGCTTTCATGAGTTAAGTATTATGGTGGGGAGTATCTTAGACTGGGTGATTGACTAAACATTGACATGATCTTTTCTCAAGATGGTAAAGATTAAGTAAGTACCATCTCATCATCTCAGTGGTCATTATGATCTTTGGATCAGGATCAGGTGGCATTGTGTCTTCTGTTGGGTACTACAATTTGAAAGCATGTTGGGAGTTCAGGAATAGAATGTGTTTGTTTGACTCCAAATAGATAACTGATTGCGGTGATTCAATATTATTACCACTAGGACATATCTAGTATGATAAGCACAATAGTGGAGAGTTTTTAATTCATCATCCATATTGGCATTTGAATTTTCAGGAGGAGATAGAATTTTTTTCAATTAGTGGACAAACCATTTTTAAAAATGATGGTTGGATATAGAACCTAGAAGTTGGGACATCTTAAAGGAGTTTTTTTATATAGCTTGAGGCTCGAGATGTGTCTTAGGTTCTTAAACAAGTCACAGAAATTTTGGAGTTGAAATTATGGTTTTGGGGGTAGCAGCCTAGGGAGCATGGTTTGCACATGATTAGTGATAACCATTCACCACAATAGTGAAGATTGGTTTTCATAGGCACACAGTTTGTTTAAATCATGTGAGGGGCCTTAGAAAACCATAAAAAATTAATCAATAAATTTTAAAGTCATTTCTCATAGTTTGCTCACTTTTTGTTAAAACATGTGCATTAACCATGTGAAATGGTGTGTCCTGGATAGTGAAGATTGTATAGTTTTCACATGGTTTTGAAGACCATATGGACAAACCTTGAACCCCTTTAAAAAGTGAATTTTTACAAAAATTCCCCTATGAACCTTTTATGTTTTACTGGATTTTTTCCCTTTTCTCATCCAGAACCCCTCCTCACTATGCCACCCTCCCCCTCATCTCCTCTTGGGTGGTTCTCCCTCACTTGATGTATGTTTCATCTTTCATCACTTGTATTGAAGAGAATAGGATAATTTTACCTCTCTCATTCCTTCTATTTTAGTTTTATTTCATTTTCATACACTGTTCCACTTGGTTAAGCTAATATACCCCATTTTTTTACATCTTTCTGGTTTCTCATTTTCACCCATTTTACGCTGAATCAGAGGATGATATTTGGTGTGTGATGGCTTAGAGTTTATGGTGTAGTGATGACCAATGGACATGGTTCAGTTACAATTGGAAATGTAATGATACGACCCAAGCATGTATCATAACCAACAACTGGTCTGACTTTCCACTAACCTAAGAGGCATTCATGATCCCTACGAGATAACAATAATCCCCTAGGAAAAAGATACAATTAATATGGAATATTTTACCCCTAAATTAGAGTAAATTAAAAATGAACTTTCTCCTGAAAACTAGACATGCCCCATTCATAAGTTGAACATCTTGGAAAATAATAGATATTCAAAAAATAAATAAACAGGAAGTAGATATCATAGATGGAAATTAAAATACCACTATTGACCAATAAAATTGTTTAACTAGACATGTCCCATTCCTAAAACTCATTGTACCTATTTTGGATAGGTATAACATATGAGTTCTCATTTTATTTTTTCTTTTCAGTTGGAAATCTCCTCTACTGCGCACCACTCCTCTACCGCGAATGCACCTCTGTCGTGTGTTGAAGGACACCTTCGCAGTGAGTTTTATCCTCTTACTCATTGGTTTCCTCTTGTTCGCATGTTATTATTATTTGATATTGATGGTTATGTTGTGAAATGTATGGGATAAATGCCCCGCTAAAAATCATGGTCGTTGTTGGTCCTTGTTTGAGCACTAAATAAATTGCATGTTGGTTGGTTCCTGTTGAACATTTGAATATAAAAATTGGAAATTTACGTATACTTGGATAATGAATGAATGCCCCATGATGATAAAACTTTTTTGATAACCCCTGAATTAACAAATAGAATTGAATAAGGGATGCTTTGTAAAATTTGAAATTGTGTTTGTTTGGTTTGTATTGTTTTGTGATTGTGAGCACGATTATATGTTTGTATGGTGTTTCAGTTGTTTGCATGATTGGTATGTCATTTGTTTTCCATGTTGTAGTTCCTACACCATTGAATATCAATCCAAACCTTACCCATTTCAATGGCACCACCACTTTGTTACTAGTGCAATTCTACTGAATCTTAGAAAACCAATTAACTAGAGGACTCTATGGGACACTTTATGGACACCCTAGTCAAATAACCATAACAAAACATGTAATGAGTCCTTCCACCCACAAGAAATCTATTGAAAAACATAGCATATATTAGTTTAGTACCATAGTTATTGACTCGAGACATTATGTTTCTAGAGAAACACTAAAAAATTAGTTTACAACGATGTATATAGATCACATGTGGGATACTAAAACATTCTAGTGCATGGGATTATCATAGATAGTTCCATTGATTTGGTGTTTGAGAAGATGGGTGTGATCTACTTTGGTCCTGAGTAATGCATGGAGAGGTAATGGTATCGTTTATCATAGCTAGTTCCATTGATTATAGTTGGATGATGACCCTAGTTGAACATCTTTTGTGTAATTATTTTGTTAAATATTAATATTATTGAATCAAATAGGATGAATATGAATAAATAATGGATGAATGCCAATCAGTTGAAAAAAGAGTATGAAGATGGCATGAAAGAGTTTATCAAGTTTATAAAATATCATGCATATGACCCTTCTCAAATCCATTGTATGTGTTTACGCTATTGTTATTCAAGAAAAATTAGTCCAGAGGAGTTGGAAGAACACATGATCTGTCATGGAATAGATCAAAGTTATACATGTTGAAATAAACACGGGGGGGGAATGAATGTAGGTAGTGGATGGGATAACACTGTATTTTATGGATCATCTGATATGATTACAAGCGTGAACAATGAAGATGATCATATGGAGGATGTGATTACATATGTGAATGATGATGAAGATTGTATTGAGGAAATGACAAGGACAGTTGAAGATGAACTTCGTGATTGCTCAAAATTGTTTGATAAGTTAAAGAGTTGTGCAAAGACGTCATTGTATACTGGTTGCATTAAATATACAGCATTGTTATCCATACCGAAGCTATATAATTTGAAAGTAGGCAACGGGTGGAGTGACGCCAGTTTTACGGAACTAATTGCTCTCCTGAATGACATGCTCCCAGAAGATAATGAACTCTCGAGTCAAACATATGATGCTAAACAAATGCTACACTCGATGGGTATGATCTCAGAAATAATACACACATGCCCGAATGACTGTATACTATTTCGCAAGGACCATAAATCACTTAAAGAATTCCCAAAGTGTTGTTCTTCTTGATATAAGAAAGATGAATCCAGTCCTACGAAAGTTGTATGATACTTTCTAATCATTCCAAGGTTTAGGTGCCTATATGGAAGTTAGGAGACTGTAGGACAATTGACATGACATGCAGATACAAGAATTAAAGATGGAAAACTACTTCACTCGGTAGACTCTCCTCAATGGAAGAGAATTGATCATGAGTATCTTGAATTTGGAAACAAGTCGAGAAAACATCGTCTTGAATTATCTACAGATGGAGTGAATCCTTTTGGTTTTCAAAGTAGAAAACACAGTACATGGTTGGTTATGTTAGTAAATTATAACTTACCACCATGGTTATGCATGAAATGAAAATACATCATGTTATCTATGAATATATTAGGACTAAAACAACCAGGTAATGATATTGATGTTTATTTGAATCCATTGATCAAGGATTTGAAATTATAGTGGGATTCAGGTGTTACTTTGTATGATGCTTACAAAAATAAAGATTTCACTTTGAGAGCTATATTGTACAGGACGATAAATGAATTTCCTACTTATGGAAATTTTTCAGGATATAGAATTAAAGGAACTCAATGGTGTCCTGTTTGCGAACAAGGTACACAATCAATTAGGTTGAAACATTCATCAAAAATTGTGTTTCTAGGACATCACAGATTTCTACCCTAACGGCATAAGTACCGATCTTGGACGATATCATTTGATGGAATTTCAGAATAATGTACAACATCATCTCCACTAACAGATGATCAATTGTTTGAGAAAGTAAAAGATGTGGACATTACTTTTGGTAAACCATTTTTGAAAAACCTTAAGAAAACTGGTTGGAAAAAGAGATCAGTTTTTTTTAATTACCATATTGTAATTGTCTGCATGTCGGACATTTTCTTGATGTTATGCATGTTGAAAAAATGTATGTGATAATGTCATTGGCATGTTGCTAAATTCACCCGGCAAAACAAAGGATGGAATTAAGGCTAGGTTGGACATGGTTGAGATGGGAATACGAGAAGAGTTAGCGCCAGTAAAGGGTAAAAAATGGACATTTCTTCCTCCCGCTGCTTACACTCTTTCCAGGAAGGAGAGATATCATTTTTTCAACTTCTTGAATGATGTAAAGGTTCCAAAGGGGTATTCATCAAATATCAAGAACATCATGTCAATGAGAGATTTAAAGTTAAAGGTTCTGAAATCACATGACTGCCATGTTTTTATGCAAGATCTAATTCCTATAACTTTACATTGAATTTTGCCCAAGAATTTCCATCATACATTAATGAAGCTTTGTTTCTTTTTCAAAGCTATATGCAGCAAAGTTATAGAACTGGAAAAAATTTCAACTACAGAAAGAGAAATTGTCGTCATATTATGTGAATTGGAAATGTTCTTCCCACCAACATTCTTTGATATGATGGTTCATTTGATGATTCATTTAGTGATAGAGATGCAACTATGTGGTCCTGTATATTATAGATGGATATACCCCATTGAATGGTATATGAATATTTTGAAAGGGTATATCAAAAATCAAATTCAGCCAAAGGGTTGAATTGTGGAGAAATATATTGTTGATGAAGCCATTGAATTCTATACCGAATACCTGTCTGGTGTGGAAAACATTGGCCTACCAAAATCTCATCACACTGGGCAGATTGAGGGTAAAGTAATTTCTATAAGAGAGTTTGTCATAATCAATATAACAGATCGGGAGTAGTCCTACCTTTACGTTTTGCATAATAGTTTCGATGTTGACCCATATGTTCAAACCCACAAATAAATTCTTAGGCATTTGAATTCATCTAAGGATGAAAAATGGATATCGGATACACATAATTGATAATTTATATGATGGTTTCAGGACCATATTTTTAAGAAGTTAGATGAAAATCCGGACTCAATTTCAGAATGACTTTGATGGCTAGCTAGAGGACCAATTGTGTATGTATTATCTTACAATGCTTATGTAGTTAATGATTATACATTATATACTAATGAATATGATGAAGATAGAACCACGTAGAATAGTGGAGTTTCACTTGTGGTTGAAGCGATGTATGTTTCCAATGATAAGGACAGAAATCTAATTTATGTGAATATATCATACTTTGGCATCATCAAACAAATATGGGAGTTGGATTATACAAAATTCCAAGTGCTGATTTTTCAATGTAAGTGTATTGATAATAGGAGTGTTGTTAAAATAGATAAATTGGGATTTATGAAAGTTGATTTCAGTAAGGAAGGGGAGAAAGACGAACCGTTTATAATGGCATCACAGATAGTACAATTATTTTATGTTCCAGATCCCGCAAACCAAAATTGGTCAATTGTTCTGTTATCGACCAAAACAAATGAAGGGTCAGATGAAAGTTAAATGGAGGATGACCCTTTCATTGGGACTTCAAAATCATTTCGAAGTGGTTCCAATGTAGACAGTGTTTTGTATGTCATAGGAGACCACAATGAAGGGATTTACATAGTCGATAGAGGAGTTAAATCTCTTCAGACTTTAAAAAAAGGAGTTCAATAATCAGGTTATTTTTTATTGTAATATACATTGTATTACGTTATGTTATTATTTTTTTGCTGCTGCTTTTATGTAATATAAATTAAATGTTAAACCACTTTTAGAGATAATGACTGTTGCACCTGTTGATGCACCCAATCCTGAGGCACAACGGGTCTCTCAGTCTGCTATTGTTGGTCCCAGTTCAGAGCAACAACAGGTTTCTCAACCCGTTGTTGTTGGTTCCAGTGCTGAGGTACAATAAGTTTCTCAACCTATTTTTTTTGGTCCAAGTACCAATGATAGTGCTCCAGAGGAACATAATAATGATGCTAAAACTAAGGAAATGGTAGGCAATGAAATCCTGACTGCTTAAAAAAACAAGAGCACTGTAGTTTAACAATGTTAGCCAAAATCCTTAAGGCAAAAGCAAAAGGCATCAAATTTGAGGTGGGATGGAATAAGCGAGGCTAGCATGTTAACCCCAACAAATCCATGTTTAGTAGTTACATTGGAATCAACACTCGGAAACGCATTCCAATTGATATACAGTTGTGGAACCATGTTGTCACTGGGATTAATAAACTAATGTGGGAAGAGATTATAGTAACATTATGATATCATTTATTTAATTTATTAAAATAAAATAAAATACTAAAACATTGACTTATGCTTCATCATCCCTTATAGAGTGAATTTATAGTAGACAACTCACACAAGGAATATGTATTAAGAGTTTCAGGAAGGATTCATAGAGGCTTCTGCACAATTTTAATGAAATTTCATCTTAAATATACTGAAGGGAAAATCAATTTTCACCCACCTCCTATTTATTCACACTTGATATCCCAAGGAGTGTGGGATGTGTTTAGTAGTCATTGTGTAGAGCTGACTTTTCAGGTACATTGTGTCTGGTAATACGTTGTTTGACATTACTTTTATTCATCACTTTGATTGACAGTTTTTTATTTTTGAAATAACAACTGAGTGATGAAAATAAATAACGGTCATCAAAACCAGCGTACCCCTATCATAAATCAAGGATGTGGTATGCTTAACTTGAGAGAAAAAATGGTATGTATTTTAAATCTACCATAATACTTTCATGTGACATAAAACAACACTATAACCATGTTCCTCTATTTATATGCAGATTGATGAATCGAAATTGAAAGACACTTCCATCCCACGCCATGTGCTATGGAAGGAGGCTCATGTAAATAAATAGAAGATACTGATAGATGAAAACACACAAAAATTGTGGGAAACATGTGTAAGTATGACATAATATAAATTTTATTTTCTTTAAATAACTATTACATAAAAATGACTAATTATTTTCCTATATTTTCTATCTGACATAGTCACAGGAATCAATAACACTCACACCAGATGCATACATACTTTCAGCAGCCTTAAAGCAGCCAAAACAGTATGGTCGCATCAGAGGTGCGGGTTTTGGGGTGACACCCCGAACATTTTTTCAGAAAGAAAAACAAGAAGAGGATCAAACTGATGAAATAAAAAATATGAGAGAAAAAATAGTTATGTTTCAAGAAGAATTACAATACTAGAGAGAGATGATAGAAAGTTTTATGGTGGGAGGCAAAGAGAAGAAACAACTCAAGAACAACCTGTGCGTGAAGATCCTGACCCACCCCCACCAGCTTTGAGGTGAACCATTCCCCTAAAAAACATGACTTAGCTAAGGTAATCAATGTTCTAATAATTTTTTCTTTGAAATGTTAATCACATATACATTGATACCTTTCTTGTAATAATATTCTATAGGGTGAAAATGATTTTGATTTGTATCTATCAACTCCCACTTATCGCTTTGTAGTGAGGGCTACGGTGTTCAATATGCAGAACGACATGCTACACAATAGACTACTTCCAATAGATCATGTCAGAGTGTCGATTAACATAGCTCATGATCTGAGCACCGAGCTACCTATTCCAAATGACGATGACAACATTCATACGTTCGAACAAGCTATTGGAACATTCATCTCATGGTCATCAATTCTTGTAAAAAACATAAAGTGGTATTCATTTCCAATTTATTTTTCAAGATAAACCTTTCACATTTAATGAAAAAAGGTCTGAACCAATGAATATTATTACAGAACGAAAAAGGGAAGAGGGTGAAATGAAAGATTAGCTCAAAACTATCTCAAGGATCAACCAATCAATTGAAATGATCTACTGAGAGCACATTCACCCCGTATGTTCTATATCCAAATTTAATATCATTTCAGGCTCATGTGGATACAAATTTGATAGATGACAATACTCACACAGTTGATTTTAAAAAATATATGTATAGAGGGGAAGAATCAGATTACATTAGTGCTGAAAATGTAGATGAAATCCTCAAGTATGAATGGCTAGGAGCCTCAGTTGTAAACTTATACATGAGGTATGTTCTCATGATTTAATTTTACAAAATTTCATATACTATGATAATTATGACTAAATACATTTCATATTTTTTGCAGGCATATATATGAAAAACAATTGAAGGGATTTCCCCATGAACAAAAATTTGGACTTGTTAGTCCTCACATCACCTCTTCAAAAGAAGAAATAAATGATGATAAAGAGGGTGAAATAATGTCATCCCTTCTCAAATCATTTGAAAACAAAATTACAGATGATATACTCTTTTTAATACCAACGATGCAGGGGTAAAAATCTACAATTTAATCATATCAAATATATTTTCATTTCTTTCATTACTTATTCCTTTTTGTATTTTTAGGAATCATTGGATGCTCATTGCAGTCAATTTGGATACTCCAAAGATTTATTTTATGGATTCAGTGCATGGATATCCAACAAACTGACCACGCATGATAGCATTTGTCAATTTGTAATGCACTAGATCTAACATTTTAGAACTAAACATCTAGTTATATAATTTATATTATCTTTTAATGAGGATTATGTTATGATAGGGTGGTGCATCAATATCGTCTACTTCATGGAATGAATCTAGGGCCTAAGGATAAGAATGCCCACGAGATCTAAAAATAGACAAGTATCTTGGTATGTATACTAAGATTGCATTATCCAAACACATATCAAAATAAATTACTTATTTTTCTCGATGTTTCTATAGTGTCCAAAACAAACAAATGGAAAAGACTGCGGTTATTATGTTTGTAAATTTATGAAAGATATCGTATTTCATCAACAAACTAGAATCCCTGAAGAGGTATTTTCGAAAATAATTACTAGTTCTTTTAAAATATTTATTAATACTTTATGTATTTATATTTTTTCAGTACTACCATGACTGTCACAAAAACTCATATTCACAAGATGATATTGAGGTGTTTAAAAATGAATGGGCATCATACCTGATGGAATATTGTACACAAATAGGATGAAGGTGAATTCATACTACTTGTTTTATCCTTATATATGATCATTTATATCTCCCTTGTTTACACTTATTGAGCATATATGATCACCCTTTCTTATGTTTCATATCATTAGGTTATGAAGAATGGTTTTAGAAATGATTTGTCTTTCTAGTAAAGAATAACTTAATGAGAGACTCTTATGAACTAGTTATTTACGTTTCAATGTTTCCAAAAGCACTAGACCTAAACTATTATGGCGTGGATCATTTATATTATGTATTTTGGTCATTTATGTTTTTTTTTCTACTGATGTAGTGTGTTGGAAGAAAATTGATTGTACATCACTCACAAATTTAATAACAAAACTAAGGATTCTTTACTATTGTCGGTTAACTATCACTTAGCATAGCATCTGATCTGAACTTCTGATATGGTGTCCCCCTGATTCTCTCATCCCACACCATCTTTATGATGTCACCATTCACCATTCACTTTTCCTTCTCTTCCTGCACCCATTTACTAGGTAAATGGGTGCAGGAAGGGAAGAAAAAGTGAATGTTGAATGCTGAGATCATAGAGATGGTGTTGGATGAGAGAATCACGGGAATTCCATATCAGAAGTTCAGATAAGATGTTATGCTAAGCGGTAGTTATCCAACATTAGTAAAGTGTACAAAGAATCATTAGTTTTGTTATTAGCTTATATCTAGATCAAAGAAACCTTATAGAAATATGTAAAGGTAATTTTACGATATAATATCTCTATTTTAACGAAAAATTATATAATGAATTATTGATTTGATTTTCATTATTCCTTGCATGGTTCATTTATTTTAGAAGATTTATGTCCATGTGACATGCCTTTGCAGGAAGAGCAACGACGTTGTGTCTACTTAATCACAGAGGTAATCTTGATGTTTGCATAGTAAAATCATTGTCTATAGAATTGATGCATTGTTTCATATTTATGTTTAATTTATTTCTTTTATATAAGTAATATTAATCTACTCATATGTGATATCAATGTATGAAATGATTAGGTCATTATAGTTGGTATCAGAGTAACTGGCCTATTCAAAATCAAGAAAACGCATTCAGTTGTTTTGATACTTTAGGGAGATGATCCATAAGTCATTTGAAATGTGTAAGAACCAACCCCACCTTAATAAGACACACGATGTGACCAGTATGACTCAAAGTGACTCTTTTTATTTAAAATTGGCATTATTTTTTGTAAAAAGAACAAGTGACATACTGAAAACTGAGAAAATGCATTCCGATTATTTTAATACTTTAGAGAAATGATCCATAAGTCATTTGTGACCTGTAGGAATCGACCACACTTCAATTCAATGCACAATGAGACTGTTATGACTCAAAGTGTCACTTTTTATTTAAAATTGACATTAATTTTAGAAAAAAACACAAGTGACATACAGATGGTCAACACCGTCACCTAATTGAATAGTCTACGAGGGTCCCACCCACAACGAGTGGTCAACACCACCTCGACTAAGTCCTTTCTATGTGAACACGACTCCAACAATGCATCGAACAACAAATAATGAGTGGAAATCACCAAAAAACTTAATCCACATCATCTGACACATCGTGCCCCTATGACCATGTCCCTAAAATCATGTTGTTCAACACCATCTCAAGTCTCAAGAGCCATGACCTTGTCCTGACGAATTTTTCACCTCAAATCCTGATGACCAAGTCACCTCAACCTGGTGATAATCGTCACTCCAAGTATCTGAGCCAAGCCCCACCTGAAGAACCACATCACCTCAATCTAGACAATCAGCACCCACCTGAATCCTAAGGCAAATACCATTACATTCCCATGGAATCAAGTAAATAATATAAAAATTTGATTTAATTCAAATTTACACTCGGCCTAAACTTTCCAAGTTAGTCCAAACCTCTTACCCAGATTAACCAATCTTAGTGGAGCAAGATCATGCCCATAGGCATCTCGTATAATCATTAGAACAATTTAATAAGCATGTATTTAATTAATTAGGTTCTCTCTCGAACAACCTACATAGTGTATATGAGCGCACCCCCAAAACACTCACAAAATCAAGGAGAAATATATGAATCACATACCTTGTACTAGTATGTGCTCACTCATTTGATATCATCCTCAAAATCAATCTGAATCGGAAGAAAATGGAATTTTAGATGAATTCCCTGAAAATAAGAAAAAAGGGCTCACATGGATTTACCACTTCATATGGAGAGATAAATAGAAAAGAGAAGCTAGAAAATTGGAGGTATTATTGAGATGAATCTATATCCACTAACGGATCAAAGATCAAAGTCTGGATGATGGAGTTCCCTCAAAGCCTAGGGAGAAGGAAGATGGAGGAGCTCCCTCTGTTGTGCATTGTAAATGGGAGGAAAGGGAGGAGAAAGAAGGAAATAGTGAATGAGGGAAAAAATCAATTTCCCACTTTTTAATGGGCCACATGGTTTGGCCGCACAGTTTGGATAATCGTGTGCCAATGGTACAGTGACCACTATCTAATCACCACACTACACACAGTTAGGTGCATGATTTTCCAAACTATGAGAAAACTATGTGAATCGGCTCTATTAAAAATTGAAGAGGTTTCACACGATCGTTAACCCCCCCCCCCCCCACACACACACACCTACATAGTTTTCCAAACCGTGTCAAGTGTCTATGGTGGACCGCATGGTTTCTTCTAGGAGACTGCATGGTTTTTCCAAACTGTGTGTCTATGTCCGTGCTTTTCTGAAATAGAGTTCTCACGCCCCGCTTCACCCAAAACCCTAAGGCACTTTCTGAGCCTTAAAACCCATATAAAAACAAGGACTTGGGTCAATCAAACTCTCGGAATTAGGTTCCAAATATCAAAAAAAATATGGCTCGCTCACCAAACATGAAAAATTCAAACAGGTTGAGGATTTTTCAACCATCTCAAAAACACAAGACATTAAAACCTTACCACCTTAACATAGATCATCCCCAAGCTATAAATATTTACTTAGATATGGTACCACATATACTCATCTCATCAAAATCAACTCGGTCTACCCCAGTCATTAAGTCATAGGTCAACTCCCCCTCAAGGCACTCCCCACCTTAGGAGTTACCTACCTAGTCACTTCTTGACCCAAAACTCAAATGTCTTGATGGTCCACCAACCATCCCTGGACTCAAAAGTCCTCCCATGATGAATCATCATTCTTGCACCTCATTAGGTGCTCAAATAATACCCATGTAATATTTAACACCCATTAAGTCTTGTATCTCATCAAATGCCTATATATACTTGTTACATACAAAACACTCATAAAATCCAACATCTCATCAGATGACCATAGATCTTGAATCCCAACAATTGCTTAAATAAACTCACATCATATTGACATATGCATTCCAATCAAAATATGGATGCCTACGCACCTCATATAGAACCTTCATTACATCAATGCCCATATTCATACACACCTCACATACAAATTTGCATCACTTAAATTCCCACATAAATCTCAATGCCAATGCACCTCATATATATATAAACATATCACATCATAATTGATGTCAACCTAGTAACCAGTGCCTAGTTAGGCCAAAAACAATACTCGTGCACCTCATGCACCAAAAATGACCAAATCCAAAATGAATGAAAAGCGCAGTCACACCCACAACATACCACTAACTATCATTAGATCGCCGTCCTATTCTGACCCTAATAGATTGATAGTGTGCTTCTGGCCTGATGCCCAACTACCTGAGTTCTGGCCTCCCTATGGAGCTCCACCATCCACTAGCCAATGATCTCACTGCTGGGTCCTGCTATCTTTTACAAGACCTCCACATGCATCTAAATCCCAACTACCCACTCCTGGAACTGCTCTTAGTCTGACCTCAGATCCCTGAGTCTGCCCTATTCCCTGGCTCCCACCTGTTTGATAAGGCTTCCTACAGAACCTCTCCAAATGGCTCATCTGGTCCCATGCATGACACTACTTCAGAACCTTATCACATTGGTTCTGAACATGCCCTGGATTCCTACACTAAAAGAACGGTACTGTAAACCCACTCCTCAGAAGTCTGCCTGACTCTCTAGCTTGACTACCCTGCTGAGACTCCTCACTTACTCTGAGAAGGATGTTAGTCTGAAGATGTTGACCTGGACCCTGATTGTGTGTCACAAGTCATCCTCAAAATGTTGCACCCTAGTGATGTCATATCCCACCATATCAGGTGAAAATCATGATAGGTTAGTGAAATTTAGTGCATAGTCCATGACAGAAGTATCCCCATGCTATAGGTTCATGAACTCACAAGATCTATCTACCCTCAGTGTCTCTGGATGAAGTTCTCAAAGAATCTGGCCTCAAAATCCTTCTAAGATAGTCCCTTGTGTCTGCCTGCCTATACCTATACATCCCACAAACGTTATGTATTTCCTCTAAGCATGTATGTCACCAGCCTCACCCTCCGGCCTGGGGTGTCTCGAGCTGGTCAAATATAGTTTGTACCAACTCTATCAAGTTCTCTGTTGTTTGTGGTCCACCTTCACTCTGAAATAGTGATGGGTGCTGAGACTGGAACTCTCGAGTCAAGTACGCCATAGATGGCTCATCTCCCTAGGATCCCCTATCGATGCCCTATATGAAACAAACCAGGATCGCCCTGACCTACTCATCCATACATGGACCAAAGTTTTCCATCTATAGATTTCTTTCCTGTACCTAATCCTGTACTTGGAGATCATAATCATACCGACCCTTCGGGGCCTCATCCCTTGAACACTTAAGCAGCACCATATCACCACCCTCCTGACACTCCACTAAATCTCGTCTAGGTGGCATCCCACTAAATACCAATCATGATGGTCAAATAGCCATATCATTGTATATATACAAATATCACCAATAGAAAAGGTTGTAACAGTTAACACATCTCACCACCCTTACACTCCTTTACCACACCATGTCACACAACATCTGTTCTCAAGGCCGCTTACCTACCCATATCAAGGTTAGGTATTAAGTATCATTTAGTCTTATGGCCCCCTACCTACCCACATTAGAGTCAGGCGTCACATATAATCCTGCCTCATGGACCCTTGCCTACCCATGATAAGGCCAAACATCAAATCTCATGTATCAATTCGGGTTAGCTAAGTATAATTCCACTGAAGAGGATATACTTTAAAAACACTATTTAGTTTCTTTTTTGACACTTTAAACAACTCACACTAGTGCAGAAAACGTTTTTTACGGTGGTTATTTTTTATTTTTAACGTCGGATTTTGGCCGACGTTATTACAGGAGATGTTATAAACACAATTGTTTACGTCTATTATTTTACAACCGACGTAAAAAGCACAAATCTGAAGCATTTTTCACGTCGGTTGATAAAAACCCAACGTGGAAAATGCTTCGGAGTCATATTTTATTACATCGGTTATTTAATAACCGACGTGGTATATACCCTTTCACATCGGTTATATAATAACCAAAGTCATAAATCACTCCTTTGAAGCGTTTATCACGTCGGTTGTTTTTATAAACGACGTGATAAACCTGTCTGCCAAGCAGTTTCCAACATCGATTATATAATAAACGACGTGAAAACATATCTACGATGTTGGTTATTTTATAACTGACGTAAAAAAATATCCATTTCCATTTATTATGTTGGTTATTTCATAACCGATGTAAAAATCATTTCCCATGAATTTTTTACGTCGGTTTCCAAATAACTGATGTTAAAACTAATCCCAATGCATTTTTTACGTCAGTTATGAAATAACCAACATAAAAACAATTTTTTATTTAAATAAAACCAAACCACTGCTATGCCCATCCAAAATACCTGAAACATACCAAAAGGTTACCAAAAACAGACCAAAACAGATCATAACCCCCCCCCCCCCACCACCACCACTGGACAGCCCCCACCAAACCCCTGGAAACCCCCCACACCCCTGGACTTCCCCCCACCCCTTGGACAACCCCCCACACCCTTGGACAACCACCCACCCTCCTGGACACCCCCCCACACCCATGGACTACCCCACCACCCCCTAGACAGCCCCCCACACCCCTAGACAACCCCCACCCTCCTGTATACCCCCACCCCCTAAACAGCACTCCCACACCCCTGAACAGCCCTCCCACACCCCTGAAACAGACCAAAAAGTTACCAAAAATAGACCAAAATAAACCAGAACCCCCCCCCCCCCACACACACACACCACCCACCACCCCACTAAACAGCCCCCACCACACCCCTGGACACCCCCCACACCCCTAGACTGCCCCCCCCCCACCCCCTGGACAACCCCCACACCCCTGGACAACCCCCCACCCTCTTGGACACCCCCCCCCACACACACACACCCTTGGACTACCCCCACCCCCTGGACAGCCCCCCACCCACCCCTGGACAACCCCCCACCCTCCTGGACATCCCCCCACCCCTTGGACAGCACTCCCACACCCCTGGACAACCCTCCCACACCCCTGAAACAGACCAAAAAGTTACCAAAAATAGACCAAAACAGACCATAACCCCCCCCCCCCCCCACTGGACAGCCCCCACCACACCCCTGGACCCCCCCCCCCCACACACACCCTTGGACAACCCCCCCCCCCCCCCACCCTCCTAGACAGCCCCCCCCCCCACCCCTAGACATCCCCCCCCCCACCCCTGGACAACCCCCCCCCACCCTCCCGGACTTAATCCCACCCCCGAGACATCCCCCCACACCCCTGGACAACCCCCCACCCTCCTGGACACCCCCACCCCCTGGACAGCACTCCCACACCCCTGGAAAGCCCTCCCACACCCCTAGAACCCCCCCCCCCACCCACCCACCCACCCTCCTGGATACCCCCCACCCCACTGGACAACACTCTCCTGGACAACCCTCCCACACCCCTAGAACCCCCCCCCCCCACTGGACTGCCCCCCACACCCCTGGACACCCCCTAGACATCCCCCCACTCACCTGGACATCCCAACCACCCTCCTAGACACCCTCTCACCCCACTGGACAGCCCCCCCACCTCACTGGACACCCCCAGACCAAAAACATACCGAAACCCGTCCAAAACCAGACCAGAACCCCCCACCCCACTGGACAGCCCCCACCACACCCCTGGACACCCCCCCACACCCCTGGACTGCCCCCCACCCCCTAGACAGCCCCTGGACAGCTGGTGTTGGGAGAGGAGGCGTCGTCATCCCTCGGGGATCTGAACGCTGCTAGAAGGTACTCATCACTCTCACATGCGAAGCTTGAGCTCTCAAAATGTTTCACCAATGATTTCTTCCCCTGTAAACATCATTCATTCTATCACTTTGATGCCATTATAACCAAAGGGAAAACATCATCACACATGATGGTGTTTCCCCCTGGTTATACTGGAATCAAAGTGATAGAATAAATGATGTTTACAAGGGAAGAAATAATTGGTGAAACATTTTGAGAGCTCAAGCTTCGCATGTGCGAGTGATGAGTACCTTCTAGCAGCGTTCAGCCCCCCGAGGGATGGTGGAGCCTCCTCTCCCACCCCCTAGACTGCCCCCTCATCCCCATGGACACCCTAGACACCCCCCACCCCACTGGATAGCCCTCTCACACCCCTGGAAACCCCCCTCACCCCACAGGACACCCCCACACCCCTGGACACCCCCTGGAAATCCCCCCACTCCCCAGGAAAGCCCCCCCACCCTCCTGGAAACGCTCCCACCCCCCTGGACTGCCTCCCCACTCTCATGGACACCCAGGACACCCCCCCCCCACCCACCCCACCAGACAGGCCTCCCACACCCCTGGATACCCCCCCACCCCACTGGATACCCCCCCACACCCTTGGAACCCCTCCCCCTAGACCAGAATCCATACCAGAAAAACCATCATAAGTAGACAAAAACAAGAAGTATAGAAAAATTAAACATTCACATATATAGCATTCAAAACTTACAATTTCAACTTTAAAAAAAACTAAATCCAACCTAAACTATTACCAAATACATAATTACAATGACAATATTCAAAATTACATTTTACACTACAAACAACTAAAATTCAATCAAACCTGTAAAATAATTTGACCATTCCACTTGTAATTGTTTGACGTCTTGAGCACTAAAGGGTTGAGGGTCATCAAATATCTACAAATTAAAAGGATAATAGTTAATGTCTATAATGAATAAATCAAATGAAATATTATGGCAAGGTTTAAAATGAAATATTACCAGGTCAAAGTTCACAACTGTTCCAGTTGTTATTATTTCATACATAAATCTTAACATATAATATCTGCATTCGATGACGCCTTGTTGTTCATGAAAATTCTGTTTGAATGAGTGTAAATTCAATATATTATTTTTATGTAATAAATCAAAAAGTACAAATTATAAATGTATATTTACCTTTATAATTACATATTTGATCTTCGCACTCCTTTTCTTTGTGTTTTTTCGAAAGTAGACCCATCCCCTGTTAGAAAATAATACGAATGGGATAAATTTAAAATTCATTATAATATATAAAACTATTGATAAATTGAAACTTACTTTTCCAACATTTTCTTAAAACTTTCCCGCACATCACCATGGAAAGATCATATCCAATAAAGTGTTTTCTCCCTTGGGAAAAAAACCCCTAACATCCAATGATCACTGATAAAAGAAAATTTAAGGTTAGTGGTTTTTTTATGTTAAAAGATAATGAACTCTTTGAGAGAGATGTGTTTCATACCTCTCAAAAAAAGGAATCATCCAACATTGTGTGACTATATTCTATTCAAGTCTTTCAGCAATATAAATCATTCTTTGCTCCTCATCCAATGCACATGCTTCAGGGGAAATCAAATGCAGGTCCATGAATCCATATACATTTGTTTGCTCATTCTTCTCGCAAATTTTATAAAGATACCTAATACAAAACAGACATAAGTATACATTTTTAATAAATATAACGCAGGGAAAAGGTGTTAAGACTTACATGGAAAAAATTTGCACCACGTTGATGCCCAACTTATCTCTAATAACAAGCTCCATGATATCAGTTTTCAAACTCCCCACAATTATTGCACGTCCACAAACATGAGCTTCCATTGGAAACTCATAATGACCCACCAACAAATTTTAATATCTTGACAATCTGTCAAGACTACTAGAATCTGTATTTGATGTCATAACCATTTGTCTTTGTTGTTGTCTATACAGTATTTCTTTACCTTTGAAGTATTCCTGTAAAAATAAATAGAAAAATATGTTAGTTTTAAAATGATAAAACAACTTTAATAAAAAAAAATAGAAGATATAACATACATACCTCTATGGTAATGAGTCGAAGAAGTTTGGATGGCCAAATTAAAAAATGGTTGATACTATGTCCAACTGTCGTCACCTCATATGTAGGTAATGGTACTCGAGCTGATCTATCTATAATATCCTGTACAGTGACCCTCTAATTCTATACCTCTAATTGTTGACGATGAACTATATATCCTATATAATATACCAACCCATATGAAACTATATGATGTTGAGGATCATCAACATATAACTCACAATAAGTAGGAAGCTGCGGTGGAGGAGTAGGATAAAAAATGGGGTCCGCAGGCTGAGGTGGGGGAGTGGGAGCTACTAGCGGAGGTGGAGGATAAATAATGGGGTCTGTAGGGGGAGGTCGAAGAGTGGGAGTTGCAGTCTGAAATTGTCTTTTCATGTCTGTAAACATATACTATACTGACACTCTAATCTTTTCCTCCATCGTCACATTAATATTATGAACTTCAGCCTCTAAGGATTCTATTTTTTTATAAACACCCTTAATGTAAGAAGTTGAAGAACGTGGAAACACTTTTCTTATCAATAAACCTACTGGATATCCTCGTACACGACCAGGATATTTGGGCTTTCCCAATGCTGCAGATAAAATATCTTGCCTCCCAACAGCTGTAAATACCCCCTGTGAGCTCTGCTCCTCAAGAGAATCCTATATTAATTAATTGAACATTTCTATAATGATTGAAATTATATGAAGAAAATAGTTAACTTAAATAAATAAAATAGATATCTTATAATCCTCTTAGCTACAATTCTCAAATATTACGAAAGATATTGCCATTTTTTGCCTATCTGAGCTCTCTTCAATTTTTCATGTCTAGATGAAGGGGATGGAGGGGCCACCTCTCCAGAGCTTAAAGACTCATCTCTTAGTTTTTGTAATTTTTTCGCCATCATTTGTTCTTCTAATAATGTATACCCTCCCCGAGATAAACTATGAGGGTATACATTTTTAGATTGGATCTCCTGAGGATATTTCCTTATTTTCTGTAAATTAAGAATAAGAAATCATTAACAAAACATTAATAAGATCATTTATATAAGAAATCTTATAAAAGTTTACATTTCCCTTACCAAAAATGAATCTTTTCTTCTACTTTCAAAAAACTGTCTCCATGTGTCTTCATCTATGAAAGGATATATACGACATGGATTTTCATGACTCCTGTGACCAAAAATGAAATCAGATGAGAAGGTTGATTTGAAATCCCTCCATCTCCTGGCAGCCATCAATAAGCATTTCTTCCTGACTCATCCAGTGTCAGTAATATCAAATGTAATCTAATAAAGAAGAGGTTAAACATATTATATATACTAGAAACATTTAAAGAATAGGCAAACAATAGCAAAAGATCTTACCAAAATAGTCTCCCATGACTGAGAGATTATCGCTATGTCCACACTTCTCCGGTCATCATACAAAATGCTTACTTTGCTCTTACCCTGAGTTGATACAAAACTCTTAAAATCTTTTGCATTTAGACCTCTAGGAATATCATCCTCATCAAACTCATTGAGTATCCTATGATCCTACGTACGACCAATTGATAATTTTGTTAAACATGTGCACCCACATTTACCAACTTCTGAACTCTTTGTTGTAATGGGAGCACATGAGGAAGATTGGGGAACATCAAGAGGAGCATGTGAATGTTCCTCCCCAGAGGTATGACCAATATTCTCATCTCCAGAATCATTTAGTTGATCAATTGATTGATCTGTAATTATCCTTCAAATAAAAAAAACAATCATTAGTTCACAAATATACAAATTCAAATATTACAATAATAATGTAAACAGAAAATAGAAAATTGTACTAAGTTATGTAATAGTAAACATGGTTAATATGGTAATCATGTTAAACAATGGTAAAGATGGTAAACATGGTAAACCTGGTAAACATGGTAAACATGATAAAGTAATTTTCACTGAACAAAAATAATAGATATATAATTTATGTAATGGTAAACATGATGAAGTAAACTAAACAAAATTAAAACAAACAAAAACTTATACTTATTTGTTTTAATACATGTTTTAATAAAGAAAAAACTTACAATATCTAAAATTTTATGAAAATAATAAATGTAAACAAGAAATAAACAAATGTTACCTGTAATTTTAGGAATGTACAAATGTATTGTTTTCCCAAATTCCTTCATCGTGATCATTCCTTATGGCACAAACCATGTCTTCAACATGCTCATCATTATGTTCTGTTAATATTTCCATGGAATTAGGGATATCACATAATTCATCATCTTCATCAAGTTCATACTCACCAACATATTGTTTTTTCCCTTGTAAAACAATAGCCCACTACATATATGATTGATCTACTACATAGAAAATTTGTTTTTCATGTGTTTCCATTATAAAAGAACCAGTTGTGTCTTACAATCTATTTAGATTAACAACTTTTATTCCAAATTCATCGTGTCTGACACTGTTGTTACCAATAAACCATTTATAGTTGAAAACAGGAACTTTAATTTTAAAGTAATCAACCTCCCATATGTCTTCAATCAATCCATAATATGCACTTGATGCAGAAATTGGGTTTTTGTCTTTAGCACTCGAAAAATGCATTGCTTCTGCAAACACCAATACACCACTATTCTGAATTGCACTTCTGTTGTCCTGATCTTTCGTATGAAATGTATAGCCATTAATGTCATAATCAGACCATGTTATCACATTTAAACACGGACCACCCACTACCCATTTTAATGTCTTTGATACATCTGATCTACCAAGCAAGGTATTTTTAAACCATGACAAAAATGTTTTGTTGTGCTCATTCAAAATCCACATTTCTTTCTTCTTTGGATGAAATTGTTTCAACTCATTAATATGCAATGTGATGTATGGTTGAGCATCAGCTATGTTATTCAAGATGTAAGATTCTAACTTCTTCATCTGTTTAGCTGAAAATGATTTGACTTTCAATCCATGAATCCCTTTTCCCTCATTATTAACTTGTTCATGGCGAGATGGAGGCAAACCTATGTGTTGCACCGCAGCCAAGCAGCTCGTACAAAACTCTGCAACCTCCTCAGAAATATACTTTTCAATAATGGAGGCTTCAGGTCGATATGGATTCTTAATATACCCCTTCAATATTTTCATATACCTTTCAAAAGGATACATCCAACGAAGATATACAGGTCCACAAAGCTTTATTTCTCGAATCAGATGAATCATTAAATGCACCATTATATCAAAAAAAAGTTAGAGTAAAATACATTTTCAATTGACAAAGTATACAAATTACATCCTTTTCCAAAATGTTCAAAGCATTCACATCAATCACCTTATTAAAAATTGAATTGAAAAAATAACACAACTTCAGTATAGTCTTTCTAACACGGATGGGCAATATTCCATGCAATGCAACTGGTAGAAGTTATTGCATCTTGACGTGACAATCATGATATTTCATACCTATCAACTTCAAGTCCTTCAATGAGACAAAATTTTTTACATTTGAAGAATAACCTTGAGGCACTTTGATATCATGAAGACACTGACAAAAGCTAATTTTCTCCCTATTGGATAATGTATGACAAGCCGGGGGAAGAAATGTTTGTCTTCCATTAGAAGTGGGTGCTAACTCCAAACGTATTCCCATTGATAGCAAGTCTAATCTTGCATTAAACCCATATTTTGTCTTTCCTTTAATATCTAACAATGTTCCAATCAAACTATCACAGATATTCTTCTCTACGTGCATGACATCAATATTATGTTTAACGTCATGATATCTCCAATATGGTAGCTCAAAAAATATTAACTTTTTCTTCCAAATATGTCTATCATTATCAAATTTCTGTGTCTTTCCCAATGTCACATCAAGGTTTTCCACCCTCTCAAAATAAAGATCATGGATAAAGGTTTTGTAGCAATATCAAATTCTTGTGAGCCATTGAATGCCTTTTTTAGTCTTCTATAAGAGTGATCCATAGGCAAAAAAATTCGATGTAGAGACCTGAATCTTGACGTACATGGACATTAAATTACTTTTTCAGAATACTTAATACATAGAAAAAATAGACACACAAGGACCGTAATAGTTTAGTGTCTTTGGAAACTCGGAATATAAACAACTAATCATGTTGGAAGATCTTCAACATCTCCCATAACGATCTTCCCCTTTTTGTTTCCTTACCTAAAACCTTTCTTTATTTCCTGGGGAAAATAAAACATAAAAAAAGGGTGATCTCAATTGCTCAGTAAGGGAAAACATAGAGAACATAAAACAATCCATAAAAATTTGAAAGCAAAAACTTGAACATGAAATCTAAACATTAAAACCTTGAGCAAAGATATAAATCTTGGAAGTACGTAAGGCATATATCATAAAGGAACATCAATCACGATAAAATAGCATGGGAATAAAACATGTAATTGTGGCATCCATTAAACACATGTAATGATTTCCATAGTAGCCAAGGCATTGCTTCCAAGACCATCTTAGTGGACAAAGTCCCATTCTGAATCGAGTTCACTCCTCGTTTCAGTCCTGTAACACTGAACCGGATTAACTTACCGTTCCAGCCATGCCTATCTCATGAGATATAAAATCTTTACCCAATGCATTGGAGGGAGATATATGTCCCACCCATCTCATAATTAAATCATTCTTACTTGTGCCACAAAAAAACATACATCATTCATAATAACCCAATAAACAAAATGGGTTTCATAAACATCATTCCATCATCACATAATCCATATAAAATAAATGGATATCGTTTCATAATAAGAAAAGTGAAACCATTTAAATCATAGAGAAATGATACTTGAAACATACACATATGAAATAATTTCATCTTAGATGAAAAATGGTTTTGATAAAATACTTGAAATGAATTCTTGAGGAAAATATCCTTTCTTCTTCAAAATCAATTTCTTTTCACAAAACATCATGCAATTTTAAAAGAAAGAGATTTTGTTGAAAACAGTAATGAAATATTTTGGAGGAAGATTCATGAAAATAAGGCTTTATGAAACCGTAAAAATCCTTTCATGTTTTATAAGTTAAAAAAACATTATTCTCGTACTTTTGTCGAAAAAGTCAAAAAAGTACCTCGTAACGTAAACAAAAGAAAGATTCCTTAAATAACATGTAGTAAAAGTCAAAAATTCAAAAATGGGTAAAAATGACTTTAAACATACATGAAAACACTTTTATAAAACATGGACACGGATGATAGAAATAACCCCAGTAAATACTTACGAATAAGCAATCTCGGATAAAAATGAGATTTGCAAAATTTATCCCCTACCTTATGTCTGATATGCTTCGTATGTATCCGAAACTCCTGTATAATGATTTAAATAATGTCATTGACTTATTAAAGAATCATATTATATCATATATGGTTCACTTATGACTTTATATTACCCGTTATTTTGTAAATTCATGTTAAAGTAGCGTTTTGGGTAAAATCGTTTCATTTGTCGTTCGTGTTTTAACTTATAATTATTCAAACGATTAATTAGATCATGATTAATTACATCCAGAATGTAAAACATGATTTATATATAATATATATTCAGAATATACATATATATAATAATTTGATAAATGGAAATAAATACACCGTTCATGGAGACGGTAGGCCGTACGTACGCATGAACGTTGTTTTCGTTTCCTTATTGAGTTGAATGGAATTAAGTAGATGACATACATATATACATAAATCCAGTAGCTTTATAATGTCATATATTTCATTATTATTTCTTATATATACTTTATAATCATTCTTAAATGGTTAACATGGAGAATGAATCTCATCGCGTCGTGGAGACGGTAGTCCGTACGTACGCATGAGCGATGATATCATTTCCATAATTATTGAATTTAATTGGAGTGGATGATACAATATATCAGAATAAATATGATGTTATAATAACTATGTATAGTTATTCTTTACACCATTATACCCATCCATGTAAGGTGTTGGTGGAAAAACAGATTACACCATGGCGTGGAGATGGTATTCTGTACGTACACACGCGCGGTGATTTTGTTTTCCGTAGGATGGATAGAAGGTGAAATGGGGTTGTTTCATATTTATAATAACAAATAAGTATATTAGTGATACTGATGTTATTTCTTTAAAATGAAACAACTAAAGAAGAAGAATTTGAAGAAGAAAGAAGCTTGAAAGAATCGAGAGAAGAAATCACCTCTTCTTCGATACGCCTCTTTGAAACCTCCTCTTAGGGCACTAAGATTGGTCTTTAAAGTAGACCAGAACCTCTAGGATGTTTTTAGGGAAGTGGAGAAGATAATTTTTCAGGGGTTGTCCGAGCTTTAAGGCTCAAATTGGTGTGAGTAGGAGAGGGAGGAGGTGCCCTTTTATAAGGGAGGAGAGGGGCACCTTTGGAATTCTTAAAAATATTAATTTATAATAAATCTAATCCCACTTAAAAACCTCCAAAAATGACTCATATTCAAATATTAGATGATATAGGGTTGTAATATCATCAACCAATCAAATTTATACATGTTTGGATCTTATTTTAAACCTTATCATTTTGATTTATCCTTATTTAATCTATTTAAGTTTATTTGTGGTAATAAAATTCTAAATTTTAAATAATTACTTATTTGTTGTGAATTTTCCATAATTGTTTACTTTATAAAATTATAGACCATATAAATTTAAATTTATAATTTTTAAATATTTTTGTGATTTTTAAACAATTTTATAATATGTTATTTTTATAAAATAACAATAGTGTCAATTTTGACACTATTCATTTATTTGAATTTAAATAAAATATATACAGAAAATATGTTTGAACTAAAAGCTTTAATAGATTCATAAAAGGTAATATGTATCTATAAAATTAGTGTATCACATTAAATAGTTCATATAATATTTATTTTATTATTTTTAAAACCATTTATTTGGTTTATCTCTTAATAAAATAATTACTACAACATTTTTGTATAATTATTTAATATACTTATATGTTGCATAAAAATTAAAAATAAAATCCTATGATGAAGATAAATCTATTAACGTTCACAATAATACTTTTACTATAATTTATCATCTGAAAATCACAATAGTTAAATTGTTATATTTATTAAATTATGAAGGTGACAACATTGGCATAATTTAAAATAAAATAATATAAGTGTCATAATTGCTTGTATAAGACTCAAAATGGTCAAATATTCTACCATTGGATGATTATAATTTAAATTTACATGACCAATAAGTTTTTTTCAGGGTTTTGTGCCTTTTATGGTCACTATTAGTTTAATAAAAACTATATTCTTGATTTTTCACTAGATAAATAATTTATGCATCACTATTGTGTCACAATTAATGATAATTATTTAATCCCAAAAAATTCTAAATAAATTCTCATGATGTAGAAAATTTTTTTATCTTTATGTAGACTATTAATGTTCTAAGTTTCATGAAGTTTATCACTAACTTAAAATTATTATACTTATAGTATTTAAGAGAGTGACATGTTGTCACTTTCTTTGGTTTTAATAATAATTAAATTATTTTCATGGAAAAAAGTCTATTAAATGAATCTAATCCGACCCTTAGGTGATATGGTTCGACTTTTAGTCATCCAATAGGATTTTTCCAAGTGTTAGGGTAATTTTATAATCTTATATTTACCCTTAATTACCCGATTTACCTTTAACTATGGTAAATAAAATTTACCGTAGTTACTATTCACAATGCCCAAAAATAAAAAGTAGCTTATTAACATAATTTGGACCCACTGATTACAAATATGGAATCCATTTTTCCATATTCAATACACAAAAGTTTCAGAAATTAAATTAAAATTAATCTCGTTGTCGAAAGAAAATAGGTTTTTCTTTAAAACATTGCAAAAGATTGAATTGATTTAACCTACGAATTCAAGTTAAAATCAATGCTAATGTCATACATTATATTAAATGGTAAAAATATATTTTATTTATAATTTAAAAACATTCAATATTATAATTTAACCACATAATATATTACGATGAAAAAAAAAATTTAATTAAAATATAGCGTGTTTTTACTATTCATTAAAATATGAAAGTTATCAAAATAAAATGAAAATTTTATCCAAAGTAAATTTTTATTTCTTGATTCCAAAGAAGAATTTTATTTTTTTCAAATTGAACTTATAAACATGTCAAAAACTAGATTTAAAGTGGGTGCGCCATCAAAAGGCGGCAAAACTGCATTTTTTTAAAAATACTTATTTTACCCGAAAAAATTATTTTGTTCTTATACCATGTTCTAGAAAATGTGTAAGATGAATAATAATGTTATAAAATTCAAAATTTAGTTAATACTATTCATAACGGCTAGTTCATAATAATATTATAATAATATATCGTTGTTTAGTAAAACCCGGTATTGCGTACAACACACGCTATCGAGAAAGGTCGCGATTGCGTGTAATGCAAGCCAAGTCAAGGTTACGTGTTGTGAAAGAATCCTTCATTGTTTCATATAATAGAATCCAACCATATTTCATTTATACATTGAATATATATATATATACTCATTGTTGCGTAGAATAACTATTATCAAAATTGTGTGTAACACGATCCAAGAATAGTGTTGCGTATACTGCAAGCTAATACGGTGTTTCATATAGCGCAAGGTAATCTTGTTGTAGCATACAACACAAGACATTAATGAAATTAAAAGAATATTTTTCATAAAATCTCGGGGTGTTACATTCTACCCCCCTTAAAATGAATTTCACCCTCGAAATTCGTCGGGGTTATAAATGGTTTACTACTCGAAAGTTTGTTTAATAGAAACCCACATCGTAAAAAGGAATACCAAAACATGGCTTTAAAAACTAAAGTATGAAATGTAACAGTTACCCAAATTAACTCATCACTGGGTTTCCATATAGGAGAACATAGGTGAAAATATGGATATGGAAGAAAAATCGAACCATCAAGTTCTGATGGAGAGTGGTAGAGAACATGGCTATGAAAAAGCCAACAATCACAAACCTATTGATTTGTGATGATCTAAGGTACCATCTGATTCATCGGATATAAGGGAACTAGGACAACATTTTTGGTTTTCAAGATCATTTCCCTAAAGTTGATGAATTAAAAGAAATACTTGCATGATTTTGGTACAATCTCACTGTTGTTCGTGAATTGAACAATTTCCACTTCATCCCTTAAAGAAATAAAGTTGAATTTGTTATTCGTGATGTGTTAGCAGATCATGTGATAGAATGATGGGTCATTCCATCTCTTTCAAACAGAAGGTTATCAAAATTTATAAGTCCATCTTATGGTTAGATTAATCGTATATGGTTCCAAAAATGAACTTATACTTCATATATCATACCGATTAATAAAATAAAACTAGTTTCTACTAACCAGGGACTTCCTGTAGGCCAGTGGTAGGCAATAAAGGCCAGTCTCACTTCGGTTGTGGGATCGATTCCCACAGCCTTGTCCAACGCGATGGGCTGTCGTCCGTCCTGCTTGCAGGTTGTCCTTTTTCTAAAACTATATTACTATAACATCCCATCAATAATATTGAAAAAACTTCTATCCTTAAACAATACTAACTTATGTACAATATAATCCATTCCAATCTTTAGGCTTATCCATAATACTGCAGTCCACTCTCATAATATAGTGAAAACGATTACCATAGATTTAATACCATCGTTGATCCCTATATATCCTAAGATATGTCTTGTTGGTCACATTCCAAACATTCGAAGGCCTTAATCATGTATTCTCTTGAAAAATTAATACCCATTGAACCTTAGTGAAAACATGAATACAATTAAAAGTTAACACTTTCCACATACCAAAATCCTCAAAATTCTATATACTCAAACCATGATATCACTTAGTCCTTATATCAATCATGAGCTCATGAATACAATCAAACATCTCATTATCTTATTATCCCTTCATTATGCGCATATCATCTACTTTCCAAAAATATCTGAATAACCATTCATGGTTACTAATACCATTAATCATACACTTTCAGAACATAGAAAAGACAACAGTGTAACAATCCTTAGATGTATCTTTATTCCATAGTACCATGAGATTACTTATACAACATTACATTTGATAAACATGTAATCATTCCACTACCTTCTTAAACCATTGACCGAGCTTCAACAATTCTTTCATCTCACATATCATTTGTAGTCTCTTCATCATCATCAACATAAATACTACCCATACGACGATACTGATTCTCTTCATGAGACTTTCCCTTAGGGCATTGGTTTTCATAATGCCCGTACATTCCACATTTAAAACATTTAACCATTGTTGATGTCGTAGCAATACCATTATCCTCATCCATGGTGTTAACTGAACCTTTTCCTTTGCACTTACTGGATTTGTGTCCTTCTTTTCCACACCCAAAGCATCTTCCAGTTCCCTTGAAATAATCTCTATGATGCCTCTTCCCACATTATTTACATGAGGAAAATTGAACTTTCTTTCCTCTATGATCATCATGAAACTCCATCTTTCTCTTATTATCTGAGTCGGGAAACTTACCAAAGTTGAGATTATTGATCATATTATGAGATTGCTGATTAGACATAATAACGATGATTGGACTTCCAAATCCTGTTTCATTTGGTTTCTCATGAAGAATATCATTCCATTGTCCTTCATATCCTCCATTATCATGAATCTTCCTGTTTCCAGCCATTTTCTAAAATCCAAAAAGAATAGTGTGAGAGGCAAAAATCATGCTAGGGAAAACAAAATAGTAAAGGGGGAGTACCCTCAATATCTAACAACTTAGGTTAAATTCTAATATCGTTAACGTTGTTCTAGGACTATATCCTATATGTATACTTATCCTTAGGGACATCCCTAGATGTACCTTAGAAATATCTCTAGGGATCTCACAAACATTTTCGCATCCTAGTTTCCAAAGGTTGACTAAACCTTTCCTCTGATACCAAATGTAGAGACCCGAAGCTTGACGTACATGGACATTACATTACTTTTGAGGAATACTTAATACAAAGCAAAAACAGACACACAAGGACCGTAATAGTTTAGTGTCTTTGGAAACTCAGAATATAAACAACTAATCATGTTGAAAGATCTTCAACATCTCTTATAACGATCTTCCCCTTTTTGTTTCCTTACCTAAAAACTTTCTTTATTTCCTGGGGAAAATAAAACATAAAAAAAAGGGTGATCTCAATTTCTCAGTAAGGGCAAACATAGAGAACATAAAACAATACATAAACATTTGAAAGCAAAAACTTGAACATGAAATCTAAACATTAAAACCTTGAGCAAAGATATAAATCTTGGAAGTACGTAAGGCATATATCATAAAGTAACATCAATCATGAAAAAATATCATGGGAATAAAACATGTAATTATGGCATCCATTAAGCACATGTAATGATTTCTATAGTAGCCAAGGCATTTCTGCCAAGACCATCTTAGTGGACAAAGTCTCATTCTGAATCGAGTTCACTCCTCGTTTCAGTCCTGTAATACTGAACCGGATTAAATTACCATTCCAACCATGCCTATCTCATGAGATATAAAATCTTTACCCAATGCATTGTAGGTAGATATAGGTCCCACCCATCTCATAATGAAATCATTCTTACTTGTTCCACAAAAAAAACATACATCATTCATAATAACCCAATAAAAAAAATGGGTTTCATAAACATCATTCCATCATCACATAATCCATATAAAAGAAATGGATATCGTTTCATAATAAGAAAAGTGAAACCATTTAAATCATAGAGAAATGATACTTGAAACATACACATATAAAATAATGTCATCTTAGATTAAAAATGGTTTTGATAAAATACTTGAAATGAATTCTTGAGGAAAATATCCTTTCTTCTTCAAAATCAATTTCTTTTCACAAAACGTCATGAAATTTTAAAAGAAAGAGATTTTGTTGAAAATAGTAATGAAATATTTTGGAGGAAGCTTCATGAAAATAAGGCTTTATGAAACCGTAAAAATCCTTTCATGTTGTATAAGTTAAAAAAAACATTATTCTCGTACTTTTGTCGAAAAAGTCAAAAAAGTACCTCATAACGTAAACAAAAGAAAGATTCCTTACATAACATGTAGTAAAAGTAAAAAAGTCAAAAATGGGTAAAAATGAATTTAAACATACATGAAAACACTTTTATAAAACATGGACATGGATTATAGAAATAACCCCAGTAAATACTTACGAATAAGCAATCTCGGATAAAAATGAGATTTGCAAAATTTATCCCTTACCTTATGTCTGATATGCTTCGTATGTATCTGAACCTCCTGTATAATGATTTAAATAATGTCATTTACTTATTATAGAATCATATTATATCATATATGGTTCACTTATGACTTTATATTACCCGTTCTTTTGTAAATTCATGTTAAAGTAGTGTTTTGGGTAAAATCGTTTCATTTGTCATTCGTGTTTTAACTTATAATTATTCATACGATTAATTAGATCATGATTACTTACATCTAGAATGTAAAACATGATTTATATATAATATATATTCAGAATATACATATATATAATAGATTGATAAATGGAAAGAAATACACCATTCATGGAGACGGTAGGCCGTACGTACGCATGAACGCTGTTT
Source organism: Viscum album (assembly GCA_963277665.1). NCBI lineage: Eukaryota > Viridiplantae > Streptophyta > Magnoliopsida > Santalales > Viscaceae > Viscum > Viscum album. The sequence goes on from OY728120.1 coordinate 1,389,789,446, forward strand.
TCATTTCCTTATTGAGTTGAATGGAATTAAGTAGATGACATACATATATACATAAATCCAGTAGATTTATAATATCATATATTTCATTATTATTTCTTATATATACTTTATAATCATTCTTAAATGGTTAACATGGAGAATGAATCTCATCGCGTCGTGGAGACTGTAGTCCGTACGTACGCACAAGCGATGATATCGTTTCCATAATTATTGAATTGAATTGGAGTGGATGATAAAATATATCAGAGTTAATATGATGTTATAATAACTATGTATAGTTATTATTTACACCATTATAACCATCCATGTAAGGTGTTGGTGGAAAAACAGATTACACCACGGCGTGGAGACGGTATTCCGTACGTACGCACGCGCGGTGATTTTGTTTTCCGTAGGATGGATAGAAGGTGAAATGGGGTTGTTTCATATTTATAACAACAAATCAGTATATTAGTGATACTGATGTTATTACTTTAAAATGAAACAACTAAAGAAGAATAAGTTGAAGAAGAAATAAGCTTGAAAGAATCGGGAGAAGAAATTACCTCTTCTTCGATACGCCTCTTTGAAACCTCCTCTTAGGGCACTAAGATTGGTCTTTAAAGTAGAACAGAACCTCTAGGATGTTTCTAGGGAAGTGGAAAATATAATTTGGTAGGGTTTGGCCGAGCTTGAAGGCTCAAATTGGTGTGAGGAGGAGAGAGAGGAGGTGCCCTTTTATAAGGGAGGAGAGGGGCACCTTTGGAATTCTTAAAAATATTAATTTATAATAAATCTAAACCCACTTAAAAACCTCCAAAAATGACTCATATTAGAATATTAGATGATATAGGGTTGTAATATCATCAACCAATCAAAATTATACATGTTTGGATCTTATTTTAAACCTTATCATTTTGATTTATCCTTATTTAATCTATTTAAGTTTATTTGTGGTAATAAAATTCTAAATTTTAAATAATTACTTATTTGTTGTGAATTTTACATAATTGTTTACTTTATAACATTATAGACCATATAAATTTAAATTTATAATTTTTAAATATTTTTGTGATTTTTAAACAATTTTATAATATGTTGTTTTTATAAAATAACAATAGTGCCAATTTTGACACTATTCATTTATTTGAATTTAAATAAAATATATACAGAAAATATGTTCGAACTAAAAGCTTTAATAGATTCATAAAAGGTAATATGTATCTATAAAATTAGTGTATCACATTAAATAGTTCATATAATATTTATTTTATTATTTTTAAAACCATTTATTTGGTTTATCTCTTAATAAAATAATTACTACAACATTTTTGTATAATTATTTAATATACTTATATGTTCCATAAAAATTAAAAATAAAATACTATGATGAAGATAAATATATTAACGTTCACAATAATACTTTTAATATAATTTATCATCTTAAAATCACAATAGTTAAATTGTTATATTTATTAAATTATGAAGGTGACAACTTTGGCATCATTTAAAATAAAATAATATAAGTGTCATAATTGCTTTTATAAGGCTCAAAATGGTCAAATATTCTACCATTGGATGATTATAATTTAAATTTACATGAAAAATAAGTTTTGGTCAGGGTTTTGTGCCTTTTATGGTCACTATTAGTTTAATAAAAACTATATTCTTGATTTTTCACTAGATAAATAATTTATGCATCACTATTGTGTCACAATTAATGATAATTATTTAATCCCAAAAAAATCTAAATAAATTCTCATGATATATATAATTTTGTTATCTTTCTGTAGACTATTAATTTTCGAAGTTTCATGAAGTTTATCACTAACTTAAAATTATTATACTTATAGTATTTAAGAGAGTGACATGTTGTCACTTTCTTTGGTTTTAATAATAATTAAATTATTTTCATGGAAAAAAGTCCATTAAATGAATCTAATCAGACCCTTAGGTGATATGGGTCGAATTTTAGTCATCCAATAGGATTTTTCCAACTTTTAGGGTAATTTTATAATCTTATATTTACCCTTAATTACCCGATTTACCTTTAACTATGGTAAATAAAATTTACCGTAGTTACTATTCACAATACCCAAAAATAAAAAGTAGCTTATTAACATAATTTGGACCCACTGATTCCAAATATAGAATCCATTTTTCCAAATTCAATACACAAAAGTTTCAGAAATTAAATTAAAATTAATCCCGTTGTCGAAAGAAAACGGGTTTTTCTTTAAAACATTGCAAAAGATTGAATTGATTTAACCTACGAATTTAAGGTAAAATCAATGCTAATGACATAAATTATGTTAAATGGTAAAAATATATTCTATTTATACTTTAAAACCATTCAATATTATAATTTAACCACATAAGATATTACGATGAAAAAAATTGTTTTTAATTAAAATATAGCGTGTTTTTAATATTCATTAAAATATGAAAGTTATCAAAATAAAATGAAAAATTTATCCAAAGTAAATTTTTATTTCTTGATTCCAAAGAAGAATTTTATTTTTTTCAAATTTAACTTATAAACATGTCAAAAACTAGATTTAAAGTGGGTGCGCCATCAAAAGGCGACAAAACTGCATTTTTTGAAAAATACTTATTTTACTCGAAAAAATTATTTTGTTCTTATACCATGTTCTAGAAAATGTGTAAGATGAATAATAATGTTATAAAATTCAAAATTTAGTTAATACTATTCATAACGGCTAGTTCATAATAATATTATAATAATATATCATTGTTTAGTAAAACCTGGTATTGCGTACAACACAGGCTATCGAGGAAGGTCGCGATTGCGTGTAATGCAAGCCAAGTCAGGGTTGCGTGTTGTGAAAGAATCCTTCATTGTTTCGTATAACAGAATCCAACCATATTTCATTTATACATTGAATATATATATATATATATATACTCAATGTTGCATAGAATAACTATTATCAAAATTGTGTGTAACACGATCCAAGAATAGTTTTGCGTATACTGCAAGCTAATACGGTGTTGCGTATAGCACAAGGTAATCTTTGTGTAGCATACAACACAATACATTAATGAAATTAAAAGAATATTTTTCATAAAATCTCGGGGTGTTACATTCTACCCCCCTTAAAATGAATTTCGCCCTCGAAATTCGTCGGGGTTATAAATGGTTTACTACTCGAAAGTTTGTTTAATAGAAACCCACATAGTAAAAAGGAATACCAAAACATGGCTTTAAAAACTAAAGTATGAAATGTAACAGTTACCCAAATTAACTCATCACTGGGTTTCCATGTAGGAGAACATAGGTGAAAATATGGATATGGAAGAAAAATCGAACCATCAAGTTCTGATGGAGAGTGGTAGAGAACATGGCTATGAAAAAGCCAACAATCACAAAGCTATTGATTTGTGATGATCTAAGGTACCATCTGATTCATCGGATATAAGGGAACTAGGACAACATTTTTGGTTTTCAAGATCATTTCCCTAAAGTTGATGAATTAAAAGAAATACTTGCATGATTTTGGTACAATCTCACTGTTGTTTGTGAATTGAACAATTTCCACTTCATCCCTTACAGAAATGAAGTTGAATTTGTTATTTGTGATGTGTTAGCAGATCATGTGATAGAATGATGGGTCATTCCATCTCTTTCAAACAGAAGGTTAGCAAAATTTATAAGTCCATCTTATGGTTAGATTAATCATATATGGTTCCAAAAATGAACTTATACTTCATATATCATACCGCTTAATAAAATAAAACTAGTTTATACTAACCAGGGACTTCCTGTAGGCCAGTGGTAGGAGATAAAGGCCAGTCGTACTTCGTTTGTGGGTTCGATTCCCACAGCCTTGTCCGACGCGATGGGCTGTCGTCCGTCCTACAGGTTATCCTTTTTCTAAAACTATATTACTATAACATCCCATCAATAATATCGAAAAAACTTCTATCCTTAAACAATACTAACTTATGTACAACATAATCAATTCCAATCTTTAGGATTATCCATAATACTATAGTCCACTCTCATAATATAGTGAAAACGATTACCAGAGATTTAATACCATCGTTGATCCCCATATATCATAAGATATGTCTTGTTGGTCACATTCCAAACATTCGAAGGCCTTAATCATGTATTCTCTTGAAAAATTAATACCCATTGAACCTTAGTGAAAACATGAATAAAGTTAAAAGTTAACACTTCCACATACCAAAATCCTCAAAATTCTATATACTCAAACCATGATATCACTTAGTCCTTATATCAATCATGAGCTCATGAATACAATCAAACATCTCATTATCTTCTTATCCCTTTATTATGCGCATATCATCTACTTTCCAAAAATATCTGAATAACCATTTATGGTTACTAATACCATTAATCATACACTTTCAGAACATAGAAAAGACAACAGTGTAACAATCCTTAGATGTATCTTTATTCCATAGTACCATGAGATTACTTATACAACATTACACTTGATAAACATGTAATCATTCCACTACCTTCTTAAACCATTGACCGAGCTTCAACAATTCTTTCATCTCACATATCATTTGTAGTCTCTTCATCATCATCAACATAAATACTACCCATACGACCATACTGATTCTCTTCATGAGACTTTCCCTTAGGGCATTGGTTTTCATAATGCCCGTACATTCCACATTTAAAACATTTATCCATTGTTGATGTCGTAACAATACCATTATCCTCATCCATGGTGTTAACTGAACCTTTTCCTTTGCACTTACTGGATTTGTGTCCTTCTTTTCCACACCCAAAGCATCTTCCAGTTCCCTTGAAACAATCTCTTTGATGCCTCTTCCCACATTATTTACATGAGGAAATTTGAACTTTCTTTCCTCTATGATCATCATGAAACTCCATATTTCTCTTATTATCTGAGTCGGGAAACTTACCAAAGTTGAGATTATTGATCATATTATGAGATTGCTGATTAGGCATAATAACGATGATTGGACTTCCAAATCCTGTTTCATTTGGTTTCTCATGAAGAATATCATTCCATTGTCCTTCATATCCTCCATTATCATGAATCTTCCTGTTTCCAGCCATTTTCTAAAATCCAAAAAGAATAGTGTGAGAGGCAAAAATCATGCTAGGGAAAACAAAATAGTAAAGGGGGAGTACCCTCAATATCTAACAACTTAGGTTAAATTCTAATATCGTTACCGTAGTTCTCGGACTATATCCTATATGTATACTTATCCTTAGGGACATCCCTAGAAATACCTTAGAAATATCTCTAGGGATCTCACAAACGTCTTCGCATCCTAGTTTCCAAAGGTTGACTAAACCTTTTCTCTGATACCAAATATAGAGACCCGAAGCTTGACGTACATGGACATTACATTACTTTTGCGGAATACTTAATACATAGCAAAAACAGACACACAAGGACCGTAATAGTTTAGTGTCTTTGGAAACTCGGAATATAAACAACTAATCATGTTGAAAGATCTTCAACATCTCTCATAACGATCTTCCCCTTTTTGTTTCCTTACCTAAAACCTTTATTTATTTCCTGGGGAAAATAAAACATAAAAAAAAGGGTGAGCTCAATTGCTCAGTAAGGGAAAACATAGAGAACATAAAACAATCCATTAACATTTGAAAGCAAAAACTTGAACATGAAATCCAAACATTAAAACCTTGAGCAAAGATATAAATCTTGGAAGTACGTAAGGCATATATCATAAAGGAACATCAATCACGATAAAATAGAATGGTAATAAAACATGTAATTATGGCATCCATTAATCACATGTAATGATTTCCATAGTAGCCAAGGCATTGCTGCCAAGACCATCTTAGTGGACAAAGTCCCATTCTGAATCGAGTTCACTCCTCGTTTCAGTCCTGTAATACTGAACCGGATTAACTTACCATTCCAACCATGCCTATCTCATGAGATATAAAATCTTTACCCAATGCATTGGAGGTAGATATAGGTCCCACCCATCTCATAATTAAATCATTCTTACTTGTTCCACAAAAAAACATACATCATTCATAATAACCCAATAAAAAAAATAGGTTTCATAAACATCATTCCATCATCACATAATCCATATAAAAGAAATGGATATCATTTCATAATAAGAAAAGTGAAACCATTTAAATCATAGAGAAATGATACTTGAAACATACACATATGAAATAATGTCATCTTAGATGAAAAATGGTTTTGATAAAATACTTGAAATGAATTCTTGAGGAAAATATCCTTTCTTCTTCAAAATCAATTTATTTTCACAAAACGTCATGAAATTTTAAAAGAAAGAGATTTTGTTGAAAACAGTAATGAAATATTTTGGAGGAAGCTTCATGAAAATAAGGCTTTATGAAACCGTAAAAATACTTTCATGTTGTATAAGTTAAAAAAACATTCTTCTCGTACTTTTGTCGAAAAAGTCAAAAAAGTACCTCATAACGTAAACAAAAGAAAGATTCCTTACATAACATGTAGTAAAAGTAAAAAAGTCAAAAATGGGTAAAAATGACTTTAAACATACATGAAAACACTTTAATAAAACATGGACATGGATGATAGAAATAACCCCAGTAAATACTTACGAATAAGCAATCTCGGATAAAAATGAGATTTGCAAAATTTATCCCTTACCTTATGTCTGATATGCTTCGTATGTATCCTAACCTCCTGTATAATGATTTAAATAATGTCATTTACTTATTACAAAATCATATTATATCATATATGGTTCACTTATGACTTTATATTACCCGTTCTTTTGTAAATTCATGTTAAAGTAGCGTTTTGGGTAAAATCGTTTCATTTGTTGTTCGTGTTTTAACTTATAATTATTCATACGATTAATTAGATCATGATTACTTAAATCCAGAATGTAAAACATGATTTATATATAATATATATTCAGAATATACATATATATAATAGATTGATAAATGGAAAGAAATACACCGTTCATGGAGATGGTAGGCCGTACGTACGCATGAACGCTGTTTTCGTTTCCTTATTGAGTTGAATGGAATTAAGTAGATGACATACATATATACATAAATCCAGTATCTTTATAATGTCATATATTTCATTATTATTTCTTATATATACTTTATAATCATTCTTAAATGGTTAACATGGAGAATGAATCTCATCGCGTCGTGGAGACGGTAGTCCGTACGTACGCACGAGCGATGATATCGTTTCCATAATTATTGAATTGAATTGGAGTGGATGATACAATATATCAGAATCTATATGATGTTATAATAACTATGTATAGTTATTCTTTACACCATTATACCCATCCATGTAAGGTGTTGGTGGAAAAACAGATTACACCACGGCGTGGAGACGGTATTCCGTACGTACGCACGCGCGGTGATTTTGTTTTCTGTAGGATGGATAGAAGATGAAATGGGGTTGTTTCATATTTATAATAACAAATCAGTATATTAGTGATACTGATGTTATTACTTTAAAATGAAACAACTAAAGAAGAATAAGTTGAAGAAGAAAGAAGCATGAAAGAATCGGGAGAAGAAATTACCTCTTCTTCGATACGCCTCTTTGAAACCTCCTCTTAGGGCACTAAGATTGGTCTTTAAAGTAGACCAGAACCTCTAGGATGTTTCTAGGGAAGTGGAGAAGATAATTTGGTAGGGTTTGGCCGAGATTGAATAATCAAATTGGTGTTAGGAGGAGAGGGGGGAGGTGCCATTTTATAAGGGAGGAGAGGGGCACCTTTGGAATTCTTAAAAATATTAATTTATAATAAATCTAACCCCACTTAAAAACCTCCAAAAATGACTCATATTCGAATATTAGATGAGATATGGTTTTAATATCATCAACCAATCAAAATTATACATGTTTGGATCTTATTTTAAACCTTATCATTTTGATTTATCCTTATTTAATCTATTTAAGTTTATTTGTGGTAATAAAATTCTAAATTTTAAATAATTACTTATTTGTTGTGAATTTTCCATAATTGTTTACTTTATAACATTATAGACCATATAAATTTAAATTTTTAATTTTTAAATATTTTTGTGATTTTTAAACAATTTTATAATATGTTATTTTTATAAAATAACAATAGTGTCAATTTTGATACTATTCATTTATTTGAATTTAAATAAAATATATGCAGAAAATATGTTAGAACTAAAAGATTTAATAGATTCATAAAAGGTAATATGTTTCTATAAAATTAGTTTATTACATTAAATAGTTCATATAATATTTATTTTATTATTTTTAAAACCATTTATTTGGTTTATCTCTTAATAAAATAATTACTACAACATTTTTGTATAATTATTTAATATACTTATATATTGCATAAAAATTAAAAATAAAATCCTATGATGAAGATAAATCTTTTAAAGTTCACAATAATACTTTTACTAGAATTTATCATCTTAAAATCACAATAGTTAAATTGTTATATTTATTAAATTATGAAGGTGACAACTTTGGCATCATTTAAAATAAAATAATATAAGTGTCATAATTGCTTGTATAAGACTCCAAATGATCAAATATTCTACCATTGGATGATTATAATTTAAATTTACATGACTAATAAGTTTTGGTCAGGGTTTTGTGCCTTTTATGGTCACTATTAGTTTAATAAAAACTATATTCTTGATTTTTCACTAGATAAATAATTTCTGCATCACTATTGTGTCACAATTAATGATAATTATTTAATCCCAAAAAATTCTAAATAAATTCTCATGATGTAGATAATTTTTTTATCTTTCTGTAGACTATTAATGTTATAAGTTTCATGAAGTTTATCACTAACTTAAAATTATTATACTTATAGTATTTAAGAGAGTGACATGTTGTCACTTTCTTTGGTTTTAATAATAATTAAATTATTTTCATGGAAAAAAGTCCATTAAATGAATATAATCCGACCCTTAGGTGATATGGGTCGACTTTTAGTCATCCAATAGGATTTTTCCAAGTGTTAGGGTAATTTTATAATCTTATATTTACCCTTAATTACCCGATTTACCTTTAACTATGGTAAATAAAATTTACCGTAGTTACTATTCACAATGCCCAAAAATAAAAAGTAGCTTATTAACATAATTTGGACTCACTGATTCCAAATATGGAATCCATTTTTTCAAATTCAATATACAAAAGTTGCAGAAATTAAATTAAAATTAATCCTGTTGTCGAAAGAAAACGGGTTTTTCTTTAAAACATTGCAAAAGATTGAATTGATTTAACCTACGAATTCAAGGTAAAATAAATGCTAATGACATACATTATATTAAATGGTAAAAATATATTATATTTATACTTTAAAACCATTCAATATTATAATTTAACCACATAAGATATTACGATGAAAAAAATTGTTTTTAATTAAATATAGCGTGTTTTTACTATTCATTAAAATATGAAAGTTATCAAAATAAAATGAAAAATTTATCCAAAGTAAATTTTTATTTCTTGATTCCAAAGAATAATTTTATTTTTTTCAAATTGAACTTATAAACATGTCAAAAAATAGATTTAAAGTGGGTGCGCCATCAAAAGGCGACAAAACTGCATTTTTTGAAAAATACTTATTTTACCCGAAAAAATTATTTTGTTCTTATACCATGTTCTAGAAAATGTGTAAGATGAATAATAATGTTATAAAATTCAAAATTTAGTTAATACTATTCATAATGGCTAGTTCATAATAATATTATAATAATATATCGTTCTTTAGTAAAACCCGGTATTGCATACAACACACGCTATCGAGGAAGGTCGCGATTGCGTGTAATGCAAGCCAAGTCAGGGTTGCATGTTGTGAAAGAATCCTTCATTGTTTCATATAACAGAATCCAACCATATTTCATTTATACATTGAATATATATATATATATATACTCAATGTTGCGTAGAATAACTATTATCAAAATTGTGTGTAACATGATCCAAGAATAGTGTTGCGTATACTGCAAGATAATACGGTGTTGCGTATAGCACAAGGTTATCTTGGTGTAGCATACAACACAAGACATTAATGAAATTAAAAGAATATTTTTCATAAAATCTCGGGGTGTTACATTCGATGACCTATGTACACTATTTTCTCCTATGATGCAGTTGACAATATGAAGTCTGTTGTTCACAAATTGGACATGATTTATTCCCTTTAACACTGTATCCAGACAACTTTCCATATGCTGGGAAGTCATTTATAGTGAACATAAGCACTACATGCAGTTGAAAATATTCCATTTTATAAGAATCATACACCCTAATATCATCCTCTCATAAAAGTTTCAAATCATCAATCAATGGTGACAAGAAAACATCAATATCGTTGTTGGGTTGCTTTGGACCATAGATCATTATACTCAACATGACATATTTTCACTTCATACAAACTTCAAGAGAGAGGTTCTAAATTACCAATAAAACAGGCCATGAACTATGTGTTCTACTTAGGGTTTGGTATGGATTCATTCCATCTGTGCACAACCTTAGTCTGAGATTTCTAATTTCATTTCCAAATATAGGATACTACTCATCAATTTTCTTCCATTGTGGACAATCAGCTGGATGACATATTTTTTCATCACATAACCACTCATCAGCATGCCATCTTAACCTTTTTGCATCATGTGAATTAGCAAATAAATGTTTGAAATGATGAATTATAGGAAGATACCAAAATACCTTTGAAGGGATCTTTGTAATCTCTCTATCAGCCTGTGATTTTTCTTTCACCTTATACCGTGATGTCCCACATTTAGGACACTCTGACAAAAATTCATATTACTTCCTATATATCATACAATCATTCGAGCAGGCATGTATTTTCCTATATCCCAATCCCATCGGGCATAATATTTTCTTGGCCTTATAATGTGAATCTGGAAGATCGATATCTTTTGGAAGAATGTCTTTCATCAATTGTAGAAGCTCTGTAAAACTTTTGTCACTCCATCCATGTTTCGACTTCAGGTTAATCAATCTTAACACCACCGACAAAACCGTAAAATCTGTACAACCAAGATACAATGGTTTTTCAGCATCACCATACAGATGTGCAACTATCGGTTCTATCTCAATTTGTTCAACTGCAATATCATGAATCATTTCTTCAATTCCATCGAAGTTACCATCTTGAGAATCATCATCATCAGTGACATTCCGTCCAGTTTCACCATGCCAAATCCAAGGGCTGTAACTCGGATTAAAACCATGACAAATCAGATGATCTTTTATCTCTCTACTTTTCAACTTTTTCATATTCAAACATTTCAGGCATGGACAGAAAAAAATGTCACTACTTGGAACATTTCGTTTTGAAAATTCCAAAAAGGAATCAACACCTTCCTCATATTCATTGCTCATTCGATGTGTCGTAATCCAACTTCGACTCATTATTACCTATAGCAAATATCAAAATTATACATCTTTTTAAGATAAGACAAATATATGTTTATATGAAAAAAATCATAATTTGAATGTAAAACAATTTTGAAATATAAAAAAAATCTATGCGTATTTAAAAAAAATATGCTTGAATGTGATTTTAAAAATAAAATATAGTTAGATATAACAGTTTTAAATTCATCTTGGATCCTTTCTTCTTAAAGTTCACAAAGAATACATCCTGGTGCAACTGGATACCAAATTCACCCTTCCGTAAAAAAGAAATATGAAGTATAAATATTAAAATATGTATACATTCACTGCTGAAAATTACACAGATCCTAATGATTTGAAACCTCTGGACAGCCCCCCACCCCTCTGGACACCACCCCCACCCTCTGGACATCACCCCCACCCCCTTGGACACCACCCCCACCCCCTGGACACCCCTACCCCCTTGGACACCACCCCCACCCCCTTGGACACTACCCACCACCCCCTTGGACACCACCCCCACCCCCTTGGACACCCCCTGGACACCACCACCCCCTTGGACAGCCCCCCCCCCCCCCCCGGACACCACCCCCCACCCCCTTGGACACCCCCTGGACACCACCACCCCCTTGGACAGCCCCCCACCCCTCTGGACAGCCCCCCCACCCCCTGGACAGCCCCCACCCCTCTCGACACCCCCCCACCCCCTTGGACACCCCCACCCCTCCTAATAACCCTAGAACACATCGATTGCTATTAAACCGTCAATTTAAAAATGACCAAACATCCCTAATAATAGAAGGAATGAAGGAGAAGAAGAAGTGGATGAAGAATAAAAAAAGAAACAAAGAAGAAAGGAAGAAAAACATGGAATAAGTAACTTATTTAAGGAAATTCCATGGAATCCAAGAAAACCATGGGGCCTCCAATGGTTGATAGAAAATTGGAGAAAATGGAGTAAACTTGAGAATCAAATCAAATTTAAAATAAAAACTCGGATGGAGAAAATCACAGTGTAAAGCCTATCATCACGGCACAATGGGGTCAGGATAACTGCGCATCTTTGAAAACCACGACATGGTCTCCCCCATAACCCATAATTTCTCATAGTCAATGAATGGTCAAATATATATATAACCAAATAGAATCATATTGAAACACCCCTCATCTTTTCATAATGCTTGAATCCCCAAAAATCATAGTGGAAACCTCAAACATAGACTGTACCGACCCCCTTGGACACCAACCCCCACCCCCTTGGACACCACCCCACCCCCTTAAACAACACTAATAAATTATAGCCTAATATCCATGAAACAATAAAATCATCATGTCATAATCTCACAAACCAAGATGCAATAGTCAATCCCAACTGACACTTATCCCCCACCCCCTTGGACACCACCCCCCCACCCCCTTGGACACCCCCTGGACACCACCCCCCCCCTTGGACAGCCCCACCCCCTGGACACCCCCCCCCCCCTTGGACACCCCCTGGACACCACCACCCCCTTGGACAGCCCCCCACCCCTCTGGACAGCCTCTACCCCTCTTGACATCCCCCCACCCCCTGGACATCCCCCCACCCCTCTAGACACCCCCCCCCCACCCCCCTTGGACACCCCCACCCCTCCTGGACACCACCCCCCACCTTATACCCCCTTGGACACCCCCCTGGACACCCCCCAACCCTCTGGACACCCCCCCCCCGGACAACACCCCAAACCATTTGGACAGGGCCCCACCCCCTTGGACATCCCCCCACTCCCTTCGACACTCCACCACCCCCACACACACACCCCTGGACTACCCCCCCCCACACCTCCATGGACACCCCCAACCCTCTGGACAGCCCCCCGAACCCTCTGGACACCACCCCCCACCCCCTTGGACACCCCCTGGACACCACCACCCCCTTGGACAACCCCCCACCCCTCTGGACACCCCCCCCCCCACCCCCTGGATAGCCCCCACCCCCTAGACAGCCCACCCCCTTGGACACCCCCACCCCTCCTGGACACCACCCCCCACCCCATACCCACTTGGACACCCCCAACCCTCTGGACAGCCCCCCCGGACAACCCCCAAACCCTCTGGACAGGCCCCCACCCCCTTGGACACCCCCCCCCCCACCCACCCACCCCCTTGGACAACCCCCCACCCCCTTCGACACCCCCACCCCCTTGTACCCTCTCCCCACACACACACCCTGGACTGCCCCCCCCCCCACACCTCCATGGACACCCTGGACAGCCCCCAACCCTCTAGACAGCCCCTTGAACCCTCTGGACAGCCCCCACCCCCCTTGGACAGCCCCCGCACCCCCCTGGACACCACCCCCCACCCCTTTGACATCCCCCGCACCCCCTTGGACACCCCCAACCCCCATGGACAACCCCCGCACCCCCCTGGACACCACCCCCACCCCCTTTGACACCCCCTGGACACCCCCACCCCATTGGACAGCCCACCCAACCCCCCTGGACACCCCCACCCCACCCCCTGTACGCGCACACACATATGATAGAACACACAAAAATCGTAAACTTTCATGATATCACTTCCATAGGTTTATTTTACCAGAAAAGAATTTAGCATGGTATAGATGAACACTATGAAACTTACCATGATAGCAAGAACAAAGAAAAGTAACATCTCAAAAAATTAGTTTTGGGCATCACGGAAAATAAAAACTGAAAAGGAGTCGTGTGAGGATTACTTGAGGGTTGTGAGTCGACCTAATATATCTGATAATAATAAATATGAAGAATGATGTTGGCAAAACGAGGCTGGAGAGCACGACTTCGACGAATCGTTTCTAGGTTTTCCGCGCGAGAGAGATGAGTTGCAGGTCGCCCGATCGAAGAAAACAGAATGACTAAATATGGGGTGCGATAAATCATTTAAAAGATTTATCACGTCGGTTATTTAATAACCGACGTATTAAACTATTTTTTTATTGTTTATAACGTCGGTTTTTTTATAACCGACGTGGTAAAGCGTCGAGCTTTCCTTTATCACATCGGTTATTTTATAACTGACGTCATAAAGCGCGCCAGATTCGATTTTCACATCGGTTATACAATAACCGACTTTAAAACGCTAATCTCCATATATTTTACGTCGGTTATAAAATAACCGATGTGATATATCGATCATTAAAGCTTTTCACATCGGTTATATAGAACCGACGTGAAAAATAGCGACGTGTTAAACGTTTTTTCCACTAGTGTCACCCCCAATCATCGTCTATGTATTTCCTTATCAGGGTCAAGACCATATATCATATGCATATAAAGTCATATACAAATCTCATTGGAACCACGTGTTTGGATTGGCTGAGTATAATGCCACAAAAAGAGGCTAAGTAAGAAAACACTATTTAGCTTCTTTGCTGACACTTTAAATAGTCCAACTCCTCTTAGCTCAATCCAGGTTCCCAATGAAAATCATAAGAAAGCATACATCATATGAGTCTAAGTGCATGTCATGATGCGTGATCAAACCTCCCTTGTCATATCGGGCTAAGAGTCAAAATCCACATAATAGCTAAATATCACACCCAAGTGTGCCACATGAGGTAGACATCAAATCAACTGTAAAAGAGCAAATTAAAACATCAATTTACTGCTGTTGGAAAATTAGTTTGTCCCCTGTGCATGGGGATGAAAGCACCTAAACATAAGATTTGTACCCATTCCTGACATACTCAAAAGAACAAGTGATGTAACACCCCGAGATTTTATGAAGAATATTATTTTAATTTCATTGATGTATTGTATTGTACGCTACACCAAAGAGAGATTTAACTACACGCAACTCTGACCTGACTTGCATTACACGCAATCACAACCTTCCTCGATAGCGTGTGTTGTACGCAATACCGGGTTTCACTAAACAACGATATATGGTTATAATATTATCACGAACTAGCAGTTATGAATAGTATTAACTACATTTTTAATTTTATAACATTATTATTTATCTTACTCATTTTCTAGAACATGGTATGAGAATAAAATAATTTTTTCGGGTAAAATAAGTATTTTTAAAAAAATGCAGTTTTGCCGCCTTTTGATGGCGAACCCACCTTAAATCTTGTTTTTGACATGTCTATAAGTTCAATTTGAAAAAATAAAATTCTTCTTTGGAATTAGGATATAAAAATTTACTTTGGATAAATTTTTCATATTATTCTGATAACTTTCATATTTTAATGAATAGTAAAAACACGCTATATTTTAATTAAAAACAACTTTTTTCATCGCAATAATTTTTATGGTTAGATTATCTTTTTAATTGGTTTTAAAGTGTAATTAAAATATATTTTTACCATTTAATCCAATGTTGTTCATTGTAATTAATTTCACTTTGAAATTGGATATAAACAAGTATCAATCTTTTGATTGTTTTTGTTTCTTAAAAACACACTATTTGTTTTGATAACGGGAATTAAATTTAAAACTAATTAATTCCACTTATATGTTATGAATTTGGAAAAATGGTCATCAATTTTGAATTTGTAATATAAAATAATGCTTAGGGTGAATTTTTGGTATTTTTCTGAAAAACTTCAATTTTCAATGAATAGTGAAACCACTTAGTGGTAGTTAAAAAACTGACTTTTTTTAATTTAAACTTAATTTTACCGCTTCTGTGAGTGGAATTTCAAAAATCTGAGAGATACGGTTAATATCAAAGACTAAAATCTGGTTCAATGAGATGAAAATAATTTTTGGTGAATAGTAACTTTTTACTTTTTTTTACCACGGTTAAAAGTAAATATGGTAATTAAGGGTAAAATTGATATTATTATTACCCTAACACATGTTCTAATTCTATTGGATAAGTATAATTCGACCAAAAACAACCTTAGGAATAAAATATGACCATTTAGGCCCACTTGGATTAGATTAGGACATTTAATATTAATTTATTTAAAGAATGGTTAAAATAGTTAAAATCAAAGTTTAATAAGTAAATAATTTTTAATATAGGGTTATACATAAGATAAATTCAACTATAAATATTAATTAGAAATATAAAACGATTTCCTACATAATGGTATTTTATTTATAATTTTTAAACATTAAATAATTTAATTTATTTATGACACAAAGATGATGCAGTAATTATCTTATTAATGAAATATTGACATAATTGATGTTATAAATACCCAAATAAATGTAATTTGAAACTTTTTATGAATTACACTAATTTTATAGATTAATATAACATGTTAGTATTTATTTAATTAACTTTTTTCTAACTAATAATTCTGTTATAATTTTTACAAAAATCAATTACCAAATAGTGTCAAAATTGACATAAAATAGTTTTTTAAAAAAATATTATATTATTAATTGTTATTTTATTCCTAAAAATCTAAGGTTCATCCAAATGAATTATATAAGGTTATATATATTAATAATAAACAACTTTGGGTTCGTTTGGCTTGTTATAGTAAGTTTATTAACCTTATAGTGTAAAAAAACAAGAAGACACGGTAAAAGTAAAATTATTTAACTTAAGGTTAAATCTAAATGATAAGGTTAAAATAGAAACCTAAACTTGTCTAAATTCTATTGTATGAGATTATTTCTACCAATACCCACATTATCTTCTAAATAAATCAATTTGGAGCTATTAAAAACCGAATATGACTTTATAATAAAATAATATTTTTAGTTTTTCCAAAGGTGTCCCTCTCCTCCCTTATAAAAGGGCATCTCCTCTCTCTCTTCCTCACACCACTTTGAGCCTTCAATCTCAGCCAAACCCTACCAAATTATCTTCTCCACTTCCCTATAAACATCCTATAGGTCATGTTATTCTACAAATACCAATTTTAGTGCCCTAAAAAGTGGTCTCAAAGAGGCGCTTCAAAGATGAGGTAATGTCCATTACCGATTCTTTCAACTTTATTTTTTCTTCCACTTATTCTTATTTAGTTGTTTCATTATGAAGTAATAACATCAGTATCACTAATATATTGATATTTTATTATAAGTATGAAACAGCCCTATTTCACCATCTATCCATCCTACGGAAAACGAAATCACTGCGCGTGCATACGTACGGAATACCATCTCCACGCCGTGGTGTAATCTATTTTCCACCACCACCTTACTTGTATGGGTATAATGGTGTAAATAATAACTATATATGATTATTGTAAAGTGATATTGATTCTGAAATAGTATACATACACTCCAATACAATTCCACGATCATGGGAACGATATCATCGCTCGTGCGTACGTATGGAATACCGTCTCCACAACGCGATGAGATTCATTCTCCATGTTAACCATTCAAGAATGATTATAAAGTATATATAATGAATAATAATGAAATATATGAAATAATTAATCTACTGGATTTATGTATACATATATATATATATATATATATATATATATTTCATCTACTTACTTCCATTCAAGTCAAAAAAGAAAGGAAAATAGCGTCCATGCGTACGTACAGCCTACCGTTTCCATGAACGGTGTGTTTCATTTAATTTATCTATCTATTATATATATATATATATACTGAATATATATGATATATAAATCATGTTTTACATTCTGGAAGTAAGTAAATCATGATATAAGTAATAATAATATCAAGAACAACAAGTCCAAACACGTACGATAAAAGAAACAATTTTACCCAAAACACTACTTTAACATGGAATTGACAAATGAACGGGTAATATAAATACCTAGGTGAACCATATATGATATAAAACAGTGAATATGATTCTGTAATAAGTCAATAACATTATTTAAATCATTATACAGGAGGTTCAGATACGTACGAAGCATATCGGACCTATGGTAAGGGATAATTATTCCAATCTCATTCTTATCCAAGATTGTTTATACGTAAGTATTTAATGGGGTTGTATTTTTCATCTATGATCATAAAATGTTTTTCATAAAGTGTTTAATATTCTTCCATGTATGTTTAATGGAATTTTTACCCCTCTTTGACTTTTAATTTGTGTTATGGAAGGAATGTTTCTTTTGTTTACCATACGTGGTACTTTTTGACTTTTCCGACAAAAGTACGAGGAGAATGTTTTTTTTAACTTATACGGCATGAAAGAATTTTTACGGTTTTATAAAGCCTTATTTTCTTGAAGCTTCCTCCAAAATATTTCATGACTATTTTTAATAAAATCCTTTTCTTTTAAAATTGCATGACATTTTGTGAAAAGAGAATGATTTTGAAGAAGAAAGGATATTTTCCTCAAGAATTCATTTCAAGTGTTTTATCAAAACCATTTTTCATCTAAGATGACATTATTTCATATGTGTATGTTTCAAGTATCATGTCTCTATGATTTACATGGTTTCACTTTTATTATTATGAAATGATATCCATTTATTTTATATGGGTTATGTGATGATGGGATGATGTTTATGAAACCTATTTTATTTATTGGGTTATTATGAATAATGTATGTTTATTTTGTGGCACAAGTAAGAATGATTTCATTATGAGATGGGTGGAACCTATATTTCCCTACAATGCATTGGGTAAAGATTTATATCTCATGAGATAGACATGGCTGGAATGGTAAGTTAAACCAGTTCAGTAATACAGGACTGGAACGAGGAGTGAACTCGATTCAGAAAGGGACTTTGTCCACTAAGATGGTCTTGGCAGTAATGTCTTGGCTACTATGGAAATCATTACATGTGCTTAATGTATGCCACAATTACATGTTTTATTCCCATGATATTTTATCATGATTGATGTTCCTTTATGATATATGCCTTACGTACATCCACGATTTATGTCTTTGCTCAAGATTTTGATGTTTAAATTTCATGTTCAAGTTTTTGCTTCCAAATGTTTATGGATTGTTTTATGTTATCTATGTTTTCCCTTACTGAGCATTTGAGCTCACCCTTTTTATGTTTTATTTTCCCCAGGAAATAAAGAAATGTTTTAGGTAAGGAAACAAAAAGGGGAAGATCGTTATGGGAGTTGTTGAAGATTTTTCAACATGATTAGAAGTTTATATTCCGAGTTTCCAAAGACACTAAACTATTACGGTCCTTATGTGTCTGTTTTTGTTATGTATTAAGTATTCCGCAAAAGTAATGTAAAGTCCATGTACGTCAAGCTCCGGATCTCTACAGTTGGTATCAGAGGAAAAGGTTTAGTCAACCTTTGGAAACTAGGATGAGAAAACGTTAGTGAGATCCCTAGAGATATTTATAAGGTATGTCTAGGGATGTCCCTAAGGATAAGTATACGTATAGGATATAGTCCTAGAACTACGGTAACGATCTTAGAATTTAACCTAAGATGTTAGATATTGAGGGTACTCACCCTTTACTATGTTGTTTTCCCTAACATGATTTTTTCCTCTCACACTATTCTTTTTGGATTTTAGAAAATGGTTGGAAATAGGAAGATTCATGATAATGGAGGATATGATGGACAATGGAATGATATTTTTTATGAGAAACCAAATGAAATGGGATTTGGAAGTCCAAACATCGTTATTATTCCTAATCAGCAATCTCATAATATGATCAATAATCTAAACTTTGGTAAGTATCCCGACTCAGCTAATAAGAGAAAGATGAAGTTTCATGATGATCATAGAGGAAAGAAAGTTCAATTCCCCTCATGTAAATCATGTGGGAAGAGGCATCAAGGAGAATGTTTCAAAGGAACTGGAAGATGATTTGGGTGTGGAAAAGAAGGACACAAAGCCAGTAAGTGCAAAGGAAAAGGTTCAGTTAACACCATGGATGAGGATAATGGTATTGCTACGACATCAAAAATGGTTAAATGTTTTAAATGTGGAATGTACGGGCATTATACAAACCAATTCCCTAAGGGAAAGTCTCATGAAGAGAATCAGTATGGTCGTATGGGTAGTATTTATGTTGATGATGATGAAGAGACTACAAATGATATATGAGATAAAATAATTGTTGAAGCTCAGTCAATGGTTTAAGAAGGTAGTGGAATGATTACATGTTTATCAAGTGTAATGTTGTATAAGTAATATCATGGTACTATGGAATGAAGAGACATCTAAGGATTGTTACACTATTGTCTTTCCTTAAGTTTTGAAAGTGTATGATGAATGGTACTAGTAACCATGAAAGGTTATTTAGATATTTTTGGAAAGTAGATGATATGCGCATAATGAATGGATAAGGAGAAAATTAAACATTTGACAGTATTCATGAGCTCATGACTGATATAAGAAGAGGGTCATATCATGGTTTGAGTATATAGAATTTTTGGATTTTGGTATGTGGAAAGAGTTAACTTTTGACAGCATTCATGTTTTCACTAAGTTTTAATGGGTATTAATTTTTCAAGAGAATACATGATTAAGGTATTCACATGTTTGGAATGTGACCAACAAGATATATGGGGGATAAATGATGGCATTCACGTGATTGTTATATGACATTTAAAGTAATCATTTTCTTTATACTATGATCTTGGACCGAAGTATTTTAGATAATCCTAAAGATTGGAATGGATTATGTTGGACATAAGTTAGTATTGTTTAAGGATAGAACTTTTTTCGATATTATTGATGGTATGTTATTGTAACATCCCAAGTAAGTAATGAATAATAGATATTTTTATCTATGTCTATTAATTATTAAGATAGTGTTATAGAGGCTTAAAAAGAAAATAAATACAATCTTATGCATGGAATACACTAATATTCTTAAAAGATTGTTTTACTGCCTTATGATGGGAAACCCTTTTTGAATCTATATTTTGACAATTTTATAAACTATTTTCATCAAAATAAACTTATCCTTTATGATTGGGACATCAAAAATTACCTTGTGTGAATTTTTGGTATTTTTCTGACAATGTTCATTTTTTAATGAATAGTGAAAAATACTGCATTTTACATCAAAACTGCTTTTTAATCTAATTTATTTATATGATTAGATTATGTTTTGAATTGGTTTTGAAGTGAAATTATAATATATTTTTACCATTTTATCCAATGGTGGTCATTGGAATCAATTTCACTTTGAAATTAGACTTAAACTGGTGTCAATCTTTTGATACTTATTGTTTTGTAAAAACACGCTATTTGCTCTGGCAGCGGGAATTAATTATTAAATTAATTAATGTGACTTATATGATTTGAATTTTGTAAAATAGACTTCATTTTTGAATTCGGAATATCAAATATAGCTTAGGGTGAATTTTTGGTAATTTTCTGAAAAACTTCAATTTTTGATGAATAGTGAAACCACTAAGTGGTACTTATAAAGACTGATTTTCCGTTTAAATGAAATTTTGCCATCATTGTGTTTTGAATTTTGAAAATCCGACATACATGGTTGTCATTAGTATGTAAAATGTGGTTCAATGAGATTGTAATAATTTTTTGGTGAATATTAACTTATTAAGTTTTTAATCGCGATTAGTGGTAATTAGGGTAGTTTAAGGTATAAATAATACTTTAATAAAATGAAATGACCTAGACACATGTCCCAACCTCATTGGTTGTGTCATGGCCGACCATGAAATGCCATGGGTCAACTTGGGGACCCCATGGATCCACTTTTGTTGGGAAATGACATAAATTACTTTTTATTTAATGTTAAAGTGAAAATGACACAAACATAATATGTTTTACGAAAACAATTTTTAAGTGGGGTTATACAAGTCCAAATTTTGATTATAAATAGTCATTGGAAAGCTAAAAAGATTTCCTATATCATAGTATTTTTTTTATAATTTTTAGACATTAAATAAATTTAATTATTTATGACATAATAATGATGCAGCGATGACATCATTATTTGACGATTTAAATAAAATGGAAAGATAATATAAAATCTATTAACTACACATGTCCAAAACCAATTGGATGAGTGGATTTAGAACCCTTATCACCTTATCCACGAATTATATCAATGTGGGACCTTTTTAAACCGAAACACATTTTCAAGTAAAGTAATATTTCTTTACTTTCCAAAAGTGCCCCTCCTCTCCTCTTATAAAAGGCCTCCACCTCTACCTCATTTCACACACTCTTAAAGCCTTTGGCTCGGCCAACCCCTGCCCATTTACTCTCTCCACATCCCTCTACTCATCCTAGAGGATTCACTTTGGGCAGAATCCTTTCAAAGGAAGCCTTTAGACTCAAATCAAAAGGAGTTACACTTTTTAAGGTAATTCATTCTCTCATGTTCATTTGTTTTATTTTGCTTCTCCAACCCCATAAACTCTTTTTATTTCATTCTTTTGTAACAACACCAGTATATTCAATATACTAGGATGTTGTTATAAGATTTATTTGAGCTACACTCTCACACAACTGCATCAAATGGTTAAAGAACATACGGTTTCCGTGGATGGCGAAATTTTGCCTCCCGAAACGATGATTGTTCAATACTCATTTAACACCTTAAAAGGTGGACATTATGATGTCACTATTTTTATATATGATATATAATATGTTTATGTTTTCCTTAAGCTTCTGTTTTTTTCATTTTGGGCATACCTTTATGGTTTCCATTATGGGTAAACACGATATCTTCATTTTAGGAAGTGCGGACTACCGCCCCCTCAAAGTGATTTGATTCGTTAAATACCATATGTGGGACATATAAAGGATGGAACTATGATATTATATATGATATTATACTGGAATTATAATATACCTTTATATCATTATGATTCCATTCTATAAAATACGAAATAGAAATGAAAGTAGCGTTCATGCGTACGTACGGATTACCGTCTCCATGAACGGTGCATTTCATTTCTTACCTCTAAATGATTATGTAATATTATAAATGCATGTATGTACTGGATATATATGACATATATGATATCTACATCATGAATATCATTCTGTATATAATGAACCTTTGACCAAATTAACAACATGTAAGTGTAAGAAGTCTATTTTTGACTTAAGAACCAAATACCGACAAAATGAACATTATTAACTTAACTGATTACATGACGTTCATAACATGGTATAAAATGAATAATGAACTTGAAAAAGATTCATAATCAAGTATAGATTAACTCAAGTTTATTATTCAGGAGATTAAATAACGGTCGGGTCAAGTCGGATACGAGGTATGGGACTTCGTCTCAATCTCCTTTCGTTGAGGCATGTTTTATTTTATACATAACTTTCTTTTATACGGTGTATAAACCACTTTGACTTTTACGTTTATTCAAAAGGAATCTTTTTTATACGAAGCGTTTACTAAATGACAAAAGGGAATGTTTTTGTCGTCCGTATGCGGCGACAACGACTTCTCCTCCGTCATGACCGTTATTTGAGTTTCGGCTTCCTCTACAAGCCATACCTTCTTTTTAAAAGAAAAATAAATACCATATTTTACTTTTCTTTTATTTTGGTATTGAAAATGGTTTTCATAATGTTTTTATATCAATGTGTTGTATTGATATCTCGTGATTGAAATGTGGAAATTTTATGTTTCCTTTATGCATGTTTTATGTGATATGATTATGTTATGGTTCTTGGGCATTATTATGAATACGGGTGGTTCCGTGATAAACTAAGGGCGGGTGAGCCCGTTATAGCTCTCCAATGCATTGGGTAACACGAAGGAGTGAAACGTTAAGGTTTCTCCGAAGAGATTTTAGGGAATATACTGTGATGGGTATTCCAAACGTAACCAAGAGGGTTACTCCCTACGTAAGAATGTTATGAATGCCTCAAGTTACCTTTATGTCTTATGATTTCTATGATTTATTCATGATTTTATGAGGTATGTTAAAGTGCCTATGTTTTATGGGTAAATTATGATTCCATTCTTATGTATATATGAACTCATGTTTCCTTTCCATGTTTTTTTTATAACCCATACTGAGTTTTTATGCTCATCCCAAGTTTTTGAAATGTTTTTCACAGGTCAAGGGAAAGGTACATGATAAGATGATAGAGTCAAGGATGTGTCAAGAAATAATCCATGTTTTATTTTAAATGTGTTTCCATTGATGGGAATGAAGAATACTATCTTTATGTAACCACTTTGTTTATATGTGGAATGTAATGCAAGTTTTATGATCTAATTCTCTAAAACTCTAAACCCGAAAAGATCCTAAATGTGTAATCTTGTAATAACTCAAGATTAAGTAAGGTTTAAGGCTGGGGCCTTATAGTTGGTATCAGAGGTCGGTTTAGATAACTTTAGGAGTTAGAATTCTATTAAATGATTATCCAAAAATATTTTTTTTTGAAATGATATAGCATTTAAAGATTACCATGTTGCTTCATCTAAGACATGTTTGTTCAGAATGGTTTTCCGTAGAGGAAACAGGGAAGCAGTGCTAGGAAGGCATACAGAAGGAAATAACCTTCCGAATCAGCATCCAGAAATGGTCGGAATTGGAACTGAACAGTTTGTGGCAGTAATGGCGCAGTTGACTCAAGCGATAAATGGTGGTGGTATCCATGCACGAGATCAGGCAGATCAACCGCAGAGGAACATGTCAGTGGTGGAACATTTCATGAGGCAACATCCCCCATCATTCAGAGGATCATCTGACCCTGTGCTAGCTGAAGGGTGGATTAAAGCACTGGAGAAGATTTTTGATGTCATGGGGTGTTCAGACAATCAAAAGGTTAGTCTTGCTATTTACCGTTTGGCGGGTGAAGCAGATCAGTGGTGGTCTATGGTTAAAAATATCAGGGACGCCGATGAGGTTGATGCTCTTGACTGGGATGAATTCAAAGGTATGTTTCTTGAGAAGTATTTTCCTAAGGCTGTTCGACTTAGGATGGAAAAGAAATTCTTGGAATTGAGGCAAGAGGAAGACTCAGTGGCTGCCTATGAAGAAAGGTTCACTCGATTGGCAAGGTATGCTCCAAATTTTATCCGGGACCTTGATAGTAAAATCAATCGTTTTTACTCAGGATTGAAGCCAAAGTATCGAAGGGCATTAGCTTCTCGTGAGTTTAAAAGTTATGAAAAGCTTGTTCGATGTGCTGAGAAGGTGGAAATGGAGTTTTTCGATGACCAAGTTTTCTATAACAACCAGCAGAAGAAGAGACCGAGGTGGCAGGAGAAAGGTAAGAATTCTTCAAAAAAGTATGATGGTAAGAAAACTAAGTTTCCAGTTTGTGATAAATGTGGAAAAAGTCATGCTGGGGAATGTCTTCTGAATTCTGGAAGGTGCTACCGATGTGGTAAGATGGGACATAAGGCTCGTGATTGCACTGAAAAGGATCAAGGTGAAGGTAAGAAAAAATTTGATTTACAGCTAGTGAAATGTTATAAGTGCAATGAGATGGGTCACTATGCAAATGAGTTTCCGGCAAAGAGCTTGAGTGATGGGAAGCAGTTAGACTACAAGCAGAAAGGGGTGGTGAAATCCTTTGCAACTACTTCAGCAGATGTCGGGCCATCAAATGAAGTTGTATCAGGTACTTTGTTTGTTTTTTCAGATTATGCCAGTGTGTTGTTTGATTCGGGGTCTACACATTCTTTAATCTCTGAAACCTTTTCTAGTAAAATGGGAATATCATCTCAAGAAATGACTCCTGAACTTTTGGTAAAAACACCTGGGGGAAGTGTCGAGGCAAAAAGAATTTATAAGAATCTTCCTATCCTTATCTGTGGAAAGAACCTACTTGCAAACCTTATTGTTCTACCTCTAGTAGAGTTTGATGTTATCCTGGGTATGGATTGGCTCTCTATTTACCATGCTAAGATTGACTGTAGAGATAAAGAAGTTTCTTTTCAGAAAGACTTTCAGTTTGTTTACAAGAATGAACCCTTACTTTTGATAACATATCAAGAGGCCGAGAAACTTGTAAAAGATGGAGATGAATGTTACCTTGCACATGTCGTTGAAAATAAAGGAACTGTTCAGATTAATGATGTGCCGGTGGTAAATGAGTATCCTGATGTTTTTCCTGATGAGTTGCCTGGAATAATACCAGATCGGGAAGTTGAGTTTACTGTTGACTTAGTTCCTGATGCTAAGCCAATTTCAAAACCCCCTTATCGAATGGCACAAATTGAACTTTTAGAGTTGAAGGAGCAATTTAAAGATTTATTAGAGAAAGGTTTCATTAGACCTAGCACATCACCATGGGGTGCTCCTGTTTTATTTGTTAAAAAGAAAGATGGTTCTATGAGACTTTGCATTGATTATAGAGCCTTGAATAACATAACTGTTAAGAACAAATATCCTTTGCCTCATATCGATGATTTGTTTGATCAGCTCCAGGGAGCTCAGTTTTTTTCAAAGATTGACTTGAGATCGGGGTACCATCAGCTGAAGGTCAAGGAGGCAGATATTCCGAAGACCGCATTCCGTACGAGATATGGCCATTATGAATTTGTAGTAATGCCTTTTGGGCTAACCAATGCACCTGCTGTATTCATGGATTTAATGAATAGAATTTTCCATGAGTTCTTGGATAAGTTTGTGGTGGTTTTCATTGATGATATTTTGGTGTTTTCTAAAAGTAAATAGGATCATGAAAAACATTTAAGGGTTATCTTGCAAACCTTAAAAGAAAAGAAACTGTATGGGAAATTCAGCAAGTGTGAGTTTTGGTTGCAACAAATTTCTTTCCTTGGTCACATTGTTTCTAAAGATGGAATAACTGTTGATCCTGCAAAAACAAAAGTTGTGGAAGAATGGCCAAGACCCACAAATGTAACCGAGATTCGTAGCTTCCTTGGTTTGGAGTTCTATTACTGAAGGTTTGTTAGAAATTTTTCACGGTTATCTAGTCCAATGACTAAGCTAACTCGGAAGGGTGTTAAGTTTATCTGGACAAAAGAATGTGATGATTGTTTTCAGGAATTGAAAAGAAGATTGGTGAATGCTCCAGTTTTGGCACTACCTTCCAGGAATGGTGAGTTTGTTATATACAGTGATGCTTCATTGAAAGGACTTGGTTGCGTCCTAATGCATAATGATCAGGTAATTGCTTATGCTTCACGACAGTTGAAAACTCATGAGGTAAATTACCCTACACATGATTTGGAATTAGCTGCTGTTGTTTTTGATTTAAAAATTTGGAGGCATCATTTGTATGGAGTAAAGTGTGAAATATATACCGATCACAAAAGTTTAAAGTATATATTCACTCAGAAAGAGTTAAACATGAGACAAAGGAGATGGCTGGAATTAATCAAAGATTATGATTGTACAATTCATTACCATCCGGGAAAAGCAAATAAAGTGGCTGATGCTTTGAGTCGAAAAAGTAATGCTTCATTAACAATGTTGCGTTTGGAACGTGATCCTTTGGTTAACGATTTGATGAACTTTGGCATAGAAGTTGTTGGTGCAGGAAGTCCTTCTGTTTTGTTTCAGGTATCAGTGAGATCTTCTCTATCAGATAGAATCAAGCAAGCACAGAAGCGAAACAGTGAGTTGCAGAAAAGGGTAGAGCTGGTTCATAAAGGTAAGTTGCCTGAATTCAACATTGATAATGATTGCGTTTTGAGATTTGGGAAGAGATTGTGTGTGCCTTGTGATTCACAGTTGAAGAGAGAGTTGTTATGTGAAGCTCATAGTTCTCCGTTTTCAGTTCATCCGGGCAGTACTAAGATGTATAGAGATCTGCGTGAGTATTACTGGTGGGATGGAATGAAAAGAGACATTGCTGATTTTACTGTGAAGTGTTTGACTTGTCAGCAGGTTAAAGCAGAGCGGCAGTTACCGAAAGGGATGCTTCAGCCTTTACCAGTACCAGAGTGGAAATGGGAGAATATATCCATGGACTTTGTTGTTGGATTACCGAAGACATCTCGAGGTAATAATGCAATCTGGGTTATTGTTGATCGCTTGACCAAATCTGCTCATTTCCTTGCTATACGAGATACTTTCTCTCTTGATCAACTTTCCCGTTTGTATCTTAAAGAGATAGTCAGGATACATGGAGTTCCTCTCTCCATTGTATCGGATCGTGATCCCAGGTTTACTTCTAACTTTTGGAAAGGCCTTCAGAAGTCGTTGGGTACTGAATTAAATTTTAGTACAGCTTTTCATCCTCAATCAGATGGGCAGTCAGAACGAACAATTCAGACATTGGAGGATATGCTACGAGCTTGTTCTATGGATTATCAGGGAATTTGGGACCAACATCTTTCTTTGGTTGAGTTTTCATATAATAACAGTTTTCATTCCAGTATATAGATGGCACCATTTCAGGCATTATATGGGAAGCGGTGTCGAACTCCAGCTTTCTGGGATGAAGTGGGTGAAAGGAAGTTGATGGGACCAGAATTGGTAGAAGAGATGGCAGAAAAAGTTCAGCTGATTCAGAAACACATGAGAACATCTCAGAGCAGGCAGAAGAGTTATGCGGATAACCGGAGGAAGGATCTATCTTTCGAGGTAGGTGATCATGTTTTTCTCAAGGTTTCTCCTTGGAAAAGTGTGATGAGATTTGGTAAGAAAGGAAAGTTGAGTCCAAGGTTCATTGGACCATACGAAATTCTGGAAAGAGTTGGATCAGTTGCATACCGAGTGGCTTTACCTCCGAGTTTATCTCAGGTACACAATGTTTTTCACGTTTCGATGTTGAGAAAGTATATGCCAGATTCATCTCATGTTTTGAGTCCAGAGGTAGTTCAGCTGGAAGAGAACCTATCTTATGAGGAACAACCGGTCCAGATTCTTGACCACAGGGAGCAAGTGTTACGGAATAAGGTGATTCATCAGGTAAAGGTTTTGTGGAAAAACCACATGATTGAAGAGGCAACATGGGAATCTGAAAATGCAATGAGGGATAAGTACCCCCATTTATTCGATAAGTAAATAAATTGTGGGGACGCAATTTTCTAAAGGGGGGAAGGATGTAACATCCCAAGTAAGTAATGAATAATAGATATTTTTATCTATGTCTATTAATGATTAAGATAGTGTTATAGAGGCTTAAAAAGAAAATAAATACAATCTTATGCATGGAATACACTAATATTCTTAAAAGATTGTTTTACTGCCTTATGATGGGAAACCCTTTTTGAATCTATATTTTGACAATTTTATAAACTATGTTCGTCAAAATAAACTTATCCTTTATGATTGGGACATCAAAATTTACCTTGTGTGAATTTTTGGTATTTTTCTGACAATGTTCATTTTTTAATGAATAGTGAAAAATACTGCATTTTACATCAAAACTGCTTTTTAATCTAATTTATTTATATGATTAGATTATGTTTTGAATTGGTTTTGAAGTGAAATTATAATATATTTTTACCATTTTATCCAATGGTGGTCATTGGAATCAATTTCACTTTGAAATTAGACTTAAACTGGTGTCAATCTTTTGATACTTATTGTTTTGTAAAAACACGCTATTTGCTCTGGCAGCGGGAATTAATTATTAAATTAATTAATGTGACTTATATGATTTGAATTTTGTAAAATAGACTTCATTTTTGAATTCGGAATATCAAATATAGCTTAGGGTGAATTTTTGGTAATTTTCTGAAAAACTTCAATTTTTGATGAATAGTGAAACCACTAAGTGGTACTTATAAAGACTGATTTTCCGTTTAAATGAAATTTTGCCATCATTGTGTTTTTAATTTTGAAAATCCGACATACATGGTTGTCATTAGTATGTAAAATGTGGTTCAATGAGATTGTAATAATTTTTTGGTGAATAGTAACTTATTAAGTTTTTAATCGCGATTAGTGGTAATTAGGGTAGTTTAAGGTATAAATAATACTTTAATAAAATGAAATGACCTAGACACATGTCCCAACCTCATTGGTTGTGTCATGACCGACCATGACATGCCATGGGTCAACTTGGGGACCCCATGGATCCACTTTTGTTGGGAAATGACATAAATTACTTTTTATTTAATGTTAAAGTGAAAATGACACAAACATAATATGTTTTACGAAAACAATTTTTAAGTGGGGTTATACAAGTCCAAATTTTGATTATAAATAGTCATTGGAAAGCTAAAAAGATTTTCTATATCATAGTAGTTTTTTTATAATTTTTATACATTAAATAAATTTAATTATTTATGACATAATAATGATGCAGCGATGACATCATTATTTGACGATTTAAATAAAATGGAAAGATAATATAAAATCTATTAACTACACATGTCCAAAACCAATTGGATGAGTGGATTTCGAACCCTTATCACCTTATCCACGAATTATATCAATGTGGTACCTTTTTAAACCGAAACACATTTTCAATTAAAGTAATATTTCTTTACTTTCCAAAAGTGCCCCTCCTCTCCTCTTATAAAAGGCCCTCACCTCTACCTCATTTCACACACTCTTCAAGCCTTTGGCTCGGCCAACCCCTGCCCATTTACTCTCTCCACATCCCTCTACTCATCCTAGAGGATTCACTTTGGGCATAATCCTTTCAAAGGAAGCCTTTAGACTCAAATCAAAAGGAGTTACACTTTTTAAGGTAATTCATTCTCTCATGTTCATTTTTTTTATTTTGCTTCTCCAACCCCATAAAATCTTTTTATTTTATTCTTTTGTAACAACAACAGTATCTTCAATATACTAGGATGTTGTTATAAGATTTATTTGAGCTACACTCTCACACAACTGCATCAAATGGTTAAAGAACATACGGTTTCCGTGGATGGCTAAATTCTGCCTCCCGAAACGATGATTGTTCAATACTCATTTAACACCTTCAAAGGTGGACATTATGATGTCACTATTTTTATATATGATATATAATATGTTTATGTTTTCCTTAAGCTTCTGTTTTTTTCATTTTGGGCATACCTTTATGGTTTCCATTATGGGTAAACACGATATCTTCATTTTAGGAAGTGCGGACTACCGCCCCCTCAAAGTGATTTGATTCGTTAAATACCATATGTGGGACATATAAAGGATGGAACTATGATATTATATATGATATTATACTGGAATTATAATATACCTTTATATCATTATGATTCCATTCTATAAAATACGAAATAGAAATGAAAGTAGCGTTCATGCGTACGTACGGATTACCGTCTCCATGAACGGTGCATTTCATTTCTTACCTCTAAATGATTATGTAATATTATAAATGTATGTATGTACTGGATATATATGACATATATGATATCTACAACATGAATACCATTCTGGATATAATGAACCTTTGACCAAATTAACAACATGTAAGTGTAAGAAGTCTATTTTTGACTTAAGATCCAAATACCGACAAAATGAACATTATTAACTTAACTGATTACATGATGTTCATAACATGGTATAAAATGAATAATGAACTTGAAAAAGATTCATAATCAAGTAGAGATTAACTCAAGTTTATTATTCAGGAGATTAAAGAACGGTCGGGTCAAGTCGGATACGAGGTATGGGACTTCGTCTCAATCTCCTTTCGTTGAGGCATATTTTATTTTATACACAACTTTCTTTTATACGGTGTATAAACCACTTTGACTTTTACATTTATTCAAAAGGAATCTTTTTTATACGAAGCATTTACTAAACGACAAAAGGGAATGTTTTTGTCGTCCGTATGCGGCGACAACGATTTCTCCTCCGTCATGACCGTTATTTGAGTTTCGGCTTCCTCTACAAGCCATACCTTCTTTTTAAAAGAAAAATAAATACCATATTTTACTTTTCTTTTATTTTGGTATTGAAAATGGTTTTCATAATGTTTTTATATCAATGTGTTGTATTGATATCTCGTGATTGAAATGTGGAAATTTTATGTTTCCTTTATGCATGTTTTATGTGATATGATTATGTTATGGTTTTTGGGCATTATTATGAAGACGGGTGGTTCCGTGATAAACTAAGGGCGGGTGAGCCCGTTATAGCTCTCCAATGCATTGGGTAACGCGAAGGAGTGAAACGTTAAGGTTTATCCGAAGAGATTTTAGGGAATATACTGTGATGGGTATTCCAAACGTAACCAAGAGGGTTACTCCCTACGTAAGAATGTTATGAATGCCTCAAGTTACCTTTATGTCTTATGATTTCTATGATTTATTCATGATTTTATGAGGTATGTTAAAGTGCCTATGTTTTATGGGTAAAGTATGATTCCATTCTTATGTATATATGAACTCGTGTTTCTTTTCCATGTTTTTTTTATAACCCATACTGAGTTTTTATGCTCATCCCAAGTTTTTGAAATGTTTTTCACAGGTCAAGGGAAAGGTACATGATAAGATGATAGAGTCAAGGATGTGTCAAGAAATAATCCATGTTTTATTTTAAATGTGTTTCCATTGATGGGAATGAAGAATACTATCTTTATGTAACCACTTTGTTTATATGTGGAATGTAATGCAAGTTTTATGATCTAATTCTCTAAAACTCTAAACCCGAAAAGATCCTCAATGTGTAATCTTGTAATAACTCAAGATTAAGTATGGTTTAAGGCTGGGGCCTTATAGTTATAGTAATGTAGTTTTAGAAAAAGGACAACCTGCAGGACGGGCGACAGCCCATCGCGTCAGACAAGGCTGTGGGAATCGAACCCACAACCGAAGTGCGACTGGCCTTTATCGCCTACCACTGACCTACAGGAAGTCCCTGGTTAGTAGAAACTAGTTTTATTTTATTAAGCAGTATGATATATGAAGTATAAGTCCATTTTAGGAACCATATATGATTAACCTCACCATAGATGGACTTATGTATATTTGATAACTTTTGATAACCTTTTGTTTGAAACAGATGGAATGACCCATCATTCTATCACATGATCTGTTAACACTTCACAAATAACAAATTTAACTTCATTTCTTTAAGATATGAAGTGGAAATTGTTCAAAGCACGAACAACAGTGAGATTGTACCAAAATCAAGCAAGTATTTCTTCTAATTCAAAATTTTCAACTTTAGGGAAATGAGATTGAAAACCAAAAATGTTGTCCTAGTGCTCTTATATCCGATGAATCGGATGGTACCCTAGATCATCACAAATTTATGGCTTTGTGATTGTTGGATTTTTCATAGCTATGTTCTCTACCACTCTCCGTCAAAACTTGATGGTTAGATTTTTCTTCCATATCCATATTTTCACCTATGTTATCCTATATAGAAACCCAGTGATGAGTTACTTTGGGTAATCGTTACATTTCATACTTTAGTTTTTAAAATTAAGTTTTAGTATTCCTTTTTACGATGTGGGTTTCTATGAATAGTAAACGATTTATAACCCCGATGAATTTCGAGGACGAAATTCATTTTAAGGGGGGTATAATGTAACACCCCGAGATTTTATGAAGAATGTTATTTTAATTTCGTTGATGTATTGTGTTGTACGCTACACCAAAGAGAGATTACACTACACGCAACTCTGACCTGGCTTGCATTACACGCAATCGCGACCTTCCTCGATAGTGTGTGTTGTACGCAATACCGGGTTTCACTAAACAACGATATATGGTTATAATATTATCACGAACTAGCCGTTATGAATAGTATTAACTAAATTTTAAATTTTATAACATTATTATTCATCTTACTCATTTTCTAGAACATGGTGTGAGAATAAAATAAATTTTTCGGGTAAAATAAGTATTTTTCAAAAAATGCAGTTTTGCCGCCTTTTGATGGCGTACCCACCTTAAATCTTGTTTTTGACATGTCTATAAGTTCAATTTGACAAAATAAAATTCTTATTTGGAATCAGGATATAAAAATTTACTTTGGATAGATTTTTCATATTATTCTGATAACTTTCATATTTTAATGAATAGTAAAAACATGCTATATTTTAATTAAAAACAACTTTTTTCATCGCAATAATTTATATGGTTAGATTATCTTTTTAATTGGTTTTAAAGTGTAATTAGAATATATTTTTACCATTTAATCCAATGTTGTTCATTGGAATTAATTTCACTTTGAAATTGGATATAAACAAGTATCAATCTTTTGATTGTTTTTGTTTCTTAAAAACACGCTATTTGTTTTGATAACGGGAATTAAATTTAAAATTAATTAATTCCACTTATATGTTATGAATTTTGAAAAATGGACATCAATTTTGAATTCGTAATATCAAATAATGCTTAGGCTGAATTTTTGGTATTTTTCTGAAAAACTTCAATTTTCGATGAATAGTGAAACCACTTAGTGGTAGTTAAAAAACTGACTTTTTTTAATTTAAACTTAATTTTACCGCTTCTGTGAGTGGAATTTCGAAAATCTGAGAGACACGATTAATATCAAGGACTAAAATGTGGTTCAATGAGATGAAAATAATTTTTGATGAATAGTAAGTTTTTACTTTTTTTACCACGGTTAAAAGTAAATATGGTAATTAAGGGTAAAATTGATATTATTATTAACCTAACACATGTCCTAATTCTATTGGATAAGTGTAATTCGACCAAAAACAACCTTAGAAATAAAATATGACCATTTAGGCCCACTTGGATTAGATTAGGACATTTAATATTAATTTATTTAAAGAATGGTTAAAATAGTTAAAATCAAAGTTTAATAAGTAAATAATTTTTAATATAGGGTTATACATAAGATAAATTAGACTATAAATATTCATTAGAAATCTAAAAAGATTTCCTACATAATGGTGTTTTATTTATAATTTTTAGACATTAAATAATTTAATTTATTTATGACACAAAGATGATGCAATAATTATCTTATTAATGAAATATTGACATAATTGATGTTATAAATACCCAAATAAATGTAATTTGAGACTTTTTATGAATTAAACTAATTTTCTAGGTTAATATGACATGTTAGTATTGATTTAATTAACTTTTTTTGAACTAATCATTCTGTTATTATTTTCACAAAAATCAATTACCAAATAGTGTCAAAATTGACATAAAATGGTTTTTAAAACAAATATTATATTATTAATTGTTATTTTATTCCTAAAAATATAAGTTTCGGCCAAATAACTTAGATAAGGTTATATATATTAATAATAAACAATTTGGGGTTCGTTTGGCTTGTTATAGTAAGTTTATTAACCTTATAGTGTAAGAAAACAAGAAGACGCGGTAAAAGTAAAATTATTTAACTTAAGGTTAAATTTAAATGATAAGGTTAAAATAGAAACTTAAACTTGTCTAAATTCTATTGGATGAGAGTATTTAGACCCATCCCAACATTAGCTTCTAAATAAATCAATTTGGAGCTATTAAAAACTGAATATGACTTTATAATAAAATAATATTTTTAGTTTTTCCAAAGGTGTCCCTCTCCTCCCTTATAAAAGGGCACCTCCTCCCTTTCTTCCTCACACAACATTGAGCCTTCAAGCTCGGCCAACCCCTGCCAAATTCTCTTCTCCACTTCCCTAGAAACATCCTGGAGGTTCTGGTATTCTTCAAAGACCAATTTTAGTGCCCTAAAAAGAGGTCTCAAAGAGGCGCTTCAAAGAATAGGTAATGTTTGTTACCGATTCTTTCAATTTTATTTCTCTTTCCACTTCTTCTTCTTTAGTTGTTTCATTATGAAGTAATAACATCAATATCACTCATATGATGATATGTTATTATAAGTATTAAACAACCCTATTTCATCACCTATCCATCCTACGGAAAACGAAATCACCGCGTGTGCATACGTACAGAATACCGTCTCCACGCCGTGGTGTAATCTATTTTCCACCACCACCTTACTTGGATGGGTATAATGGTGTAAATAATAACTATATATGATTATTGTAAAGTGATATTGATTCTGAAATAGTATACATACACTCCAATACAATTCCACGATCATGGGAATGATATCATCGCTCGTGCGTACATACGGAATACCGTCTCCACGACGCGATGAGATTCATTCTCCATGTTAACCATTCAAGAATGATTATAAAGTATATATAATGAATAATAATGAAATATATGACATAATGAAGCTACTGGATTTATGTATACATATATATATATATATGTCATCTACTTACTTCCATTCAGGTCAAAAAAGAAAGGAAAACAGCGTTCATGCGTACGTACAGCCTACCGTCTCCATGAACGGTGTGTTTCATTTAATTTATCTATCTATTATATATATATATATATACTGAATATATATGATATATAAATCATGTTTTACATTCTGGAAGTAAGTAAATCATGATATAAGTAATAATAATATCAAGAATAATAAGTCCAAACACGTACGATAAAAGAAACAATTTTACCCAAAACATGGAATTGACAAATGAACGGGTAATATAAATACCTAGGTGAACCATATATGATATAAAACAATGAATATGATTCTGTAATAATTCAATAACATTATTTAAATCATTATACAGGAGGTTCAGATACGTACGAAGCATATCGGACCTAAGGTAAGAGATAATTATTCCAATCTCATTCTTATCCGAGATTGTTTATACGTAAGTATTTACTGAGGTTATATTTTTCATCCATGATCATAAAATGTTTTTCATAAAGTTTTTAATATTCTTCCATGTATGTTTAATGACATGTTTACCCCTCTTTGACTTTTACTTTGTGTTATGGAAGGAATCTTTCTTTTGTTTACCATACGTGGTACTTTTTGACTTTTCCGACAAAAGTACGAGGAGAATGTTTTTTTTAACTTATACGGCATGAAAGGATTTTTACGGTTTTATAAAGCCTTATTTTCATGAAGCTTCCTCCAAAAGATTTCATTACTATTTTTAACAAAATCCCTTTCTTTTAAAATTGCATGACATTTTGTGAAAAGAGAATGATTTTGAAGAAGAAAAGATATTTTCCTCAAGAATTCATTTCAAGTGTTTTATCAAAACCATTTTTCATCTAAGATGACATTATTTCATATGTGTATGTTTCAAGTATCATGTCTCTATGATTTACATGGTTTCACTTTTCTTATTATGAAATGATATCCATTTCTTTTATATGGGTTACGTGATGATGGGATGATGTTTATGAAACCCATTTTATTCGTTGGGTTATTATGAATAATGTATGTTTATTTTGTGGCACAAGTAAGAATGATTTCATTATGAGATGAGTGGAACCTATATCTCCCTCCAATGCATTGGGTAAAGATTTATATCTCATGAGATAGACATGGCTGGAACGGTAAGTTAAACCGGTTCAGTAATACAGGACTGGAATGAGGAGTGAACTCGATTCAGAAATGGACTTTGTCCACTAAGATGGTCTTGGCAGCAATGTCTTTGCTACTATGGAAATCATTACATGTGCTTAATGGATGCCACAATTACATGTTTTATTCTCATGCTATTTTATCATGATTGATGTTCATTTATGATATATGCCTTACGTACATCCACGATTTATGTCTTTGCTCAAGATTTTGATGTTTAAATTTCATGTTCAAGTTTTTACTTCCAAATGTTTATGGGTTGTTTTATGTTATCTATGTTTTCCCTTACTGAGCATTTGAGCTCACCCTTTTTATGTTTTATTTTCTTCAAGAAATAAAGAAAGGTTTTAGGTAAGGAAACAAAAAGGGGAAGATCGTTATGAGAGTTGTTGAAGATTTTTCAACATGATTAGAAGTTTATATTCCGAGTTTTCAAAGACACTAAACTATTACGGTCTTTGTGTGTCTGTTTTTGTTATGTATTAAGTATTCCGCAAAAGTAATGTAAAGTCCATGTACGTCAAGCTCTGGGTCTCTACAAGTGACATACTCAAAATCGAGCAAACTCATTCGGATTGTTTTAATATTTTAAAACAACAATCCATGACTCATCTGTGACATGTAGGAATCAACTCAACCTCAATACGACGCACGGTGTGACCGATATAACTCCAAATGTGTCTTTTTTATTAAAAAATGACATTTTATTAATGTACTCTTTCATATTAATGTTTAATTTTATTTAATTATTGTATTACTAGCATAATATTTGTTTTCTTATATAGGTGAGATTTTTTTTCTTGAGTTCGGATGCTTTGTTCGACAACTAGTACAATGGACTCAAATTTTGAGAGGGGATCATAGATGCAAAAAGGATGAAACATTAATGTTTTTAAATGTGTGATGGATAATTGTAATTGTAACCATATAAAATATTGTTTGAAATGTATACAACAATGTTTTTTTTGTATTCATGATGTCAAGTAAATGTACATAACATTCTTTGTGAAACTCTTGTGTGCGTTCTTTCGTTATTCTGTGCTTTGTGTGCAGGTGCTGTTTTGTGCAACTGTTTTATGTGCATGTGATGTTTTGTGCAGGTGTTGTTTGTGTGCAGGTGATGTTTGTGTGCAGGTGTGCGGGTGCAAGTGTTGGGTGTGGTGTTAAATAAACAACACATCACAGGTAAGTCGATCTTTATCAGTGCTAAAAAAATGCTGATAAAAGGGGGACCTTTGTCATCTTTTTTTAACGCGGATAAAGGACCCTCTTTATCAGCGATTTTTTAGCGCCGTTAAAGGAGACCCTCTTTATCTTTGCCGCGATTAACATCGCTTTTCTAGCGCTGATAAAAATTTTATTTGTAGTAGTGATATTATATTTATATATCACAAATATGCATGCATTTTCACTCCAACCAACATCATAACCCCATTATATGACTATATGCGGTAAGTTCGAGAGTAGAGGGTACAAAGGAAACAAAGATGAAGATACGGATTCTCGAAATCAGGACTTTCTCAACACATCAACAAAAGTAAAACATGGACAAAACCACTGAACTGCGCTCCATGAATCACATGACCTCATTAGATGACTAATAAATCTTAAAAATATAGAAATTATAAAATTATATTTTAAGGTCATTGAGATTAAATATGTGTTGAAAATAATTTTTTTGAAACCACACAAAATCCAATATGATTATCACTTTGAAAGAAGGACGAGAGAGGAAATAAATCCAAACGAATCCATGCTGTACTACTGAGTTTATTCGAATGAATGCTTCCAAGCGACCCGGTGAGGGCATTTTCGTCATTGTGCAGTCACTCGATTCAGCTGCCAGTGGAAGTCGATGTGACAGAGGCCGAAGTGGGGAGTGCGGTGGCGCGGGCATTGCAGCCCAGTGCGGAGGCGGCGTGCTGCATCCGTTACTGGCCGAGCCATTATATAGTGCTATTGGCTCGAGTTCCTCCTCCCTCGCGTCTACTTCGTCCAAGGTTATATTTGCATTTGTTTACGCTTTCTATTTGAATATTCAGTTTTCTTTCACTTTGTTGTGTCGTTTTTCATTTTCGTAATTTATCGCATGTGGTTGTATGTATGGTTCTAGAGCTGATTTCTGTGGAGTATGTGAATTTCTCCGGCTTTCCCGTGGTTGGATGACTGTTTTCGTAGGCCATATTTGATCGTTATTTTCCATATTTTTGGTTTCTCCTGACCTTTAATTCTGTGATAGAGGTTATTAATACATTTTTATTGGTAGTTTAATTGATTCATTGAGTAGAAATTTCGATTTACTGATTTTCTGTTGAGAGCTTCTTCCTAAATGCCTTTCTTATATGTGCTAGATTTGATTTTTTTTTTTACTCAACAGTACAAATAATCCTACCCTTGCTAAGGATTTGCAATTTGAGATGCAGTATTCGAAAAACTAATATGATGAATTGCGCTTTTGTTATCGGGGCTTATCTCTGTATGTTGATTCATGCAGGGAAAATGAAACATGGGAAGGACCAGATTTAACCCGAAACTTCTTCATTCTGGATCCTCACAATCGGAGGAATCAGCACTGGATTGGGAAAGATATTACCTCAATCCTCTTAATGGGGCATCACCGAGTTCACCTTCACTTCATGCCTTCACCTTGGGTGGTCACCTCCCTGAGAACAATGCTGCATACTTCTCATGGCCCGCTTCCAGCAGATTGAATGACGCGGTTGAAGATAGAGCGAACTACTTTGGGAACCTTCAGAAAGGTGTATTGCCTGAAACACCTGGACGGTTGCCATCAGGACACCGAGCCACTACCTTGCTCGAGTTGATGACAATCAGGGCATTTCATTCAAAGATCCTGCGTCAGTTTAGTCTAGGCACAGCAGTTGGGTATCGCATTTGCCGAGGCGTGCTGACGGATATACCGGCCATTCTTGTGTTTGTAGCTCGGAAAGTTCACAGGCAATGGCTTGGCTACAGTCGGTGTCTCCCAGTGGCTCTTGAGGTGCATGCATGCTGGGTTTTCTTTATGAAAAATTTGGAAATTCTATTGAACTGTCAAAATTTTGAACTCTGAATGGCAAGTTATTCTAATACAATAAATGATACGGATCTTTAAAAAAAATTGGCGGTGCGATGAAGTGTTTAGTTTGATATTTCTAACATGATAAACGATATGGTTTTTTCCTCTCATCTCTCTATATTT
This sequence comes from Viscum album, assembly GCA_963277665.1. Classification (NCBI taxonomy): domain Eukaryota; kingdom Viridiplantae; phylum Streptophyta; class Magnoliopsida; order Santalales; family Viscaceae; genus Viscum; species Viscum album. Next base: position 1,389,830,104 of record OY728120.1, read on the forward strand.
GAAGTCCCCTGGAAAATTAAGATGCCCATAATTACTGTTGAACAGGGACCTGGTGGTGTATGGTGTGATGTGGATGTGGTGGAATTCTCATATTTTGGTGCACCTGCACCATCTCCTAAAGAGCAATTATACTCTGATCTCGTGGAAGGCTTGCGGGGAAGTGATCCGTGTATTGGTTCTGGTTCTCAGGTATTCCACCTCACCAAAGAGCAATGATTGTTTTGATGAAGAACCTGACTTGGACCAATAAGGTCTAATCTTTATCTTAGGTTTTTATTTCACTCAAGTGATATTTATATTTAGGTAAGGCAAAAAATATCGGAGATTGATTTGAATCCAAAACCATCTCTATTTCAATTTAGAATACATTTGGTTAATTACAAAATTTTCTTTCTTGTATTGATTAGCCCTTCTTCTCCGGTGTCATGGACCATGTGTTGGAATACTGTGAATTCAGGGGTTTACCTTTATTGCAACGCTGATTACTTTTTTGGTGCACCTGCACCATCCCCTCGAGAACAATTACTGCACATTTTTTTAGCATATATGATTGATCCATAATGCAAGGAAATTTTTGAATATCAACACTTGTCAGAGGTTTGTGCTGTTTTAACTCCTCTTTCTCTCTATAATTTCACTGTTTGATTTTTTTTTCATTCTCCTAAATCCTTGGTCCATCATCAGATATACTGTTTGTTGAGCGAATCGATGTTTGAGGAGTGGAAATAACTGTGCATGTATGTATCATTCCATTTCTTCGTGGCCTTTATGTTCGAGACCATCTTGTTTTTTTTTAATATAAAATAACCGTGCCATGGTCATGGACTCCTTTCTGGAATAAAAAGAAGCATGTTTTATGCATATGCTTTTTGATGACACATAAATGCCTCATTTGGAGCATGTTAGAGGGATGGACAAAAAAGTTTTTTCCTCCATTAAAAAACAATAATGACAAGCCATAATTATTTTTATCATGTTTTTTCACTATTTATTTTTGTATATTGTTGTTGACACATGTCCTTGTGAGAGGCATCGTGAGTGGGGGTGAATCAGAGTGTGAACCTTTTTCCAAATTGATTCCTTTTTAATAACAGTTATATCTTCTCACACAAATGGATCTTGAGTCCTTGTTAGAAGAGTCACCAATTGATCTTCTTCTCTCTGTTTAGGTTTGTTTACTCTTCACCTTCACACTCTCTGGTCAAATGAAGAACAAATTCGAAAACCAAATATACCTGTTTCACCTCCCAATGCTGGCAGGCTTGTCCTAGAAGCCAGAGAGTTCCCTACTCAATTGAATATTGATCTTACTAATCAGTACAAAGTTTTCGTAGGCTCACTGCCCCCACGACTCACTGCCTTTGAGATTAGATTCACTGTGTTACGACCCGTCCCCCGGGACCCATGCCGTGACTACCCCAAGCCCGCCTCTGATAGGTCAGGGGCTGACGACTAGCGCCGAGTAGACATATCCCACAAATGGGAGACATTTGTCTAAGAACCTGTACACACGCACCCAACTCCAAGCCACAGGGGCTGGAGAGTGAAAACAACAAGTAAAGAAAATGCATGCACACACTACAACCCAACAACAGAGTACGACATAAAGTAAAGCAGTAAAGTGCAGTTGACCTAGAATACAAGCCCACTAACAGGATGACTGTTGTAAAGTCTGACCTGCAACAAGGGTACTAAAGCTGCTGCAGGAAGCTGCTGAAAACACCTCGGCTCGTTTGATCTCACAAGGCCCCGTCCGGTCCTGGTCCTGGTTCTGCTCCGCCTAGGACTCCACCAGAGCGTCGGTCGTCTGCACATGACACAACACGTACGGGCAAAACCCGTGCAGGGGTGAGTAAAACAATTCTCAGTAAGACACCCTGAAAACTACAAAGTAAAAAACCACAAAGGAAACACCACCAAGAATATACAGTCAGCTCAACACAGGTATATGCCCATACATATACCAAGAACATCCATATATACTCGTTTCAGATACTAAGAATCATGAGGTCCCAACCTCATAGCCAGCATTAGGATTCTCATCGTAGGTTCGCAAGGTAAGATATAAAACCAGGAGATCACACTCCACGAGCTCAGCCATCCTAGATGACACCCGTCTGAGAGGTACACTTCATTGGGAACAACTCTACCATTCCAAATGGTACGTCCGAGAGAAAGTGCTCCATCGGGAACATTCTACTAGGTCCAGCTCCAATGCTCAACACCAGAGGTTCAGTCATCACTGTATTGCGCCCAACACAAGACTACGAGAACCCAAGTGGAGAGGCCCGCATCTCAGTTTGTCGAGGGAGCTCTAGTTCCTATCTAGGTATCGTTCTCATAAAGTGGATGGGCCCGCTCCTCGTAACTGTGTTCGACAACCGAGGGAGCTCCAACCCCAAGGGAGGACTCACTCCCCGCCGTTACTCGGGACGGGGGAGTGCAACTCCGTGAGGACCCGCACCTTGATCTCACAGGGGAGTATGACTCATGAAGGACCCGCACCCTGATCCCACAGGGGAGTACGACTTCTTAAGTTGAGGATCTGCACCCTACTCGGTAGGGGAGTACGACTTAGTGACTAGAGGGACCCGCGCCCTGGTACGACAGAGGAGTACCGACCCTGTCAGTTCATGTGTGAAGGACCCGCGTCCTGGAACAACAGGGGAGTACCGACTCCTATTATAGAGGACCCACACCCTACCCGGTAGGGGAGTTCCGACTCTGTACGTTAGATATAGAGGACTCGCGCCCTAGTCCTATAGGGGAGTACCGACTCCACGGATAGAAGACCCGCTCCCTGGTTCCACAGGGGAGTACCGACTCTTCCTTTACGAACATCTCCGGGAACCCGCACCCTAGTCCTTCAGGGGAGTAACACCCTCGGAGGAAGCTACCCAAAGGAAATGAACCCGCTCCCACGACGTGGGGAGTCCCAACTTTACGAAACACGCCGATTCCCGCTCAAGCGTGCTTGTACCGGGAGGACCTATCTCTCAAATCATTAGGCCGCCTGTCAACTTACACAAAAACTCACTTGGAGTATCTCAAAAAACTGTCTCGTCGCAAGGGTCCCAACGCCGCATACGGCTTGTCAAACGAACGCTCAGTTTGAAAGTTATGGGCATTTTAGCGAAAAGGGGCCGGTTGGGTCTGGCCCGCTGACCCGACCCGACCCGGCTGGGCCCGCTCCCAGCCCGCCGGTTTCAGTCTGGCCCGCTTGGACGCGGGCCGGTTCGTCCGCCTCGGACGCGGCAACCGCCGCGTCCCCTCCGTGTCACGCGGCTGGCTCAGTCGGCCGCTGACCCCGCACGCGCCCCGCGGCCTGAGCGGTGGGTCCAGCTCACCACCGCTGCGCGCGCTGCCTCCCGCATGCGGCCGCCGTCGGTGCGCCGGTGGCCTCTTTTGCGGGCCACCGGACTCGCTCCGGTGGTCCGTTTTCTGATCCAGAAGAACGCTTGCGACCCTCGTGTCGCGTTCTTCATCTCCATGGGCTTGAATCCTCATTGCGACCCCCTTCTGCCGAAAAACGCTCGTTTGACGTTATCTCATGTGCCGCTTCGATCCGTCCGTCGCTGTCACCGTCGCACCTCCGCTAGGTCGTCACGAGGCTGGATCTTTGATTTGAGATCGTTGCGCTGTAAAACAGATGCACAACGATCCATTGTTAATAATCCTGCGAAGAACGCGCGGGTCAAAGGGGAGAGGAATACCAAACAACAAATCGAGAAACGAACCTCTGCCGTCGTTCGTCATGATGTTAATCCGCTCCTGTTGGAAGGACTAAGGAAACAAATCCAAACAAGAAGAAAAATCTCCAAGATCAAAACCTGCAGTAGAATCCCTCCCGCAAGGACGATCAAACTGCGAGTCAACCTGTTCGTGGGTTGATGCGCGTTCGTGGTTTAAAAATCAAGAACGGGAAAACAAAATCGAAATACAAACACCTTACATGGATTTGGTTCAACCATTGAAGAGATTTGTGTCGCCACCGTTCGTCGATCCTCAATCTTTGATTCGTTGGATCCACCGCTCTTCTGATCCAAGCTCCGATCTTGATTCGCCAAATTCGTTGGCGTTCGTTGTTGAGAGAGCCTCTCCTCTTTCTCTCAGAGTATTTCCAGGGTTATGGCAAAGGTCTTATTAAAAGAAAGATTCATGCCGCTTCAAAAATATTTTTATTTAAAATATTTTAATGACGTTTACGTCTAAAACCTAACTTATTTGTTTGGCCCGCGCCGGACGATGTTAGGCTCCGTCTAAGGTAAAGTCGCTATTCCGGAAGCAACGGTGCCCTCAGATTTTCGATCCGAGCACCCGTTTAGAAGATATTAAAGTTCAAAGTTCGCCGCCCGAGCGCTTTTTATTAAAAACTGAACTTTATTCAAAGATTCATTCCGGACACACCGGACCTAAGAATCGCACGCCGTCTCGTAATTTTCCCAATTTTTTTCTAAAAATAGACTTGGGAAAATCCGAGTCGTACACACTGCCTTTGAGATTTGACTAAAAACTCGAAAAACATCACCCTCCGGAATGGTGCATCAATGTTGCCGAGTTTGCCCATCAACTTCTTCTTTTCATGAGTTCTCTGACTCATTTACCAGACTTCTCCTCCTCGGATGTTCAATATACGCGACACCTTTTTTTAGAGTCTTCATTCCTCTTATAAACCGTCGGGTCTTTTGCTCTTGCTTTAGATAATGGGTTCAATCCCATGATTTTCCCCTTTCAAACTCTCCGAGAAGATCTTCAAATTTTCTGTTTGAATCCGCTGTGTCTTCTCCTTTCAATCAAAAACCTTTCCTTCATAAAGGAAACCTCATGCAGCATCTTGCTTCTCCGAAAATCTTGCTGCTTCCTTTATCAAGATATGGAGTCTAAATCTTTTCATTCAAATCTTCTCATTTAAGTCTCCATTTTAGTCTGCCATGTCTCTTCACAATATACTCCAAATATTTCTTCAGATCTATCGCCAATGATTGCACTTAAATACTCAATCTTTGACCATTGAATACGAAATGATTCAGTTTCAGGTTAATTTCTTATCGACTCTGCATCCATTGAGTAATGTTTCAAATTCCACCTCACGTAACCAATTTAAACATTTGTTGCTGCGACTATTACTTCACGAGTCTGTTTCACGCATCTTCACGCGCGTGTATCCTGTCTCTGTGATCAGTAACATTTTAGTTTCTACTCAATGCAACAATATTCACCCAGCTTCTACTCAGCGCAGCTTCCTCTGTGCAGATCTTACTCAATGCATCACCTCTGTTCTACTCCAAACATTCACGGCCGCTTCAGATCCACTTCACAATCAATTCATCATAAAGGCACAGTAGGTCCAAGTTTGAACTGTGATTATTTCCACAGAATATCATTGCCAATGAACATTTCTTTGCCATCCATGATCCGCAGAGCATTCTGGAAGAACATATCCACCGAACACTTCCACAGAACATATATTCACAGAACACTTGCATCCACCGGACATATCTCTGGCATCCACAGAACATATCCACTATTTCAGCACATATAAAATCCAATTTGAAGCATGGTCAGTTGAGACCTTCAACATAGATCATATCCCTTTCCTTGCACCACACACATTTTTCACAGAACATTCCTTGCTGGTCACAAAACATTATCTCTATATAGAACACATTGTCTGTTAATCACAGAACATATTCTGCAGCTTCACAGAATGTTTACCTCTAATCATTCACAGGGCTTTAGTGTACAAAACATACAACTTCAGTCATCATCACATAGCATTTCCGGGTCTTCACTTTCCTCTGCACATAGCTATGCACAAAACATATTCCTTCCAACAGCATAGAACATGTTCTGTTTCCAGTACAGAATATGTATTTCTTATATCCATTCTTCCTTGAACTGTGAGCTCCTTCAACTACATTTCATTAGGTTCACTGTTCCAAGCATAACCTTCATGCCATCATAACACAAGTTGATACATCCTCTTCATAGGTTGACACTTACTTTTCACGAGTTTACAAAAAATCCATCAAACCAATAATTCATTGGATCCAACAATCTCCCCCTTTGGATTTCGTTGTCAACCTCTGTGTCAAATTCTTCTTCCCCTTTGACATAGACATTCAAAGTTCCCTCTGATTTCTCAATTTCAGCTCAAACCATTTTTATCAGATGAACAACGATTCCCCATCATTATCTCGCAGCACACTTGAGTCAAAGCTTGGTGTGAGAAAAAAGGGAAAATGATTTTGAATTCAAAGCATTTCCTAATTTCATATCTCAAACACTTCTGTTGCTGTGATAGTTATCTACTTTTGTACTGATGACAGATGGAAAACTCTTAATTTGATGCTCCAAGGAGCTTCTTTCACTTCTTCATCCAAGCCTCTTCGCTCCGATCTCCTCTTGACAGAATTGGATCCATATCCCCCATTGTTTGATAATGGAAGGATCTAAAAATGCCCTGCAGAAGAAATGTGCAAATACATTCCAAATGTTAGGGAATGAACATATTTATACCTTGAGTGCCATACGCGTCATCTTCTGCCAAGCTCCCCCTTGGTCAGATAATTACTTTATTTTTCAGAATCTCCCCTTCTATAAGATGATTCATTAACCCCAATAACTTTCTCTTACTGCAATTTCTTCCTTCTGATATTCAATGGTCTTCATGGGGAGAGGGGGTCCTTCAGTCTTCCTTGTTTTGAAGAAAGTGATTGAGTTTTAGAACTCAACCGGTACTGTGCATCTCCAATATTCTTGCTCTTCTCAAGCTTAGGCTACTTCCTCACAGTTGCATGTCTCTGATGCACACCACTCAGGCACATTTCCATCTTTCTTACCTCTGAATTCATATTTCATCTATCATTATCCTCTTGAGATTGACCTGAGGATCTTTTTTCAGTCCTGAATTTCTTTTTGATCACCCATAACAGATTGCTCCATCTGTTGTTCATGCAATCTGCTCTTTGTTGCATCACCTTCACTTTGCTCAGATCCATTTTCTTCTTCTGACAACACATCTCCATCTCTTGGTATGCCCTAAGTGTTTGTTCATGCTTCTGATTCTTCCATAACAACTTCTTTTCCTTCAAAGACATTGGTTGTGCATGAACAACCATGTAAACTTTCTTCTTATTTACTTCAACACCATACTCCTCTTCAACTAATCCATGAAACCTGTTTCTCATTAAAACATATCCTCCATTGTTTACATATGAATTTCCATTGTTCATCCAAGCTGAATTTTTCTTGCAACTTCCTGCATGCATATTGGCCTTATATCTATTATCAGTAGGGAAAATTTGTTAGCATAAGAATCATATCTCCTTTGTTGTGGTCTATGGCGCGCTTGTGTAGATGATCTTCCCACTTTACAACATGAGATAAATTCCAAGGCATCATTGCAAGAACTTACAGTGTCCATGTCTTGAACAGAAGAAACACATGCTTCAATAGCTTTTATTCTAAATTCCTCTGCTAGAGTCATAATGAAAATTCTTCTTTGCTCTTGAGTTCCATTGTGTAGTCCTTTTATACTGCACTTTTGAATGCCACGCTTCTCCTCTGTTCATTTGCTTCTTGATGATACCAGAAGATTTCTTTTCAGATTGTGATGAATTACAATCATAACCAAGACCAGTTTTTCCCATGCAATGAGTTTTTTGGCTTGTTAAACATTCTCCTAGCTTCTTGAAGTTTCAACAAACTTAAACTGAGTTTGTTTGTTTATTGTCATGACTTCTTCAATTGGATTCTATTAGAATGGAGGAGCCTGTAACCCAATACCCAAGACATCCTCCTAAGGGTGGTCTTTGTGTTTATTTATAGAGAATAATAATGATAACACAATACGAAAGTCCGATGTGGGACTGGACTACCCCCTCTCAAGCCAGGTCTACCTAGCTTGGATACATGATTAAATAAAACAAAATCAAAGACACTCCTAACACCCCTCCTCAAGATGGCCGTACCTAACTTGATTACATAACAAGACTAAATATAAGAAAAAAATCACCCCCCTCAAGTTAGGTCTACCTAGCTTGGATACACGATTAAAGAAAACAAAATCAAAGACACTCCTAACATCTCTCCTCAAGATGGACGTACCTAACTTGATTACAGAACAAGATTAAACATACGAAAATAATCATCCGTTATCGCAACTCCCCCTTAGATGAAGTAGATGAATGATGCTGCTGAAAAAGATGTGCCAATTGAGGAACAACGCCCATAACGCGGAACCAATAAGAATAGTTGGAAATAGAATACACCGGAAAGAATAGTTGGATCGTGCTCGATAATAATAGCCAGGTCGAGAGCACTTGGGCATACAATAATAGCATGTGACAGGGCATCGATTGGATGTCCGGTAGGACTAGCTGGATCACGTCAAGATATATAGGAATAACACGCAACTGTGCAGTGAGATGACAACGAGGGTGATGCTGGATGGGAAGAGGAGGGGGTCAGACAACCAAATCCGATGACGAAGCCTGTGTGTCAAGGGTGAGAAGGCGGCGAGAGGTGCCAGGGTGTTTGGTTGGAAGAGGCACAGTGATCGACAGTGAACGAGAGGGTGCTGGGTGGGCAGAGGAGGGGGTTGGACAACTAAATCCGATGACGAAGCCTGCGTGTCAAGGGTGAGAAGGCGGTGAGAGGTGCCAGGGTGTTTGGCTAGAAGAGGCGCGGTGGTCAGCAGTGGACCGGAGGGCGCTAGGTGGTGCGCATGGTGAGGGACAAAAGGAGGCGCCATAGTGAGAATAGGCGCCGAGAGGACAATCTAGAGAAGCGGCACCGGCCTGGGTTGCCTGATGTCAGCGAACGCTTTGTGCTGGAGAAACCGGAGGAACGCCATAATAGGGAAGCCGCACCATCAAAGGTCACATCTGGAAGAGGGATCCACGCCTTGTGTTGTGGTTGAGAGCAACAGGGGGGGTGCACCGGTGGGGATGTTGAAGGCAGGAGCCCACCGCGATCGGAGAAAGGAGGCGTACAGGATCTGGTGCAACAGGGTGGGGGCGTTGCAGTAGAGGCTCGCACTGACCTCGATAGAGTGGAGTAGTGTGCATTGGCTGGTCGACGTAGCAGGGGGTGCATGATTGGAGAAGGGTGTGCCGCTGCTGCAGGAAGACGAGGGGAGGGCGGGGCATGAATGGGATGTGCGGGGAGGGCTTAGGGGCGGTGGCAGATGGGTAGGGCCGGCTGGCCATGGCCCCCCCCCCCCCCCCGAGTCGAACCCTAGGCGGGAAGAGGAGGGGGAAAGAGTTTAGGTTTGAGATCCTGCTTCGATACCATGTTAGAATGGAGGAATCCGCAACCCAATACCCAATATATTCTCCTAAGGGAGGCCTTGGTGTTTATTTATAGAGAATAATAATGGTAATACAACACTAAAGTCCGATGTGAGGCTCGACTAAACACACACATTAACAATTTCAGTTTCACTTCAAGCTCCAACAGCTTCATGTTCAATATACTCTTCTCATCCATAACTGTTATTAGGTCTTCTTCAAACTGCTTTTTGAGTGCAATGATATTGGCTTCAAGATCATTTTACATTTTGATCTTTTCTACCAGTTGAGCAGTGAACTCATTTGTCTTCATCTTCATCTCTTTTCTTTCAGCTTCCAACTGCTGAACTTTCTCTTGCTGAGTTGAGCACATATCTTCTTTTCTTGAACACCACTGCTATAATCACACCTCTTTATTTGATATTCTGTTGCAGCTGTCATGTCATCTTCCTCCCCATCGTACTCTCACAATATGAAATTGAATTCTCCATTTCCAAATTTAAGCCAGTTAGACTTCCACCTTCAAGTATGCATTTATTTTTGTTATCCAAATTTGGTTCTTCATTGATATTGATTTATGAAGCAATAAATTTCCCTTCTTTTGATTCACGTCCTTCATACAACTCCATCAGTTCTTGCCACATGTCCTTGGCAGTTACACAATGCATGATTTTTCTATGCACATTCTCTGTCAATACTTTAATGCTTTCTTGGCTGTAACATCAAATCTAACTGTTTTTAATCTACTTCATTAACCACTGTTCCATTCCATACTCTCAACACAAAACCATTTAGCATTGTTCCATGTGCGATTTTATTTGTGAGTTTCCAAATATGACAGATATTTGGCTTTCCAGGTACTGAAAGATTTACCATTGAACTTGGGTCTTCTTCTTTTCCTTCAAACAACGTGCTTGATCCCTTGACTTCCTCCCTTCAAACTCTTTGAAAAGATCTTCAAATCTTCTGTTTGAATCCATTGCATCTTCTTCTTTGACTTCGGTCAATTTTTTTCTTCAGATTGGAAACCTCTTGCACATCTCGCTTCTTCTAAAATCTTGCTGCTGCTTCTATCAAGATATGGAAACCAAATCTTCTCATTCGAATCTCCATTTTAGCCGGCCATATATTCTGAATATTTCTTCATTTCTATCATAGATGTTTGCCCTTAAATGCTCAATTTTGATCGATGAATATGAAACAATTCAATTTCAGGCACTTTGTTCCATGACAGACACTATCAAGGTGCTCTGCTAGTGAAGTACGAAACCTGTCCCTTACCTGTACCATGAAAGACAACGTCTGCATATGCAACGGGGTGAGTATAATAACCCAGTAGGCAACCCCAAGAGACTTTTCCCACATGCCCACTAAGACCAGAATCATGTTAGCTCACAGTTTTATAAAACAGAAGGAGTCTCAAAAGCAGTTTAAAGCAGTATATACAAGTATAAACAGTTCAACAGATTTTACTGAAACAGTTCTAAACCAGAAATCCAGTAATCAAAACATTTTTTCCCAAAATAAACTTTTCTTTTAAAAACAGCACAAACAGTTTATCTAACATTAATTCCATAATCCCCCACACGCACCCGTGCAAGCCCAGACCTCCCAAAACGGTCCTGTGATCATGGTGACTTCCGTCCATGATCCATACACTGATAGTTCATCTGAAACAACTCTCTCACACACACATGCCCGTGCATAACCTGGACCTCCCAAAACGGTCCTGTGATCATGGCAACTTCCATCCATGATCCAATTTCCCGATGCACAAGAACACACGCAACCCAAACCATGTCATGAACACCCACCAAAACCCTCTATTTTATCAAAAGCTTCCCTTTTTGAGACCATCAATTTCAAATCCGTGTGGTGTCCCCCACACCCCCAAAACCAAGAACGAAAACATGAGGAAAAACTGGCAGAGATTCAGTAGAGTTTTGGCGATCAGCTTTATTCAAACCAAACAGAATCAATTAGTGGCATGAAAGCCATCACATTCCAAGAAAAAGTGGAAGGAGGGAAAAGCCGCCTACCCCGGATTCGTTTGGCACAACAATTCTTAGGCGGACTGGGAAGGAAAAAACCACCGATTCTCATTAGTTTCTCCTTATTTTTCATTAAAAAGCATGCTGTAAACGAACTGGGAAGGAAAATAACCGATTTTATGCAAAAGCAGGGACTCTTACGCAACAGGGGTGTGCTGCGGTAAGGTAGTTCGCTTTACCTTTATGCAGTGAATGAATTCTTGGATGACCTTTATGCAGGTTATAAAAACCACGAGCTACCTTTACGTAGCTAGTTCAAAACACAAGCTACCTTTACGTAGCTTTAGAAAACTCGGACTTACCCTCATGTGAGGAGAAACTTACTTATACGTAGCAAATGAAACCCATTGCTTACCTTTACGCAAACTATGGGAGAAGGGGCTCGCCTATATGTAGCCTAAATAAAAAATGACCTACCGACACACAGGGGGGGGGGGGTCGCTTAAGGGTAATAGAAAATTTTCTATTTAAAAAAAACCATTTCCAAGACTTCAAAATTACTTCTAGCCCTTATAAAATTATTTTAAAACAACTTATACTATAAAATATGAGGATAATTCCAAACATAACCAAAATTCTTGATTAAACTCAATAATATAGGTTTTTCTTTAAAACTTTATTATTATTCCCAAAATTTTCGAATTACTCTTAAAATATTAAATCACTTTAAAACTCCCAGATTAATTTCTAACTTTCCAAAATAGATTTTAAAACTTTAAAATCACTTTGGTACATTGCAAACCCATCTAAAAACAACTATAGCTTTACGAAAAATCCTTTCGAATCAGTGGTCACCTCGGAATGAAAAAAGAGGAAACTCGGGGATATTGTGGACCTTTGCTTCAGATCTCAGTCGGACTTCTTTGCTCCTCCTCGAATCTCTGTCGGGCTTCTTGGTTGCTGCCTGAACCACTTTCTTCTTTGTTGTTGCGTCTTTCTGTTTTTAGTATTTTGAATTCGTATGCCAACTTGAGGGGGGAGTATTAGGGGTTTTGGATGTTTCTTTTTGTTTTGTTATGTATCCGAGTTATAAACCTAGTTTGAGGGGGAGTGCTAGAAGATGTGAGTCCCACATTGGAGTTTAAGTATTATGTTTTCTTTATTATTCATTATAAATAAACACTATGACCTTCCTCTGAGGCATCTTGGGCATCGGATCATCGCTTCTCCATTCTAATAATGCTTCAAGTGTTAATTGAATACGGAAGGGGGATTCTTTGGTGTGAACCGCTGCTGAAATAGTTATTGTTTGTTGCTGTTTTGTTGTGTTTATCCTTGCTGTGGTTAGAGTGGTCTTGGTTGTGGGTTGTTATGTTTGGTATTGGGTGGCGGTATGAGATGGCTTTGTGGTAGAGGTTGGGTTAGTATATTGTTGTTGTGGCTGGTTTGACATGGTTGATGTTGAAAGGAAGTGGTTTGCATTGTGGGTGTGGTGTCTGTTGGCTGGAATTGTGTGGTGGAGTTTAACATCTCGACCCCGGCCCATTGACTTGGCAGGACCGAGGTGTCACTAATTTTAGGTCCATCCCCGGACACCAAAGATTTTGCCATGGGTATATGAAATCGTTGTGGGGCGATTTACCCTCGTACACGACATAACCTGTAACAGGTAACCACAATTGTATAAAATAGATAAACATGATGCGTGAGAGAAAACTAGCCAATTAGACACCAATAAAACCACAAGATAGTAATCGGAGACGCAACGTAAACAGTACAACCAAAAGCGTTCATATAAAACCAAATGACAAGATCTGGGTGTCGACTGTGGCATTGCACTCGACTTTGCACCACGACTAACTCCATGCTCCAACGTCCAACAACAATGACTAGTGGCATCAAGGTGCTTCGCTGGCAAAGTAAGAGACCTTTCCCTTATCTATATCATGATAAACAACGTTTGCATACGCACCAAAGCGCATATGCAGAGGGTGAGTATACAACCGAGTAGACAATCCGCCAGACTTTCTACTGATAGAGTCAGAGATTTGGAATAAGGGTAAAAGTGTCATAGAAGTAAGGGAGTCTGTTTGGGGGGGCATTTGGGTCCATGTGTAAGAAATTGAAGGGGATCCCGTCCAGTGGAGTAGGCGCATTGCTGACTCTCTTCCAGCGCCGCCACACACTGCATTTCTCACCCAGTGCCGCCGCGACCTCCGTCGCTTCAATGACCTGGTCTCCTCACATCGGAACACGAGCTACCTACATCTAAAGACAAAGGGCAACGACAGTGTTCCGTTTATAACTTTTGACGGCTTTAGGCCGCTGCTATTCGTTTTCTAATCATTTGGATCTTCTCCGTTGTTTCAGGGACAAGATTGGGTCCGATCAGAGAGGTTTCGCCGGTCTCTACCCAACAAAGTGGAGATTGACATGTTCTGCTGTACGATGTTTCAAATAGAGCCATATGTATCAACGCCTGATAATTGTTATTATAGAAAAATTCCACTAATGACAAATGATCCTCTGATGAACCACTAAAGTCCACACACATACTCTTAGCATGTCCTCCGAAGTCTGAACAGTATACTCAGACTACCTATCGGTTTGAGGGTGGTAGGCCGTGCTCATGGTCAACTGGGTCCCAAGGGCTTGTTGCAGAGACTGCCTAAATCATGAGGTAAATCTAGGATCTCGGTCACAGACAATTGAAACCGGTACTGTCACGACCCGCCTTCACCAGAAGGAGGGAAGAGTCAGCAGATTGCCAGACCCTTCCTTCTTTATGTTGAAGGAGAGATAATGACCCCCGAGACCCGCCTTCAATAGGTCTCGGAGTGGCGACTAGCACCAAGGGTATAGAAATTACACACAAATGGAAGACATTACCCCTTTTTGTTTTATAGGATCGGGAGATAAGAAGATGAAACCCAACAACACCAAGGTAAAAGAAAAGTAAAGCCAAAAGTAAACCATTCCCACATGCATGTTCCAAAAGTAAAAGCCACAAGGTACAAAAGGTGACTATAAAGGTAAGTACCAAAGGAAGAAAAACAACAACTGTAACTGCCCCAAAGGTCCGAGCTAGTATGGTCCTGCGCGATCCCCGAAGTCCTTCTGGAAACCTGAAAACAGTTTTATATACGTAGGGTGAGCATACAAGTACACTCAGTAGGTAAAACCAAAGACTCTCGTGCACAAGTGGGGGAACGTACTAAAGTCCCGTGAGAAAAGGAGTAAGCCAAACACCTATCAAGGTAAACTATCCACCCAAGCCTCACCAAAGCATACTCCCCAAATAACGCAAGTCAAGTAATATATATAATAAGAGCACATCGATGTTTGGGTACCCCGCGCCACTTTCCCACTGGTTATTGAGACATCCTACGCATGGAACCAATCCCGCCATTCTCACCACAATCCCACTGCCACACCCGCCCGCACACACCTGGGCCACAACCACACGCAGTCCCACTGCCGAATTCCGCCCGCACACACCTGGGCCACAACTGTCACACGTAACCACGCTTGCAAACACCTAGGCCAGAACAACCACCACTACGCCCGAAGACACCTGGGCTAGAAGATCCACTGCCACGCCCGAAGACACCTGGGCCTCATCCCGAAGACACTTGGGAAACCACCTGCCGCACACACCTGGCCAACCACCACACTACCCCGCCCGATGGTTCTTGGGCTAATAATGGACCTCAGGCCATCACAGCCTGCCCGAAGATACTTGGGCTATCCGGGAAAAGGAGAAAAAAATGAGCTAATAACCAGCCACTAATAATAGTGTTGGGCACTAAGTGCTCAACATGGGTGGGGCGCGAATAAGAAACACAAAACTACAAGTATATAAGTATAGGTAACAAGCACTCACCCAAAGTTTAGGTTTTTCCTCAGCTAGCCTAAAGGACACAACCAACACCCAAGTCCGAGTCACGACTCTCACCAACAAAACCCATTTGTCCCATTCTTGTTTCATGTTCAGTAATAATGTTCAAATAACTATTGGGCAACTAAACCATAAGCATAACCAAGGAAAAGAAACCAGCCGAACGTCAACTAAGCATCCACACCCGGTTTTCTTGTAAAGTCACAACAAGGAAAAGTGAGAACCCGCGAAGTACTGGAACCAGACAACCCCGAGACACTGCCCCGTGTCCCCTCCCCCAAAAAGGTTTTTCATCAACAGATGATCCCACCCCAATTCGTGATATAACAAGGTAACCACCCGGCCACAAAACTCACAACCACCGAATCCGTAACAACAGGGAATCCCATTCCCAATTTCACAACCACCGAGAGTATAAAAATAGGGGATCCCATCCCCTCCCACATCTCCAGCAACCGGCCCGTGGAAGAACAAACAAACCACTACCATCAAGCAAAACAGGCCCATGCGGTATTTTCAGATTTAAAAGATTTTACACGCTCCATGATTTCAATTTTCGTGTGTTTTAACCGGGGGTTATCACAGAAGGGTTGATCCTGGTGCTTTCAATTTATTCAGCCGGGTATACGTGATTAACCGATTTACTTTTCACAGCAGGAGTTTACAATTTCAAAACAAGCCATTTAAAACACTACGAGGGGTTCATTAGTGCACAGACAATGACCACCAACGGCCTCGATTTTCAGAAGGCGTAAGCCAGCATAACTCAGAAAGATGATCATAATATAAACAACATCAACGATCACAACCCCCCTTCATTCTTTATAGAATCCGTTCATTATCTTTATTTAGGTCTGGTTTATCCAAGTCTACGGAAACAAAAGCACGCCCACCCCGCATGATACACAAAAGAGAGAGACGAAGGAGAAAAATTCCCTACTTGTTGATAGACGATCGACGCTTAGGCCGGGCGCGGAACTTTACGCATAACGATGCGGCTCGCCCGATGCACCAAAAGCTGTTCGTGAAAAGCCGCGATCGAGGAAAGAAGAAACCATGCCTAACCCTTTAGTTTATAAGGGCTGCGGACGGTTGAGATAAGAACGCGAAACCGCCTAAGGCGCGGGGTCGTGGGTTGGCCACGCGACCCCACACGTCATTAAAGGGGTCGGGTGGTTTAAACCGACGCATTAATTCATTAATTAATTAATTAAAACATTCACGCGCGTTACCGGGCTTTAAAACACGCTTAAAGGAGTCAAAATTGGGTTTAAAACCCTAATTGCGCAAGAAGGAACGCCACTGGAAAGAACCCGCGTGGTAGGCCAGAGCCACCGGTGGCTGAGGGCTACCGGTGGGTGATGGCTACCGGTAGGCTGCAGCTACCGGTAGGCCGAGCCACCGGTAGGCTGCAGCGACTGGTAGGCCGAGCTACCGGTAGGCTGCAGGTACCGGTAGGCCAAGCTACCGGTAGGCTGCAGCTACCGGTAGGCCGAGCTACCGGTAGGCTGCAGCTACCAGTAGACCGAGCTACCGGTAGACAGAGCCACCGGTAGCTGCAGCTACCGGTAGACCGAGCTACCGGTAGACAGAGCTACCGGTAGGCTGCGGCTACCGGTAGACCGAGCTACCGGTAGGCCTACTACCGGTAGGCTAAGGCTACCGGTAGGCCTACACCACCGTGATTCCCAGACCAGAAAACCCAACACGAGATTTTCACAAAGTAATGGACCCCAAAACCCGAGCCATTACACCAGATACCTCTTAAACGATTCTCGTCCTCGAGAATCAAACAAACCAGAAGGAAAGAGAGGGTCCGAACAACCACCTCGAAAGATACCTCTTAGGAGTGAACCCATGCTAACTAAAAACACTTCCCTGTCAAGAACCAAGCAACATACCATGCCAAACTGCCCAGACATGTGGGTTGGGGGTCTCCTCCACCATGTCAAGATATTATCCGCTTTGGGCGGCACTGACTCGCCCACATAGGTTTAATCGCATCCACCTTAATGCGTCTTGATTAGGGGTCGGGTCCTCTCCTCCCCCATAGCCAAAAGGGCAAAACGTTCTATTACAACAGGTACAACAAAGAACAAAATCTCAAAACAACTCTGGGTACTGGGTACGCATCTGTGCTTCCCTCTCCCACGTACTCTCCTCAAGCCCACCATGTCTCCACAACACACGAACCAAGGGAATTGGTTCGCCCACGAAGCACCTTCTCCTTGCGATCCTCGATCATCACTGGTCTCTCCACAAAAGTCACGTCGTCCTCGATGTCCAGCTCACCCCAATCAAGGACGTGTGAATCGTCGTGTAGATACCGGCTGAGCTGAGACACATAAAAGACATCATGTATCCTCAATAGCGGCGGTGGTAACGCTAGCTGATAAACCACTTCGCCGACCCGCCGCAACACTTCGAAGGGTCCGATGAACTTGGGAGAAAGCTTACTCCCCTTGCCGAACCTCCGCTGCCCACGCTGAGGGGAGACCTTCAAGAACACGTGGTCTCCAACCTCAAATTCCAAGGGCCTCCTCCTGGTATCAGCATACGACTTCTGTCGATCCTGGGCCGCCTTCATCCTTTCCCGTATGAGCTGAACCTTCTCTGTCGTGCTCTGCACCACTTCCGGGCCAAGGATGCCTGCCTCTCTTACTTCGGTCCAACACACAGGTGAACGACATGACCTCCCGTAAAAAGCTTCAAACGGGGCCATACTGATGGTAGAGTGGTAGCTATTATTGTAGGCAAACTCTACCAGATGCAAGTATCGCACCCATGATCCCCCTGAGTCCAGAACACATGCCCGCATCATATCCTCCAAGGTCTGGATGGTGCGCTCTGTCTGCCCATCTGTCTGGGGGTGGAAAACAGTGCTAAGGCGTAGCTGGGTGCCAAAAGCATGCTGCAAACTCCTCCAGATTCGTGAGGTAAAACGTGCATCCCTATTCGAGACTATAGACCTCAGAACGCCATGCAACCGCACCACCTCATCCACGTACCTTCGCGCCAAAGCATCTACTGCACTCGACTCCCTGATCGCCAGAAAGTGAGCCGATTTCGTCAACCTGTCCACTACCACCCAGATGGCGTCGTATCCCCCTTGGACCTTGGGTAGTCCCGTGACGAAATCCATCGAGATGTTGTCCCACTTCCACTCGGGGACATATAGAGGCTGCGGTAGCCCGCCTGGAACTCGGTGTTCAACCTTCACTTGCTGACACACTAAGCACTTGACCACAAACTCTGCCACCGCTCGCTTAACTCCGGGCCACCAAAACTGCCCCTTCAGTCCCTGGTACATCTTGGAAACTCCTGGGTGTACTGCCAGGGGTGAGTTGTGGAACTCACTGAGAACCTTGCCGCGCATCGCCTCCGGAACAAACAACCTTCTCTGGAAAAGCATCCGGTTCTGACCATCCTCTGTCCATCCTTCCAGAGCATTTCCCTGGTCAACTCGGTCACGCATCACTTCGCACTCCGGGTCTCCCCACTGAGACTCCTCCACTTGCTGAAACAGAGATGACTGCACTGTCATCTGATATAGGCAGCCTCTACTGCTATCCATCCTCGCATCCAGGTGTAAAGCAGCCAACTCCTCCATCGCCTTCCAGGCGTCCGCCGACTCTCGGACCGCATCCTTCTGCGTCCTTCTGCTCAAGGCATTGGCCACTACATTGCCCTTGCCCTCAGTATAAGAGATCTCGAAGTCGTAATTCTGGAGGAACTCCACCCATCTTCGCTGTCGCAAGTTTAGGTCCCGCTGGGAGAAGATATACCTCAAGCTTTTGTGGTCCGTGAAGACCACTAAGCGTTCTCCGATGAGGTAGTGCCGCCATAACTTCAGCGCAAAAACGACCGCTGCAAGCTCCAGGTCGTGGGTGGCGTAATTACGCTCATGAGGGCGTAGCTGCCTGGACCCATACCTTGTTGCTGCATCAACACACATCCCAGACCCTGTCCTGAAGCATCATAGAATACCTCATAAGCCGCCCCTTCTTCTGGTAATCTCAGCACTGGGGCACTAACCAACTCCTTCAGATAGCTGAAGGCTGACTCGCACTGCTCGCTCCACACGAAAACTTGGTCTTTCTTGGTAAGGGCTGTCAAAGGGGCTGCTACTCGGGAAAAGTTGGGTACGAACCTCCGATAGTAACCTGCCAGCCCGAGAAAACTACGGACCTCTGCCACATTCTTGGGTGCTGCCCAAGAAACAACTGCCTCAACTTTTGACGGGTCCACCGCTACCCCCTGCTCGGAAACCACGTGCCTGAGGAAGTGCACTTCTCGTGTCCAAAACTTGCATTTCGACAACTTCCCATAGAGCTGATGCTGTCGGAGGACCTCCAAAACCGTCCTCAGGTGCTCTGCATGGTCCTCCTCTGATCTAGAGTAGACCAGGATGTCGTCGATGAACACAACTACGAACCGATCTAGGTACTCCCGGAAGATGGAGTTCATAAGCCCCATGAACACAGCTGGGGCGTTCGTAACGCCGAAGGGCATAACCACGAACTCGAAGTGTCCATACCTGCATCTGAACGCCGTCTTCGGGATGTCGCCCTCCTTCACTCTCAGCTGGTGATACCCAGACCGCAGGTCGATCTTCGAGAACCATCCTGCCCCTTTCAGCTGGTCGAAAATATCGTCTATCCTCGGAAGAGGGCAGCGATTCTTGATCGTCACCTGATTCAGCCTCCTGTAGTCTATGCACAACCTGAGGCCACCATCTGCCTTCCTTGCGAACAAGACTGGAGCGCCCCACGGTGACGCACTCGGGCGAACATAACCCCTCTTCATCAGATCGTCAATTTGGATCCGCAACTCCCGCAGCTCTGAAGGTGCCATTCGGTACGGAGCCATCGAGATCGGACGAGCGCCGGGCTGCAGGTCTATCCCGAACTCGATATCACGTTGAGGGGGTAGAGTCGTCACCTCCTCAGGGAAGACGTCCATAAACCCACGAACGATCTCTAACACTTCCACCATTTCAGCATCTACTGACCCTACTGACAGCTCAGCTAGCAAGGAGAGGAGGGGTTCCTCTTGCCTGTCGCCCTTCTGACTGCTCCGCTTGCCGGTGAAAACAACACGTCGGCCGCCCAAGTCTGAGAACACGACCCTTCCTCGGAAACAGTCGATGACGACACACACCGAGAATAGCCAATCGATGCCTAGGATGACATCGTATGACTATATCTGTAGCAGAAGAAGATCCCTAACTGACTGATGTGGCCCTATCATCAGTCTGCATCCCCGACAAACAAACAACAAGTCGGTCTGACCCCCGACTGGTGTGCTCAACACCAGGGGCACTGGGAGTCTCTCGGCATCTAGACCCAAAGCACGAGCTAGACTGGGTGCAACAAAGGAGTGAGAAGCTCCGGTATCGAACATGGCATAAGCAAGGGTACTAAAGAAACTGATCGTACCTCGAACAACCTCCGGCCCTGCTGGAACTGCTGCCTCTGCGGCGTGTAACTGTCCACGCCCAGCTGGATCCCCTCTCGTGACACTCCTCCTAGAGCATGCATCATCTCCACCACTTCGGCCTTCTTCTGGACCTCCAAGTACGTCGGAAGGTAAAGAGGGTAACAACATACTAGAGGGAGGGTCGGAGCGCCTCCTCCAAACGTCTTGCCCGAGACTTCTCGTCGGGAAAGAGGTCCGGAGCAAAACGTAGGAGGTCATTGAACTTGATCCCTAGCTCCCTCACGGACATACTCCCCTGCTGGAGGGAGAGTAGCTCCTATCTCTTTTCCGCCTTCATCGTCGAAGAGAGGAATTCCGCCCGAAACTCTCTCTCGAAATCAGCCCATGCCACCTCAGCCTCTCTCCTCTCCCCTAGGTAAAGCGTCCACCACTGACGCGCCGCTCCCCACATCTGGCTGACGGCCAGAGGAACCCAGTACTCGGTCGGGGCCCGAATCAGGCCGAAAGCTATCACTAGCTCCTCTAGCCAGCCTTCCGTCTTCATGTCAAAGGTGCTGCCCTCATACTTCTCGAGGGTCTGTCCCTGGAAGGCCCGAAGAGTCCTCTGCCACTGGTCGTCCTCCTTTTCTCGGTCAGCTCTCTGTCGATCGGCCAAGGTAGTCTGCGGGGCCTCGATCGCCTGTACCACACGCGGTCGCCTTCCAGGTGCCATAACTGCAAGGTAAACAATGAATGCCTAAGCCCAAGTAGTGCAGAATATTGTCTTTAAAACTTCTTAAGCTTTTCGTTTATTCTTAATTCCCAAAACACCCCAGAAACATGAGAACACAAGTCGTTATGATGCATGTACCTTTCCTAGGGTTTCTGCCCTGCAATCAGCGTGGCATCACTTGGTCGTTCGGTAGGTCCAGAGTCCTTGCGTCGGATCACGGGGGGCCCTAAAATCCCGTGTCCTAGCCGGTCTTCCCTGGCCTAATTCACGCACCGAGGTCACCCAACACTGTTGCCCTACCATCCCATGCAATCCTCACTGTGCCTAACTCCAGACTCCATCCTATCTCTCAACCATCACCTCTGATACCATTCTGTCACGACCCGCCTTCACCAGAAGGAGGGAAGGGTCAGCAGATTGCCAGACCCTTCTTTATGTTGAAGGAGAGATAATGACCCCCGAGACCCGCCTTCAATAGGTCCCGGAGTGGCGACTAGCACCAAGGGTATAGAAATTACACACAAATGGAAGGCATTACCCCTTTTTGTTTTATAGGATCGGGAGATAAGAAGATGAAACCCAACAACACCAAGGTAAAAGAAAAGTAAAGCCAAAAGTAAACCATTTCCACATGCATGTTTCAAAAGTAAAAGCCACAAGGTACAAAAGGTGACTACAAAGGTAAGTACCAAAGGAAGAAAAACAGCAACTGCAACTGCCCCAAAGGTCCGAGCTAGTATGATCCTGCGCGATCCCCGAAGTTCTCCTGGAAACCTGAAAGCAGTTTTATATACGTAGGGTGAGCATACAAGTACACTCAGTAGGGAAAACCAAAGACTCTCGTGCACAAGTGGGGGAACGTACTAAAGTCCCGTGAGAAAAGGAGTAAGCCAAACACCTATCAAGGTAAACTATCCACCCAAGCCTCACCAAGGCACACTCCTCAAATAACGCAAGTCAAGTAATATATATAATAAGAGCACATCGATGTTTGGGTACCCCGCGCCACTTTCCCACTGGTTATTGAGACATCCTACGCATCGAACCAATCCCGCCATTCTCACCGCAGTCCCACTGCCACACCCGCCCGCACACACCTGGGCCACAACTGTCACAGGTAACCACGCCTGCAAACACCTAGGCCAGAACAACCATCATCACGCCCGAAGACACCTGGGCTAGAAGATCCACTGCCACGCCCGAAGACACCTGGGCCTCATCCCGAAGACACTTGGGAAACCACCTGCCGCACACACCTGGCCAACCACCACACTACCCCGCCCGAAGGTTCTTGGGCTAATAATGGACCTCAGGCCATCACAGCCTGCCCGAAGATACTTGGGCTATCCGGGAAAGAGAGCAAAAAATGAGCTAATAACCAGCCACTAATAATAGTGTTGGGACCATGAAATGGGGGTGTTCGGCACTAAGTGCTCAACATGGGTGGGGCGCGAATAAGAAACACAAAACTACAAGTATATAAGTATAGGTAACAAGCATTCACCCAAAGTTTAGGTTTTTCCTCACCTAGCCTAAAGGACACAACCAACACCCAAGTCCGAGTCACGACTCTCGCCAACAAAACCCATTTGTCCCATTCTTGTTTCATGTTCAGTAATAATGTTCAAATAACTACTGGGCAACTAAACCATAAGCATAACCAAGGAAAAGAAACCAGCCGAACGTCAACTAAGCATCCACACCCGGTTCTCTTGTAAAGTCACAACAACAAGGAAAAGTGAGAACCCGCGAAGTACTGGAACCAGACAACCCCGAGACACTACCCCGTGTCCCCTCCCCCAAAAAGGTTTTTCATCAACAGAGGATCCCACCCCAATTCGTGATATAACAAGGTAACCACCCGACCACAAAACTCACAACCACCGAATCCGTAACAACAGGGAATCCCATTCCCAATTTCACAACCACCGAGAGTATAAAAACAGGGGATCCCATCCCCTCCCACATCTCCAGCAACCGGCCCGTGGAAGAAGAACAAACAAACCACTACCATCAAGCAAAACAGGCCCATGCGGTATTTTCAGATTTGAAAAATTTTACATGCTCCATGATTTCAATTTTCGTGTGTTTTAACCGGGGGTTATCACAGAAGGGTTGATCCTGGTGCTTTCAATTTATTCAGCCGGGTATACGTGATTAACCGATTTACTTTTCACAGCAGGAGTTTACAATTTCAAAACAAGCCATTTAAAACACTACGAGGGGTTCATTAGTGCACAGACAACGATCACCAACGGCCTCGATTTTCAGAAGGCGTAAGCCAACATAACTCAGAAAGATGATCATAATATAAACATCAACGATCACAGCCCCCCTTCATTCTTTATAGAATCCGTTCATTATCTTTATTTAGGTCTGGTTTATCCAAGTCTACGGAAACAAAAGCACGCCCACCCCGCATGATACACAAAAGAGAGAGACGAAGGAGAAAAATTCCCTACTTGTTGATAGATGATCGACGCTTAGGCCAGGCGCGAAACTTTACGCATAACGATGCGGCTCACCCGATGCACCAAAAGATATTTGTGAAAAGCCGCGATCGAGGAAAGAAGAAACCATGCCTAACCCTTTAGTTTATAAGGGCCGCAGACGGTTGAGATAAGAACGCGAAACCGCGTAAGGCGCGGGGTCGTGGGTTGGCCACGCGGCCCCACACGTCATTAAAGGGGTCGGGTGGTTTAAACCGACTTATTAATTCATTAATTAATTAATTAAAACATTCACGCGCGTTACCGGGCTTTAAAACACGCTTAAAGGAGTCAAAATTGGGTTTAAAACCCTAATTGCGCAAGAAGGAACGCCACTAGAAAGAACCCGCGTGGTAGGCCAGAGCCACCGGTGGGTGACGGCTACCGGTAGCCGAGCTACCGGTAGGCTGCAGCGACCGGTAGGCCGAGCCACCGGTAGGCTGCAGCTACCGTTAGGCCGAGCTACCGGTAGACCCAGCTACCGATAGGCTGCAGCTACCGGTAGGCCGGGCTACCGGTAGGCCGCAGCTACCGGTAGACAGAGCTACCGGTAGACAGAGCTACCGGTAGGCTGCGGCTACCGGTAGACCGAGCTACCGGTAGGCCTGCTACCGGTAGGCTAAGGCTACCGGTAGGCCTACACCACCGTGATTCCCAGACCAGAAAACCCAACACGAGATTTTCACAAAGTAATGGACCCCAAAACCCGGGCCATTACAGGTACCCCATGCAACTTCACCACCTCTCTAATATAGTGCTTTTCCAACTCATCAACCGAATTCGTTTCTCTGATTAGAACAAAGTGCGCTAACTTGGTAAGTCGGTCAACAATCATCCAAATGACATCGTTCTTTCGAAGTGTCTTCGGTAATCCGGTGAAAAAATCCATAGAAATCTGCTCCTATTTCCATTCGGGTATGGGCAGCGATTGCAACATGGCAGCTGGTCATTGATGTTCAGCCTTTACCTGCTGACAGGTTAGGCATCTTCCCACATACTCAACTACCCTTCGTTTTATGCCTGTTAGAGGTTAAGTTGATGTGAGTCCCACATCGGACTTGGGTATCATGCCATCTTTATTATTCATTATAAATAAACACCAAAGCCTCCCTTAGAGAGGTATCTTGGGTATTGGGTTACTGGATTCTCCTTTCTAACATGGTATCAGAACAGGTTCAACTCGAAACCCCTCCCTCTCGTATCCTCTTTGCCTAGATCTATTTTTATTCCCCCTCTAGGGGGGGTCCCATGGGCAGCGAGCCGTAATTCTCAGCCGCCGCCCCCTCCGCTCCTCCCCTTGTCGCGGGCACTTGCTGTGCGCCCCTATCTCCGACTGTCGTGCGCCCCCACCTGCGGTGACTCTCTGCGCCGCCCCTAAGCCGTATCTCCAGACGCGGCTCCCCTCCCCGACACTTCTGTCAATCGGCCACCCACCCTTTCGCGTCGCCCCGATCTGTGCGACAGCCCCACCACCGTGTGCGTCATCCCTCCCTGCGCGACGACGCCCTCTGAAATCGGTAGCGGTGGTGCTGGGAGCCCTAGCGTTCGGGTGGATGGTCGCCGAGCTCGCCTTCAAACCTTTTCTAGACAAGGCCTGTGTCGCCGTGGCCAAGTCTGACCTATCTCACGATCCAGACGATGAAGATGCAGATGTCGTTGCTGACCCCGATGGAGAACTTTGGTGCGAGCAGATGGACGGCGGTGACGGCGCGGATCTTCATTGAGGACCCGAGAAAAGCTATATTTTTCTAGGCGATCTTCACCGAATTTTCACCGCGTCCAGATGGTTTTTTTTTCCGCTTCCTTTTTTTGTTTTTTCCTCCTGTTTTGCTTAAGTTAAGGGGGGGGGGCAAAGAGGCATGATACATGGGGCTGCTGCCTCTGTGTCAGACCTCTTCATCGCTGCCTGGATCACCATCGGGCTTCTTCATCAACGCTCAGATTACCGTCGGGCTACCCGGATCACCGTTAGTCTTCCTCATCACCGCTCGGATCACCGTTCTTCTTTGCTGTTTGGTTTTTTGTATTTTTTTAGTTTTTTGGATTTGTATTTCAAGCTGCGCATGTCCAGCTTGAGGGTGAGTGTCAAAGATTCATTTTTGTTTTATTATGTATCCAAGCCAGGTACACCTAGTTTGAAGGGGGAGTGTTAGAGGTTAAGTTGATGTGAGTTACACATCGGACTTGGGTATCATGCCATTTTTATTATTCATTATAAATAAACATCAATGCCTCCCTTAGAGAGGTATCTTAGGTATTGGGTTACTGGATCCTCCCTTCTAACAATGCCCGACCACTAAAAATGGTTCTTCTTTGCATGATATATCTTTTGAATACCTGGGTGAACAACCCATTTTGAATGATGATATGCAGAAAGGATCTGTTCCTGACAAAGTGGTGGAACTGTATTTCGGTCTTGGAAGCGCAACACAAAGTTATCATTCATCGTCCATCCATCCATGGGCTCTGCACCATTGAGGTTTGGCCTAATGGTATGGCGGCTAGGGTCATACTGTTTAGCTTGTTTTACTCCACAAGTCAGGGATAAGTGTGACTAAAAAGAAGATGAGGACATCCTTGTATTCCGTACACTCCAAGTGCATGTCACCGATTACTCCCATTAGTTGTCACTGATTACGAGCTTCACTAACCACTTGGTTATAGGATTTAAGACTCGATGCATCAGCTACGGAATTTCCTTTCCCTAGTGTGTAAACCAAGTCAAAGTCAAACATCTAGATATATTCTATCCAACGTCGTTGCCTTATATTCAAATCTCCTTGTGAGAAGATGTATTTTAAGATTTTATGATCGGTATTGTTAGGAGTATGGGGGGTTGTCCACTGCTGTCCAGGTGTGGGCATTAGCAGTTTAGGGGCAGTTTGGTATTTTCCCTTTTATTAGTTTGTTATGTTGCCAGCTGTTGACAGCTGTAGTTGTAGGGTGTTGGCTGTCCTGGTGGAGTATAAAAAGGGGGTCCAGCAAGAGGGAGGAAGCACGAATCATTTTAGCAATTGCTTGGCAGCAGGTTCGCCGGTGGTCTCGGCTGGGCTCTCAGGAGGGTGGTCTTCTCCTGCGGGTTACTTCTTCTTTTTTCCCTTCCTTCTCTTCCTCCTCTTCCTCCTACCATTGTAGCTCTACTTTTGTTTTTGTTCAGCAGTTAATATACAAATTCTTCGGTTGTTTTCTCTCTCTCTCTCTTTCTCAATATTTTTACATAACAATTTGGCGACTCCGCTGGGGAAATCGCGTGAGAGAGAGATCGTTGCTGGGGATCGACTTTCGCCTGCTGGGGAAACACCTCCGCCGCTAGTGAAAATCGTTCGCAACAGTGAGTCGAACATCACTGGGGACAGCTGACGCTGGGGAATTGATGTGCGAGAGAGAGGATCTCTGCTGGAGAAACACCTTCACTGCAGAAGAAAACCGATCACAACAGCACAGTGAGGTCGTCGAGAGGAGAAGTCTGCAACGGATACTTAGAGAACCGAACGCAGCAGCAGGATGAGCGCTGCTGTGTAAGTTGCTGAGTGAAGCGCGCAGGGGAGCAGACACCGTGGAGAATCGAGCTGTTGTGCGAGTTTGTTGTTGCTGAGAAGTTGGCGCGCCAGGTAGGGAAACGTCGAGCAGTGTGTCACGACAGTTCAGGAAGAAACATACGAAGCGGGGGAAACACGTCGTAGCAGGAGACGCGTATGAGTCGAGAGCGATCGCCTGAAGCGGATGATGAGAACAGATAGAAGTGGACGATCGCGACTGGAGTTTTGAGACGCGAACTCTGGCGGAAGCCTTCAAAGCTGGGCGCACACACTGGTGAATCGCGTTCTGGAAGAGACAGACACTAGGGATCGTGCGCTTGAAGGAACAAATGGAAGCAGTGACCTACACGCACTGTTTCGACTAATCAAAGCAACTTGGCATAATAGATTTTGTAGGAGAGGACGACCGCGACCAGTGCTGGAGTTTCGAAGTCATAAAGTTGTGCAAAGCTGTAAATGGACGAGAAAGGACAGAAAAAAGGGCGAGTACAATTTAAAAAAAAAAAAAAAAACGCTACTAGGGCCGTGATCCCTGCTGAGAGGGAATAATAAAGTTTGACCATGGATGCAGAAAGGTTGATGAAGCCGTCTAAAGTAGATTTAGATGTAGCAGCAAAGGAGGCAAGTTCGGAATGGATGGAGAATAGAATGGAAGCAGTAGAGTCGACAGCGGAGGGTATACTACAAATGCTTCTCACTATGCAAGAAAATTTGGTTAAGTTGGAACGTGGTCAAACAGAGTACTTGTGTTGGATGCGTGCACGGTTGCACCAATCAGACGAAGAAACGCCACTCAGATTGTTTAGCAAGGAGCAGCAACCAGCTCCTGGCTTGAGATCTACTTCTTTTGCTGGCGAAGTAGCTTTTTCGAGTTGTCTTTCGATAAAGCAAGAAATGCGGGAGAATGGAAAGGCAGTGCAACAACAGTCTGCTCGAGCTACACTTCTGCCTCTACCGCTGGCAGTGCAGGAGCGACCATTAGAGTCTGTACTGGAAAAAGAGACATTGCTGGAAACTAGATCTCGTGAAAAAGATTCTCCAGATTGTGCAGCTGGAATTCATGGGGATGAAATGGAGGCAAGGTGCCTTAATGACACCGGCCAAGAAAACCTTTTCATAACAAAGGCTGATGAACCAACAGTGAGCTTGAAGAGTTTCTTGACTGGTCAGGAAAGTAACCATGAGGAGGAACAGTTCGTTCTTGGTTCGCCTTCAAAGTTATTTTTCAGAGCAGTTGCAAGTCCAAAGCAGGAAGTGCCGGAGATTCGCTTGGAGCTAGGCAAAGTGGTAAAGCATCAACAGTCGGCTCGAGCAACGCAAGAACCTTTTCCACAAGCCATGCAAACAGGGCTGACAGGCTTGAAGTACTTCCAAAGTGAACAGGTTGGGGTTGACTGCTGTGAGTTTGTTGCGCAGAGGGGCTCCAGTGATATTCGTCTAGAAGAGGGGAAGTTAAATGTTCTTGAAGAAGATTTATATGCATTGAATGCTTACAAGCTATCCAAAGGTGGGAAACCTGCAGCAAAAGGAGTTGTGATGGGGCTACGACCATTATTGCTATGGGCTAAACCTTTGCGGAAACTTCTCCTTGCACTGCACACTAATGTTGACAAGGTATTCTGATCAGCATTTCAGGCAAAAGTCCAGGAAGCAACTCTTATGTGGAGTGCAAAGGTGAGTAGTGACAGTGTGGTGGCAGACATAGAGGGACATGAACCGCTGCACAGGAAGGAGCTACGACATGTTTCACATACTCCGGAATTTATGGGCATGAAGCCTGTTACAGTTAAAGACACAACTCCTAGTGGTGCTTCTAATGCTCTAACTAAGAGTAACAAACCAGCCCAAGGCAAATGGAGCTGTCGACAAGGATATTTTTCATTTGGTTCATCTGGTTGTAACATAGAGAAGCTTGTGAACAGTGGGCTGTTGGATGAAGAGTATCCATTTGCCGTGGGTGGTTTGCGTATGGTGGGTAGTAGGACAAATGGGGTTGCTGCAGCGGATAAGAATTCTAAGTTTTTTGTGTTTGGCATGCTTAATAGAGACTTGATCTCTTCTTTGTTACGTGTCCTGGACGCATGCCTCCAACGGTGGGATGGAATAGGCTTCCAAGGGGAATGGTCTTGGGTTGACTTGCAAATAAAAGGTTTAGAGCAGGGAAATATTGGCGAATTCTGGTCAGGTGTGTTTCAGCCTCCTGTGTCCCAGGTCATCCAATATGTTATTGATTTTCTGAAGGCGACTGGTCTTTTAAATGAGAATACAAATCTCACTAGTCTTGGGCCGCCAATGTCAATCCTTTAGGTGGAACCTAAAATGAGGAAGCTTCTAATAATAGGTGTCATTTTACGTTGCTGCAATCTTGTGCTTACCATTTTTGCAGAGACTTGCGAGGTTTTCGCGGGTGCAACCTTGGGTTATATTATAGAAGATTTTGTGAGATGGCATTTTCCCCACATTTGGGCAGAAGCTCGGACAAGTATGGAGGAGTTGAGTACCTTTGACATCGCTGGTTTATTGTCTGCAATGAGCCAATTTAGCAGATGGATGTGGAACGAAGAAGGTTTGTGGAAGGAACTGTGGAATATTGCAACACTCATTCTGGCAGTTAGACAGACACCTTTTTATTTTAAAGATCTGGCAGTTGGGGGTGTCTTAGAAGATCTGGAGCATGTCCTCCCGTGTGTTCTTTTTGAAGACAAACAGTTTGTACAGAGCATTTTGAAGTGAGAGCCATTTGAATATGAAGTTATAAGAATGATTACAGTTAAAGCTGCGATTAGGCTGAGGCCACCACCAAAACCGCCTCCAACTGCTACCATTCCAGCGTTACAATGGCTTTTCCGGAAGATCCACCTTGGGGACAAGGTGGTTTTTTGGTGGGAGGGAATTGTTAGGAGTATGGGGGGTTGTCCACTGCTGTCCAGGTGTGGGCATTAGCAGTTTAGGGGCAGTTTGGTATTTTCCCTTTTATTAGTTTGTTATGTTGCCAGCTGTTGACAGCTGTAGTTGTAGGGTGTTGGCTGTCCTGGTGGAGTATAAAAAGGGGGTCCAGCAAGAGGGAGGAAGCACGAATCATTTTAGCAATTGCTTGGCAGCAGGTTCGCCGGTGGTCTCGGCTGGGCTCTCAGGAGGGTGGTCTTCTCCTGCGGGTTACTTCTTTTTCCCTTTCTCCTCTTCCTCCTACCATTGTAGCTCTACTTTTGTTTTTGTTCAGCAGTTAATATACAGATTCTTCGGTTGTTTTCTCTCTCTCTCTTTCTCAATATTTTTACATAACAATTTGGCGACTCCGCTGGGGAAATCGCGTGAGAGAGAGATCGTTGCTGGGGATCGACTTTCGCCTGCTGGGGAAACACCTCCGCCGCTAGTGAAAATCGTTCGCAACAGTGAGTCGAACATCACTGGGGACAGCTGACGCTGGGGAATTGCTGTGCGAGAGAGAGGATCTCTGCTGGAGAAACACCTTCACTGCAGAAGAAAACCGATCACAACAGCACAGTGAGGTCGCCGAGAGGAGAAGTCTGCAACGGATACTTAGAGAACCGAACGCAGCAGCAGGATGAGCGCTGCTGTGTAAGTTGCTGAGTGAAGCGCGCAGGGGAGCAGACACCGTGGAGAATCGAGCTGTTGTGCGAGTTTGTTGTTGCTGAGAAGTTGGCGCGCCAGGTAGGGAAACGTCGAGCAGTGTGTCACGACAGTTCAGGAAGAAACATACGGAGCGGGGGAAACACGTCGTAGCAGGAGACGCGTATGAGTCGAGAGCGATCGCCTGAAGCGGATGATGAGAACAGATAGAAGTGGACGATCGCGACTGGAGTTTTGAGACGCGAACTCTGGCGGAAGCCTTCGAAGCTGGGCGCACACACTAGTGAATCGCGTTCTGGAAGAGACAGACACTAGGGATCGTGCGCTTGAAGGAACAAATGGAAGCAGTGACCTACGTGCACTGTTTCGACTAATCAAAGTAACTTGGCATAATAGATTTTGTAGGAGAGGACGACCGCGACCAGTGCTGGAGTTTCGAAGTCATAAAGTTGTGCAAAGCTGTAAATGGACGAGAAAGGACAAAAAAAAAGGGCGAGTACAATTTTTTTTAAAAAAAAAAAACGCTACTAGGGCCGTGATCCCTGCTGAGAGGGAATAATAAAGTTTGACCATGGATGCAGAAAGGTTGATGAAGCCGTCTAAAGTAGATTTAGATGTAGCAGCAAAGGAGGCAAGTTCGGAATGGATGGAGAATAGAATGGAAGCAGTAGAGTCGACAGCGGAGGGTATACTACAAATGCTTCTCACTATGCAAGAAAATTTGGTTAAGTTGGAACGTGGTCAAACAGAGTACTTGTGTTGGATGCGTGCACGGTTGCACCAATCAGACGAAGAAACGCCACTCAGATTGTTTAGCAAGGAGCAGCAGCCAGCTCCTGGCTTGAGATCTACTTCTTTTGCTGGCGAAGTAGCTTTTTCGAGTTGTCTTTCGATAAAGCAAGAAATGCGGGAGAATGGAAAGGCAGTGCAACAACAGTCTGCTCGAGCTACACTTCTGCCTCTACCGCTGGCAGTGCAGGAGCGACCATTAGAGTCTGTACTGGAAAAAGAGACGTTGCTGGAAACTAGATCTCGTGAAAAAGATTCTCCAGATTGTGCAGCTGGAATTCATGGGGATGAAATGGAGGCAAGGTGCCTTAATGACACCGGCCAAGAAAACCTTTTCATTACAAAGGCTGATGAACCA
Organism: Viscum album; assembly: GCA_963277665.1. Lineage (NCBI taxonomy): Eukaryota > Viridiplantae > Streptophyta > Magnoliopsida > Santalales > Viscaceae > Viscum > Viscum album. The sequence continues at coordinate 1,389,862,203 of OY728120.1, forward strand.
ACAGTGAGCTTGAAGAGTTTCTTGACTGGTCAGGAAAGTAACCATGAGGAGGAACAGTTCGTTCTTGGTTCGCCTTCAAAGTTATTTTTCAGAGCAGTTGCAAGTCCAAAGCAGGAAGTGCCGGAGATTCGCTTGGAGCTAGGCAAAGTGGTAAAGCATCAACAGTCGGCTCAAGCAACGCAAGAACCTTTTCCACAAGCCATGCAAACAGGGCTGACAGGCTTGAAGTACTTCCAAAATGAACAGGTTGGGGTTGACTGCTGTGAGTTTGTTGCGCAGAGGGGCTCCAGTGATATTCGTCTAGAAGAGGGGAAGTTAAATGTTCTTGAAGAAGATTTATATGCATTGAATGCTTACAAGCTATCCAAAGGTGGGAAACCTGCAACAAAAGGAGTTGTGATGGGGCTACGACCATTATTGCTATGGGCTAAACCTTTGCGGAAACTTCTCCTTGCACTGCACACTAATGTTGACAAGGTATTCTGATCAGCATTTCAGGAAAAAGTCCAGGAAGCAACTCTTATGTGGAGTGCAAAGGTGAGTAGTGACAGTGTGGTGGCAGACATAGAGGGACATGAACCGCTGCACAGGAAGGAGCTACGACATGTTTCACATACTCCGGAATTTATGGGCATGAAGCCTGTTACAGTTAAAGACACAACTCCTAGTGGTGCTTCTAATGCTCTAACTAAGAGTAACAAACCAGCCCAAGGCAAATGGAGCTGGCGACAAGGATATTTTTCATTTGGTTCATCTGGTTGTAACATAGAGAAGCTTGTGAACAGTGGGCTGTTGGATGAAGAGTATCCATTTGCCGTGGGTGGTTTGCGTATGGTGGGTAGTAGGACAAATGGGGTTGCTGCAGCGGATAAGAATTCTAAGTTTTTTGTGTTTGGCATGCTTAATAGAGACTTGATCACTTCTTTGTTACGTGTCCTGGACGCATGCCTCGTGGGATGGAATAGGCTTCCAAGGGGAATGGTCTTGGGTTGACTTGCAAATAAAAGGTTTAGAGCAGGGAAATATTGGCGAATTCTGGTCAGGTGTGTTTCAGCCTCCTGTGTCCCAGGTCATCCAATATGTTATTGATTTTCTGAAGGCGACTGGTCTTTTAAATGAGAATACAAATCTCACTAGTCTTGGGCCGCTAATGTCAATCCTTCAGGTGGAACCTAAAATGAAGAAGCTTCTAATAATAGGTGTCATTTTACGTTGCTGCAATCTTGTGCTTACCATTTTTGCAGAGACTTGCGAGGTTTTCGCGGGTGCAACCTTGGGTTATATTATAGAAGATTTTGTGAGATGGCATTTTCCCCACATTTGGGCAGAAGCTCGGACAAGTATGGAGGAGTTGAGTACCTTTGACATCGCTGGTTTATTGTCTGCAATAAGCCAATTTAGCAGATGGATGTGGAACGAAGAAGGTTTGTGGAAGGAACTGTGGAATATTGCAACACTCATTTTGGCAGTTAGACAGACACCTTTTTATTTTAAAGATCTGGCAGTTGGGGGTGTCTTAGAAGATCTGGAGCATGTCCTCCCGTGTGTTCTTTTTGAAGACAAACAGTTTGTACAGAGCATTTTGAAGCGAGAGCCATTTGAATATGAAGTTATAAGAATGATTACAGTTAAAGCTGCGATTAGGCTGAGGCCACCGCCAAAACCGCCTCCAGCTGCTACCATTCCAGCGTTACAATGGCTTTTCCGGAAGATCCACCTTGGGGACAAGGTGGTTTTTTGGTGGGAGGGAATTGTTAGGAGTATGGGGGGTTGTCCACTGCTGTCCAGGTGTGGGCATTAGCAGTTTAGGGGCAGTTTGGTATTTTCCCTTTTATTATTTTGTTATGTTGCCAGCTGTTGACAGCTGTAGTTGTAGGGTGTTGGCTGTCCTGGTGGAGTATAAAAAGGGGGTCCAGCAAGAGGGAGGAAGCACGAATCATTTTAGCAATTGCTTGGCAGCAGGTTCGCCGGTGGTCTCGGCTGGGCTCCCAGGAGGGTGGTCTTCTCCTGCGGGTTACTTCTTTTTCCCTTCCTCCTCTTCCTCCTACCATTGTAGCTCTACTTTTGTTTCTGTTCAGCAGTTAATATACAGATTCTTCGGTTGTTTTTTTTCTCTCTCTCTTTCTCAATATTTTTACATAACAATTTGGCGACTCCGCTGGGGAAATCGCGTGAGAGAGAGATCGTTGCTGGGGATCGACTTTCGCCTGCTGGGGAAACACCTCCGCCGCTAGTGAAAATCGTTCGCAACAGTGAGTCGAACATCACTGGGGACAGTTGATGCTGGGGAATTGCTGTGCGAGAGAGAGGATCTCTGCTGGAGAAACACCTTCACTGCAGAAGAAAACCGATCACAACAGCACAGTGAGGTCGCCGAGAGGAGAAGTCTGCAACGGATACTTAGAGAACCGAACGCAGCAGCAGGATGAGCGCTGCTGTGTAAGTTGCTGAGTGAAGCGCGCAGGGGAGCTGACACCGTGGAGAATCGAGCTGTTGTGCGAGTTTGTTGTTGCTGAGAAGTTGGCGCGCCAGGTAGGGAAACGTCGAGCAGTGTGTCACGACAGTTCAGGAAGAAACAGACGAAGCGGGGGAAACACGTTGTAGCAGGAGACGCGTATGAGTCGAGAGCGATCGCCTGAGCGGATGATGAGAACAGGTAGAAGTGGACGATCGCGACTGGAGTTTTGAGACGCGAACTCTGGCGGAAGCCTTCGAAGCTGGGCGCACACACTAGTGAATCGCGTTCTGGAAGAGACAGACACTAGGGATCGTGCGCTTGAAGGAACAAATGGAAGCAGTGACCTACGCGCACTGTTTCGACTAATCAAAGCAACTTGGCATAATAGATTTTGTAGGAGAGGACGACCGCGACCAGTGCTGGAGTTTCGAAGTCATAAAGTTGTGCAAAGCTGTAAATGGACGAGAAAGGACAAAAAAAAGGGCGAGTACAATTTAAAAAAAAAAAAAAAACGCTACTTGGGCCGTGATTTCTGCTGAGAGGGAATAATAAAGTTTGACCATGGATGCAGAAAGGTTGATGAAGCCGTCTAAAGTAGATTTAGATGTAGCAGCAAAGGAGGCAAGTTCGGAATGGATGGAGAATAGAATGGAAGCAGTAGAGTCGACAGCGGAGGGTATACTACAAATGCTTCTCACTATGCAAGAAAATTTGTTTAAGTTGGAACGTGGTCAAACAGAGTACTTGTGTTGGATGCGTGCACGGTTGCACCAATCAGACGAAGAAACGCCACTCAGATTGTTTAGCAAGGAGCAGCAGCCAGCTCCTGGCTTGAGATCTACTTCTTTTGCTGGCGAAGTAGCTTTTTCGAGTTGTCATTCGATAAAGCAAGAAATGCGGGAGAATGGAAAGGCAGTGCAACAACAGTCTGCTCGAGCTACACTTCTGCCTCTACCGCTGGCAGTGCAGGAGCGACCATTAGAGTTTGTACTGGAAAAAGAGACGTTGCTGGAAACTAGATCTCGTGAAAAAGATTCTCCAGATTGTGCAGCTGGAATTCATGGGGATGAAATGGAGGCAAGGTGCCTTAATGACATCGGCCAAGAAAACCTTTTCATAACAAAGGCTGATGAACCAACAGTGAGCTTGAAGAGTTTCTTGACTGGTCATGAAAGTAACCATGAGGAGGAACAGTTCGTTCTTGGTTCGCCTTCAAAGTTATTTTTCAGAGCAGTTGCAAGTCCAAAGCAGGAAGTGCCGGAGATTCGCTTGGAGCTAGGCAAAGTGGTAAAGCATCAACAGTCGGCTCAAGCAACGCAAGAACCTTTTCTACAAGCCATGCAAACAGGGCTGACAGGCTTGAAGTACTTCCAAAATGAACAGGTTGGGGTTGACTGCTGTGAGTTTGTTGCGCAGAGGGGCTCCAGTGATATTCGTCTAGAAGAGGGGAAGTTAAATGTTCTTGAAGAAGATATATATGTATTGAATGCTTACAAGCTATCCAAAGGTGGGAAACCTGCAGCAAAAGGAGTTGTGATGGGGCTACGACCATTATTGCTATGGGCTAAACCTTTGCGGAAACTTCTCCTTGCACTGCACACTAATGTTGACAAGGTATTCTGATCAGCATTTCAGGCAAAAGTCCAGGAAGCAACTCTTATGTGGAGTGCAAAGGTGAGTAGTGACAGTGTGGTGGCAGACATAGAGGGACATGAACCGCTGCACAGGAAGGAGCTACGACATGTTTCACATACTCCGGAATTTATGGGCATGAAGCCTGTTACAGTTAAAGACACAACTCCTAGTGGTGCTTCTAATGCTCTAACTAAGAGTAACAAACCAGCCCAAGGCAAATGGAGCTGGCGACAAGGATATTTTTCATTTGGTTCATCTGGTTGTAACATAGAGAAGCTTGTGAACAGTGGGCTGTTGGATGAAGAGTATCCATTTGCCGTGGGTGGTTTGCGTATGGTGGGTAGTAGGACAAATGGGGTTGCTGCAGCGGATAGGAATTCTAAGTTTTTTGTGTTTGGCATGCTTAATAGAGACTTGATCTCTTCTTTGTTACGTGTCCTGGACGCATGCCTCCAACGGTGGGATGGAATAGGCTTCCAAGGGGAATGGTCTTGGGTTGACTTGCAAATAAAAGGTTTAGAGCAGAGAAATATTGGCGAATTATGGTCAGGTGTGTTTCAGCCTCCTGTGTCCCAGGTCATCCAATATGTTATTGATTTTCTGAAGGCGACTGGTCTTTTAAATGAGAATACAAATCTCACTAGTCTTGGGCCGCTAATGTCAATCCTTCAGGTGGAACCTAAAATGAGGAAGCTTCTAATAATAGGTGTCATTTTACGTTGCTGCAATCTTGTGCTTACCATTTTCGCAGAGACTTGCGAGGTTTTCGCGGGTGCAACCTTGGGTTATATTATAGAAGATTTTGTGAGATGGCATTTTCCCCACATTTGGGCAGAAGCTCGGACAAGTATGGAGGAGTTGAGTACCTTTGACATCGCTGGTTTATTGTCTGCAATAAGCCAATTTAGCAGATGGATGTGGAACGAAGAAGGTTTGTGGAAGGAACTGTGGAATATTGCAACACTCATTCTGGCAGTTAGACAGACGCCTTTTTATTTTAAAGATCTGGCAGTTGGGGGTGTCTTAGAAGATCTGGAGCATGTCCTCCCGTGTGTTCTTTTTGAAGACAAACAGTTTGTACAGAGCATTTTGAAGCGAGAGCCATTTGAATATGAAGTTATAAGAATGATTACAGTTAAAGCTGCGATTAGGCTGAGGCCACCGCCAAAACCGCCTCCAGCTGCTACCATTCCAGCGTTACAATGGCTTTTTCAGAAGATCCACCTTGGGGACAAGGTGGTTTTTTGGTGGGAGGGAATTGTTAGGAGTATGGGGGGTTGTCCACTGCTGTCCAGGTGTGGGCATTACCAGTTTAGGGGCAGCTTGGTATTTTCCCTTTTATTAGTTTGTTATGTTGCCAGCTGTTGACAGCTGTAGTTGTAGGGTGTTGGCTGTCCTGGTGGAGTATAAAAAGGGGGTCCAGCAAGAGGGAGGAAGCACGAATCATTTTAGCAATTGCTTGGCAGCAGGTTCGCCGATGGTCTCGGCTGGGCTCTCAGGAGGGTGGTCTTCTCCTGCGGGTTACTTCTTCTTTTTCCCTTCCTCCTCTTCCTCATACCATTGTAGCTCTACTTTTGTTTTTGTTCAGCAGTTAATATACAGATTCTTCGGTTGTTTTCTCTCTCTCTCTTTCTCAATATTTTTACATAACAATTTGGCGACTCCGCTGGGGAAATCCCGTGAGAGAGAGATCGTTGCTGGGGATCGACTTTCGCCTGCTGGGGAAACACCTCCGCCGCTAGTGAAAATCGTTCGCAACAGTGAGTCGAACATCACTGGGGACAGCTGACGCTGGGGAATTGCTGTGCCAGAGAGAGGATTTCTGCTGGAGAAACACCTTCACTGCAGAAGAAAACCGATCACAACAGCACAGTGAGGTCGCCGAGAGGAGAAGTCTGCAACGGATACTTAGAGAACCGAACGCAGCAGCAGGATGAGCGCTGCTGTGTAAGTTGCTGAGTGAAGCGCGCAGGGGAGCAGACACCGTGGAGAATCGAGCTGTTGTGCGAGTTTGTTGTTGCTGAGAAGTTGGCGCGCCAGGTAGGGAAACGTCGAGCAGTGTGTCACGACAGTTCAGGAAGAAACATACGAAGCGGGGGAAACACGTCGTAGCAGGAGACGCGTATGAGTCGAGAGCGATCGCCTGAAGCGGATGATGAGAACAGATAGAAGTGGACGATCACGACTGGAGTTTTGAGACGCGAACTCTGGCGGACGCCTTCGAAGCTGGGCGCACACACTAGTGAATCGCGTTCTGGAAGAGACAGACACTAGGGATCGTGCGCTTGAAGGAACAAATGGAAGCAGTGACCTACGCGCACTGTTTCGACTATTCAAAGCAACTTGGCATAATAGATTTTGTAGGAGAGGACGACCGCGACCAGTGCTGGAGTTTCGAAGTCATAAAGTTGTGCAAAGCTGTAAATGGACGAGAAAGGACAAAAAAAATGGGCGAGTACAATTTAAAAAAAAAAAAAAAACGCTACTAGGGCCGTGATCCCTGCTGAGAGGGAATAATAAAGTTTGACCATGGATGCAGAAAGGTTGATGAAGCCGTCTAAAGTAGATTTAGATGTAGCAGCAAAGGAGGCAAGTTCGGAATGGATGGAGAATAGAATGGAAGCAGTAGAGTCGACAGCGGAGGGTATACTACAAATGCTTCTCACTATGCAAGAAAATTTGGTTAAGTTGGAACGTGGTCAAACAGAGTACTTGTGTTGGATGCGTGCACGGTTGCACCAATCAGACGAAGAAACGCCACTCAGATTGTTTAGCAAGGAGCAGCAGCCAGCTCCTGGCTTGAGATCTACTTCTTTTGCTGGCGAAGTAGCTTTTTCGAGTTGTCTTTCGATAAAGCAAGAAATGCGGGAGAATGGAAAGGCAGTGCAACAACAGTCTGCTCGAGCTACACTTCTGCCTCTATCGCTGGCAGTGCAGGAGCGACCATTAGAGTCTGTACTGGAAAAAGAGATGTTGCTGGAAACTAGATCTCGTGAAAAAGATTCTCCAGATTGTGCAGCTGGAATTCATGGGGATGAAATGGAGGCAAGGTGCCTTAATGACACCGGCCAAGAAAACCTTTTCATAACAAAGGCTGATGAACCAACAGTGAGCTTGAAGAGTTTCTTGACTGGTCAAGAAAGTAACCATGAGGAGGAACAGTTCGTTCTTGGTTCGCCTTCAAAGTTATTTTTCAGAGCAGTTGCAAGTCCAAAGCAGGAAGTGCCGGAGATTCGCGTGGAGCTAGTCAAAGTGGTAAAGCATCAACAGTCGGCTCGAGCAACGCAAGAACCTTTTCCACAAGCCATGCAAACAGGGCTGTCAGGCTTGAAGTACTTCCAAAATGAACAGGTTGGGGTTGACTGCTGTGAGTTTGTTGCGCAGAGGGGCTCCAGTGATATTCGTCTAGAAGAGGGGAAGTTAAATGTTCTTGAAGAAGATTTATATGCATTGAATGCTTACAAGCTATCCAAAGGTGGGAAACCTGCAGCAAAAGGAGTTGTGATGGGGCTACGACCATTATTGCTATGGGCTAAACCTTTGCGGAAACTTCTCCTTGCACTGCACACTAATGTTGACAAGGTATTCTGATCAGCATTTCAGGCAAAAGTCCAGGAAGCAACTCTTATGTGGAGTGCAAAGGTGAGTAGTGACAGTGTGGTGGCAGACAGAGGGACATGAACCGCTGCACAGGAAGGAGCTACGACATGTTTCACATACTCCGGAATTTATGGGCATGAAGCCTGTTACAGTTAAAGACACAACTCCTAGTGGTGCTTCTAATGCTCTAACTAAGAGTAACAAACCAGCCCAAGGCAAATGGAGCTGGCGACAAGGATATTTTTCATTTGGTTCATCTGGTTGTAACATAGAGAAGCTTGTGAACAGTGGGCTGTTGGATGAAGAGTATCCATTTGCCGTGGGTGGTTTGCGTATGGTGGGTAGTAGGACAAATGGGGTTGCTGCAGCGGATAAGAATTCTAAGTTTTTTGTGTTTGGCATGCTTAATAGAGACTTGATCTCTTCTTTGTTACGTGTCCTGGACGCATGCCTCCAACGGTGGGATGGAATAGGCTTCCAAGGGGAATGGTCTTGGGTTGACTTGCAAATAAAAGGTTTAGAGCAGAGAAATATTGGCGAATTATGGTCAGGTGTGTTTCAGCCTCCTGTGTCCCAGGTCATCCAATATGTTATTGATTTTCTGAAGGCGACTGGTCCTTTAAATGAGAATACAAATCTCACTAGTCTTGGGCCGCTAATGTCAATCCTTCAGGTGGAACCTAAAATGAGGAAGCTTCTAATAATAGGTGTCATTTTATGTTGCTGCAATCTTGTGCTTACCATTTTTGCAGAGACTTGCGAGGTTTTCGCGGGTGCAACCTTGGGTTATATTATAGAAGATTTTGTGAGATGGCATTTTCCCCACATTTGGGCAGAAGCTCAGACAAGTATGGAGGAGTTGAGTACCTTTGACATCGCTGGTTTATTGTCTGCAATAAGCCAATTTAGCAGATGGATGTGGAACGAAGAAGGTTTGTGGAAGGAACTGTGGAATATTGCAACACTCATTCTGGCAGTTAGACAGACACCTTTTTATTTTAAAGATCTGGCAGTTGGGGGTGTCTTAGAAGATCTGGAGCATGTCCTCCCGTGTGTTCTTTTTGAAGGCAAACAGTTTGTACAGAGCATTTTGAAGCGAGAGCCATTTGAATATGAAGTTATAAGAATGATTACAGTTAAAGCTGCGATTAGGCTGAGGCCACCGCCAAAACCGCCTCCTGCTGCTACCATTCCAGCGTTACAATGGCTTTTCCGGAAGATCCACCTTGGGGACAAGGTGGTTTTTTGGTGGGAGGGAATTGTTAGGAGTATGGGGGGTTGTCCACTGCTGTCCAGGTGTGGGCATTACCAGTTTAGGGGCAGTTTGGTATTTTCCCTTTTATTAGTTTGTTATGTTGCCAGCTGTTGACAGCTGTAGTTGTAGGGTGTTGGCTGTCCTGGTGGAGTATAAAAAGGGGGTCCAGCAAGAGGGAGGAAGCACGAATCATTTTAGCAATTGCTTGGCAGCAGGTTCGCCGATGGTCTCGGCTGGGCTCTCAGGAGGGTGGTCTTCTTCTGCGGGTTACTTCTTTTTCCCTTCCTCTTCCTCCTACCATTGTAGCTCTACTTTTGTTTCTGTTCAACAGTTAATATACAGATTCTTCGGTTGTTTTTTCTCTCTCTCTTTCTCAATATTTTTACTGAACAGGTATACTGTGAACTTCTTGTCAAAGAGGTAGCGGCGCCATGTTTTTAATGCATGGATCATAGCGGTCAATTCCAGATCATGCGTTTGATGGTTCTTTTCATGTGCCCGAAGTTGTCATGAATCGTAGACTACGACATGAACTCTCTGCATGAAGATGCAACCTAATCCAAATTTAGACACATCATAATAGACCATGTAGCCCTCACTCAGTTTTGGCAAAACTAAAATCGGTGCTGAGGTAAGTCGATCCTTAAGCCCCTGAAATGATTGCTGACATTCATCATTCCACTTGAACAAATCACCTTTCCTGGTTAAGGTCGTCATCGGTGAAACTAAACGTGATAAACCTCAGACAAAACGTTGATAGTAGCTTGCTAATTCTAGGAAACTTTATATCTCGAAGACATTCCTTAGGTGGTTTCTATGAGATGACAACCTCATTTTTTTTTCAGATCGACCGATATGCCTTTTTTGGATATGACATGTCCAAGGAATCAGACTTCTTGTATTCAGTAGTCACACTGAGAGAACTTTGCATAATGACTATTGTCTTGAAACGTGTTCATCACAATCTCAAGCGACTTTCATGTTCACTTCTGGTTCGAGAATACACCAAAATGTTATCCACAAACACCACCACAAACGAGTCAAGATAGCCATGAAAGATTCGGTTCATCAATGCCATGAAGACTGCTGGTGCATTCGTAATACCCATGACTAAGTATTCGTAGTGGTTGTAACGACTCTGAAAAGTCGTCTTTTGAATATCCTCTTTCCTAACTCGGAGTTGGTGGTACCCGATTGTAGATCAACCTTGGAGAACCATTTGACTCTCTTCAATTGATCAAACAAATCAACAATTCGAGGAAGTAGATATCAATTCTTTATGGTAACTCGATTCAGTTTATGATAATCAATGCATAGCCGAAAAGTACCGTCTTCCTTCTTTACAAACAATTCTGGAGCGGCCCAAGGCGATGTACTTGGTCTAATAAAGTCCTTGTTTTCTAATTCATCCGACCGGACATTCAGTTCCCACAATTCCGTTGGTGCCAGTCTATACGGAGGAGGCGAAATAGGACTCGTTCTTGGTAGCAGCTCGATGGAAAATTCAACTTATCTTTCAGGTGGTAGCCCTAAAAAATCTTCGAAAAAGACATCGGGGTATGTATCCACTATCTGAGGAAGATCCTTTGAATTTCATCAATAGCTCCCAAGGTCGTAGTTGCTAACTGATACGTGATAGTTTTGACCATTGTCATTAAAGGCCCCTCCCTCTCAGTATTTACGTCCCATTCCCTTGTAAACAGATGAACATCTCCATTTGGGGATGTGAAAGCAACCCGCTGAGCATAGCAATCAATACAAGCTTTGAATGCTACTAACAGGTCCATCCCCAAAACCAGATAAAAAATGTCCATTTCTAAGACAGTGAACTCCCATAGAAACTAGATTTCATCAATGGTGACAGAACATGCTGTAAACTTATATCCCCCGCACTACTCGTTGCTCGAGAGGTGTCTTGATGCTTTGGATGTGAAACATTATCTCCACATGTAACCCCATTTGAGTCACCACTCAAGAAACGATAAAAGAGTAGGAGACGCCGATGTCAAACAAGACTTGCATTAAAGTAGAATTAAGAAGAATTGTACCTCACACCGTTGAGAGACCCGATTCTTCATTAACCATGGCCTGCTTGGATCCACAAAGTTGTCGGTCTAACCCTCTTGGATTGTTCCCGCCCTCACGCTGAGAGTGAGCCGGTTGAGATATCGAGGTGTTCCTGGAATCACTCTGACTAGGTTGATGCCGAGGACAAGTGCCACTTTGACGAGATTGTCCGGATAGAGCATTCAAGGCCTGAGTTAAATTTGGACCACCTCCACTGTTTGGATTTGGTGGGCATTTGCAGGAACGTTTGAGGTGCCCCATCCGATCACAATTATGGCATTGCCGAAGTGGTGTAGTACATTTCCTCTCGAAGTGGTCCCAAAAACCTCGTCGGAAGCAACCTTGTTGGTTGTTACTTCGTGGGGAAAGAGAAACCGACCTTGAAGATTGGTTATGATAGGTGTTCAAGTTAGAGAGAGGAAAAACAAGTGTTTCTATTGATTTCTACCACAATAACGAGTAGAATTTACGGTAGAAATAGGCAAGAAGAAGAACAATAGGAGAAAGTGGAAGAAAATAGGAGAATAACGAGCATAATTTACACTAGAAATTGGAAAGAAGAACAGTGAAGGAAAAGTAGAAGTAAAGACTCCCCGTGGTCACATCCCGAGGCTGATGGCCGCTACTTCGACTTGCATTTATTACACTGCCCAATATTTATTACACTGCTTCTGACATAAAAAAAAACTCTCCCTCAAGACAACCTACTTTCAGCATCCATTCGCTTCTATCAGCTTCTATCAATTCCACCCTCAATTCCACCCTGTTGAATTTCCACCTTGTCCCCAAGGTGGAAAACGTGGTGAATCCTCTTTGAAACTCCTTTGTCACACTATACATTCCCAAACCACGAGTTTGCATCCCTTGTCAGGACATTTATGTCCTGAAGTGAATTTTTGTCCGCAGGAAAAACACAGCCCCTTAGCACATCTTTCTTCATATTCTTCTTTAGATAAATTCTGTATTCTCCGTTTGCTCGTCGTAGAATTGCCACTGCGTTTTTCCTTTTCCCCAACTTCCATTGTAGGAACCAACTTCACTGTGCTTGCATTCCAGCTCCTCCTGTGGCTGCTATTTGCATTTTTCTTGTCCCGCGATTCAGGGTGTTCAATTATTCCTTTGGTTAGAAGCTTTCATTCAATCCTCCCTGACAGATTTAACAACCGTGCCTTGTTTGGTGGTTCGTGAGTTATCATTGCGCTCCCGATCTTTGGCTGCAATCCTCCTACGAACAAACTGGTATACCACTTATCTGTTAAATCTGGATTTCGCAGTGCAACACGCTCAAACTCTTCGATATAATCATCCACAACCCCAGTCTGTCGTAAACCTTTCAAGAAGATCATCGGATCTTCCTCTGCTGCATTTCCACACCTGCCTAGGAGTTCCTCTTTGAATTGCAACTAAATCAGAGGCGATCGAACAGATCTCAATGAGATGATCCAATATTGTACTATGCCATCCATGCTCAACTGCACCAGTGACACTTTCATCTCTTCTCATATGCGTCGGATTGCGAAGAACATTTTTGCCCTGATGATCCATGTGACAGGATCCTCACCAGAAAAGGTAGGCATCTCCACCGGTTTGGTTACCGCTCGCATCACCTCCCAACCTGCTTTGCGTTTTCCCCTTCCTTCATCTCCCGCGAAAGCTTCTCGTTTGCCTTTCTCGGCCTTCGACCGTACACTACCCTCACCTTCGTCAACAACTTTGGACTTACCCTTTTCCTCGAACCGACGTGCCAACTCCGCCTGACTTTGTGTGAGTCGATCCATCGCCGCTATCAATTCTCGCATCTATACCTCCTGTCGTTGTAGTCCAGGTTTCAAAGTAGAAAGTCTATTCTCCATCCGAGTGGGCATAAGCGTCCTAGATACCCTCTCTATCCGAATGCGATCAAGGTAATAACACCTCTCAATGAAAACACCAATTGATAGGTGTTCAAGTCAGAGAGGGTAAAAACAAGAGTTTCTGTTGATTTCTACCACAATAACGAGCATAATTTACAATAGAAATCTATCCGAATGCGATCAAGGTAAAAACACCTCTCAATGAAAACACCAATTGATAGGTGTTCAAGTCAGAGAGGGGAAAACAAGAGTTTCTGTTGATTTCTACCACAATAACGAGCATAATTTACAGTAGAAATAGGAAAGAAGAACAATAGGAGAAAGTAGAAGAAAATAGGAGAATAACAAGCAAAATTTATGGTATAAATAGGAAAGAAGAAGAACCGTAGAAGAAAGGTAGAAGAAAATAGGAGAAAGGTAGAAGTAAAGACTCCCTGTGGTCGCACCCCGTGGCTGATGGCCGCTACTCCCTGTATCTGCATAGCATATCATTTTTCTAGAAAACAATCTGTGTTCCTTAATGCCGGCCCAACCAAATTATTTAAAGGGGTCCTCAACAGCCGGAAGATTCTCGACAGCTGGTCCCCCTGTTAAAAATACCGCTGTCTACCCTTACTAACTATGACTTGCATTTATTACACTGCCCAACATTTATTACACCACTGGAGTTTGCACCTATGCGTGGATGGACAAAGGTGTTCCCTCCATTAAGGTTCCCAACAATGTCCTTACCATCGCCTTATTTACCATGTTTGTGTAATTGTCGTTGTAGAACATCGCCACTCTAGAGCGAATGTTCGGTCGTAAGTCCGACTCAAACATGCGTGCTTTAAGTGATTCACTAGCTGCCACTTCTGGTGCAAAGCGAGCTGGGTATGTGAATTGTGCTCCGTATTCCATAATTGAATCATCTCCTTGCTTAAGATCGAAGAAATCCATCATCCTTGAGACATAGAAAGTATGCGGGTATAATTGTTTATTAAACAATTCCTCAAATCCTTCCCATGTGAGGCCTTGGCCAACCTTCACTCGAACATCTAGGTCCCATCATTGTCATGCCAGGTCTTCAAGCATATACACTGCTAGCTTGTTTGCTGGGGTGCCATGGAGATTGAAGATTCGGTTCATCCAACCCAGCTATGCTTCAGCTTGCTCGGGCCTCGAGTCTCCTCGAAAGATTTGTGGGTTTTTTCTTTTGGAATTCCAATTAGCAATCCACATAACGTGTTTCATCAATTTGATTTCCTTTTTCGACATCTTGAAAAGCTTCCACATTGGTGTGAACGAGCTGATGGTTCATTTGTGGTTCAAGTGGAACTACATTCTAGGCAACTCCCTATTGCTGATTTTTAAGTCTGTTGACTGGTGGCATCTTCCCACAACCATAGTAAAAATCACCACTCTGCCCCCATCCACACTCTAGTCACGGGTTTTTCATGGGCAACACATGACAACCAAATCATATTATCAGAGTTTCAAATCAAAAGTCATAAAATATCATATGAATTATGATGTCTTAGTGAGAAGTCTCTCACTAATGCATGATACCCAAGTCTCATCGGCTAAATCCATGACGATGAGGTGTGACGACACACCTAAGAGTGTTTAAGAACATTGTTGTACCTGGTAACTTGAAGTTCAGTATAAATAGGTTAGCTACGTCTTTTTATACTCTACATTTCATGTCCCAATATATCTTATCTTCACGCCTACCATCTCAACTGATGGACTGTACTAAACTGATACCATTTGTAACTTTCCGACCTCAACCCATTGGCTTGGGTAGGATCGGGGTGCCACTAACTTTAGGTGGATCCCCTGAACACCGAAGACCGACAATAATTGCGAAGGGTATATGAAATCGTTGGGGGATGATTTACCCTCTTACATTACATAACTTGTAATATACAACCGCAATTGTATAAAATAGATAAACATGATTCATGAAAGAAAACCAGCCATCCAAACTCCAATAAAACAACAATATAGTAATCAGAGACGCAACGTAAACAGTATAACCAAAAGTGTTCATAAACCTAAATGGCTCAAAGAAGACCCAGGCGTCGATTGTTGCACTGCACTTGACTCTGCTCCCCGACCAACTCCATGCTCACCTCAAACAACGACTAGTGCATCAATTTGTTCCGCTAACCAAGCAAGAGACCTTTCCCTTACCTGTATCGTGATAAACAACTTCTGCATACGTACTTTGGTGCGTATGCAGAAGGTTAGTATACGACCCAGTAGGCAATCCATTGGAGACTTCCCACACACACTATTAAGACAAGAACAAGTTAACTCACAATAAACATATAAAAACAGGAGGAACAAGATTACCAAGGCACATGCACACAAGTACAAAAAACGAGCAGTGAAATAACCATGTTATGCACCCAAGCCCTCTCATGTAGAACATTGCCATGCATCCAATGGTATGCTCCTACATTTACACAAGAGGTTTTGAGGAGGATCCTATTGAGTATATTTGCACGCTCACCTCTCTCTCCCCCCTTTCTTTACACACACACACATATACATACACACACGCACGCGCGCACACGCACGAACACACATATATGTTTTTACAAGTTTCTGAGGAGAAGACCTTTTGCTATGTTTGACATTTACATGCGTTGTGGATTGAGTTTTAATTTTGTATTATATGGAGTTGATCAATAGTTTTATCCAATGTTCCTGAGATTTATGGGGGGTAACGTCTCCCACGTGTGTGTTTTTATACCCTCGGTGCTAGTCGCCTATCCGTGATCTATTGAAGGGGTCACTCTCATCTTCACTGTCGGCCCAGGAGGGGTTTTAGTTGGGGCGGGTCGTGACATCCTCTCCAGGGTTAAACCATTTACGATTCTTCAAAACATCCTCTTGCACTCCACCAATCTGAACTATGTGAGGTCATCGTCCATCACCCATATCTACAAACGCAAAACAAAAAACTAAGTACAGGATATGGATTCCATTTAAAGTTTTTAATTAAAATTCATTTTAATTTACTCAAATATTTTTCCCAAATTCAAACACAGGCCCAGACAAGTGTGATACATATACCACACCTAGGTCTCTACCCTACAATCAATATACTCTTACCTAAGCATGTTCAATAGACAATTAGGGTCCTTGTGTTGGATCGCTGAGGCCCTTTTACATCATAGCTGATCTTCTAGGCCCGCTCAAATGAATTGTTGCCCTACAAAACCAATGCAATCCTCATTGGTGTCTACTCCAAACTTTAAACCTTGGCTCTGATACCACTTTGTCATGATTCGTCTCCATTGGAACCTCTCTTGGGTCGATAGTAAAGCTGAGCGTGACCTCCAAAGCCTGCCTCCAATAATTTATGGGTCAACGACTAGCATCGAAGGTATAATACACATAATATGGGAGACATTGCCTTCTTTAATCTCAAGAAAAATAGAGAAAACCATCTGTCAGCACCAACTCCACAAATAAAGCAAACCCAAAATCCCATCAATAATAAAAGAATGCATGTAATATCATACATAAACAAGAATATGTCATTTCCAAAGTCAATACCAAAAAACAAGACAACTCCTAGAAGAAAGCAATTCCTCCGACACCGGCTAATAAAGTCCAACCTGTTCTCCAACTCCGTCTTGCAAATATGTAAAAACAATATATATAAGTAGGGGTAAACATACAAGTATACTAAGTAGGTTCCTCCCTAGAAACTCTCATGTCGATTTGGAGAAGTATACTAAAGACTCGGTGTATAACCCGTGAAACCGACTTGTGTCCTATCCTAGGCCAACTACAAACCCATCTCATCACAGACTCACTCCCTAAATCCATATATAATATGGAAATATAGTAAATCATGAAAATACAGCAAAGGAGGTACCCCACACCCGCTTTCCCACTGATCTAGTCACCCTCACGTCCCTACTTCATACGTCTTGACACTCTCATCCCTTACCACAACCACATATCACAACCACATACCACAACCACATTTTGCAACCACATACCACAACCACATTTTGCAACCACAACCTTATACCACAACCAAGTCCACCACATATCTTAACCACTACCACTGCCACATAACCACACTATGGCTGGAAGGAAGATAGGGAGAGGGGGGTATTCAACCATTCGTATCACCCACATCCTAGATTCCGGGGGTTCACTCAGTACCCAAAACCTCATGAGTGTCGGGTTAAGTTATCTGACACAGGTGGTGGTGTGTAATAAATAAAAAAACATACTATGATATACGTTAAAACCCTTTTTATTATTTTGGGTATTACCGAGTCCCACATCGGAATACTCCCATGTGTATTCCTCATTCTCAATCTATAAAAGAAGGCCTCCACCTCACCTTGAAGGTAAGGGGGTTTCTCATCTTACATGGTATCAGAGGGAACTTAATCCCGACCCTTCCTCTCCAGCGGCTTCCCGGCACTGACCGACCCCGCCTCTCCAGCGGCTTCCTGACACAGTCCGACCCCGCCTCCCCGGTGCGTTCCTGCACCCTCCTTCCCCGGCGCATCTTGCCCGAAGCATCTCCCCGGTGCAGCCCGGTCCCCCCCCCACCATCCTCGGCGCCTTCCCTCTCGAAGTGCGCCCTTCCCGTCGCGACTCCTCCCGAGCGCGACCCTCCGTCGCGGCCCCTTCCGGCTCCCGCGCGCCCTCTCGGCTCTTCCCGACGACTGCACCTCCCGTCGCCCTCCCCGGATCTTCCCGACGGTCCCGAATCCCGCAGATCCCGTTGACGGCTCTTCCCGGGGGGCCTGGAGCCCGTCGCCTCCCGTCGCCGTTTCCAGACACGGCTCTTGGCTCCGACAGATCTTCCCAGCAGCGAATCGATCCAGCGCGGTGCCTTCCCCTCCTCCATGGACGTTTCCTCGGCTCTGCCTCCAATGATCACCGCATCCACCCGCCTCGTCGATGACCGGCTGGACGCAACCAACTTCTCCATCTGGCGGAAGACGGTATTGATGTCCCTGCGAGACATGGACCTTGATTCTCATCTTGAGAATCCTCCACCCGCATCGACTAACCCGAAATTCCGATCTTGGCAACTTGTGGATAGCAAGATATTCGCTTTACTGGTCAATTCCATGGACCGCTCGGTAAAGGATGTTACCCGGACTGCAAATACTGTAAAGGAACTCTGGGATTTCTTGACTATCATGTATTCCGAGACCAACAACTTGGCTCGGGTCTCCGACATTCTTCAGCGTCTGTCACACATCCGACAGCAGGATCGGTCCTTTCCAGCCTATTTCTTGGAATGGAAAGGTCTCCGCGACGAACTGCAAGAGTTATGGCCCGTTCCTCAGACACCGGCGACGCGCAGACTCAACGGGACCAGCTCTGCCTTTTCACTCTCCTCAATGGCCTCGCCCCTGACTATGCCACGACGGCCATCGAGATGCTTGCCAACCCTTCTACGCTGGATATACCACATGTATATCATCGCCTGGGCAAGGCTCAACGGGCTCTCCCATCGCCCCCCCCATCATCGATCACTCGGCTCTCGTCGGTCATGGCGGTGGACGCTCATCCGACCCTCTTGGTCGTGGTCGCATGGAAGGTCGTCCTCGACCCCACTGCCAGCACTGTGGCAAGCTTGGCCACCTGATCAACCGATGCTGGGTCCTTCATGGCTACCCATCCTAGCAACCACGGCAAGGTCAGACCGCGGTCCAGGAGACTTCTCCGTCAGTCCCAGCTCTGCCTTCCTCCCTCGACCTCTCTTTGGCGGACCTCCGGCTACTCCACGATCCTCCGACATCCGCCGGACCCGGACCATCTTCGGCGTCTCTCGCCCACTCGACTGGCTCTGCTGCCCTCGTTGGTCGTCGCTCCTCGAGCTGGATGCTCGACTCAGGTGCCTCTGATCACCTCACTGGTGATGCAGGTATTTTGACCTCCTACTCTCCTTATGACGGTTCATCATCCATCACCGTCGCTGATGGCTCTACGATACCCATTGCGGGGTTCGGTGCATGCTCTCTGACTTCATCAATTCACCCGTCCTCTGTGGCACATGTGCCCCGCAGTCCTTTTAATCTTCTTTTCATCAGTAAGATTACAAAGGATTACAACTGTGCTGCCATATTTACTTCATCTGGTGTTGTGTTTCAGGAGCGGACTACGAACCGGGAACTTGGTGGAGGCCAGCTTCGGGACGGGGTTTACATGCCCGATGGACAGCCACCCATGGCCTGCACCTCTATCTCTGCCCGGGCATTGGATCTTCATTCTCGGTTGGGCCATCCACCCGCCTCCACCATTCATAATCTTTTTCCAGATATGAGTCCGCATATTTCTTTCTAGTGTGAGTCCTGTCAATTTGCGAAACACCATCGCAGTTCATACATTCCTCGAGTGGATAACAGGGCCTCCAAACCTTTTGATTTGGTTCATACAGACGTTTGGGGTTCCTGTGCCACCTCGAGTCATTTGGGACATAAATATTATATATCTTTCATTGATGATTTTTCCCGAATGACATGGCTGTACCTCCTACGAGACCGCACTGGGGAGATGCCATCCTCACTGCTACCTACCTCATCAATCGCCTTCCTTCTTCTATCCTTCAGGGGGAGACTCTCTTTCGGGCTCTATTCCCCTCTCTCCCTCTCCATTCCCTCTCTCTTCGAGTGTTTGGCTGCTTGTGTTATGTTTGTGACACTCGTCCCGACCGCTCCAAACTCTCTCCAAAATCCCTCCGCTGCATATTCCTTGGCTATTCCCGCACTCAGCGCGGATATCGCTGCTTCTCACTAGACCTTCGCCGGTATGTCATCTCTGCGGATGTCTCCTTTGTTGAGGGCTCTCCATTCTTCTTTCCCTCTCCTCATCCTGACTCTGCAATTGATGACTCTTCCCCTCATCATCCATCCTCCTCCCATGTTGCCTCCTGCTGCTCATCGGTATGGTACAGTTTACTCCCGTCGCCCATCGAGTGCCCCCCGTCCTGGCCAATGACACCGTCATCCCCGCTTCGTCCGATGCTCCTGTTACAGCACCAGACGACTTGCCTATTGCCCTCCGGAAAGGTACTTGCTCGTGCTAGAGCACTCCTCTATTTGTCTCTTCATACAGGGGTTTGTCAGTTCTGGAGACAATATCTATTCATCGTACAGTTGGTGATGCAAAGTCTCATCCGGGATGTCTAGCGACAATGCAGGATGAGTTGCAGGCTCTGGAGGAAAATCATACTTGGGATCTTGTCCCCCTACCAGCAGGCAAACAGGTAGTGGGCAGCAAATGGATTTACACAGTCCGGCTAAATCCCGATGGCACTCTCCATCGACTCAAAGCCCGCCTTGTGGCTAAGGGCTTCGCACAAACTTACGGGGTGGACTACTTTGATACATTCTCTCTAGTGGCCAAGATGACCTCCATCCGGTTATTCATCTCTCTGTCGGCACATCATCGTTGGCATCTTCATCAGTTGGATGTCAAAAATGCCTTCCTCCATGGCTTTCTTGAGGAAGAAGTTTATCTGCAACAGCCACCCGACTTTTGTGCCTCCGGCGCCGAGTCTCAAGTCTGTCGACTCCGCCGCTCTCTGTACGGCCTCAAGCAATCTCCTCGTGCTTGGTTCGGCCGCTTCAGCACTGTCGTCACTGATTTTGGCGTCTCTCGAAGCATGAAGGATCACACTGTCTTTTACAGAACGACTCCTGCTGGCTGTATCCTATTGGTCGTTTATGTGGATGATATCATCATCACCGGCAGCGACTCTGGTGGTGTCACTCATCTCAAGCAGCATCTTCACCAACACTTCCACACTAAGGATCTCGGTCCTCTCACATACTTCCTGGGCATCGAGGTGTCCTATTCTCCGGACACCATCTCCCTCTGCCAACGGAAGTATGCGTTGGATATTCTGCAGGATGCTGGGCTGACACAGGCCACTGCGGTTGACACCCCTCTGGAGCCTGGGGAACGATCACTTTATGCCTCCTCAGAACCATATTCACATCCTGAGCGGTACCTTCGGTTGGTGGGTAAATTCAATTATCTCACCATAACTCGTCCCGACATTACCTGCGCCGTTGGCAAAGTGAGCCAATTTATGGAACATCCGACCACCTCTCATTTGGATGCTGTCCTCCGCATCGCCAAATACATTAAGCGCGATCCTGCCTGTGGTCTTCGCTACTCACAGCATCCTCATCTGAACATTGAGGCCTTTTGTGATGCTGATTATGCTGGTTGCCTTGCCACTCGGAGATCTACCTCTGGGTTTGCCATTTTCTTAGCCGACAACCTCATCTCTTGGCTCAGCAAGAAACAGACTGTCGTGTCCAGATCCAGTGCGGAGTTTGAGTACCGAGCCATGGCCACCGTCACTATGGAGATCCTTTGGCTTCAACAACTCCTCTAGGAGCTTGGCTTTTCTCCTCCCACATCTGCTCACATCTGGTGTGACAATCAGACAACCACCAAGATTGCTTCAAATCCCGTCTTCCATGAACGTACGAAGCATATTGAGGTGGACTGCCACTTTCTTCGACACCACCTGAAGCACAATCATGTCAGCTTTAGCCACATCCTGACGGTGGACTAGCTTGCTGACATCTTCACCAAATGCATCCCAGGGGCCCGCCTCTCCTCGCTCAGTTCCAAGTTGGGCATTCATAGCATCTTCGGCCCAACTTGAGGGGGAGTTTATCTGGTTTTGTATGGTGTCACCTTGTTTTTTCTTTGTGGGACTCTTTTGTCCAAGCTGGGCATGTCCAGCTTGAGGGGGAGTGTTAAAACCCTTTTTATTATTTTGGGTATTACTGAGTCCCACATCGGAATACTCCCATGTGTATTCCTCATTCTCAATCTATAAAAGAAGGCCTCCACCTCACCTTGAAGGTAAGGGGGTTTCTCATCTTACAATATATAATATAATTCGGGGTCAACATACTTTCACAAACACCTCTATAATCATCCCATCGCCGCACAACTACTGCCACCACCACTAACCGCACCACATGACACCACACAAATCAATTTTAGAAAAACAGTTCCAGCTTCTTCCACTTTTAGACCAATTACCTCTTATCACCCATTTCACTTTAACTTCATCATCTCATCAATTCATTTTGCAACACATATTCCATCTCATTAATCACATTAATTCATCAATCACCATTTCCACACTATCCTCAACCTCATTAATTCATTCTCTACAATTTCATTACCACATATAATAATAATCACAACATTAGTAAATTAATTCCTCTGTTCACTTAATAATCATGATATTATCAACATAATTCCATCCCCATTCCTCTTATTCAATTTGTTCATTCGTTTCATTATATTTCCATATCCAGGGAAAACTAAAACACATTTTCCATACCAACCTCACCATATCACCGCATCAAACTGCTACACCAAATCCTCTTCCATTACCACATTCAAATCTATATATTTATTAGACTACCACACGCTTCACACAACTTCCTTCTACCATAGCAGCATATAACAAATCAAATATGAAAAAAAATAATCACAATATCATTTTCCATTTGAATTTATATTAATCAGGCCAATCTCATCAATCTACCCCATGAAAACCAAAACATGCTAAATCCACATTATAAAAGGAGAATTTCTGAATCACCTACCTCAAATCGAAGTTGAATCATCACGACACAAAGAAGGGATGAATTCTGATGATCAAACTTGCACTTTCTCACAAGGATTCTCCAACGTATTTAGATTTCATCACCCGTACAATCTTCAGCCACAACACCTCAACCACTTCCTGCGAAACCCCGGAAAAAAAGAATAATAAGAAAGAAGAAAGATCAAGAGAAAGAAGGCACCTTGGATCGCTAGGATTAAATTACATATGGAATTTTCCAAGGCACTAAAAAACGGCCAAATAGCCCTCAGTCGTCCAAGGTTGCAAAAGGGAGTAATAGAACCGAATGAGAGAAAATGAGCGCTCAACTTTATATTTAAATTTGGGTGGACTAAACCACGACATGGTTCCCTAAACCACGTCGTGGCTTAGGTCAGTCAACGACAATCCTAAAACTACGACGACTTAAAGATTAGTCGTTTTCTTTCAAAAAACGTGGCTTTGACCAAAACCACAGCATGGTCAATAAACCACAGCGTGTTTTCCTAGGTCCCCCCTTCAAACCTTGAGACAGCCACCGCAAATTGCTCCATAAACCACACCATTTTTCAAACCACGATGAATAACCACGGTGTGGTTCCTCTCCGTTTTTCGAACAAAAACTTCACCAAATCGCATCTCCAACCTGTTGGATTGGTGTTGCCCGATCCGGTTGGGCCGAATGCTTGTGGCCCGCAACTATCGCGGGTCGAGCTCCGCGGTGAGCTCGTTGGGGGTTGCAGGGGGCAACGCGCCCCTGCTCCGGGGGTCCGGGGGCCGAAGGCCCCCGGCCCAATTTTTTCGGCACTGTAGCATCTCTGACCACTGTAGCGGAGCTGACCGACCGACACCGACATGCACTGTAGCGGTGCGGACTTCGGGGTCAACAGTACTGTAGCGCTTTTGACTTCCAGCCGGCAGACACTGTAGCACTTTTGACAAAGTGAGCCGCCGATCACTGTAGCAACGCGGACTACTATTCAGAACAGTAGACCGTCTTCTTCATATGTAGCCCATTTCGGGCTAGGGTTTGTAATGTTGGAAAATCCTCTGTAATTGCTCCCGAATCATAGTGAAAATCTGCCTCTCCCGTGGACGTAGGGATTTTTCCCGAACCACGTAAATCGCCGTGTTCCTTGTTGCTTTTCTTTCTTTCGTTTTCTCGTTTTCTGTCGTTCTGTCTCCCGGTGATTCCGCAACACAACCAAGCCATTAAAAATGACCATTTTGATCAAACCATGTCATGGTTGGCAAAACCACGCCGTGGTATGCTCCTCGTGGTGACCAAGGGCAACTCTAACACCCCTCCAGAACCACGACCACACAACATGACGAGAACCAAGACCATGACCACGCAGAAAACCACAGCGTAATGACACTAATCCATCACGTGGTTTATGTCAAACCCAAAATTGAACTCTTTTACAATTCACCTCCCAACTCACACCATTTTTAAGTCCTCAAACTCACAAAGTAGGCTAGGAAAATCCGGACATCTACATGTTTTTAAAATTTGCGTTTAACCCCTAACTTCTTATTTAGCTAGTATCCCCTGCAAATGAATTCTGTTGCTCAACTGTTCTACATATTGATGCTACCATTTAGTGTTAAAGCTGCTTATTATGTTGTTCTCCGACAATGGAAAATGACACTCTTTCTTCATTTGTAATATGTTCAGAATTTATTGAAATTCTCTTCTGCCTTGCCTTGGGTGAATTTAATATCCTTGTTTTGGATATTAACCGGATGCTTCCTATTTTCTTAGGTTGCTAGCCAGGAAACTTATGGAACTTTGGGTGCCATTGTAAAGAGCCGGACTGGAAATCAGCAGGTCGGTTTCCTCACAAATCGACATGTGGCAGTTGACTTAGATTATCCTAGTCAGAAAATGTTTCATCCTCTGCCTCCGAGTTTGGGACCTGGGGTCTATCTGGGTGATGTAGAACGGGCAACGTCATTCATCACCGATGATCTTTGGTATGGGATATTTGCTGGAACAAACCCAGGTAACAAGTTCTAATTCTGATCGTGAAAATATGGTCTTTGATAGAGCTAATTGTTGGATGTTTGATCCATGTAGCCAACCCCATTTAAATCATTTTAAAGCTGCTTTGTTGCTGTAATGGAGAATAAGAGTTAAATGTAGAGAAACTGAAGACTGCATGAAAATGTCCCACGTGAAGACTCACCAGGTCGCTGGTGTCACTTCACCTTTATGCCTTCAATAGGAGTCACAAGATAACAAGATTTTTAAAATTGAAGGTTTTAAATTGACATAAATTGTGTCACATGGTCCTTAACTGTCATTTTCCTATTTTCTAGTCCCTAAATTGTTATAATATGAAAATTATACTAATTATCTTTTCATGACCCGGGCTAAATGAAAGGTTTGCATAACTTCAGTCATGGTGTTATTTTTCTTAGATTTTCTGAACTTAAACAAGTTCCATGAAAATTTCGATCAGGGATATCTCTTCGAGGATGGTCCTGGCCTAATTTGTAAACTTGTTGATGATAAGGATGATTTTAGCTTTTCTTCTACTTCTGAATGACCATTATAGCTGTGAAGGGATTGATGTTGCCTTTATTGAAGTATCTATGATCTGTGCAGAAACATTTGTTCGGGCAGATGGAGCTTTCATTCCATTTACAGATGATTTTAACATGGCAACGGTATCCACATCTGTGAAAGGTGTGGGTGAGATCAGTGATGTTGATGTTATCGACTTACAGTCTCCAATTAGCAGCCTCATTGGGAGAAGTGTGTTGAAGGTAGGAAGAAGCTCGGGATTGACCACGGGGACCATAATGGCTTATGCCTTGGAATACAATGATGAGAAAGGGATTTGCTTCTTTACGGATTTCCTTGTTGTTGGAGAGAACCAACAGACATTTGATCTCGAGGGCGATAGTGGGAGCCTCATTCTTTTGAGAGGAGTGAATGGGGAGAAGCCACGACCGGTTGGGATAATTTGGGGCGGGACGGCAAACCGGGGTCGGTTGAAACTCAAGTTTGGGCAACCTCCAGAGAATTGGACCAGTGGTGTTGATCTTGGCCGCCTTCTTGACCTTCTTGA
The DNA here is from genome assembly GCA_963277665.1 of Viscum album. Taxonomy (NCBI): domain Eukaryota; kingdom Viridiplantae; phylum Streptophyta; class Magnoliopsida; order Santalales; family Viscaceae; genus Viscum; species Viscum album. The sequence continues at coordinate 1,389,887,764 of OY728120.1, forward strand.
GCTTGACCTTATCACAACTGATGAAGGGCTTCAAGGTATGTGCTTCCAAGGTGTGTTTGGCGTTGCTTTTTAAAACGGTTTCTTTGAAGTGGGGTAAGGATGATTCAATTGATCCTGGATAGAGTTATACATGGGCGCGGGGACCCGCCTGACACGATAAGCCCAACCCCAAAGTAAAAGTATTATTGGGCCTAAATTTTTTGGTCTGGATAATCAATGGATCAATTTGTAAAGCCTTGTTAATATTCAGGCTGGGCTTGAGCCACAATTGTTGATCTGATTAGTGCACGGGCCCGCCCGATAATGATATGTTGTGATAATAAATTTTAAAAAAATCATGATTTTATGTATTTATTATTTTAAAATCATGATTTTATGTATTTATGATTTTAAAATCATGATTATTATATTTTTTTCATTAATAGAACTTTGATTGAAGCCGTGTTTAATAAACGGTCTGGGCTTTGGGGCAAACAGTTTTAAACTGATCGGGCTTCGGACCTTTTTTAAGGCCTGATTAAATGGTCCAGGCTGGGTTATGATTTTTTCTTACTACCATGGCCTGAACCCAATAGGCCCGGTCCATGTACATGTCTAATCCCAGGCCCTGTTTGCTCGACTGCTTTCTGGGGAAAATGAAAGGAAAACAATGTTCTTTCCATCCCTTGCGTGTTTCGTTGGAAATCTGGGATTTCCGTCGCCTGTACGATGACATGAAAGAAGCTTATAATTTAAAAAATAAATTTTAATTTACCTTTTAATATTATAATATTATAATAATATTTATTCTGTAGATATGAATTATGTTAAATTACAATAATCTCCATCGTAACCCAAATTCTATTCTTCCGCTTCCATTTCCTTTTCAATTTGATTTTGGTCAACCATGTGAGTCCAAAATCATAATTATTGTGATATGTTAGACTAATTATTTATACAAGATATGGGTTTGTCTGGATTCATTATGAATCTATTCTATTTCCCTTTTCCCTCTAGTTTGAATTTTGTATTTCCTACCTATCTCAAATCTTGCATCTCTTTATCTATGTTTATAATAGAGTTCCCGGCTCATTGAAACGTCACCTTTTCTGGGTCTTCTTTCTAGATGATATAGCAATTCCCTTCTCATTGTTTTCCATTTTTTCTCCCATCTTATGATAGTAGCTGCCAAATTGGTTACTAAAGCTAATTTTTTTTCTTCTTCTTGGCAGTGGCCATCCAAGAGCAGAGAAACCGATCGGTGGGGGGCATCAGGTCAGCCGTGGGGGAGTCGTCTTCCCCCATGGCTGAAGAATGCTTCAGACCCCTCGGCTTAGATCTCGAGCAAATACCTCCTCCCGGAGAGGCCTGTAAAGATGGCCAGACGCCATTTCTGGATACTGAGTTCCGCATTGAAGGTGGTGGAATGAAGGCAGGTGCTGCAACCGTGGAACACCAGTTTATTCCAAGCTCCAGTGACACATCCCTTGTGCACCAGAAGAACTCACAGGAAGCTGGAAGAGAAAGAAAGGCGCCGACATTGAGGAATGGCTGTGATGAAGCCGGGATGGTTTTGATGGAGTTGGGAGGGGCTGAATCAAAGAAAAGGAGGCAGTCTGCTCCTCTGGTGTGCAAGGATGAACATGATGAGGCTGAATGAACAGCTCAAGTTGCTTCTCTATATATATAATAGTAGCAGCCTGCGTGTGTATGGTGTAAGACATGGAAATCAAATCACCACAACAGGTTTGAGTTGTGCATTGAACATGGAATATGTGGGATCTGTAACCCACTAAAGATGGTGCTCAAAACCTCACAGGAAAACTGACCAAATCTGCCCTTTAATGTCAATTCAAAATTAAACCTTTAATTACCCAATCATAGGAGAATCAGATGATGTATTTTTTTTATCCTTGCAGTAAAGCTTGTTGGCGGATGCTTATTTGCAGGATGGCGCCGGCCCCTTTTCTTCATCAAGGGAGGCAGGCAGTGGGTAGATGTGGTGGGTGACCAACCCCACCAAATCCAACAATGGAGTAGAGCAGGGTGGAGGAGAGACAACCTATAAATGGAGAGCCTCCCCAGTGTTTCTAGTATCAGCTTTATCCATTCTCATCACCACCAGTAGATCTCATTTTTCAGTGGTATTTGAGTCAGTTTTCCCATTATTCAAGAGAGAGATTACGAGTCTTCTCCTTGTAATAGTGAGTGTGTACCCATTTTTACTTGTAGTGTGATTCTTCTATTTGTTTGTAGTGTTTTATTCCTTCTATTTGAGGGTTTTTTCACGTTACATCTGTTTTTTTATTTTTGCATTTTGCATTTCATTTTATCTCGTGATTATTGATGCACTGTGGGTCAATCATTTTTCGATCCCAACAAGTGGTATTAGAGCGCAGGTTCTGACCTGGTAATGTTCACGTTCTCGGGTATTAATAATTCTTGTAAATTTGAATATGCTCTGTGATTGCGATTCTGGTTGATCTTTCACATTTAATTTTTTTTATTGAGATTATTAAATACACCGTTGTGAAACGGAGGAGGCTCGGGACTGACAACGTGTCTAGATGGTGGTGAAATTTGAGATCGAAAAATTCAACGAGAATATTTTTTCATTGTGGAAAATGATATGCGGAAGGAAAATTGCTTATTGGTAATTGGCGAAAAGCTGATGGGTGTGACAAAGTAGAAATGGAACGACATGGACAAGAATGCTATTGCCAACATTAATTTGGCTTGGCAAACGAAGTCCTATAGAGTATTGCAGAGAAAAAAATGACAAATGAAATATAGGATATTCTAACGAATCTATATGAGACTGCACAACAAAATTTTTCTGAAGAGAAAATTGTACACTATTCGAATGACAGAGTCATCATCGGTGACCGACTACATCAACAACCTTAAAACCCTGTTTGCTCAACTCTCCATACTGGACTATAAAATTATGGATACTAAACGTGTGGAGATTCTTCTACAGAGTTTGCCGGATTCGTATGACCAACTCATCATCAACCTCACCAATAATATCCTGACGGATACGTCGTTCTTCAATGATGTTGCAGTTGCGGTTTTTGAAGAAGAAAGTCGACGCAAGAACAAGGACATACAGACAACTTCGCACCAAGCAGAGACTCTGCCAATGGAGAGAAGACGGATGATGGAGCGTGGTTCCAGTGAGAGACAAAATCATGGCAGGTCCAAATCAAGAAGTAAGAAGAAGAATGTCACATGTTTCAATTGTGGCAAGAAGGAGCACGTCAAGAAGGATTGTTGGAACAAGAAGAGTAGTGAAAAGAGCTATCAGGGGAATGTGGTGAGTACTTTTGAAAATGGTGACATTCTTGTCAATGAAGCAGTGATAACTGCTGGAAGTAGGAATCATCTCAACGATGCATGAATTATCAACTCAGGGGCAACATGACACATGACGTCTCGACGGGAATGGTTTGACCAATATGAAATTATCCCGAAAGGATTTGTGTACATGAGGAACGATCACACCTTGAAGATCGTTGGAGTTGGTACCATCAAACTGAAGATGCAAGATGACATAGTACGGATCATCCAAGGAGTATGTCATGTGAAGGGTCTGAAAAAGAACATATTGTCTTTGAGACAATTTGATGACATCGGATGCAAGACTCGCACTGAGAATGAAGTGATGAGAATTGTGAAGGGCACGTTTGTGGTAATGAAGGCAAAGAAGATCTCAAAGAACCTGTACGTGCTTATGGGTAAAACGTACAAGGAGACGGAGATAGTTGTCACATCAACTACCTTAACGGAAGCGTTGACAACGTTATGACATCACAAGCTTGGCCATATGTCAGAACGAGGCCTGAAAATTCTTGCGGATCAAAAGCTGCTGCCTAAGCTTATAAAGGTATCCTTACCATTTTGTGAGCATTATGTTTTAAGCAAGCAACATATGTTAAAGTTTGAGACGTCAACAATATGAAGCAAAAAGATCTTAGAGTTGATCCATTCCGACGTTTGGCAAATACTGATTATATCCCTGAGAGGAGTACGATACTTTGTAACATTCATTGATGATTATTCCAGGAGATGTTGAGTGTACCCAATCAAGAGGAAGATATATGTTTTTGAAGTCTTCAAAACATTCAAAGCGCGGAAGGAACTTGAATCTGGAAAGAAGATCAAGTGTCTGAGGACTAACAATGGTGGAGAATACATAAGCGATAAATTTGATACTTTTTGTCAACATAAAGGAATCAAGAGACAATTCACGGTGGCATACACTCTTCAGTAGAATGGAGTGACAGAGCGGATGAACATAACCCTGTTGGATAGAACAAGGGCGATGTTGAAGACTATAGGAATTGCCAAAACATTTTGGGTAGAAGTAGTGAATACCGCCTGTTATGTGATCAATAGATCTCCTTCAATGACAATTGATCTGAAGACACCGATGAAGATGTGGACTGGTAAACCCGCTGACTATTCTCGGTTACATACTTTTGGAAGCCCTATATATGCAATGTTTAATGACAAGGAAAGATCGAAGTTGGATTCAAGATCCAGGAAATGTATCTTCTTGGGGTACGCTGATGGTGTAAAGGGGTATCGTTTGTGGGACCCCACTGCTTGAAAATTTATCATTAGCAGAGATGTCATTTTTTGTAGAAGACAAGGTGAAAATGACAACTGATCAAGACATGGAGAAGAGGAATACAAAAACTACAACAGTTGAAGTAGAGGACAAATCCAAGGAAGAACTAGTTTCCTCTAAGGCATTACCAGGGCACGAAGATCAAGTACCGGTTGAGTCTGTCCCATGACGATCAACTCAGGAGAAAAGAGTATCGGTATGACACTCAGACTATGTGACTGAGAGTAATATTGTGTACTGCTTATTGATGGAGGATGGAGAGCCATCTTCTTTTGTGGAGGCGACCCAGATTCCAGATGTATCATCATAGATGACAACGATTCAGGAGGAACTTGAAGCCCTACATAGGAACAAGACTTGAAATCTTGTTCCATTACCTCATGGAAGGAAGGTTATCAGAAACAAATGGGTCTTTAAGATCAAGCGGGATGGAAAGGACCAGGTAGAAAGATATCGTGCAAGACTGGTGGTCAAATGATATGCTCAGAAGGAAGGTATTGATTTCAATGAAATATTTTCTCCTGTTGTCAGACTAACGACTATTTGGATAGTTCTGGCGATGTGTGCCCCAGACAGCTTACATGTAGAGCAACTGGATGTGAAGACAACTTTTCTCCATGGTGATCTTGATGAAGAGATCTATATGCTCCAATCAGAAGGTTTTTCAGAAGAAGGAAAAGAAAACTTGGTTTGTAGGTTGAACAAATCTCTACACGGTCTCAAACAAGCGTCGAGGTGTTGGTACAAGAGATTTGATTCCTATATCATGAGTCTTGGATACAACAGACTTCATTCAGATTATTGTACATATTTTAGGGGTTCAGATGGTAATGATTTCATCATTCTTCTGTTGTATGTGGATGACATGTTGGTTGCAGGCCCCAATAATGATCAGATTCAGGAGATGAAGGCACAGTTGGCTAGGGAGTTTGATATGAAGGACTTGGGACCAACAAACAAGATTCTTGGGATGCAGATTTAGCGAGACATAAATAATGGGAAGATTTGGCTATCACAAAAGAATTACTTATAGAAAGTCTTGAAATGCTTTAACGTGCAAGACTGTAAGCCAATCTCTACCCCTCTTCCCATTAATTTCAAGTTATCCTCAACGATGAGTCCTAACAGTGAAGCAGAGAGGATGAAAATGTCTTAAGTACCGTATGCATTAGCAGTGAGAAGTCTGATGTTCTCTATGGTTTGTACTAGACCAGACATTGCACATGCAGTGGAAATAGTTAGTCAATACACAGAGAATCTAGGACAGGAGCATTAGAGCACAATGAAGAGGATCCTAAGATACATCAAGGAGACCTCAGATGCTGCATTATGTTATAGAGGATCAAATTTCACTATTAGAGGATATGTTGATTCAGATTTTGCAGGTGATTCTGACCGGAGGAAATCCACTACAGGTTATGTGTTTACTCTTACAGGAGGAACTGTGAGTTGGATTTCGAAGTTCTAGTCAGTTGTGGCTTTATCCACAATAGAGGCAGAGTACATGACAGCTACACAGGTTTATAAAGAGGTGATTTGGATGAGAAAGTAGTTGGAGGAGCTTGGGCAAAAACAAGAGAAGATTCCATTATTTTATGACAGTCAGAGCGCCTTACACATTGCAAGGAATCCATTTTTTCATTCCAGGATGAAACACATTGGGGTACAATATCACTTTGTCCAAGATGTGGTGGAGGAAGGAAGTGTAGACATGCGTAAAATTCACACTAAAGAAAATCTGGAAGATTTCTTGACGAAGGTAGTTGACTCTGATAAGTTCAGATTGTGCAGATCCTTGAGTGGTCTTGCAGAGACGTGATCAACATGTTTGACAAATAGAAAGGATGTGGAGATGTGATTGGTTCTCAATCAAATCTCCAAGTGGGATATGTGTTGGCGGATGCTTATTTGCAAGACGGTACCGCCCCCTTTTCTTTGTTAAGGGAGGCAGACAACGAGTAGATGTGGTGGGTGGCCAACCCCACCAAACCCAGCAGCAGAATAGAGCAGGATGGGGGAGAGGCAACCTATAAATAGAGAGCCTCCCATGCGTTTCTAGCATCAGCTTCATCCATTCTCATCACCACCAGCAGATCCCATTTTTGAGTGATATTTGAGAGGCAGTTTCCCCATTATTCAAGAGAGATATTACAAGAGTCTTCTCCTTGTAATAGTGAGGGAGTGTGTACCAATTTTTACCCATAGTGTGATCCTTTTATTTGCCCATGGTTTTTTACCCCTTCCATTTGGGGGTTTTTCCACGTTACATCTGGTATCATTTTATTTCCTCATTTTACACTTCATTTTATCTCATGATTATTGCTGCACTGTGGGCCAATAATTTTTTAGTCCCAACAAGTGGTATCGAAGTGTAGGTTCTGGCCCAGTACTATTCATGTTCTCAGGTATTAATAATTCTCATAAATTTGAGTATGCTTTGTGATTGCGACTCTGGTTGATCTTTCACATAATATTTTTTTATTGAGATTATTAAACACACTATTGTGAAATAGAGGAGGTTCTGGACTGATGGCGTGTCTAGATGGTAGAAAAATTTGAGATCAAAAATTTCAATGGGAATAATTTTTTGCTGTGGAAAATGAAGATGCAGGAAGTGCTGTAGAAAAATAATTGCTTACTGGTAATTAGCGAAAAGCTGGTGGGCCTGACGAAGGAGAAATGGAACGACATGGATGGGAATGCTATTTCCAACATCCATTTGGTTTTGGCAGATGAGGTCATATCGAGCATTGCAGAGAAAAAACGACAAAGGAAATATGAGATACTCTGACGAAGCTATATGAGGCCAAGTCATTGCACAACAAAATTTTCCTGAAGAGAAAATTGTATACTATTCAGATGGAAAATTCATCAACGATAACTGACCACATCAACAACCACAATACCCTATTCGCTCAGCTCACAACATTAGGCTATAAAATTGTGGATACTGAAGGTGCGGAGATTCTATTCCAGAGTTTTCTAGATTCGTATGACCAACTCATCATCGATCTCACCAACAATATCCTGATAGATATGTTGGCCTTCAATGATGTTGTAGTCGCGGTTCTTAAATAATAAATTCAGTGCAAGAACAAGGAGGACAGACGGTCAACTTTGCACCAAGCAGAAGCTTTGTCAATGGAGAGAGGAAGGATGATGGAGTGTGGTTCCATTGAGAGCCAAAACCATGGTAGATCCAAATCAAGGAGTAAGAAGAAGAATGTCACATGTTTCAATTGTGGCAAGAAGGGACACGTAAAGAAGGATTGTTGGAACAAGAAGAGTAGTGAAAATAGCTCTCAGGGGAATGTGGAAAGTACTTCTAGAAATGGAGACATTCTTGTCAGTGAAGCGGCGATGACTGCTGGAAGCAGGAAGCATCTCAACGATGCATGGATTATCAACTGAGGAGAAACATGGCACATGATGTGTTGATGGGAATGGTTTGACCAATATGAAATTATCCTGGAAGGACTTGTGTACATGAGGAATGATCACACCTTGAAGATCATTAGAGTCGGTACCATCAAACTGAAGATGCATGATGGCATAGTACAGATCATCCAAGGAGTATGTCATGTGAAGGGCCTGAAAAAGAACATATTTTATTTGGGGAAATTTGATTATATTGGATGCAAGACTCGCACTGAGAATGGAGTGATGAGAATTGTGAATGGAACACTTGTGGTAATGAAGGTAGAGAAGATCTCAAAGAACCTGTATGTTCTTATGGGTGAAACGTACAAGGAGGTAGATATAGTTTTCGCATCAACTACCTCGATGGGAGCGTTGACAATGTTATGACATCACAAGCTTAGCCATATGTCAGAACAAGGCCTGAAGATTCTTGTAGATCAGAAGTTGCTGCCTGAGCTTACAAAGGTATCCTTACCATTTTGTGAGCATTGTGTTTTGAGCAAGCAACATAAGTTAAAGTTCAGGACGTCAACAACACAAAGAAAATAGATCTTAGAGTTGATTCATTCTGACATTTGGTAAGCACCAGTTATATCCATGGGAGGAGCAAGGTACTTTGTATCATTTATTGATGATTATTCTAGGAGATGTTGGGTGTACCCAATCAAGAGGAAGGACAATATTTTTGAAGTCTTAAAAACATCCAAAGCACGGAATGAACTTGAATTTGGAAAGAATATCAAGTGTCTGAGGACTGACAATGGTGGAGAATACACAAGTGATGAATTTGATACTTTTTGTCAACATGAAGGAATTAGGAGACAATTCACGGTGATATACACTCCTCAGCAGAATGGAGCAGTAGAGCATATGAACATAACCATGTTGGATAGAACAAGGGTGATGTTGAAGAGTATAGGAATTGACAAAACATTTTGGGCAGAAGCAGTGAATACCGCTTGTTATGTGATCAACAGATTTCCTTTAATGACGATTGATCTGAAGACACCGATGAAGATGTGGACTAGTAAACCCACAGACTATTCTTGGTTACATACTTTTAGAAGCCCTGTATATGCAATGTTAAATGACCAGGAAAGATCGAAGTTGGATTCAAGATCCAAGAAATGTATCTTCTTAGGGTACGTTGATGGTGTAAAGGGGTATCATTTGTGGGACCCCATTACCTGAAAAATTATCATCAGTAGAGATGTCATTTTTCTAGAAGATAAGGTGAAAATGACAACTGATCAATACATGGAGAATAAGAATACATAAACTAAAACAGTCGAAGTAGAGGACAAATCCAAGGAAGAATCAATTTCCTATGATGCATTACCAGAGCACGAAGATCAAGTACCAGTTGAGTTTGGGCTATGACGGTCAACTTGGGAGAAAAGAGCACCAGTATGGCACTCAGACTATGTGGCTTAGAGAGATATTGCGTAATGATTATTGATGGAGTATGGAGAGACATCTTCTTTTGTGGAGGTGACCTAGTGTCTAGATGTATCATCATGGATGGTGGCGATTAAGGATGAACTTGAAGCCCTGTATAGGAACAAGACTTGGGATCTTGTTCCATTACCTCATGGAAGGAAGGATATCGAAAACAAATGGGTCTTTAAGATCAAGCAGAATGGAAAGGACCAGGTAGAAAGATATCGTGCAAGACTGGTGGTCAATGGATATGCTCAAAAGGAAGGTATTTATTTCAATGAAATATTTTCTCCTATTGTTAGACTAACGATTGTTCGGATAGTTCTGGCGATGTGTGCTACATACAACTTACATATAGATCAGCTGGATGTGAAGACAAATTTTCTCCATGATGATCTTGATGAAGAGATCTATATGCTCCAATTGGAAGGTTTTTCAAAATAAGGAAAAGAGAACTTGGTTTTCAGGTTGAACAAATCTCTATACGATCTCAAACAAGCATCAAGGTGTTGGTATAAGAGATTTGATTCCTATATCATGAGCCTTGGACACAACAAACTTCATTTAGATCCTTGTGCATATTTCAGGGGTTTGAATGGTAATGATTTCATCATTCTTCTATTGTATGTGGATGATATGTTGGTTGCATGCCCCAAAAATGATTAAATCCAGGAGTTGAATACACGGTTGGCTAGGGAGTTTGATATAAAGGACTTGGGACCAGCAAACAAGATTCTTGGGATGCAGATTTTTTGAGACATAAATAATTTGAAGATTTGGCTATCATAGAAGAATTACTTATGAAAAGTCTCGAATCACTTCAATGTGAAAGACTTTAAGACAATCTCTACCCCTCTTCCTGTTAATTTTAAGTTATCCTCAATGATGAGTCCTAGTAGTGAAGCAGAGAGAATGGAAATGTCTCAAGTATCGCATGCATCAGCAGTGGGAAGTTTGATGTTCACTATGGTTTGTACTAGACCAGACATTACACATGTAGTGAGAGCAGTTAGTCAGTAACTGGAGAATCTAGGACGGGAACATTGGAGCACAATGAAGAAGATCTTGAGATACATCAAGGAGACCTTATATGCTGTATTATGTTATGGAGGACTGAATTTAACTATTAGAGGATATGTTGATTCAGATTTTGCAGGTGATTCTGATTGGAGGAAATCCACTATAGGTTATGTGTTTACTCTTTTAGGAGGAGCTGTGAGATAGATTTCGAAGTTACAGCCAGTTGTGGCTTTATCCACGATAGAGGCAGAGTACATGACAGTTATACAGGCTTGCAAAGAGGCGATTTGGATGAGAAAGTTGTTAGAGGATCTCAGGCACATACATGATAAGATTCTATCATTTTGTGACAGTCATAGTGCCTTGAACATTACAAAGAGTCCATCTTTTCATTCTAGGATGAAACACATTGGGGTACAATATCACTTTGTCTGAGATGTGGTGGAGGAAGGAAGTGTGGATATGCAAAAAATTCACACTAAAGAAAATCTGGAAGATTTACTGATGAAGGCAGTTGAATCTGATAAGTTCAGATGATGCAAATCCTTGAGTGGACTTGCAGAGATGTGAGCAACATGTTTAGAAGATAGAAATTATGTAGAGATGTGATTGGTTCTCAATCAAATCTCCAAGTGGGTAATGTGTCGGAGGATGCTTATTTGTAGGACGGTGCCACCCCCTTTTCTTTGTCAAGGGAGGCAGGAAGCGGGTAGATGTCGTGGGTGGACAACTCCACCAAACCCAGTAGTAGAGTAGATCAGTATGTGGGATAGGTAGCCTATAAATGGAGATCCTCCCATTCATTTCCAGCATCAGCTTCATCCATTCTCATCACCGCCAGCAGATCCCATTTTTGAGTGGTATTTGAGAGGCAGTTTCCCCATTATTCAAGAGAGATATTATGTGAGTCTTCTCTTTATAATAGTGAGGGAGTGTGTACCAATTTTTACCCATAGTGTGATCCTTCTATTTGCCCATGGTTTTTTACCCCTTCCATTTGGGGGTTTTTCTAGGTCACATCTGGTGTTCTTTTATTTTTGCATTTTCACTTCATTTATCTCATGACTATTATTGCACCGTGGGCCCATCATTTTTTCGGTCCCAAAAAATCTCAATTCGGTACCTAGTTTACATCATCCAACCTTCCTTTATGTCCAAAAAAACCTGTCTTGTAATTGGTCTCTCTTAGGACACACAAACTTACTCCAGTAAAAATCTATCATTGTAGGTTGAAAACAACTTCTGATTCCTATTTTGACTGATATGTATAGAGGTATAATTGTTAGTAAGCTTAGGTTGTGTGACAGAACTGGTTAGATTTGTTCTAGGAGATTCATAAGTCTTAATATAGGTAGATGACAACGGTCCTGCTGCACACAACGAAAGAGAAGAAATAATGCAGAATCGGGGACTTGATCCCCTCAAACAAATTTACAATAATCCATGAAGACAAAGAAACTTTCTGCTTCATTTCTTAACTTTTTCACTATAACCTTAAGATTCTACTTGACATTATAAAAATAGAAGGAATCAAATTCATAAGATGATTTATTAAAAAATTAATATTTGTGAAGTTCTTAAAAAAATTCAATTGAAGCACAATGAAAACACAAAAAAAAAAACAAATAAATAAAAACCTCCACAAGAAATTGAAACTAGGAAATGATAAAAAATCAAATCGTAGAATTTGACCTTATTGGAATTTTAGGGTTTTCACGATGTTTTTTTTAAATTTTAACACCGATTTTGTAAGGGCTTGGTTTTTATGAATCCCCCTATTTTTGTTTTCTGGGATTTAGAGGTGTTGATAGTTAGTTCATAGGTGTTCCAGATGCAGGTAGTAGAGTTTTTGGATCTCTAGAGGTTCCCCACACCATGGGGTTAGTGTGATGGTGGTCATGGTGAGGCCCATTTTGAATCTATGGCTATGGGAGCTGGCTGTTGAGGCACTTGATGAACCCAGGGAATGAAATGCCCATGATGAAGTGCATAGTGCCTAAAGAACTTCCCTATGTAACACGGGGAAAAGATCCATGCCTGTGGTATAGGGTGTGGTGTCGCGGGGAATCTCGAGACTTTTCCCTTTTTCATGTGTGGAGAACCACATCCGTAGGGTAGCTGTTTTGGTGGGTGTGATTCTTGGAGAGTTTCCCTATGGGAAATGGGGACAATTGAAACACCTGAGCTGATGAGCAAGGTGGTGAGTCGAGGCAAGGTTGAGATGAGCGATGAGGGGTGGAAACGATGAGAATGGTCTCACCATGCTGTGGTATGGGTCACGGTGAGCTGAAACAGTGAGGGAATTTTCTCTATGCCATGGTGAGCAGCTATAGTGGTCGTTTGGGGATTGAAATAATGTATTCCATGATGCAGTGCATGTTTTTATTCCAATCAAACATGTTTAAAGTAATTTTGGAAATGTTGTGAGGTTCGGGGGTGGGGGTGGGGTTATGGCCATTTCAAACAGCTCAGATCTCATTTTTATTAGAGGCACCATGACCGTGGTTGAAGTCACCACCGTTGTAGAGGCTTGTTGACCCTTCTCTATAAATATGGGTTGGATCTTCCATGGTTTGACTTTTACTTTCTCTCTTTGAACACTAACTGACCCCAGTCCATCTTAATGTTCCTTTGTTGTTTCACTTGAGGGTTTAAACCTCTTGGTTCATCAGGATCAAACTCTCTTGAACTGAGGCACTCTAAATTTCCCTTCTACTCTTCTTCTATGTCCTCTTTAATTATGGAGGTTTTTCGTGGTGAGGATTCTCCAGTTTTGGTCAATTTTTGAGAATGGTTTGATGGTGGTTTGTCATGGCTAGGTTTTGGGTTGGTTTCTACCGAGTTTGGCAGTGATTGATTCCTTATTCCTCAGTTATTCTTCGGTGATTCCTTGAAGATTCATATTGAGGTATGGTATTCATAAATTCTTCTTTATGTGTCGATGAGGGAGTATCATGCCTGAGTTTATTTGAGTAACCGTTGGAATCGGCCTAATGAAGATAATAATCCAAAACTTGAGTAAGGAAAGATATTGGATGGGTGTTTTGATTTTCATGCAGTTATGTTATATTTTGATGATGCCTCATGATATTTTATTGATAGTGTGATTTGGAATTACTGTGATTGTTTTTGTTCTCTAGCATATTTGACATGCTGAAATTGGTTAAAAAACATAAATATGATAAGAAAAACTGAATAATGAATGAGGCATGTGTATGGAGTTTATTATTCCTTCTTAAAATTGTTGAATATGAAAGGTGTTTTTTCCATTGGCTAATTATAATCACTATTTATAGATTCCTCATCTATTGAAATTTACTCATAATAAATCAGTTAATTCAAGCCGGTAAAGAAAATCATTGTTTTATAGAATTAAATCTTTGGGGCTATTGTAAGCCCAACTTTGTTTGGTAAGCTTGTATGCTGGTTGTTATGGCCTTGGTCACCTTCTTGAATTTTCTGTGTTGAAAACATTCTTCACTATCATGTATATACCATAGGATGACATAACCCTTGCTGTGTATTGTTGTGTACCCTAGTATGGTTGGGATATTAGGTGAGGGATGGGATGGTTCGCCTTGGTTTTGGTAGTGGTTTGATGTGGATGAGGCTGGGATGGATGACACAGGTTGGGAGACGGGCTTTCCTATTTGATGGATCATTATTTTGGGGCTGCTGATAGGTTGGTTGGTATGGGTTAAGAGCTGGGCTTGCCTATTTTTATTTTAGTTTGTTGCTTGGTTGGTTGGTATGATCATTTCCTACTTGATGTAGTTTTTTTGTTCCTTCAGGAATTATCTTTCCATGAGATGGGTTTGATTGCATCACAGAATACCTAGAATTTTGAATGGTAAATGAATTATAAAGAGTTCATGGGATTGGGTGTTGATGTTGATAATGATTAAATGAAAGGAAACCCTAGATTGGGTTGAAATGGGTGCTCTAAGAGCATGAGTTGGAAATATAGAAATTGTAATGTTGAACTCAAAATCACTTTGGATTTTGATGGTATGAAACAATTAAACCAAAATTTAATATGGGGTTATAAAGTAAAGGGTTATTTCTAAATTAATGGATGAATAATGATGATGAAATTTGATGCATATGTGCTCAGTTGAGTGTTAGATTTCTAGTACTAGAGATGACAATCAGGTTGCCAGGAGGGATGTTAGTAATAGTTTGATCCTAGGTTCAGATAGTTTCCCTTAGACTGGTTATGTGATATACTATAAATATGTTCTATTATTTCATACACTCTACCACCCAAGTCGACAGGGAATCTAACACTCATATTGGATTTGGGTTCCAAGTGTCTTCCCAATATCTAGGATACCGAGGATATAGATGGATAACTACTTTCCCACCCTAATCTCTCTTCTAGACATAGCATAGTATACAAGAATATCTGGGCTATAATGGATTGAGGTATAGGGTATGTGCTTATACAGGTTGTGATGGCTATCTGTTTTACCATACATGTATGTGTGGGTTGTAGTGGCATGGGGTTATAGCATGTACATGCATTCTAGCTATAGTGATTATGTTTACTATTGGTGTACTCGCACATGCTATAGTGGGTTGAGGTATAGTGCATGATACATGAGATGTGATGGCTTTCAAACTTACTACTTTGTTATGGATGTGA
This sequence comes from Viscum album, assembly GCA_963277665.1. NCBI lineage: Eukaryota > Viridiplantae > Streptophyta > Magnoliopsida > Santalales > Viscaceae > Viscum > Viscum album. Next base: position 1,389,902,901 of record OY728120.1, read on the forward strand.
TGGGTTGTATGATGTGCAAGATGAGATGATGATGTGGTTGTGATATAGTTGCTCAGATGGATAAGATGACTTATATAGGGGATGAGAGCACTAGGACGTAAGATGTTGGGGGAGGGGGTGACTAGTTTAGTGAAAAAGTGGATGTAGGGTACCTTTATTATGTATATATTTTTTATATTAAATTGCTTACTTTTATGAGTTACTTAGTGAGCGAGCCTTGGCAAGGATGAGATATAGTTTTACTTTCTTAGGGAATGAGTTGGATTCCTCTTTTTATTCACTGAGATTTAGTATTATTCTTTCACATTTACACAAGATGTTTTAGGGAGGATCCTATTGAGTATGCTTGTATGATCACCCTATATATATAAATATTTTTTCAGGTCCGCAGGAGTTATTCAGCGATTGAGCATGGAATTACTAGCTTGTAGTGGTTTTTTAGGAGCTATTGGTGTTTATGGTCACCACCTAGGCACCGTTCTTGATATTCTCATTTATTTCCCCTTGTTATGAAATTACATTCATATATTGGGAATTGACTATTTTTTTATTCTATGGATTTGATTGGTGGATCTTATCTCTTGTCTTGGAATTTATTTATTGAAGGCAATTCATCCCATTTATGTATTTTATACCCTTTTGTGTAAGTCGCTAACCTGTGACCTATTAGAGGTAGGATTCAAGTTTCACTCTCATATTTACTATCGACCTAGGAGGAGTACCAGTGGAGGGGGTTTCTATAAAGCAATATCAGAGCTATTGGTTGAGAGATAAGATAAAGATTAGGGATAGACATTGGTGAGGATTGAATGGAACGATGGGGAAATGATACAAGTTGAACTTAGAATGCGATGTAAGGGAGATCAGTTTGGACATAGGTTTTTAGGGCCTATTGTGATCAGAGGCAAGGAACTTAAGTTTACTGAATATGCTAAGTGAAGTGATGTTGCTTACTGGGCAGAAACCTAAGGATCATGCATCATGATTGTTTGTTCTCGCGTTTGAATTTGATAGACAATGAGAATTAGGATGAATATAAATTAATCAACCTTAAATGTTCCACATTTAGGATTTAGGATTCCCTAATAATTTGTTATTTTTTAGGTATGGATCTAAGTTGATGCCCTCTTTAGGTTCATGCTGATGATGTCCGGTAGGATATGCCAACTGATCACCGCCGAATTGAGATCAATGATGACGAGTTTTAGTGCCAGAGTCTACCAATGTATGAGGGTTTTTTAGACCAATAGAATGATTTTTAGTTGTAGGAGTTGTATATTTCCTTCATCTTGATTCATTCTTGGAGGGAGCACAAAATTTCATTACCTATCATTATGCTGCATGGGGCTACTCAAAGGTGGTGGTTTTTATTCTTCTAGGATCACGAGGAGTCAACTGTTATCTGGTATAAGTTTTTCGACCAATTTTAGGCTAAGTTTCTTTCATTGAACGCAAATGTGGCTTGTTGGTAGGGGATTCGTATTCTATGCCATGGGAGTTTCAGTGTGTGGGAGTTTGGTATTTGGTACAAGAACCTCTTGTGTTATTCTTTGAAAAATTTTCTAGATGAGGAGGCTATAGAAATTCATTTCAAGGAGGATTTGTGTATAAATATCTCTTGTATGGTCTCCCCATTCATTTTTTTGATGTATATTGAGGTGTTGGAAAAGAAAAAAGTCATTGAATATATGCTAGCTAGGACCAGATCATTATAGGAGGAGAGTCATCAAGAGTCTCCATGGAGTCAAGATGTGGATAGAGGTTCTTAGTTCCCTTGTCATATGAGGTCTCAGATAGCGGGGTGTCAGTTCTAGCCTTATTCATCCCATTTCACTAGGGCTAGAAATTCTTTGACCCCTATTGGGAGATCAAATTTGATTTGGTTTTCATGTGAAGGTCATGGCCATCAGAAGCTTGAGTGACCAACTTTCCTCAATAGTTAGCATAGAGTTGAAGCCCTTCTTTAGGATCTATTGTTGAAGTAGTATCCTTTGAGGTAGAAGTAGAAATAGGGTCCCATAACTTTTGATTAGAAGAGATGGGATATGGTGGGTAGAGAATAACCCCGTGATACCCCTTGTTCTCAGGGAAGGATTTTAGAGCATAGTCATGGAGGTGGTCTCCATTAGGGATAGATAATTCAAGGAGTTAGATGTAGATTGATGCATGCATTAGAGTTTCTAGTGATATGTGAGATAGATGCCGTGTGAGGTATTATATGCTTATTTTTTACCTAGGTGTATGCATTGTTTGATTCAGGAGATACACACTCCTTTTCACTCGTCCTAGTCTGTGATTTAGAAATTAAGGTGGAGTGGCTTTTGGTACCTTTTGAATTTATTATGCTAGTTCGAGTTCGAGACAGTTTGTATAATGTGTGTAGATATTGTGAGTTGATGTTAGAGAAACATCTCTCACTACTACAAATATGACCTTTATCAGTGCTAGAAAAGGGCATTAACAGTGCTAAAAAAGCACTGTTAATTGAGGTGAAGATAAAGGGGGGTCCCTTTTATCAGCGCTCAGAAAACGCTGATAAAAGGGGTCTTCTATCAGAGCTAAAAAAGCACTGATAAAAAGGTCTTTTATCAGTGCTTTTTTTAAGCATTGATAAAAGACAAAATTTTTTTAAAAAAAAGTTAAAAAGAATATATAATGTGGGGGGTGCTTTTAACAGCACTTGACCCCCCCTATCAGTGCTAGGCAGACCCCCTCCCACTCTCCCATGCACTTCCCTTGCCCGCCCATCCCCCACATGCCCGCGCGCCCCTCCCTGCTTCCACCCGAACTCAAACCTGAGACCTCCCCCCTTGCGCGCCTACACCTTTACCACAAAGCTATTTAGTTTTTCTCTCTATTTAATGATATATCTATTTATATATATATATATATATGGTTATATTTATTCGTATATTAATATAGATTCATATTAATATAAAAATATAGATAGTTATATTAATACATATATATTTATTGATATATTAATATAAATATATTTATTCATATATTAATATATATTTATATATATATAGTTATATTTATTCATATATTAATATAGATTCATATTAATGTAAATACATTTAGTTATATTAATACATATATATTTATTCATATATTAATATATATATATATATATTTATTCGTATATTAATATATATTATATATATATAGTTATATATATTTGTATATTAATATAGATTCATATTAATATAAATATATTTAGTTATATTAATACATATATATTTATTCATATATTAATATATATATATATATATTCATATATTAATATATATTTATATTTATTTATATATATAATTATATTTATTCGTATATTAATATAGATTCATATTAATATAAATATATTTAGTTATATTAATACATATATATTTATTCATATATTAGTATATATATATATATATTTATTCATATATTAATTTATATTTATATTTATTTATATATTTAGTAATAATTTTTTATCTGTATATTTATTTGTATATTAATATATATTTATAAGATTTGTTTTAAATACATTTATAAAATATTTTTTTATGTGTGTTTATAAATAAATAAATAAATACATATATACAACACACACACACACTGAGACACACACACACACACATTTACGAATAAATACATATATATGTGTATTTGAAAAGACATAGAATGTTAAAACGACCATAACTTATAATCTAGAAGTCCTTTTCAACTCCACAACCAGTAAAATCGAAGAAAATGAAACAATATTCTATATGATATGTGGTACAAGCCTAGTGGACATCTGGATTAGAAGTTATACCTGTTTGAATATTAAAAAATCGAGACATCCCGACTAAAAACTCATTTTGGAGGTATTTTGGACCTTTTTGGGCCTCAAAAAATATGATAGAAGGTTTCCTTGGGTCATTAGAGTGTAGAGATCGTCGCAAGTTTCGATTTGATATGCTGTAGAGCTCAAACAGACACCCGGATCAAAAGTTATGGCTGTTTGAAGTTTGAGTTACATTTTCAACTTATTTTAGATCTTTTATTATTATTTTGGATTTTTTGTGTCTTCAAATTGTTATTAAATTGTTATTAATCGATTCTAATTAGAAAATTATTAATTAATAATATTTTTTAAAATATTTTAAAGGCATTTTCACTAAATTTCTTATATATTAAATGTAATAGTCTATTTATACTTATCTAAAACATATTTAAAAAATATATATTATATTTATATCAATTTAAATCTACTTATATAACAATGTATTATTTTTCATGATTTTTTTGAAATATAAACTTTATCAACGCAAGGAAAAAGTGATGATAAAGCCCCCCTTTATCAGTTCTAGTAAAAAAAGCGCTGATAAAGAGTTACTTTTAACAGAGATTTTTTTAGTGCTATTAAAAGTTCCCTTTATCAGCGCTTTTTTTAGCACTGGTAAAGGGTGGTGCTGTGGAAACCCAGTTTTGTGGTAGTGTCTCTATATTTCTATGTTTTTGATACAACCATAAATCATTCTTGGCATGGACTGGACATATTTAGTACATGATATTGTTGAATTCTTTAGAAGGTGATTTATATTCTATGATACTGATGAAGGGAATTTCATGTTTATTGATGAGAGAAACCCTTGGATGGTCTGGAGGTGTTTCGAGTCCTTATCTTCCTTGATGGGAAAAATGATGTTGAGTTTAGTGGAGGATCGATCGATGGTGTTTCCTAGAGTTGTAGAAGAGTACCCTAATTTATTTTTAGAAGGGGTTGTGGAACTAACACTTCGATGTGAGAATGAGTTTGTAATAGAGTTGCAACTGGGTGTTTCTATGATATCTATGTCCCCATATAGGATGGCGACTTTTGAGTTTCCAAATCTACAAATTCAGATTGATGATATTTTATATAGAGGATTTATTTGACCTAGCATGTCACCTTGGGGTGCTCCAGTTTTGTATGTAAATAAGGTAGATGGTGGTTTTTGATGGTGTGCTAATTATCGTTGCTTGAGTCGGGTGATATTGAAAAACCATTATCCTATTTTATGGATTTATGACCTATTCGACTAACTGAAGGGAGCTAACTAGTTCTCAAAGATCGACTTTCGGTCGAGATATCATCAGATGCGAGAAAAGGATGAGGATAATTTGAAGACTACATTTATATTTCATTATTGACATTATGAGTTCATGGTGATGCTATTAGGTGTCCCTAATTCCCCCTACATGTTCATGGTACTGATTAATTCTGCATTTCATGAATTTTTGGATTAGTTCATAGTTGTGTTTATTAATGGAACCTTGTGTACTCTAAGCCAGAGGAAGAGAATGAAGAGAATCTGTGAGCTATTTTGGGGATCATTGATGTCATCAACTGTTTGGAAAGTTATCTAAGCATGAGTTTTGGTCCCATGAGGTTCATTTCTTAGGGCATGTTGTCTCTCAATGAGGAGCAGTTGTGGATCCTTCGATGATCGTTGTGGTTGTTTCTTAGATGATCCAAACAAATGCTATAGAGGATAAGAGTTTCCTAGGAATTTTAGGTTATTACAAGAGGCTTGTGCCTAATTTTCCTGGAATTGTGACACCTATGACAATCTTGACCTAGAAGGATCATGAATTTTTATTAATTGACCAGTTCTATGATGCTTTTGAGTATTTGAAGGAGAAGCTGATTAGTGTTTCTGGTATTCATTTTCTAAAGGAGGGAGTTTCATTTGAGGTTTATTATGAAACTTTATATATTATATTAGGTGGAATTATGATTCATTAGATAGTGGTTGCCTCTTATGGGTCTCAATAGTTAAAGCCTCATGAACATAAATATGCCACCTATAATCTTAAGCTTGCTGAGGCTATGTTTTCTTTGAAGTTATGGTGACATTACCTTATCAATGAATGATTTTATATATTTAAAAATCACAACAGCTTGAGGTATATATTCTCCCAGTGCAATTTGAACTTTCTACAATGGAATTGGTTGATATTATTATAAGATTATGACTTTGAGATTTCCTATACACTGGGGAAATGGAATGCTATGGCTGATGTGCTAAGTAAGAATACACATGATGATGTTGTTCATGTGTCTGGTGATTCTTAGAGGGTGATAGAGGATCTCTCCATGATGCACCTTGGTATAGGAAAAGTAGATGGTAGAGTGTTTCTCTATCAGATGATGATGCAATCATCTTTGGTGAACTAGGTGGAGGAATCCCAACCGGGGGGTTCTAAGGTAGAGGTTTGGAGAGATCGAGTTGTTTATGGTGGTTCCCCTGAAGGATGATCTAAGAATGATCATAGTTGATTTTTGTTTTAGGGGAGGCTCTTCGTTCCATCGACAATGCATGATGTGACCCTCCATGAGTTCTATAGTTTTACTTTGGTGGTACATCCTGGTGTAGATATGATGTATCATGCCTTGAGAATTTATCTTTGGTGGTCTAGTATGAAGTGATCAGTTGAAGAGATTGTATCTTAATGTTTAATCTTCTAGAAGGTGAAGACTGAGCACTGTGTTCCTGATGGGTTGCTTTAGTCTCCCGATGTTCCCCAGTGGAAGAGGGAGGAAATTTCGATGGACTTCACCATTAGTTTACCTCAATCTTAGGGATTATATGATTCTATCTGAGTGATCATGTAATACATGATGAAGTTCAATCACTTCTTGGTGATTAAGGAGTCAAGCATAGTGGATGTTTTATAAAGACAATATTTGGGGGAGGTTGTGTGTAACAACCCAAACTTCTATAAATAAAATTTCATTATTAAATGAGTGAATTCCTTATTAAGAGATGGAATTATAGAAAACACATGCACTAGTTTGGTTATTTTGGATTTTTATATGGTCTTTTGTATTTAAAAGACCATTAAGAATCATAACCATTGATATTATAGCTGTTATATAGTGATATTATGATTAATATATATTGAGGGTTATGATAAAGAATAATTGACATAGAAAAAGGAATCAATGGCCTCAACCAGTATGTGTTGGGTCAAAAGTTTTACTTTATACCTTTCTATTCTTTTTGAAAATCAAAAAGGGGGAGAAGTTAATGGGGGAGAAGTTTTTGAAGGATATTAATGGGGATATTTTTTAAAGTTCTTATTGTTGGTCGGAGTGAACACTCAAGAGGGGGGGGGGGTGAATTGAGTTCCAATTAAAATTTCTGTTAAAAATATTTCTCTTAAAATCCCCCAAATTAAAAACAAAGTTAAATTGTAGTGAATCTATACAGAGTGTAAATGTTTAATCAGTTTATCAAAGATTGATTAGGTCTCAGTTAACTTAATCTGAATATTAAATTAACTTTTGAAACTAACTTACTAGTTTACAATAAGTATAAACACTTACTAATTTAACTATAAAAGTAGCTTTAAAATAGTTTTGTATTTCAAAGTAGTAAGAAGCGGAATAAGATATATATGTAGTATACTTATAGACTTAAATTAAAATGCATAGAAAAGTTAAACAAGAGGTTCAGTCTCAAGCAGAGACTTAGTCCTCTCAACAATTTATATAAATTGATCCACACCCTGGATCGGGGTTAACAACAGTGAGCACACTATCCAGGTACAAAGACCTCTACCACAGTTCTACGTGGGAAGACAAACAACAGCTTACAACTGTCCAGGTCTTAATCGACCTCTACCACTATCCTCAATGGGAAACAAAAGAGATAAAGAGTTTGAATGAGTATTTGAGAATCCTCCAGCTTAGCACAGGAGACGATGTGTGTGTAAGATAAACAGGGTACACACACTGCTCGAAATGTAAATGAAAGAATAAATAAAAGCAAGTATTGATGAGTTTAGAAAAACTTTAGTGATTGGAAGTGCAGCTTTGGACTCGTTTGGTTGATCAAAAAATTTTCTGAGTCCTTTTCTAATTTCTGTTCAAAAAATAGAGTATCGTTTTCTTCCTTGGTTCCAAGTTTAGGTTCAGCTTATCCGCTTGAGTGCATGAAGTATTTGTTGTAGTCCTTCACTCAAGATGCAACTTTTGTTTTCCTCAAGAATAAGTTTCTTCGTGTATGTCCAGGATTCTTGGAGTATGGATGTAGACTGGTGAAAAATGATCCACATTTGAATGCCTTCATCTCTCGTCTCTTTCACCCTTCTTGTATCTTCTTAGTGCCTTGATTCTTTCTCTTTCATAAAAGTATATGTCCAGTGTTTTCTTTCTGTGTCACGTGTGTCCAGTGTTCTCTTTCCATCCCTTTATAGCTTTCATCTTCGGCAGAAAAGAATAATTACTTTTCACATGGGTACTAGGTACGGTTCCCTGACATGGAAACATAGATCATTAAATAACATTAACTGCATTAAAAACATCAAATGTAATCGTTAGATTAATAAATAAATAGTATGAAGAGTATAGGGTTTGATTGGTTGGTCAATAATTAGTAGCCTTCTATTGGTAGATGTATACGATAGAATTTGTATAGTAGGACCTTCCATCATTAGCTCTTTTGATCTTGCATCGGTAGCTCTATATACCAGTGGCTTTAGTTCCATCGGTAGCTCTTGTTATCGGTAGCTCTTGATCCATCAGTAGCTCCTTGCACGTGTCGATAGACTTATACTATCAGCAGACTTCTATCGGTAGCTCGATATATCAGTGACTATACTTGTATCGGTAATTATCTGTGAACTGGTTCTATCGGTAGACTTCTGTCTATCGGTAGCTCTGGTTTGTTTGTCTGTCAGTATCTCTGGTTATCGGTGACTGTCTATACTTGTATCAGTAGGCTTACTCTATCGGTAACTACTGGTAGACATGCACATCAGTAGATCTATACATATTGGTGACCTTTGTGTATCAGTGACTCTGTCTATCGATAGACTAAGTCTATCGGTAGACTGAGTACCAGTAGCTCTTTATCAGTAGCTATACACAGATCAGTGACTTTAACACTTGTCTGTTTTTATGCAAAACACATCCTATTGGGTTATAATTAATTCAGAAATCCTATAAACATAGATAAACAATGATTAACATATTTCAAGGATTATTATAATATTGTTATCATCTTGATCATAGAATCTCATAGGTTTGAAAGAATTAATATATAAACAAGAATTAATTGGGATTATCAAAGTATATGAAAGCATGATTGGGATTATAAAAACAGGTGAGGTCAACAATCTCCCCCTTTTTGATAATCACAACTTATAATATTATAGTTTTAAAATAGTAATAAGTTGTATCAGAGGATATATAATTAAATTCAATTTTCTCACAGAAAATAGTATGTTATAGAACATAAGTTATCAGAGGTAAAATTAAATGTGATAGTATCAGAGATAAAACAAAAAGCAATGATATCAGAGGTAATACTTAGTGTTATCATATAATTAAAAGAAATGGTATCAAAGGATGAAAGTAAAAGCACTAGTATCAAAGGATGAAATTCAAAGATATCAAAGGGGAAAAGCATGATAGCTCTTCCTTAGAGAAAAAAAATTCTCCCCCTTAATATCCCTATAGAACATTTCTCCCCCTTTGTGATAATCAAAAAGTGGGAAATAACAAAGAGAAGTGGAACAATAGGAAATAGAAGAAAGTCAATTGTATTAAATGGTACAAAAAGTTACAGATAGAAAAAAAATACAAAGGATTACTATAAAACAATCTAGCCACTTGATCAATCCACATCCTCAATGTGAGATTTCCCTTGGGATCATAAGAGGATTCAGGAGGTGAGGATGCTGGTGAAGGCTTAGGAATTACAGAAATGAACACAGGAGGCTGAGCAACTGACACTGTGCCTGGCCTGTATTGAGTAGTCCTTTGAGTGATCATAGGAGTGAGGCTTCAGATTTCTTGTGCATGAGTCATTTGAACTGGAGAAGCAGCAGAGGCAGAGGCAGGCAAAGCAGGAGGTACAATTACCAGTCTAGCATCAACATGCAGAAAAGGTAGCAACAGATTTCTGAAATCCATGATTATTCCTCCTCTCTCCATGGAAGATATGAAGTCATCCTTGTTCTCCATAAACTTTTCCAACGTGGGATTCAACTCTCTGAGTTTTCTAACTTGTTCTCTGAAGGATTGATTGATAGGAGAGAGCTTCATATTTTCTATCAGAAGCTTGAAATGACTGTTCAATTGGGTATTTGTGTAAATTTTTGAGAAATAGGAGTTCACCTTTTCTTTCACTTCCTTTTGATAGGTAGAGGCTTCTCTCATATAGTCTTGGACTATCTTCATTATTTCTATGGCTGAATATCTGGTAGAAAGAACAACTCTTCTCAGCTCAGATGAGTCCACAGAGCTACTAGTTGAAGCAGAACCTAGCTCCTCTTTCATCATAGCTCGAATTTGATTCAAATCCATTGAGGTTTTGGAAGTAATAGAACCAACAGAGAAGGTTACTATTTCCTTTAAGTTCTTGGTCAATCCACTGATAAGATTTTGAACTTTAGAATCCTGGGTTTTAACATGCTCTTTCATAGAAGTTTTGAAACCTTCGAATATTGAAACCATCTGACTTACAACACTTTTCACATAAGCTAAGTCCTTATCTTCTTGGGATTTTGAGCTCATGTAAGAGTCTAAAGAAACAACCAAGTCCTTTAGAACTTAAAGATCTGATTCAAGTCTAGAAACTTGAGTCTGGAAGTTTTTAACTTCTTCCACTATCTCACCCATAAAGGTTGACAAATTACAAGCAAGAGAAAGTTCAAAATATCTTTCCAACATACTCATCTCTTCAGCAAAACTATGCTTAATCTCAGCAATCGAGGCATTAAAAGATTATTTCAGTTCATCCTTGAGGGATTCAATATCTGTCTTGGTAACCAAATCAGAAGGTGCAACTGCAACAGATGCTCTTTGAGAGGCTAAACTGACCACAGAGTCAGTCATAACCGATTGAATTGAAGATACCAGAGAAACTTCCATCTTCTTTACCTCTTCCACAAAGCTGTCCTTAAGATTTTTCTTTAAATTATCCAGGTCATGAATTCTGACCAAATCTTCAGGAAACAACTCAGATTCAATATCATAAACGATTTTTGGTCTATTGAGAGAGGCCTCATTATCAGAATCAGGGTAGTCTAAACCATAGACTACAAAACCTGGGTCTTCTGCCCAATCTTTAAATCCAACAACCACTGTAACATTTCCAAACTCAGTTTGATGCTCCCCCTCAACTGGTGCATCGTCAAGTAAAACAACAACATTCTCAGCAGCATTCTCAGCAGCATTCTCAGCAGGTCTTTCATCCTGAGAAGAATATTCTACTATCATTTCCATCTCTACAGCAACAGGAGGGTCTTCCAAAGTAGGAAAGGGTATGTCAACTTAATTTGCATCCTCAGTAGGCACTAAAGATTGTACTATCACTGGACTAAGGCTCAAATCAGCTGATAGAGATGGTTCACTCTCATGAACATCTTCTTCATTTTCTACAGTATCCACTTCAACAACCTCTAAAGCAGTTTCTACCTTATCTGATTTCTGTTGATCTAGATTTTCAGGAGCTGGACTAGGAGGTAAGTCAGGGTATCCTCCTTCATCAGCAGAGGACTCTTCCTCTTCTGAATCATCACTGTATTCTGGTTCCTCTTCATCAGGTCCCAGACCTAGATCCCTCACATCCTTAGGTCTTGAAGGATGATTCATAGGATTAAACTTGTCATATACCTTCTGGTTATCATTGACCCATTCTCCTCTCCAAGGATTCCAATTTATTCTCATGTACTTACAAACTGTAGTTGTGATACAAAAGTTATTTTTCACTAATACTGTCTCATCTTGAGACTCAGCAACCCCTTTTACCTTGATCATTATAGAGATCAACTTAGCAAAGAATAAGGCATTTGACTTTGATTTCGGCCTTGTCATATCCTCCATTTGAGTCATTAGAAATCTTCACAAATTCACCTTGACTCCATATCTCAAAAGATGAAGGAGATAGATATCCTGATATCTTAAGTTTGCAAAGTATCCTCTCCTCGGTATTAAGACATGTTGAACAAATTTGAACAACAATCTGTTCTCTCCATCCATTTCAGCAGCTACTACTTGTATTTGATTTCCATCACCACTCAGCTCTTCCAAAGCAGTCTCATAATCAAAAATATCACTGGTAGGTGGCATAGCTCTCGAGACATATCTAGATACACCTTCATGTGGAACTTTCAAGCACTCATCCCATTCTACAGATGAAAACGACATCTCCTTTCCATTCACAAATGAAGTCACTCGGTTTTCATCCTCAGATTTCTCAAAACTTACATAGTCATAAAATTGCTTTACAAGCTTCGGATAGTAAGGACCATTGTTGTTCGAAAAACAATCTAACCACTTTTGATCTTTCAGCACTTTGAGCACTAATGATTTTCTAGGTAGCAACCATTCTATGCACATCTCCTTCTCAATCACGATGACTCTATTCTGCATATGAGGATTCACTGGTCGCCTCACCGACCTAGTTCTAGAAACACTACCACTTTCTTCTTTCTCGGACTTTTTCTTCTTTGCTTTTGGCTCAACAGTGTCATCTCTGATGGTAGTAAGTTTGGTTTTTTCCATCTCGGATTCGAGGGATTTAGGGTTCTCAAGAGATTCAGGAGCTAAAGTTCGAGGGTAAAGGTTTGAGACTCGGTGGATTGAGATGTATCTAGGACTTAGTTTTTATCATTTAGGAATCATAAAATAAAAGAAACAAAATGAAATAAAGTAAAAACGATTCATATTCTGGTGGCAGACAGAAGTTTTAAAAAAGCGCACTCATCGGTGAGAATTCCTATCAGTGAGGTCCATCGGTGAGAATTTTACAACGGTGAGAATTTTACATCGGAGAGAATTTCACATCGGTGAGAATTTCACATCGGTGAGAATTTTACATCGGTGAGAATTTCACATTGGTGAGAATTAAACATATCTAACTCATGTCTAATGTAACTTAACCTATCTGAACTCAAAGGTTTAGTGAAGATGTCTACTAATTGATGTTCAGTACCTATAAATTCAAGAGTAATATCACCATTTTGGTAATTATCTCTCAAGAAATGGTTCCTTACATCAATGTGTTTGGTCCTAGAGTGAGACACGGGGTTCTTCGAGATGTTAATTGCACTAGTGTTGTCACAGTTGATAGAAACGTGCCTAAAGACATATCCATAGTCCAACAGAGTGTGTTTCATCAACAAAATTTGTGCACAACAACTACCAGCAGCAATGTACTCTGCTTCGGTAGTGGATAATGGAACATAATTCTACTTTTTACTACCCCAAGATACTAAGAATTTTACTAATAAATGACATGTTCCAGATGTGCTCTTCCTATCTAACTTGCAACCAGCAAAGTCAGCATATGAATAATTGATTAGCTCAAAAGATTGTCTTTTTGGATAAAACAAGCCTAAGTTTACAGTGTGTTTAAGATACTTAAAAATTCTTTTAACAGCAAGTAAATGAGATTATTTCGGGTTAGATTGAAATCTTGCACACATACACACACTAAACATAATATCTTGTTGACTAGAAGTAAGGTAAAGTAGGCTTCCAATCATACCTCTTTAATTGGTTTGATCCACTGGTTTCCCAGTTTCATCTGCATCCAATTTACAGACTGTACTCATAGGAGTATCACTTTCCTTAATAATATCCAAACCAAAACGTTTTATAAGATCCTTTGTGTATTTACTTTGATTCAAAATAATACCATTTTCATTTTGAAACACTTGAAATCCAAGAAAATATTTAAGTTCTCCCATTAAACTCATTTCAAATTCATTTTGCATACTCTTTGAAAATTCAGTACATAAAGAATGTTTAGAAGATCCAAAAATAATATCATCAACATAGATTTGAACTATTAAAACATCATTAGAAATTATTTTGATAAAAAGAGTTGGATCAACAATCCCTTTAGTAAAAATTTTTGAAATAAGAAAATTACTAAGTCTATCATACCAAGCTCTTGGAGCTTGTTTTAATCCATATAAATCTTTAGAAAGTTTAAAAAATTGATTTGGAAAATGGGGATTAGTAAATCCAGGTGGTTGTTCAACAAAAACATCTTCAACAATAAAACCATTTAGAAAAACACTTTTGACATCCATTTGATATAACTTGAAATTCAGATGAGCAACATATGCAAGTAAGATCCTAATGGATTCTAATATGGCTACAAGTGCAAAGGTTTCCTCATAGTCTATACCTTCCTCTTGACTATATCCTTGTACAACTAGTCTAGCTTTGTTTCTAACTATGTTTCCAGACTCATCAACTTTGTTTCTAAAAACCCATTTTGTGCCTATTGTTAAAGTGTCCCTGGGTCTGTCAACTAATTCCCAGACTTTGTTTCTTTCAAATTGATTTAACTCTTCTTGCATAGCCAGTACCCAAAATTTATCATTGATAGCATCATTGACATTTTTAGGTTCTAGCTGTGAAATAAAGGCTTGATGTTCAAACTAGTTTCTTAGAGAAGCTCTAGTCTATGTCCCCCTATCAAGATTACCAATAACAACATCTAAAGGATGATTCTTTAGAATCCTAGTTGATCTAGTAAAGGTAGGACTATAAATTTCAGGTTCATCTATAGGTTCGGGTTCAATAGAAGCAGATTCTGGAATATGTCCAGAACTGGATGTTTTTATAGCAGGTTCTTTAGATTTGTCATTAAGGTCTAGAATGCTCAAATCTTCTTCAAGATTTTCAAGAGAGGTATTAGGCTCATATGGATCATTTTCATCAAAATTGATGTGAACAGATTCTTCCACACATTTGGTTCTTTTATTAAAGACTCTATAGGCTTTTCTAGATAAAGAATAACCAAGGAATATTCCTTCATCACTCTTAGAAGCAAACTTGTCCAGATTATCCTTTGTATTTAGAATAAAAACTTTGCAGCCAAAGACTCTAAAGTAACTAACATTGGTTTTTCTATTATTCCACAACTCATATGGGGTCTTCTTAAGAATAGGTCTAATTAAGACTCTATTAATAATATAACAAGTTGTATTCACAGATTTAGCCCAAAAGTAAATAGGCAGGTCATACTCATTAAGCATGGTTCTTGCAATTTCTTGAAGGGTTCTATTCCTTCTTTCTACTACACCATTTTGACGAGGTGTTCTAGGAGCAGAAAAGTTGTGACTATAGCCATTGTGTGAGAAATAAGATTCAAAGTCTTGATTTTCAAACTCACAACCATGATCACTTCTTAGAGTTTTAATCTTAAGTCCACTAAGGTTTTTTACAGATTTGGAATATTTAATAAAGTAAGAACAAGCTTCACTTTTGTGAGCCAAGAAGTATACCCAAGTATATCTAGAAAAGTCATCTACTAGAACATAGACATAGTGCTTTTCATTTAAACTAGAAACTCTTGAAGGTCCAAACAAGTCCATGTGAACCAACTTGAGAGATTGAGAAGTTTAAACTTCTTTCTTTGATTTAAAAGAAACTTTATGTTTCTTTCCCTTTTGACAGGGATTACAAACTTTGTCATTTGGGAATTCAAGTTTAGGTAGGTCTCTAACTAAGTTTTTCCTAGTCAATTTTCTAAGTGAATAGATGTTGCAGTGTCCTAATCTTCTGTGCCAAAGCCAAGATTCTTTATGCAAAGTATTTAAACAAGTAACATTTGGCTAAAGAATTTAAATCAATAGCATAAACATTTTCATTTCATAAAGCATAAAATACTAAAACATTATTAGAGTTAAAAACATTACAAGAATAATTTTCAAACTTAACATTAAATCCATCATCACATAATTGAGAAATACTTAACAGGTTATACTTAAGTCCATCAACAAGTAAAACTTTAGAAATTAAAATTGAATTGGTGTTACCAATCTGGCCTAGGCTGATGATTTTTCCTTTAAAATTATCACCAAAGGTGACATGGCCTCCATCAATCTTGATTAGGATTTTAAAGCATGAGTAATATCCAGAAATGTGTCTTGAACATCCACTATCCAAGTACCATACCTTTTTGTGAGAAATCTTCAAGCAGGTTTCCTACAAAAGAGATTTAAACAGAAAATGATTTTGGTACCCATATCTTCTTAGGTCTAGAAAGGTTAGCAATCAAAACTTTAGGTACCCATATTTGTCTTATGGGTCTCATATAATTTACAGAATCAAAATATTTTGAAAGATAAACTTTATTTGACCTATAACTATGTGAATAACTATAAATACCCGTAAAATTCAAGGGAATTTTTTTTCTTAATTTTCTTTGGAATTTTACAAAAGCGCGGTTTCTGACGGCACCTGATTCTGAGGCCCGGAGTGCCCGGAATCAATTTCCGAAGTTTGGATCGGGTACGTTCAGTGAACGGATGAGCGGGAATTTCTAACTTTTGAACTAGTGCCTGGAATCGAATTCTGAGGGCACTGATGAACTCGCAGCGCCGATTTTCGCTTAAGGAGACCTTTTCTGAGGTTGCGTTTTATGCGGAATGAAAGTTAGTTTTGAGAAAAATTAGAAGAAGTTAAATAAAATTGTGGAACACAATTTTATTTTTAACTTGTTGGTTAACTCCTCCCAAAGGGAGTTAGAGGTGGGACCCACATCCACATAACCACCCTTGAGAGGATTAAGTGTGGTGGGGCCCACACGAGACCTAACTTTTGAACTTCCCTCTTAATGTGACCTTTGAGTTTCTTGCCAACTCCTTGCATTTAATTAATTGAACCAACTTAATTAATTAATTTGAGTGTTTGAATTATTTTGAATTCATTTTTCCAACATTAAAAAGATAGATTATATTCTTCTTTTTGGGTTGGAATAAACCTTGTGGGGAGAACTAAGGAGAGGAGAAGAACTCTTGGAAGATCACCAACCTCTCGAGGAAGAACGTTCCACGTTTCCGAAGAACGTGAAGCAACACCTTCGACCATCTTCAACCGGAGTAAGGAAGGGAAGCACTACCGCCTACGAAGTATACAGAGGGTGACGTCTCGGCTCGACTTCACCGAGCTCTTCTCCCACCAACCTAGACGGAACGATGCACGACCTCCGCAACGCTTGTCTTCTGCGGGTCGTTGAAGAACTCCGTTCTTGAAACCGAGGTAGGGGTTTATTTTATTCTTTGTTCATGATTTATACCCGTGATTATTTCTTCGTGAAATTTGTCCAATTTTTAGCATATAACGCGAGGGGTCCGGACCGCACGAACACGGCCAACCCTCCTCCTATTCATGTTGATTCTGTTGTGGATTGAAACGGGTGTGGCGCAGTGCCGTCGCACCGCGCAGGATCATACGACAAGAAACGTGCGGCGCCATCGCGCTGCGTCGTAAAATAATACAAGGACGCGACGCCGTCGCGCCGCGTCAAAGAAAGTTGAAGGTGCCGCGGCCGGAGCGGGGCCGCGGTGGAGGGGCGCGGTGCCGTCGCACCGCGCCGGACAACGAAGGCCGCGGCCGGTTCCGGGCCGCGGCGGAACGAGAAGACCGGTGGCCAGCCGGGCCGCCGGTGTCGGAAGCCGGAAGGGGGACCGACCTTGCCGGTCCTGTTGAGGAAGAACCGGCCGGCCAGGTCGGGCCGGCCAAAAGGGAGGCAAAACCAGGGGGAATTAATTCCCCCGGCCAGCCCTAAAACGACCCCCCATAATGAGGGGGGGCCGGTTTCGCAAAGGGGGGCAGGCGGCCCCCCGTTTTCCAGCAGCTCGGCCTTCGGCCGAGCGGGCAGCGCACGACGCGCTACGCCGGACCGGTGCCGCGCTGGGCCGGGTCGACCCGGTTCGGGCCTACCGGGGGGTCTCGGGCCGGGACGGCCCGGGCCCGAAACCCCCGTTACCGAGCGGTTTGGATTCAAATGCCCATAACTCGGGCTACGGACCTCCAAACGACGCGCCGTTAGCGGCGATGCGATCCTTGGATCGAGACGGTCGTTTCGGTATATCGCACTCAAGGTTTCAGAATATTTTGAGTTTGGCCGGGTTGGTTCGTACACGAAACCAACCGGGCCCTCGGAGCGGAAACGCTCATATCTTGAGCTACGGACGTCCGTTTGACGTGCCGCCAGCTTTGTTGAGTTCCTCTTAGTGAGATGGATCTTTTGGAATACTCCACCTGAGGTTTGGACGCAGGTGGAGTATGGTCGGGTTGGTTTTGCCTTAAAAACCAACCGGGCCCCTGGAACGAAAAAGCCAATAACTCTCAGACCGGGCGTCCGATTGACGCGCCGTCTGTTGCGTTGAGTTCCTGTTGACGATACGGAACTTTTGGATACATCAACTCTGAAATTTGTGACAGTTGATGTATCAGCCTCTCGGCTCGTGGAGCGGACCCTCCCAAATGAGCTTGCTGTGTGCGGGAACCCTAGAGCTGGCTGTGACTGCTACTGTGACTGCTACTGTGACTGCGACGACGACAGTACAGAGATCCTTGGTGGATTCGACGACGACAACTACAACACTCAGCGATCATACGTGGATCAGTGCTACAGGTCCTATGTGGACCCGATCCTGTGTGGGTCCGATCCTGTGTGGGTCTGCGCTCAGCGGTCCTGTGTGAACCAGCGCCTACAGATCCTGTGTGGGTCCGATCCTGTGTGGGTCTTTGCGGGGGTTAGTACCTATCGATCCTTTGTGGGTCCGACGACTTAGATGGATCAGTGATCATCTCTAACGTCTTTCAAAGAAGTATACCTGTGTGATCTGAATCCTGTTGCTTTCCTGTGTGGACTGAGTTGTACTTGGGCTCGGAGGTTGGAGCATATTGGAATTGATGACTTAGGTATATGTATGGGCATATACCTAAGCAGTGTCGGTTGTTACTTCGTGATTGTATCTTTCTTCTGTGGTTTATCCTTTGTGGATTTTGGGAGACCTTCGGGGGTCTCGGGGTCCCTACTGAGTAGCTTATACTCACCCCTGCACGGGCTATGCCCGCACTATGTTGTGTTGGTTGCAGACGACGGACAACGTTGATCGTGGTTGAGGCTCGCAGAGCAGGATGGTACCTGGAGGTGGACCACTGGGTGGGACGTGCTCGGAGCGGACAGCGGGACCCGAGGAGCAGTGGAGCTATCTGTACCCACCCTTCAGGTGGGATTTCCAGTAGACAGCTCGGTGTAGCGGCTTTTACTTTACAGTTGTTGTTTTCCCTTTCAAGTTGTACTTTACTTTCAGTTTGGGTTTGTATACTGGCCCATTTACTTTTCCGCACTTTCAGTTGTACTCTGTTTTTACTTAGTGTTTACTATTCTGCTTGTTTTCTCTGTGGTGCTTGTTTACTTTTCAAAGGCAATGCCTTCCCTTTTTACCGGGATTTACGCCTTGGTGCTAGTCGCCAGCCCCTGGCCTATGGAAGGCGGGCTTGGGGTAGTCACGGCACGGGCCCCAAGGACGGGTCATGACAAATTGGTATCAGAGGAGTTCGGTTCTACCACGAACTCTGATCTTTTCTATGTGAAGCAATAATATTTAGCGTATTGAGTGTGGTTATCAGTCCAGGGAGTCCAGTGTTGGTGCGGCGGCCGATGTATCCGTACACCAGGACCCTAACTTCTGATTTCCGACTTAATGCACGAAAACATTGATTGCGTGTGTGTTTCAAAGTTTTCTTTGTGATTACTTTATATCAGCTCACCAGGTATACTGTTCTGACCGTGGCACACCTGTTTCCTTTTCAGGATGGCCCCACGATGGCAGCCAGCTAGGGTTCCGAGAGTCGAGCATGATGATAGCCCACCGAGCAACGAGGCCTCGGTGTAGGGCCCTTTGTCAGCAGTGGCACCGACGGTAGCACTACCCGCCGAGCCCCCGATACTTCCAGCACCAGCCGCTGACGATTCACATCGCCTCAGCGCACTGCATGAGTTTCAGCACCAGCGACCACCTAGGTTCCATGGGGAGATGGACCCCCAGGCAGCCGAGGACTAGCTAGAGGCAGTCATACGAGTTTTCAGGCTAGTGAGGACACTAGCAGACCTCATGGTGATCCTCGCTGTGAGCCTACTGCACGCAGCAGCAGGCCGATGGTGGAGCTTGATGCTCCAGGTGCATGATGATGCATCTCTAATTTGGACGGACTTTGAGATCCTTTTCTGCTCGGAGTTTGTCCCAGCCACCCTCCGTACGGTGCGTATACAGGAGCTTCTTGAGCCGCGTCAAGGCAACATGACGGTCGCTCAGTACTCGGCAAGATTTACTGATCTCTCGCGCTACTCGACCGACTTGGTACGGGACCCATTCTTCCGGGACCGGACCTTTGAGCAGGGTGTAAGACACGAGATCAGGGCATCGCTGATCTCCCTCATAATTCCAACTCAGATAGGAGTACTGGAGCGGGCCCTTTTGATCGAGATCTTTCTTACTGAGTCTACACCAGCGCCGAGACCCACCGCAGGGCGGCATGTGGCAGAGTCATCTGCAACAGGCCGTCGACGGATGACTCAGGGGTCCAGGCAGACCAGACCTTCTGGAAGACGACCTCAGGGCACTAGCTTAGCAGTGCGGGGCATAGAGCACGAAGCCAGTCTTTCGAGAGGCAGACAGTGCTACTCGTGCGGCAGGCAGGGCCACATGCCTCGTGACTGCCCGACCCGCCGTGCTGAGGAGCAGCAGATGGTTGAGGGACCACTGAGGCAGAGGCAGAGGGTCGACCGTGGCAGTCCGCAGGGAGGAGGCGGACGGGGCAGAGGAGCTGGCCAAGCAGCAGGTGGTGGGCGATGCTTTGAGGCTCTGCCACCACCACCACCAGGAGGTCCACCCCGACCACAGGGAGCTGGCGGGCAGAGACAGGCACAGCTCCAGGCAGCAGAGCCCTACGACCACGGTGCGCCCGAGATGATTTGAGGTACTATATGTGTCTATTCCACCCTTACTACAGTACTTATAGACACAGGAGTGAGTCACTCTTTCATAGCCGCTACCCTTGTTCGGAGCTCGGAGATTCCGACAGAGCCGTTGGCTCGATCCTTACGGCTAGAGACTCCTACGGGAGCAGAATCGACGATTACACACTGGTGCCGGCAGTGTGAGCTTACTCTAGGATGCGAGAGCTTCGGCTGGGATCTTCTTGTAGCAGCGTCGAGGCCTTACGACGTCATCTTGGGCATGGATTGGTTATCTATGGTCCATGCCCAGATTGACTGTTTTAGGCGTAAGGTGCGATGTGTATGCACCGACGGGAGCAGGTTCACCTTCACCGGCGAGAAGGGAGCCTTAACAGCACAGGATGGACTTCCGCGGAGGAGAGGACAACCCATCACTCATCAGTTGGCTAGCCTCATCCTAGGAGCAGTTGACGTACGGAGTCCTGGTTTTCTTGTAGTGGTGGATCAGTTTGCGGACGTCTTTTCCGACGACGTTCCAGGGCTACCTCCTCGCAGAGAGGTAGACTTTTATATTGACCTGTACCCCGGGACAACTCCGATATCGACCCCAGCATATCGGATGGCCCCCACTGAGCTTCGAGAGCTACGGGTACAGTTGGAGGACTTGCAGGGTAAGGGGTTCATCCGACCCAGTGTTTCACCCTGGGCTTCCCCGATTTTGTTCACCAAGAAGGCGGACGGGAGCTTGCAAATTTGTGTTGACTACCGTCGCCTGAAATAGGTGACAGTGAGGAACAAGTATCCGCTACCGAGGATTGATGACCTCTTTGATCAGCTCAAGGGAGCACAGTGGTTCTCGAAGATAGACCTCAGGTCAGGCTATCATCAGCTCAGAGTTAGAGACGAGGACGTGCAGAAGACGACCTTCAGATGTCGGTATGGCCACTATGAGTTCTTGGTTATGCCCTTCGGCGTGACCAATGCTCCAACAATGTTCATGGCCCTCATGAATAGGATCTTTCATCCATACCTCGATCGGTTTGTTGTGGTCTTCATCGACGAAATTCTGATTTACTCGACGACTGAGGAGGAGCACGCTTACCACTTACGAGTTGTACTAGACACACTCCGAGAGCACCAGCTTTATGGTAAACTTTCGAAGTGCCAGTTCTGGATACGTGAGGTCCACTTCTTGGGGCACGTCATCTCTGAGGCGGGAGTTGTAGTGGATCCTGCGAAGATCGAGGCAGTATTAGCTTGGGATCCACCCAGGAGCGTGACGGAGGTTCAGAGTTTCTTGGGACTAGCCAGATACTATCGGAGATTCATGATAGACTTCTCTAGATTTGCGGCACCACTCTCAGCTTTGACGAAGAAGGGGAAACCCTTCGTGTGGTCAGACAGATGTCAGCAGAGCTTCCAGGAGCTGAGACAGAGATTGACCAGCGCACCTATCTTGAGGTTTCCTGAGGAGGGAGTTGGATACGTAGTTTACTGCGATGCATCAGGGACCGGACTCGGATGTGTCCTGATGCAGGAGCAGGCCGTGATCGCCTATGGATCACGTCAGTTGAGGCCGCATGAGCAGAACTACGCTACCCATGACCTAGAGTTAGGAGCAGTGGTCTTCGCTCTAAAGACATGGCGACACTACCTGATGGGAGAGAGCTTTACAGTCTTTTCTAATCATCAGAGTCTCAGGTATATCTTCTCGCAGAAGGACCTGAACCTGAGACAGCGACGATGGCTCGAGTTCCTACAGGACTATGACTTTGAGATAGTCTATACTCCTGGGAAGGGGAACGTGGTAGCCGATGCCCCCAGCAGGAGGACGAGAATTCAGCTACTTGAGGAGGCGACGAAGTAGCTAGCCTCTTTGCAGATATATTTCGTGGATAGAGATGGAGCAACCTTCCTTCAGTCTCTCACAGTCACTCCCCCACTTCTACAGTGGTTCAGAGAGGCACAACGTGAGGATGCTGACTGTGAGACACGACGTGCACAGATATCCTCGGGACAGACACCTGATGGTTTCTCCCTTGGAGCAGAGCACGCCATCCTTTTTAGAGGACGTACCATGGTACCATTCGCTTTATGGGAGGAGGTGCTGAGAGAGTTTCACACTTCTCCTTTAGCGGTACATCCCGGAGTGGCGAATATGTACCAGGATCTCAGACGACAGCACTGGTGGCCGGGCATGAAGAAGGCTATGGCAGAGTTCGTTTCTCGATGCCTCACCTGCCAGCAAGTGAAGGCTGAGCACCAGGTACCAGCAGGCTTGGTTCAACCCTTGGAGGTTCTGGAGTGAAAGTGGGATGACATATCTATGGACTTCGTGACTGGACTTCCACGCACTTCTAGAGGTCACGACTCCATCTGGGTGATTGTCGACCGACTCACCAAGTCGGCACACTTCTTACCCATCAGAGAGCAGGGCTCAGTGGAGAGCTTGGGACGTCTCTACGTTCAGGAGATTGTGCGGCTTCACGGTGTTCCATCATTTATCGTCTCCGATCGAGATGCTCGCTTTACTTCCCGGATTTGTAAGGGATTACAGGAGGCGTTCGGGACGCAGCTACGTCTGAGCACAACCTTTCACCCTCAGACGGATGGTCAGACGGAGAGGACCATTCAGACTCTCAAGGACATGCTCCGCGCATGTGTCCTCGACTTTGGTCGTAGCTGGGAGGACCACCTACCACTGGTGGAGTTTGCGTACAACAACAGCTACCACTCCACCAACGGGATGGCACCGTACGAGGCGTTGTACGACCGACCTTGTAGATCTCCTTTGTGCTGGACAGACCCTAGGGAGTCAGCACTTGTGGGACCAGAGATGGTCCAGGCCACGACAGAGAAGGTCCAGGTCATCCAGGAGCGGATGAGGATAGCTCAGAGCTGGAATAAGTCATACGCTGACAGGAGGCGGAGGCCACTAGAGTTCGAGGATGGCGACCACGTCTTCTTACGGGTCTCACCTCGACGTGGTATACAAAGATTTGGACGTGGCGACAAGTTATCTCCATGCTTCATCGGACCCTTCGAGGTCCTCAGCAGGATTGGCGAGGTGGCTTATCGCCTGGTTCTACCACCTCAGTTGCACCGGGTGCACGACGTCTTCCACGTATCTCAGCTGAGGAGATACGTGCACGACCCGACGCACATCATTGATCATGGGGAGCTTGAAGTTGATGATGGGGTGACTTTTGCGGAGGTTCCGGTGGAGATCGAGGATCGACAGGAGAAGGTCCTACATGGACGGTCGATTCCTCTAGTGCACATCAGATGGAAGCATGGGAACCTCCAGGAGAGCACTTGGGAGCGGGAGGCTCAGATGTGTGCTCAGTACCCTCATTTGTTTCCCTAGTTTTGATGTATCTTTACGAGGATGTAAAGCCCTGAGGTGGGAGTAATGTAAAGACCCGTAAAATTAAAGGGAATTTTTTTTCTTAATTTTCTTTGGAATTTTACAAAAGTGCGGTTTCTGACGACACCGGATTCCGAGGACCGGAGTGCCCGGAATCAATTTCCGAAGTTTGGCTCGGGTACGTTCAGTGAACGAATGAGCGAGAATTTCTAACTTTTGAACCGGTGCCCGGAATCGAATTCTGAGGGCACCGATGAACTCGCAGCGCCGATTTTCGCTTAAGGAGACCTTTTTCGAGGTTGCGTTTTATGCGGAATGAAAGTTAGTTTTGGGAAAAATTAGAAGAAGTTAAATAAAATTGTGGAACACAATTTTGTTTTTAACTTGTTGGTTAACTCCTCCCAAAGGGAGTTAGAGGTGGGACCCACATCCACATAACCTCCCTTGAGAGGATTAAGTGTGGTGGGGCCCACACGAGACCTAACTTTTGAACTTCCCTCTTAATGTGACCTTTGAGTTTCTTGCCAACTCCTTGTATTTAATTAATTGAACCAACTTAATTAATTAATTTGAGTGTTTGAATTATTTTGAATTCATTTTGCCAACATTAAAAAGATAGATTATATTCTTCTTTTTGGGTTGGCATAAACCTTATGGGGAGAACTAAGGAGAGGAGAAGAACTCTTGGAAGATCACCAACCTCTCGAGGAAGAACGTTCCACGTTTCCGAAGAACGTGAAGCAACACCTCCGACCATCTTCAACTGGAGTAAGGAAGGGAAGCACCGCCGCCTACGAAGTATACAGAGGGTGACTTCTCGGCTCGACTTCACCGAGCTCTTCTCCCACCAACCTAGACGGAACGACGCCCGACCTCCGCGACGCTTGTCTTCCGCGGGTCGTTGAAGAACTCCGTTCTTGAAACCGAGGTAGGGGTTTATTTTATTCTTTGTTCATGATTTATACCCGTGATTATTTCTTCGTGAAATTTGTCCAATTGTTAGCATATAACGCAAGGGGGCTGGACTGAACGAACACGGCCGACCCTCCTCCTATTCATGTTGATTCTGTTGTGGATTGAAACGGGTGTGGCGCGGTGCCGTCGCACCGCGCAGGATCATACGACAAGAAACGCGCGGCGCCGTCGCGCCGTGTCATAAAATAATGCAAGGACGCGACGCTGTCGCGCCGCGTCGAAGAAAGTTGAAGGCGCCGCGGCCGGAGCGGGGCCACGGTGGAGGGGCGCGGTGTCGTCGCACCGCGCCGGACAACGAAGGCCGCGGCCGGTTCCGGGCCGCGGCGGAACGAGAAGACCGGCGGCCAACCGGGCCGCCGGTGTCGGAAGCCGGAAGGGGGACCAGCCTAGCCGGTCCCGTTGAGGAAGAACCGGCCGGCCAGGTCGGGCCGACCGGAAGGGAGGCAAAACCGGGGGGAATTAATTCCCCCGGCCAGCCCTAAAACGGCCCCCCATAATGAGGGGGGGACGGTTTCGCAAAGGGGGGCAGGCGGCCCCCCGTTTTCCAGCAGCTCCGCCTTCGGCCGAGCTGGCAGCGCGCGGCGCGCTGCGCCGGACCGGCGCCAGGCCGGAACGCGCCGGGCCGGGCCGGGCCGCGCCGGGCTGGGTCGACCCTGTCCAGGGTGGGTCGACCCGGTTCGGGCATACCGGGGGGTCTCGGGCCGGGACGGCCGGGGCCCGAAACCCCCGTTACCGAGCGGTTTGGATTCAAATGCCCATAACTCGGGCTACGGAACTCCAAATGACGCGCCATCAGCAGCGATGCGATCCTTGGATCGAGATGGTCGTTTAGGTATATCGCACTCAAGGTTTTGGAATACTTTGAGTTCGGCCGGGTTGGTTCGTACACGAAACCAACCGGGCCCTCGGAGCGGAAACGCTCATATCTTGAGCTACGAACGTCCGTTTGACGTGCCGTCAGCTTTGTTGAGTTTCTCTTAGTGAGACAGATCTTTTGGCATACTCCGCCTGAGTTTTGGATGCAGGTGGAGTACGGTCAGGTTGGTTTTTCCTTAAAAACCAACCGGGCCCCTGGAACGAAAAAGCCAATAACTCTCAGACCGGGCGTCTGATTGACGCGCCGTCTGTTGCGTTGAGTTCCTGTTGACGATACGGAACTTTTGGATATATCAACTCTGAACTTTGTGACAGTTGATGTATCAGCCTCTCGGCTCGTAGAGCGGACCCTCCTGAACGAGCTTGCTGTGTGCGGGAACCCTAGAGCTGGCTGTGACTGCTACTGTGACTGCTACTACGACTGCTACTGTGACTGCGACGACGACAGTACAATGATCCTTGGTGGATTCGACGACAATGACTACAGCACGCAGCGATCCTACGTGGATCAGTGCTACAGGTCCTATGTGGGCCCGATCCTGTGTGGGTTCGATCCTGTGTGGGTCTGCGCTCAGCGGTCCTGTGTGAACCAGCGCCTACAGATCCTGTGTGGGTCCGATCCTGTGTGGGTCTTTGCGGGGGTTAGTACCTATCGATCCTTTGTGGGTCCGACGACTTAGATGGATCAGTGATCATCTCTAACGTCTTTCGAAGAAGTATACCTGTGTGAGCTGAATCCTGTTGCTTTCCTATGTGGACTGAGTTGTACTTGGGCTCGGAGGTTGGAGCATATTGGAATTGATGACTTAGGTATATGTATGGGATTATACCTAAGCAGTGTCAGTTGTTACTTCGTGATTGTATCTTTCTTCTGTGGTTTATCCTTTGTGGATTTTGGGAGACCTTCGGGGGTCTCGGGGTCCCTACTGAGTAGCTTATACTCACCCCTGCACGAGCTATGCCCGCACTATGTTGTGTTGGTTGCAGACGACGGACAGCGTTGATCGTGGTTGAGGATCACAGAGCAGGACGGTACCTGGAGGTGGACCACTGGGAGGGACGTGCTCGGAGCGGACGGCGGGACCCGAGGAGCAGTGGAGCTATCTGTACCCACCCTTCAGGTGGGATTTCAAGTAGACAGCTCGGTGTAGTGGCTTTTACTTTAAAGTTGCTGTTTTCCCTTTCGAGTTGTACTTTACTTTCAGTTTGGGTTTGTATACTGGCCCATTTACTTTTCCGCACTTTCAGTTGTACTCTGTTTTTACTTAGTGTTTACTATTCTGCTTGCTTTCTCTGTGGTGCTTGTTTAGTTTTCAAAGGCAATGCCTTCCCTTTTTACCGGGATTTACGCCTCGGTGCTAGTCGCCAGCCCCTGGCCTATGGAAGGCGGGCTTGGGGTAGTCACAGCATGGGCCCCGAGGACGGGTCGTGAAAATAACTAGTTGAATCATAGGAATTTCTAGAACCAGAATAACCAGAATATTGTCCAGACTTAGGAATAAATAGAGTTTTAGTGAAATGTCTCTGTCTAGGTTGGTATCCCAAACCAGTAGTGTATTTAGGTGCAACTTTCTTACCTAAAATTTTAGTGAGAGTATCTTTTCCTTTTGTGAATTTCTCTAAGTCCTTTCTAAGTTGCTCATTAGACATTTTAAGTTCTGTATTTTCCTTTAATAGTTGAGCATTCTTTTCTTTTTCAATAGTAAGTTCAGTTTTAACAGTTGTAGTGAGATCATGCTATTTCTTCAATGATTTGTATTTATCCTTAAGTTCATTGCATGTCTCTTCCAGCATATTATAGTATTCAAACAGTTCATCCTTATACATATTTTCATTATTGTCTGAATCACTGTTTTTTCCAGAATAATAATCATTCAGCATAGGGGAAACAGGTACCTCAGAGGTATTGGTCATGAAGCACATGTTGGCACGATTTTTCTCAGAATCAGTAGCCTCTGATTCACTTGTGCGGTCCTCCGAAGCACTCAAAGTAGCTTTCATAGATTTCTTGTAGTTCTTGTCCTTGTAATCATATTTCATTTTGAATTTTAATTTTGGAAAATCAGCCTTGATGTGTCCTTTCCTTTTGCATTCATAGCAGACTACTTCATCATTCTTGTCAACTTTCTTCCAATCCTTCTTCCAATGACCATTGTTGTCATACTTTCCTTTGTAGTTAGATTTTATGAAGAATTTTTTCTTCCTATAAAACTTCTTGAATCTCCTGGCTATCTGAGCCATTTTATCATCACTGTCAGAGTCTGAATCTTCACTTGTCGAACTTTCAGTTTGTATTTTCATTTTCTCCTTGTCTTTATTATTAGAAGTAGTAGACTTGAAATCTACAGATTTTATCTTAGGTTCATCATCTTCCTCCTTATTCACCTTGAGTTCTTCCTCATACATCATCAATTTACCAATCAGATCTTTTACAGGAAGTGCTCTAATGTCACATGATTCTATGATTGAAACAGATGTGCCTCTCCATCGGTCTGGTAGACATCTCAAGATTCTCATGATTTGTTCCTTTGCTGGAACAACCTTTCCAAGTGAGCTCATTGTATTGACTATCTCATTGAACCTGAGATACATGTTAGAAATAGGTTCATCAGTTTTCATTTTAAAATTTTCATATTTAATAGTATAAGTATTCAATCACATTTCCTTAACATTGGTTGTTCCTTCATGAGAAACACCCAAAGTATCCCAAATTTCATAAGCAGTTTTGCAAGCAGATATTCTGTTAAATTTCTCATCTCCTAAAGCACAGTACAAGGCATTCATATCTTTATAATTATTATTGTAAGTAGTCTTTGTAGGTTCGTCCCAAGTTTTTCTTTCAGTTTCTGGAATTTTATATTGAGACTCTATAGCAGTCCAAATATCAAAACCCATACTCTCTAAATGAATCTTCATTTTAAGATTCCACTGGGCATATTTTGTACCATTGAAGAAAGGTGTCCTATTAGTAGCAGCACCCTCTAGTCTCTTGTCCATAACTAGATTTTAGAAAATAGTTTTAAAGAGATAAAATTTAGAACTAACAGAAATTTAAGATCTTTAAAGATGCAACTAAAATCACAATTGAAAAATAGAGTATTTCAAAAATTCTTTAACAAAAACAAACCTCTGATACCAAATGTTGGTCGGAGTGAACACTCAAGAGGGGGGGGGGGGTGAATTGAGTTCCAATTAAAATTTCTGTTAAAAATATTTCTCTTAAAATCCCCCAAATTAAAAACAAAGTTAAACTGTAGTGAATCTATACAGAGTGTAAATGTTCAATCAGTTTCTTAAAGATTGATTAGGTCTCAGTTAACTTAATCTGAAGATTAAATTAACTTTTGAAACTAACTTACTGGTTTATAATAAGTATAAACACTTGCTAATTTAACTATCAAAGTAGATTTAAAATAGTTTTGTATTTCAAAGTAGTAAGCAACGGAATAAGATATATATGTAGTATACTTATAGACTTAAATTAAAATGCACAGCAAAGTTAACCAAGAGGTTTAGTCTCAAGAAGAGACTTAGTCCACTCAACAATTTATATAAATTGATCCACACCCTGGATCGGGGTTAAAAATAGTGAGCACAATGTCCAGGTACAAAGACCTCTACCACAATTCTACATGGGAAGACAAACAACAACTTACAGCTATCCAGGTCTTAATCGACCTCTAACACTATCCGCAGTGAGAAACAAAAGAGATAAAGATTTTGAATGAGGATTTGAGAATCCTCCAGCTTAGCACAGGAGACGATGTGTGTGTAAGATAAACATGGTACACACACTGCTCGAAATGTAAATGAAAGAATCACTAAAATAAAGTATTTATGAGTTTAGAAAAGATTTAGTGATTGGCAGTGCAGCTCTGGACTCGTTTGGTTGGTCAGAAAAGATTCTAAGTCCTTTTCTGATTTCTGTTCATAAAACAGAGTATCATTTTCTTCCTTGGTTCCAGATTCAGGTTCATCTTATCCGCTTGAGTGCATGAAGTATTTGTTGTAGTCCTTCACTCAAGATGCAGCTTTTGTTTTCCTCAAGAATAATTTTCTTCATGTATGTCCAGGATTCTTGGAGTATGGATGTAGACTGGTGAAAAATGATCCACATTTGAATGCTCTTCAGTTCTCATCTCTTTCACCCTTCGTGTATCTTCTTAGTGCCTTGATTCTTTCTCTTTCATAAAATTATATGTCTAGTGTGTTCTTTCTATGTCGCGTGTGTCCAATGTTCTCTTTCCATTCCTTTATAGATTTTAGATTTGGAAGAAAAGAATAATTACTTTTTTCATGGGTACTAGGTACGGTTACCTGACATGGAAACAGAGATCATTAAATAACATTAACTGCATTAAAAACATCAAATGTAACCGTTAGCTTAATAAATAAATAGTATGAAGAGTATAGGGTTTGATTGGTTGGTCAATCATTAGTAGCCTTCTGTTGGTAGATGTATACGGTAGACTTTGTGTAGCAGGACCTTCCATCGGTAGCTCTTTTGATCTTGCATCGGTAGCTCTATATACTGGTGGCTTTAGTTCCATCGGTATCTCTTGTTATCGGTAGCTCTTGATCCATCGGTAGCTTCTTGAACGTGTTGGTAGACTTATACTATCAATAGAATTTTATCGGTATCTCGATATATCGGTGACTATACTTGTATCGGTAACTATCTGTGTACTGGTTCTATCGGTAGACTTCTATCTATCGGTAGCTCTGGTTTGTTTGTCTGTCAGTAGCTCTGGTTATCGGTGACTATCTGTACTTGTATCAGTAGGCTTACTCTATCGGTAACTATTGGTAGACATGCACGTCGGTAGCTCTATACATATCGGTGACCTTTGTGTACCGGTGACTCTGTCTATCGATAGACTAAGTCTATTGGTAGACTGAGTACCGGTAGCTCTTTATCAGTAGCTATACACAGATCAGTGACTTTAACACTCGTCTGTTTTTATGCAAAACACATCCGATTGGGTTAGAATTAATTAAGAACTCCTATAAACATAGATAAACAATGATTAACATATTTCAAGGATTATTATAATATTATTATCATCTTTATCATAGAATCTCATAGGTTTGAAAGAATTAATATATAAACAAGCATTAATTGAGATTATCAAAGTATATGAAAGCATGATTGGGATTATCAAAATAGGTGAGGTCAACACTTATCTTATCAGTAATCTATTAATATTCTAGACAAATTATTCTAAAAAGGGAGGGATAGATAAGAAATATTGGGGAGATGTGTTCTTAAAAAAATAATGGGTTTGTATGTTTTTCAAAGTTATTAATTTTATCTTTAAGTGTTGTGTTTTGTGATTTTAAAAGGGGGATATTGTTGAGTTGAAAGTTTCACTTCCCAATTTTTCGATCCTTAGTTTTTAAAATCACAACACACTTTCATAATAACTATATTTTACTATATTTATATTTCTCAAGTCTTTATAATGTTTTTTGTAGAAAACCTTTTATTCTACCAAATGGAGAAATATATCCAACTAATGAATATAAACTTTTCATACTAAATTTTAGTCCATCAGACTAACTAAAGTCTAGTACATTGGACTGAATAAAGTTTGATCCATCAGACTAACTAATGTCCAGTCCATCAGAATGACTAAATTCTAGTCCATCAGAATAATGAATTCCAGTCTATTATAATGGAAAGAGATTAGTCTATCAGTGTGAAAAGAGTTTAGTCTATCAGTTTGGCTGAGTTTAGTCTATCGGGCTGGAAAAGTTTTTATTCCATTGGAATAATAAAGTTTATAATTAGATTGTTTTAATTATTTCTACTAGACATAAAAATTTAACAACATTGTAATGGTGCTATCAAAAAGACATCGGATGGAGATGTACTGTGCTGTCAAGTTGGAGCTCACCCGAGGACGTTGCAAACAACTATGAGAATCATAGAAATATGACCATTGAAGGTGTGCCTATAAATAGAGGCACATTCGAGGAGCTAAGATATGATTCTTTTGAAACTCAACCTATCTAAAATTTGCTCTGTCGTAACATCTTATTAAATTCGATTTTTAAATTTTTAGAGAGTTTTCATTCTAATTAATCCAAGTGAGGATTGTAAATTCATTAGAAAATTTTTCAATTGTATATGATGAGTCCGATATGGGTTTAGATCAAGGGATTCAAGGGATAAGAAGAATTCTGATTCCGATTAGGCTGATAAAGGGCTTCCAGGGATAAGAAGATAGATCTTATTCCAATCTTTGTGATCAAGGGATTTCTTCCTTAAGAAAGACAAAACTTACAGTTAGGTTAAAATAGTGGATACCTTAATTCAAGGTTATTGAATTGCTTTATAATGAAGGTTAAATTTTACTTATTCCTTTTATATATTTTTTAGTTTTTTTACTTTAGAACTTTGTAATTTTTTAGTTTACTTATTTCTAAAAGTTTATCATTTTCGATATGAATTTATAAAGAAAGTTTATTTTACTAAACTTTTCTATACTCTGATTTTTTTGGATGAACTCTAAGGCTGATTAGAAAATTTTGACCATTGGATGATATATGATCCTGATAAACCAATATTAATAGGTTTGGTATTTTAGTCACTTTAAGTTTTTTAAACTAAAATTCACCCCCTCTTGTATACATTATATAATCTACGATCCTGTAGAAGGAACATACCATATGAATCCCATTTATCAGAGCTTATGTGCAAGATAACATCAATGGGATTTTTCCTTGACCAATCCTAGGCTGAGATTCAACAACTAAAGCACAAAAAAAATCCATTTATGGGAGAAGTTCAAGCTCATTGAGATCACGATCCAAACCATGCTCACCGAACCACCCCATGAAAATCTCACCATCGCACACCTTACCCTTAGGGAATTCACTGGTGTAATAAATGGAAATGTATTTCAACCCTAACAGTATTAATTTTTATATATATTTTTTCCATAAATTAATTATTATATTTATCCTTTTTAATTTTACTTTTTAAATGCCTAAATAATGAGTTTTTATAAAAATTATATTTTGATACGATAAAACACAAATTTTACTTTTGAAAATATATAGTTTCAATAAATAAATTTCTTTTGATGAATTCAAGAATTTTTAAAATAAATAATATTTTAATAAAATATTATTATTATGTATAAAATATAATATTATTTTATGAAGTAAAAAAATTAACATTATAAGGGTCAGGAAACTATTATTGTAAAAAAACCCAGTATTTTTAAATAAATGTGGATTTTTGATTTAAAAGTGTAAATTCTCATAATTAGAGTATTATTTTGATAAAATAAATAATATATTTGAAATCATCACGTCAAAATTATCTAATAATGATCATTTTCATAATCTTCTGAGATAATTGACTTTTCTGGTAAAAATTAAATATGTTATAAATGTATGGTATATATTATGACATCATAATGACCAAAAAGTGATGTAATATATTCCATAAAAGGTATCCATGACCAATTAAATATTTCCCCTTTAAGATAATTTATTTTTATTTTATTTTTTTTAATTTTATAAACCCTTGATGAATCCTCCAAAACATATATTATATTTTAAGGTTTTAAAATTAATTCTTTGTAAACACGACTCACTTATACACCACCAATGATATTATTTTAATGATATAAGTTATTAAACATGTAAAATAAAGAAAACCACTCCACTTTGGTAGAAACCATGAGAAAAAACCATGTCATGGTTTTTGGTTTTGATTACTTATCATATGGGTCCAAAACCTAAATTTGGAAATTATTAAAGAATTATCCCCTCTTTTTCTATATAAACCCACCAAACTCCATTTAATATTAAAAAAAACTCTTTAATCAAGAAATTACTGTTACATTACCTCTCTATATCCCTCCCAAGGTTCCCCCAAGATCTTAAGAAGCACCTCCTGATCTTTTAAAATCACCCTCTCAATGTTAGGGATCATCTCCTTCTCCTGTTTATTCAAGAACATTCATTGTCTTTTGCCTTTTAATTCCTAATTTTTCATGTTTTATTATGTTATTAAATATCCCTATTACTATACTCATGATGAAAAAGTTATGATATAACCCTTTAAATCTCATTAATACCTTCTATGAACCCTCATGTACCACCGTTATGCTACCGAAATTATCATGCAATTTTTCATGCTAAACAATTGTGTAGTGAATACTCATCCCCATTATATAAACCTAAAATGTATTGGGTAATGTTTTAATATAATTATATTACATGTATAGTGTGTGTGAAGTTATCCTAAGTACACCACGTTATGTTTTCTTGGTGGTTATCCTTGACTTATGTTTATGATGCCATGTTTTAAATTTTTTCCACATTCCTATATTACATTTATACTATCATGTTATATCATGCCTCATTATTAAATATTATGATTATAACCCCTCTTATGTTATCTTGATATCACTATTGGATCATGTGTATTTATTTAAAACATGATATTATTTTTTTATTCCCTTACTGAGCTTTATATCTCACCCCCTTCTTATGTACATCCCAAGATTACCTTGTTCAGTTTTAGAAGACCCATAGAATATAAGCGCATGTTATGGAATTTTTAAATAATGTTTTTGTATTTATTTTGAATTTTTTTATTTTATGAACCTAATTTACCAAATATACTAGGATTCATAATATTTTGGGGTTGTATTATGTGTACCTTTATGTAATAAATCATGAATTAAGGTGTAATAAAATATAGGTTGTCATAGTTTGTATGAGAGGAAATTATAGTTATTTTTGGGATTAGGGTTATAAATACCTAGTTAAATCCTTATGGATAATACTAAACATAGGAAAACATCCTTTTCTAGATACTACAAGTGGATGTGGTTCTGGAAGAGAGGTACCTAGGTGAAATACCTCAAAAAAGGTGCATTGAGTTGGACTCGATCATCACCTGGTGAATGAAAATGGGTCTTTATACACAAATAGATTGAAAATACTAGGGGATATGCTTTGATAAATTCTCAATATCCTTATAAACCATTATTAAGGAAAAAAATCCCATAATATTTTATATTAGGAAATAGATCACAGATAAATTAGATTGAAACCTAGAAATTCATAGGTTAAGGAATATATGCCATTTATGAGTTATAACTAAAATGTTCATGGTTTCCCATTTATGTGTTTAATAGTTTAAAAATACTCATCCCTAATTTTCCCTTTATTCTAGTCAATGGCTATAAATTGGAGGAACTGAGTCAATAACCAATGTGAAGAACAATGTAATGACTGACCAAATGAAATTCCCAACCTAATGGGAGTAGGAATTGTCACAAACCCCCTCCCCACAAATTGTACCCCTCCTAGGCTGGCAATGTGAGAAGGGAGATAATGACCCCTGAGTCCCACCTCCAGTAGGCCTTGGGTTGGCGACTAGCACCGAGGGTATAGTAAACACATATATGGGAGGCATTGCCCTCTAAGAGAACACATGCGAAAGAGAGAGATAAGATAGACACCAACCAACTCTAACTTAGACAAAAATATAACAGAAATCCCAAGTACACATATGTAATGTCATGAAAAACTACTACAACTGAAAGGGGAAAAACTAAAAATACCAAAGGAAAGTAAAAACAACAGTAACCAAAAGCCCGAACAGCTCATGCAACTCCAAGCTCGTAGAAACCAGCTTGATCACCAACCTGCTCCAAGTGACCTGAAAAATAGTTTATATATACATAGGGTGAGTATAACAGTATATTCAATAGGATCCTCCCCGAAGCATCTCATGCAAAAGTAAAGAAAGCATGCTAAAGCACAGTGAAAAACAAGTGAAACTAACTCATCACCTAAATAGGTATACTAAGTTCCCAACCTCACCATGGATACTATCACTAAGTAATGCATACAAGAGTATATAATATAAAAAAGAATATCAGGGGTACCCTACTACTACTTCCCCACTGATTTTCCTATTTTCCCCAACGTCGCACGTCCTAAGCATCTCTCTCCAAAAAGGCTTGCCCGCAGACACCTGGGCGAAGCAATATAACATGAACCTCGTGCAAAAAAACCACCACATCCACGTAATAAAAGTAACCAGGTAGTTTTTGGGAGCCACCACAGCTCACATAACGTGTATCATATGTAGGGTATTATACCTCAAGCCATTACAACCCATACACTGAGTAAGGATCCTCAATCCATCACAACCTATACATGTTATACCTATAGTAGTCCATAGGAAACTATATCCCAAAATATATGTGTGTGAATAACCACAAGCCATTATAGCCCTCTACACAAATATATGGGGAAAACTAACCATTGTGCCTACCAGTACAAGTAACTACCAAGAGAAGAGAGCAGGTCCAAAGAGGGTAGTCATCCATCCATCCTCCCACCAAAATGTTAGGGAAAACACCCCCTAGGGCTCAGAATCCCCAGGGTGTCAGTTTCCCTAACTGAAGGGGTGGAGTAGCATAAAGAAACAAAAAAAGAACAAAACATACTATAGCTCACAACCACACTATGGGAATAACCTATTCTTATACTCAACTGTAGCTAACGTCTCTTGGACTCCCGACTGCCACTTCTAAGACTAGGTATCTTATAAACACACGACCATTTAAAGATATTTAATACATTACTTCATTCCCTTTTTATCAGTTTCAATTTACATTAATTAATTATTTAAACATTAATTAACCAGAAAAAATTTCCACATTATATTTCATTAGAATCACACCCAAAGTCCACTATTCCTTCAAATTGCAACATCAGCATTGCATCCCAGCAAGCTCTAACCACACAGGTTAACATCATTTAATCAATCATTTATTAACAACATTATTACCTTCCCATATTCCCAGGAATTCTAGAAAAACATTCTAAGATACTAAACACAAGGGGCTCAAAATGGTGAGTATATGAACTACCCATCAAGTCTTTTCCACATATAGTAAGAGCATAGAACAATCCTCCCTCAGGAAGCTAAACATAGAAAGCACGTGACATACTCCATGCATCTTCTCCCCTTTTGGAAGGAGGGTAAGCAAAACCAGCTGCCTTGAGCAGTGGGGAATGTAAAGCAGATAAACAACCAACAAGATCAGCAAGAATCCAAACATTCACATCAAACTCATTCCATCATCCCCAGTGTCCTCCCCCAAACCCACATGCATAAACCGATGCATCTAGCCACTCTAGGGGTCAACTGCTTCCACAACCAATATGCCTCCCTACCCCCACATATCATAACTGCCTTCCAGGATCACATCACAATACAAGAAGTAGGAAAACAACCATTATATCAATTGGGATCTTGGCCTTTAAACAAACAAGAGGGTAACTCAGAACCCTACAAGAAATTTTCTTTTATCAAACAACTAATTCTTTAATCCATCTTGAATTAACTGATTCATTATTCATAGGTTCCAACTTTGGGAAACCTAAAGAGTAAGCTATCAAAAATTGATTAAACATGATTACTGCATCAATTTGATTAACATCAAATTACAACAAAAACAATCAAATTCATTCACATGCCTCTTTATCTTTATCCAAACGATTATCAATTAATTCCATCTTTAAATTCTTTACCAATTTCAATCATGAAAGAAAATCTAAACAAGTAAGCATAGATATCACACTATCTAGCAAAATAAGAGGCAATAACATATGATCAATATCAATTTATTTATCATGTTCAAATATTTATTATGTCAATTACATTGTGATCTAGTGGGATAAAACTTGCTAACTATACAGTTGCATGTAAAAGAAAAGAGAATCAACGAATCCCCTACCTCAAACGGTTCTTGACGTTCTTTATATGAGAATGAGCCATACAACGGGTTAGGATCTCCTCCCCCCGTGACAACTGTATCCACCTGAGGATGAAGAGACACCACCACATCAGTCAACACTCAATAAAATCCCATTAAGAACATGGAGATAACATTCCATAAAAGGGAAAGGAGAGACAGAAGGAGATGAACCCAAAAGAATAACAATAGATCATACCTTATATCAAAGATTGATCGATACTGCATGGTTGCATCAAAACAGAAGGGAACCAATCCAAGGAGGAAAGTTTGATTTCAAAACTCCCAGGGGATGGGATGAAAGGCTCGAGAATATCACAGTTGATAACAAGGAGGAAGAATTTGGGAGGAAGATATCTCGTCCCTTTAGAAGATTTAAGGAGTAGGTGTTTAAGATACAATGAATTTTCCATTAAAATCAGATCACATTAAACCACGCAGCTTGACCAAGTAAAAACATCATGAGCCTTACGAAAATTAATATAGGAGTTATGACCTTTGAATCGATGTTAGAGTCCTTAAAACAAGGATTTAAATGCATTTTATGTTAAAAGAAATGTCAAAGGGGAAAAACTATAGGAAGCTGGAAACACTGTTCAGGAACACAAAATTTGGAAAAGGAAAGAGTCTACCATTAGAACCTCACCGTTTTGGAAACACTATTCATAAACTCAAAATTTGGCAAAGGAAAGAGGCTACTGTTGGAATCTCACCATTCTAGAAACACTGTTCATGAACTCAAAATTGGGAACAGGAAAGAGGCTACTATTAGAACCTCACCATTCTGGAAACACTTTTCACCTCAACCTCACCAACGGAATTGTTCACATCGACCTCACAGATGTAACTGTTCACATCAACCTCACCGATGGAACTGTTCACATCGACCTCACTGATGGAACTGTTTACCTCAACCTCACCGATGGGACTGTTCACATCGACCTCACCGATGGAATTGTTCACCTCAACCTCACCGATGAAACTATTCACCTCCACCTCACTGATGGAACTGTTCACCTCCACCTCACCGATGGAACTGTTCACCTCGACCTCACCAATGGAACTGTTCACCTCAACCTCACCGAAGGAATTTTTCACCTCAACCTCACCGAAGGAATTGTTCACCTCAACCTCACCGATGAAACTGTTCACATCGACCTCACCGATGGAACTGTTTACCTCAACCTCACCGATGGTACTGTTCACCTTGACCTCACGGATGTAACTGTTCACATCGACCTCACCGATGGAACTTTTCACATCGACCTCATCGATGGAACTGTTCACATCGACCTCACTGATGGAACTGTTCACATCAACCTCATCGATGGAGCTGTTCACATCGACCTCACCGATGGAACTATTCACATCGACCTCACTGATGGAACTGTTCACATCGACCTCACTAATGGAATTGTTCACATCGACCTCACTGATGGAACTGTTCACATCGACCACACCAATGAAACTATTCACATTGACCTCAGTAGGGGTGTAATTTTGGCCCAACGGCCCGAAAGCCCGAGAGGCCTGGCCCGAAATCTCGAGAGGCCCGAATCGAAAGCCCGAGCGGCACGGCTCGGCAAAGCCCGCGTCGGGCCAGGCCGGGCTCGGGCCGTAGGTTCATCAGGCCGGTCCGGGCCGGCCAGAAAAAGCCCGCCCTTTTGGCCCGTACGAAGCTCGACCCACTGTAAAAAAATATAACGAGAAGCTGCTAGTAGGGAGATTTGATCCCCCTATCTCAGGCTTCCAAGGCTGTGCCTTGACCAACTAGCCCGGCACTACGCCTGTTATATTATCACCAGACTGTATATATATGTATATATATCAACGATATACATATATATATATATATATCATTATATATTAACAAAAAATAATATATATACATATGACTGTTATTATATATAATTATAATGTGTGCGTTTATATATATAATGATATATAATGATATATGTATATATATAAACAAATCCATTAATAATATGTATCAATTAAGTGTGGCTTTTAAAAATCCATTAATAATATACACACACATATATAAATGATTTAATATAATATATATATACAAACAAAGCTATTAATATATATATATATCAATGATTTAATATTGTATATATATAATAACTTGTTGTATATTAATTAAAAAAATAACACCCTCACCTAATGATGTTCGTGCACATCCCCCAACCTCATTAATTTTTTAAGTATGTTGCAGCTTGCATATATTATACATACTATACATATATAAATCTATTTAGAAAAAAAATTAACCCGCCCACTGCGGCGCACCCCACAACCCCTAATTATTATTTTTAAAATTTTCTCATATTATATATATCAATCATTTAACATTATATATATTTAATAACTTATTATATATTAACAAAAAAATAACACACTCACCCAATGATGTTCACACACACCCCCCAACCTCATTAATTTTTTTAAATATGATGAAACTTGCATATTATATATATGTATATATATATATAAACAAATCTATTAATAATATATATATCAATGATATGATACAATATATATATATATATAAATCCATTTATAATATAAATATCAATTAAGTGTGGCTTTTAAAAATCCATTAATAATATCTATATATATAAATGATTTAATATAATATATAAATAAACAAAGCTATTAATATATATATATATATATCAATGATTTAATATTGTATATATAATAACTTATTATATATTAATAAAAAAATAACATACTCATCTAAGGATGTTGGTGCACGCCCCCCACCTCATTATTTTTTTAAGTATGTTAGAACTTGTATATATTATATATAAATCTCTTTAGAAAAAAAT
This sequence comes from Viscum album, assembly GCA_963277665.1. Classification (NCBI taxonomy): domain Eukaryota; kingdom Viridiplantae; phylum Streptophyta; class Magnoliopsida; order Santalales; family Viscaceae; genus Viscum; species Viscum album. The sequence goes on from OY728120.1 coordinate 1,389,943,489, forward strand.
TTAACCCGCCCACGACGACGCACCTCCCAACCCCTAATTATTTTTTACAATTTTCTCATATATATATATATATATAAACAAAAAAATAACTACTCACCCAATGATGTTCACACACCCCCAACCTCATTAATTTTTTTAAATATGATGAAACTTGCATATATTATATATACTATATACACATATATAAATCTATTTAGAAAAAAAAAAATTAACTCACCCACCGCTACACACCCCCCAACCTCTCATTATTTATTTGTACATAATATATATAGACTCACATATATAAATTTTTTTAGAACAAAAATACTATATCCTCCCACTGTAAAATGTTAATAAAATAGAAAATAAACATTCTTACAAAAAAATGTTGAACGCTTAATAAAAATACATGTAAAAAACATGTGTTTAAAAAAATTAAAAATTGTTTAAAAAAATATTTTAAATTAAAAAAACGCTAAAAAATACTTTTCATAAACATGTTATAAAAATAAATGTAAAAAATGTTTTAAATAAATGATAAAAAAATATTTAAATAATAACACTTTAAACCCACCCATTGCTACGCATCCCCCAATTCCTCATTAATTTTTTTTTCAATTTGCACATAATATATATAAATTTACACACATATATAAATCTATTTTGAAAAAAAAAAACATATTCACCCACTGTAAAATGTTAATAAAAAATGGGTATACATAAAACATGTTTAAACAAAATACATGTAAAAAACATGCGTTGAAAAAACGTCTTAAATTAAATGTCTAATAATAAATGTAAAAATTATTTTAAACAAATGTTAAAAAATAGTTTAAATAAAAATGTTTAAAAAAAGCTTTTAAAACAAACATTTAAATTAATTTTTTTTAAAAACACTTAAAAAAACTTTTTATATTATTTTTTTTTAAAAAAGTTAAACATTTTAAAAAATACTTGTAAAAAGCATGCGTTTTTTTTAAAAATTAATCATTTAAAGATAAATGTAAATAATTGTTTTAAATAGATGTTAAAAAATAGGTTAAATAAAAATGTTTAAATAAAAAAAATCACAAACACATAAAAAAATTATAAATAAGTTAAAAAAATGTTTAAATAACAATGTTTTAAACTCATCCACCATTACGTATCCCCCAACCCCTCATTAATTTTTTTTTACAATTTTCACATAATATATATAGATTCACATATATAAATCTATTTAGACAAAAAAATAACATATCCACCCACTGTAAAATTTTAATAAAAAATAAAATAAACATTTTTATAAAAAACATATTAAATTTTTTAAAAAATACATCTAAAAAACATGTATTTAAAAATAAATCTAAATAAAATTTTAAATAAATGTTAAAAAATGTTTAATTTTTTTTAAAACAAACAATTATTTTGAAAATAATAAAAGCTCACCATGACCCGACTTGAAAAAGCCCGACCCGGCCTGAAAAAGCCAGGCCCGACCCGATGGTTTGGGCCGACCTGAGGCCGGGCTCGGGCCGCCTCATGAGGTTGTTCAGGCAGGCCCAGTTCGACCTGAATAGTGGTTAGCGGCCTGATTTTTTGCAGGGTAAGCCCAGCTTGGGCCGGGCCGAAATTACACCCTTAGACCTCACCGATGGAACTGTTCACCTCGACCTCACCGATGGAACTATTCACATCGACCTCACCGATTGAACTGTTCACATCGACCTCACCAATGGAACTGTTCACATCGGCCTCACCGATGGAACTGTTCACATCGACCTCACCGATGGAACTGTTCACATCGACCTCACCGATGGAACTGTTCACATCGACCTCACCGATGGAACTGTTCACATAACTGGAAATTTGGAAAAGTTTTGGGGATATGTCACCTTGACCTCCCAAAACACCTTAAACACCAAATTTCAACAACGGAATGGAGTTGAGAGGGCCAGACCATTACATCAGATACCTCTCAAAACATTTTTATCCTCGAGAATTCAAAACCAACCTAAAAGGGAACATAAAAGAAGTATGAACAACCACCCATCGAGATACCTCTCAAAAGAGAGCAAGCCACAAGAAGCAACCAAAGAAAGACATCTCATAAACACAAAAGGTCTATAACCACAAAGGGGACATCGTTACATGAAAAGAGTTAAACATCAAACAAATTTGGGTACTAAGCATGTATTTGTGACTCACGTTCCCATGTACTCTCCTCCATGCCACCGTGTCACCACAAGACATGGACCAAGGGGATAGAACACCCATGAAACACCTTCTCTTTGCGATCTCGAATCTCCATAGGTCTCTCCTCAAAGGTCACATCATCATCAACATTGATCTCTTCCTAATCGATGATGTGAGATTCATCATGAAGATAACAACGAAGCTACAACACATGAAAAACATCGTGTATCCGGATCATCTGTGGGGGAAGTGCTACTCGATAGGCCACAGCTCCAACACGAGATAACACCTCAAAATTCCCAAAAAACCAAGGAGAAATCTTACTCCCACGACCAAACCTTCGCTACCCACGGCGGTTATTCACCTTCAGAAACACGTGATCCCCAACATCAAACTCTAAAGGTCTCCTCCTTTGATCGACATATGATTTCTGACGATCCTGTGCTGTCTTCATCCTCTCACGAATCAACTGAACCATTTCTTTTGTATTCTAAACTAGTTCCGGTTCGAGAATTGTTGACTCTCTGACCCCAGTAATACACAACGAAGAATGGAAAGGCCAGACATACAATGATTCAAACGATGCCATACCGATGGTGGAGTGAAAACTATTGTTGTAAGATAACTCCACCAAGGGTAGGTGCCTCATCCCAAAACCTCCAAAATATAGGACACAAGAGCATAACATGTCTTCAAGATTCTGGATGGTCCACTCTTTCTGACCAACCGTTTGTAGATGAAAGGCAGTGCTAAGGAATAACTGAGAACCAAAAGCATACTGGAGACCCCTCCACACCCTGGAGGTAAAATAAGGATCTCGATCAAAAATGATCATCCTTGGGACTCAATGAAGTCTCACCACCTCCTCCAAATACTTCCTCGACAAAACTTCCACTGATCTTGACTCCTTGATCGCTATGAAGTGGGGAAATTTTGTTAAAAAATCCACTACAACCCAAATAACGTCATGTACTCCCTGAGCTCGAGGTAAACCAGTAAAAAAGTCCATTGAGATGTACTCCCACTTCCACTAAGGAATATCTAATGGATGGAGAAAACCACTAGGAATATGGTGTTCAACCTTCACCTTCTGGAAGACCAAACATCAAGACACAAACTCTACAACTTCACGCTTTAGCCGAGGCCACCAAAATTGACTCCTCAAGGCTCAGTACATCATTGTCATGCCAGGATGCACCGCTGAAGTAGAAATATAGAACTCTCTAAGAACCATCTCACGCATCACCAAAGGAACAAATATCCTTCCATGATACAACACTCGGTGTTGTTCATCCTCAAAACAACCATTAGGGGCCTCACCACAAACAACTCGGTCTCTCCAGACCTCCACCTCTAGATCCCCCAACTGGGACTCTTCCACCTATTTCCCCAGAGATGACTGCACCATCATCTGAAAAAGACAACCTCAGCCCCCAAATTCTCCCATATCAAGATGTAACATTGACAATTCTTCCATTACTCTACAGGAGTCACCGGATTCATGCACTGCATCACTACGTGACTTTCGACTCAGTGCATCAACTACAACATTCCCCTTTCCAGGTGTATATGATATTTTGAAGTTGTATTCCTGTAATAACTCCATCCACCGATGCTGTCGTAAGTTAAAGTCACTTTGGGAGAAAACATGCCTCAAACTCTTATGATCAGTGAAAACCATAAAGAGCTCGCTAATGAGGTAATGTCTCCACAAATTTAGAGAAAACACCACAGCTGCTAACTCAATATCATGGGTGGCATAGTTACCTTCATGGGGATGCAACTACCGAGACCCATAAGAAACAAATGATCTCCGCTGCATCTAGCCTAACCCCAGATGCGAAGCATCATAGAAAACATCAAACTGAACTCCCTCAGATGGAAGGAAAATAACTAGAGCACTTACTAACTTCTCCTTTAGATACTTGAAAGATTCATAACACTAATCAGTCCATATGAATGCCTGATCCTTCCTAGTCAAAGCTGTCAGAGGAGTTGCAACTCAAGATAAATCGGCTACAAACCTCCTGTAGTAGCCTGCAGGACCAAGGAAACTTTTCACCTCTAACACTGTCTTGGGGGATACCCAAGATACAACTTCTTATATCTTTGATGGATCCATAGATACTCCCTGTTGGGACACAACATTCCCCAATAAATGGACTTATCGATCCCAAAACTCACACTTCGACAACTTTCCAAACAACTGATGATGACGAAGAACTCCCAAAACGGCGTGTAGATGCTATGCATGCTTCCTCCTCAAACGCGGAGTACACAAGGATGTCTTTGATGAAAACCACCACAAACTTGTCCAGGAACTCACTGAATACAGTTTTCATCAATCCCATGAACACAGCTGGAGCATTTATCATGATAAATGACATTACAATGAACTCATAATGTCCATGACGATAATAGAAAGCAGTCTTCAGAATATCCTCATCCTTCACACGCATCTGATGATATCCTGATCACAAGTCAATCTTTGAGAACCAACATGCACCCTTCAGTTTATTGAATAAATCATCAATCCATGGAATAGGATAGTGATTCTTCACTTTCACTTTGTTTAAGCGATGATAATCGACACACAACTGCAAACTGCCGTCAGCCTTATTCATGAACAAAACCGGTGCACCCTACGGTGACACACTCGTTCGAACAAAACAGCACTGTAACAGACCATAAAGATGTATATGTAGCTCTTGTAACTCAGAAGGGGACATCCTATATGGAGACATAGAGACAGGAGATGCTCCTGGTTGTAGTTCAATCCCAAACTTGATCTCTCATCAAGAGGGTAATGCTACAACCTATTCAGAAAAAACATCAGGGTACTCTTCTATGACCCTAGGAAATGCCAACTGCTGAACCTATGAAGAAATCAACATCATCTCATCCATAAAGGATAATAAGGATGGAACACACCTCTAACCCATCCGAGTGTCTCGCTCACTAAAAAACACCGTTGGCTCTCCATCTGCATCGAAGAACACCACCTGCCTACAGAAGAAATCCATGCTATCCTACACCGAATAAAACCAATACATGCTGAGGATGAAATAATATGGTTGTATCCATAAACATATGAAATTTACCCAGGATCAGTGCTGCCTTAGCACTAGCTCACAGTCTCTACATACTTCAAACAAGTCAGCTCGACCTCCAACTGGCGTAGTCAATGCCAAGGGCAATGGAAGCCTCTATACCTCAAGTCCCAAAGCATGGAAAAGGGTAGGTGATATGAAGGAGTGTGTTTATCCTAAATCAAACAAGGCATACACCATGGTAGAAAACAAGAAAATGGTACCTCGAACGACATCTGTCTCGCTTGGAGCTGGCAATGCTAAAGCATAAATCTGACCACGACCTCCTCCACGGCCTCTCTGACCCTGATGATGACCACCGCCATGACCGTACTCTTCTCTCTGAGGATGGGGAGCATCACGGGGCTGTCCTATGCCTACCCCATCTACCCTCTACTGTTCTAAAGCTGGTGCAACCTACTACTACTTCCTCAGCTGGAAAGCGCCTCAACAGAGGAACATGGAGCAGAAAACCTAGTGCATGATGACTTCTCTAAAAGGTCGAGCACTCTTGCTATTGATGACCTCAACCACCATAAAAAAACAAGCGCCTGATCCATTGGTATAGTCTTGAGAGATGCTTCCCCTGGAGAAACGAGATGCTGAGGGATGGGACCTACCCCTGGCCAAATGGAAACTCTTCTGCCCTAAAAACTGGGAACCCCGGACCACAACTCTTCTTCGTGAGGAATAATGATGACTCCCCTCTTGTGATGATCCGATTCTGGCCAATTTCCTCTTGATGAACTCTACCCTTTCCAGCACCTCAGGATATGTCTTCAGCATAAATGGGGTGAACTGGCACTGGATCTCTGGATGCAAAGCCTCCTCGAAATACCTCAACCTGGTCTCCTCATCTAGTAATAGGTCCAAAGTATATTGCAAAATGTTCCTGAAATGGATTCCAAACTCTCGCACACTGGAGATCCCCTGTCGAAGGGTAAGAAGCTCCTGACGACTGGATGCCTTTGCAGTTGAGGAAAGAAACTCAACTCTAAACTTGTCTCGGAACTCCTCCCATGAGATCGTTGACTCCTCGCGATCCCTAAGGAATAAGAACCACCACTTCCTTGTTTCTCCACGCAGCATCGTCACAACCATGGACACCTGGTGCTCCTTCCAAGCACAGATTGAACTGAAGCCTATCTTGACCTCCTCCAACCAGTCTTCCATGACTGCATCTGAAACAGATCCCTCGTACTTCTACAGAATCAGGATCTGAAACTCTCAGAGTTTCCTCAAAGTGTCATCGTCGCCAAGCTCGACCCAACAACGATCTGCTGGCACAACCTGCTGGGCATCTTCTATGCGATCCTGACGAGGACGTCGACCTGGAGACATACCTGTAAAATAAAAAATAGTTAGATCTCATAGACCTGGAATATGGAAGAATTGACATTAAATAATTAATTTTTTTCTTTTATTCATTTTAGGTTAACCTATCCCAAGGTATACCCATTGAAACATAGGCATAAAGGAGAATGATGCATGATCCTTTCCTAGGTCTCTACTCTACAACTAGTATCACCTTGTTTAGTAGCCATTGTAAACTTAAAGGTATACGCATCAGATCATAGGGGGACCTAAATTCCTATGTCTCAGTTAGTCTCCAGTGTTTAAATCACTTGTTAAAAATGACTGACACCATTTCCCTACCAACCCATGCAACCTCGCCTGTGCCTAACACCAAACTCCATCTTATCCCTCAACCAGACCTTTGATACCACTTTGTCATGAACCTCCTCACCACAAAGTGTACCCCTCTTGGTCCAACAGTGTGAGAAGGGAGATAATGACCCCTGAGTCCTGCCTCCAGTAGGCCCCGGGTTGGCGACTATCACCAAGGGTATAGTAAACACACAGATGGGAGGCATTACCCTCTAAGAGAACACATGCGAAAGAGAGAGATAAGATAGACACCAACCAACTCCAACTCAGACAACAATATAAAAGAAAAACCAAGTACACATATGCAATGTCATGAAAAAATACTACAATTGAAAGGGGAAAATCTAAAAATACCAAAGGAAAGTAAAAACAGCAGCAACCACAAGCCCAAACAGATCCTGCAACCCCAAGCTAGTAGAAACCAGCTTAATCACCAAATTTCTCCAAGTGACCTGAAAAATAGTTTATATATACATAGGGTGAGTATAACGGTATAATATGTAGGATCCTCCTCAAATCCTCTCGTGAAAAAGTAAATAAATCATGCTAAAGCACAATGAACAACAAGTGAAACTAAATCGTCACCTAAATAGGTATACCAAGTTCCCAACCTCACCATGACTACTCTCACCAAGTAACGCATACAAGAGTATATAATATAATAAAGAATATCAAGGGTATCCCACTACTAATTCCCCACTATTTTTTAACTTTTCCCCAATGTCACACGTCCTAAGCATCTCTCTCCAAAAAGTCTTGCCCGCAGACACCTGGGTGAAACACCACAACATGCACCTCATGCAAAAAAACCACCACGTCCATGTAAGCAATATAACCAGGTAGTTTCTGGGAGCCACCACAGCTCACATAACGTGTATCATATGTTAGGTATTATACCTCAAGACATTACAGCCCATACACCAAGTAAGGATCCTCAAGCCATCACAACCTACACACGTTATACCTATAGTAGTCCATGGGAAACTATATCCAGAATATATGTGTGTGAATAACCACAAGCCATTACATCCATCTACACACATATATGGGGAAAACTAACCATTGGGTCTATCAGCACAAGTAACTACCAAGATAAGAGAGAGGGGCCAAAGGGGGTAGTCACCTATCCATCCTCTCACTGGAATGTTGGGGAAAACACCCCCACAGGGCTCAGAATCCCCAGGGTGTCAGTTGCCCTAACTGACTGGGTGGAGTAGCATAAAGAAACACAAAAAGTACATAATATACTACATCTCACAACCACACTATGGGAATAACCTAGTCTTAGATGTAAAGACACGGATTTTTCCATGTATTTTTTTAAATATATGGAAATATTACGAGTCTTTGAAAATTGACAACACGCGATTCTGAGGCCCTGTGTGCCCAGAATGAATTTCTGAACTTTTTTTAGGTACGTTTAGTAAATACACGAGCAACATTTTGTAACTTTTGAACCGGTGATCAAAATTGAAATCTGAGGACACCATTGAAATCACAACATCGATATTCGCTTAAGGAGACCTTCACCTCGACCACAGTAGGTCGAGGGTAGAAGTTAGTTTTCCGGTTTTCATGGGAGATTTAAAAGAATAAAAATAAAAAAAAATAACAACTTTTATTTATTTTATCGAAACCTCCATTTTAAATACTTGGTGGTGGGGACCACCCGAACTCCCCTTTAATGTGAGTTAACCCTTGGAATTCTCTCAATTAATGTGCCAAATTTATTTTAATTAATGTTCCAAATTTATTTTAATTAATGTTCCAACATTAATTGAATTAATAATCTTAACTCAATTAAAGTTGGCTCCTCAACCCTTTTTGGTTGGGATCGTTGGCAAAGGGGAGAGCTTAGGAGAACTTGGAAGGAAATCCTCTAACAAAGAAAAAACCTTTGACGTGGACGACGCTAGAGACCGGATCAGAAGCTTCTTGTGGGAGAAACTAATGTCGACATCACCATAATCATCTTCCTCCTCACGACACCTCCAACGGACGATTGAGGTAGGGGTGTGTTTATGATTATTCTTCATTAATTTTCTTTACATTGAATCTTTCTCCTCGAGCCGCATTCTACCGGTCTAATTCGGAGGGTATAGGCGAAACGAACATGGCCCGATCCCTCCACATCTTCATTGTTGACACGTTCTTAATGGTGGAGGATGACAGAGGCCGATTCCGGCAAGGCACAAGGCGATGGCGGTGAAACTGCACTGCCGGAGGAGGCCGCGACCCGTCAGCCGCGGTGGAGGAGAACTACGACCGACACGCCGGCCGACCGCATGGAGATAGGGAGGCGCACGTCTACGCCACCGGTTGAGAATAAGGTCGCGGACCATCAGCAGCAGTGGAGAAGGGTGGCAGCCGGCATCCGGCCAGCCGCGAGGTGGCACGTGTCTGTGCCGCCAGAGCTAGAGACCACGACCGCTTGGCCGTGGTGAAGGCTAGAGTGCGGCCGACACTCGGTTGACCCCGAGGAGGATAACAACGCAATCACGCCACTAGGAGGAGAACCAGATGGAAAACCAGCTGGCCACGTCACGCCGAGCGGGACCGCTCTGGTGGGTCTTGTGTGCCAGCATGCACCAGCCGAACAGTCCTCGGACTGTTCGGAATACCGAGAGGTGCCTCCCCGGGTAGCGGCTAGGGTGGGCCTCGCCACGGCGAACCAAACCAGTTGAGCGGGCCACGCCTAGTGGGTCGGGCCCTCCGCGGTCCAGGCAAACCGGGCCGGACCCGAACCGGGTTGGTTCGACCGGGTCGGACCGAACCCAGGCCCATCTGGACCCAGATACGCCTTTATGGCCATATCTTGAGAACCAAGCGTCCGTTTGACAAACCGTCTATGGAACCATAATCTTTGGATCGATACAATCCTTTTGGTATACTCCACTTGAGTTTTGGATAAAATTGGGGTACAAAAGGGTTGGATCGAACCCGAATCCAACAGGGCCCTCGGAACGGAAACAGTAATAAATTACAGGCTGAGAATTCAATTGATGTTCCATTAGTTGAGTTGGGTCCCTTATGACATGGATGACCTTTTGGATACTTCTTCCTGGGAATTTTTGGCAGTTTAAGTATCAACCGATGGATTGAGGAGAGGAACCTCCTGGAATCAAGCATGCTTAGTGCGAGAACCCTATGGCTAGCTGTATTTGAGGAGTCTTCAGATCCTGTGTGGCTCATCTTCAGATCCTGTGTGGGTTAGTGCTCAACGATCCTGTGTGGATTAACGCATACCAATACTGTGTGGGTCATCTTTAGATCCTATGTGGGTCATATTCAGATCCTGTGTGGGTCATCTTCAATTCTATATGGGTCAATAGTAGATCTTCTCGATGAAGTAAGATGATCTAGCAATACATCTAATCATATATACTTATGTACTTAAGTTATACCTGGTGTGAGTTGAGTCTTTACCTTAGTGTTAATCTTCTGTGTGGCGTACCTTTGTGGTACTTACCTTCGTGGTGATACCTTTGTGGTATTCTTCTGTGTAGCGTACCTTTGTGGTACTTACCTTCGTGGTGATACCTTATTGGTAATATTATGTGTGGTGTGACTTTGTGGTACTTAAATTTGTGGTGATACCTTTGTGGTATTCTTCTGTGTGGTGTTACCTTTTTGGTACATAACTTTGTGGTGTCATCTTCATGGTATTCTTTCCTTCGTGGAACAGTTGTTCTCTTGGATAAAGAGTTGGGCCTTGTGTTTCCTCTTGAATGATATGGGTATACTTGATAACTTAGGTATATGTATGGGTATATAACTAAGTAGGGTTGACTGTTGTTTCCATGATTTGTGGTTTATCCTTTGTGGATTTTGAGAGATCTTAGGGGGTCTCGGGGTCCCTACTGAGTATTGTTATACTCACCCCTACATGGGCTATGCCCGCACCTTGTTGTGTCTTGTGCAGATGACGAACAACGCTGATTAAGGTCGAGGGTACCAGAACTGGAGGCTGCTCGGAGGTGGGAATTAGATGAGATGATCCATAGAGGTGACCGTTTGAGAGCTGTACCTACCCTTCAGGTAGGATCCTTGGTGGGTGTTCACAAGAGCTGTTTCCAGTTTTACTTGTACTTTCTAGTTGGGCTTGTATTATGGCCCCTTTACTTACTGTACACACTATTTTTACTATACAGTTTAATTTGTGCTCATATCTTGCTGTGTGCTTGGTTGTGTGAGTTTACAGGTTATAAAGGAAATGCCTTCCCGATTTTAGGGATATGCCTTTCCAGTGCTAGTCACCATCCCCTGGCCTATGGAAGGAGGGCTTGGGGTAGTCACGACACGGGCCCCAGGGGACGGGTCATGACATTAGACTCAAATGCAACTAAAGTCTCTCGGACTCTCGACTGCCACTTCTAAGACTAGGTATCCTATAAGCACACAACCATTTAAAGATATTTAATACATTACTTCATTCCCTTTTTATCAGTTGAACTTTACATTAATTAATTCTTTAAACATTAATTAAACATAAAATATTTCCACATTATATTTCATTAGAATCACACCCAAAGTCCACTGTTCCTTCAAATTTCAACATCAACATTGCATCCCAGCAAACTCTAACCCCATGGGTTAACATCATTTAATCAATCATTTATTAACAACATTATTAGCTTCCCATATTCCCAAGCATTCTAGAAAAACATTCTAAGCTACTAAACACAAGAGGGATCAAAACGGTGAGTAGATGAACTACCCGTCAAGTATTTTCCACCTATAGTAAGAGCATAGACCCATCCTCCCTCAGAAATCTAAACACGAAAAGCATGTGGCATACCCCATGCATCTTCGCCCCTTTTGGAAGGAGGGTAAGAAAAACCAGCTTCCTTGAGCAGTGGGGAATATAAAGCAGATAAACAAACAACAAGATCAGAAAGCATCCAAACATTCACATCTAACTCATTCCATCATCCCCGGTGTCCTCCCCGACACCCACATTCATAAACCGATGCATCTTGCCACTCTAGGCGTCAACTGCTACCATAACCAATAGGCCTCCCTACCCCCACATATCACAACAACCTTCTAGGCTCACATCACAATATAAGCAGTAGGAAAACAACCATCATATCAATTGGGATCTTGGCCCTTAAGCAAGCAAGAGGGTAACCCAGAACCCTACAAGGGATTTTATTTTATCAAACAACCAGTTCTTTAATAAATCTTGAATTAATCAATTCATTACTCTTGGGTTTCAACTTCAGGAAACCTAAAGAGTAAGCTATCACAAATTGATTAAACATGCTTACTGCATCAATTTGATTAACATAAAATTACAACAACAACAATCGGATTCATTCACATGACTCTTTATCTTTATCCAAATGATTATCAATTAATTCCATCTTTACGTTATTTACCAATTTCCATCAAGAACAAAAATCTAAACAAGAAAGCATAGATATCACACTATCTAGAAAAACAAGAGGTAATAACATACAATCGATATCAATTTATTTATCCGCTTTAAATATTTATTATGTCAATTCCATTGTGATCTAGTGGGATAAAACATGCTAACTATACAGTTGCACGTAAAAGAAAAGAGAAACAATGAATCCCCTACCTAAAATGGTTCTTGAAATTCTTTATACAAGAACGAGTCACACAACGGGTTATGATCTCCTCCCCCGGTGACAACTGTATCCACCTGAGGACGCAGAGACACCACTGCACCAGTCAACACCCAAGAAAATACTATTAGGAACATGGAGATAGAATTCCATAAAAGGGAAAGGAGAAACATAAGGAGATTAACCCAAAGGAATGATGATAGATCATACCTTATATTGAAGATTGATCGATACTTTTTGGTTGCATCAAAACAGAAGGGAACCAATCCAAGGAGGAAAGTTTGATTGCACAACTCCTACAGGATGGAAGGAAAGGCTCGACCATCTTATAGCTAAGAACAAGGAGGAAGAATTTGGGAGGAATCTATCTCATCCCTTTTGAAGATTTAACAGAGTAGCGGTTTAAGATATGCTGGATTTTCCATTAAAATCGGATCTCATTAAACCACATGGTTTGACCAAGTAAAAACATCTCGAGCCTTAGTAAAATTAATATAGGAGTTATGCCCTTTGAATCGGCCTTAGAGTCCTTAAAACAAGGATTTAAATGCATTTTACGTCAAAGGAAACGTTAAAGGGGAGAAATTGTAGGAATCTAGAAACACTGTTCATGAACACGAAAATTGGAAAAGGAAAGAGGATACTGTTGGATACTCACTATTTTGGAAACACTGTTCATGAACTCAAAATTTGGAAAAGGAAAGAGGCTACCGTTGGAACCTCACCATTCTGGAAACACTGTTCACCTAAACCTCACTGATGGAACTGTTCACATCAACCTCACTGATGGAACTGTTCACCTCGACCTCACTGATGGAACTATTCACATCGACCTCACCGATGGAACTGTTCACATCAACCACACCGATGGAACTATTCACCTCAACCTCACTGATGGAACTGTTCACCTTGAACTCACTGATAGAACTGTTCACCTCAACCTCACCGATGGAACTATTCATATCAACCTCACTGATGGAATTTTCATATCGACCTCACCGATGGAACTTTTCATATCGACCTCACCGATGGAACTGTTCACCTCGACCTCACCGATGGAACTATTTACATCGACCTCACTGATGGAACTGTTCACATCGACATCACTGATGGAACTGTTCACATCAACCTCACCAATGAAACTATTCACATCGACCTCAACGATGGAACTAATCACATCGACCTCACCGATGGAACTGTTCACCTCGACCTCACCAATGGAACTGTTCACATCGACCTCACCGATGGAACTATTCACATCGACCTCACCGATGGAACTGTTCACATCAACCTCACCAATGGAAATGTTCACATAACTGGAAATTTGAAAAAGTTTTGGGGATATGTTACCTTGACCTCCTGAAACACATCAAACACCAGATTTCAGAAAAGGAATGGACCTGAGAGGTCTAAGCCATTACAGGAATCATGAACTTTATGATAATAATTTCTCAATTGACTGATTTTTTGAATAAAAAATTGAATCAAGAGGAACGATTAAATCTCCCTAAGAAAGAGTAAGTTTCAATTGAGACCTTTATGTGACAAAGTCCTCCAAATTTTAGTGGATCTTCCGAACCCTTAATCATAGAGAAATGGATCAACTACATTGAAGAGATCTTCTCCATCCTTAAATGCTATGGGCAATAGAAGGTCATATTGGCTGTTTATCATATGGAGGGTGAAGCTGATCAATGGTGGATACTAGTTAAAAATACAAATCCCTAGGAGGACATCGAAGTGATAAAGTGGAAGGAATTCCAATTTTTTTAATAAATATTCTCCCCCACCCTCTAATTGAAAATGGATAGGGACTTCCTTATCCTTAAGAAAAAGGATGAAAAATCCATCAAGGAATACGCTGAATACTTCAAAATACTTGAATGATATGCCTCTATCTTTTTCATTTCACCCAAATGTAAATTTTATCACTTCTTTGGTGGGATAAAGATGAATCTATAAAAAGCATTAGCTATTTGAGTGTTCTACAACTATAATGAAATTGTCTGATGTGCCCTCAAAGTTTAAATGGAGATAGGTGAATCTCAAGGGCATCTTGGGACTGGAGACAAGAAGTGTAAAATGGATTTTAATTCTAGCAGTGAGATGGAAAAATCTCATGGGGGTAAGAAAGTTCATCATCCCACTTGTCAAAAGTGTTGGAAAAGGCATCCTTAAAATTACCTGAAAGGGACAAGGAAATGATTTAGGTGTGGGAAGTAAGGGTACCCAACTAGTGATTTTGGATGGGAGAAACCCATAATTATGATGAAATAAATTAATTATCCTATTAACCCTCAACCTATTTTCCAATGTTTCAACTACAACAAATAAGGTCACTTTTTTGAATCAATTCCCTAATCCAAGGGGTGTCATCAAAAATCGACAACAACAACCTCTAAGGCCTAGAGAGAAAGGGAAATATTATGAAATAAAAACTCATAATGTGGATCCTGAAAATGAAGTGGTGAAATATATGCTATTTATTCATTCAAAAATAGTGAAAATAATTTTTGATTCTGGTTCTACACATTCTTTCATATCATACAAGTTTAGTAGAACTATTCAAATACCACCTTAAAACATAGAAGTCGAGTTATCAATGGAAATGGTGAATGGGTCATGATAGAGAAAATATTTTAAAATATTTTATTATAAATTTAATTTTTTTTAATCCCACCAATGTGTTATTTTTAGGGAAATTATCACATTTTATATTTTTTGAAGTATTTTGAGCTTAATTGTAAAAATGGCATAATTTTAGATTTTAACCGTTTTATTTGTTTCTGTATTTTGGTAATTACTTTTTATAAAATGTTCCAAATTGAAAAATTATTCTTTTTTAGGTTTATATACATTTTTGGATTCATTTTATTCTTCATTACCCAAGGCTGAATCCACTATTTGTGGGCCTAAAATTAGCTCACAAGACAGGCCTTGAAAACTGTGAACAAATCTGGAGAATTTTATTGTTGGGCCCATATATCATAAATTGGTATCCAAAATGAGATTAAATTAGAAAAGTAAATATAGGAAATCCTTATGAAAAACTTTCATTACTATGGAAATGTGTGATTTCCACTTTATCATGGTCATAAATTCATGAGAACTCAGGGAATTGGAATAAGAATAGTCAGCCTGGACAGAATAAATTCCCGCAGTAATTTGGAAATATCTCTACAAAAATGTGTCCAATTATTATGATATTTTGTTTGTATACATATGATATATTTTATAAAAAATTTCAATAATAAAAATTTTCTAAATTATTCCATTTAATATGTCTACCACATGAATATATTCAGAGAACTATTTTGGATCCAAAAATTTCACCCCCTTTGCTATAAAAGAGCATCCCTTCTTCATTTTAAAGTGTTGGAAACTAGGGGGTATCCTTTGTTATCGATTTTATATATTATTGTAGTTTATTTTATGTTTAAATAGTATTATTCATTTTTATTATATTATATTCTTCTTCTTACTCTCATTTATTCATATTTTTATCTTTTGTGTTTCCACCTCTCTTTCTTCTCCATTGTGATCTGTTATACTTTTGATCATGAGTAACTAACCTAAGGAAGTTCCTGTGGGATTAATACAGTGTTGAAACCAAATAATTATACATTCATTAATATTTATTTTGTATTTAATTAGAGTTATTACAATGGACATTTTAGTAGGCAATGTGCCTTTGTGTCTCCACTTTCCACCCGATGCCTAACTTCTTCTTTCTGCAATATTCTCCCTCGATCGAGGAGGTGGATGTATGGTCTTTCGGAGATTATTGAGTGTACCATATATTCAAAACATGGGTATGATATTATTTTAATTCATATTATGGAGCATGTTATAATGTTTATTTGAAACTAAAAAAGAGACGATGAAGTTTCACTCTGGATAATCTCCTGGGAGAATCCCCTTTCTGTCTAACATCATTTTTTCTGCATTCATTCTATCTACATTATGCATTTCATGTTTAATTTTATTTATATTGCATTATAATTTATCAAATATCTATTTATTTTAAAAATAAAATAATACTAATAATAATAATTTAATTAGAAGTAGTGAGTGATTGATTACAACAACTCCTCAAGAGAACAACCTAGGTCAGCCCCTATGCTGCACTTAGTTAAAATATTTTTGAGAACATGCATGATAATAATTCATCAAATTAGAACCATTTTCTAGGAGACAAGTGGTCTTCACTCACTATTTTTATTCATATTTTGTAAATAATTTCCTATTTTTCATAAAAAAACACAAAAAATCATAAATTTTAAAAAAATATTCTTTGTTAATGATGTATTTCAATTCAAATTATTATGAATGGACTGACCAATTTTAGGTACAAGAAAATGTTTACAATTATCTTGATGCTAATTTTCAAAGTATTAGTGATATAATTTAAAATATTTAAAGACAAATAGAATGGATTGTTAAATACATGCATGCATGTCAAGAGAAATCTAAGTCGGAACCTGAACCAGAATGAGTGGTGGAAGAGATTTCACCAATAAATTTTTATGTTAAAGAACTTGAGTCGGGTGATAATGAGATACTAAAGGAATTAATAACATTATCCTGCACTGAACCATTACTCGAGGAGGTCCCTAAAGTACACATGTAAGCTGGTGCACTTATGGGAGATCAATATTTTTTGGAAGAATCCTAGAATCACATTGTTGAAGATAACCTACAACATGATCTTCCCATATTTGATAATGAAAAATAAGAAGCAATCTACCTCTCTATTGCTTTGGATGATGATGAATAAGATTCACCTACTGAGATGGAGTTTCCAATAGTCATTCCAGAAGAGATTAATTTAAAATATGACTTATTTGAAAGGGAATATTTACTTATTTATTCTTTATGTTTTAATATTATTCAAGAAGAATTATTTTTTAACTTCCCCTTTTCCAAAATTTATGATACATAAAAAATGGATAAGGTGTTTTATTTTAAAGAATAGAACACCCAAGGGGAATTGATTGAAAAATAAGATATAGAAAAGTTGGCAGTGGTGCAACTACCTCCTCTACAATAATTTACATACCACATGGAAGAGGACACCACAAAAGTTAACAAGGAGCACCCCTATTTTCTTTTCCATCCCACTTTGGATCTAAAATTATTACTTTATTATTTCTTGGGGGTTATAAACATTATTATCTTATTTGGGGTTCTCTACTTTCATTATTTACTCATGGACACTGGGAAAAGTTACATGTGGTGGTTCATCTCAAAGAAACCACACCCACCTTCTAATTGGGGACAATCCACTACAATTTCACAACTAGGGGTTGTAAAAACCTATCACCCACTTGGGGTTATAAACCAAGAATTATCCTTTTTCTTTCCCCTTTCTCTTTATTTTATGTATTTTTCTTATGTCTTGTCATTTATTTCTTGTAGTTTTAAAGTGGTAGAATCTAGGAGCTTAAATCATTGTTGTACTAACAATAAGTTAGGTTGTACCTCTTTTTTACACTTTCTTTCTTACTGTGATTAATTTTAAAATCCTCTTACATGTTAAATATATTTGAATGAATTATGGATACTTCATCATTTAAGTGTGAGGAGGGAACCTTTATAGTTTAGGATTTTCATTTTTTTAAAAGATTGTTTTTAAAATCTATGTGTGTTTTTGAAAATTTTGATCTGAAATGATTATAATTTCCATTTTTGAAACCCATGATAATGAGTTAAAAAATTTATACCATGAAACCGAGCTTAAATTAATTATGAAAAGGTCTTTTTTTAAGTTAAATTATTTGGGAATTTCATGAAAAGTACTTTAATTTTTGAATCCCATACCACGTCTCACTATCTTTATCTTTGAAATCACTTTCCCATGAGGCTTATAAACCATTTTTTTCATATTATTTTCATTCACCCCACTTCCATAGAGAACCAAACCATGATTTCTTTAACCATAATTTGATTTATTCCTATCAAAACTTGAGAGTTTGAGGTATGTGTGTTTTAAATAATTGAGACATTTCTTTGGTTTTAAATCTCACTTTTCAAGTAAATCCTTTTCATTCTATCCTTCCTTGTACATTTAATCCTTTTATCCCTTATCATCTATAAAATACCTATTAGGTTAGCCACATTATAATCCAATTTTCCCTGTCCAACCTGCTCTTAAAGTGAAATTACATGGTCTAGTTAAAATTAAGTGTGAGGGAAGTTGTATTGTATTGTTTGGAGATACTTTGGGTGGAAAATAAAATACTTAAGAGATGTGTTTACTTTTAAAAAAACTATTTTATTGAAATCTATGACTTTTTGGAGCTTCTAATAGAGAAAGAAAGCTATGCCTATTTGGAGCTTTCAAGAAAAATTATGTTTGAGAAGATTAATTTTTTTCCTCCTAAAATGTTGAATGGTGTGAACTTTCCTTGAGTTTTCATGATTATGGATCTGATTTTCTACTACATAGAGTGAGGAGGATCCCATACTTGAGGGAACATTATAATATTGTAATTTTTTTTCAAAAAGAGCTAAGCTCTCCTCAATCGGCGTCATAATTTTTAACATCTAAATCCTATCAAATGAAATCCACAAAACAACCCTAAAAATACCTCATGATAAACACATGTCTTTGGATCAAATCAGGTGGATATGTAGTAATTTATCCAGCCTATGGTGACACTTGCATTGGTTTGGATAAGAAAATTCTTGTTGAAAATTAACATTTGTGAGATGAGAGAAAATTCACGTGAGGTAGGTTTCTTGTGCACATGGGAGAAAAAATGTAAAGGAAATATATTTAATGATATTAATTGATAACTTTAAATAATTTTTTTTGATGATTCATGATATCTTTTGTTTCTTGGTGTAGAATTGGTGGATCTCATGGACATATTTTTTGAATTTTCTTTGATTTTTACTTGTCTAGGAGTCCAAGTGCTAAGTGTGGGGTAATTTAGAGAGATAATATTTTAATTATTTTTCATATATGGTTAAATGATTTAATACCTTATAATTAATCAATGTGAGCTTATTTTCATCATTTTTTGTATTTTTGGTGAATTTTGGGCTTAAATATGGAAATGAGTTAATTATGGAAATTTAGAAGTTTTCTATTGCTTATGTATTTAGGGCATAAATTTTACAATTTTGATCAAATTTAAGTGATTTTTTAGGATTCCTTTATTCTTGGTCTTCAAGTTTTTATTCTGGACCAATATCCAATTCAAAATACATTGGCCCAAAAAAATCAATCAATTGGAGAAATTGTTCTACCTAACAGGATGGACCCCACTTCAATTAATGAGTCATATCTTATCATAAAGACCTCAAAATAAATTTATTGAAGATTTATTGTTATTATAACTCATATAATCATTCGTACATAAAAAATCATGGAGAAATTCTCTCATTAAGGTTGCCTTTCACATGCGCCCAAATGGAGGAAGTTAAAGAGTATCCTCATCTAAAAAAAGTATAATTCATTAATTTGATAATAACTCCTACTAAATGTGCCAAAAAGATTTTAAAATTTTAGGGTCTATATAAAAGTTAATTTTGAACAAATTTTAAGAAGGGACCTTGGTGATTTTCTGGAATCTGGTGGGAATAACCGAAGAAAACTTTCGGTGGAAGGATTTTGGAGGAGAAATTTTTTGTTCTTCTTTTCCCCACTTTTCTTTATTTTTTTTGTTTTTTAATGTCTTATTCTTCCCCATTCTTCATGCATGACATTCACATTGAGGGGTAATACTTTGAGTGATTGGAGAAGGAGAGGTTTTCCCTTTTGTAATGTTTGAGTTTATGCAGTTAATTGTATGAAATATTTTCTCTCCTTTTCAAAGTTGGTTTCAATTTCTAATAACAGTTTTTATTGTCAAGTACGATCGTATTTGGTTTTAGATTATGTTGTTGTTGCTGCTTTTTTCAATGATCATTTTCTCCCTCCACTAGGTTATGGTCCATATACTATGGAATAGATCATGTCTTAGTGGTGAAATACTTGGAAATCGTCAGTACATGTGGGAGGGTTAATGGATATTCTTGATTATTTGGGATAAACAGGACCCAATCAGGAATTACCTAAGTCAATTAAGGGTATTAACTACAAATCTTTTGCACATAGAAAGGAGAGTATATTGAAATGAGATCTTAGAAAGGTTTACTCTCACTATCACCATTAACCAAGGGAGTTATAGGGAAAAAATCATGGAATCTCACTTTAATCGACTTAGTAGAAGAGAATTGGATAAATTGGAACTATGATAACATTGAAATTGGAAAACCGATCCTGACCTGATCACCTAATTCATATTGATATTTTCCATTACTCTCTTCATCAATTTGGTTTCAAAAATCATTTTAATTACTTTCTTTTTTTTAAAAAACAAAAAATTTCAAAAACAATACCACTTCTTTATCTAATTTAAGGTGACAACTTTACTATTATGTACTCCTCTATAGAGACAACCTAGGTTACCCACTATACTGAATTTTAACTTAGGTGATTTTTGTTTTTGTCACACCCCACAATAGGCACATGTCAGGTTAATTATTGCATCCCAAATATATAACTCATCCCCTGTCCAATTTTTTGGGTTGAATTTCCCAAAAAACCTTATAATAACCCCTTCATATAAATTTTATGCAATTATGGGAATGGATTGTATTTCCTTATATAGATACAATATAAATTGATGAGAGAAGGAAATCACCCTCTGTATCACAAATCACCCTTTGATTCTATAAAAGTTAAAGGAGGAGGATGAATTTTCTTGGGTACCAAAATCTCAATCATGGATATTATTTCCTTTAAATAAAGTGTTTCTAGTTCAAATAATTGAGACTAAAGAAAATAGAATCCTTGATGACATAACTATTGTTGGCGCCAAAAATATGGCCCGAAAGGAAGGAACGAAAAAGACAGCCGGTGCCCTGCCTCGTGAAGCTCAGCCGCGAAGCCCGGCCGCGGAGCCCCGCCGCGAAGCATCCCAACCTTGGCAGCCCCGCGAAGCGCCGGAGGCGGTAATCCTCCGCGAACCAGTTTGACGTTCGCGAGCCGCCGTGAAGCTCTGGAGGCGGTAATCCTCCGCGAACCCGTTTGACGTTCGCGAGCCGCCGCGAAGCCCCGAAGGCGGCGCGCGAGCCCTGCTTCGCAGTGCCCCTTCCCTATAAATACTCGACTCCCCCTGAGTCCCCAGGGACGGACAATCCGACCCTCCGGCTTCTCCTCTCCCGAATCGCGAAGCACGCTTTGCCCCGGAAATCATGAGCTCCGCGAGGTATTTCTACTTCGCGAGACGACTCTGATTTGTTTCGTTCTGAGCCCCTCTTCCGAGAGGGATGCCCTTCGCGAAGCTCAAGGGCGTTCGCAAAGGAAGGGGATTCCCAAGGGAACCCGGGCAGCCGCGGAGCACTTGTGCTTCGCGAAACACCCAACCCATGCTAGTAATCCCTATGCCAAGGCAGGATAACTATGCATCGCGAAGCACATTTCTTGGCAGGACCCTGCTTCGCGAACCACTCCTTCTTCGCGAGGCAGTGCTCCGCGAACACTATTCCACTTCGCGAAGCACCTCCCACTCCCACCTCTGCCCCATGCTAAGGCCAAGGCACCCCACTTCTCAAAGCACACTCCTCTGCTTAGCGATTCCTCTTTCCGTGCGACCCTCCAGGTTTGCACGATGTGATTTCAAAGTCCCATGGACAACACCTCCCGTAGCGTTGCTTCGCCTAATGCTTCTTCGCATAGGCACACTAACGGCTATTGCTTCTTCGCATAGCCACGCTAACGTGGACCCCTCGATGGTTCCTCCCGCGACCCCCCTTTACCATGGCCTTACCGGCACCTTCCCTTCCCCAAGGACCAGAGGGTACCGGTTATGTAAGCCCTAGGGGTGTGGAGTGAACCCACCTCGTCCGAGCTGCAGGACGTTAAACTGCCAAGCACCACGTCCTCAACACATGACGTTAAACTGTGACCCAACCTCGTCTCCCTCACGAAGGGTCCCCCCCAGCTCGAACATTCATTACACCACTCATCTCCACGGGAATGGAACTCTTCCGCACATGGAATGAGATCCTCCTTGTCGGAGTGGTGTATGTTCGCAGGGGAAGGGTCGCCTCAGAGCATAAATCCCCAACCTTTGGTACGGATGATTGCACCCGTGCATCTCGGTACTTCCCCACTACCAAGGTCAGTGGAGGACGTGATAGGGAACGAGGCACCTCCCATTTTCGGACCAAGGTCCATCTTTCCCGCGCTTTGTCGCGCCATGGGCCTCCATCCTGGAGTAAGTCCCGACACCATGGGCCGCTCAACGCGTAAGCCCCTCTTCGCTTCTCACGGACGCACCCTTCGCGACGTGATCGTCAGGTCCTTGCAACCTCTTGTTTCTCACACCGAGCATGACTCACGTGAGCTTAGAGTGAGCACCGAACCTGACAAAACCATCTGAACTACGAGGTCTTTGATCCATGTCAAGGCATGGTACGTAGGAAGCCTCCACGAGGTTCAAGCCCACCCGTCGCTCTTTCACGTCGGGTCCAATTCCGGTCCAGTGGTAAGCCATTGCGACCCAACCATCTGAACTACGAGGTCTTTGATCCATGTCAAGGCATGGTACGTAGGAAGCCTCCACGAGGTTCAAGCCCACCCGTCGCTCTTTCACGTCGGGTCCCATTCCGGTCCAGTGGTAAGCCATTGCGACCCAACCATCTGAACTACGAGGTCTTTGATCCATGTCAAGGCATGGTACGTAGGAAGCCTCCACGAGGTTCAAGCCCACCCGTCGCTCTTTCACGTCGGGTCCCATTCCGGTCCAGTGGTAAGCCATTGCGACCCAACCATCTGAACTACGAGGTCTTTGATCCATGTCAAGGCATGGTACGTAGGAAGCCTCCACGAGGTTCAAGCCCACCCGTCGCTCTTTCACGTCGGGTCCAATTCCGGTCCAGTGGTAAGCCATTGCGACCCAACCATCCGAACTACGGGGACTTTGATCCATGTCAAGGCATGGTACGTAGGAAGCCTCCACGAGGTTCAAGCCCACCAACAGTGGACCAAGGTCTACTTTCACGTCGGTTTACCGACGAAACCCCATCCGAACTACGAGGACTTTGATCCGTATCAAGGCATGGTACGTAGGAAGCCTCCATGAGGTTCAAGCCATATTGCTCGGTCGTTCATTCACGTCGAGTTTCACCCACGTCTAGCACGACGTTAAACTGTATGCCCCCGTCCAGCAAAGACGTTAAACTGCACAACCTGAACTACGAGGACTTTGATCCGTGTCAAGGCATGGTACGTAGGAATCCTCCACGAGGTTCAAGCCCACCAATAGTGGACCAAGGTCTACTTTCACGTCGGTTCGCCGACGAATCACCCACCCACCAATAGTGGACCAAGGTCTACTTTCACGTCGGTTCGCCGACGAATCACCCACCCACCAACAATGGACTCACGAGTCTACTTTCACGTCGGTTTACCGGCACCACCCGAACTACGCGGACTTTGATTCCCTGCCACGGGGATACGTAGGAAGCCTCCTCAAGGCTCAAGCCCAATTTCACCGTCGCACCCTGCGATGGTCCCATTTCATCCTCCTCCACTTCACTCATCCATCCATCACCCATCCTGATTCTCACCCGGGCCGCAACATCCCGGTGGAGTCATGCCATCCATCTCCTCGCTGCCCCTAGCGGCGCCTGGGCCACTTTCCATGTGTAAGTCCCATCATATCTCCGGGTCGCTGTCCTCTGTGTACACCCCGATTCATCACCCTTTTCCCCTATAGGGAGTGCACCACCTCGGATTCGTCCTCATTGGGCGTTCTGATTCATCTCTATGGGACCATAGCCGTCTCTATGCGATACACCAATCTGATCCGTCTCTATGGGATGTTCTGATCACCCTCATCCGTCTCCGCTGGACGTTAAACTCGCGGCATACCCTGTGTTGAACACGGGAAGCTGAGGAAAACCTCAGATACGTGTCTATGACATGTAATTCCCCGCGCTCGATGTGGGATGCCTCGGGCTTCCACGCCCTCGAGAAGCCTTGTGATCAAGGATAACGGACAGACACGCCAGGTACCCCAGCATCCAGACACGCTACTGATGTCTCAACGTGACTACTCCCCTGACCGAAGGTTGTTGCCCTGACTGGACCCTTTGGAATGTCCCGACAGGAGCAGCGTAATTAACCGGCGCCCATGGAAACATGGCACTGGGAAGAGTTTCACGAACTACGTATTAAATCTATAAGGGAGACCCGGACTAGGTGACGAGTTCTGAGGAGGAATCCACAGGAGGAAGAACCGACATCCCATCATCCCGTTTCAATCAAGGAGCAGACGTCCCTGAATAAGGAACGAATGCCGCCCGCCTTTGGAAAGCGGGAATGCGGGGCAACAAAGCCGCGCGTCCCCCCCCTGACGGACGGATGCGCGCGCGCCCCGGCGAAAGCGTCGGAAACAGAAATGGTGAACCCGACGTGAAATTCTTCTCCTCAGCATGGAGATTAGTAGTGTTCGAGACACCAGTAGATTGACGTGTCACCAGATTCAGATATCCGTTGCCTGGTCCCGCCAAGCAAATGGCGGGCCTGTCGTGAAACTCGCCAGTGGTCGGGGTAGTAGAACGTGGGGCACTCCGCTCTGCAGCGTGTTGGCGTGGATCCTTCTCACAGACATGGGGGATGGAAGAGCGCTGGGGCACTGGCCGTCGATCCCTTTCCTCTCAGTACTGATGAATTGATCCCCTCGCTCGCCAGGAACCAGGTTGCTACTTCAGAGATGCGGTCACCATCCGCTCCTCGCCCGCGCAGGGGCAGGGGCAGCACCACGACGGCCACTCCACATGGAGCCACCACCGCCACGATGGTTGCCACATCACGGAATACGGGACGTCCACGTCCCCTTTCCCCATCAGAGGTCATCCAACGAAGGGTGATCAACAGCCTCGTGCGCAGGTACGAGGAGGAAGGGGTCATCCCGACTAGGGATATGGCCCGCTTGGACTTGGAGGCCTCCAGGCCCCGCCGTCAACGCCGCCCTAACAGGCCGCGCAGGGAGCCCCTGCTCCCCGCCTCGACATTCAACCGTTTCGGGAGCCTATCCCCAGAACGCCTTGACGACTCTTCGCCTTACGCCGAAGAGGCAGGTGCGGTCCGGCTCAGCCCGCTCAGGGCCCCGACCCAGGGCCCCCAGGCGAGAGCTCCCGTCTGGCCACGTCAGCGCCGCCGTCCGGCCCCGCAGGAAGAACAGGCAGACTACGTCCCTGCACCACCTGCATCGGCCCGCCTGACCCGACGTCAGCGCCGGGCCCGGGCTGAGGAAGCTCGCCTAGCCGCGTCCACGTCGACAGCTACAGTGGCCCAAGCCACCGCCGACGTACATTATGAAGCCCCCGCCTACATTAAGCAGGGGCACCCCTTCGCCCAACCAGGATCGAGACCCCAACCGCCCCGCGGGCAGGCTGGGTTGACTCTTCGGGTTGCGGGCCCAAGTAGTGATCACCGCGAGTTAACCCGTGGTGATGCCACCCCGTACGGAGGTCCTCCCCGTACCACTACTCCACAGAGCATGGGCCTTCCCCGCTCCGAGGTTCGCCATGGAGGCATGCCTCGTGCTGCCCCCGTCCTACAGGAAGACCTGCCCCGTGGCAGTGATGCTCCGCGCGGAAACATTTCCCGCGCCCGCTGTACGGGGTACAGAGTCCATCCTTCTGAGGGCACCGTCTATCCGGTCCTTCTTCAACGTGGGGGTCCCCCCTACGTCCTCTTTGCGACTGGCGAAGGTCCTCCTCGCCCTAGCAACTCAAGGAGTGAAGGTCAGCCTCGCTCCACTCGCATCGACCATGGAGGTCTTCCCCATGCTCCTGCCAGTTCCAACAGAGGCCCCGCCCACACGGGTACTGTTCATGGAGGTCCTCCCCATGTACCCTTCGACATTTTCCCTGGTGCCCCTCGCACCCCGGCTGTCTCAAGTGGGGGCCCTCTCCGCCACGGCGCCAGCGCCGCCCCAGGGCTGCCTGATAGGGGTCAACCCTGTCCCGAAGAGCCACCCAGGGGCAGAAGAGCGGGTCGTCGCCACCACAAGAAGAATCCTGGGAAGGCCCAGGGGGAAATCAAACCTGCCCGTTTCTCCGATTCGGAAGCGGAATGCGATTCAGCGATGGAACCTTCTCCCAGATCCTCCGTATCAAGGACTGGGGCAGGAACCAGATGCGTCAGCCTCGTTCTCCCAGAATTTGAGGTCCACCGGATTCCCGTCTCTCTCCGCAGGTACATTCAGGAGGAAGATATTCTGAGAACTTCGTAGGTTTCGACCGCGCAGTCACCGCCATCGTCACCCGAAGCGCCCTCTACCTCTACTCGGGATCACGAGGAGCTGTTTTGGGGGTCAACGGTGGTAGAGCCACGACATGACCGGACACCGGTAACGGCAATTCCCGTACCCGAAGCAGTGGCTGTTAGCCCGTCCTATTGTGACATTGTGGTCAGGTCACCTCGCTCTTCAGAGGAAGGCCCAGAATTCGGTGGCCAGTCTGCTCGCGCACCGTATTCTCCACCGCCGAGTTTGCTATCCCAGAGGTCCGCCTCGGTACCGCTACCGGTCCCTCAGCCGCCCCCGGTTGATGAGTGGGGAAATGTAGGGCCGAACCCCGAGGACGAACCCAGGAGCTTCTGGAGTATTCTTGCAGCGGACTACTTCCCAGAGAAGTTCTGGCCCACGGCGGCACTGAATTTCCGCGTACCTGAGTCGCTTACCCCTGAAGAAGAGGGGTGCTTTTGTCAAACCCTGTGGGCGACGCACTTCCGCCTCCGCTGGGAACGGGTAGTGTACCCCCGGAGTCGAGAGCACTTCGAGGAGATTGGCAAACAGTGCCGCCTGATTGACGCAGCGGCGCTCCTTGTGGCCCAGCACCCCGAGTCGCCCGGTCACCAGAGTGCCCTCCAACGAAAATGCGTTCAGAGTTTCAAGGCACTCCGCAAGATCGTCAGGGAAGCCACCCCCCATGTGCAAGTCCGTGGCTGGGGACGCTATGCCGCTCTCCTCTTTGACCCTATCCGACGACAACCTGATTCGCTATGCGACATCGAGGATATGCCCTCAAGAGGGGTCACAGTCCACATGGCCGACGTTGTGGATAAGGAAGATGAGATTGAGTTCCTTGATGGGGACTTACCATCCGAGGGCGTACTGCCACTACTCGACCCATCAGGGAGAGTCACCCGTCAGCAAAGGAACCTGCTAGGCCTCCCCGTACCCACCGAGTCACTGGCACTCGGTCGAAGCACTGGCAAGGGTAAGGAGCATGTCGGAATAGTCAAGCACTCTGACCCGTCCGCCTCTGTGCAGAAAACAGACGAAGATCCTGAGAAGGCCACGTTGCGCCAGCAGCTTGCTGAGCAGAAGAGGCTGGTTGACGAACTATTGGCTGAGCGCGCCGCAGAGCGGCGACCCGACTATGGTAATCCCAGGCCGGGGCAGCAGGGGCAGGAACAATTTCCCCCCGGTGAGATGCCTCCGGGAAACCCTGATCATGCTACTGTCGCGGACAGGGCGGAAGCCGGAACGTACGGCAAGAGGGCGCGATACGTCTCGCCAAACCCCCCTGAGCGACGGGGCAATCTGAAGAATCCAACCCGGGCCCCCCCAGTCGCCCAGCAGGTCGTCCAGCCAGTTGACCCGCGAGCGGCCGAAGCCGTCTACCGTGTTGAAGAACCTGGCAATGCGCTTGTGGTTAGGGATCCCCGTCAAGACAGGGACCCCCACCCGGAGGACCTTATTGCGGCACTCACAGCCCGCCTCGAGGCGTTGGAAACACGGCAGGTGGCGGTCCCACCGGATGGCAAGCCTTACCCCGCGTGGGTGGATGATATGCCCGCGCCTCCGGGTTTTGGGAACCCCACTTTCTCGCCGTTTAACGGGACAGGGGACCCACCCCAGCACTTGGCTCATTTCTCTTCCAGGTGTGGCCCCATGCTGGGGACCCCGGCGCAGCAAGAAGCCGCTAAGCTCCGATGTTTTGTACAGACATTGGAAGGTCCGACATTCGTCTGGTACAGCCAGCTCCCCATCGGATCAGTGACCGGTTGGGAGGATCTTCGCCGGCAGTTCTTATACCAGTTCAGCTCCACCACGCGAAAGACCAGCATTGCGGACCTCTTCAAGTGAAAACAGAGGCCTGATGAGTGGGTTGCAGACTTCATCGCCCGGTGGAAAGGACTTACGTATTCCCTCGATATGCCACTGACTCAGGAGCAATTACTGACGATGTGTGTGGGGAACGTCAAGATAGAGCTGGTACCCTCCTTGATTACCCAGAACTACCCTGGAGGGTTCAAAGATTTCTCGGATAAGGCCCAGCCCCTCGAGGAGGCCCTGCAACAGGCTAGTCAGGCACGTTTGCTGCCCCCTATGATCCCAGCCAGGAGGGCCGCCAGGGCTGAACCCACCGCGGTGGCTCAAATAGAAGCCCCGAGGCAGCTGGAATTGCTACCGGTGGCACCACCCCCGCAACCCCGCAGAGGTCCTCCACCTCAAGCGCAGGCTCCTGCCCAGCAGCGACCGCCTCAGAACCGACAGGTTCCCCCGCGCAATGCGCCACCGCCACCTAGGCGAGACAACCAGGCGCCGCCTCCTCGGCAAGCCCCTCCGGTCCCTCGACAGGACCAGGCCCCCAGGGCTCCTTACCCGGAAAGAAAGTACCATACCTATTCGTTCAACGAAAATCAGGTCCCTGGCTACTTCCGAAGTGCTCTAGAGCAAGGGATCGTGCGTCTGCCTGAGTGCAGGAGGCCGGCAGAGGCGCATCTCACCGATCACCCCAACTACTTCCCTTATCATCGAATCCTGGGGCACACCCTCAAGCGATGCTATGTGTTTAAAGACTGGCTTCAGGACCAGGTCAACAACAACATAGTCAAGTTGGGCCCAGCGCCAGCGCAAGTGGCAGGCGTCTTTGCGGGATCATAAATCGGCAGCGACGGCGAAGGTGAGTGGCAGCAGGTCCCTAACCGCGGGTCCCAGAAATACGATGACTGGATGGCTCGAAAAACCGTCGTCCGTGCCCAGGGTATCATCCGGGCACGCCTGAAGCAGTCGGAACCTTCAGAAGAAGTAGTTGGCGCCTCAACATCGTCTTCACAGTCGACCTCTGCCCAAAAGGGCAAGCAGCGGCGACGTAAGAAGAAGCAACGTGCACCGCCAGTGCCGTCGTCATCCCGCACTCTCGGCGACTTTATGCCTCCCGAAATGGGCATTCCCCCCAGAATCCGCCCAGCGGTGGATGAATCTTCGAGTGACAGTCAAGGGTACGCTTCGGTTAACACCGTGGAGCTAGTAAAGCCCTATATGACCCCCGACGAGGGGGAACCCCAGGCAGACCTCCCCAACGTTTCCAGCCGACGTCAACGTCAGCGGAATCGCAACCACGCCGGTCATCGAGGTACGTCAGCTGGCATTTGCGGCCAAGCCGTGCACGCTACCGAGACCAGGCAGCAGGCTCAGCGCAGATCTCAGCACGCGCAGACCCATCCAGCACCCTCGGCTCTACCTCCACCGCCGTTCGTGTTGCTGGATCAGGGAGAGCCGCCTCGTTCAAATCACAGCCAGTCTTGCCCGGCAACAGGCCAGCCTCTGCTATCCAATCCTAGCCCGGCGACTACCCTTCAGGCTTCTACTGGTAGGCAGCAAGATGTACCCAGTACTAGTTACTCGCCGGGTCAGCCAGCCGGACCCGCTGTGCATCCAAATGCCGAACGACCTCCTGTAAGCAGAGGTTTGCGTTTGGCACGAAAGTACGATGTTCTGAAGCATCTGGCCGGCATCCCGGCGAGGCTTTCCATCCTCGAGGCCCTTCGCTTGTCATCTGAAATGCGCGAGGCACTTTCCGAGTCCCTAAGGAGCCCCCTCCAGTTCGAGACAGAAGTGGCGGCTGCGGAAGCCTTCCATACCGAGACGATTGAAGGCGCCGAATGTCAGGCGGTTATCTCGTTCTCCGGTGAAGATGAAGACCCTCCTATACAGGGGCACATTCGCCCACTGTATATCACTAGCCACTTCAACGGTGTGGAAGTCCGCCGATGCCTCGTTGACACGGGTTCTGGAATCAATCTAATTCCGACCCGGACACTGCGAAAGCTGGGTCTGTCCGAAGGTGATTTGACTCCCTCTGACCTCAGGATCCAGGGGTACGACAGGACAGAGCAAACCCCGGTCGGCAAGATCCGTCTGAAGACCCAGTTCGGTGGCTTAATTGCCAGCACCGAGTTCATGGTTGTTTCTCAGGACACAGCCTACAACGCATTGATGGGCAGGCCATGGCTCCATCTGCATGCAGCGGTTCCCTCGTCGTATCACCAGTGCCTTAAGTACTCGCTCAACGGTCGAGTAGGCGTGCTCCAAGGAGACGCGTCCCCTTTCGCTTCTTGTGAGGCCCGCTATCTGGATGCGGGTTATTACAAAAGTAAGGACAAGCAAATCCTGGTAAGCGAGGATGAGCCCGCCCCGATCACAAGTGATCCTTGGGCAAGCATGGACAACGCCTACATCCTCCCGATCCACCGGTTGGAGGTCACGACCCCCGACATGGGACAATGTTTTGTTGTTTCGGGCACGCAAGGAAGGCATGTTCCCATGTCCAAGCGACGGCGGAAAATCACCTCGTACTCCTACATCAACCAGGCTCGGGTCATCCCGGAACCTCCTACCCCTGTACGGTACCGGGACGTCAAGCTGATGGCAACGGCGGTACGCCATACGTGTCTCTTTCGCCGGGCTGGAATTAACCGACTCAGGCCGACACGTCACCACTGCTTTGATATCATCAAGAGTGGCCCCTTAGGCCGAAGGCCAGATGGGATCGGATCAAATGCATTTATTGCTATGGTCTCAACGACAAGTGAGTCTCCTGATGTGATGACCGCTGCTACCCAAGCCGGCACCAGTTGCCCCTCGGGTTTTGAGAACCCAGAAGTATCTTCCGTTGCGGGAAGTTCCCCCACGGCTGGGGAGGAAGACTTGGAGGATGCTCCCCCAGCCTTTGAAGAAGGCGTCTCTACCACGGTTGATGAACTGGTACAGGTGAACCTTGGTAGCGAGGCAGATCCAAGACCCACATTGATCAGTGCAGCCATGTCCCTCGAGGAGCGGCAGCGGTATGTAGACTTCCTCAAACAGCACCGCGATGTGTTTGCCTGGAGTTACGATGAGATGCCAGGACTGGATCCCCAAGTGGCCGTCCACCATCTGGGTCTCCCGGCAAAACACCGTGGGTTCAAGTAGCCTCCCAGGAAAATGCAGCCTTCTCATGGTGCTATGGTCGAGGCCGAAGTTGACAAGCTTATCAAAGCCAACTTCATTAAGGAGGTCCAGTACCCCAAATGGCTCGCCAACATTGTGCCGGTCAGGAAGAAGAATGGGCAGATCAGAGTCTGCATCGACTTCCGCGATCTCAATCGCCACTGCCCAAAGGATGACTTCCCACTCCCAGTGACGGAGCTGTTGATTGACGCCACGGCCGGGTTCCAAGCCCTCTCTTTCATGGACGGGTATTCCGGGTATAACCAGATCCGGATGGCCCCCGAAGACGAGGAGTCCACTTCCTTCAGGGCTCCCCAGGGTACCTTTTGCTACCGGGTAATGCCATTCGGTTTGAAAAATGCAGGTGCCACTTATCAGAGGGCCATGCATCGCATATTCAAACCGATCCTCGGGACATTGGTGGAATGCTACGTGGATGACCTTGTAGTCAAATCACGCCAGCGCCAGGACCATCTCAAAGACCTTGAGAAAGTGTTCGGTTTCCTCCGTTCCCATCACCTGAAGATTAACCCGCTGAAGTGTGCCTTCGGAGTCACCTCCGGGAAGTTTCTGGGCTTCGTTGTCAGATACTGAGGTATCGAGATCGACCCGGAGAAGATCAAGGCCATCAGCCAAATGCCTCCCCCGAGCAACATTCGAGAGCTACGAGGCCTGAAAGGCCACTTAGCCTATATACGCCGATTCATTGCGAATCTGGCCAGCAAGTGTAAGCCCTTTTCCCGGCTCATGAAGAAAGACGCTGCCTACGAATGGGATGAGGAGTGTCGGGCCGCCTTCGAGGAAATCAAGCAGTATCTGCTCCAACCTCCGGTCTTGATGCCACCCGTCTCCGGAAAGCCGCTGGTCCTTTATGTGACCGCCCTGGAGAGATCCCTCGGTGCGCTGCTCGCCCAGAAGAATAACGAGGGCACTGAGAATAGTCTCTACTATCTCAGCCGCATGCTTCTCGATACGGAGGTCAGATACTCCCCCATCGAAAAGAGCTGCCTTGCGCTCGTCTTCGCTGTGCAGAAGTTGCGGCACTACCTGCAACACCACGAGGTACAATTAATCTCTCGGGTAGATCCGCTGAAGTACATCCTGAACCTCCCCATGCTGACTGGCCGACTAGCACGGTGGGCGGTGATTCTCCAGCAATTTGATATCAGGTTCGTGCCTCAGAAGGCCATTAAGGGACAAGCGTTGGCAGACTTTTTAGCTGCCCATCCAACCTCTGCGGATCAATCCCTGGACCTGGATTTTCCCGACGAGACGATCCTCTCAGTCGATCATGCTGCCCCATGTTGGCAAATGCATTTCGACGGTGCCTCCCGGAGCCCCACCGGTAGAAGGCTCAACGACCCCAAGCTCAATAGAGTGGGTCTGGGCATTTTTTTCATTACCCCAGCGCAAGCCGTCCTGCCGTACTCGTTCCTGCTGTCAGAAGGTTGTACGAACAACGAGGCAGAGTACCAGGCTCTCATCACCGGCCTCGAGTTGGCCCTTGAGATCCATGTTCCCCATCTACATGTGAAGGGAGATTCCGAGCTGGTGGTCAAACAGGTTAATGGCGACTACGTCGTCAGGAAGCCAGAGCTTGCACCGTTACTGGAGTACACCCTCCTCCTAATGGCCCAGTTCTCTCCTCGGCCAGAGGTTACCCATGTCCCAAGATCGCAGAACGGACAAGCGGACGCCCTGGCTGGCTTAGCCGCGTCGCTCGCAGAACCCGAGCAAGATGATTTGGTCATACACGTGGCCCACCAGAGAGTCATTGCTCCAGTCACCCAAGAGGATCGTGATAGCCTGCGGGTAAGTCATCTCACCGCCGGACCCTACACATCGGGAGTCCCGGATTCGTCAGACGCAGTGGTTGAAACCACCCCCGACTGGAGAGAACCTTTTGTCGAGTATCTCCAAAATGGTCGGCTCCCGGACGACTGGGCTGAACGCGAGCGAATACGACGCCGCGCGTTGCAATTCACCCTCCAGAGCGGCCCCAGTCTTGAGCAGGCCCTCTATAAACGGAGCTTCGATGGTGTCCTCCTCCGTTGCATCCGAGGAGTAGAGATACCTCAAGTTATGCAAGAGGTTCATGCCGGTTCCTGTGGCGACCATCAAGCTGGGCCGAAACTGTCCCAGCAAATCCGGAGGTTAGGGTACTTCTGGCCCTCCATGATCCACGATTGTATTGGGTACGCCAAGAGATGCCACGCGTGCCAAGTACACGCCAAATTCTTGCATCGGCCGCCAGAACCCCTCCACCCCACCAAGTACTCTTGGCCATTTGCGGTATGGGGACTCGATGTAGTGGGACCGTATCCACCGGCAACAGCCCGCCAGTGTAGGTTCATCCTGACTGCTACAGATTTCTTCTCCAAGTGGGCAGAAGCAGTTCCGCTCAAAGAGGTCAAGGCCCGTTCAATCGTTGACTTTGTGAGCTCCAACATTATCCACCGGTTTGGAGTCCCTCACGCTGTCCTCACCGATAACGGCACCAACTTCCGAGCAGCTGAATTGAAGAAATTGTACGCTAAGTACGACATCCGGTCGAACCATACCTCCCGCTACCACGCACAGGCGAATGGGCAGATCGAGGCATTCAACAATACCCTCTCTAACATTCTGCAGAAGATGGTTGGTCAGAACAAGAAGAGTTGGCCGTACAAGCTCCCCAACGCCCTTTGGGCTTACCGGACGACGACTCGCAACTCTACCCAGGTGACCCCATATTCCCTGGTGTATGGAGATGAAGCCGTCCTACCCATTGAGATCCAGCTGCCGTCGCTACGCACTGCAGTTTATGATCACCAGACACCAGATGAGGTAGCCGAGATCCGTCTAGCTGAATTAGAGGCACTGGACGAGAACCGGCTCCGTGCCCTGCACAATCTGGAAAGGCATCAGGACAAGATAGCGAGAGCTTTTGACAAGAAGGTTCGTATCCGCTCTTTTCTACAGGGTGACCTGGTACTGGCCCTTCGAGCGCCAATGATCCCCGGTAGGAAACCACCCAAGTTAGAACCCAAATGGGAAGGGCCTTACATCATCCATAAGGTTTACCCCAACGGAGCATACTCCTTGGTGACCACGAATGGAGAGCGTGTAACCCCTCCCACCAATGCCAAATTCCTCAAGCGATACTTTTCCTAGGGCAAAAAGTGGTCCTGCACGACCCTAAACTGCGAGAGGGTCCCGCACGACATTAAACTACAGTGGTCCTGCACGACCCTAAACTGCGAGAGGGTCCTGCATGACTCTAAACTGCGACTTGGTCCCGCATGACCTTAAACTGTCTCTCCGTCCTCACTGCAAGACGTTAAACTGCAAGCCAGTTAGGTCTTCCTGACCGAGGCCCGGCCTCACGCCTCTTGGCCTCCTTGGGCCCCTGGCCCTGTCTCCACCGCGGCTTGGCCTCGGGCCCCCCCTTGGTCTT
Organism: Viscum album; assembly: GCA_963277665.1. Taxonomy (NCBI): domain Eukaryota; kingdom Viridiplantae; phylum Streptophyta; class Magnoliopsida; order Santalales; family Viscaceae; genus Viscum; species Viscum album. The sequence continues at coordinate 1,389,978,719 of OY728120.1, forward strand.
TCCCCGACTTACCCTCTTGCGGGATTGTACAACATGGTGTGGGACTATGTCCCCGTTCACATCGGATTACTTGTCGTACCATACATATCCCCAAAGGAGGTGCTTCTCACCGTCCCGCATGACGTTAAACTGCATGCCAAGAACTACGTATGGCTTGATTCCCATCTTCATGGGATACGTAGGAACGCTCGGACGCCTCGTCTTGAGCCCAGCCCCAAGATTTTCTCTTCCACTATTCCCCCTGGGGATAGTCTCCTTGGAGGATCTTTGTGTAGCAGGGAGTAGGCTTCCTTGGACCCGCTCATGCAACCCCAATCACGCAAAGATTGTAAAGGTCGCACCATGCGCCCACTCCCGTTCTTCTACCCTCCCACGTCCTCACCGCATGACGCTAAACTGCATGGCCTTCAAGAACTACGTATGGCTTGATTCTCATCCTTATGAGATACGTAGGAACGCCCGGACATTTCGTCCGTTGGCCCATCCCAAAAGCCAAAATCTTCCCCTCGGGTCAAGACATGGAAGGGTGCACACTTTTGCCCCGACCCACGTCAAGCAAGCCCCGACCCGGCTGCACATTTCCCCCTGGAGGTGTTTGCCCCTTTCGTGGATGAACGCAACTGAGCTTCACCCACTCCTTGACTGGGATTCTGTCACCTTTTCACACCCGGAGGGACCCCCGATAACGGCCTGGATACAATGCCCAAGGGCCCTCCTACCGATACGGGCCAACGCCCCCGAGGGTTTCCTTAAGCAACAAGTCGATACAAGTCCCGCGTTGCAAATTTGGTCAAGCGGTTGACGCTCATTTGTTGCCCCCATGCGGGTCACCATAGGAACGCTGTGTTTCGAATATGGTCAACAGTGTCCTGGATCTTCGGGTCCACCCCGAGATGCCCCAGGCATCAAGAACAGTGATCCCCTCTGCCCCATCCCAAGGTGACAAACTTCCCCTAGGTGGCGCTGGCGATCCGGGCCACGGCCCAGGATTCCTCATAAGGGTGTACGGTGTGATGTGGGACTACGTTCTCATTCACATCGGGATCATGTACCATGCCGTACGTCCTCCCTTTACGGGGCCCAGCCTCAGGCCCCTTGGCCTCCTCGGGTCCCCGACCCCCCGTCCTCATGTAAGACGTTAAACCACAAACCAGTCAGGCCTTCCTGACCGAGGCTCAGCCCCAGGCCCCTTGGCCTTTCCGGGCCGCAGCCCAGGACCTATCTTATAGGATCTTATGGTGTGACGTAGGACTACGTCTTTATTCACGACGGCTTCTTTACCATGCCATACACCTCCCTTGTTTAGGGGTATATTACTCCCCTCTTCGTCCAGTATGACGTTAAACTACATTTCAAGAACTACGTGTGGCTTGATTCCCATCCTAATGGGATACGTAGGATCACCTGAATGTCTAGGCTTCGGGTCCAGCCCCATCTCTCGGGAATCCTCATCCCGTCTTGGCCCCTTGGCCCATCCTTCCCCCATGAGGGGATCATATGGTGTGGTGTGGGATCATGTACTCATTCACGACGATCTCGTAATGACTGCGCCATGCTCCCCCCCCCTACTGAGCTGTTTCGTTGATCCTTTTTCTTCGGCGGTTCACCAATGTGCTTAAGAGTACTCTGGTTTATTACCTAGAATGCCAAGCTTTACTCGGACACGTCCGCATCCGCTTTCCAGGCTTTGCGTATCCCCGCATCAAGGCTTTCATCATCTTTCACGCCCAGAGGGATTCCCAAGAACGGCCTGGATACAATGCCCAAGGTCTCTCCTACCGATACGGACCAACGCCCCCGGGGGTTTCGGACAACAAATCGATAAAATCCCGCGTTGCGAATATGGTCAGCGGTCGATGCTCGTTTGTTGCTCCCACCTCAGGCTAACGCGATACAGACGCTGTGTTTCCGTCATGGATAACAGTTTTCCTCTGTCGTCACGCCAACCCATTAAGCCCAAATGTCGGGTACACAATTCACACCCTTAATCACTTCATCATGTCCAAGTAGAGTCTCGGGAATCTTGGTACTTTTCCCCCGTACACGTTTGCGCGTTCGAGGAACAAGCTACATCAAAGGTGTCCTTCGAAATTCTCTGCTGACTCCCCTTTGATGGATGCCCCAAGTATTGTGATGAGGATACCCCCCTTGTTTCCCACACCGAGTTTATCTCACGTGGGCTTAGGGATTGGGTTGACATCTGTGCTTACTCGGGAGTTGTCACCATCCATGGTCCGAGCTCTAAGACCATAAACTAAGACTCTCATCTGGAACTACGTTCAAGACCCCTTGCCTTCGAACCCAGCTTGAGTTCAGCGAATTTACCTCTCTAATCTTGCCTTCAGGACCCTGATCGCAGGACTGCGTGGCGCAGTGTGGGACTACGTCCTCATTCACCTCAGGTTTGCAATAGCTGCCCCACGCACGCCCCATTCTGAGGTTCGGTCCTCCTGATTTCCCGTCCTGCATGACGTTAAAAGGCACCTTTCAGAACTACGTATGGCTTGATTCCCATCCTAATGGGATACGTAGGACCACCTGAATGTCTAAGATTCATATCCAGCCCCACCTCTGGGAGATCTCCTGATTTCCCGGTCACCTAGGCCACTTGGTCCATCCCTCTCCAGCGGGGGGGTGTGTAGGTATGATACAAGGTTTTGGGCACCATGCCCCCCTTCCCCTGGGAATCTTCCATCTCTCGATCACCCTCAAGGTTGAGTCCCTTGGCTCCCTGCAGTGGTTCACCCGTGTATTAAGAGCACTCTAGTCTAGCACCAAGAGTGTCAGATTCAACTTGGTCAAGTTCCTTCCACTTGTCAAGCTTCGTGTTCCCATCTATTCGGACTTCCATCATCTTTCACACCAAGAGGGACCCCCAAGAACGGCCTGGATACTACGCCCAAGGGCTCTCCTACCGATACGGGCCAATGCCCTCCAGGGTTACGGACGACAAATCGATAAAATCCCGCGTTGCGAATATGGTCAGCGGTCGATGCTCGTTTTGTTAGTCCTCATTTCAGGCTAACGCGACAGGATGCTGTGTTGCGAACATGGTCAGCAGTAATCCCCTGTCGTCACGCCAGCCCCTTCAGTCCTTGAATGTTGGTTGCATGATTCACATCATTTTCCACCCCATCATGTCCGGGTGGAATCTCGACACTTTTGGCGCTATCCCTCAGTGCACCTTTTCATGCTAGGGGGACAAAGCTGCAATCTGGCGCCCTTTGGGGTTCCCACGGTCCGATCTCTAAGACCATAAACTAAGATCCATTCGGGACTATGTTTAACTTGATTCCCATCCTCATGGGATACGTAGGACCGCCCAGACGCCCTGTCTCCGGGTACAACCCATTCAGGAAGCCAGTCTCTCTCCCTGTTTCACCTCTGTATAGGCCCCTCGGCCTAAGTTTTCCCCCTCCAAATGGCGTACAATCTGATGTGGGATCATGTCTCCGTCAATTGTGTTTTATAACACTGCGCACATTTCCCGCCTAGCATCGTCTCTGCTACGTCTGCGCTGCATGACGATAAAATGCATGCTTGGTCCTATCATACGACCCTAAACTGTGACATTATCGTCCTGGCCGCACGACGAAAAACGGCACCGCATTGTGGTGACCTCGCTGTAGAGGACATCACGTTGGGTACTGGCCACGCGCCATGCCATTTGTCAACGCCCATCACGGCTTGATTCTTGTGGCGACATCACGACCTACAGTTCTAGGCCTGTCGCTTCACAAAAAAAAAACCATTCACCTCAAAGAACAAACAAGATACATCAAATTCCGCTTCTTTTAGTGCAAGGTCCACGCCCGCACTTCCCCTTTCCCCTGGCACTGGTACCTTACCCTGCCACCTTCCAGAACTACGTATGGCTTGATTCTCATCCTCATGAGATACGTAGGAGCGCCCGGGTACTTCCCCGCGGGCCCAGCCTAACCCTGGTGTTCAGTCCCTCGACTCGAGCTCATTCACGTCAGGCTGTGATGTCATGCGTCCCCTGATCCCTTTTTCCAATCCATGGTCCGAATTCTATGACCATAAACTAAGATCTCCCCAAGGGAAAGGAATCTGCTCCCTCTCTCTAATACGTTTCGTTGACGTATTCAGATGTGTTTTGACAAAAAGCCCGAAGCATGGGATTTTCACAGGGACATTCCCCTCATCCCATGACCAAGCTTCGTGAGCTCACTATTTGGATCCTCATCCTCTTCCACATCCAAAAGGACCCTCGGACGACGTGGATACTAAGCTTAAGGGCTCTCCATGAATGCTGGACCTAAGGGCCCTACAATCGTTTCGGGCCAACGTCCCTGCGGATATTTGACAACATTTGTGACACGGTCCCGTGTTTCGAACATGGTCAACGGTCAACCCTCATTTGTTTGTCCCCATTTCAGGCTAACGCGATAGGATGCTGTGTTGCGAATATGGTCAGCAGTAGTCCTCCATCGCCACGCCGCCACCATCGTGATCCGAATCTCGAGCGTCATGATTCACACATTTCCACTCCCTCATGTTCAAGTGGAACTCCACCATACTCGGCTCTTTCTCTTCGCGCATCTAGGTGCGCTGAATGATCGTGTTAGTGTCATTGGGCCGGTAGTCACCGAGCATCCCTTTGCCCCATCCTGCCCCTCTCTGCGTCGGGAAATTCCCACCACTACTACTTGTTTCCCACACCGAGCACGACTCACGTGGGCTTAGTAGTTTTGGATGGATGTGTACCAACACGGTTAGGCTGCTCCTCGTCCAGTACGACGTTAAACTGCGCTTCCAGAACTACGTGCGGCTTGATTCCCATCATCACGTGGGATACGTAGAGACGCCCAGGCATTTCGCCTAGGGTTCAGCCCCAGGAATCACAAAATCCTGTTCCTCCCCATTTCCAGCCCTCTGGCCTGACCCCTCGGGGAGAACTATGTAGCTACAATTTTACCCTGAACAAGTTCAGGATGCCCCAAGATCCCATTGGGAAGCGATAGATCCCCTCGCCAGAGAGGCCCTGTCCCAAAAAGGAATGATCCGTGATCAGGTCGATGCACCCATCTGGCGTACTCCCTCCACGGTGGTGCAACTACCGAGGTGTTGGATTCTGTTTGAACAAACCACCACTCCATGTTCCACGCTTTGCGTGTCCCTTATTCGGACTCTCGTCCTCTTTCATGTCTGAAGGAACCCCCTAACGGCCTGGTCTTGTGCCGCATCGGCTCACCTACCGTCCTGGGCCAACGTTCCGGAAGACTGGTCATGTCTGGAAGGACCCCCTAACAGTATGGATGTCTGACCTATGGTCCACCAACTGTCCTGGGCCAACGCCCTGAAAGATTGATCGACAACAAATTGATAAAATCCCGCGTTGTGAATATGGTCAGCGGTCGATGCTCATTTGTTGTCCCCATTTCAGGCTAACGCAGTAAGGATACCGTTTGTCCGCCACGGTTAGCGGTTGTCCTTTATTGTCACGCCATCCCCACGGTGTTCCGAATTTGGGCATCGTGATTCGCACTTCCCATTTTCATCTGTTTGAACCAATTTCAGCGCCCCTGGTGTTGCCCCGATCGTGCATAAGAGCACGTTGGAGAAACGGTAATTCGGCTATCCTGGAAGTTCCTCCTCCGATCAAGCCTTCCCCATCTTTCGGGAATCTGTACTGGTTTGAGGGAATTGTCGTCAAACGTCCCGCAAACATTGCAGGGATGCAACAAGGCAATTCAACAGTGGAAATCGTGCATGCTACGGAACTCAAAACAAAGGAGAAAGAAAGAGTTGGAGCACAAAAGTGTTAATAAAAGTTTCTTTCGAGTTCGCTACAATACTCGGGGGTTGACTTCCCCCATCGACGGGTTGACTCCGTCAAAAGAGCGTTGCAGCTCCGCCACCCGTTGACTTGCGGCGTCCAGAGCCTGTTGCCGCTGATTTAACTCCCGCTCCTCTTCAGCAGCGGCGGGGCGTAATCCGTCAACCCTGGCCCGGGCCCTTTCCACCTCGGCCTGGACGACAGCCATCCTTCCAGAGGTCTGCTCCATATGCTCCTCAGCCTCTGCCAGCTGGGCCTTCAATCGTAAGACCAGCTCAGACTGTGCATCAAGAGTGGCTGAAAGCTCGTTGGCCCGGATCTGCATCTGTTGGACCTCGCCTTCAGCCTCCTGGAGCTTCTTGATGCTGGTCGCCTTCCTCCGCTGCCATCCCACGCTCAGCCCACGATCATGCTCCCGGATCTTCTCAGCCATGAGGTCTCGGATGAGCGCGTGAGGGCGTTGGGCATCCACTCCCCCGGCACACAGTTCGCGCAACCGCGAGCGGAGCCTATCCATTTCGGCCAGCCATTGCGCTTGGGGAGTGTCCCTGATAAAGCGCGTGATCAGCTTCCACGACCGGCGGCGGACTATGCTGCTGTCTTCCTCATCAGAGGCTGTTTCGTCCCAATCCGCGCGGTCGGCAGGCTCGTACACAGGATATGCCTGCAGGAATTCCTCAGCGGGATCCGCATCTGGTGTTGAGTCTGGTACGACACCTGACGCCGGCACAGGCACGACAGGACTGGGACTGACCGGTTGATCCTCTTCCTCGGAGTCCACCTCGATGACTTCAGGTATGACCCTGCTGGTGGTCCCGCCAGTGATAGTGTGCGCCGCAGCTGGAGGAGGTGAAGGGACTATCGTCACCATCACCGGCATGCCCCTGGGAGGGACGCCGCCAGACATCCCAACCAGCCTCGCTGCAGCATCCCACACCAGTCGGAGAACTGTATGATAGAAAGAGACATAAACGTTAGTCGACATGGCCCACGTGTGGCAACGAAGAGACCGGTGGAGGAGACTTACGAAGATCGACTTCCGAGCGCTGCTCCTGGGCCGGTACTGACGGGACTCCGAGATGAGGCCCCCCGTATACTGTTGGAAGGTCTGGAGATTTCAGAGGAGCCACCTCTGACCCCCTGGTCCCACCAGACGCAGAACTGGACGCAGCCATAGGCGCGGGTTCTGAAGGTCCCGCATCGTCACCCGCCAAGGAGCGAGAACGAGGCCTACGAACAAGTTCCTCCTGCATGACCCAAACATTGGTGAGAAGTCCGTAGGGATTCAAGAACAGATCGTAAGAAGAGAAGTTCGGAATGTTACCTCGAGAGCCTCCGTGAAGTCGTCGGATTCTGAGCTTCGGTCTCCGACCTCGCCCTCCTCCAGTGGGTCCCCCCCTCCAGCCTCATCCTCCCGAGAAGAATCCCCTGATTCCTCCGGCAAGGGGAAGCGCTCCCTCAGATCGGCAGCCGATAGCTGTGGAGGGACCGTCTGATTCAACAGTACCCTCACTCGGTCTGTCATTGGGCGAGGGACACCACTGGAGTGGATGTAATCCTCCAGCTCGTTCAAGTATTGCTCCGCCTCCGCCGGAGACACCATGAATCCAGCCCGGACTGGGCCTATGCCTGGCAGTCTCATCCCGAGGCGATTCAGGTGGGCCCACATCTCAGATGGGCTGAGGAATTGCCGGTTGACATCCCAGATGTCCTAAGCTTCCGGAAAGACAGCATCTTCTGCCATGTCAATGTGACGCAGCCGCTTCCCCGGAGCCTGAGCGGATATCCGACGGAATCCCCTCGGTGGTCGCCCCTCCGGATGACCCTGCTCTCCCGGAACCACCGGATCCGCCGCTGCTGCCATACCCTCGGACGGTGCGGGTCTCTCTGCCATGGCAGCCCCACTGCCGCGGGCGGCCCTAGCTGCCCTCCGACCCCGACCTCGAGATAAAGGAGGCCCACCGTCACCAACCCGGATCGTTGGCTGCTTCAGCATCTCCCCGGGATAAGCGGCCTCCCAGCTGATGGCGTACTCCTTCACTAAGCCGAAGGCGGCGGTGGATGGAGGCAATGTGATCTGTATCTTTCCATCCTCATGTGTGAACATGAGCCACAACTGCCTCATCACACACGGGTGCTCCTCGTGACGCACCTCCCAGTATACCTGCGGGGTCAGCCGCTGGAGGCACCGGAACTGCCTCGCAAAACGGTGTGGGGTGTACGGTTCACAGATCGGCTCACGATCTATCCTAGCCACCAAAACTCCACCTCGGAAGGCCAGGAGGTAAGCCCGATGCTCTTCCGTTCCCCGTCCATCACCAGTAAGCCTCCCCGTCGGCAGTGGAAAGGGATGAAAGTTGAACTCGTCCGCCCTCCACACCCTATTCAGCACCATTGGAACGGCCAGTTTGAATGGGAAGCTCCCAACTGCGTTCAGAATGGAAGGGCGAAAGTCTGATCCCGGCGGTGAAATGGGGTTTGGATACTCGTAAATCCCCCTGATATGCGCCGCGATCCACCCATACAGGAGGTGGAAGGGCCCGCATATTCTTGGCGGCTTCTTGCCCTCGCTAATGCGCCGCAGCATTCTGTATAGTTTGGCGAGCATCGGGATCCCCAGGTTGATCTGCTGCCCCATGGCCAGCATCGATGCCATGATGAACGAGCTGGGCCATACCCCCATGCTTGTATCTCTCACCGGTAGGATCCACCCACAGATGAGAGCCGCGATGAACGCCGCCAGCCTGACTATTGGCTGTTGTTCGGTGCTGATGCTGAAACCCCAAGTCTTCCATTGGCTGTCCTCCAAAACCCGCCAATACGAGTGCCCCTTACCCCGCTGGGCTACCCTCGGACAAGTTCGAGGCCTTGGAGGGAACTCTCGATTCTCTGGAAAGTTCAGGAAACACTTGAACCACCTCTTGAAGTGGACGTCCCTCACGGCCTCCTTGTCCTCTCCAGGGACAAGCGCCATCAGCGCTGACGCCAGCCGTGGCATTCGCTCAGCATCTCCCCACACGCTGACAACGGGGAGGAACTCGTCATACATGGCCCCCAAGATCGGGACCCCGGAAATCTGGTGGACATCCCACAGACTGATGCCCACCTCCCCGTGATGCAGGTGAAAAGTGTTGGTCCTGGACGACCATCTACTCAGCAGTTCCGGCATCAGCTGCTTTGGCTGGTAAATGTGGAACTGGGAGGCCCATGATGCCTCATACAATCCCACTCTCCTCAGCTCGGCCTCGAACTCCTCGCACGAGGCGCCTACCCAGTAGGCCCAGGCCCAGTCGTCGGTGAAATTGCCGCCCTGGCACAGGTCCCACTCATCGGACCATCCCTTCTTCGGATCCTGCAGAGCCGCCTTCAGCATAGTACGGTAGAGAGGAGGGGACGTCTCCGGTTGCAGTGGCCTCCCGTCAATGTCATTTACATGATTGTAGAGGCAATCAGCAGTAACGGGTGTGAAATCCTCCCGTGCATGACCATCGGCCGCCCTGAACCATTGGTGCTGGAATGGTGTGCTCCTGAACCAGCAAGCTGGTTCATCCCTTCTTGCCTCAGGGATGAAGACGTCATCCCTCAGCCCGAAGCCGTACAACGGCAGTTTCTTGCACTACGGGTAATCCTTCTGACCTTCCGACAGCAGGTCTGTCAAGGAAGTATGGTCCGAGTGGCTCCGAATCATCTCCCCCAAACCCGGACGGTTGACCATCTCATCTCGACGAGCAGCGTCTGCAAGGACCCCCAAGGCAGCTTCTTGATGGGCCATTTCGACTTTGGCCCTCGGAAAAGAATTCTTTCTGACGGATCGCGAAGCTCGGCCGCGAAGCTCGACCGCGAAGTCGGAACGCGAAGATCGGTCGCGAGACCAAGCCGCGAAGTCTGGCCAAGGCAGACAGAGGTTCGCTTAGCGCGGACGCGGAATCGGAGACTCGCGGTTCGCCGCGAAGCTCGATTCGCGGAGTGCTATCGCGGAGTACGCGGAGCGTCGCGAAATCGAGAGCACAAAAGGACAAGGAAGGCGCGTAAAGACAAAAGAACGCGGACCCCCTATTTATAGGCGATGACCCCGGAGCATCGCGGCGCGCCTCACCCGCGGCCCCGGCGAGCAGCGCGGGTCCCCCTTCGTGATGACACCTCGCGAACCACCGACAGTTTTTGGCGATTGTCCCTCAGACTTCGACCCTTCGCCCTCCGCGGCTCCAAGTCTGAGGGGGGGCATTTGTTGGCGCCAAAAATATGGCCCGAAAGGAAGGAACGAAAAAGACAGCCGGTGCCCTGCCTCGTGAAGCTCAACCGCGAAGCCCGGCCGCGGAGCCCCGCCGCGAAGCGTCCCAACCTTGGTAGCCCCGCGAAGCGCCGGAGGTGGTAATCCTCCGTGAACCAGTTTGACGTTCGCGAGCCGCCGCGAAGCTCCGAAGGCGGTAATCCTCCGCGAACCCGTTTGACGTTCGCGAGCCGCCGCGAAGCCCCGAAGGCGGCGCGCGAGCCCTGCTTCGCGGCGCCCCTTCCCTATAAATACTCGACTCCCCCTGAGTCCCCAGGGACGGACAATCCGACCCTCCGGCTTCTCCTCTCCTGAATCGCGAAGCACGCTTTTCCCCGGGAATCATGAGCTCCGCGAGGTATTTCTACTTCGCGAGACGACTCTGATTTGTTTCGTTCTGAGCCCCTCTTCCGAGAGGGATGCCCTTCGCGAAGCTCAAGGGCGTTCGCAAAGGAAGGGGATTCCCAAGGGAACCCGGGCAGCCGCGGAGCACTTGTGCTTCGCGAAACACCCAACCCATGCTAGTAATCCCTATGCCAAGGCAGGATAACTATGCATCGCGAAGCACATTGCTTGGCAGGACCCTGCTTCGCGAACCACTCCTTCTTCGCGAGGCAGTGCTCCGCGAACACTGTTCCACTTCGCGAAGCACCTCCCACTCCCACCTCTGCCCCATGCTAAGGCCAAGGCACCCCACTTCGCAAAGCACACTCCTCTGCTTAGCGATTCCTCTTTCCGTGCGACCCTCCAGGTTTGCACGATGTGATTTCAAAGTCCCATGGACAACACCTCCCGTAGCGTTGCTTCGCCTAATGCTTATTCGCATAGGCACGCTAACAGCTATTTCTTCTTCGCATATCCACGCTAACATGGACCCCTCGATGGTTCCTCCCACGACCCCCCTTTACCATGGCCTTACCGGCACCTTCCCTTCCCCAAGGACCAGAGGGTACCGGTTATGTAAGCCCTAGGGGTGTGGAGTGAACCCACCTCATCCGAGCTGCAGGACGTTAAACTGCCAAGCACCACGTCCTCAACACATGACGTTAAACTGTGACCCAACCTCGTCTCCCTCACGAAGGGTCCCCCCAGCTCGAACATTCATTACACCACTCGTCTCCACGGGAATGGAACTCTTCCGCACATGGAATGAGATCCTCCTTGTCGGAGTGGTGTATGTTCGCAGGGGAAGGGTCGCCTCAGAGCGTAAATCCCTAACCTTTGGTACGGATGATTGCACCCGTGCATCTCGGTACTTCCCCACTACCAAGGTCAGTGGAGGACGTGATAGGGAACGAGGCACCTCCCATTGTCGGACCAAGGTCCATCTTTCCCGCGCTTTGTCGCGCCATGGGCCTCCATGCTGGAGTAAGTCCCGACACCATGGGCCGCTCAACGCGTAAGCCCCTCTTCGCTTCTCACGGACGCACCCTTCGCGACGTGATCGTCAGGTCCTTGCAACCTCTTGTTTCTCACACCGAGCATGACTCACGTGAGCTTAGAGTGAGCACCGACCCTGACAAAACCATCTGAACTATGAGGTCTTTGATCCATGTCAAGGCATGGTACGTAGGAAGCCTCCACGAGGTTCAAGCCCACCCGTCGCTCTTTCACGTCGGGTCCAATTCCGGTCCAGTGGTAAGCCATTGCGACCCAACCATCTGAACTACGAGGTCTTTGATCCATGTCAAGGCATGGTACGTAGGAAGCCTCCACGAGGTTCAAGCCCACCCGTCGCTCTTTCACGTCGGGTCCCATTCCGGTCCAGTGGTAAGCCATTGCGACCCAACCATCTGAACTACGAGGTCTTTGATCCATGTCAAGGCATGGTACGTAGGAAGCCTCCACGAGGTTCAAGCCCACCCGTCGCTCTTTCACGTCGGGTCCCATTCCGGTCCAGTGGTAAGCCATTGCGACCCAACCATCTGAACTACGAGGTCTTTGATCCATGTCAAGGCATGGTATGTAGGAAGCCTCCACGAGGTTCAAGCCCACCCGTCACTCTTTCACGTCGGGTCCAATTCCGGTCCAGTGGTAAGCCATTGCAACCCAACCATCCGAACTACGGGGACTTTGATCCATGTCAAGGCATGGTACGTAGGAAGCCTCCACGAGGTTCAAGCCCACCAACAGTGGACCAAGGTCTACTTTCACGTCGGTTCACCGACGAAACCCCATCCGAACTACGAGGACTTTGATCTGTGTCAAGGCATGGTACGTAGGAAGCCTCCATGAGGTTCAAGCCATATTGCTCGGTCGTTCATTCACGTCGAGTTTCGCCCACGTCTAGCACGACGTTAAACTGTATTCCCCCGTCCAGCAAAGACGTTAAACTGCACAACCTGAACTACGAGGACTTTGATCCGTGTCAAGGCATGGTACGTAGGAAGCCTCCACGAGGTTCAAGCCCACCAATAGTGGACCAAGGTCTACTTTCACGTCGGTTCGCCGACGAATCACCCACCCACCAATAGTGGACCAAGGTCTACTTTCACGTCGGTTCGCCGACGAATCACCCACCCACCAACAGTGGACTCACGAGTCTACTTTCACGTCAGTTTACCGGCACCACCCGAACTACGCGGACTTTGATTCCCTGCCACGGGGATACGTAGGAAGCCTCCTCAAGGCTCAAGCCCAATTTCACCGTCGCACCCTGCGATGGTCCCATTTCATCCTCCTCCACTTCACTCATCCATCCATCACCCATCCTGATTCTCACCCGGGCCGCAACATCCCGGTGGAGTCATGCCATCCATCTCCTCGCTGCCCCTAGCAGCGCCTGGGCCACTTTCCATGTGTAAGTCCCATCATATCTCCGGGTCGCTGTCCTCCGTGTACACCCCGATTCATCACCCTTTTCCCCTATAGGGAGTGCACCACCTCGGATTCGTCCTCATTGGGCGTTCTGATTCGTCTCTATGGGACCATAGCCGTCTCTATGCGATACACCAATCTGATCCGTCTCTATGGGACGTTCTGATCACCCTCATCCGTCTCCACTGGACGTTAAACTCGCGGCATACCCTGTGTTGAACACGGGAAGCTGAGGAAAACCTCAGATACGTGTCTATGGCATGTAATTCCCCGCGCTCGATGTGGGATGCCTCGAGCTTCCACGCCCTCGAGAAGCCTTGTGATCAAGGATAACGGACAGACATGCCAGGTACCCCAGCATCCAGACACGCTACTGATGTCTCAACGTGACTACTCCCCTGACCGAAGGTTGTTTCCCTGACTGGACCCTTTGGAATGTCCCGACAGGAGCAGAGTAATTAACCGGCGCCCATGGAAACATGGCACTGGGAAGAGTTTCACGAACTACGTATTAAATCTATAAGGGAGACCCGGACTAGGTGACGAGTTCTGAGGAGGAATCCACAGGAGGAAGAACCGACATCCCATCATCCCGTTTCGATCAAGGAGCAGACGTCCCTGAATAAGGAACAAATGCCGCCCGCCTTTGGAAAGCGGGAATGCGGGGCAACAAAGCCGCGCGTCCCCCCCCTGACGGACGGATGTGCGCGCGCCCCGGCGAAAGTGTCGGAAACAACTATTTTAAGGGAATTCATTGATGTGTTTCCTAAAGAATTTCCTGGTATTCCTCCTATATGAGAAGTTGATTTCTTAGTTGATATCATACCCAACGATTTTCCAATATCCATGAATTCATATAGAATGTCTGTTTTTAAACTTAAGGAGCTGAAGAAACATCTACAGAAGAATCTAGATAAAAGGTTCATATGCCCAAGTGACTCACTGTGGGGTTCAACAATCCACCTTTTCAAGAATAAGGATGATTCAATAAACCTTTTCATTGATTATTGTGAGCTCAAAAAGATCATGATAAAGAACAAGTATCCTCTACCATGGAATGATGATTTATTTGATCAACTATGTGGATCCCAGTACTTCTCTAAGGTGGATCTTAGTTTGGGATATTATCAAGTAAAGGTGAATAAGGGGGATATCCCCAAGGCCTCTTTTCATATAAGGAATGGGAACTATGAGTTCATAGTGATTCCATTTGGACTCACTAATTATTTGAAAATAATCATGGATTTTATGAATAGTGTTTTTAGGTATCACCTCAACAAATTTTGGTAGTCTTTATAGATGATATTATTATCTACTTCAAAAGAAAGGGGGAACATGAGGAGCATTTGACTACTATAATAAAGACATTGTGAAAGGAAAATTTATTTTCAAAGTAATGTAAATGTGAGTTTTGGATGGAGAAAGTTACCTTCCTAGGAAATTTTATCACCAGTAAAGGGATATATGTGGATCCTTCAAAAATAGAGGAAATATATGGATGACCTAGACCAACATCTGTGAAAGAAATCTATAGTTTACTTGGATTATCTCGACACTATCATCAATTTTTGAGAAAATTACCATGATTTTCAATCCCACTAACCAATATTACATAGAAGGGATTCAAGTTTGTTTGGACTGATGAATGCAACGAAATCTTTAAAGATTTGAAGAAGAGGATAATCACTACACCTATGCCCACATTGACCTCTAGTGGGGAAAAATTTGTGATCTACAATGGTGTCTCTAAAAAGAGATTGGGTTGTGTACTCATGAAAGATGAAAACGTGATAGCCTATGCATTCCACCAATTAAATATCCATGAGTAGAACTATCCAATGCATGATCTGGAATTGGCTGTAGTGATCTTCACATTGAAAATTTAGAGACATTATCTATACATAGATAAGTGTGACATATATACAGACCATAAAAGCCTTAAATATATATTCAAACAAAAGGAGATTAATATAAACCAATGAAGGTGGTTATAGCAGATCAAGGATTATGATTATTCAATCCTTTACCATCATGGGAAAGAAAACATAGTGGTAGATGCTCTAAGTAAAAAGGATCCCACCACTCTATCCATGATGATGATTTCAAGGGATCCAATATTCATGGACATGAAAAGGATGAACATGATAATGATAATAGGATATTCATCCTACACTACTCAATTAAATTCTCAACCATATATTCTTGAGAGGATCAAGGAATCCTAGAAAGATGATGAATTACTACAGAAGAAGGCAGTGAATATTCCAGAGTTTAACTTTGCTAAAGATGGAGTGATAAGGTTTGGAACCCAGATATATGTCCCATAAAAACTATAACTGAATAGGGAACTTCTGGATTATTCATATAGATCATCCTTCTTTATTCATTTAGGAAGCACTAATATGTATATATATTTGAAGTAAAACTTATGGTGTGATAACATAAATAGTTTGATTTCAGAGTTTGTATCTCGATGCTTGGTATGACAAAAATCCAAGGAATAATGAAAAAATTCTAAGGGTATAATGAAAGAATTGACCATAACAGAATGAAAATGGGAAAACATTACCATTGATTTCATCATAAGACTCCCTAGGAGACCTAAAGGAAATAACACCATCTAGGTGGTAGTAGATCACCTTACAAATTCAACACATTTCATTAATATTAAGTAAGATTTATCTATTAAAAAATTCACTAAGATATACAGAATTGAAGTGATAAGATTTCATGGAGTTACACTATCAATTTTATATAAAAGAGATCTGAGGTATACCTTAAGGTTTTGGAGAATCCTTTAGCAAGTTTTGGATTTAAAGCTAAGCTTAATCATTGATTATCACTATTTGACATATGGTTAGTCTAAAAGGACCATTCAAACTATGAGGGATATACAGAGATCATGTTTAAGGGATTTCCATAGATGTTTGGACTAACACATTCCCCTAGTAGAGTTCTCATATAACAAAAATTTATATTCTAGCATTCAAATGGAACCTTATGAGGCTTTTTATGGGAAGAGGTGTTGGACTCCAACATGCTGAGATAAATTTGGAGATAAGAAGATAACGAGACATGATCTTATCCATGAAATTACATAGAAGGTTTAAACCATTCAATATCATATGAAATCTACACAAAGTTTTCAGGAAATCTATACAGATAATCATCGACATGATCTTGAGTTTGAGGTTAGAGATAAAGTTTTCATTTGTATATCATTGTGTAAGAAATTATTGAGGTTTTGGAATAAGGGAAATATTATACCTAGATACATAGAACCCTTTGAGATCCTTGATTTCATTGGAGTGGTGGCCTATTGACTATAACTCCCATATAACTTATCTCAAATACATGATGTATTCCATTTATCCCTCTCGAGGAAGTACATACTAGACCTCTCACATGTACTTAATACATAGCTGGCACCATTAGATAATGATATTTCATATGAGGAGAATCCAGTGTAGATCTTAGATCATAGAGACAATGTTTTATGAAAAGAGAAAACTCACTTGGTCAAAGTGCTATGGAAGAACCACAAGTTGGAGTAAGTGACATGGGAACCAGAAGTGATGATGAAACAGAATTACCCTCATCTGTTTTAGTGTATGAAAATTTCAAGGGTGAAATTTATGAAGGGGGAAGAATGTAACAACCCGAACTTCTATAAATAAAATTCCATTTTTAAATGAGTGAATGAATTATTGAGAAATGAAATTATAGAAAACATATGCACTAATTTAGTTATTTTGTACTGTTATATGTTCTGTTGGATTTAAAAGACTATTAATCATCATAAACATTGATAGTATATCCATTATATAGTGATCTTATGATTAGTATATATTTAGGGTTATCAAATAATAAAACTGAAATATAAAAAGGAATATATATCCTCAACCAGTAGGATCATACCCTATAAATCCTATTTATCATAGCTTCTGAGGGAGAGATAATCATCGGGATTTTCCCTTGACCATGCCTAGGACCAGATTCAACAATTAAAGCATGAAAAAAAATCCTTTTATATGAGAAGTTCAAGCTCATTGAGATCACAACCCAAACCATGTTTGTCAAACCACCCCATGAAAATATCACCATCACACACCTTACCCTTAGGGTATTATCTATAGAGACCCATGCCTTTTACACATATCATTTCATGTTTTTTAATATAAACATCTATTAATTACAACCTAAATATTGTGAGGCCTAGTTTCTTTAGAAGACTAGGTTCATAATACATCAAAGTGAGGATAAAATAAAACTTCTTTATTTTATTCTACATAATGAGATCCTAAATACTTTCGAGCTCCTAAACTTTATGGGATAACCTAGGGAATTCATAAACAAAATGGATGTGCTAAAAAACCCAGTAAGGAAATAAACATGATAAAGAATCATAACATTTGAGTCAAAGGTATAACATGATATCATAAAAAGAAGGCACATGGGTAATCACATGGAAACATAACGTATAGAACATGGTATCATAAGATCATGGATTCATAGGAAATGTGGCAGAAATATAAAACATGATATAAACATAAGTCAATACTAACTTCCAAGACAACATCACATGTTGGAAAAAGTCCCATAATGGATTAGGTTTACTCCCTAATCCCATACATGACGTCTCATGAGACTAAAACATTACCCAATGAATTTGAGGGATATATAATTCCAAGACCACCCATCACATTAATTTCATGTACATGAATATGTGTACCACATAAGGAAATCATTTATAAGGTATATACATAAGAATTACCCATGAAAATAAAATAGGTTACATAATCTTACCTTATATTATAATCAAAGGAAATGTCATAATGAATGCATTTGAGAAATGAGAATAAGGCATGTATTACCCCATAAAAGGAAGGGAGAGTGATAAAGGTATATATGTAAGAGACATATATATATATATATATATATATATATTAGAACAATTCCATAAAATTAAAGGTTGTTTTGATTGATGAATAAAAATATTTTTAAAAAGATTAAAAAAACATTATTGAGAATAACCTTGCCACTTTGAAAATCAATTTTGAAAAAATAAAATTCACAAAATATTTTGGGAATCTTTTTATTTTAAAATATATTTGAAAAATTATTAAAGAATATTCAAATAAAACGACGGTGGGTAATTCCATACATGCTGAGTATGTTAAAACAAATATTTCTTTCATATTTTTGTAAGAAAAGTCAAAAGCACCTTGTTTGGAAAATGATAGGAATATTCCTTTCACATTTTTTTTAAAATAAAATCATGGTTAAAAATGAATTTAAGTAATAATAATAGAATATTAAAACATTTTTTAAAACACTTTAAGGAAAACATGTACATGGAAGGGAAAGGGTTTTCAACCGAAGATAGAAATGAAGTCAATTTTTCTTAAAAAACATTTTCTCAATCATTTTAAGTACCAAAGATAGGAAAATGGTAATATTACTTTAAAATTTCATGAATAAATAGAGGATAATAAAATTAAATTATTTTCTTATAAAATGATAAAATAATTTCCTACAATGTAAATTCAATCATGAACAATCCCTATTAAAAATTAGATTGAAGGATAAACCCTTACCGCTTTGGTAAATTTGGAATCATAACCCCTATGTATGAAGTAAGTGAATTATAACTTAAAATATAATTAATTATGAAGGATTTATGATATAATATTTAAATGGGTATTATATACACCATATATGATAAATTAGAAGTATAAAATAACATATGTCTCAAAGAAGAAAGTTTTGTGACAAAAACCTTAACCTCGAGTCCAAAATTTGTCGTGTATGTTTTTTATATCTTGTATAATAAAATTAGATAAATTATTTGTTTTATTAATAAAATTTTAAAGTTTTAATCCCTTACACTTAAACCATTTTATTTATTTATTTTAATGAAATATTTAATTACTTAATCAGTTAAGACCACATCAGGTATTTTGAGGATGCTTTGTTCATAATTTCAAAATGACATCGGTGTGTTGACCATTGTAAAAGAGTTCATTGTTTAATAATATATATAATAATAATAATTAAATAATTATCATTTTTATATATCAATTATACTTTTAAAACCAACCATGAAATATGGTTATAGAAATTGAACTACGTTACAATCATGGAGATGGTATGTCGTACCTACGCATGTGTAACGTTTCCATTTTTCAATGACCATGATTGAAAGAAGGTAAGTGTTAATATATATTTATATAGTGATAATAATATCATAAATAACATATTATTTCATTAAATATACTTACATATACCACCCATGTGATTCAGTAATAAAAAATTAATCACATCACTTCGTGAGGTAGTTGTCTACCATACACATGAACGACATTATCATTGTCAATGGATAATAAGGTAAAAAAGTATATGATATATTAATTCTAAAAAATTATTAATATTTCATGAATATTATATATATAATAATTAAATACATCATCATAAATATCTGTTAGAGGAGATGATGGAAAACTAATTACATTGGTTTGCGAGGAGGTAGTCTTTTGCACACACAAACGATGATTTCATTTCTCATTTGATGGAAGTAGAGATGGATTTAGGTTATGAAATTAACATAATAACATATTATTACATAGAATATAATTATGTTATAATATTATCATGATTGAGTAATAATTTAAGTATGTGGAAGAATAAATAAAACAAAGATGCTTAGTTAAGAACGTTACCTCTTCTTCAGAGCACCTCTTGAGGATTACACCTAAAGCCTCACTAGATTGGATTTATGATTAAAATAATTCCTATAGGATATGGGTAGGTAAGGAATATATTTTGGTAGTTATTTTATGAACCAATGAGTTTTGTAAGTGTGTAAAGGAGAGGATATGGGGTACCCTTTTATAAGGGAGGAGGAGTGACATTCTTGTAAATACCCAAAACTATTCAACAATGGGATGTCACTCTCAATAAAAGTGCCTAAAAAATTTAAAAATAAAGGATTTTTTGAGATATAATAATTATAAAAACCTCTAAAATTCAAAATAAATATGTTTTAAACATGTTATCATCTTTACCTCTAATGTTACTCACTTACACTTTTAATTTTTTACTATAGTAACTATTATTTTTACAATTTTTACTATTCATTATGAAAAAAATTAAGTTGAAATTATTATATAATATAAATTATTATGATTAAAAAAATTGAATCCATTTTATCAAATTTAATTCATATAAGTGGTAAAATTTAATTTAAAAATAAA
The DNA here is from genome assembly GCA_963277665.1 of Viscum album. Classification (NCBI taxonomy): domain Eukaryota; kingdom Viridiplantae; phylum Streptophyta; class Magnoliopsida; order Santalales; family Viscaceae; genus Viscum; species Viscum album. Next base: position 1,389,998,859 of record OY728120.1, read on the forward strand.
CCCGCAGACGTTTCAAAGAAATGGGGTTTTCAAGAAATGCATTTTGCAAGCATAATATGATCTTATAATAACTATATGAAAAGTAATAGTAATTAAATGAATTTAAATTCATATTTATATATGATAATATATAAATTTAATTTAAATCATTTCTCATTATGGTTTATCATAATTAGTTAAAATGGATAAACATTATGCACTTTAAAATAGCTTTTAGAAAAATCCCAAACTTTTACCCCAAGTTAATATAGATATGATGATTTAAAAAATGATTCTCATTTTATAAAATAAAATTTCCATAATTTTTAAAAAATAATTATAATATTTTCTTTCAAAATTAATAAAAATCATTTTTTAAAGAAACATATTTTTTTCATATAAAAAATATACTTAATAAAGTTTAGTGATTATTTATTAAGTATTTGTATATTAATTTATATTGAGTAGGAAATTAATATATATTTCATAAATTAGTTAATACTATTTATAACTACCAATTTAATATCTAGGTTATATCAGTTAAATTTAAATAATAATATTTTAATATTATATCAGGGTTTGTTTAAACTCAATGTTACGTGTTGAATACACAATCGAGCATAGTGTTATTTTAAAATACCGAGGTGTTATATTCTACCCCATTAAATAAATTTCATCCTTGAAATTTAAACATGTTATTAGTAAACAAGGGTTTGAAATTTGAAAATTCCTTTGTGGAAAACCCACATTGTAAAAGGCTTAATAAAAATTTCTCTTAAAAAGTGTTAAAGGGAAATATGAAGGTCATTACATAACTAGGTTTCCACATAGGAGAACATTAGTGGGAAATTAAATCATGTATTTTTAAATAATATCAATTTAGGAGAAAATGTTATAGTATTTTAATAGAAGAGACCATCAATTGATCAAGAATAAATCACATTTTTATTTCAAGATCATTTTCCTAAAGTTGAGGGATACTTCTACCATATAGATTAATAACAAAAGGAAATATATTTAATTGATGATTATAATTTCATCATTTAATCATTTTTTACCACAATATCATTTTTTCCCAAAAATATGAGTATTCAAGTTGAATTTTTATGCCCGAAGCACTAAAATTAACTTCTAACGGATCACATAACCCCACAAAAGGAAATCAAGATATTACTATTGCCTTTATAAATTAACCAAAACTAGATTTTTTCAGTACAATATACCAAAAATGAACATGAATATATTAATATCCAAAATTCAACAATAAGACCAAAGGTTTAACATAGATCATTCCTTGAATAAATACACCAATATCCCAAATAAACTCAATAAACTCAACATCAAATAAGGTTTTAACCTTAAATGTTGTCTCATAAACTTCAACTTAAATCTCCAAAAACATAATAGAATTATTCCAAAATAATCCTTCACATTAAATATAAAGGTTATATATACCTTAACCTAATAAAATGTTTCCTAAAATATCTTTAATCTTCTCAAAATCCTAAAATTAAAAAATATTTGATCTTTTAATATGTTTCCCAAAATAAAATTAAAATTTATCCATAAAATCATTTAATTAAAACAATGTCATACTAACCAGTACATTTCATAGGCCAGTGGTTGACACTACACCCTTATCACACTTCGGTTGTGGGTTCAATCCCCACAACCTTTCCAGACATGATGAGTTGTTTCCCAACATACGGGTTATCCTTTTTCTAAAATTATAATTCCTATAAAATTATCAAAAATATGATGAACATTGTAAAAATAACATCAATCATCAAATATATTAGTAACTACTAAGGTTTTCTATACAACTTATTTTTCCCACAACATCACGTAATCTTATTTAATATTATTAACTTAATATCAAAGATAGGATAAAACCTATAGGTTACCAATAAAATTAAACTTATTTCCATAAAATGTAAGGCATTATTCCTCAAATAATTTTTTTTCTAAAACCCATACTAAAACCAAGGGTTATATTATCATAATTGTCTCCCAAAATACTCTTAATCATCTTATACTTCTATAACATAAAACTTAAAAATGGGTACTTATACCTTTAAAATTATGATCAACATTAGACTTATCAAACCAATACACATTAGGTTTAACCATGATCGTCCATTATTATCATCTATTAAAGTACTTTAATGATGGTGTGTAAATAGTCTGTGATTTTTAAAAACAAACCCCCCAGGAGTGTCAAACCAGGTGCACAATAAGGTCCATTTTCATACACTGGGTGATGATCGAGACCAACTTAATGTACCATTTTTAGAGTTACTATCTCTAGGTAAAATTACACTAGATCCAAATACACTTGTAGTATCCAGATATAGATGTAATTTCTTGGAAACAACTCGATCTAAACTTCAGAAAAATTCCAGGATATTTTTCTATACTTAGACTTATCCTTAGACTTATCCTTTGACTTATCCCTAGAGTTATCATTGAAGTTTTATTATCCTAGTTTCTAAAGGTTAACTAAAACTTTTCTCTGATACCAACTATAGAAACCCATTCCTTTTACACATATCATTATATTATTTTTAACATAAACACCTATTAATTAAAAATCGTGAGTCCTAGTGTCCCTGTAATACTAGGTTCATAATAAATCAGAGTGAGGCTAAGATAAAACTTCTTTATTTTATTCTCCATAATGATATCCTAAATCCTTTCAGGCTCATAAACTTCATGGGATAACCTGGGTAATACATAGACAAAAGGGATGAGCTAAACAACATAGTAAAGAAATAAACATGATAATAAATCATAACATGTGAGTTAAATATATAACATGATATCATAAAAGATAAGACACAAGAGTAATCACATGGAAACATAACACAAAGAAAATGGTATCATAATATAATGTAATCATAGTAAATGTGGTAGAAACATAAAACATGACATAAATATAAGTCAAGGCCAAATACTAAGGCAACACCATAAGGTGGAAAAAGTCCTATAATGTATTAGGTTCACTCCCTAATCCCATACATGATGTATCATGAGATTAAAACATTACCCAATGAATTAGAGGGCTATATAATTTTAGGCGCACCAATCACATTCATTTCAGGTACATTCATATGAGTTCCACATAAGGAAATCAATCATAAGACATAAACATAATAATTACCCATAGAAAGAAAATAGGTTACATAATCTTGCCTCATATCATAATCAAAGAAAATTTCATAATAAAGGAACTCGAGAAAGGAACATAAGGTATGTATTAACATGTAAAAGGAAGGGAAAGTGAGGAAGGTATATATGTAAGACACACACACACACACATATTAGAATCATTCTATAACATTAAATGTTGTTATCATTGATGAATATAAATACTTTTAAAAATATTAAAAAACACGCTTGAAGAAAATAACCTTGCCACTTTGAAAATAAATTTTTTAAAAATAAAATTCAAAAACTATTTTGGGAATAATTTTATTTGAAAATAAAATTGAAAAATAATAAATTAATCTTTAAATAAAATGATGGTGGGTAATTTCATACATTCTGAGTATGTTAAAACAAATATTCCTTTGACATTTTTATAAGAAAAGTTAAAAGTAACTTGTTTGGAAAATGATGGGAATATTCCTTTTAAAACATTTTTTAAAAATAAAATCACCGGTAAAAATTAATTTAAAAAATCACAGGACAATATTAAAACATTTTTTAAAACACTTTAAGGAAAACATAGACATGGAAGAGAAAGAGTTTTCAACCGAAGAGAGAAATGAAGTTGGTTTTCCTTAAAAAACATTTTCTCAATAATTTTAAGTACCAAAGAGAGGAAAATGGTACCATTACTTTAAAATTTCATGAATAACTAGAGGATAATAAAATTGTGTTATTTTATTAGAAAATTATCAACTAATTTTCTACAATGTAAATTCAAGCATGAACAATCCCGATTAAAATGAGTTTGAAGCATAAACCCTTACCACTTTTGTAAAATTTGAATCATAACCCCCATGAATGAAGTAGGTGAATTGTAACTTAAAATATAATGAATTATGAAATATTCATGATATAATATGTAAAGTTCCAGTATATACACCATAAAAAATAAATTAGGAGTATAAAATAACATGTGTCTCAAAGAAGGAAGTTTTGAGACGTAAACCCTTACCTCAAGTCCAGACTTTGTCGTGTATGTATTTTATCTCATGTATAATAAAATTATATCAATTATTTGTTTTATTAAGAAATTTTTCTAGGTTTAATACCTTATGCTTAAACAATTTACTTCATTTATTTTAATAATGTATTTAATTACTTAATCAGTTATGTCCACATCGAGTGTTTTGAGGACGCTCAGTTCATAATTTCTAAATGACATTGGTGTGTTGACCATGGTCAAAGGGGTAATTATTACATAATATATAGACTAATAATCATGAAATAATTATTTTTTTTACACATAAATTATACTTTTAAAACAAACCGTGAAATATGGTTATGAAAAATGAGCTACGTTACAATCCTGGAGACAGTAAGCCATACGTATGCATGTGCAATGTTTTCATTTTTCAATGACCATGATGGAAAGAAGGTAAGTATTAATTTATATTTAAATAGTTATAATAATATCATAAATAACATATTATTTATTTAAATACACTTACATATACCACCCATGTTATGTATTAATAAAAAATGAATCACATCGCTTCGCGAGGCGGTGATTCGTCATACAAACAAACAACATTATCATTTTCAATGGATGGAAAGGTAAGAAAGTATATGATATATTAATTTTTAAGAATGAATAATGTTTCATTAAAATATTATATAAAAATTAAATCCATAATCATAAACATTCATGAGAGCTGATGATGGAAAACAAATTACATCAGTTCGCGAGGCGGTAGTCCACCATACACAAAAATGATGGTTTTGTTTACCATTTGATGGAAGTGGAGATGGATTTAGATTATGAAACTAACATAATAACATATTATTATATGGAATATAATTATTTTATTATATGATAATTATTGTGTAATATTTGAAGGATGTATAAGAATAAATAGAACAAAGATGCTTGGTTAAGGACATTACCTCTTCTTTGGACCACCTCGTTAGGATTATACCTAAAGCCTCCCTAGATTGGATTTATGATCAAAATAAGGATTATAATACATGGGGATGGAATTAAGGAATATATTTTGGTAGTTATTTTCTGAAACAATGGGTTTAGTAAGTGTTTTAAGTAGAGGAGATTGGATTCCCTTTTATAAGGGGGGGTGGAGTGACATTCTTATAAACACACAAAACTATTCAATAATGGGAAATATCTCCCAAGAGAAGTGCCTAAAAAATTGAAAAATACAGTAGTGTAGGAGATATAATTCCTAGAAAAACCTATAAAATTCAAAATAAAAATGTTATCCCCTTTACCTTGAAGGTTACTCACTTTTACCCTTTTTATTTTTTACCACGATAACTATTTTTTATACTATTTTTACAATTTATTATGAAAAAAAATTAAGTTAACCTTATTATATAATATAAATTATGATTATTAAAAATATGTAATAAATTTTATCAAATTAAATTAAAATATTTTTCATAATTTAATTTAAAATTAAACCCATATATGTGTACGAAAACCCTTTTTTCAAGAAATGCATTTTCAAGAAAAAGACGACCTTATAATAAATATATGAAAAGTAATAATAATTAAATGATTTTAAATTAATAATAATAGATACATAATATATAAATTTAATTTAAATAATTCCACATTATGGGTTATATTAATTAGTTAAAATAGAGAAAAATTACGCACTTTAAAATAGTTTTCAGAAAAATGTGTTTTAAAGCCTAAAAATAAACTTATATTAAAATCCAGTATAAAGATGATTTTAATGTAATTAATTTGATTAAATATAAATAAATAATAATTTTTTTTTAATTTTAAATAAAATTAAAAGAATAATGGTACTTTTAAATTACTTAATTTATTAAAAGAAATGCGAGTTTTACAAAAATTAGCATTTTTCACTATTCACTAAAAAAATCAATATTTTCCAAAAAATATGAACATTTTACCCTAATTTAATATAGATACCATGATTCTAAAAATTATTTTCATTTTATAAAATAAAATTTCTAAAATTTCCAAAAAAATATAATTTTTTCTTGCAAAAGTAATAAAAATCATTTTTGAAGGAAACATATTTTTTATAGAATAAAATATCTTTATCAAAGTTGAGTGCTTATTTATTAATCATTTTTAATTAAATTTATTTTGAGTAGAAACTTATCTATATTTCAAAAATTAGTTAATACTATTCATACCCTCTAATTTAATGGTTAGGTTATATCAGTCATGTTTAAATAATAATATTTTAATATTATATCATGGTTCATTTAAATTTAGTGTTACGTATTGAATACACTATCAAGCATAATGTTATTTTAAAATATCAGGTTGTTACTTTCACTGGTTTAATAAAGGGATATGTATCTTTACCCTAACAGTATGAATTTTTATATTTTTCTTTTCAATAAATCAATGGTTATATTTATCCTTTTTAATATTAATTTTTAAATGATTAAATAATGAGTTTAATAAAAATTATATTTTGATACAATGGAACACAAATTGTATTTTTGGAAATATATAGTTTCAATAAAGGCACTCCTTTTTAAGAATTCAATTATTTTTTAAATAAATCATATTTTAATAAAATATTATTATTAAATAATTTTTATCAAATATAAATGATAATATAGTTTTATAAAGTCAAAAATAAATTTTATAAGCGTCATAAAACTCTTATTATAAAAAAACAGTATTTTTCAATAAATGTGGATTTTTGATTTAAAAGTTTAAATTATCATGATTATAGAATTATTTTGATAAAATAAATATTATTTTTCAAATCATCACATTGAAATTATCCAAGGGTGATTTTTTCATAATTTCACGAGACAATCAAATTTTCAGGTAAATATTAAATACGGTATAAATATATGGTATGGATTATGACATTATAATGACCCAAAAGTGGTGTAATATATTCCATAAAAGGTATCCATGACTAAATACATATTTCCCCTTAAAAATAATATGTTTTAGGTTATTTTATTAATTTTATAAACCCTTAATGAATCCTCCAAAACCAATATTATATTTTATGATTTTAAAATCAATTATTTGTAAACATGACTCCCTTACACATCTCCAAGGGAATTATTTTAATGATATCGGTTCTTAAACATGTAAAATAATGAAAATAACCCCAATTTGACAGAAACCATGGACAAAAACTATGGTATGGTTTGTGATTTTGATTACTTTATCATATAAAAGTTAAATTTGAAAATTAATAAAGAATTATCATCTCTTTTTCTATATAACCCCACCAAAAATCCATTCAATATTCACTAAAAACTATTATATCATGACATTAATCTACCATTCCTTCTTTATATCCCTCACAAGGTGCCCCCAAGATCCTAAGAAGCTCCTCCCGAGCTTTTAGAAGCACCCTCTCAAGGTAAAGGATCCTCTCCTTATCCTCTTTATTTAAGCACCTTCTTTATCTTATGCCTTTTAATTCCCAATTTTTCATGTTGGATTATGTTATTACATATCCATATTTCTTTAATTATGATTTTAAAGTGATTATAGACCCATTTCACTCTCATTAATCCCTTCTATGAACCCTTATGTACCACCGTTATGCTGCTGAAATCATCTTGTGGGTTTTCATGCCAAACAATTATATAGTGAATACCCATACCCATTTACACTAAAGGTAATTCTCCCAAATGTACCTATCCATAATTTATCAGGGACTTCTATGTATTTATCCCACACTCCTTAATCATGGTATTAAATGTGATGAACCATGATCCTATGTTGAATGATCTATGTGGCACAATTATGCATGTACATGATATGAATGTGATGAGTGGGACTAGAATTATATAGCCCTAAAATGCATTGGGTAATGTTTTAATCTCATGAGATTCCATATATGTTTTTTAGGAGGTTATCCTAATAATACCATGTTATGTTGTCTTGGCTTATAACCTTGACTTATGTTGATGATGCCATGTTTTAAGTTGTTGCCACACATTCCTATGTTGCCTTTATGCTATCATGTTATATCATTCCTCACTGTTCAAGATTATGATTCTCACCCCTATTTTGTTACCTTGTTATTCCTCTTGGATCACATTTATTTATTTACATTATGCTATGCTTTTTTTATTCCCTTACCAGGCTTTATAGCTTACCCCCTTCTTAGGTACGTCCCCAGGTTATCCTGTACAATTTTAGAAGAACAATGAAATAAAAGTGCATGTTATGAAGTTTTTAAATAATGTTGTTGTATTTATTTTGAAATTTGTTATGTTATGTACCTAATTACCTAAATACACTAGGTCTCATGATATTTTGGGGTTGTATTAAGTGTATATTTATGTAATAAATCATTAATTAAGGTGTAATAAAATATGGGTTGTCATATTATGAGGATTCATGGGGTTTTAAAGATGATTATCTCTGATCATGATCCTTGTTTCACCTCCAGAGCATGGGAAAGTCTCTAGGATGCTTTTGGTTTTAAGTTACACCTTAACATTTATTTTCATATGTAGATAGATGATCATACTTAATGTACCATCTAGAATTTGGAAGACATGTTGTGTGCTTGAGTTCTAGATTTTAGAGGTTCATGAGTGAGGCACCTATCTTTGGTTGGGTTTTATTATAATGAAATTTATCACTCTACTACTGGTATATACCCATTCTAAGTACTGTACTACCGACCTTGCATATCACCATTATGTTTGACCAAGGTTAGGGAGTTAGCGATTCTCAGACAAGAAATGGTGCAAAACATGATAGAGAAGGTTCAATTGATTTGTGAGAGGATAAAGGAAATGAGTATTTTTAGAAGTCCTATGCTGACCATAGAAGGAGTCCTTTAGAATTTAATATAAAAAATTCTTGTATTCTTAAAGACTACTCCTTATCATGAGAAACATTGGATCAGTCATAGGAGTAATATTTCTCCTCAATTTTTGGACCTTTCGAAGTGTTGGAACATTTTAGAAAAATTGCATATAAATTAACACTTCCCCTACAAATGGAAAATATTCATGACATATTTCTTGTATCAAATCTTCTTGATATCTTCATGATGATTCCCACACCATTGAATGGGGTGAGTTGGAAGTTGAAGATGATGTGACCTTCGAGGAATAAACTATTGAGATTTAGGACCCTTAGGAAAAGGTAAATCCATACATGCTACTCCTTAGGTTTATGTCTTATAGAAGTAAGGTGGCTTGGAGGAATGTGCTTGGGAGTGTGAGTTGCATATGTGCACTCAATAACCAGAGTTTTTCAATGTTTGATTTTTTTGAGATGATATATATGAACTTTCTTGATTTATGAGATGATTGATGATTTTGTGTGTTTATGGGACTTGTTCTTATAATGGATTGGTTGTGTTTTTATTATAGTGATATCTCTAAGAGGTATCTTGTGGGGTGATTGTTTGATCTATTTATTTTCCTTCTCAGGTTTTATTTTAATTATCACAAATGAGAATTTTTTTAGAGGTACATGATTAAGGGACTGATTTTTTGAATCTTTCCCTTGGTGTTTTATGGGATTTTTAGCCATTGAGAGGGAGTTCATAGGTGTTATGGATGTAGGGAGTAGATTTTTTTGGATATCTAGAGGTTTACCAAGCTGTGGTGGTTGGTGTGGTGGTGACTGTGGTGAGTCTCACTTTGAAGTTATGGTCAGGGAGCTGGCTATTGAGGTGCTTGGTGAACTCGGGACTGAAACAACTGTGGTGAAGGGTGTAGTTCTTGGGGAACTTCCTTGTATAACACCTAGATTATCCAATTATTATTAGTAAAATGCAGAGATAAAGAAAATAGGGAAGAATCCACAAGGCCCAATTATGGGGGTCTAAAGTAGTGCAAGCCAAGGGTATCCCCCTAACAAAACCCATCCCCTCGGGAGGAAAGGAATTCAAAGAAGTAAATAAATTTAAAGGTGTTGAATGAGAAGCCGAAGAATCCAGGAAGTTCTCTACCTTATTGCCTTCCTGCCAGGTTTGAAGGACACTCATTTGACTATTAATAAACCCATGGAATTTTTGGATGGTGTAAATGATTGACCAAGGGGGGGCGGTCAATTCCTTTCAGTGACTCAAAGAGAACGAGAGAATCCATTTCAACTGCTACCAAGGTGATCTGATGTTGGTAGCAAAGCTGCAGGTTAGTGAGAAGCGCTGAAGATTCAGCTTGAAGGGAATGGCCTTGGCCGAAGAAATCACTAAATTCAAGAATAATAGAGCCTTTGAAATCATGAACCACACCACCTCCTCTAATCATACCCGATCTGCATGAGCCGTCCGTATTAATTTTGAAGCCTAGTGGATAAGGTTCCCATCATACCCAATGCCCCTGCAAGTTACTATGATTGGAGAGAATAGGGGAAGCAGAGGAATGGAGAGGTCTAAGAGTGGGAGCGTCTTCCCAATTTTTCAAAAGTATGACCGTATCAATAAGAATGATTTTGGTATGAATAATCGGAACCTCACCCCGACTATCAACCCCTTCAAACTGAGTAGAGCTGCGAGCCCTCCATATGCACCAACACCCCGCAAGAAGGAAAATGGACCACACTTTCTTTTCCGGTCTTGCATCACCCGCACCATGAAACCAGCGCTCAAAGAAATTGATGCCTTGAAGCTCTCGTAAGGAAAAACCAGTGAAGTCTCTAAAGAAGCTCCATAGGATGCAGGCCCATTCTCTTTCAAAGAATAAGTGATCCAAAGTCTCAACTCTCAGAATTCTGTAACATGAACATCTGGATACTAAGCTTATACCCAAGCATTGAACGTTCTCTTCAGTGATCAACGTTCAATTTCTAATTCTCCAAACCAAAAAAATTAATTTAGCAGGTATCCATCTTCACCAAAGAGCCTCCCCCCATTGGTCGAAAATTTCATGGGAGAGCGCAGCCTTGCAGTAGTCCTTTATAGAGAAGGCACCAGATGCAGACGCCATACAGAAGCATTTGTCTGGTTCCAGATTGATCCCAATAGTATCAAAAATGTTATGCTAGGATGGGTTAAGAGTGACATTGATGAAACTCGGGTAGTTGCATGCCTATTTGAACATTAAGTCTGGGACTGGACAACCGGGGAACCCAAGCAAGGATCCAGCCTAGTTGTGAAACCAAAAAGAGAGGTCACCCGGCCCCATGTTGGGTTTTTCTTTTTTGACACAAAAATATCACCGCCACTGCTTTTCAGTGGATGGTGGGTGACCGCCATAGAAGACCACCCGCCAGAGAAGACCTGGTGCAGTTGTTTGGTGCCGCCCGTTGATGACCTGCAGAGGGTGGTGCCGCCGAAGATGACTCCTTCAGAAGTTGGTGGCTGCCAGGAGAAAAATTGAAGAGGCCATTTGAATTTGGTCCTCCCCCGTTGCTATATATATATATGTGGGTGGTTGTTGTGTGATACATGAGAGATAAGGAGAATTTGTAACCTGTGTATTCCCCTTTGAATAAGATTATCCGATGACTTCCCCGTGGACGTAGGTCATCTGACCGAACCACGTAAATTCCGTGTCCTTTGATGCTTTGATTTTCTCAACTTTGTGTGTGAATTTGAGAGGGTGAGCGGTTCCACCCCAACAAAGTGGTATCAAAGGGTTGTTTGATTACCTGGAACGTATCACCCCATATCTGCAACCGCTTGCTGTTTGCGCTTCCTGTTGGAGGAAGCTGGTGTCCGAATCCGGATCTGTCACAATGCCGACACTGTTGTCCGGTTGAAGCTACCGCCTGTGATCCATGCTCCCTGTGCGTACCGCACCCATTGCTGTCCACGCTTCCTGCTCGAAGCGTGTCTGCAAATCTGGATTTGATCCTCAGCGTGGCTGTCCACACGCATTCGAAACTCTTGTTGTCCACTCTCCCCTCCTCCGTCCTTGCAGGGGCCACTCTCCATTGTCTCTTTTGTGATGTATGTGAAGCCTGCACCACTTGGTGTGCTGTAGTCCGTAAAGGCATGCTGCGCGTGAGAGGTAATGAGATTTTTTTGAATGGGGCATGAAAAATAAGAAGGAAAATAAGATAAGATAAAAGAGGGATTTGTTGTACGACGCATGTGAATGAAAGCAGAAAAAAAACTAAAAACTTCCATTTTTTGACTAGGTGTGGCGTGGAAGTAAAAAGATAAAAGTTGATTGAGATTTTATATTTTTTTAGCCCATGTGAAGGAGGGCCACGCCCCCAACCAAAAAAGAGAGAGTTTTTTTCCTTCCTTTTGAAGAAGTGGCGTGGAGAAATGCTTTAAGAAAAAAAAAATGGAGTAATTCTTTTGTTAAGATAAAGTGTGGCATGTTTTGAGTTTTTTTTTAAATTAGGAATAAAATTCGGTATTTATTTGGGATCTGTTTGAACCAATTAAATAGTCGTTTTCAGCATTTTTTACTATTTTGGATTCATCGGTGCTGTCTATTTTTGGAAATTCTGATCTATTTTTGTGATGGAGAATCCTGAAACCGAAAATAGTTCAGTACCGCCCCAGGAGTCTGTTCCAGCTACACATGCTGGTACTGCAAATACTTCCGGATATAGAAGTATGGTGTCCAATACCAAATTTGAGGTGGAGAAATTTGACGGGACGAACAACTTCAGTATGTGGCAATGTGAAGTTTTGGATATTCTAACTCAACAGGAGTTAGATATCACTTTGGAAGAAAATCCCACCAACATCTCCGATGATGATTGGAAAAGTCTCAACCGTCAAGCCTGCGGTACGATCCAACTTTGTTTGGCTAAAGATCAGAAATACAGTGTGATGCGGGAAACTTCAGCAAAAAGTTTGTGGAGTATTTTGGAGAATAAGTATATGACCAAAAGCATTGAAAATCGGTTGTACCTGAAAAAAAAATTGTTTAGATTTCAGTACAAGCAAGGTATGTCTATGATTGAGCATCTTGATTCATTTAATAAAATCCTGGAAGATTTGCAATGTTTGGAAGTAATGATCAGAGATGAAGATAAGGCTCTGTTGGTGTTGAAATCTCTACCGGAGAGTTATGATCACCTTACTACAACGTTGCTGTATGGTAAAGATGAGGTGGAATTTGTTGATGTTTCAAATGCTTTAGTTAACAATGAGTACAGGTGGAAGGACAAATATGACCATTAGGATTCCTCATCATAGGGATTGATGACAATTAGAGGAAGGTCGTCTGATAGGAAATTCGGAAGATTCAAAAGAGATGAATCTCGATCGATGTCAAAAGGTGAGTCCAGCTTTAGACGTTCAGCAAAAGATGAGTGTGCCTACTGTCATGAAAAGGGGCATTGGAAGAAGGATTGTCCCAAAATTGGGGAATCGAAGGCAAATGTTGTACAGAGAACCTAGAATGTTAAAGATGTTGAAGATACTATCCTCGTTTGCTTGATGATCAACCATTCAGAAGGTTGGATTATTGATTCAGGTTGTTCATTCCATATGTGCAGGAATCGAGATTGGTTTTCAAACCTCGATGAGTCAGATGAAGGTGCGGTGCTTATGGACAATAACCACCCTTGCCATACGAGAGGTATTGGAACAATACGGTTGAAGATTCATGATGGTACAACTCGATGCCTTACAGATGTGAGATATGTACCAGAATTGGAGAAGAACATCATATCGCTTGGAGTTTTGGAGAATCTTGGTTACCAGATAACTATTGAAGATGGATTCATGAAAATTATCCGTGGTGCACTCCTTGCGATGAAAGGTATTAAAAAAGGTACTTTTTATTTTTTGAATGCTGAGACAATTACTGGTGGAGCAGTGACATCTGATAAGATTATCACCACTGGTAGAACACGAAGGATTATACGAAGACCTTCCAGGTATGGAAAATCGGTTAGCTTTGCTCTTTTTTTAGTTGAAGGTGGTGTTCCAGATTGCTATTGAGATGTTTTTGATAGCAAATAAATCAACTAGTGGAGGTCTATTATGGAAGATGTGAATTCACTGCATCAGAATATGATATGGGATCTTGTTCCTCCTCTGAAGGACAAGAAAGCTGACACAGGGACCAAGTTCCAACATAGTTTGGAATTGATCAATATGACTCAAATTTGAGATGCCTACGGGCATCGGGAAGGCAGTAGCAGGCAGAAATATTTGTTTTCAACAGAAACATGAAAATTTGTTTCAATTATATGATGTTTTGTTTGAGCGACAATATGGTGATGTTTTTCGTCAAGGTGGATATTGTTGGGTTTTTCTTTTTTGACACAAAAATATCACCTCCACTGCTTTTCAGTGGATGGTGGGTGACCACCATAGAAGACCAGCCGCCAGAGGAGACCTGGTGCAGTTGTTTGGTGCCACCTGTTGATGACCTGTAGAGGGTGGTGCCGCCGAAGATGACTCACTGCAGCAGTTGGTGGCTGTCCGGAGAAAAATTTAAGAGGCCATTTGAATTTGCTCCTCCCCCCGCTGCTATATATATATGTGGGCGGTTGTTGAGTGAGACATGAGAGATAAGGGGAATTTGTAACCTGTGTATTCCCGTTTGAATAATATTATCTGCTGCCTTCCCCATGGACGTAGGTCATCTTACCGAACCACGTAAATTCCACGTCCCTTTGATGCTTTGATTTTCTCAGCTTTGTGTGTGAATTTGAGAGGGTGAGCGGTTCCACCCCAACACCCCACAATCCAATAAGAGTGCTCATGAAGAACCTGGATTTGAGGAGTAACAAGGGGAAAATGGAGGTTGAGCTTCTCGTCAAGTCACCCGTAACACCATTATGTTTTTCTTTCATGTGTTTCCCCCAAAGGGTATGCTCCTCCATGAATTCCCAGGTGAACTTGGCATGCATGCAGTACAAAGTTTCATTGATATTTTTTACATTAATACCTCCCTCACTTGCAGGTTTGGCCAACTACTCCCAGGAGGCCCAATGATGATTGCCTTCAGATTTAACACCCCATAAAAAAGAGGCAAGGATTCTGTAAATGTTTTACATAACACACTTAGGGACCCTTATGGAAGAGATCACATGAACTGGAATAGAGGAGAGAATGCTGTTGATGAGAGTTATTCTTCCACTGAATGAGATTCTTCTCACAATCTGATCAAAGTGATGGTTTTTAGCCTCCTTGGGGAGATGGGGGCACCCAGATAATCCATCAAGAAGTGTCTGATTTGAATAACCAATCTATTTTTGATAGATCTTGTACGACTGTCTGAGCATTTTATAGATATAAAAATACTAATCTTTGAGTCGTTGATCAATTGGAAGCTCTATTTGTTATAATCTTCAAGTACTTTAAGTATGACATTGATTATTCTCTTGCTGTAATTTAAGAATAAAATTGTATCATCTGCATACATAAGATGGTATATGCAGTTATGATGCATCCAACATCTATAGGGGATAATTAATGATGCCTCTCATGATGCATCTATTAATTAGGAAACTAAGTACATACTACATGAGAATAAATATATAAGGGGAAAGTGGGTCTCCCTGCCTAAGGCCTCACACATATTTGAAGAAACCATGAAATTTTGCACATAAGGATACAGAGAACCAGGAAGAGATAAAGCATCTGAAAATGATATCCAAAGTCTAGGAGGAGAAGGCCATACAGGTAAGAACTTTTAGAATGAATCTCCATTCAACTCGATCATAAGATTTATCCATATCTAGTTTAATCACCATATTCAAGCCGTGAGTTTTGTAGTTGATGTCACTGATCAGATACTATGCCAAAGAAATCTCACCTTGAATCAGCCTGCCTTTAATAAACCCATGCTAATCAAGATAAATGCATAGAGATAAGTGAGTAGTAAGCCAGCTATTAATGACACTGGCTAAAACTTTGTATATGAAGTTGCAAAAGCTTATTGGTCTATAATAGAGGATGAACATGGGGTATTTAGATTTAGGAATGAGAATTAAGGAAGTGGAACTGATAATGCGAGGAAGATCCCCACTATTAAAGAATCTTGGATAGCCTTCACTAAATCAGAACCCACCAAACTCCTAACTCTCTAAAGAAAGACCCTGGGAATCCATCAAGACTCAGGACACTCTCTGGATTTAGTCCTCTCATCTCCTTATACACCTATTTCTCATTTTGAATGTTTTCAAAAAAAAAAAACATTGTCCTCATTGGAGACTAAGTGAGGAGTGACACTCAAGATCTCTTCATAGCCACCTAGGAACCCATCAGACATGTGAGGATTAGGATCATCAAGAAGCTCTTTAAAATGTGAAAAGGATAAAGAGCCAACCAAATTTGTGTTTTCAGTGTATGATCCATCCTCATGAATGATGTTGGGACTTGAATAAAGATGATTTTATTTAATGTAAGCTTGGAAATATAATTTATTGTGATCACCCTCATGAAGCCATTTCATTCTAGCTTGCTCGCAGGCCAGCTGTTCATGTCTGAGAATCATATCCACAAGAATCTTCTTCTTATTAGATAGCTCACCAAAGACATGATCATCCCAGTTGTCTTCCAGGAAGGATTTAAGGTAGTCAATATCTGATTTGATCACATCCATATCACGGAAGTGTGAAGGTTGCCTACTGATCTAGGCCTTGGAAAGGCTATGAGGTTCAAGGGGATATAGCCATTTTAAATGGTAGAAAAATCAGATATTATTTTAGCCAAAGGTACCATAGTTGTGGTTGAAGTCACCACACTTTGGTGGATGCCCGTTATCCCTTATCTATAAATAAGGGCTGGGTCTTCCTTGGTTTAACTTTTATTTTCTCACTTTGAACCCTAACTTATCCCATACCCTCTTAGTGCTCCTCATTCATTTCTCTTGAGGGTTTAAACCACTTGGTTTGTCAGGTTCAAACTCTCTTTATTCTAGGTACTCTCTTCTCTTATTATTTTATCCTTATATGTCATATTTCATTTTAGATAGTTTCTATAGCAATGTTTCTTTGGTTTTGGTTGATTTTTGAGTATGGCCTAATGGTGGTTTACCACAACCATATTTCAGTATGGTTTTCACTGAGTCTAGAGGTGATTAATTACTTGTTCCTTTGTTCTTGTATAGTTTTTCCTTGAAGCGCTATATTGAGGCAAGGGATTCCTAACTAATCCTTACTTTATGTTTTAATGTGGGAGTATCATACCTAATATTCTTTGAGTAAGTTATGTAATCAAACTAATTAAGATAATAATTCAAAAATTAAGAGTGGAAATATATTGGAGGGGTGTTGTGATTCTCATGTATTTATGTTATGTTTTGATGATGCATCATGATATTTTATAGATAGTGTGATTTATACTTGATGTGATTGTTGTTGTTATCTAGAATATTTTACATGCTGAAATTGGTTAAATAACATAAATCTAGAAGATAAAGTGAATAGTGAATGAGGCATGTGGATGAAGTTTATCGTTCATTATTAAAACCATTGAATATGAAAGGATTTGTTTCCATTGGATGATTGTAGTTTCTATTTATAGATTCCTTATCTATTGAAATCTACTCATAATAAATTAGTTAATTCAAGTCGATAAAGGAAATCAATGTTTGATATAATTACATGTTTGGGGTTGTTATAAGACCAACCGTGTTTTCTAATCTTGCATTCCTGTTGTTATAGCCTTTTTCCCTTGAATTTTCTATGTTTAAAACATGTTTCACTACCATGAATATACCGTAGGATGGTATATCCATTGTATTTTATTATTTTGATCCTTGGTATGATTGGAATATTAGGTGAGGGATGTGATGGTTCACCTTGGTTGTGGTAGTGGTTTGATGTGGATGAGGCTAGGATGGATGGCATAGCTTAAGAGTTGGTATTTTTTGTTTGATAGATTACTTTGTTGGGATTGTTGATAGGTTGGTTGGTATATTTTGAGAGTTGGGATTGCTTGTTTTTATTTTCGTTTGTTTCTTGGTTAGATGATGTGATTATTTCTTTCTTTATGTAATTTGTTTTTTTTACTTTAGGAATTTACTCCATTAGATGTGTTTGGTCGTGTCTTATAATACCTATAATTTGTAATGATAAATGAATTATAAATCACTCATGGGATTGGGTATTGACATTATTAATAATTAAATAAAAGGAAACCCTGGATTAGGTTGGAATGAGTGCTCTAAGAGCATGGGTTGGAAATCTAAAAATTGTAATGTTAAACTCAAAATATATTTTTATTTTTATGGTATGAAATAATTAAACCATAATTTAAGATTGGATTATAAATTAAAGGGTGATTATTGAATTACTAGATGAATAATGGTGATGAAATTGAATTCTTGTGTGCTCAGTTAAGAATTAAATTTTTAGTCCTAGAGATGGAAGTAGGGTTTTCATGAGGGACATTAGCTATATTTCAAGTATACTGGAGGATATTTTACCTTATAATGGTTGTGTATTATGCTATCATTATGCTCTATTATTTTATATGCTCTACCTACCGTATTTGTTGGAAAACCAATGCCCATTTTAGCCTTGGATTCTGGGTGTCTTCCCAATATATAGGATGCTGAGGATACATATATATGACTACTCTTCCACCCCTCTCTCTATTATAGATGTAACATAGTATATAGGCATATTTGGGCTATAATGGATTGAGGTATAGGGTATGTGCTCTTCCAAGTTATGACGACTCTCAGTTTTACTATACATACATGTGTGAATTGTAGTAGATTGAGGTTATAACATGTAAATGTATTCTGGTTATAGTGACTATGATTACTATAGGTTTACTCACTTATGGTAAAGTGGTTCAAGGTATAGTGAATGATAAATTGGCTATGAAATCTTTTAGACTTACTACTTGGTTGTGGATGTGATGGGCTACATGGGGTGTAGGATGAGATGATGATATAGCTGTGATATGGTTGTCCCAATGGGTAAGATAACTTATGAAGGGGATGGGAGAACTAAGATGTAAGAAGTTGGGGTGAGGGTGACCAGTTTAATGGCTAAGTGGTTTCTGGGTACCATTATTATGTATATGATTTTTATATAGAATTTTATACTTCTATGCATTACTTAGTGAGATAGTCTTGTTAAGAATGTGATATAGTTTTACCTACTTGGGAAATGAGTTGGTTTCCTCTATTTTTTTACTTTGATTTAGTATTATTCTTTTACATTTTCATGAGAGGTTTTAAGGAGGATCCCACTAAGTATACATGTATTCTCACCCCATATATATAAATATATTTTCAGGTCCACATGAGTTAGTTTGAGATCATTTTGGTGTTATCAACTCATAGTGGTTGTTAAGGAGATATTGGTATTTGTGTGTTACTTCCTAGGAATTATTATTATAATTACCATTTTCTTCTACTTTTTATTAAATTATATTGATGTATTAGGAATTTTATATTTATTTATGCTATGGAGTTGATTGTTGGATTTTTTTAAAGGTTGGGGCCGAAGCCTCAATTTATTATTTAAAGCAAATACCTCTTTAGACTGGGTAGAGGGTGACCCATTACATAGCCCAAAGGCCCAAGGCCAAGTGGTCTGAATAAAAGGCTTGAAAGCCCATTTTTTTGGCCCAAAGGACCCCTCGGTGAACATTACTGCTACAGTAATCACGCTGCTACAGTACAACAACTGCTATAGTGCCGCCGCTACAGTACTGCTACAGTACCCCCCCGGAAATTCGCCCATACCCAGATTTGATCTTGGGTCTTTTGGATGCCAAGCAGGAGCCTGTACCACTAGGGTACATGATCGTTGGCATGGAGTTGATTGTTGGATCTTATCTCTTGTAATGAAATTTATTTATTGAGGATAATTCCTCCCATTTATGAATTATATACCTTCATACCTAGTTTCCTTGAATATACCTTGCTTTTTTCCTTGAAATACTTTTAAATACATCTAGAAAATTTTTAAAGCCAGGCACCGAGACGGTGCACGATTCTGAGGCCCAGTGTGCCTAAAATTAATTTTATAAAAATATTAAATATATTTTATATCACATGTGCATTGTTTCTTAAATAAAATGAGATAAATCTTAAATGGAGAATCGTTTTAGAAATTTGTAACCTTGGTTGAATATGGAATGTGAGGTTTACCCTAGGCATGACATAAATTCAGTCAGTGTGGGGCATTCGGATAGGGTGACCATTGGTGAGTGCATTTAAATTAAACTAATTAATTAATTTAATTATTTAATTTAAATGACCTAATTTTATTTCCTCTATATAATCTTCATTATGTAAGATCACCAGGGTTATCCTTATAATCCTGGGATTTTTGAGAGTAGAGTCCTACCACCTCTCATTGGTGAATTGTGATCATATAAAAATGAGCCTCCAGATCTAGGTGAATTGAGGCGCTACGAATGCAATGAATTCTATCCTTCGTTGATGAGTTCATGCTTCATCGATGAATTATCCAAATCTAGGTAGGAATCACAATTTGTGTATTCTTACCCATTTTATTAAAATATTGATCATGATCATTTCCTTGTCTTTTATTTTCATTTTTTATAAACCTTTTCATGTGCCTACATACCAATTTTCAATTTCTTATTCAATATATTTCAATAATACCATGTTTATCACCCAAATATTCTCTAAGTTATATTCATTGGCCAATAATTCTTATCAAATGATTGTTACACCTTTGTTCTTGTGCCTTCCTCCTAATATTTCTTCAAATTCTTTTATGTTGGCTTACGGGGTCACAGTTCGACATTACCGAGTGGGATTGAGTATGATCGGACCACAAAATATATTGTAGATTCATGAATGGACAATGGAACAGGATGATTTATTGATGCAGGTGATGTTCCTCATAGATCTAGGATCTGTTATTAATTTGGCATCATTATTGGAAGAACAACTCACATCCAGTGGTGAACGAGTTTTTTGCAGGTGAATTGGAACCCCATTTTCCTATTAACGAACTGCAAGAAATGATGATCAGGGATGGGTTCTACTAGTTTTGGGTGATAAATAGGCAAGATCCATGGAAAAAGACATGAATCAGAAACACCAGAGTAGATATAGGATTTCTGTGAAATACCCAACTAGATGCCATGTAGTTTGAAGAACATACAATGTGTAGGGCCTTGGATACAATGGATAGGATTTCCAAGTGAGTTAAATATCACACTCCATGTGGGCCCCCCACATTCCATGTGACCCAGTTCTTGTGACCCAATGTGTAATCCCAGAGTACATGGATACAAGCATGGCCATACACATGGTCAGTGTACATGGACACAACTAAAGGACACAACCGGACTATATGACCAGGTACACAGACACGACTAGGGTACATAGACACAACTAGGAGATTTTCTAGGACCCTATGTGGTTGAGGCACACCATGTAGTCCCTTTACATGTTTTCTAGGGATACATGGGTAGTGATCCATGTACTTTAAGGGACATGTCTAGGAGCATGGGTAGGACCCCGAGTGGTTGAGGCGTATTGTGTAGCCCCTTTACACACCATGAAAGGATGCTTGGATAGTGAGCCATGTAATAGCAGTGACACAACCAAGAATCAGGGTAGGACACACACCATGTGGTTCCCCTTACACACCATGTACCCCTATTTCCTTTTTGAGGAAACCTATACCACCTGCATCTCCTTCGATTAGACTTAGATTTTTCCCCACAATTAGCCTATCTTGAGTGTTTTTCCACACAAAACACAATGGTGGCCCTCATAGTGTATTTTGAGATATGATGCAAGATGTTTTGTGTGAGATGACTCTTTAGGTGATGCTCGATGATGATAGTGGTTGAGAAAGATCATTAGAGAGATCAGAGTGGAACCCTCCTATGGTGTCAGGGCATGGGTCCTCTACCCTTTGAGTGACCCTCCAATAGTGATAGGGAATGGGTCATCTATAATATACTAGTGTGGAACCCTCCTGCTGGGTAGGGAATGTGTCCTATATATTCTATCAGAGTGGAACCTTCCCGTGGTATCAGGTCATGGGTACTCAACCACTAGAGTGGCACCCTCCTATTAGGTAGGGAATGGGTCCTCTATCTTCTATCCCAGTGGAAGCTTCATGCGATATCAAGGCATGGGTCCTCAAACAATAGAGTGGTACCCTCTTAATGGGAAGGGCATGGGTACTCTATCTTCTATCCAATTGGAATCCTCCTATGGTATCGGGTCATTGGTCCTTGACCACTAGAGTGGCACCCTCCCACTAGGTAGGACATGGGTCCTCTATCTGCTATCCGAGCATCACCCTCCTATGGTATCAAGGAATGGGTCCTTGATCATTAGTGTGTAACCTTTTTGTTGGGAATGGTATAGGCCCTCTATTGACTATCAGAGTGGCACCCTCTTGAGGAGTCATAGCATGGGTCCTATATCTATTGAGTGGAGATCTCCTATTGTACCAGGGCATGGGTCCTCTACCTAGATATTGTTCCCCCTAGACTGTGTGACACAATGGTGAGGTGTGTATTGAATTGGATGTTTCTTTAGATAGACACAAGAGATGATGGGCATCATTTATGGAACTCTTGAAACTAATAAAACTCTTTATTGGGATGATCCGTGAGATTGAGATCTACTTTCCCTATCATTTGGGCTTATTTTTTTGAGAATATATATATATATATATATATATCTATGTTATTATATTTTGTTACTCTCTTTCTATGTATTGATATTTCTATTCCTATAATGTCTCGTATTTCTCCCCCTTCATATTTTGAGGAATCCTAATGAGTATGTTTATACTCACCCCTATATGGTCTTTTCTGACACATCTTATATCTTATGGAGATGACAGATAGGAAAACAGTGCTTACAAAAGAGAATATGGATACCTGGAGCATTAAACCACGTACGGTGGTTGGGGATTGGAGATTTGGAGCTAGGTTATCTTATTATTTTACTTTTTTAGTTTTTTTAGGTTGAGACATATTTCTAGTTGGGAATGTATTTTTACCTTTTATTTTTCAAATTATACAGTCATACACTTGTACTCCCTAGAGGTTTTACATGCTTGGTTTATTCTCTATATGTCGCATCTTTTATTTTTATTCCTTTTAAATTATGCATGAATATGGTAGGGTGTTTGAATATAGGTACATTAGGAAAATTCCTCCGATATTAGTTATTCCTTTTGGTGCTTGTCCCTATCCCCTGGCCTATAGAGACAAGATTTAGGTAGTTACAGATTGATCCCCATTTGGTCAGGCTGTGATAGATTTATATCAGATCAGTTCATTCCATAGGATGGTGTTTGGAGTTATCCCCTTATGAGGATTTGTTTGGGATGCATAGAAATGTTGTAAAAGTGTCTCAAGCATGGATTTCAGGCTATAGAACCCAGTATTGGTGTGGTGACCAACATATCCATTCACTTGGACTCTGACCACCTATTTGTCGATTCAGAATATCGATACATTAGTTGAAGGGATTAATGGTACACACATTGTATAGGATTGAGTCTTTTTATTTTTCTTCTTGAGTCATATCCCCATATATATATGCTCATTAGAACTTGGTACATATTGATTAAAATTTTAGGATTCCTCTACAACAAAATTCAACAAGGTTATTAATTTCAGATCATGAAAACAATATGATGAGTAATGAGGCCTCAGTTCAGAGTCCATCCTACAAGATAATTCCTCTAGGTGGATAGGTATCAACACCCTGAAATTTTTAGTAGTATATCATATCAAAAGAATAGGATGAGGATATGTGCTAGATTAGCGCACTATACAAGTTCTAGTGCCAGAGGCCGCTGAGGTTCCATAGTGAGCTAGATGCCCAGGTGGTGGAGGATTGGCTAGAGTTAGTGATCTGTGTATTTAGAATTATCCAAAAATCAACTGATTAGGTATTTTCACTAGAATCCATCCTTTTCCATGGAGTAGTTGGGAACTTGTGGAGTTTAGTTACATAAATGCATGATGAGTCGTCACTCTCATGGACCGACTTCTAGTAGCTATTTAATGAGGATTAATACCCCTCATGCTTCTAATCAGTTCATATTTAGAAGTTTTTGGACCCAAAATAGGGTGGGATGATAGTGGATGAGTATTCTGTGAGGTTCATAGACCTTACACGGTACTCCATCGACATGATTTAGATGGATAATTCTGAGCGTAAAAGTTTGAGTAGGGTTTCCACAGAGACATCCATACTAGTGTGGTACCCCTATGTATCCCCACCTATTCTAGGGTGTTGGATAGGGAACTGGTGATAGATAGTTTCCTGTCATAGGGACTCTAGGTAGCTAGAGCTGGATGGGGCCATCATAGGGTTGAGTCGTTTGCAGTAGCTAGCTGGCACCCGTCGAAAGGATATCGGTGCAGGATATATTCACAGGATCAGGATTGGGGACATAGTCAAGGACCAAGTAGATTATTGAGGCATTCCACATAGGGGTTATTCTATGCATGTGACGGGATAGGTTACATAGAATGTGATTTATCGACTAGACATACCGAGGAGTTAATGAAGATAGTAGAAAAACCGCCACGATAACATTGTGATCATGGATATCCTAGGTGAGGGAAGGGTGGCCCCTAGGGAAGAGGAGTTAGAAGATGAGTAGGTGAGGTTCTAAGAGGAGGATCTATGAGTGGTGGAAGATGTTATGAGATCCTTCCACCACACCCACCAGGAGGCCCATGATAGGCTCAGGGAGCTGACTGTTGGGGCCGTAGACAGTTGCAGGCTATGGATGTATATGATCTAGAATCACATGAGATGATTAGAGTCATGATATTAATTTATTAATCTATTTATTCAGTACTATTAGACACCTATATGAGTCATTCCTTTATCTCTTTACTCTTGGTGAGAGAGTTGGAGCTCCCAGTTGAGATGTTATCCCAACAAATTTACCTTGAGGTTTCTATGGGGGAGGCTTCTTCAAACTATTTTAAAAAGCATAAGTAAGAGTTATCTCTTGTTGGATAGAGTTTCTCATGTTAAATTCTGTTCATCATGATGAGACCTTATGAAATCATCTTGGGTATGGACTGGTTGTCCACGATCCGAGCACAGATTGAATATCATCTTATATGAGTCCAATGACTTTGTAATGATGGGATGAGATTCTCCTTTATGGGTGAGAGAGATATCATAGAAGGGTGAGAAGATTTTTTAAGAAAGATACTGATTCCCATAACCCATCAGCCGTTGAGTGTATCCCTTGATGAAATAGGCTCTTCAGGAATCTGGATTCCTTCACTCATGGAGTATTTTATGGATGTATTCCCTAAGTATGTTCTGGGACTACCTCCAAGGTATGCGATGGAGTTTTTTATTGACTTTCATCACAATATCACTCTAATATCTTCTGTTACATATCATATAGACCTTACCGAGCTTCAAAAGATGCATTTGAAATTGGAGGACCTTCTAGAGAAGGGTTTTATTAGACCTAGTGTGTCCCCCTGGGTATCTCCAGTATTGTTCATGAAAAAGGCAGATGGGAGATTTAGGCTTTGTATGGATTATAATTTCATAAACTAGGCCATGATAAAGAACAAGTACCCCTTACCTAATATTTATGACCTATTTGATCAACTGCGAGGTGCATGTTGGTTCTTGAAGATTGATATTAGGTCTAGCTACCACCAATTGAGAGTTTGTGAGGATGATGTTCTAAAACTAGAATTATGATTTATCTATTAAAAATATGAGTTCTTAGCGATGGATTTGGTGTGAAGAATTCCCCCAACATGCTTATGGATTTGATAAACCAAATCTAATAGTTTCACTTGTATTAATTTGTTGTTTTCTTCATCAACGACATACTCAAATACTCTGTTTCAGAGTAGGAGAATGCAGAGCACATGAGGATGGTCCTAGATTTTCTGTAGGGGCATTGGATTTATGGTAAGCTCTCTAAGTTTCAATTATAGACCCATGAGGTTCAATTTTTGGGGCATGTAATTTCTGAACATGGATTAGACATGGACCTAACAAAGATCAATGTAGTGATTTCTTGGGATCCACCCAAGAGTATGTCAGAGGTGTGGAGTTTTCTTAGCTTATAAGGGTACTATAGGAGGTTTTTGGAAGACTTGTCTAGGATTTCATTCCATTTGAATGAATAGACATGAAGATGGAATCCATTTACTTGGAATGAGTAGTGACAAAGATCCTTCGAGGAGTTAAGGCCTAGGATGATGAGTGCTCCTATTTTGAGACTACCAGAGGAGGGAATGAAATATGTAGTTTATTATGATTCCTTAGGAGATGGGATCAGATTTTTGTTGATGAAAATATAGGTATTTATCACATATGAGTAAAGGAAATTGAGACCTCATGAGCATAACTACATGACTCATGACCTAGAGCTGGCAATAGTAGTCTTCACTCTGAGAATGTAGAGGCCCTATACGGGAGACCCTACAGGTCAACCTTATGTTGGACTGAGGACAGTGAGGCATATGTTTTTGGGATAGAGATGGTATAGGAAGTGAAAGATAAGGTATAGGTCATATGTGAGTGGATAAGGATAATCTAGAGTATGTCAAAATATTACATAGATCGATTTCGTAGGCCCTTGGAGTTCGAGCAGGGAGACCACATTTTCCTGAGAGTCTCCTCATGATGAGGATTACAAATATTTGAATAGGGAGGTAATCTATCCCTGAGGTTCATTAGGCTGTTTGAGATCCTACATAGGGTTAGCATGGTTTTATATTTCCTTGACATAACCCCATAGTTGGATAGGGTTCACAATGTCTTCCATGTTTCATAATTGAGAAAATACCTACATGAGCCTAAACACAATATTGACTGGGGCGATATGGACATCAAGGATGAATCAAATTTTTCATAGCACCCAATGGAGATCGAGGATCATCAGGAGAGGATCCTACATGGATAGACCATCCCCTTGGTTGATGTATTGTGGAAACACTAGAGCATGCAGGAGAGCTCCTAGAAGCAGGACTTCTATATGTGAGATCAATATCCCAAAATTTTTGTTTAGTTTTTACTTTTTGAAGATTAAAATATTGAAGGAGGGAATAATGTGGAGACCCTATTTTTTCCTTATAAGACTTTGAAATATATACAGAAATATTTTCGGATCTAGACAAAAAGTTGGTTGGCATGGGGTGTTCAGATAGGGTGACCATTGGTGGGTGCGTTTAAATTAAATTAAATTAGTTAATTTAATTATTTAATTTAAATTAACTAATTATATTTCCTCTATATAAGAATCGTTATGTTAGATCTTTAGGTTTATCCATATAACCCTGAGATCAATTAGAGGAGATTTATACCACCTCTCGTTGGAGAATCGATATCAGATGACAATGAGCCTCCGAATCCAGGAGAATCAAGGCGTAGTGAATGAAATGAATTCTATCCTTAATTTGCGAGCATGTTCTTCATAAATGAATGGTCAAAATCAAGTTAGGACTCATAATTTTTGGATTATACCCCATTTTGTTAAAATATTGATCATGATCATTTCCTTATCTTTGATATGCATTTGTTATGAACCTTTGCATGCACATGGGTAATGTTTTTCAATTGGTTATTAAATCTATATCTTTTGTTCCATGTTTATCAACCAAATAATCCCTAATTTTTATTTGTTGGACAAGAACACTTGAAAAATTATTGTTTCACCTTTTTTCTTGTGCCTTCCACCCAATTTTTCTTCATATTCTTCGCTGTTGGACTATGGGGACATGGTTCGACATTACCGGGTGGGATCAAGCGCAATTGGACTCTCAGATATACAGAAAATTCACAAATGAAAAACATATCAGGATTATTCATGGATATAGGTGATGTTCCTCATAGATCTAGGATCTAATATTGAGATGGAAATGGTTTGGGAAGAACCACATGCATCCGGTGGTGAATGGGTTCATACGGGTGAATCGAAACCCCATTTTCTGACCAACAGAATGCTAGAAATGATGATCGAGAATGGGTTCTACTAGTTTTGGGTGATAAATAGGTGATATCCATAATGGAGGAGATAGATATGGAACACCATATAATATTTTAGATTTATGTGAAAAACTCAACCACATTTCATGTATTCTGAAGAACACACGGCATGTAGAGCCCTAACTACGGTGGCTAGGGTTTTTAGGTGAGTTAAATATTACACGCCATGTGGGGACCCCATATCCCATGTGACCCATTTCTCGTGACCTGACATCCAGGAGTACACAGACACAGGAACAACCAAGCACATAGTTAGTGTACACAAACATGGCTGGAGGACACAACCAGAGTACATGGCTAGGTACACGAACACAACCAGGGTATATAGACGTGAACAGGAGAACGAGCATGACTCAAAGTGGATGATGAATGTAATTTAGTACCTTTAAAAGCTATGTAGGTATACATGGTAAGTGAGATATGTACCATTAGGGACATGACCACACAACAGGGTGGGACCAAACACCTTGTGTGTCCCCTTATGCCGTGTACCCCTACTTCCTTTCTGAGGAAACTTCTACCTCTCATATATTATTTTCTTGGAATTTTATTTTTTCTAGAAAGTATCCTATACGAAGTGTTTTAAAATTTATAATATGATGGTTTAATTCATAGTGAATTCTTAAAAATGATACGAGATGTTCTGAGTGTGACACTTCTATAGGCGACACTCGATGAGGGTAATGATAAGGTAGAATCATCAAAGAGATCAGAGTGGAACCCTCCTGCAGTGTTAGGGCATGGGTCCTATACCCTTTTAGTTTCACCCTCATGTAATGATAGGGCATGTGTCATCTATCATCTATAATAGTGGAACCCTCCTATTGGGTAGGTCATGGGTCCTCTATTTGCTATCCGAGTGGCACCCTCCTGTGGTATCAGTGAATGGGTCCACACCCACTAGAGTGGAACCCTTCTACTGGGAAGGGCATGAGTTGCCTATATTCTATCTAAGTAGCACCCTCCTGGGGTATCTATACATGGGTCCTCAACCAATATAGTGGAAACCTCATGTTGGGTAGAGAATGGGTCCTCTATCTCCTATCCAAGTGGAACCCTCTTACGATATCAAGGCATGGGTCTTTGACCACTAGAGTGGCACCCTCTCATTAGGCAGGTCATGGGTCCTCTATCTGCTATCCAAGTGGAACCCTCCTTCAGTATCAGGGAATGGGTCCTTGACTAATAAAGTGTAACCCTCCTACTATGTAGGGTATGATTCCTCTATCGACTATTAGAGTGGCACCCTCATATGGAGTTAGAGTATGAGTTTTCTATCTATTGAGTGGAACCCTCCTGTTATACTAGGTCATAAGTACTATACTTATAGATTTTGTCCCCTTGACTGTATGATACAAAGGTGGGGTGTGGATTGACTTGTATGTTTCATTGGAAAAATGAGTTGGATGTTGGGAATCATTGACGGACCTCTTGCAACCAATGACACTCTTTCCTGGGTTGGGCTATGAGATGGAGATCCCTTTTCTATCTTGTTTGGGATTCTTTTGTTGATCAAACACACACACACACATATCTGTATCCATATTGTTGTATTTTTTTACTCTATTTCTATGGGTTGAGCTATTTATTCCTATTGTGTCTCTTACTTCTCCCTCTTCAACTTTTAGGGGATCCTACTAAGTATGTTTATACTCACCCCTATATGGGATTCTCCTACACATGTCATGTCTTATGTAGATGAAAGATAAGTTGGTGTAAATTACAAAGGTGAATAGGGATACTTGGTTCATTATAACACATATGATGGTCGGGGCTTGGAGAT
The DNA here is from genome assembly GCA_963277665.1 of Viscum album. NCBI lineage: Eukaryota > Viridiplantae > Streptophyta > Magnoliopsida > Santalales > Viscaceae > Viscum > Viscum album. The sequence continues at coordinate 1,390,028,599 of OY728120.1, forward strand.
TTTTAGCCGATATTTATTAGTATTTTACTTTTCCAATTATTTTAGGTTGGGACATTTTTTGGTTGGGTGTTTATTTTTCACTTTTTACTTTCCATATTACACTATCATACACTTGTAACCCCTATAGGTTTTACATGCATGGTTTATTATCTAGATGTTTCATATTTTATTATCATTAATCTTCACTTCTTCATGGAGATAGCTAGGTGTGTGTGTATATGTACACTAGGCAGAGGCCTCCCATATTAGTTATTACTTTCGGCACTTGTTGCTAGCCCCCTAGACTTTGGAGGCAGGCTTGGGGTAGTTGCATCTCGAGCCCCATTAGGTTGGTTCATGACATGCCTACCCATGGAATATTGGAGGAATACTTTAGGGGTCACTCCCATCTTCACAGTCGGCCTAGGAGGGGTATTATTAGAGGTGGGGTTGTGACAGGTTTAGTGAAAACATTAATGAAATGTACATAATAAATATATTTTTAATTCCATTTACTAAAATTGATATGAAAACTATTTACTATGTCAATAATTATAATAACTAGTGTGGTAAACTCTAACTAATATTCATATTTTTTATCATTTACCATGTTAGTTTTTTTACACAATTGATGTGGTAAACCATCTTCCTCATTAGTTATTTTATACAACTGATTTGGAAAGTATAAAAAACTATTTAATTCAGGAATTTATTTTTCACATCAATTATTGATACAATTGATATTAAAAATCATTTATGATATTGATTATTTGAATAATCTATGTGATAAATGACTTTTCAAATCGATTATTTAAATATCCAATGTAAAAAATAATACTTAAAAAAAATATTTTTAGGAACTAATATAAAACCTCACACATTTTTTCCAAAAAAACCACCAATATGGTTGTTAGAAAATAGTTATTGTGATAAACTTAGAGAGGGGATATGGTGAATTAGGGTGCAACACTCTTATTTAATTTTAATAACTTTTATCACTTAAACCTCACCACCTATTTGAATCTTGACCCACTTATCACTACTATAAAAACTATCATCACTAGCCCCCACTATAACCCCTTATGAGATAACATTAAAGATGATAGTGACCCCAAAACCCATCTCCAATAGGCCATGAGTTATTTACTATAACCTAGCATATAAAACATACATATGAGATACATTACCCCCATAAATCCTAAGAACATAAATTGAAAAATCACCAACCAACTCCATAGAATATAAAATAAAATCAATCCCACAATGCTTGTAATGTCATACATAAACAAAGGTCTTAAAAATAAAATACCAAAGATAAATTCCTATAGAAATGAATCCACAACACCAATGATCACCATGACCTAGTAAGACCTATCCTGATCATAAAAACCCCCTATTTTTAAAAAATATAATATATATAGAAAGGGAGAGAGTATATAATTATACTTAGTAGGATTCTCCCCAAACTCTCTTGTGAAAATTCTGAAGAATCATACTCAAGATTCCATGAATAAATAACAAAACAAACTAATTACCCAAACTAGGTCATATACCACCCAACCTCACTAATACTCATTCAATAAATATATATAAAAATATAGTAATATAATTTTAAAAGAATATATTAGAAGGTACCCCACAACCACTTTACCACCAAACTAGTTTTCCTCATGCCTCAATAGGTCAAGTATTGATGCTCCTATACCTTCCATATGCACATAACTACATAACCTCATAATCACCACGACTACATATCCATAACCAAATCATAACCAAATACACATACCACATCACCACATATCCAAAATGTCACCAAAACCTCTTTAACACAAGGTATGTAATCATGAAGGACATCATGCTTGTTCCCTCCTCATTTTTTACCCCCTACTATATATCCACATCATAACCACATCATTATCTCAACATATTGTAATATCAATCCATTACATCCTGTACTATTTTTGGATAAGAGAGTTGGAAAAGGGGGTAGTCAACCATCTATATAACCTCCATCCTAGATGTTGAGTAAAACACCCAGAACCAAAAAACGCATATGGTTTTCGATAAGGTTACCCTACTCAAGAAATTTTGAAAAATAAATAACATAAATAACATAAAATACAAACAATATATATATATATATATATCAACACACAAACCCAACCTAGGTTCAAAATTATAATCTACAAAATTCACTTCCATATTCCACCACACATCAACCACAATATAAATTCTCATTCTATCACCTCATTACTATTATATATTTATTAGTTACCAGACATATTATATTCCTAACTCCACATTTAGTTTCATCCAATATCTCATTATTACCACATTATTTAATTTAATCATTCATTCATCAATTATTTATCACTTTATCAATTTACCATAAATTCATTTATTAATTATATTACTTTGTTCACATCATCAAATCCTATTCAAATATTTAATTCTATTTATTCCAAAAACATTCCATATTCTAGGAAAATAAAACACATTTCTGCATAAAACTCTCCACATCACCGTAAAAACGTAGCTACACAACCATCCCATCCTTTTCTACCACAATAATCTAACAACACAAGACCCCACCAAACCTCCACATAAATAATAATAATAAAATAATGACACATCATCCCCACAATATATAACAAAATAATCAATTTAAGTAATAATATTTCTGAAATTTCCATTCTTCCTTTTTTTTCATTACAATTTTAAAGTTATTTATCAATTTCAACATGATTGACACACCAACATTAAGGAAAACCACAAAAAAACACCAAGATAAATTCAGTCAGCAACACTCAATAATTAATTTGGCAATAATAAGGAAAATAGATAGTGTTCTCAATGATATCACCATCCATTTTGTTTCATATAATTTTTATCTGTTTATTATATTAATTAGGTCAATATCAACTCTTTACCTAATGAAAACCAAATTATACTAATTCCATAATTACATAGTAAATAAATAGGAGAAATTTTAAATCCCCTACCTCAATTGAAGCTTCAACAATCCCTATATAAGAAAAATAATAGGACTCAACTGAAGCTTCAACAATCCGCATATAAGAAAAATAAGAGGAATGATGACTAAACACCATCAAACATGTCTGAACCTCACATAAAACTTTTACAAAAAAATTACCCCATTAAATCCTCGACCAAAATATGACCAAACTAAAGAAATACCACTACCACAACTTTTGAGAAGAGTAGAAATAAATAAAATAGAAAGATAATCAAACCTAAAATAATAAGATATTGATCACACAAATCCAAGGATCAAGGGTATATAAAGGAATACTAAAGAGAACCCAATATGATCCATGAGATGGATAGGGTTAAAATAAAGCTAGAGGAATTAAAGAGAATCCAAGAAGAAACTCAAATTTATATTAAACATTTAGAAAAATTAGATCATAGTGAAACATGGTATTTCATGGTGCAACAAGGACCCAATCTAATAATCATATTGTGATATCTTAAATTCCCAGGTTTAAAACTATTTAAAAAGTAGTATAAACAATGTGGGTCACAAAATAGTGGGGAATGACATGTTGTGATGATTGAATACCAAAAAATCATGGTGAAACCCTCATAATTCTACCTTAAACTCGATCAACTCTAGATAAGGACCATGGCACAGTTCCAATCACCACGCTGCAATGGTAATCATGTAAAATTAAACCAAAAGAACAATCTGACTCTATAATACACAATGAAAAACACCATGTAACAACTCTAGTTTTTGTGATTGAATTTTTTTTAATATTTTAAATAATAGTTTCAAAGCTATTCATGGATATAGTGTGAAGTTTAAACCATCTTAAATCCCTGATATTGATATATTAAAAATATTAAATATACTACCTCATGTGTGAACATAATTTTTTAAATAATGAATTTTTGACCAAATAAATCCTCAAATGGGGAAACCAAGACTGCCATTGAATCTAGAATTTGGGTTTTACCCTAGGTTCAACATAATTTTCATTTGAATTAGGTGTTATAGTGGTGCGCAGTCACATGATAATTAAATAGGTGATTAAATTAATTAATCAATTAATTAATTATCTATTTAATTACACAACCCTATCTAATTCCTTTATAAAATCCTTTATTTATAATATCTAGGGTTATACACATAACCCTCAAGATTGTAGAGGATCTATTTGTGGTGAGAGCATTGGTGGATGGATTCAGGATCAAGGGTCAATGATGAACACATTGGTTTCATCAACAATGATGCTTGTAGGGATGTTATTTGGAAGTTATAGATCATTTAATCAAGGTAGGGATTTTTTTTTATATTTACCCCATTTATTATTATTTTTATAACATGGATAAATTCTCCTTAATATGGATTCAATTTTGCATCTTTCATGGACCTATTAATTTACTCTTTCCTAAAATTTGGAATTTGGAATTTATTTGACTGTGGATATTGTGATTTCTCCCTTAGTTCTTAAAATTTTCACCATAAAAATTGAAAAATCCACGAATAGTTATCATTGATTCTAACTTTTTTCGTTTATGGTTTCCCCCCTCTATTATTCATGCATTCAGAACTAATATTTGATTTAGCAGATGATTCAACCATTCCCACAGACCAATTCATTGGGTGATCTATTATTAGTTTTGTGGATCATTTTTGTGAGTTCAACATCAAGAATTATGATATGGTGGATGATAATTTTCTGTGATGAGAATTTGAGGATTGAATGGGGATGACTATTTCAAGATATGAGGTGTACATGAAATGCGTAAAGGATACAATGATCAATTTCCAAGCCAATGGTGGTAAAAAACTTATATCCAATGGTGTTATGATCACAAGAAATGCATTTGGTGGATAATACTGGCATGTATTATGGTGAAATAATAGGAAACCATGAGGATTACAGAGACACACTGAATCTATGAAGTTTTTGGAGGAAATCCAACTACATGATGTCTTGTTCATAAGAACACATGTCATGTGTCTTTTTGATGTGGTACTAAGGTTTATTAATAGAGTTAAATATCACAAGATATATGGTGGACCCACACACCGTATGACCCTTTTATAAACATATAAACCTATAATATGAGTACATGTTTAGTAACCCATGTGATCTCACACACCATGTGAGTTGTGTTACAAGTCATCTACCCACTGTGGTATATGACTCAAGAAGATGATATACACACTGAGTAATTCTATGGGATCTAAATTCCGTGTACCCTGGGGGAACTCTATGTACTTTTTCCAATACCACCTAGATCCTTTATTTTCCTTGTTTGGGTTTGAAATTGTGAATGTGAGAATTTTATTCTAGGCACAATGATGTTAGAATCCTTTTATTTCCTTAGATAGGGTCAGTTATCCCGACTTACTAGATAGTATGCATGATCCCCACTTCGTGGGTTAGTTATAGACAGGGTCAGGTATCCCCCATAGGGCCTGGGTTGTGATCCCATATTCCCATTCTCTAGGTAGTGCTAGGTATTTCATATCCTTCACTTGTTCATGTGATCCACCACCTATAGGACAATACAGATAGGGTCAAGTATTTTCCTGTGGTCTAGGGCGCGATCCTCTATCCATGAGTTCCAATGAGGTGTGTTTTCCCTTTAGGAATTTCTTGATAGGCATTGAGGATTTATATCTTGATAGTATGGGTTAATGGATCCATTTAATAAATACCATTTATTTGGATGACTGTGAGGTCTAAGCCCTTACTGGGTGACTTGAGTCCTTCCATGAGCATATCTAGGCTCTTTTTCCCTTACCCTATTGATTATGGTTTTATCCAAATCTCTTTTAATTCTTTAATCCTTATTGATTTAAGTGTTTCCTACCAAGTATGTATATACTCACCCCTATATGTGTTTTTCACACATGTTATATGTCTTATGTAGATGATAGTATGTTTGATAGAGATCTAGGAGGATGCAAAGAGAGTGGTTCATAGTGTGCTTGGTGGCCATGATAGTTAGACTATGGTTAGAATTTAGTGGTAACACATGAGGATAATATTCTTTAAGTTTTCAGGTTGGATATTTTTTTCATGATTTTTGGGCTTGTATTTTTTACCCATCTTATCTTGACTATGTATTATTATACTCTATAATATGGTTAGAGTTTATACATGCATTTAATATTCTAGTTGTTTTTGTTTTACATTACTCTGATATGTATGGAGATGCGTGTGAGTGTGTATAGGTATATTAGGCTAAGTCCTCCCATGTGTGTGATATTCCTACTTAGTGCTAGTCACCATAACCTAGCCTATTAGAGGTAGGATTGGGGTGTAACTCTTAGATTACCATTGGATAGATAGGATTTTATGGGATAGGTTATGTCAGAGTGGTATTAGAGATTAGGCTATCCTAGGATAGAGTTTGGAGATAGAATAATTGTGAAAATTACTTTAGGATTTATGGAAATAGTATTAAAGTATATCGAGTCTAGTTCATAGTATTGGGACCCTAGTGTTAGTGAAATAGAAAATATATCCATTCACCAGGACTCTGATAACCTACTGGTTGACTCGGTATACTTGGACACCAGTTTTAGGGAAAATAATAGAACATGCATCATATAGGAATGGGTTTCTGGTTTCCATATCCTTCAAGAGTTAGCTTCCTAGATATTATCATTTGATCATGGAATGTTTTTACCATTGTTGGATGCCTCTATGTGTACATACAATTAGTATTCCATGATATAATCATGATGATGACCAACTTAGTGATGCAACCTCAGTTCAAGGGCTTGTTCATGAGATGTTTCCTCCAGGTGAAAAATAAGAAGTACTTATACTCATATATCAGTGAGAAGAATTAAATTTAGTAGTTTAGGTGGATGATCCACATTATATTGAATATAAATTAGTTCCTATGGTATAATATAATGACGTACATGGGATAAATGCACTGCATGAGCTTCACAGATAGAGTCCACCTTATAAAAAACCTACTCTTTATTTCACATTAATACTTGATTTATTAAATAATACTACACTTAATAAAACCCAAAAGATAAATAAGTCTAGTGTATTTGGGAATTATGTACATTACATAACAACTTATAACATGGGATACAAAACATTGTTTAACACTTCCTTGACATGATCATAATATTCCAACAAACTTAAAACTGCTTGGGATAACCTGGGGGCATACATAAGAAAGGGGTGAGATATAAATCTCAGTAAGGTAATAAACATGGAATAAGTGATACATGTTATAAAATTGGAATATAAATGAGGAATAAATGGAACATTAATAATAAGACATGATATAACATTATAATCATAACATGGGAAATGTGGCAACACTTTAAAACACTGAATCATGAATATAGTTCAAGGATAAAATGCAGAGACATCATATTGGATAGAGTACCATAAATAAATCAGGTAAAACCTTATTATAACATGAGGTATCATGATACTAAACTTTACCCAATGCATTAGAGTGCTATCTGGGCGCACCCATCATAATCATTTCATTTTAATGCTTAAGTGTGCCACATAGATCATACGACATGGATTCATTCATCATCATAATTTATTCCATGAAAAATGAATTTGGATTGAATAAATGTAAGTCCCAAATAAATAAGTATATGTTAATAAATGTGAATACCCTTGATAGAATAATGGGTATGGTATTCACTACACAGTTGTTTTGGCATGAAAAATCATGGTAAAATTTCTATAGCATAACGATGTCACTTAAAGATTCATAAAAATGGGTTGATGAGAGATAAAAGGGTATATAATCACATATAAATAAAATGGTAATTAATTGGGAAATATAAAATAATATCACAACATTATAAATTTGTAAATATAATTCATAAGTTAATGAAGAAACATGAATAAAGAAAATAATCCTAACTATATTTCAGCATGGTAACATGTGTATATAAAGGATCATGTGAGGATTAATGAGAGTGAAATGAAGATATAATAATTTATACATTAATTTTAAATTAAGGGGAATATTTAATAACATATCACAACAAAATAAAATGGAATTTAATAGACATAATATAAAAGGAGTTCTTGGATGGAAATTAGAAGAGAGAAATACCTTACAGAATTTCAGAATAGTAATGACTTAGGTGAAGGTAAAAATTAGAGAGAATAAATGATCCATAATTAAAATAACATCAATTTTATAGTAAGTTAATTATTATAAATTAATTAAAATATAACCATTTGAAATTACAAGAACTAATTTCAAAAAAGTTTCTTGAATTTGAAAGGAGGAGAGGAAGGTGAGGATCCCTTACTTGAATGTGTGACTCAAAAGGCTCAGTAAGGACTTATTGAGAGATTGGGGGAGACTTGGTAGGACTTTATAGAGTATAAGGAAGATTAAGGATGTTATCCAAGGAGTTTTAGTGAAGATAAATGGGAGATTGGGTGGTTTTATATAGGAAAGGAGGGAGATTTCTTTATTATTTAGGTTTTGGACTCTACATAATAAAATATGAAAAAACACAAACCATCCAATGGTTTTTGCCTATGTATTATAAAAAATGGGAGTGTTTTACATTATTTTATAAGTACAAGGGCCGAAATTATTAAAATATTACCATTGGTGATGTGTAGATGAGTCACACTCTTAAAGAAATGATTTTAAAACCTCAAAATATATTATAAGTCTTGGAGGATTCATAATGGATTTAAAAAATAAATAAAATAAACTTAAAATAAAATTATTTTAAATTGAAATCATATATTTGGTCGTATATCCTATTTATATTATTTATTATATCAATTTTGGGTCATTTTTATGTCATAATACACAAAGTATATTTATATAGTATTTAATTTTTTACCCAAAAATTCGACTATCTCAGAAAATTATGAAAAAATCACCATTGGATAATTTTGAAATTATAATTCAAAAAATAATATTAATTTTATATAAATAATTTTATAAATATTCAAATTCACTATTTTAAAAAAATAACCGACATTTATTGAAAATGATGGAATTTTGATAAATAACGGTTTTTGAACCCTTATAAAAATTAAATTTGACTCTATAAAAATTATATGATAATTTATATTTGATAAAAGTTATTTAATAATAATATTTTATTAAAATAATATTTATTTAAAATATCAATTAATTCATCAAAATATATTTCTTAATTTAATTTTAATATTAACTAAAAATACTATTTGTGTTTTATTAAATCAAAATTAAAATCATTTATAAAGTAACAATAATAGGATGGAAATATATTAATTATTCTATAAAAAATAATATACATAATAATATTGATAGGGTATTGTTACATATCCCTTTAATATACCAGTAAATTCGCTAAGCGTAAGGTGTGCGATGGTGGGACTTTCATGGGGTGGTTCAATGAACATGGTTTGGGCCGTGATCTTGATGAGCTTTAGTTTCTACCATAAACAGTTTTTCACATGATTAAGTTATTTTATATCAGCTTGGAATTGGTCAAGGGAAAAGAAAATAAATACTATCTCCCTTAGAAGCTCCCATAAATGGGCTTCATAGGGTAAAATCCTACTAGTTGAGGTCGTCACTTCCTTTGTCTGTGAAAATTGGATTTGTTTAAAACCTATATTTATACTAATCATATGATCACTGTTCAACAACTATATTATCAATGGTATTGATACATAATGGTATTTTAAATATAATGAGAATAATAATATAAAATAAGTTCATGTGTTTTCTATAACCATATTATATAATAATCCATTTAATAAAAATTCAAGGGGAATTTTATTTATAATAGTTTGGGTCGTTACACACCTAGGTTTTGGGGAGAGTTGGACCCATAGGTAGTAGAGGTATGAGTTGAGTTTATGGTGAAATTATTCCATCTTTTTTGGAGACATTTTGACCAGATGGTGGTACTTATGGCTAGTGTTCTCCCTATCGTGATAAAACATTGCTAGATCCTGGTGATTTAGATGCATTATGAGATGACTTATCCTTGTACCGAGTTAGAGTGAATCTTATAGGAGGAGTCTTTTAGAGTGTCTTTATGATTAATGTGAAAACAAGAGAATATTAAGTTGTAGTAGGGGATTATTTCCATGCCTAATTATGCATTGAGCTTTACTATCATCACATGATACAATCCTAACATGGTTTATGATGGGAAATTCCAAGAACATATGTTAAATATGGGGATTCATAGAGATATTCAAGATGGAGTGGTGCCTCTTTGAATCCTCACCTATACTAGGGTACTAGAGCTTTCATTTGTGGTAAAGTTATTTTTTCCATTCATCCAAAGTTATTAGGAGCTAGTAGTGGTCACACATAATCAGAGAACTCAATAGTAGGAAGACAATGGTGGAATTTGGGTCCCAGACGCTTGATATACTATCAAGTGCAGTCTCAGACCATAAAATCAATAGATCAAGGCTCAAAGAGAGTATATATTCAACTAAAATATAGTAGTTTCTTTTCTTGTGATGACCAGGGTCATTTTTCATGAGACTTACTGACCCATCATGTAGTAAAGGGAGGAAATGAAGTAGATAAAACTCCATGTTTGAGGCAGTGACATGACTAGGGACTTCTTGGGGGAAGTTAGGGAGATCCTGAAAGAGGAATTTATGGTTTCAGTGCAAGAGGGATTATAGGAGGTGGTATACATTAGTAACCAATACCACAACCACTACCACCACCACCTCTAGGTGGTCTACACCAAGCTTAGAGTTCTTGTAGTTAGGGCCACCGACAGATGTGGGAAGTTGAAGATTACGACCCAGTGGTTTCTGACATTATATAAGGTACAATATATGTCTTATATACTTTAGCATCAGTTTTGGTAGACATAGGTTCAATCCATTCCTTTATTGATATTTCCTTTATTTAGAATCTTGATATTCCAATAGATCCTTCAGCCTGGACCTTATAGATAGAGACTTGCATCAGGGGATATTTTTCAATCACACTCTTCTACTGAAAATGTGACTTGGCCCTATAAGGAGAGAGATTTATGTGGGATATATTTGTAGAAGTGATGAGATTTTATGATTTTATTCTTGTAATGGATTGGATATCTTTAGTCCATACCCATATTGATTATTCTCAATAGAGGGTGCAGTGTATTCATGATGATGAGTTGATATTTTACTTCACCAATGAGAAGGAATTATAGTTAGATAAAGTTGGGCTCATGTATAGGAGGTTGAAAACAATTTATCATCAGTTGGATAACTTGACCGTGGGAGTAGAAGAAACCATAGGATTTCAATTTCCTATAGTGGTGGAAGAGTATGAGGAGGTATTCCATATGGAAGTATCGAGTTTGCCTCAAAATCAAGATATTTAATTCTATATCAACTTGTACCCCGAGACCACTATGATATATTTAGAATCTTATAGGATATATCATGTTGAGTTTCAATATTTGAGGGTTAATTTAGATAATATTTAAGGGAAATTATTCATCAAACCTAATATATCCCCCTAGACAGATATGGTATTGTTTTCCAAGAAGGTAGATCAAAGACTAAGGTTATTCATTGACTATCATCACCTGAACCAGGTGAAATACAAGAATAAATATCCTTCACCGAGAATATATGATCTATTTGATTAGATAAAGGTGAAAAGTGTTTCTCAAAGATTTACCTTAGGTCAGGCCATCTCCAGCTACAAGTTTGTGACAAGGACATACTGAAGATGGAATTTCAATGTCACTATAATCATTATAATTACTTGGTGATGCACTTTGGTGTAATTAATTCCCCAATAGTGTTTATAGGACTCATGGAATATATTTTTTAGACTTTATTAGACTATTTTTGGGTGAAATTTATCAATGAAAACCTTATTTAATTGGAATTATAGGCTAAGAATGCAGATTATTTGAGGATGGTTCTAGATGTAATTTTATAACATCAGTTGTATGGGAAATTATAAAAGTGTTAGTTTTGGATTAAATAGGACTAATTATTGGGACATGTTATCTAAGAGGATGGAGTATTTGTGGATCTAGTGAAGATCAAAGTATTTCTAGCTTTGGAACCACCCAAAAGAGTGACGAAGGTGAAAAAATTACTTGGATTGACTGGTTATTTCTAGATATTAATGATTTATTTTTATAAGATTATGAAGACTTTTAAAAAATTGACCTAAAAGGGGAATACTCTTTTCTAGTTGGATAAATACTATAATTACTTTGAAGAGTTAAAATAGATATTGAAAAGTGATCCCATCCTAAGGCTGTTAGAGGAGGGGGTTGATTATACAATGTTCTATGATACCTCTACTGATTGGCTTAGATGTGTATTGATGCAGAGGTAGTTCATGCATTTTTATGGATCTTGGAAACTAAGAAACCACAAGTATAACTATGAAACCCATTATTTGGAGTTTTTAGATGTGGTATTTTCCCTGAAAACATAGAAAATATACCTACTTAGTGAGTGTTTTGTTGTTAATTATGACCAATAGAGTCTCATGTATACTTTACTTAGAGAGATCCCAACCTAAGGCAGATGCGATGGTTATTTTTCCTGAAATAATATGACTTAATGATATTATATACACTATGGAAAGAGAATGTGGTGGAATATGATCTTATTTGGAAATCCAATTCCCAGTTGCATGGTGAGGCATCCGAGTAGTTGGCCTTGTTGCAGCTGACCTTAGTGTATGAGAGGGGAATAATGTATCTATGATAAATGGTTGTAACTCCTCCACTTATTCAGTTCACAAGGGAAGTAAAACTTGTATATATAAACTATAAGGTATTTATTGACAAAATATTTATAGGACATGCTCCTAATGGATTCTATAAAGGTAGATAGCACAACATTCTCTTTCAAGGATGAATGGTGTATTTGGACATGCTTCAAGAGGAGGTGCCAAGGGTATTCTATAAATATCCTCTAGTTGTATATCATATAGTGTAAAATATGTAATCAGATCTTTATAGATAGTTTTTATGTCCATGAATAAAGATTAATATTGCAGATTTCATCTCTTGATGCCGCAGCTATCAGCAGGTTAAGTCAGAGCATCAAGCTCCATCATGTTTTTCCCAGAACCTTAAGGTATCATAATGGAAGTGGGATGGTATATCCATATATTTGATGATGAGAATTACATGGATGGTGAGATTTCACATTTCTATCTAGGTGATCATTGACTAACTCACTATGTTTAAACCACTTCCTCACCCAAAAAGAGTAGTGTTCGGTGGAAATATTGGGACATTTTCATGTGTAGGAGATCATCCAACTTCATGGTGTCACCTCAATGATTATTTTGAACCATAACTCTCATTTTAAATCTTTATTATGGAGATAAATTCAAGAGTATTTTAAGACATAGTCTTTAATTAGTATAGTGTTTCACCCTCATATGGATAACCAAATCGAGTGAACCATTCATGTCCTTGAGGACATGTTGTGAGCTTACATGTTGGAATTCATCCAAATCTAGTAGTATCAACTACCCTTAGTGGTTTTTTGATATAAAAAAATAATATAAATCCAAAATTGGTATTACACCATTTTAGGTATTGTATGAGAGACCTTTAAAGTCACCTTTATGATGGTCGAAGATAGGAGAATTAGCACTTATGAGGCCAAAGTTAGTGCAAACGATGACAAAGAAGGTTAATATCATCCATGAGTGGATGGGAAAAAATAAGAGTCATTATAATTCCTATATGAATCAATTAAAGTGTTATTTGGAGTTTTATGTGGGAGACCATGTGGGAGACCATGTTTTCCTAAAGGTCTCACCTCATCACGCTTTTTATATATTTGGTCAGGATGGAAATCTATCCCTGAGGTTCCTCAGCACATTTTATATTTTTCATAGGATTAGTGAGGTGGAATACTACCTATATTTACCTCCAAATCTGGACTAATTTTATGATGTATTCCACATTTCATAACCGAGGAGATACATGCATGATCCATCACACGTTATTGACTAGGGTGAGAAGGGTATTGAGGATGGAGACACCTTTTCAAAGAACCAGGTGGTGATCAAGGATCAATAGGAGAAGATCCTTTATGTGTGAAATATTTCCCTCATATGTGTTATTTGGTAGCATGGGAATCTTCAAGAGATCTCATGGGATAGGGAGAATATGATGTGATCTCAACATCCTCACATGGTTGAGTAGGAACTATATTTAGAGATGAAAATCCTTGAAGGTGGGGAGAGTGTAACAACTCTAATTTTTTTGATTAGATCCTTTTAATATTTTAAATATTATTTTTAGAGATAATCATGATGATGACATGGATTTTTGGTAATCTTAAATCCCCAATGTTGATATATTAAAAATATTAAATATATTTAGTCATGATTGCACATAATTTTGGAAATAATTAATTTCCAACCAAATGAAGTCCTAGATGGGGAAACAAAGGTCAAAATTGAATCTAGAACATAGGTTTTACACCAAGAATGGATTTTTTTTTTCGCATCATGTGTTATAGAGGTACACAATCACTGTTGAATTAAATATGTGATTAAATTAATTAATTAATTAATTGTCTCTTTAATTAAAAAACCCCATAAAATTCCTATATAAACCCTATTATTTATAATCTCTAGGTTTATATTTATAACCAAAGATATTGAAGAGGATCTTTCCATGGTGGGATCATTGGAGGATGGATTCATGATCAAGAATTGATGATAAACACACCGGTTTCATCAACAATGATGCTTATAAGAGCACTATTTTCCAGTGATAGATCCTTTAATAGAGGTAGTAATTTTTATTTTGTTGGATTTACCATGTTTATTATGATTTTGTGAACATAGATCAATTATCATGAAGATATATTTAGATTTATATCTTTCATAGCCCCATTAATTTACTCTTTTCCTTAAGTTAGGAATTTAGAATTTATTCAACTCTGGATATTGTGATTTCTCCCTTAGTTATTTGATTTCTAGCCATAAAAATTTCCTAATATATGTATGGTCATTTTTAGTTATCAATTTTTTGGTTTATTATTTTACCCCTCTACTCTTCATGAGTTTATCACCAGCATTTGGTTTGGTCAGTGATTCAACCCTTCCCATGGACCAATTCATTACATGAATGATTATAGGTTCCATGGATCATTGTTGAGAATTCATTATTGGGGATTAAAAAATTATGGAGGTTTTTTATAGTGATTGGAATTTAGGGAAGGAATGAGGATGGAAATTTTATAAGTTGAGGCATGAAGATAACATAGAAAGAAGATAATGATTAATTTTGGGTGAGTGGTGGCCAAAATTCATCCTCCAGTGGTGTTCCAAGCATGTTTTTCATGTTTATAGGATCATATGAGTATGGATTTTAGTGAAATATAATGAACTAGTGAGGAATGTGGAGATTCATTGAAGCTATAATGTTTCTATAGAAAATCCAACTACACAATATGTAGTTCGGAAGAACACACACCATGTATCCCACTGATGTGGTTATAGGGTTTCTTGATGGAGTTAAATATCACATTTCATGTGGTATAACCACTTTCCTTGTGATCCTTATTTAGTTATCTTAGTGTGTACTAGGAGTACATGCCCAAAAATTCATGAAACCTTACATACCATGTGTGTTGGGTCACATGCTGTGTACCCATGGTAGTACATGACTTGGGAAGATAATGTACATTATGAGTACCTCTATGATATCTACACACTGTGTACCCCAATTTCACACTATGTACTTATTTCAAGATTACCCAGAGCCTCAGTATCCCCTTCTTGGGTTTGGAATTTGGCATGAAAGCTATTTAAACTTAGCATTGTGATGTTAAAATACTTATCTTTCAACAGATAGGGTCAGGTATCCCACACTACTACTCATGCTACATGATCCCCTCTCTATGGGTCATTTATGGATATTTAGGTACCCCCATGGGCATGGGTTCGCAATCCCCTATTCCCCTTCTTTGGGTAGGGTCAGGTATCCCGTATTCTTCACTTGGGTGTGAGATACCCTACACAAGAGACAATACAGATAGGGTTAGGTATCCTCGTATATCCTAGGGTGTGATCCTCTATCTGTGAGTTGAATTCCCTCATCTTAGGTGTCTTCAAGTGAGGTGTGTTTTTCCCTTATGGTGTTTCCTAAGAAGCCATTGGGATTTATATCTTAGAAGTACAATTCTATGGAGTCACATGATAAATGATCTTCATACAGCTAACTGTGAGGTATGAGACCTTACTAGGTGACTTGAGTCCCTGTATGAGCATATATGGGTTCTCCCTACCTTACAATTTTTATTATGTTTAGAAAAAAACTCTTTCGATACTTTACTTCTTGGTGATTTAAAGTTGTTCTACTTGGTATGTATATAATCATCCTTAAAAGGGACCTGACTACACATGTTATATCTTATACAGATGACAAGCTATTTGATATAGATCTTGGGGGACCTGATATGGGAAGTGTATAATGGTGCTTGGTGGATATGATATCTGGATTGTAGTCAGAATTCAGTGGTTGTGTATAGGGATAGTTTTCTTTCTGTTGTCAGGTTGGACCTATTTTTTAGGATTTTTGGGATCATATTTTTTACCCATCTTATCTTGACAGTGTATTATAATACACCATGGTGTGGTTAGAGATTATGGATGTATTTAATATTATAGTTATTCTTTTTTCATTACTCTTATATGTATGGAGATATGTATTCATGTTTATAGGTACATTAGGATAAGGCCTCACATGTGTGTAATATGCCTATTTGGTGCTAGTCACTAACCCCTGATCTGTTATAGGTGGTATTGGGGTGGAAATCTTGGATTATCGATGTCCAGGTGAGCCCCGAAGGGTCAGATCATGTCACATCACACAAAAATGGCCATTGTATTTAACCAAAGTAAAACTAAATAATCATGAAAAAAATGCTCAAGCTATAAATCTTGACTCAACACTGCAATCTAATACACCATGGTGAAATGGCCAAAACCCAACTATCCAAACCCACACCAAACTTTCATGGAAAAATATCTATGTTGAAACACACTGCATCATGAAATAATCTCATGAATCACAACAAAAAACACTAGATAACTAATAATATTCTCCACTAAACATTTCATCATGGTGAAATGCCTCTATTCATGATATTATTTGAGATTCCAATTGAAATTTCTGCTAAAAATCCACCTTTCTTCCACTATTTTCTTCTAAACTTCATCCCAACACACCCAACACCTCAGAAACATAAAGTAGGAGGCCATGATAAATTTAGACCTCTATATTAGATACCTATAAAATAAATCTCATCATTAAGAGTCAAAATAAAACATAGGGAGAGAAAAAAAATAACAACAAAACCCAACACCACATGCGATACCTCTCAAATGGGAATTACACTATCACCAAATCACAAAACAATGAAAAGAGAAATACATATCTAACATATTAGTTTAAAATAAAATATCTCAACATTTTAACAAGAACCAAAACATCAAAACATCCCATAATACTGAGAATAAATCAATGAATCATGCTCCCATACACACTCTTCCAAGGTACTGTGTCACCATAATACACGAACTAAGGGAATGAAAAGCCCATGAAATGACTTATCCTAACATTCTTGGATCTCAATAGGTCACTCCACAAGAATTTAATCCTCTATAACATCCAAATCTCCCCAAACAATGATTTTAGAGTCATCATGAATATATTTATGAATCCATGACACAAAAAAACATCATGAAACCGATCTATTTGAAAAATAATCACTAAATGATATGCCACCTCACTGAAATGCTCTAACACCCCAAACAACATGGTGAAATAAAGACAAATATTACTTCCTTAGAAAAACTTTCATTTCCCACAATGAGGATACAACTTTATAAATACATGACCATTAACTGAAAAATAAAGAGGTATCCTCTTCTGATCAACATAAGACTTATGAGGGTATTGAATATCCTTTATACATTCTTGAATCAACCACAACTTCTTTATTTCACTCTACACCAAATTTGGTCTAATAATTGCTGAATATCAAACCTTAGTCTAGAACAATGCATATATAAAAGGATGTAAATAAAATTCCATGAATATAGATATAATAATGGATGAGTGATAACTATTTTTATAGAAAAACTTGACCAAATGTTGGTGATTTAACCATAAAACTTCAAAATCAGGAACGCATGAGAGCAGCATGTATTTAACTATCTGGATAATCTACTTAACCTAGCTATCTATTTAGTGATAAAAAGTAGTGACAATCCACAACTTAGAGCTAAAATCATTATGCCAAACATTATGAACTTGAAAATTAAAATAGGTATCATGATCAGAGATGATCATCCTAGGAACCCCCTGAATTCACATAGTCTCATCCACATAAAACTCTTAATAAATCATTAACCACACTCAAATACTTGAATTTAAAGAAATGAGATTAATTTTTCAATCAATCCAAAACCATTTAGATTTAATCACATCCTTCCTAATCTTAAGGAAATATAGTAATAAAATTCATCATTATTCCTTACCACTTACACTTGGGAACATTTAATGGATCAAGTAAACCACCAAAACATGATGCTTAAATTTCATTGTCTAACAGACCATACATCAGGACACAAAATCAGACATTAACTTATTCATCTATGGATGTCAAAACTGACTCCCTAAGTCATGATATATCATAGAGATACCATAATGCATTGCTAATTGTGATCTATGATATTTAAAAATAACCTAACCTTGAATTAATTGTAGAGAAAACAAATTCCCATGAAACAAAACTTGATGATTATCATCCTATGACCATCCCTAAGGAGAATCTCGATAGATAATATGATCATGAAAAACATTCACCACAAGATATCCCAACTAAGTCTCCCCCACCCATTACATTAGGTATAACTGAACTATCTTCTAATATAGGAAACGTTCACCATCAAATTATTCCATATAAAGATGAAAATCTATAAACTCCTTTATCACGTACCACACATGTTTTAAATCATGATAAACATAACCATGATACTTCCTTCTCAACACATGAGAAACTAAGTTACCTTTCTATAGAGAATAAGAGATCTTAGGGTCATAATATTGTAAGAACTTCATCCAATTCCGTCGAGAAATTTTCAAATATCACATAAAGAATATATAAATGAAGATTTTATGGTTTATAAATATTAAAAAGCTCTCATCAATGAGGCAATTCAACCAAAAATTAAAACAAATGCCTCTAAGACTTGTTCAAGATCATGGGTTTCATAGTTACAATCATGGGGGTTCAACTTTCATGGCCCATATAAGATCACTACCTTTTGAATCATCAAAATAAACCCAAATAAAGATGATAAGAATAAAAAAACCTAAAACATAACTCCCTCTTTTTTAAAATAGAGAACATGAGCACTGATCAAATTCGTTTTCTGGTACTCAAGTGCTCTCTGAAACTGATCTATCTTTGCAAAGACTTAGTCATTTCTAGTCAAAGTTATCAATGGGGATGTAATTCGAGAGAATTATGACACAAAAAACTGATAATATCCTACAATACAAAGATAACTATGAATCTTAGATACATTTTTGGGATCCACCCAATAAACAACTATATTAATCTTCAAGGGATTGGATGCTACACATTTCTACAATAAAACATACCTAAGGAAATGAACCTAATGCATCCAAAACATACAATTAGTTATATTCACATATAGATAATAATGTTAGATAACTTCTAAATCATCCATCACAATCCCATAATGATCCTCCTCTGACTTTGAATATATAAGGATTTAATCAATGAACAATAGTACAAACTAATCTAAAAACTCATGAAATTTAGATTTCATTAGTTCTATGAAAATAGTTGGGGAATTGTTGACACTCAATGACACAACCACATACTAAAAGTTCCCATAATGATATTTGAAAGAAATATTTGGGATATCTTCTAAATTTACCCACATATAATGATATCCATTATATGGATCAATCTTCAAGAATCAACTAGATCCATTAAAATAATTGAACATATCATCAATCCTTAGGAGAGAGTAATTGTTCCTTATAGTCATTTAGTTGAATTTCCAATAGTATATACACAAACTCATACTACCATCCACATTATTTGAGAACAATAGTAGATATCCTCAAGGTGAAACTTTAGACTGAATAAAACCCTTCTAAAATAAATCATTAATTTGAATTAAAAACTCCTACAACTTTGAATGTTCCATTTGATATAGAGACATCAAAATTAGAGAGACACTAGGTTACAAATCTATCCCGAACTTGGTATAGTGTTAGGAGGGTATCATTATAACTAATTATAGAAAAGCATCAGTGAATTACATATCAAACCTAGGAAATACTACTACCTACACTTACACCTATCTCAAAATCAACTTTTTTGGATAAAATGAAAGAGCATCCCACTACTTGAAATCCATTTTATGATCCCACTTAATGATTAACACTACACACTAACCTCAAAAATCCAAAAAAGTATATATCCTTTAGAAACGATCAATAAAACATGCACATAATACAACCAATTCATTCCAAATATGAAATCACAAAAATATATCTTTAATAAGAAAAAATACCCTGAGGATTGATTCTTCCCTATCATTAAATCAAAACCCCAACACACATTAATAAAACTAAACTAGCCACGAACTAGTGTAATCAAAACCAAAGGCACTATAAATATCTCCACCTTAGGTACCAAATCCCGAATCAAGGTAGGTATAAAAAAATAGTATGAAGCTCCTAAATAAAACAATGAATAGGCCAAGGTAAAAGACAAATAGATGGTACATTAGATAACCTCTGGCCTACCTATTGTTATAAATTATATGAAATACAACTAACTAATCCATTATCCTCCTCCTTACTAATACTGATGAAGACCTCTCCAATAACCACCCTTGACCCTATGACCCTGAGGATGAGGAATATCACAGGGATATCCTAGACCAACTCTATCTCCTCCATACCACCCAAAATCCTACCGACCCTACTACTGCTATTACTAGTAAGTCCTCAAAACCAATTTTTTCTAAGAATGTATAGGAAAATAGAAATATACCCCATGTGGACCACCAATAATGGTTGGGAATTATAAATACCAATGGAAACATCCACCAAAAAAAAACCACACCATAGATCCCGAAAGATACTTGCGAACTTTAATATTTAGAGAAGTGTGAAGAAGAGACCTAAGGATGAATCATTTCTAGAAAAAAACTTGATTTTATATTTAACTGAGAACCTCCATCCACATATTTACTCCTTAGAAAGTTTTGATGAATTATCTATTGAGATGAAAAATTCCATGTTAACATTTTCTCTATCACTTCTACCTTCACCAACACCTAAAGATACATAAATAATGTAAATGAGGTAACCTAGTGATGAATCACTAGATGAAATGCCTCCTCAAATTTTTATTGTCTATTATACTCATCAGGAAGAAGATTAAGAGCATAAAAAATGAGGTATTGGAACTAAATTCAAAGTTTAAAAAAATTTAGGATCCCTTTACAAAGAGAGAGAAACTACCAATACCTAATTGACTTTAGTATCAATGAAAGATACTCAATATGAAACTACATCAAGAACTCTTCCCATGATACCTCAAACTACTCAAACTCACCAAGGAATATAATCCCAATGATGAGAAAACCCATTAATAGAATAAAAACCAATGAGATCTAATATTCCTTCCTCAAATGGATCAAGATAAAATAAATATTGATCTCTTTTAACCACTTATATATCTCTTGATCAAAGAAATTTATCTCACACTTCAGTAATATAGGATGCTGAAACTCATACAATGTCTTCCTATATGAATTATGTAACAACCCAATGTTTTATCAATGGAAATTCCCTTCTTATAATTATGTCATATAATCACATGAAATCACAACACAATGAACTACTAAGTACTATATGACCTTTAAACAAAATACTGTCACTTCTGTGATTTGAATTTCGAAAACCTGACATACACAGTTGCTATCAGTAAGATGTTTGGAGTCTTATGGAACAAACTTAATTTTTGGTGAATAGTAACCTACCTTTATGAATAGTAACATACTCTGATGAATAGTAATATAACCCGTATGAATAGTAAATCATCCAAAAGAATATTAACCTCATCCTTGAATGTATAAATCAAATTTAGGCATCTTATAAGTGATAATATGACCACAGTAAAAGTATCAGTATTTTTGTAAGTCATAAATAATTAATTAAAATTAATTAATTAATTTAAAATAAAATGTATTTTACTAAAAGGTAATAATAAATTATCAATTTTATGTCTTCTAGTTTTAACATAATTTTATAAGACCTTATGTAATTTTTGAAAACATTATAAAATTAGTTATAGTTTTAAAATTTGTATTTTTAAGTAAATTGTAATTTTAATTAAAAATTAAATTAATCATATTTAGAAAATTATTTTTGAAAAATGGAGTTTATTTTTGGATTATATATATTAAAAAATGGTCAGGGTGAATTTTTGGTGTTTTTCTAAAATACTTGATTTTTTATGAATAGTGAAATACAATAATTTACAAAATAAGCTAAATACATTAATTACCGAGTCATGGATGATGTTCTACTGATTTGAGAACCTTTGGTTCAAAATTACATGAAATTATTACTATTTTTTTTCATGTAATCATCACTATTTCTTGTCTTATTAAAAAATAATAATATGATGATTAAAATATTAAGAAAACCCTCCTCCCCTCCACTATAAAAACCACCCACACTCTTCTCTTCTCTTGACTCCTATCAAGCCTTGTTCCTTCCCTAAATTCTGCCCAAATATCTCCCAAAGATCTTCCCCCACGTACAACAGCCCTTGGTATCCTCAAAATACCAAATCCTCTCCCCTTAAGAGGATCTCAAAAAAGATTAAATCAAGAGGTAAATTCCTCTTTTCTTTTCTTTCATTTTCTTTTCATGTTCCTTTGTTCTCTTTTATTTCATAACTTATCCTCATCCAAATGGTATGAAAAATACAATACCATAAATTTACTATAATGTTTTTATGCTAATGTGATAATTCATTATCATCTATCCTTTCCCCATCTTTTATACGAAAGAAACGAAAACACCGTCCGAGATGTGTTAATTTATCACATTTAAGGACGACGGGTTATCAATTTCTATTACCATCATTAATTCTGGTCATGAAACCATTTTTATTATTGAAACAAACTATTAAATATTTATTTTATATTATTTTGTGTTTTTTAATCCTTTTTCACACATGATGTAAAATAATAATATAAAACAAGTTAATTATGAGAAAAATCACCAAATTAATCCAAGCATTTATCATTAATGTTTTATATAATGATTCAACTTCACTCCAAATAACCAAATTATTTTTATAACCATGTAATCTTATGTATGTTCACTAATTTCATATAAATTCAATTCTGGACAACCATTCTCATCATACATGTTTATCTGAACATGAATATAAGTGAATCGATCATTAAAACAAAGGAAGCAAACTCTCCTAAATAATGAAATTGAACCTCTTAACTCATAAAAAAAGGACATGTATGAACTTAATAAGGTTATAATAAATAAATAACATGTATTGGAGGTTCTTTAATTATTAATTAATGAACCTAATTTTATTATTCAGGTCATTAAGATCAAATGAAGAACACCATAAAACATAAGGTAAGGGATCCTCTCTTTCTCACATTCATTCAAGAATATCCTCTATGTTATGTCCTTTTATGTGTAGTTCCTAATGATGGTATATGATTTATAACCTCCATTATAATTTCATCCTGATGTATAAAATAATAGAAACCCATTTCTCTCTCATTAAGCCCTCCTAAGTACACCTGGTACCATGACGATATTCCGTAAGGGATTCTACCTGAACCTCCAATATTCCTTAAGGTTATTCTTAATCACTTTTTACCCAAATGAAATACTATATCTAGTTTATGTAAATATTATAATTTCTGATTATATATACAAACTCATGTATCAAGATCCATTAATCATTATCTTTCAGGGATATACATGCTTTTAATTGATTCCCTCCTCAATACTTCCTGGTAAGCAAACCCGTTTTAAGGGAACTTCTTGAATTCGTACCCAATTTCAAGTGCACTCTACCATATGTTTTAAGTAAACATTTTTTTTATAAAACCAATTTTTTTATTATGTAAACCTTCTTGGATCACTTCCTATTTTTTATAAAATATTTTCCCCTTTTCTATTTTAAATGCTTGTTAGTAATTTCCTTAAAACCGCACTAAAATTTTTTAGTGCTAAAATTCCTTAAATAATATTATTTAATGTTTTAAATTATATTTGAAATAACATACCATGATATATTCTTATTTTAACTTATGAATTTCCATGTATGTTTTAATTACTTTCTTTCATGGACACTTGTATGATACGCCTATTCATTTTTCTTTATGACATGATTATGATACCCATTTCTTTCCATGGGTACCCTTGTGTTTATGTATGATTGATTATGTATGATTCAATATGTGGAAAAAATATTCATAAACATGTTAATATGGGTGTTCCCAGATAGTGCTCTAATGAATTGGGTAAAGTTGAGTCTAATGAGACGTTATGTGCAATGGTCTTGGCAGTTAGCCTGGACTCATGCTACCATGTGTAATGGTCTTGGTGGTTAACCTTGAATTGTGATCCTATATATGAAATGAGACTTAACTCATGCTAAAGTCATGTTTTATGTTGCTTCCACATTTCTATGATTCAATGTTTACATTATCCCATTTTTATATTTTATGATTCTATATTCCATTTTACATCATTATGTCATGATCTCTAACCCATGTTTGAAAGCCTT
This sequence comes from Viscum album, assembly GCA_963277665.1. NCBI lineage: Eukaryota > Viridiplantae > Streptophyta > Magnoliopsida > Santalales > Viscaceae > Viscum > Viscum album. The sequence continues at coordinate 1,390,053,432 of OY728120.1, forward strand.
ATTCTTATGTTTTTTCCCTTAATAAGATTTTATATCATCCCTTCATTCATGTGATACATAGATTACCCTTTGAATATGCAAAGGCTCAAAGGAAGTTAGGATCTATTTATGAATATTAAATAAATAAGTGTTTTTTAGTCCCATGTTTTTAGTTTTATATACCTGGTCTTCAAAGAAACTAGACTTCACGATCCTTGGCTTGTACTCTGATGTATACTTATGATTAAAATCATGTAATATTATTTGTAAAAGTCTAGGTTATCTATAGTTGGTATCATAGGATAGTCTAGTTATTTATGCATATGAGGAATAGAGAAATTTAGTAATAACCTTAAGGATGAGACTAAGTATAATAAAACACCCCTAAATTTTGGTAAGTATATAGTAAGTGGTTTATCAAGAAAATACATCATTGTATGGATAAAAATTGGTAGAGTGGATCTAGAATAGATTTATCTAGGGGTAAAACTTGAAAACACCACTTTGATCTAGACTCGAACAGGAACTGGTGCATGATAACGGGCCTTGCTTCACTCTTGGTTTGACACTCCTGGGGGACATTCTTTGGTAAATTCATGAGTTTGGTACAAAAAATTATTATGGGAATGAAAAAAATTCCATAAGAATATAAGTTAATAAATAGATCAAGTATAACCTAGATTGAAACATAGGGAATCACAAGTTAGGATATACTTCTCCTTTACAAGTTTATCCTCTTATATTAAAAGTTTCATTTTCATGATCAATATCTAAGTATTAAATTCCTCTAATTGTCTATTCCTTTTCTTAGTTAATGGAGGGAAATATAATAACGTATGTCAATAATCAATGTGATAGGGAATGTGAATATTTACCTAATGATATGTCTGATATGATGGGAGCAGGTGCTCAAAACTTCATGACATTACTTGATCAGCTGGCTCAAGTTATGAATAATAACTTGAATCATGTGGAGCGCCCTCCTCCCCCAAGTAAAGATAAAGTTTCCATAGAATCATTCTTTTGGAAAAAGTCCTCTCATGTTTAGTGGATCTTTTAATCCCCTCCTTGCAGAATAGTGGATTAACTCAATTAAAAAGATATTCTCTATCCTCAAGTTCTTAGAAGAAGAGAAAGTTGTATTGGAATTCTATCATTTTGATGGGGAAGCTAATCATTGGTGGACACTGATCAAGAATACAAATCCCCAGGAGGAAATTTATTCCATGGATTGGGAGGAATTCAAGAGAATGTTTTTCAATAAATATTTTCTCCAAACCCTCCATCTCAATATGGAAAGAGAGTTCCTTGGACTCAAGCATAAAAAAGATGAGTCAATCGGGGCACATAAAGAAAAATTTACAAGGCTTGAAAGGTATGCCTATGTATTTTTCATGAACACAAAAAAGTAAGGTGGATCGATTATTTAGTGGACTAAAGAAGAGTATGAAAAGATTTTTCAATTCAAGACTTTTACGGCTATGAGGAGATTGTTCGTTGTGCCCTTAAGGTTGAAATGGAGATCGAATAATCTTAGTGGTATCGTGGGCCCAATGAAAAAAAGATGAAAATGGAATCTAATGTGGGAGGTTACACAAATAAATTCCATGATTAAAAGAAGCTTGATCATCCCACATGTAAAAAATCATGGGAAGAAACATCCTAGTAACTGTCTAAAGGGAATCAAGAATTGCTTCAAACGTGGATAGTTGGGACATCTGGCTAAAAACTGTTGAAGAGATATGAAAAACCCCACTAATGTGGAAGAATAAAGGAAGTTTTAGATCAACACTCATCCTATAGTACAATTTTACAACTTCAAGGAGCATGAGAATTATGCGAACAATTTCCCTAAGATGAGGGTTGTCAGAAGAAATCAACAACAACCTCCAAGGAAATAAGGAAGGGATTATGCTATCAATACTACTGAGGTAGAGCTAGACAGTGATGTGGTGACAAGTATTCTAGTGATTCAATCAAGAATAAAGAACATAATATTTGATTCTAGTTCTACACATTCTTTCATATCTTGTAATTTTAGTTTATCTATTCAAAAACCACCTCAAAATTTGTAGAATAAGTTATTTTTAAGAACAATCAATGGGGAAATTATTGCGTCTATGGTTTATAACTCCTCCCCAGTTAACGTTTGTGGACTAAACCTCCCATAAATTCTCTTTATACTTCCTTTAGTGGAGTTAGATTCTATCTTGGGCATGTATTGACTATTTTTATACAAAGACAACATCAACTGTCAGGAAAGGGAGATCACTCTTCACATCCTGAAGAATCCTCCAATTATTTACAAGTGTAAGGAGTAAGATGAATCTATTTTAGAATCATTGTCTCAAGTGTTTATATTAATTCTTTATGAGCAAGCATATCTAGATCAAATGATTTAGACAAAGGAGAGAATCATGCTTGAAGACATTCCCATCTTGAGGGATTACACTGATGTATTCCCTAAAGAGTTTCCTGGTCTTCCTCCTAATCGAGAGGTTAATTTATCAATTGAACATATTCCTAGATCTCTGCATATATTAAAGATACCTTATAGAATGGCTACCGTATAGATGGAGGAGCTGAAGAAGTAGTTATAGGAGAATATAGAGAAGGGTTTATATGCTCGAGTGCTTCACCATGGGGTGCACTAGTTTTCTTCATCAAGAATAAGGATGTATCAATTCACCTATGCATTGATTATCGTGAGCTCAATAAAATCCCAATAAAGAAAAATTATTCCCTATCACAGATAGATTAATTGTTCGATCATCTTCTTAGGGCCATTTATTTCTCTAAGGTGGACCTTCGGTTAGGATATCACCAATTAAAGGTGAAGAAGAATTATTTTCCCAAGACTGCCTTTCGAAAGAGGTATGGACACTATGAGTTCATAGTGATTCCCTTCAGACTCACTAATTATACAAAAATTTTCATGGATTTAAGGAATATAGTCTTTATATATTACCTCGACAAATTTGTGGTCGTATTTATTTAAAATATTCTGATATACTCCAAGAGCAAGGAGGAACATGAGGAGCATTTGAATATTGTGTTAAAGAATTTGAGAAGAGAGAAGTTTTATGCAAAGTATAGTAAATGTGAGTTATATATGGAGGAAGTATCATTATTTGGGAATGTTATAACTAGAAAAGGGATATATGTGGACCCTTCAAAGAAAAAGTTGATTGAAGAGTGGCCCATGCCAACATCTGTAACAGAGATCTGCAAATTTCTGGGTGTAGCTGGGTATTATTAATGATTTGTGAAGAACTTTTAACAATTGTAAAACCCAATGACCAAGCTGACATGGAAGGGAGTAAATTTTTTCTGGACTTAGGAATGTGAATATTTTTTTAAGGAGTTGAAAAAGAGGCTTATTACTACGCTAGTACTCACACTCCCAACAAAAAGAGAACTCTTTTTGGTGTACAATGATGATTAAATGAAGGGATTATGATTTGTGCTGATGAAAAATGATAAAGTGATAGCCTATGCATCAAGGTAGCTGAAAATACATGAGAAAAACTATCCTATGCATGTTCTGGAGTTGGCAGCTGCGATCTTTGCGTTAAATATCTGGCATTATTATCTCTATGGGGAGAAGTGTGAGATATATAATGATCACAAGAGTCTCAAATATATATTTACACAAAAATATCTTAATATGAACCGGTGAATATGGATAGTGCTCATTAAGGATTATAAATTCTCAATCCACTACCATCCCAGTAAGGCAAATAAGATGACATATGCTCTAAGTAGAAAGGATCCTACATCTTTATCAAATAAGATAATTAAAAAGGATCCTATATTCTTATATTTTCAGAGGATGGACATGGGAATCATTAAGGGAGAAAAATCATCAATCCTTTCTCAAATGATTGCTCAACCATACCTCATGGAGAAAATAAAGGATTCTTAAAGAAAAGATGTGGAAATTCAGAAAAGGGTGGAAGCCATTAAAAATGAGAAATCCTCTGAGTTCATGATTGACGAGGAAGGAGTTGTAAGATTTGGGTCAAGATTATGTGTACCATACGACCTATAAATAAAGAAGGATATTTTAATGATGCACATATCTCAACCTTCTCTATTCACATAGGGACCACAAAGATGTATCAAGATACCTGAGAGAACTTTTGGTGGGATAATATGAAGAAAGAGATTGCTGAGTGCACATTAAAGTGCCTAGTATGTCAACAAGTGAAGGATGAAAGATAGAAGTCTAATGGGATGATGTAACCACTACCCATACTAACATGGAAGTGGGAGAACATCACCATGAAATTTTTCAATGGAATTCCAAGGACATCCATAGGAAACAATTCTATATGGGTTATTGTGAATCGTCTTACAAAGACATCTCACTTTAACACAATTTGAGAGGACTTCACATTAGATAAAATTGCATGAATATATATCAAAGAAGTGGTAAGGCTGCATGGAGTACCACTATCTATTATATCTGATAGAGATTTGATATTCACCTTGAAGTTTTGGAAAAGTCTCTAACATGCTCTAAGCACTGAACTGAACTTCAGTACGATATATCATCCTCAAACTGATGGCCGATATGAGTGAACTATTCAGACACTGGAAGATATGTTGAGAGCATGTTCTATGTACTTCAAAGGAGGATGGGACCAACATCTTCCACTGGTTGAATTCTCCTACAAAAATATTTTCCACTTGAGCATCTGAATGACACCGTATGATTCCCTTTATGGGAAAAGGTGTAGAACACTGACATGTTGGGATGAAGTCGGTGAGCATAAGCTGCTGAATCTGAAATGGTTGAAGAAATGGTGGAGAAGGTGAAAACCATTTAGTAGCACATCAAGGCATCCCAAAGTTCATAAAAGAGTTATGTAGACAATCGTTGATGAGACCTTGAGTTCAAAGTTGGATACATGGTATTTCTACGCATATCTCCATGGAATAAGGTCATGAGATTTGGGAAGAATGGAAAGTTAATTCTTAGGTACATCGACCCCTTCAAGATTCTTGATCATGTCGGGGCTGTTTCCTATCAACTGACACTTACACCTACCATGTCTAAAGTACACGATGTCTTATATGTATCCCTATTAAGGAAGTAAATACCAGATCCTTCACATGTACTCTCTTTAGAGGTGGTACAATTGAAGAATGATCTTTATTACGAGGAGCATCTAGTGAAGATCTTGGATCGTAGAGATAAAGTTCTATGTAAAAAGACAACTCACTAGGCCAAGTACTATGGAGGAACCATAAATATGAAGATGCAACATAGGAACTAAAGGAAGAAATGAAGGAAAAGTACTTGTACCTATTTGTGGATTAGAATGTAAAACAAAATTTTAAGGGCGAAATTTAATAAGGGGGGAATAATGTAACGACCCAATGTTTTATCAATGGAAATTCCCTTATTATAATTATGTCACATAATTACATGAAAAAAAAGAACTACTAAGTACTATGTGTCCTTAAAATATAATATTGTCACTTCTTTGATTTTAATTTCAAAAATTTTACATACACGGTTGCGATCAGTAAGATGTTTGGAGTCCTATGGAACAAAATTATTTTTTAGTGAATAGTAACCTACCCTTATGAATAGTAACAAACCCTTATGAATGATAATATGAATCTTATGAATATTAAAGCATCCAAAATAATAGTTACCTCACCCTTGAATGTATAAATAAAATTTAGGCATCTTATAAGTGATAATATGACCATAGTAAAAGTATCAGTATTTTTGTAAGTCATAAATAGTTAATTACAATTAATTAATTAATTCAAAAGAAAATTTATTTTCCTAAAAGGTATTAATAAATTAAAAATTTTATTTCTTTTGGTTTTAAGAAAATTTTATAAGACCTTATTTATTTTTTGAAAACATTATAAAATCAGTTACAGTTTTAAAATTTTCATTTTAAAGTAAATTATGATTTTAATTAAAAATTAAATTAATAATATTTAGAAAATTATTTTTGAAAAATGGAGTTCATTTTTTTATTCTATATGTCAAAAAATAGTGAGGGTGAATTTTGGAAATTTTTCTAAAATACTTGAATTTTTGATGAATAGTGAAATACGATAATTTACAAAATAAGATAAATACATTAATTAATGAGTCATGGGTTATGTTATGATGATGTAAGAACCTTTGGTTCGAACTCACAATAAATTATTACTAATTTTGGTCATGGAATCATAAATATTTCTTGTCTTATGGAAAAATAATAATCTAATGATTAAAATATTAAGAAAACCCTCCTCCCCTCTATTATAAAAACCACCCACACTCCCCTCTTCTCTTCACTCCTCTCAAGCCTTGTGACTTCCCTAAATTCTACCCAAATCTTCCCCCAACATTCTTCCCCATGTCCATAATCCCTTGGTGTCATGACCCGTCCCCCGGGGCACGTGTCGTGACTACCCCAAGCCCGCCTTCCATAGGCTAGAGGCTGGCGACTAACACCAAAGGTGTAATTCCCTAAAACTAGGAAGACATTTCCTTTATAACCTATAAATTCACACAACAGAGCACACAGTTGGATACAAAACACTAAGTAAATTGTATAACAAAAGAGTGCTGAAAAGTAAAAGGGGTTGTAAATACAAGCCCAACTGTAAAGTACAAGGAACTGGAAGTACAAGTACAACTGAAGAAAGGAAAAAACAGCTACTGGATCGTCCTAAAGGAGTCCTACATGAAGGGTAGGTATAGATAGCCTCCTCAGCACTCCACTTACATCCATCTCCTCCACATACCGACTCGTCGTAAGGTCCACCTCCGGATACCGTCCAGTCCTGGTACTCTCAGCCTCAGTCAGTGATGTCTGTCATCTGCAACCAACAAAACAAGGTGCGGGCATAGCCCGTGCAGAGTTGAGTATAATGATACTCAATAGGGACCCTGAGACCCTCAAGGTCTCACAAAATCCAACAAGGATAAACCAAAAATTATGAAATCAATAGATAACCTTACTTAGGTATATGCCCATACATATACCTAAGTTATCAAGTGATCCATCTCAACCATGAGGAAAACACAAAAGTACTGACTCAGCTCAACCAGGATTTTATTCACATTATCGAAACCTCAGCTGTTGGAGAACTCCTACTCAATCGAGTACAGTGGGCCTACCACGTCACACAGAGGCGCTTCCCACTAATCTTGGACAGCTAAGGTACTCCTCCTATCGAGTACCGTGGGTATGCTGCGTCACACAGAGGTGCTCCCCACCATGGGTCTGCCGCCACAACCAGGCGCTCCTCCACCATGGGTCTGCCACCACAACCAGGCGCTCCCCACTGGGCTAGTAGAATCACACCGAATCAATCGGTCAGCAGTCGTCAGGTCTCAGCCAGCTACTAGATCTGCGCACTCTACTCGCTTGTCACTGGAAGGATCCTCTCCACGAGCTAATGGTCGATACTCCAACTGTCACGAAGTCCCATGATGAAGTATCTCAAAGGTTCTCCACGTCATAGGGGTCTCAATGCAATAGACGACGCGTCAATCAGACGCCTGGTCTGTGAGTTATTAGCCTTTTAGTCCCAGGGGCCCGGTTGGATTCGTGCACGATCCAACCTGGTCATATCTAAACTATACCCTAAACTCTAATGGGGTGTACTCAAAGGGACCGTCATGCTCCAAGATTACAAGCACCGCTGACGGTTCTTCAAACGGATTCCCGATGCCAAAGATATGGCCAAAAGAAAGTAAAGGGTTGTAGTGGGATCGAGTCCGGTCCGACCCGGTCAGACTGACCAGGGACGGCCCAATCTGGGCCGAACCTGTTTAGGTCGACCCAGCCAGACCCATTGGGTCTGGCCCGACCTATTGGGCGGGCTATCCAGTTAGGTTCGGCCTCGCCCGCTGGGCCCAGCCCAGCAGTCTGCGAGGGCGGCTCGGCCCGGAGGGCGCCGCGAGGGCGGATCGACATGGAGGGCGTAGGCTGGTTCAGCCGGGGTGCCGTGAGGGGTGCGCGGAGGCCGTCTCGGTTGGGGTGCCGCGAGGGCGCGCGGAGGCCGGCTCGACCGGGGCTCCGCGAGGGCGTGTGGAAGCCGGCTCCGCCGGGGCAGCGTGAGGGGCGCGCAGAGGTGGGCGTGGCTGGGGCACCACAAGGGGAGCGTAGAGGCTGGCTCGGCCGGGTCGCTGTGAGGGGAACACAGAGGCCGGCTCAGCTGGTGGCGGTGCGAGGTCGGTGGGCTGGCGAGGCCGGGGCGGCTTGGGAGGTCGGAGGGCCGAGGTGCGATGCGGCTTGGGCCGGTTCAGCCGGCGAGGCGCGGGGCCGGCAGGCGGCGCAGTTTGGCCCGGGGCGGTGGAGCCAGTTCGGCCAGATTGCCGGAGCGTTTCGGGGGCGGTGCAGGTTGCAATGGCCGTGGGTAGCGCGGTCGTTTTCGTCATTTCCTTCGTCACCTTCAACGCCGTTGTCACCTTCCTCCATTTCAAAGAACACCGCAAATCAACACAAGGGTTACAGAGAGGACGGACCATGTTAGTTTGGCCCGCACTCTCCGCATTAGAGTGGTAGCATGAGGTTTACCAAGAACATAAACAAGAATGAGCACGAAAGATATTTTCAATTCCCATAATCCCTCATTAATTTCTATTCCCAACCCCATAAAGGAAAAAGAGGGGAGAACATGGGATGTGTTAATCAAATAATGAATAAACCCCTACCATGTTCATTAACAGAGTCATGGGGAAGAAGATGGATTGTTGGGAATAGACGGACGTCTGTGTCATCGGTGTTTTCCTCGATCGTCGGTTTGTGCGCCGGCTCATCGTAGTTGAAGACGTCCTATGCCAGAGGAAGTCTCAAGGAAGAAGGTCGAAGTCGGAGTCAACATTCTTCATTGGTGGAGCGCATTCTTCATCAGTGGAGCACGTTCTTCGTTGGAGAAGCTTTCTCCCAAGAGCTCCTCCCAATTCTCTAAAGCCAAAATTTTCCCCAATTCCACCGCGAAGGAAAAGAAATAGCCAACATCAAAACAATTGATAGGATTTAATTTTATGCTGACACATAAAATTAATTGATAGCATTTAATTTTATGTTGACACATAAAATTAATTGATATATTTTAATTTTATGCTGACACATAAAATTAATTGATAGCATTTAATTTTATGTTGACACATAAAATTAAATTTAAAGCATTTAATTTTACATTGACACATAAAATTAAATTGAAAGAATTTAATTTTACGTTGACGCATAAAATTAATTGAAGGAGTTGAGAGGTTTCCTCTCCCCCCCATTATGAGGGATAAACCTCTGGTGGTCCCCACCACCATAACTCATGGGATGTTAAGATGTTGTGGTCCCCACCACCACAACCTCTCATGGGAGGTTAAGGTGTGATGGTCCCCACTTATAGCTTCCACATGGGTAGTTACAATAGATAAAATAAAATAAAACATGTGTTTTTTTACTTTATTATTTCCATGAAAAACCCAAAAACTGACTTTTACCCTCGACCAACTGTCGTCGTGGTGAAAGTCTCTTTAAGAGAATACCGGCACTACGAGTTCAATGATGTCCTCAGATTGAAATTATGAGCACCGGTTCAAAAGTTAGAAAAACCCGCTTATACGTTTAATGAACGTACCCAAACAAAACTTCAGAAATTGATTTCGGGAACACCGGGCCTTGGAATCATGCGCCGTCAATTTTCACGGACTCCTAAAATTCCCATTTAATTAAAAAAAATTACATGGAAATTTTGGGTCTTTACATTCTGCCCACCTTAAGGCTCTACGTCCCCTAAGCCACAACTCATACTAAGGGAACAAGTGGGGGGTACTGAGCACGCATCTAAGCCTCCCGCTCCCATGTGCTCTCCTGGAGGTTCTTGTGCTGCTAGCGAACGTGCACCAGAGGTATCGACCGTCCACGAAGGACCCGCTCCTGTTAATCCTCAATCTACATTGGAACCTACGTAAAAGTTTCCCCATCGTCGACGTCCAGCTCGCTATGGTCGATGATGTCACGACCCGTCCTCGGGGCCCGTGCCGTGACTACCCAAGCCTACCTTCCATAGGCTAGGGGCTGGCGACTAGAACCAAAGATGTAAATCCCGGTAAAAGGGAAGACATTGCCTTTATAAAAGTAAACAAAGACAACAGAGTACGCAAGTGAAGTAAGCACAAGTAAAACTGATTACAAAAGTAAGTGCTGAAAAGTAAATGGGCCAGTATACAAACCCAACTAATAGTATAATACAACTAAAAAGAAAGTACAACAACAGTAAAGTAAAGCGGCAACCACTGAGTCTTCCTCCGGATATCCCACCTGAAGGGTGGGTACAAATGGTCTCCTCAGTTCCTCGGGTCCGGCTGTCCACCCCATGTACTTTCCGCCAAGTGGTCCACCTCCGGGTACTGTCCAACTCCACAAACCTCTACCTCGATCAGTGTTTTCTGTTGTCTACATCCAACACAAAGTAGGGCGGGCGTAGCCCATGCAGGGGTGAGTATAAGATACTCAGTAGAGACCCCGAGACCCCCGAAGGTCTCCCAGAATCCACAAAGGATAAACCACAAAGGAAAGATACAATCACGAAGTATCAACCGACTCTACTTAGGTATATTCCCATACATATACCAAAGTCATCAATTCCAATTCGGCTCCAACTCTCGAGCCCAAGCACAACCCGGTCCACACAGGAAAGAAGTCAATCACACCGTTGGTAATGATTTCAATTCAAGACTCAGATCACACAGGTATAATACTTACGAAGAGGGGTAGAGATGATTAGATGCATCCTCTGAATCATCTCCTCTACCGAACCCACGTAGGATCCAAGTACAGAAGTCGTCGCTGCTGAACCCATGTAGGATCCAAGTACAGTAACCATCACTGCCGAACCCATGTAGGTTCCAAGTAAAGTCGTCATCGCTGCCAAACCCACGGAGTATCCAATTACATTCGTCCTCGCTACCGAACCCATAGAGGATCCAAGTACAGTCGTCATCGTCGTCGAACCCATGGAGGATCCCAACACGGTATTCATCGCAGTCGCATCCAGCTCTAGTGTTCCCGCACATAGAACGATCGATTCCGAGAGGGTCCGCTCTTTGAGCCAAGGGGGTTCGATACATCAACTATCACAAAGTCTGGAGTTGATGTATCCCAAAGTTCAGTCTCATCAATAGGAACTCAACGTGACAGACGACGCGTCAATCAGACGCCTGGTCTGAGAGATATTGGCTTTTCCGTTCCAGGGGCTCGGTTAAAAATACAGTCATTTCTAACCCGGCCATTCCCCAAATTCGTCTAAAACTCACTTAGAGTATCGAAAAAGGACCGCCTCATCGCGAGGGTCCCAGTGCCGCAGACGACACGTTGATTGGATGCACGGTCTTTAAGTAATTCACGTTTAAGTGAAAAAGGGCCCGGCCCGTTAAGCCCAGTGGGCTGGAAAGTTGGGTCAACCCGATCTTGGAAGGTCCAAACCAACTGGTGTCGGACTGACCCAGTGAAATGCGCGGTCCATCCCAAAAGGTGCGGCGCGGCCCGGCGAGGCGCGACCCGGCCCGACATGGCGCGGTGCGACCTGGCGCGGTCTGGCCCTGTGCGGCCCAGCCCGGTGCGGCGCGGCCAGGCACAACGCGACCCAACCTGAAGGGGGCGCGGCCTGGCCTGGACTAGCATGGCGCGACCCGACCCGGTGCGGTCCGGCCCGGCGCGGCGCGACCCGACAGGGCGCAGCCCGTAGGCAGAGCGGTCTGAGGGGGGGGGGGGGGGACTGCCCGAACCGGAGGCGCCAACCGGTGCCGCCCTCTCAAACTGGCCAGCCGAAGCCGGCCAGCCTCTTGGCGCAAGCGGCCTAGTCGGCCGGGCCATGGTTCGTCCGGCGCGGCGCCCTCCTGGCGCCGCGGCTTTCCTCTGCCCGGCCGGCCGACGGGCCGACCGATTCTTCCGCCGAAGCGGCCCGCAAAGCGGGCCGCGGTTTCTTCCGCACAGCCGGCACGATGACACTGACTTCCTACATCGCGGCCTGCCCTGGCCGCGGCTCCGCATCCCTGACACGGTGCGATGACGCCTTTATTCCTCCTCATTCTGCCTCCGGTCACCGATTCCAAAAATAATCAAGATCCAGCGAATGGTAGTCGGGCCGTGTTCATTCGGCCCGCGCCCTCCGCGTTAAGCAATAACAATAGTCCGGGACAAAAAAATATATACAACGATGAATGAGGCACAATTTTAATCCATTAAAATTGAACATAATCCCCCTACCTCGAATATGGTTTGTTCATCGTAGACGCAGAAAGCGATGTCGCTCCCTCAACACCAAAAAAGAACCGTCGTCGTTTGTGAGTTTCCCGCGTCGGTGTCTCCTCCCCTGACATGGAGGAAGAAGAGGATTGGAGAATTGTGGAGCGTTCTTTGCCGAGTCGTTCTTCGTTGAATGTGGGTGTTCTTCGTCGAAGAAGAAAACCGTTATTCTTGAGGAGAAGAATACTTTTCTCCCTTTCTTAAGAGCTCTCTCCCAACCCTCCTTAACACAACGAATGCCCCAAAACTAAAATAATAGGCTAATGCTATTATTTTATTAACCCATGCAATTTAAAATTCAAAATTCAAATCACTTAATTAATTAATTGAAGAGGTTCAATTCATTAATTAAGGTGTGTTGGAAAACATTAAAGAGGGAGAGAGGGAGAGGAAGAGTCCTCATAATTAAGGGGGGTTGTCATGAATTAAACATGGTAGTTTAAAGGGGGTTTGAAAAGAGTTATGGGAGGTGAAAGGTTGGGGATCGTGTGGACCCCACCTTTCAAATATCCACACATGGGAAGTTGGGTGGGTGTGGACCCACCAATAACTTCCCATGGGAGAAATTAACTTCCATAGATATAAATAAAATTGTTCTAACAACTTTATTTAACTTCTTAACTTAACCCCAATTTAAACTTTCAACCCGCATAAAACGGAACTGTGGTAAAGGTCCCTTTAAGCAAATACTGGTGCTGCGAGTTCATCGGTGGCCTCAGATTTCAATTCCGATCACCGCTTCAAAAGATAGAAAAACCCACTCGTTCGTTCACTAAACGTACCCGAGCTAAACTTCAAAAAAATATTCCAAGCACACCGGGATGCAGAATCAGGTGTCGTCAGAAACTATGTACTTGTAAAATTCCAAATAATTTAAGAAAAAAAATCCTTGAAATTTCTGGGTCTTTACAGATGATGTGAGAAGGGTCGTGCACCTCATCTAGGATACGTGGAAGACGTCATGCACCCGGTGCAACTGAGGCGGAAGAGCTAAGTGGTATGACACCTCGCCAACTCTGCTGAGGACCTGAAAAGGTCCGATGAATCTTAGAGATAACTTTCCACCTCTCCCAAATCTCCGTAGACCTCGTCGGGGTGAGACCCGTAAAAAGACGTGGTCGCCATCCTCAAACTCCAGAGGTCTCTATCTCCTGTCAACATATGACTTATGCCTGCTCTGTGCAGTCTTCATCTGCTCCTGGATGATCTGCACCTTTTTTGTGGTTGCTCATACCATCTATGGTCCCACTAGTGCTAACCCCCTGAGGTCAGTCCAACAAAATGGTGATCTACAAGGTCGCCTGTATAACGCCTCAAAAGGTACCATCCCAATGGTGGAGTGATAGCTGTTGTTGTATGAAAACTCCACCAAAGGAAAGTGATCCTCCCAGATGTTACCGTAGTCAAGGACACATGCACGGAGCATATCCTTGAGGGTCTGAATGGTCCACTTAGTCTAACCATCCATCTGAGGATGGAAGGCGGTGCTCAAACGAAGCTGCATCCCAAAAGCCTCCTGTAACCCCTTCCATAGCCGGGAAGTGAAACGTGCATCATGATAGGAGACAATAGATGAAGTTAATCCATGTAGCTACATAATCTCCTGCACATAGAGGCATCCCAAGATCTCTACTAAACCCTGTTGTCTGATCGGTAGGAAGTGGGCTGACTTGGTGAGTTGGTCGACGATCACCCAAATCGAGTCATGTCCCCTAGATGTACATGGAATTCCTATCATAAAGTCCATGGATATCCCATCCCACTTCTACTCTGGGACCTCTAAAGGCTGAAATAAGCCTGCTGGTACCTGGTGCTCCGCCTTCATTTGCTGAAAAGTGAGGTACCGAGAGACAAACTCTACAACTGCCTTCTTCATTCTCTACCACCAATGCTATCTTCGGAGATCCTGGTACATCTTCTCCACTTATGGATGTACCGCTAGATGGGATGTGTGGAACTCCCTCAACACTTCCTCCTGAAGTGACACTGGTACCATAGTACATCCTATGAAGAGGATGATGTGCTCCCCACCTTAAGAAAATCCATCAGGTGCCTTCCCTATGGATATCTGAGCACGTTGTGTATCACAGTCAGTGTCCCCATGCTATGCCTCCCTGAATTGCTGACGAAGTGGGGGAGTGACTATAAGAGACTAAAGGAAAGATGCTCCATCTCTATCTACAAAGGATATCTGTAAAGCAACCAGCTACTCCATCACCTCGCCTAGTAGCTGTATACCAGACCTCCTGCTGAGTGCATCTGCAACAACATAACCCTTCCCAGGAGTATAGACTATCTCTAAGTCATAGTCCTGGAGGAACTCAAGCCAACATCACTATCTCAGGTTTAGGTCCTTCTGAGATAAGATATACCTGAGACTCTTGTGGTCAGAGTACACATTAAAACGCTCACCCATCAGATAGTGCCGCCACATCTTCAAGGAAAATACCACTGCTGCTAACTCCAGGTCATGGGTATTGTAGTTCTATTCATGTTGTCTCAGCTGTCAAGAGCCATATGAGATCACTACTCGCTCCTGCATCAAGACACATCTGAGTCCAGTCCCTGATGTGTCACAGTAGACTACGTACCCTATGCCATCCTCTAGAAGCCTCAAGATGGGGGCACTAGTCAGCCTCTGCCTCAACTCCTGAAAACTCCGCTGGAATTTCTCCGACCAAACAAAGGGTTTCTCCTTCTTCTTCAAGGCTGATAGTGGTGCTGCAACTCTGGAGAAGTCTGGTAAAAACCTCCGGTAGTATCCAGCAAAACCTAGGAAACTCCGTATCTCCATCAAACTACTGGGTGGTTCCCGATAAAGTACCGCCTCAATCTTCACTGGATCCACTGCAACTCCAGCCTCCAAGATGAAATGTCCCAGAAAGTGAACCTCTCGGATCCAGAACTGGCACTTCAAGAGCTTACCATAAAGATGGTGCTCTCGGAGTGTGTCCAGTAATACCTGCAAATGATAGGCATGATCCTCCTCAGTAGCCGAGTAGATTAGAATGTCGTCGATGAAGACCACTACAAAGCGATCAAGGTATGGCTGAAAGACCCTGTTCATGAGTCCCATGAACACTGCTGGAGTGTTGGTTACACTGAAAGGCATAACCAAGAACTCATATTGGCCATACCAACATCTAAAATCTATCTTCTGTACATCCTCGTCTCGTACTCTGAGCTGGTTATAGCCTTATCTGAGGACTATCTTTGAGAACCACCATGCTCCCTTCAGCTGATCGACGAGGTCATCAATCCTCGGGAGTGGGTACTTGTTCTTCACAGTCACCTGGTTCAGGTGTCGATAGTCAGCACAAAGCCTCAAGCTCCTATCTGCCTTCTTAGAGAATAGAATCGGGGCTGCCCAGGGAGAAACACTGCTCCGGAGGAATCCTTTCCCCTACAAGTCCACTAGCTGTTCCCACAGCTCGCAAATCTCCTCAGGAGCCATCCGATACGCTGGTGTAGATATTGGTGCCATCCCAAGGTACAAGTCAATGTAAAATTCTACCTATCTATGAGGGGGTAGACCTGGAACATCATCAGGGAAGACATCTGTGTACTGTTCCACCACTATAGGATATCTCAGACTCTCTACATCAACTGCTCCGAGGGTAAGGCTAGCCAATTGATGAGTGATCGGCTACACTCTCTTCCGAGAAAGTCCATCCTGTACTGCAAAGGCTCTCTTCTCACCGGTGAAGTTAAGCTTGGTCCCATCTGTGTGGACACACCGCACTTTGCGCCTAATACAGTCAATCTGAGCATGGACAATAGATAACCAATCCATACCCAAGATGACGTCGTAAGGCCTAGACACTGCGACTAGGAGATCCCAGCTGAATCTCTCACCTCCTAGAGTAAGATCACACTACTAGCACCCGTACGTAATTGTAGAATCCGCTCCTGTAGGAGTCTCTAGATGTAAGGATCAAGCCAACGACTCCGTCAGAATATCCATGCTCCGAACAAGGGTAGTGGCAATGAAAGAGTGACTGGAACCTGTGTCTATAATTACTGTAGATATGGTGGAGTAGACATAGATCATACCTCGAATCATCTCCGGAGCTCCATGATCATATGCCTCAGCTTCTTAGAGCTGAGCTCTCCCCTATCCTCCTGCTCCCTACAGTCGAGGTGGACCTTATGGTGGTGGTGGCGGTAACACCTCAAATCATCATCCGTCACCAGCTACATGACCATCTCCTCTGCCACATCCACCTTCTCCCTACGGACTTCCTTGATCGAATCTATGTATTTTCCTGGGCGGTCCTTCGACCATCTGCTGATCATCCAAATGGCGGGTCAAGAAGTCATGAGCCATGTGACCCTGCCCGCCGCATGCGTAACACTGCCCGCTCCAAGCATGTTTGTCTCCGCTTCGGGTGCCCCGCACAATCGATCCTGAGTCATGCGGTCGTCCACCTGTAGGTCTGGTCCTCTTGGACCTCTATGAAATCTGTCTGCTGCCAGCTGTAGAAGACTCCACTATGTTTCGAATGGTGGTGGATCTCGCTGCTGGAGACTTATCAGCAAGGAAACTCTCCACTTGGAGGGCTCTCTCTAACACCCCCACATACATCAGGATGCTGAGTGACATCACCGAAGCCCTGATCTCCCACCTGAGTCCCTGCTCAAAGTTCCAGGCCCTGAAGAAAGGGTCCCACACCATATCAGTAGAGTAGCTTGAGAGGTCTGTAAAACTCACTGAGTATTGAGCTACAATCATGCTGCCCTGCTGTAGATGAAGTAGCTCCTGTATGCACACTGCGCGAAGAGTCACTGGAAAAAACTCTACCCAAAACAGGCTCTTGAAGTCTACCCAGATAAGCATCATCTCGTTATGAACCTGGAGCATCAAGATCCACCATCTACCCGCTACTTCCTATAGAAGACTGGTAGAAAGAATCACCATGTGGTCTGTTGGTGTCCCAACCAGTAAAAAAACTCTCACCACAGCCTCCAGTCAATCCTCAGCTTCCTGTGGGTCCGTCTCTCCCCGGAACCTGGGTGGCCTCTGGCACTGGAACTCATGCAATGCGCTCAAGTGGCATGCACCATCTGCTTCTGGGGCTAGTGGCATCGTTGGACCAACAGGGAGTGGCACCGCTGGTGTCTCCACTAGTGCCTCTACTGGAAGAGGGCCCTGCACCGAGGCCTCATTGCTCGGTGGGTTGTCAGTGCATAAAACTCTCAGAACTCTAGCCGGCTATCTACGTGGAGGCATCCTAAAAAGAAATAGGTGCGCTACGATAAAAAGGTATACCTGGTGAGATGACCTGGTTGAGATAACTTAAATAAAATTTTTGAAAACACACATGTAATCAGTGTTTTCGTTCACTGAGTCGGAAATCAGAAGTCAGGGTCCTGGTGTACGGATACGTTGGCCGTCGCACCAACACTGGACTTCTTGAACTTAAAACCACACTCACTACCCTTAACACTATTTCTTTATAGAAAAAAAAGATCATATTCCTAAGTTCTGTGGTAGAAATGACTCCTCTGATACCAATTTGTTATGACCTGTTCCCCGGGGCCCATGCCCTGACTACCCCAAGCCCGCCTTCTATAGGCCAAGGGTTGGCGACTAGCACCAAAGACATAATTCCCTAAAACTGGGAAGGCATTGCCTTTATAACCTGTAAACGCACACAATAGAGTACACATCTAGATACAAAACACTAAGTAAAATATATAACAAAAGAGTGCTGAAAAGTAAAAGGGGTTGGAAATACAAGCCCAACTGTAAAGTACAAGGAACTAAAAGTACAAGTACAGTTGAAGAAAGGAAAAAACAGCTGCTGGATCACCCTATGAGATTCCTACGTGAAGGGTAGGTACAGATAGCCTCCTCAGCACTCCATGTCCATCTGTCTCCTCCATGTACCGACTCATCGTAAGGTCCACCTCCGGGTACCGTCTAGTCCTGGTACTCTCATCCTCGGTCAATGTTGTCCGTCGTCTGCAACCAACACAACAAGGTGTGGGCATATCCTGTGTAGGGGTGAGTATAACGATACTCAGTAGGGACCCTGAGATCCTCATGGTCTCACAAAATCCAACAAGGATAAACCACAAAGTATGAAATCAACAGATAACCTTACTTAGGTATATGCCCATACATATACCTAAGTTATCAAGTGATCCATCTCAATCATGAGGAAAACACAAAAGTACTGACTTAGCTCAACTAGGATTTTATTCACATTATCGAAACCTTGGCTGCTGGAGAACTCCTTCTCAATCGAGTATAATGGGTCTGCCGCATCACACAGAGGTGCTTCCCACTAACCTTGGACTGCTGAGGTACTCCTCATGTCGAGTACCATGGGTCTGCTGTGTCACTCAGAGGCACTCCCCACCGTAGGTCTGCCACCACACCTAGGCACTCCACCTTATAGCCTGTAGAGGCACTCCTACTATCGAGTACTATGGGTCTTCCACCACAACCAGGCGCTCCTCCACCATGGGTCTACTACCACAACCAGGCGCTCCCCATTGGGCTAGTAGAATCACTCTGAGTCAATCAGTCAGCAGTCATTAGGTCTCAGCCAGCTACTAGGTCTCCGCACTCTACTCACTCGTCACTAGAAGGATCCACTCCACGAGCTACTGGTCGATACTCCAACTATAATGAAGTCCCAAAAATAAGTATCTCAAAGGTACGACACATCATAGGGGTCTCAACGCAACAGACTACACATCAATCAGATGCCCGGTCTGTGAGTTATTATCCTTTTAGTCTCGGGGCCTCGGTTAGATTCGTACACGATCCAACCTGATCGTATCTCAACTATACCCCAAACTACAATGGAGTGTACTCAAAGGGACCGTCATGCTCCAATATTACCAAGGCTGCTGACAGTTTGTCAAACGGATTCCCGGTGCCAAAGATATGGCCCAAATAAATTAAAGGGTTGTAGTGGGCCCGGGTCCGGTCCGACCTGGTCAGACCGACCCGGTCAGACCAACCCGGGCCGACCCGGCCTGACCCGTTGGGTCTAGCCCGGCCTGTTGGATAGGCCAACCCATTAGGTTCGGCCCAGCCCGCTGGGCCCAGCCCAGCACGCCGTGAGGGTGCAGACTGGTTGGGAGGGTGCAGACTGGACACGAGTTTCAGCGAGGGCGGCTCGGCCCAGAGGGAGCTGCGACGGCGACTTGGCCTGGAGGGTACCGCGAGGGAACGTGTCAGTTTAGCCGGGGCACTATGAGGGGTACATGAAGGCCGGCTCAGCCAGGGGGCTACGAGGGCACACAGAGGTTGGCTCGTCCGGGGCGTCGCGAGGGGCGCACGGAGGCCGGCTCGGCCGGGGCGCCGCGAGGGGAGCGCAGAGGTCGGCTCGGCCGGGGTGCCATGAGGGGCGTGCGGAGGCCGGCTCTGCCAGCAGCGGCGCGGTGCCAGTGGGATGGCGAGGCCATGGTGGCTCGGGAGGCCGGTGGGCCGAGGTGCGGCACGACCGGGGCATGGCGCGGCTTGGGACGGTTCGGCCGGCGGTGGTGCGGGGCAGGCGGATGGCGTGGTTCAGCCTGGGGCAATGGAGCCAGTTCGGCCGGAGCACCGGAGCATTGCGGGGGTGGTGCAGTTTGCGGTGGCCGCAGGTAGCATGATCATTGCCATCATCTCCTTCATCACCTTCAACGCCGTTGTCGCCTTCCTCAATTTCGAAGAACACTACAAATCAACACAAGGGTTATGAAGAGGATGGGCCATGTTAGTTTGGCCCACACTCTTCGCATTAGAGAGATAGCATGAGGTTTACCAAGAACATAAACACGAACGAGAACGGAAGATATTTTCAATTCCCATAATCCCTTGTTAATTTCTATTCCCAACCCCACAAAGAAAAAAGAGGGGAGAACATGGGATGTGTTAATAAAATAATGAATAAGCCCCTACCTTGTTCATTGACGGAGTCACAGGGAGGAAGAAGGATCGTTGGGAAAAGATAGATGTCGGTGTCATCAGAATTTTCCTCAATCATCAGTTTGTGCATTAGCTCATCGTAGTCATAGTCGTCCTACGTCGGAGGAAGCCTCGAGGAATAAGGTCGAAGTCGAAGTTGACTTTCTTCGTCAGTGGAGCGCGTTCTTCATCGGTGGAGCGCATTCTTTGTTAGAGAATCTTTCTCCCAAGATCTCCTCCCAATTCTCTAAAGCCAAGCTTTTCCCCAATTCCACCGTGAAGGAAAAGAAATATCCAACATCAAAAAAATTGATAGGATTTAATTTTATGTTGACACATAAAATTAATTGATAACATTTAATTTTATGTTGACACATAAAATTAATTGATTGCTTTTAATTTTATGTTGACACATAAAATTAATTCATAGCATTTAATTTTATATTGACACATAAAATTAATTGATATATTTTAATTTTATGATGACACATAAAATTAATTGATAGCATTTAATTTAATTTTTTTAAGAGGTGGTGCCTCAGTCAAAGACCAAGGCACTATTTATTGCTCAAAAAAGAAGAGGAGTTACAAAAGTCTGAAAGACAGAATCTTATTACAATCCTTATCGTAAAAGGGGAGCGAAACATCAGGCAAATCATTAAGCCAGGTAATATCCTGGTTGACCTCTTTGTTGGAAAGACTATCAGCAACCATGTTCGCTTCATAGAACACATGAGTGGCAATGTAGTTGAGATCCATGAGTGAAGCAAGACATTTCATCCATTGAGAGGTAAGCAGACATGCAAGGTACACCACCCCCTTCCAGATAGCTTGAACAACAATGGTTTAATCACATTCAATCCACAACTTGCTCCAACCCTTTTGTTTGGAAAAGTCCACCGCATGAATCAATCCCAACATTTCCTCTTCCAATGCCGAGGCCGTACCACATCCATCAAAGAAGCAGCCAAGGCATCTACCAAGAAAGTCTCTAAAAATGGCACCACAACCTGTCGTACCTGGGTTTCCTATAGAGGAACCGTCAACATTCACTTTGATCCATCCTGGAAGCGGATCTTTCCAGAATACATCCAAGGTGCTTCGAGGTTGCCTATAAGATCCCGCAATCCGAAGATGACGAAGGATCTCAAAATCACCAACAGAGTTGTCACAATGATCTTTCTGAATAGAAGCATCATCCTTGATGGCAACGAAAATACGTGTTTTACCTGCATTGAGACTGAATGAGAAATTATTATGAATAAAATTATTTCTGTCATACCAGATCACATGCAGGAGTTCTTCCACTATAGTAAAAAAATATTCTTGATTTTCTTATAAGAGTCCCAATTAACACAGTGCTGTAATTGAGAGATGATAGTAGCGGGAAGTGACCATATGCAACCAAAAATGTCAAAAGTGTAATTCCAAAGAGCTGCAGCTGTAGCACAGGACAAGAACAAATGGTTAGCATCCTCACGGTGTTGATTGCACAGATGACATCTAGAGCAAAGATGAATCCCAAAGGATTGAAGTCACACATCGGTGGGGACCCTATTATGGGAAACACACCAAATAAGAGTAAGTCTCAAGGGATTGATCCAAGGTTTGTTAAAGTCTTTCAACAAAACAAAATTAGAAAGAAAATTGTTGAAGTTGTTTTTGTAGAAACTTTTGGAGTCAAGGACTCCATTAAAAGCAGGTTCCCAAATGAGGAAATCGTCCGTGTTAGAAAAAGAATAGTTTTCAATGATGTGACTGATGTGATTTGGGAGGGAGATGTTATGGGATTTAAAAACATCCCTGATAGTGGAGTTGGTGTTGCCAGGAGTAGTGTTGGACGTCAACATAGAGATTAAGGGGACACCAGTCCAGTTGTCCATCCAGAAATTCAAAGAGGAATTAGCACTAACCGTCCATCTAGAGTTGTTCATTAAATTGATAGTATTTAATTTTACGTTGACACATAAAATTAATTGAAGGAGTTGAGAGGTTTCCTCCCCCCACCCATTATGAGGGATTAACCTCAGGTGGTCCCCACCACCATAACTCATGGGAGGTTAAGGTGTGGTGGTCCCCACCACCACAACCTCTCATGGGAGGTTAAGGTGTGGTGGTCCCCACTTCTAACTTCCACATGGGTGGTTACAACAGATAAAATAAAATAAAACATGTGTTTATTTTACTTTATTGTTTCCACGAAAAACCCAAAAACTAACTTTCACCCTTGACCAACTTCCTTCATGGTTAATGAATCTTTAAGATAATACCGATGCTGTGAGTTCAACGGTGCCCTCAGATTTCAATTCTGAGCACTGATAGAGCACTGTCGTGGGTGCCCTCAAATGATTAGTGTGATTTTGGGGTATTTAGGTGCAGTAGAGTGGCTGACCAAGGTCGTCTCTCAAAGGAGGAAGTGAATTAAAACAACTTCTTAGAGGTATTCAAAAAATAAAATAAAAGAGAATAAAAACACTAATTGAATGGATGAGTTTTTTTTATAGTTTATAGATCTAGAAGAAGTTTTCTGGAAGAAGATTGCATTTTTTTTTGTTTTTAATTTTGAAATGATGTTTGATTAAAAATACACAACAAGAAGATGTTTTTTTAGAAATCAATTTTAAAAGGCGTAATCGATATAACTCTACCTCTTCATTTGATTATTAATCATTATCATTTAAATCAATATCCACTAAATTATGATCCCCTAATTTTTTATCCCTCGAACCCTACGAGAGTTAACTTAACCACAAAGATGAAATTACTTAAACCCTAGGCTAGCTTCGGAACACGCAATCGCAGCACCCTGCTTTGATTGTTGTTCTAAGGATAGCTTATGGTCAGTGGTTAATTAGAGAACATATACATTCTGGAAATGAGGATGAATTGTGTATAGGTATTATATTTGAACTCTACAAATTTATCCCGTACGGTCTTGTATTACCGATTAAGATTGTGCTCTCACAATTTACACAATTCCCGACCTCGCGTGTTTTGTGTTAATTGTTCAATTGCTTGCTTAGTTTCTTGTAATTTAAAAACAAAATTCATGTATAATATTATGTTAATTACAGTAGTTCATTGATTCAAAATAATTAAATGAAGAAGGTAGAAGATAAATCGATTACTAAAAGACTACTCTTCCATGGGTGGCGTAATCATCGTAGAAGCGTTTTGCATGTGCAAAGGTTTATAATGGGTATAACCCAATAACGCTTCTACTCAAGAATTCCAGACCAGAGAGAAATATTAAGAGAAGATTAAATTTAAAAAAAACAGAAGAAAAGAGAAGAAATAAAATAAGAACAATGAATTTTATTACACAAATGAAAACATTACAAAATGAAGAAGAAAAGGAGGCTTCGATGAGGGGATCCTTGCTTCAAGAGCTACCCCTCTTACAATGGTTGTAGAATTTGGGTGAAACAAATTCTCCTCTGCCTCCAATCTCCTAATTCACGTCCCAACCCCTCCAAATAAGAAAAACTCCAATTTATAGAGGGGAGGGGAGGAGAGGTTACAAGTGGTTTCAAGTGTGAATGTGGAAATTAGGCCAAATATTTTATTCCAACTTGAACCGCCCATTTTACCACCAAAACGCGTGAATTGGACGGCCTTCCAGAAGGATAAAATGTGCCTAAATGGGTTCTCTATCTTATCTCCAAATTTGGGCTCAATAAAGGCCCATATGAAGGAGTTATGGCCGAAATACAGAATCTTCTCCATTCTGGCGAGCTCAGCCCAACTTTGACTTCATGGCCCATTTGTAACAACCAAATTAACTCGTTAGCTCTAGTGTCATGAATAAAAGTTGTAGATAATTAAGTTATTAAAACTGTTACAAAATTTCAAATTCAAATAATAAATATAAAAATATTTATCTTCGAAATACTACAGTGAATTATAAAGGGTAAAACTGGAATTTTCATCAAATATTCAAATGAATGATCTAATCTCAAATACTTTCTAATTAAACATATTTAACACAATGTGAGGAAATTATATCATTTATTATCAATGAAATATTCAATAAAATAGTGTTTTATCAACTCCCCCACACTTACCCTTTTGCACTCCTGGGAAAAACCTCATATCAAGTAAACATTAATATCAAATCAAAACCAATTTTAAAACACATATCCTTGAGATCAAACAATTACACCCCAAGAAACAAAAGATATAATGCCTCATAAAAAACCATTATTTCAAGTTCTTAATTTATATCATTCAATATATTTCCACTTTATTTATCCTCCCATGCACAAAACACTTACCTCGCTTGAATTTTCTCTCATCACTCAAATATCAATTTTTTTGCAATGTCTTTCTCATCCAAACTCATACAAGGGTCACCATAGGCTTGATAGATTCCTACATCGCTACCCGATGTGAGTCAAGGACATATTTTTATCATGAGTACTTTTCAGGGTTTTTCTGTGGCTTTCGGTTGGTAGGATTAAGATGTGAAAAACCCTGAGGCTGAATGAGGATGGCTTGACTCTTTTGAAGCAAAATTGCATTAATCTAATTTTCACTTAAATATGGTCTTCTCCTTAATCCCCATCGTATCAATTCAGCTCCATCAACATGAAAAGTCATGAAAGGTTTACACCATTCATCATTTCAAAATAAAAAATTTCAATCTTCTCAAACATGATTTTCTTGAAAGCTCCAGATGGGCACAACTTTCCACCTCAATTAAAAGCTCCAGAAAAGGCACAACTTCACTTGTAATGAAAGATCCAGAAAAGGAACAGCTTTCAATATAATGAATTTCTTCAGCAGCAAACACATCTCTTCAGAATTTAATTTTCCACCCAAAGTATCACAGAATGTGGTGGCAAAACACAAGACAACTTCCCCCACACTTAAGCTCAACTAGATTATGCAATTTTACTTCAAGAGTTGGTTGGATAGGGAAAATTGGTTTGTAATGTGGCTAACCTAACAGGATGTGCATGGGTTCTAAGGGCTAAAAGGATTAAATATTCAAGGTAGGCCATTATAAAAAATTATTCTTTGAAATAGGGGCTTTAATACCAAACAAATGCCTCAATCATTTAAACATAAGTACCTCAAACCCTCAAGTTTTGACAGGAATAAATCAAATTCTGGTTAGATTAAGCATGGTTTGGTTCTATCAAGAAGTGAGGTGAATGTAAAGAATATGAAAATAATAGTTCAGAATCCTCACAGGAAAGTGATTTCAAATATAAAGACAGTGAGATGTGGCATGGGATTCAAAATTCAGTGTACTTTACATGAAATTACTAAATATTTGAACTTGAAACAAAGTCATTTCAGCATTCATTTAAGCTTAGTTTCAAGGGGTAAATTGTTTCACTTATTGATATGGATTTAAAAATGGTGATGAGAATCATTTCAGCTCAAAAGTTTCGAAAACACACAGAAAATTGTAAAATAAACACACAAAATTTGAAAAACACACAATTTTTTTTTGGTTTTTTTTGAACAGGAAATCAATTGAAATTACTAAACTAAAAGGTTACCTCCCCCACACTTAAAATATTGCATTGTCCTCAATTTGAACCTATGAGATGATATATGCACATGAAATGAAGAATTTTTAAATAGGACAAATAATATAAAAGTGAAAGGGTTAGGAACAACCTGATGTGCTCAAGTGATGATGGAGTCATGCATTGTGATAAAATCCACTGCATCAGTAGGAAGTCCCTCAATGTATCTCTTCAAACGTTTCCCATTGACTGTAAAGCTCCCTCCAGTGTCCTCTTGTGTGATCTCCACTGCACCATAAGGAAAAACATTAGTCACAACATAAGGACCTAACCATCTGGAACGCAACTTACTAGGCATCAGCTTCAGTCGTGAACTGTAGAGAAGGACTTTCTCTCCAACATGAAACTCCATTTGTTGGATAATTTTGTCATGAGATGCTTTTGATCTTTCCTTGTAGAGCCTTGAGTTCTCATATGATGATAATCTAATCTCCTCAAGCTCTTGAATTTGCAGCTTCCTTTGGATTCCAGCTTGGGCCAAATCCATGTTTCATTTCTTTATAGCCCAATAAGCCCGATGCTCAACTTCCATGGGGAGATGACACGATTTCCCAAAAACAATCCGAAATGGGGACATACCAACGGGGGGCTTGTATGCTGTCATATAAGCCCACAATGCATCATCCAAGCCCTTGCTCCAATCCTTCCTATTTGGCTGCACGATTTTCTCCAAGATTTGTTTCAACTCACGATTTGAAACCTCAGCCTGACCATTTGTTTGGGGGTGGTATGGTGTTGATGTTTTGTGTGTCACCCCATACTTTCGAAGGAGGGAAGAAAAATTCCTATTGCAAAAGTGTGTCCCTTGGTCACTGATGATGGCCTTTGGTACTCCAAACCTACAGAAAATTTGAGCCTTGAAAAAATCCGCTACAACATGAGAATCGTCAGTCTTGGTGGCCTTGGCCTCCACCCATTTACTCACATAATCAACAACAACCAAAATATAAAAAAATCCAAATGAACTAGGAGAAGGACCCATAAAATCAATGCCCCATACATCAAAAATCTCACAGAATAGTATGGGTTGTTGGGGCATCTCATGTCTCTTAGAAATGTTCCCAGTGTGTTGGCAACGAGAGCATGACTTACAAAACACATGGGCATCATGGAATAATATAGTCCAATATAATCCAGAGTCCAAAACCTTCCTAGCTGTCCGTTGGGGTCCAAAGTGTCCACCACAAGAAAGTGTATGACAGAAATTCAAAACAGACTCAAACTCATGATCAAGAGCACACCTCCTAATGACTTGGTCACTAAATATGCGCCAGAGGTAAGGATCATCCCACACATAAAACCTAGAATCACTTTTTAATTTTTTGACTTGATGTTTCTTTAAATTTGCAGGGATTTCAGAGGCAAAAATGTATTTCACTAAATCAGCATACCAAGGATGCGTACCTGAGATGGAATAAAGATGCTCAGTGGGAAAAGTGTCTCGAAGTGGTACCTGGTCCAAGGTGTCATCCTCTAGTGTGTGAGTAATCCTACTCATGTGGTCCGCCACCAAATTCTCTGACACCTTCTTGTCCTTTATCTCAAGGTCAAACTCTTGAAGAAGGAGAATCCAACGGATAAGTCATGGCTTTGCATCTGGCTTCTTCAGGAGGTACCTCAAAGCTGCATGGTCAGAAAAAACAACTACTTTAGAGCCCAATAAATATGAACTAAATTTATCTAAAGAAAATATGACAGCAAGAAACTCCTTTTCCGTGGTTGTGTAGTTTGATTGGGCTGAATCCAATGTCCTTGATGCATAGGCAATCACATGTGAACGTCCTTCCACCCTCTGAGATAAGACAACTCCAACTGCGAAGTTGGAGGCGTCACACATAAGCTCAAATGGAAGGTCCCACCGTGGGGGCTGTATGATAGGTGGAGTGGTTAGACACTTCTTTAGCTCATCAGAGGAAGTCCTACAAGAATCATCAAACACAAAATCAGAATCTTTTTGAAGTAATCGTGACATAAGAAGAGCGATCTTACTAAAATCTTTGATGAAGCGCCGATAAAATCCTGCATGCCCTAGGAAAGATCTAACATCACGCACACATGAAGGATAGGGTAAGGATGAAATAATGTCTACCTTAGATCTATCAACCTTTATCCCATGTTTTGACACCACATGCCCTAAGACAATGCCATGCTCTACCATAAAATGACACTTTTCAAAGTTCAGGACCAGATTCTTCTCAATACAACGATTCAACACCTTTCCCAAACTACTTAGACATTCATCAAATGAATACCCATACACTATAAAATCATCCATAAATACCTCCATGCAGGTCTCAATAAAATCAGAAAAAATACTCACCATACATCTCTGGAAGGTACCTGGGGTGTTGCAAAGTCCAAATAGCATCCTCCGGTAGGCAAATGTGCCAAAGGGACAGGTGAATGTAGTCTTGTCCTGATCCTCTAGATCTATAGGAACCTGAAAATATCCAGAAAATCCATCCAAGAAACAATAGTGTGTTTTCCCAGCTAGTCTCTCGAGCATTTGATCAATAAATGGGAGGGGGAAATGGTCCTTGCGAGTGGTCTGATTTAGTTTCCTATAATCAATACAAACACGCCAACTATTTTTCACCCTCATTGGAACTAAATCATCTTTCTCATTTTTAACAACAGTAAAACCAGTTTTCTTAGGCACAACCTGAATTGGACTTACCCACTGAGAATCTGAAATGGGAAAGATTATACCTACCTCGAGCAATTTCTCAACTTCTTTTTTAACAACTTCCAGGAGGGTGGGATTGAGTCTCCTTTGTGGCTGTCTCACCGGTTTAGCCCCATCCTCCAAGAGAATCCTATGCATGCAAATGGAGGGGTTAATACCTGATATGTCAGCCAAGGTCCACCCAATCGCCCTGATGTTCTCCCTCAAAATATTCAAAAGCTTTTCTTCATGTTCAAAAGGGAGATTGTTAGAAATTATAATAGGTAATATCTCACCACTCAACAAGTATGAGTATTTCAGATTTGGTGGCAATGTCTTGAGTTCTAATGAAGGAGGGTTTAGTATGGATGGAGACATTGAAGGAACTGAAATATGTGCACAAAGAGCATCGGTATCAGAATATATATCATCAAAATCAGAGAATAAAGCATCAAATCCATCAGCATACTCTATAGCCATGTCATAATCAGAGTTCACATGAACAAGATCAGAATATGAATCCATTTCAAAATCAAATCTTAGAGAGTATTGTTCATTAGAAACAAGTGTGGAAGTTCTCTTAGACATTAAACCAGAACCATTACTCATAATCTCCCTAAGCATAGGACAATCAAAATCCATGGAGTTTTTACTTGGTGATTCAAAATGGGAGATAACAAAAGCAGAATGGTCCTCAGAGGGGTATTTCATGGAATCCATAACATTAAATATCACAACTTCATCCCCAAATTCCATGGAAAGTGTACCCTCATTGACATTTATGATAGTTTTTGCAGTTTTGAGGAAGGGCCTACCTAAGATAATGGGGGCATAAGAACTTACCTGATCATCCGCCATGTTAAGAACATAGAAATCTGCTGGAAAGATCATGTCTCTTACCCAGACAAGTACATCCTCAAGGACTCCCGCTGGATATGTCGTAGCTCTATTCGCCAATTGCACCACTACTCTTGTTGGCTTCAACTCACCAACCTACAAGGAAGAGAATACAGAGTGAGGCATCACATTTATTGAAGCTCCTAAATCACAAAGAGCATCAGAGAAGTGCAACTCCCCTATGGTACATGGGATGGTGAATGTCCTGGGATCCTTGAACTTTGTTGGCATTGCTAGAGTTGGTGTAATGAGTGCCGATACATTCCTTCCAAGGTTGATCCTCTCATTCCCCTTGATCCCTCTTCGATTGGTGCAGAGTTCTTTTAA
This sequence comes from Viscum album, assembly GCA_963277665.1. NCBI lineage: Eukaryota > Viridiplantae > Streptophyta > Magnoliopsida > Santalales > Viscaceae > Viscum > Viscum album. The sequence continues at coordinate 1,390,083,024 of OY728120.1, forward strand.
GAATTTGGCATACCTTGGGATTTTCTTAATGGATTAAAGTAGAGTAATGTTGATCTCCACACGCTTGAATGTGTCCAAAACCTCCTTTTTCATTGATTCTTCAACCATCTTCTTGGTTTGAACAACCCTGTTTTGAAAAGTAAGGGGTTTAGGAGGAACATCATCAATATTTTTCTTACCTTTATCTTTCTCCTTGGATTTCTCATCAGTTGGTTTGGAATGCGGCTTCTCCGGAGTTGAGGTGAATCCCGGTGGAATGGTAGGTAAAGATGTATTGTTCATTTTATTCCCACTTCTCAATGTGATGGAACTAACATTCCCCTTTGGATTTGGAGTGGGTTGGGAAGGTAGATTTCTGGAATTCTTACTTACAAGTTCATGGAGGGTGGTGGCAATCTGGCTCATTTGAGTCTTTAACTCCCTCAGCTCCGAACTTTGACTCTTCATCTCATTCTGTTGATTAAGAACAATTTTCTTCAAAAGATCATCAGTATTAGAATCTACCTTTGGTGGGGGATTCCCTTGTTGTTGTATTGTTGATGCTTGGGCTTCAAATCTCCTTTGGGGTTGTTGGAAACCCTACTGGTAAGGCGGAGGCTGTTGGAAGTTTGGTTGAAAAGGGGGCCTTTGTTGTTGTCCAGAGCCATACCTCATGTCTGCTTGATCTTTCCACCCTTGGTTGTATATTGGAGAAAATGAATCAAACTTCTTTTGGGGATATGGTTGTTGTTGCTGCTGAAATGGTCTCCCTGGGAATACTGCTGCGCAATCCTCTGTCTCTTGTAGTTGTGGGCAACAGTCAGTTGGGTGGCTTGTCTCAGTGAAAATGCCACAAGGCCTTGAAGGAGGGGGTAGAGATGTCTTTTGTGCCAAAGCAATTTGCCTCACCATAGTGGTCAATTATTCTAACTTGGTATCAATCAAATGACTCTCAAGAGAAGAAGGACTTACCTGATGTACTCCCCTGACATGTGGTGTACCTCTATCGCCAAATTGTTGGGAGTTTTGGGCCATTTTGTCGATCAATGCTCATGCAGCTACTGGTGTCTTGTCCACCAATGCTCATCTAGCTGCAGCATCCACCATGCTCCTCTCCATGGGTGTGAGTCTTTCGTAGAAGTATTGGATGAGGAGTTTCTCACTGATTTGGTGATGCGGACAGCTTGCACACAACTTCATGAATCTCTCCCAATACTCATACATTGACTCCCCTTGTGCTTTCTTGATCCCTGATATCTCCTTTCGAATGGATGTGGTCCTTGATGCTGGAAAAAATCTCTAGAAGAAAAGACGTTTCAAATCGTTCCAACATGTTACATCTTCAGGTTGTAAATAGTACATCCAATCCTTTGCAAGTGAAAATGAGAATGCTCTTAATTTGATTTGATCTTCAGAAATATTTATAGGTTTTAGGGTTGAGAAAACCACATTAAATTCTTTCAAATGTTTATTGGGATCATCACCAGAGAGGCCATGAAACTTTGGAAGTAAGTGAATTAACCCAGATTTTAGTTCAAAGTCCGATTCGAGGTTCGGGTATGCAATACAATTTGGTTGATAGTTAATATCAGGTGAAGCCAATTTTTGAATGGTTCTATTAAGTTAATTTACATTATTTTAATCCATTGGTTCCTCTTTTATGTTTTAATTTGAATAGATTCCAATTTCAATGTTTCTAGAAGAGAGGAATTCACCAACTGGTTGAATATTGAAACTTCCCGTAGACTGAGAATTTATGATTCGAGCCCTAAGGATACGTTCAATCTCAGGTTCAAGATCTAAGAGATCTTTGGGATTAGTTCGTGTCATAGATCAAATAAAAATGAAAATAAATAATGTGGACCATAGTAAAATAAAAATGATAAGTTTGAGTTGATGTTCCAAAAAGAAGTAGAAGAAAATAAAAGAAGAAGAAGAAAAATAAGATTGGGTAAAGAAGGAAGAAAGAAGAGAGGAAGAGAATAAAATGTAAAATAAAATAAATACCTCTAATTGGTTGAAATAATTACTTTCCTCCCCGGAAATGGCGCCAATTTGATAGAACACTGTCGTGGGTTCCCTCGAATGATTAGTGTGATTTTGGGGTACTTAGGTGCAGCAGAGTGGCTGACCAAGGTCGTCTCTCAAAGGAGGAAGTGAATTAAAACAACTTCTTAGAGGTATTCTAAAAATAAAATAAAAGATAATAAAAACACTAATTGAATGGATGGGGTTTTTTTTTATAGTTTATAGATATAGAAGAAGTTTGCTGGAAGAAGATTGCATTTTTTTTTGTTTTTAATTTTGAAATGATGTTTGATTAAAAAGACACAACAAGAAGATGTTTTTTTAGAAATCTATTTTAAAAGGCGTAATCGATCTAAATCTACCTCTTAATTCGCTTATTAATCATTATCATTTAAATAAATATCCACTCAATTATGATCCCCTAATTTTTTATCCCTCGAACCCTACGAGAGTTAACTTAACCACAAAGATGAAATTACTTAAACCCTAGGCTAGCTTCGGAACACGCAATCGCAGCACCCTGCTTTGATTGTTGTTCTAAGGATAGCTTATGATCAGTGGTTAATTAGAGCCCATATCCATTCTGGAAATGAGGATGAATTTTATTTAGGTATTATATTTGAACTCTACAAATTTATCCCGTATGGTCTTGTATTACCGATTAAGATTGCGCTCTCACAATTTACACAATTTCCGACCTCGTGTGTTTTGTGTTAATTGTTCAATTGCTTGCTTAGTTTCTTGTAATTTAAAAACAAAATTCATGGATAATATTATTTTAATTACAGTATCTCATTGATTCAAAATAATTAAATGAATAAGGTAGAATATAGATCGATTACTAAAAGACTACTCTTCCATGGGTGACGTAATCATCGTAGAAGCGTTTTGCATGTGCAAAAGTTTATAATGGGTATAACCCAATAACGATTCTACTCAAGAATTCCAGCCCAAAGAGGAAGATTAATAGAAGAATAAATTTAAACAAAATAGAAGAAAAGATAAGAAATAAAAGAAGAACAATGAAGTTTATTACACAAATGAAAACATTACAAAATGAAGAAGAGAAGGAGGCTTCGATGAGGGGATCTTTGCTTCAAGAGCTACCCCTCTTACAATGGTTGGAGAATTTGGGTGAAACAAATTCTACTCTGCCTCCAATCTCCTAATTCACGTCCCAACCCCTCCAAATGAGAAAAACTCCAATTTATTGAGGGGAGGGGAGGAGAGGTTATAAGTGGTTTCAAGTGTGAATGTGTAAATTCGGCCAAATATTTTATGCCAAATTGAACCGCCGATTTGACCACCAAAACTCGTGAATTGGCCGGACATCAGAAGGATCAAATGTGAGGACATTGGTCCTCTATCTCCTATCCAAATTTGGGATCAATACAGGCCCAAATGAAGTAGTTATGGCCGAAACACATAAGCTTCTCCATTCTGGCGAGCCCAACCCAACTTTGACTTCATGGCCCATTTTCAACAACCAAATGAACTCTTTAGCTCTAGTGTCCTGAATAAAAGTTGTATATAATTAAGTTAGGAACACTGTTACAAAATTTAAAATTCAATAATAAATATAAAAATATTTATCTTTGAAATACTACAGTGAACTATAAAGGGTAAAACTGGAATTTTCATCAAATATTCAAATGAATGATCTAATCCCAAATACTTTCTAATTAAACATATTTAACACAATGTAAGGAAATTATATCATTTATTATTAATGAAATATTCAATAAAATAGTGTTTTATCAAGCACATGTTCAAAATTTAGAAAAATATGCTCGTACGTTTACTGAACGTACCCGAACAAAACATCAAAAATTGATTCTGGGCACACCGGGCCTCTGAATCATGTGCCGTCAATTTTCACGGACCCGTAAAATATCCATTTAATTAAAAAAATTACATGAAAATTCTGGGTCTTTACACTTGGTCTCCTCAAAAGACCAAATCCTCTCTCCTTAAGAGGCTCTTAAGGAAGATTAAATCAAGTGGTAAATTCCTCTTTTCTTTTCTTTCATTTTCTTTTCATGTTCCTTTATTCTCTTTTCTTTCCTAACCTCTACTCATATAAATGGTATGAAAATCTAGTAACATACATGTACTATAATTTTGTTATTATAATGGGATAATTCATTATCATCTCTCCTTTCCCCTTATTTTATATGAAAGAAATGAAAACACCGTTCGAGATGTGTTAATTTATCACATCACATTCAAGGACGACGAGTTATCAATTTATATTACCATATTCAATTCTGGGCATGAAACCATTTTTATGTTTGAACAATACTATTAAATATGTATTTTATCTTATGTGGTGTTTTTTAATCCTTTTTCACACATGATGTAAAATAATAATACAAAACAAGTTAATTATAAGCAAAATCACCAAAATAATCCAAGCATTTATCATTAATGTTTTATATAATGATTCACCTTCACTCCAAATAACCAAATAAATTTTATAACCATTTAATATTCTTGATTTTACCTAATTTCATATAACTTCAATTTTGTACAACCATTCTCATCAAACATGTTTATCTGAACATGAATATAAGTGAACCAATCATTAAAACTAAGGAAGTAAACTCTCCCAAACAATGAAATTGAACCTCTTAACTCATAAAATAAGGACATGGATGAACTTAATAAGGTTATAATAAATAAATAACATGCATTGGAGTTTCTAGAATTATTAATTAATGAACCTAATTTTATTATTCAGGTCATTAAGATCAAACGAAGAAGACCATCAAACATAAAGTAAGAGATCCTCTCTTTCTCACATTTATTCAAGAATATCCTTTATGTTATGTCCTTTTATGTGTAGTTCCTAATGATGGGGTATGATTTATAACCTCCCTTATACTTTCCTCCTGATGTATAAAATAATAAAAACCCCTTTCTCTCTCATTAAGCCCTCCTAAGTACACCTGGTACCATGCCGATATTCCATAAGGGATTCTACCTGAACCTCCAATATTCCTTTAGGTTATTCTTACTCACTTTTTACCCAAATGAAATCCTATATTAAGTTTACGTAAATCTTAAAATTTCTGATTATATGTACAAACTCATGTATCAAGATCCATTAATCATTATCTTTCAGGTATATACATGCTTTTAAGTGATTCCCTCCTCAATACTTCCTGATAAGCAAACCCATTTTAAGGGAACTTCCTGAATTTGTACAAAATTTTAAGTGCACTCTACCATATGTTTTAATTAAAAATTTGTTTTTATAAAACCAATGTTTTTATTATTTAAACCTTCTTGTATCACTTCCTCTTTTTTATAAAATATTTTCCCCTTTTCTATTATAAATACTTGTTAGTATTTTCCTTAAAACCACACTAAAATGTTTTAGTGCTAAAATTCCTTAAATACTCTTCTTTCATGTTTTCAATTCTGTTGTAAATCACTTACCATGATATATGATTATTTTACCTTATGAATTTCCATATATGTTTTAATTCCTTTATTTCATGGACACTTGTATGATACGCCCATTAATTATGCTTTATGACATGATTATGATACCCATTTCTTTCTATAGATACCCTTATGTTTATCTATGATTGATTATGTATGATTAAATGTGTGGAAAACATATTCATGAAAATGTTAAGATGGGTGCACCCATAAATCACTCTAATTCATTGGGTAAAGTTGAGTCTCATGAGACGTTATGTGCAACGGTCTTGGTGGTTAGCCTTGACTTGTGCTATCATGTGCCATGGTCTTAGTGGTTAACTTTGACTTGTGATCCTCTATGTTCAATGAGCCTTGAATTGTTCTAAAGTCATGTTTTATGTTGCTACCACATTTCTATGATTCAATTTTTATATGATCTCATGTTTATATGTTATGATTCTATATGCCATTTTACATCATTATGTAATGATATCTAACCCATGTGATAAAGCCATATTCTTATGTTTTTCCCTTATTAGTCTTTTAGCTCATCCCTTCATTCATGTGATCCCTAGGGTACCCTTTGAATATGTAAGGGATAAAATAAAGTTAGGATCTCTTTATGAAGATTAAATAAAGAAGTGTTTTTATTCCCATGTTTTTAGTTTTATGTACCTGGTCTTCAAAGACACTAGACTTCACGATCCTTGACTAGTACTCTGATGTAAAATAATGCTTAAAATCATGTAATGTTATGTGTAAAAGTCTAGGGTCGCTATAAATTAACCACCTAAAGTTCAACCTATTGATAGTCAACTACGACATCCTACTATATCACTCCTCCCCAAATCACATGAAGATGCCTTCCACTAGGAATCACCATAAAAAAACATAAACTCCTAAGCCCAAAATATGGAATTTATTTAAGATAATTTAGTAAAATTCATTTTATTTTCCCAATACTTTTCCCAAATTAAATACAAGATAAATTGAGAAAGATGCATGTACTATTTATAGGTCTTTACCCTAAAATTAGAATAATTTCACTTGGTAAATTTAGTAAAATTATGATCCTTTTATTAGATCACAAGGGACTCTAAAAAATTGTATCCTAGTTGATATCCCTCACCTAAGTTACAAATAATCTCAAATAATACTATTTATTTACTAACCCATGTAGTCTTTACTAGTGTCTAACTCCAAACTCAAACTCAACTCTCATCCATAACTATTATACCACTCTATTATGACCCACCCCCACTAGAATCCCTCTTGGGATAGTAGAGAAGACAAGAGTGACTCCCAAATCCCACCTCAAATTAGCCATAGGTTGGTGACTAGTACTAAGCGTATAAAACACATATATGGGAGGAATTAACCTAATAAATACTATGAGAATAAAATGGAAAACCATCAATGAACTCTATATAATATTAAATAAAATAAATCCCATAATGCATATAATGTTATACATAAAAAAGGTCTATAGAAATCCTTATGGAAAAAAATCCACAATGAAAACAATCACCATAGACTATTAAGGTCCAACCAGACTACTAAGTCCCTATTATAGGTATATAAAAATAAAGTATATATAGAAAATGAGTGAGCATATAAGTATAATCAAAATGATCCTCCAAAAAATCTCACATAAAAATGTGGAATAATAAAAATAAAACCTCCTTGAATAAAAAATGATACCCATTTGTTACCCAAACAAGGTCATTTACCACACAACCTCACCAATGCTCGCTCACTAAATCAGTATACAAATATAGTAATATAATGTCAAAAGAATATATGATAAAGTTCCCTGTAACCACTTCCTCACCGAACTATTCATCCTCATGCCCCAACAACTCACATCTTGTCACTCCCATACATTTCATATATATCTAAACATATAGCCTCATCATCACCATATACTCTTATTTATAGACAAATCAAAACCATATCTATAAAAAACACCACCACATATCTATAATCTCATCAAAACTTATTTTTAGTAAGGTATATAATCATAAAAGTAATCAACCTCATCCCATCATTTTTCATGTATACCCCCACTATGTATCCATATCATAACCAAATTATCATCACAACATATCATAAAAATAATCTATTACAACTTATACTATACCTAGAATAGTGAGTGAGGAAGGGAGAGTAGTTATCCATCTATTTCACTTTTATCCTAGACTTTGGGGGAAAAACCTAGAAACCAAAATCTCATTTGTGTGTCGGTAAGGTTACCTAACTTGGGTTGTGGGGTATGGGAAATGATATAAAATATAAAGAATATATATAACAACACACTAACCTAGCCTAAGGTTTAAAAACAACCTAAAATAGTCCCTTCCAAATTCCACCACACACTAACATTCTCTTCCACCTCTAATCACCACTACCGGCACTACACATCATTTGTTACCAGTCATATTACATTCCATATGACACATTTAATTTTAGACACTACCACATTATTACCACATAATTTTATTTAGTAAATTATACATCCATTATTTACCACTTTATCAATTTCCCAACAATTCATTTATTAATTATATCTCTTTATTCACATAATCACATCCTACTACCATATTTTATTCCATTTATTCTAAAAAATTCCTTATTTGAGGAAAATAAACCACACTATCACATAAAACTCTCTACATCACCATAATAATATAGCCACAAAACCATCCCATCCTCCTCTAACACAAAAATACACTACCAAAATTCCACATAAATTCTAGAAAAAAATAACGACAAAAAATCCACACAACATCATAACAACAACACATAAATTCAAATGAAATTAATTTATTAATTCAATTACTTTATTCACATCATCATATCATATTAATATCTTTTATTCTATTTATTATAAAAACATTGATTTTTCTAGGAAACTTAACCACACTATCACATCAACCCCTCTATATCACCACAATAATACAGACACAAAACCATACCATCCTCCTATAACAAAAAATCCACAAAAAAACCTCCATATAAATTCTAGCAAAAAAATAATGACATAAAAACTACACCACATCATAACAACAACACATCAATTCAAGCTATAACAACTTTAAAATTTTAATTATTTTTTTTTCATCACCATATTTAAGTTTTTTCTCAATTTCAAAATGATTAACACGCCAAAATCAAGGTAAATTACAAAAACACACCAAAAAAATTCACACAACAATAATTAATCAATAATTTTACAATAATAAGTAAAATAGGAAAATAATTCTTGGAGATATCAACATCCATTTTGTTTCATTTAATTTTTTTAGTAATTATATTCATTAGATAAATCTTAAATATTTACCCAAATACAAACAAAGAATGATAATTCTAAAAGTACATGATAAATAAAAAATAGAAATATAAAATCCTCTAATTCAACCAAAGATTAAATAATAACTAAATATGAAAAATAAGGGTAATAATGATTGAAAACCCCCCAAACCAAAAAACATCACAAAAAACCTACAAAAAAAATCCCCCCAACAAGTTCTCAACCAAAAACCAACCAAACCAAATAAATACCACTATCACAACATTTGAGAAGTGGAGAAATGAATAATAGATAAATGGGATTTCACCTTAGATCATAATTTCTCAATTACAGAAAACCAAGGACCAAGAGTCACCAAAGGAAGGACAAAGAGAACCAAAGATGAAAAATAAAACATCTGAGTTATAAAAAGGCTGGAGGAATTTAATAGAATCATATAAGTTATTATAATTTTTATTAAAAATTTAAAAAAATACAATCATAGTGAAACAGGGGTTTGATCTGAGAATCATAACATGATATCCCTAATTCTTGAGGGTCAAAACTATTTTGAAATAGATATAAAAAATAGGATTATATAATAAACGATACTACCCAACCACAATTCTTGAATACTCAAAAATCATGGTGCAATCATCATGCCTCCACCTTATACCCGATCAACTCAAAAAAGGATCATGGTGAAACACCTATCACTATGGTGAAATGCTACTAATGTAAGATTAAAAAGAATTATAATAAAAATATACATGCCATAACACATAAAACATTCCATAATAGGATTCCCATACTTAACATAAGAGACAATAAATAATCATGGCACATGCCTCACATCACAAATTAGGACTTAATGACATAATAATAAACACCACTTTGTAATGATAAAACCAAAACCATCCATAGTAATACCAAACTTTCATGACTAAAGATCTATGCCACAAAAAATCACCTCACATCATAATCTCACTGATCATGGTAAAACACACTAGAAAACAAAAAAATTTATCCTTTGGACAATTCATCATGGTAAAATTCCTACCTTAATGAAATGAGTAGATATTTTAACTAAAATTTCAACTAAAAATCTACCTTTATTTTTCTATATTCCTTTGAAATTTCTCCTAACACCCTAAACACCTCAGAATCACAAACTTGGGGATCGGGAGAAATCCATATCTTTATAAAAATAGTCCACTGTAGTAGTCTTGAAAACTATGTCCATATGTTATTGACATGGTTCTTTGTTCCATGGAATCTAATTCCATTGTAGTATAGTATATCCATTGTCCCATAGGACCATGGTTATATAGAATTTTAACTAAATTTCAAACCATGACTATTGGTACTCTATAGAAATATTTTAGGTCATCCCTATAGGAAATCTATTCCCATTATTGCAACCATAGATATAAGTATTTTATGGGCATGGTTTTGACCATGGTTGTAGATATATATATTTTTTTAAAGTAAGCCTTTCTACCTATAAAATAATTTTTTCAATGAAATAGAGTATACCTATAAAACAAGTAATACATTACCAATAAAATCCAACTAAACATGAAATATATTTATGTACATATAGATATAGTATAAATAATGTTACTTATACTAAGTATCATCTACATCATCATCAATGACATCATTATTAACACTAACATGAATGTCGTCTCCACTAGAACCAACATCAACATAATCACCACCAATAATCACATCACCACAACCCACATCACCATTGTCCTCAACACTTTCCTCAACACCATCATAATCCTTAGAATTAAAATCATAAATAGAATCAATATAACAATCATATTTATCTTAAATTTATTGCATAATTGATAAAAATACATTAACCATTGTAATACACTCTAGATGAAGTGAATAATATACAACTGATATCGCATTGGTGAACTGTTTATTTATTATATCTTGACTCTTATGAGACTCTTGTTAATTTTTTTTCACTAATTTATTGATAGAAAAATTTAAATATTCTTATATAACCATAATTTTGTTTCTTTTAGAATAATCACTTCCAAAAGAACAGTATATTAATAGTAAAATTTTCTTTTCTTGTCAACAATGAACCCTGAACAATGATCGTCATCTAGTTCCTGATATGAATGGTATTATAGTACAAAGTTATTCATTTATTTTTTATGTAAATCTTAAATATCATCATATTAATAAAAGTTTAAAATTTAATTAAATAAAAATATAAATATTATAAAACATGAAATATGAATAATATAAATAAATAGAAGTATTGTTATAATTTTTACCCATGTATCCTTGTTCACAACATTTAAATATTTCTTATTTCTATTTTAACTAAAGAAATAATATCGAGGAACAAAACCACAAATATTTAAAAATTATTTATGCAAAAAATAATAGTAATTACTAATATAAAAAATAAATATATATTTCAATGTCAAATGATATAGTACATGTGATTATTCAGGATTTAGTATGGATGTTCACCCTCAGGTATGGATATATTTCATGAAACTCTTATTTTTTGATTATTTTAAGATGAATCTTATAAATAAATAAAAAATAAATAATGAATTATTATGTGTTCCTAGTGAATTCACATATATATTTTTTTCAGTCATGAACCTACTTTCCAATGGTAGGCAATCATTAGAGTGAATTGATGATGCTTTGAATTGTATTTTCAGATCAAGATGTTGGGTGGTAAGATCATCCCATGAATAGTATTAATACCTATCCAAAATCTCTCTTATATATTTAATATGTATTCATGAAATCCTTTCTAGTAACAATACTATTCACCATTTTCATTAAAGTGATCAATTTCAACCATGCACCTATGTGAACTTCTATATGTATCATAGGTTTTCCATATATACATATATGAATGGTTCTCTATCTTCTATACCTCTTTGGTTAGTCATTATTTGGTTTAAAATCATATAACTGGGAACTCTATAATTTATCACCATACATAAATGTGGTGGGTTTTGAAGAGTTGATATTTCACCCATGAGAAGCGATTGTTATGTATCCCAAAAAATTAAATCAAAACCCACATAGTTTGGAAACATTTAATGAGGAATGCCATACCTTTTAAGGTCATGTGATAAGGACCATATAGTTTCCTTTTAAGTTCATGGAACCATGACCAAATAAGTTCCTTTAAGGGTCATGCATCTAGAACCAAATAATTTCCTTTTAAGGTTGTGCATCAAGGACCAAGGAAGTTCCTTTTAAGGCCATGTTTCTAGGACCAAATAAGTGAATTTTAAGGTCATGCATACAAGAATGAATAAGTTTATTATAATTTAATTCATTTAGAACCAAATATGGTTCTTTTAAGATAATGTGTCCAAGAACAAATAAGTTCCTTTTTAGGTCACAAATCTAGGTCTAAAAAAATTTATTTTACGGTCACGTGTCCAAGACTAAATAAATAGATTTTATAGTCATGAATCTTTGACTGATTTTGGGAAGATTTAAGTCATAAAAAATATACTACTAAGTAAAATATATATAGAAATGGTTCATTATGGGAATTATTCATGAGAGTACCTTTTTATTTTAGTCTACCAGGTTTTCCAGGTGTAGGTAGGTTGATACTTACATAGATTGGAGACTAGTTTGTACTCTATCCATTGGTAACAAGAAAAGGAATGATGACTAGACACATGGGTTATGTGATATAGTGGAGAATAGTTGGGACTTACATCATATCAACAACCTATTTATGCTCATATATCATTGATTGGACTAGGGAAGTTAATCAAAGGATTGTAAGGGTTCCTGGTGGATATGGTGATAGTTCAGAACAACAAAGTTAGGTGATATGGGTGGGATGATCCAGATAAAATTCCACTAGTCCCTAAAAAAAATCCCTCATAATTAATGGAATAAATGATTGATTATATCTGAAGGATATCATTGGTTAGGGAGGAAAGAAAGTGAGATATATCTTACAGAATGTATAATTCTCATTATCAATGGAATATATGGTCAAAGGGGACCATAAGAAAGTGGATAATTACTCATTCAAGTAAACCAAGTGGATTTTTAGGAGTCATTGATGTAATGTTCTCCTTGAGGTTAATAATTTTATATGAGGGTTAAAGCATGGTCTTTTGGGCCTTTAGGGCCAAGGTATTGAGGCCAAGAAAGGTAGGATACTAAGGTGAATAAGGTATCCAAGTGTAATTTAGAAAGTCAAGTATAAATATTCCCAAAAGAGGCTTGGATACCATTTTTTTATACCCCATAAAGGATCCTTTGAGAAAAGGGTCCCCATTATTCAAATATTATATGGATATGGAAAATTCTAAAGAAGTCAAAACACACTTCAGAAAGCCTATATACCATATAATACTGAATATATATGGAAATATGGGTCCATGATTGAGTATAGGGTTTAAATAATATTTAAAATATAATATTTATGTGGTAAAAAACCTCTATAGAGAACCCATGTGAGATAGGTTGGGCCACAAAAGAATCACATGGTGGGTCATGAAATATTTAGGAAGTCTGGTCTTTAAAGGATCTTATGCATAGGAGTTTATAATTTCTTATATATATGGGTAATTTTTTAATTTTTTTATAAAAATACCCCTAACACTCCTCATACATGGATTTAGAATATACCTGAGTAATTTTTTCTTGAAATACACTCTATTAATGAAATTGTTAATGGATAATTAAATTATTATAATACCCAGTTTTTTGGAATCTTAAATTTTCTTTAAATTAATACTTGGGGGAATATTTATGGGAAAAATCACATAACCTCTCCCCTGGCATATGAAGAACCACTACCACATAAAAAAAATTCATGACTATATAGGATTAGTTCTTTGAATCTATAAATAAAAAAAGAAGGATGGATACAATGTGATTTTACCTCCTCACTCTTATAAAAGATGTATAAATTCACTATAAGTCTTTTTACCATAATAGATAGTCACCTGCTAGCCATAAATGACATCCCTAACAACATAATTTTTATGTGATCCCTGTAATCCCTTCATGGGTAGCCAACTTATTTGATACTTACATTTTTATTTTTTCTTGATCATATTTCAATCTTTGACACAAAATTTTGTAATGTTTTAAAGAACTAAAAAATCCCCTCCCCCAAAAAATTAAATCTGTTTAGAATAAAAAGGATCTAATTTTGAGGAATAATACACAATTCTACATAAGATTTACATGATCAGCATAAAATAAAATATAAATTCTCATTTACCCCTGTATATATGGAATTGTAGGCCCTCATTTTGTACTTTTTGATCATTAAGAAAATTATTTAACATTGTCTTTCTTTATATTAAATTTTATCTGCACTACCATATAAGTCTCTTCTTTAAAATATTTTTTCAATCCTCTAGTTAACCAAATAGAAATTAAGTGACCTTCCCATCATGAATTTTTTTATATAGGAATTATTTGCGCGTATAGAAATTATTTTATTTTCCATATGTATATGTTCATTTGGGATTATATACTTTTCTAAATTTTAAAATCAATAAAAATTTAAATAATTTTTCATCACATGACTTTCACTCCAATATCTACTAGTTTAACATATCAATAAAATTCAATAAATGTAGCAGAAATGAGGATTTAAATTTCTGAAAATATTGGTTTTAATGAATGATATCATGTTTTATATCAAAATGATTTTCTCACAAGTATTCTTACACATATATCTAGCATTTCCATTTTTATAACAATCCAAACTTTTATAACTTTTGATTTTATGATGATTTACAAATTCCTACTCCTGACCAAAATTTACCATCATCATTGTTCATGAATTCCCTTGAACATATTAAAAATAAGATTTATACTTTATGAATATTTCAGTATTCCTTTTTATGACCACAATTTACCATCAACATGGTTTGAGACTTCCTTTAACCATATTCAAAAAAATATTTCCTCTGAAATGAAATTTTTCCTAGAAGCATATCAAGGGATTTATTACTTCCTAAAACATTCCTCATTAATCTAGGATGACCAAAAATAGAGCTTATACCCAGTTCCCATGATTACTCAACTATATTTTCCACTTCATCTAATAATTTCAATAGATGATAGATCCCACAATGAGAATGATATCTTGGAGGTAACTTCTATGATGAATGGGATCATGCATTATGGGTTCATAAAATATGTGAAAATTCCACTTAAAATTTGTAGGTATTCAATATATACTTAGTATCTTGGTATTTATAGTTTTTTATATAGATAAATAGATATTCTTCCAAAACATGTTAGCTATTAATGTCTAGAAATAAAAATTTTCTATTTTCCATAGAGGGAGGCATTGATTAGTTTATGGGGAATACAATAACTTATAGGGATACTAGTTCTTGGGGAAATGTATGATGAGTTTATACCTACATACAATATCTGGGAATATGTGGAGAAAACCTCTACCTAGTAAAGGGATATATTAGAAGAGGTATATTGAATACTAGAGAAATAAATTCAACCCCACTTGATCATCAATTTTAGGGAATGAGTAAACATATTCTTATAGTAAAATGGGTTGAGTTCAGAAATAAAGAATCTAAAAACTTCTATTTTTATCAAAATCATAATGTTTAGGGTGAGTAAAGACAATAAACTACATAGGGATACAAGATCAAACCACAAATGGATCTATACTCTTGATTAATGATATTTTTAGCCTTGTTTTTAAGAGGATGAATCTTCCCTATAGGGGATTATTATTTGGGTATTAGGATATGAATTTTTTTAATAGATGAATTAATAGTATAGGTGAAATCAATCAATGTTACCATACTATCTCTTTCATGTATTTATCATATACTGGGCCATGTAAAACTGGGAAACACGCCACATTAGATCAATAGCCTGATCTAGTTATTACACAGTTGGGTGGTGGGTCACTTCAGGTGCTATGAATTTAAAAACACTATGGAAATTCCTCACTATATATCTCACACAAGGATAATCAATATCATTGGTGTCTAGACCATATCTTTAAGTATCCAAGAGTTCACTGATATTTTAATGATTTATTCTAATTTTACTTTTTTTCCTTATAAGGAACGCTCTGGGATGATCATTGACAATGTTGATGGTGCTTTAAATGAATGATCCTTCATTATTTACTTTAGGGATGAATTAATAGTGGTATAGTTTATCATGTTAATTATTTTAGAACCCTATGATTGATATGGTTTTGAATTTTAATTTGGGTTCTTTTAAATATTTTACCCACTACTTTATAATAAGGTTCTCAATGAATGATACCCTGTGAACCTTCATTAATCCCGGTTGATGTTGGAAAATGAGGATATAAATTCTAGAATCACCCTACCACCTAAATGTTCTCTAAAAAACCTATCATATAAATACTCCAAATTTTGGATAGATAATTACCCAAATAGGGTGTTAGTATAGTTTTTCCGATGGGTGCACAAACTGATCATCCCTCAGAGTCCATGCCTCGAGATTGTTTTAGAAAAAAAAATTCAAATTGGAAAATTTCCCAACCAATAATCCTAAGAAACATGGTGAATCCTATTAATCATATCTTATTTTAATTACAGGGGAATCAATATAGTTCTAGAAACCATAATCGTAAACGACATCACTAATGATAATATTAAAGTACATGAAGTAAGTGATCTGTTAGAGAGAATTACTCTTTCTAAGTCAGTACCCGAATCTAATCAAGGGATAACTAATGAAAATATCTATATATTAAACCTATTAAATAAACTGAGCCTCACCATGGTAGAATTGATTCTTAATTATGTGATTGTAGAAATGGATGATTAGGTATCAAATCCTAAGATTGTTATTGAAAACAGGGTGATGAGGAATTGAGCCTGGTTCCAGGTCCATGCCATTATTACTATGACCCGACTAGAGGAAATTGAAAACAAGAATGAATGAATTCATCATCAATTTTTAGGTCTATTTATGGGTTGTTTTAATTACCAAGTATTTCATGCTCTCATCTAGAAAATTTTAGTCTTCTGAGAATGATTAATATATCAAGAAAGATATCTTCATGCATCTAAAGCTATAGACCATAACATGAGATTAATTAATTTGACTATCTAAGTATTGAATCAATGAAAATATAGTGAGTATAAAATTCAGAATTAGATGACTACTCAGAAAATGGAGATATAGAAATTTGAATCTCATATCACTTTTATGAAAGTAAAATTGACAAATATAGAATTCATAGTTGTGACTATAAAAATAAAATTCCTAGGAAAAGTTGTATAAACCAAGAAGATATGTCCATTGATTATAAAATAATATTCTAGTAATTTGGTTATTCAATGGTCAATTTATGTCTCTTATCAAACATTATTTGATTTAGAACACTCTATCAATCATATTTTTTCATATTCTTCTTTTATTGGTTTCTTTTCATTTTCTCTCAATCTGTTAGGTGAAAGATCTTACCTATGGATATTAATCCCTCTTTAATTGAAATTTTAATGGAATATTTTGTTCTTAAGTTATTTTATATTTTATTCAAATAATAATTTTGGATAACTTTTAGAAATATATAAGAAGTAATATCATGGTAACTGAGTATATATTAACATTAAATGAAAATATATATGGTAAATCAAAATCTAAAAATACTTGAGTCAAATAATGAAAAGTGAATCAATTAATTATCTATAAGGAATATTCACCCGGATGTATTTTTTAAATATGGATACAAGATATAGACAGATATAAATAAACACACACAAACCATCATATTAAATTGAGGTGAAAATTTTAGATAAAATATTGAAAATTTTGATTTCCTCCTTAACTCGTGCTCTTGAACGGATATAGGCAAGCCAGATACACAACAGATTTACCATCAACATAATCCAAGTTTAGTCTATTAAGATATAAGTAATCAAATGAATTATCATAATTGAAATTATGAAGGGGTTTTATATGGATTAATTAATTCTCAAGAGGGTTTAAGTATCCTAAAATTACATATTCATACACTTACATAAGATCATCTAAAACAACATGGGTGAGGAATATAAAAGTTCTTTAATTTATTTTATAGGTCCATAAACTTAGTAAGGATGGATATAAATTTTTATAGGACCAAATGGTAGTTCATATAAGATTTTCCATCTCTTTATTTTTAACCCTATTTTTTACCTAAGTCATTGATGGGAAACAATTAACAGGTAGAAACTTTACTTTTTATCAAGCATCCCTTTATGGGTTTTTAGTATAACAAGATTTATGACCTTTTCTATTTTAAATGTTCTAAATTATGTATAATAAATGAAAATAGTAGACCAAGAAAGTAAATATTTAACCTTTTACCATTCCACCATTTGTGAATTTTCAACCTGGTGAGTATCTTGTCTATTTATTTTTGCAGTGTAAGGTCTTGTAATTCAGACAAAAGAGAGTGATATTTAGTTTCAAATAACTTTTACCAAAAGATAATATGGTATATATAATAATGGGTTAAAGTTAAACTTGAAATTAATGGAGAGTCAAATACTAGTATAAATGACCTCTAGGAAAGGTGCATATAGTTTAAGGTCCTAATGCTTAGACCGATTTGAGAAATGTGAAAACATGAATGGGGTTTTTTGTGTTAAAATAATTTTAACTCCCTTTAATAAAGGATGATAATAATGTAAATTTTAAATTTATTTTTTTGAATTATGAAATATTGAGGTGATAAGAGAGAGACTATGATAATAATTTACCATGTTGTAATTATGTTTCCATTACCATACCACTAAATAGGAATATTAAGGATGAAAATTGACCACATTCTAAATACAGGTTCCACCATAATTCTTTCAAATACATATAGAGTTTGAGGATCTTATCCCTAAGATAAAAAATTATTTTTTTGGTTATAAGTGTGCCATATATGAAATAAATATTTTGTAATCGATCAAAGTGACCTTCAGGAGCCGATATATCCATTACCAATAACCATGGAAGGTTTGTGGTGATTCAGATACTCAAGGTACAAAGTATGGAATATGGGACGATAAATTTCAAGAAATAATTGGAATACTCCAACTTGGAACTAAACATGATTTGACCATTATGTAATGTTAAAGGGGAGTGGAATTGGATGAAAATTTATGGTTGGGTTTAGTATAAATGGTTTCAATATTTCCATGTATCCTGCAAAAATAGGAATTAAGACACACATTGTTCTAATAAAAAAATATATCATCCTAGTATAGAGTTATATATAGAAAAACCCAACACGAATGAAGAGATCATACGATGGGGGGGGGGTTGATAAAGATGTAATT
Organism: Viscum album; assembly: GCA_963277665.1. Lineage (NCBI taxonomy): Eukaryota > Viridiplantae > Streptophyta > Magnoliopsida > Santalales > Viscaceae > Viscum > Viscum album. The sequence continues at coordinate 1,390,102,065 of OY728120.1, forward strand.
CATATATGGGACCAAAATGGGACATATGGAAATCACTACATATCTTATTAAAACTTGAATAAATCCATATATAGTTCTGATAAAAAAATATCAACATAGATATAGCTTGTGTACATGTGAGAGAGAATGAAATGATTATTATATAGTGCCAAGTAATTGAAGGAAACCCAATGTGAATAGAGAAAAATATATACACCTAGATAGAATGATAATTTTAAGAAGATGGAATTTGTGTCTAGGACCAAGAATGGTGATTTGAATATCAAAACATATCATTGAATAATCGAAATAAATCTACCCATATTTATTATACATTCCAAGAATTTTTTATCCTAAAATAATTTTATGAAGGGTTAAACTATACGATAAGACTCTTACATGGAGAATAATATCATGTAAGGAGATTGGGTCATATGAAATAGGCCACTCTAGGAAGTTTATGGGTCATGAAATAAATACTTAGTGTCATATAGTTTAATGTCATATGAGAAGGATGATATACTATGTGGTTCAAATTTATTCAATGAGAACTTGGATGAAATACAATTTAGGTTCATATAATAAAGACTATTTTTTATTCACATGAGGTGTTATGAAATATTTATTCAAAAATATTTCATTGGTGATAGGTGTGATATAATCTCTATTCATTATGATCAGGGAATAAGATCTATTAGAATAAACCTTGTGTATGATATATGGAACTTACCTATTCTGATATAATTTTAGGTTTTTATTTCAGGTTATAATGGATATTCTTAAAGATTATACCAATTCTAATTGGATGAATGATAATAATCATACCTTATTATTGAAAATTCATATGATGAGTTTATAATTAAATTCAAGGTTATGAAATATGTGTAACCTTTTCTCATTGAGTCATTATAACTTATTAAGATAGATATGAGACTATTCATATTTATATAGTTTATTATAAATAGAAATTATTAGTGATGAAAATATAAATTCAATGGTCAATATTTATTATGTTATGTATACTAGAAAATATGGGGTTTTCTATGTGGTAAAATGGTTCATGGTGTGATAAGCCCACAAATTATGCAAGAGATTATAAGCATAAAAAATATATTCCTTATTCTATATAATATTAGATAAAGACTTATTGAACACCTCTTTTAATCCAATTTACATTTCATGATAGAACGATGAGTGATTGGACTGAATATTGTACTCTAGGTAAAAAAAATTTAGTCCAGAGGCACAAAAAATAGTTCCATTATCCGCTAGGATTGTATGAGGGACTCTAAATCTGGTAATAATGTTGGACTTCTCAACATTGATCATAACATTTATCCCAAATTCCTTTAAGGTATAAATTTAACCCATTTTTAGAATAATTTGGAAGTAGTAAGGATGAACTTGAACCACCTAATAGTGGCTATAGGGTATGGGACCATAATATCAATCCCCAAAATAGAAATGGAAAGGCTTATTTGAAAGTGTGAAATAACTCTAGGGGTTAATGTATAGAGTTAGAATGTATTTTAAATTCATGGAACTTCTTGGGTAATTATATGAAATCATGAATCATTGATGGGTATAAGTATCTAAGTGTATTGATTTAGTGTAAGGGCTTGGATTCTATTTTGAAAACACTACATGCACCTGCATGGAAATTTTGCATAATAGTTAGGGTATCTCCTTCTCCAATGCACCTAAGAAGGATCCCATCAAAACCTCATTTTTATAGAACCTTCCAAAAATTCAGGCCATCATAGAGGATGGAATTTTTTTGTCCATCAATAAGTTTTCTCCTTATTGGCTCAATCTTGAGGGAGCATCCCATTTTGAAGATAATTTATTATGGGAAACATCCAACCAACTATGGTATTGGTTGGTGATGGTGGGGAATCTATTTGACCTATGGTGTCATTGAATTCATTAATCTCCTCTATATTTTTGTTGATAAATAGAGAGAAAAACATGAAGTATTAAATTTGAATAAATGTTTTATTATGATATGGGATGGCCAAGGCTATAGTTATAGTCACCAATGTATCAGATTAATAATTCTATGATCACTAAATATGGGAATATTATAACCTAAAGTCCCACAATATACCCTACAGGGGGTGGGGGTGGGTGAGTGAATTAGTGTGACTTAAAATTTCTTCTCAACTCAATTTTAACAAAATATTGTCCTCACATTTACAGAGATAGCTTGAATATTTCATGATGATCACACACATATATAGTTAAATATAGAATTAAAAAGAAGAAAAAACATTAATATTTTAATTGGTTCACTCACACTGGTCTATATCCAATGATAACATATAAATGAAAGGTTGATATAAATAATAATCACTACTCCATTGGTTTATTATCATAATCCTTAGGACAAGATCACTGCTCATACAATATCTATGGTCTCTTCCTCTCTTCTGCTCATTACTTTACAAGAAAGTTCAAAATTGATATTATGTAAACACGTAGGACAAACTCACAATAATGAAAATAAAAGACATATCAAAAAATAGTAATGGGTTTTATTCATAATTCTATATTATTCACTTCTCAATCTTTACTAATATACACAACCACACTTTACTTCCAAGTTTGATATTTAATTTAATTAAATCCAATAACACTTCACTCCTTAAATCAAGATATTCAACAAAATACACACCTAATTCACTCGTTTTTCCTTCATCTTAATCTCATTTATTCCCTTTATCTCTCCTATATATGACAACTTCTTTTATAAAATATGTTTTAATATAAACTTGAAATTTTGAAATTTAAATTTAAAATTTTGTCTTCAACCAACTTCTAACTTAATCTACTTAAAATCCAGCCATTGTATTATTTACCAATGAATCTCCACCATAGAAATTAAAATTATTAGTTATTATACATTCTAAAAGTTGATAAAAATTATTGAGATTCCAAGTCTTCAAATCTGTTAAATTTCTCTAGATTATAGAAATAATGGCTTGTAATATTTTATAACGACATTACCTATTGGATCCTTAATCAATTTATCTTCAAATACTAGTTGAATCATGGTGTGATTGAATGATTCATGTAATGTTCTTGATTTATATTTCTAAAATAGACCAAAGCTTAAATTTTATAGCCTAACCATTGGGAATGGTTACTTTAATCTTGGCATGAACTTTATATCATAGCGTGATCAAATTCTATGTATTATCAATTTCTAAAACTATTGTGATTTGAATCTATTTCATGGTGTGGGTAACTCCAAATTGTTAGAACCACTGATATTCACCAAAAACTCTCAACGACATGGATGATATGACATAACATGAAAAGAAATACTTTTATTTCAACCAAGGAGTTGTGTGTTGATTTTTTTTAAAATATATATTTAAGTGATGTAAGGAATTATAATGAATCTTATGGAGTATATGACTATGATTGGATTTGTTGAAAATGTTTTTTGGAGTTTGTAACAAAGGAATGGGTTATGAAGAATAAAATATGAATATATTCATGGAATATTTGAATAAATGATTTATAAGTACTAGGGGGAAATATAAATATATTACTTGATGCCACTATATATGTTAAGGACATGGAGTTGAAATGGTTATTCAGAAATGAGCACATGAGAAGGACTATATTACATCTATTATGGTTAATATGAAGGTTGGAATTATCTTGGAATGATTCTAGTTGAAAATGGTTTAATTATAGATTATTACAAGTTTATAAAATTTGGCTTAGTCTAGTTCATAAGGTTCATCACGGATCTCATAAGGATACCTATGATCATAAGGTTTGTTTTTTGACAAATTAAATACATATAATGTAGTTTTTCCCAAATTCATAAGGCTGGTGGACCATTATAAGGTTATTTTCTTGGAATTATAATATTGATCTAAACTTTTTAAGGTTTAGTCCTTTTTGAGAAATGGAAATTTTATGGTTGGTTTCTCAACTTTGTAAGGATGAATCAAGTTTGTAAGGTTATTTTAAAGGTTGGTAAATAAAATTCATAAGGTTCATGCCTTATAAAAATTCGATCATCGTAAAGTACATCAAGGATACTAGGTAAGGTTCAGTCCTTTTTGCAATTTTGTATTTGGGATAACATCATAAGGTTGGTATATAAACTTTGTAAGGTTAACATGTGGAATTCATAAGGTTCATCAAGGGGACTTAATAAGGTCTAATCCTTTATAAAATTTGGTAGTCTAGAGGTAGTGAAAACAATTTTTTAAGGTTAATTCTTTTATCATTTCTTAGTGAAGAATTAGCTAAATTATAAGGGAAGTGTTTTGTTAATCATAAAATATTATTAGTAATTTGGTTAATCATGTTAAGAGAAAAGAATTCCAAGATTAAATAAGGGTTCAAACTATGATATTACTTGTTCATTAAAGTGAAGAGATTATAAAGAATAAATTCTAAAATCACACCATGACTCGAATATTCATGCCACATTTCATCATATAGGAGAATATAATTAATCAAAATACATGATTAATTCTTTGGTCTACCTAAAGAATAAGCTCGTGATTTTTTTGGAAAAATAAAGACCATAATTTTTTTAAAGGAGATCATTTAGATTTTTAAAATTAAAGAGATAGGGTTTATCAGTTATTCTATATTTGAAGTATGGAATATATCTCATGTATAATTATTAAATATTCCAAACAAAAAATTATGGAGAATTGAATAATAGAAATTTCAAGATTGTGATTAAAGTAGGAATTTCCACATTAAAATTTGTAACAGTATCTTATATAGATATTCATTATTTTTATAATAAGATAAGAAGAAGAAGAAAAAGGATTTTTACACCACTTCAATTCCTTAATATAACTGTATATCAAAAGAGAGGTATTTTGAGTACATATTTAAGATTTAGTACAAGAAGAATAAGAATAAGGTGACAAGCCATAGAATAGTACCATTGGAATATCTGATAAAGATTGAGAAAATAATATGGGTCGAATGAAGAAGGTATACCAGTGCTACATCAGGTTATTTAAGAAAATAAGGGAAATAAGATAATTACAAAATGAAATTATCCTCATATAGAGAGAGAAGTACTGCTGTGATGATTTTCATAAGATACACACTCAACCCTTACCTTGAGGTGTTGATCTCATATGGAAAGAAGAGGAAGGGTGTAACAAATGAAGAGTTTAACAGTGCATCTACCTAGGATTTAAGATTCAAAAATACATTCATTCATAGAATATCATTGAGTTACCCAAGTGTATATAAATTATTTAGGTTCTTACCTAAGTAGTGCATAAAGCAGAAGAGAAGGAAGTGCACCTTGGGTGAGGAGTGATCAAGCCCAAAACATTGTAAGGAAGTGTTCCTTATATTGTAGTGACCATGATTGAATTTATATCAATCAAACTAGTGTAGTGGTTGATTATGGAATGACAAAAACATTTTCAATATATGCTCCATGGATTATACCTTAGTGATAAATCATGTGAAATCCTTTTCTATTTCTGCTTTACTAACTTACATATCTATGTTTCATTCAATGAGGTTTTATGGTAGAGTAATCAGGTAAAAGGTTGAACAAATTTCCTTCTAATGTGTAAATAAGATCCTGAAATAATAATTAACTAGTAAAATAAAATGTTTAAATTATCTTACACCTTTATTAATCCCCACTATTTGGGAGTCTCAAGTTCTAACAAGTGGAATCATAACCAAAAGTTACTATCATGATGTTCTCATTTTTTTTTGAAATTTTTGTACTCATGGAATCAATGATGAATCCACCATTATTTAATGAAACTAATTTAAATGGTTAGAAAATGGAGATATTTTCATTTCTAAAAGATTATGGTGAAAATATTATTAAATATTTACAACATGATACTGACATGAAAAGGCATAATGAATGAGTTCATGATGCAGAAACACAAATAATTATCAATCGAGATATCTCTAGAATAGTATATCAGAGAACCATTCATTTTTCTAATGATTATGATATTTGGAATATGTTAGATAATATTTATGGAAAACCAATGGAATTAAATAAGGCTATAAATCCTTCCTCAAAATATAATTTTAGATATGTTTATGTTGAGAATATTGTGAGAAATACAAATGAAAATTACCTTATTTGTAAATGCAGGAGGATGAAAGATAGGAAGAATAATTTTTAGAATAAAAGTAATTCATTAGAGGTTAAAAATTATAAATATATTTATATATTTTATTCTAATAATGTATTTAGAGATTCATATAAATCAAAAAAATTCAAATTCCCCCTTATAGGCTCATATAAGTAGAGATTTGAATTGTAAAATGAAAATAAAATCAATTTCCCAATATAGAGGATGCTCATGTAGAAAACAAAAATAAATCCAATCCTTAAAAGAAATATAGGATCAATTGGAATTAACGCACGAAGTCAAATATGAATTTATTTAAGATCTATGAATATAGAAATATGGGATAAAGTGAGTTAAAGTGGACTTTAACTTTGAATTAAATAATATGGGTACAAATAAAAAGGAAAAAATTAATTTACATGAAGAGATTTAATAATAAATATGAAAGAATATTGATAAAAAAAGAATTTAAATAAATCATGCTCCCTCTCAAGACACAAATTTATGAAATAAAACAATATAGAGTGGAATCTACCTTAAGTTTGAAATAAATGGATAAAAAACTCATGAAAAATAATGAAAAGATAAATAATCTTGAATCATAGATTAAAATCATCAAAGGGAAAGGATAATCATGAGAATCCCTCTATGGAAGCCTCAACCAAAGGAGAATATAAATATCTAAATATTTAATTTAGAAGAAAAAAACGTTTCTTAAACAATCTCGAAGAAAATTATCTCAAGGAAGAGTGGTAAAAAATCACTAATTATAGGGATAAATGGGAGATACCATAAATATATGTCTAGAATCCAAAAGGATAATTAGTTGAAGAAAACTATGACAACCCTGATTTTATTACAAACTTAAACATGATTTATTACATAAAACTTCACTTGATACAACAAATAAGATTGAGTGGTTTAGTGTATTTGGGGCTTAGGATCGTTACATAAGAACTTAAAACATTAAATAAAATATTTTTATTTAAAACTTCCTTTACATGACCACTACATTCCCTCGTACTTAGCATTGCATGGGATAACCTGAGGACATGCATAAGAAAAGGGTGAGCTATAAAGCCCAGTAAGGGAGTACACATGAAATAACATGATGAGTACAATACATGTTAGACAATAGGAATATAAATAGATTATAAAATAAACATGAACATAAAGGCATGATGAATCATGATAATCATAACATGTAAATGTGGCAACAACACTTAACATGGAATTAGCATGAGCCAAGGCTCATTGTACATGGAGCATGAGTAAATCCTCATTGCACATAAGGCACGAGTAAACCCTCATTGCACTTGAATTATAATGAGTCAACAATCATTTCACATGACATATCATGATACTATACTTTACCCAATGCATTGGAGCACTATAAGGGCACACCCTTCTTAAACATTTCATTTCATGCATAAGTGTGCCACATGGATCATAAAAAATGGATTCATAAAACAAAATCATTTATTCCACGATAAAGTAATGTGGAATTCATACATGAAACATTATAATCAATAATTAAATGTGCATAAAGGTGAATACCCTTGATGGATAAATGGGCATGGTATTCACTATACAATGGCGTTGGCTTAGAAAATCGGTGCGATTTCGGCAGCGTAACGATGTGACATAAGAATTAATAAAAATGGTTGATGAGAGAGAAAGGGGTTCCTCATAATATTTACATTTAATGGAAAGTAAGGAGGTCATAAATATATATATCCCAACAATTGTAATGGAATTTAGATTCATGATACAAAAGTATTGCTTGAATGTAAATGAAGAGACAGAAGTTCCTTTTGGAATTTTGACATAGTAACGGGTGTATATGAGAGGAATTTAATGAGAGAGAAAGGGGTCTCCAATCATTAAAACATAAAGAGGGTAGTATGAGGGAGGTGATAAACCATATCCCAACATTCATAATTGAAATTAAAAGGGAAAAACAACTCAAAGAAAATTGGACAAAAAGAGAAAGGAAGAAAAAACCCTTACTTGGAAGTGTGCTTCCAAAGGCTAGAGAGAGGCTTGTGAGATGCTTATTGGGAGATTGGGGCACCTTGGGAGGATTATAGAGAGAGTAGGGCAGAGGTTGGACGAACTCCAAAGGTTCTGAGTGAGGATGAAGTGGGATCTTGGGTGGGTTTATATAGGAAAGGTGAGTGAATTCTTTATTATTTAGGTTTGGGTCCCCTTACATTAAATTAATCCAAAACACAAACCATCCCATGGTTTTTTCCCATGGTTTTTGAAAAAGGGAAGAGGAAAAATATATTTTATAAGGCCAAAGTCCGAAATTCTTAAAATAATATGGTTTCTTATGTGGAGGTGAGTCACACTCCCATGTAAATTAATTTAAAAAGACAAAGTGTTTAATAAGTCTTGAGGGGTCCATTAATGCTTTGAAAAGTAAGTCAAACAAACCCAAAATCACATTATTTTAATGTTAAAACATATATTGACCTAAAATAAAGATTATAGTATTTTATTACATCACTATTGTGTCATTATGATGTCATAAAACACATTATATATTTAAACGGTATTTAATTTTTACCCAAAAATTTGACTGTCTCAGAAACTTATGAAAAATTCACCGTTGGATAATTTCGACGTCCTGATTCCAGAAATAACATTTATTTTATCTAAATAATTTAATAAATATGTTAATTTTCACTTTTAAAATAAAAACCGACATTTATCGAAAATTCATGGGTTTTGACAGAAAAGGATTTCAAACCTTAATAAAAATTATAATTGCATTCATAAAATTATAAGATCATTTATATTTAATAAAAATTAATTTAATAATTATAATATCATTTTATTAAAATATTTTTTAATTCAAAAATCCCTTAATTTAATTAAATATAATTCTTAATTAAATAATAACTAAAAACACTATTTGTACTTTAAAAAACTATTTACAAAGTATCAATAATGGCTAGAAATTATATTCATTATTATATAAAAAAATAATGTACATGAACATAGTACTACTTATTTGTTACATAACCACTTAAAACAACCACATAAGACCTAAGGGTAAGGTGTGCGATGGTGATAGACTCTTGGGTTGGCTCAGCTAACATTGCTCGAGTGGTAATTTCTATCAACTTCCACTTCTCCCGTAGACGGTCCCGTTCGAGCTTGACATGATGAAGCTCAGCTTGGGATTGGTCAAGAACGAAGCCCAAGGATGTCACCTCTTTTCCGAGCTTCAACAAATGGGCTTCTTATGGAGAAATTCTACTGGATGATGCCATCACTTCTTTTGTCTGAGTAAATTAGATTTGTTAAAGTCCTATATTTATACTAATCATGTGATCACTGTTCAACGACTATATTAGAAACGGTCAAAATTATTAACATAAAACCAAAGAAGTTGACATTTTATATAAACATAAAGAGACATTTAATTAGATCAAGATGGATTTCCATTGATTAAACTTTGGGTCGTTACAAAAACCCTCTACATCAACATCTCAACCACAAGCAGACTCCATGAGGCATGTTTTTTTATTTAATATGCTTCATTTTATTTAATGATGGACATATAAAAGGGAATAAAAATAGGAATTGAGATAAATAATTCAAAATAAAATTCTCCATTACTATAGAATATAAGGTGAGGAATTACATTTAAATGAAGTCTATTATTTTAGAAAATAAATTCAATATTTTGGAGTAAAATTGTTAGTCCCTCAATAGGGTCTTAGTATGAGATTAAATTGAGAGGGGGGATAGTGAATCATGGTATGAAATATCTTATCCAATTAAAACACTTTCCCTTTATCTCTCACTTAACTAAATGGATCTTGAACTCTTAACCTTAAGGGAAAATTTCTATGCCCTTTTTATTAGAATTTGATCTAATTCAATCACTTGAACAACCCTTTATTTCCACATATTATTTAAGATACCGTTTTTCATTCTTTTGGTGTACATGTGTAAATTAAATAGGGGCATGAGAATTTAATTGGTTCACCCTAACTGGGATACTCTAAGGAGAATGAAATCGATATTGCGTTGATGCACCAAATCACTAAAATATCACTGATCTTTAAATGGGGTTTGGGATAGGTCACTCCTTTACTAGGCTCACTACCTTAAAAATTTTAGGGATAACTCATTACTTCCCAAGGTCCACTCCCTAGAATTTTTCTTCCTCTACTCATTATTGCGTAAGGGAATATCTTCACATAGTTTATGTACTTTATGGTCCCTTAATAGACATCACTTTCTCAGAATACATCCTCGATTATAAATGGATTCTCTTTGGTAGTCCCACTGGGATACACCTTAATGATCTATGAATACCTTATCATTATAACACTGCTACATCAAAAATTAAACTAGAACTACTCTTCTATTTTCTATTTTCATAGTAATATATTCCTTTACATTGGAAGAGTCTTTAATAGGTTCCAATTCATTCTTCTTTGTTCAATAAACTCACCTATAAAACATTAAAATGATAATAAAATCTTCAATATATCTAGATATATGTCTCTTTATCCCTAACTCATACCTCCTACTTCTAGTTGTTCTCCCTTCTTGAAAAAGGGATGCCATTAACCCAATAATTGGACACATGTCAGCATCATTATGTGCCATTCAAATTTCCCATAACTTCTCCACAATTTCCTCCATGATCTCAAAAACCACAGTCAACATAAATACTTAATGGATCCATTTTTCTATCATTTTAATCATGAATTAATTATCAATTATTTCACATTATGAATACTAAAAAATACCTTTAAATATTTCTTAGATCATGACCTAAGTTCAAGTCCCATTATGTATAAATCATTGATGATCCATTAAAGCATCATTAGAAACATATATTATGAATTTAGTTCATCTCTAGCTGGAACACCCTCCAACATAACATGTCTTCAAACACCACAACATGGTATATGTATTTCTAGGATGACACACCCTTCAGCATGACCAATTTCATAACCCGTTGTCCATTTTTTCTTTCACCTATGGAAATATGAACCACCGATTCCATTGTATGATCATACCACATCACTAAAACTATCACCATGCTTGTTTTGGGGTCATCGTGTCTCACAATTAGAACCCAAAATCAACATATCCAATTATATAGTGTATTGAAAGAACATTATCCATTTTATACTCACCATAGTATGATCTATGATGTGTCTAACCTTTAGCTGATTGTGTTGATTCACTAGGTCTTCCATGAATGTCACAACCATTGAAACACCTTTGCACTATGATTGGATTTTACTATATTCCACAGGTTATTTGTAATTCCACCATAGGGACTACTATGATGTGTCTCATTCTAGATTACCCACATTGGGCATCTCCTTCTCTACCATGTCTATAATATATGGCATGTTTGCACCTACATTCTTCTTTATTTAACCACACCCGTTGACCATCGAATGGTCTTTCCCATGTTGGTAAACTTTAACAAAAAAATCTCCAAGATGCCTTCAACATATCCCCAACCCTTCTATTTACTATGTATAGTCCTTGTTAAATACCTTCACATTTATATATTTCCTCTAGAATCCTTCCTTGTACATATACCACATTTTTAACAAAAAACAACATGAATAGAATTCTAGCTCATTGTCAACAATTCACCTTATCCATCTTTATCCCTATTGTCAAGGCCATCTTAATTATTGTCAAAAAAAATACAAAAAATCCTTTAAAATTATTTAAAACACCCCATTTATATTTTTTTTGATAATGTAAAACACCCATTTCCATTATTCCTTACTCCCCTTGTTGGCAATGAAATATAAATAGATATTACTCTTATGTAAAATTTGGGGATCTTTATTGGAATCTCATACTCCCCCTTTGAATGGGGTTATCTCCTTTCATCTTCAAACCTTTTCCCCCCTTAATGTGTGGTAAGAAAATCCAATAAATATCATATTCTCCTCTATATTAAACATTTAAGAGGGATTCCTCATAGGCATTAACTTCCACTATGAGGATAAGGAGGACTTCCTCATCTTATGTCATCTCTCTATATTTCAATGATCCTTCATCCTTTTTCATAAACCACATATTGATTATAAATATTATTTGAAACTAATTGATTTTTTAGTTTGAATGCCAAACTCCAGAATACTCCCATAATCCAATATCTACAAAAATCAAAATAATAAATAAATCCATTTAGCGATACTCCCACTTAACATTTGGGTTGTCAATAAATCCTCTAAGACTAATGATCCTGATATTGGTGTTGGAATCACTATTTTTTATAGAAAAAACCAATTATATCCATGTCACTCATGAATACCAATGAAAATAAAGCATCTTCATCTCTTTTCATTTCTCAACATACATCTAGTGATCACTAACACACATTCACACCAAAATTTTAGTGTAAAAACATTAATGTACTTTGATTGTGAGGATCATACCACTTGATTAATAAATTCCTACCACTTGTTCAAAATTTAAACAAATTATACCACTTTCACTCCATGAATTTTAATTCTTTATAGGCTTGAAAAATCTTTAGATAAGGCTTAAAAACCTTTTAATTTTTATCATAACCCACATGATATTTTTACCCCTTGAATCCAATAAGTTGTTACTCAAATTGGGAGTTCTAATTGTAGGAATATATATTCTATCTTAGAAGATTTTTTATTTTCTAAAATTCATTAGATGATACAAAATTTAAAAAAAACGTTTTAGATAAAAAATATATGAATATGAAGTTCATAATTTTGTTTCCCATATCCTTCATTCTTCATTGTTAAGGATTGATATCAATTTATTATAGCTTGATAATAATTTTTATTTCAAGATACCAATTTTAAATTTAGATAGTATTTAACACATTTTATTCAAAAAATAAGTCCCCTTTTCCATGCATATTTCATCATATAAATTCTTCACTAGCATGAATCTCTAGGTTGATACCAAATTGGTTCTGTGATGCTACTTGAATAAAATTTTCATACATCTTCCAAGATTCAATATATATTCATCTAGATTTATTTAAATTTTCTTTTCTATCATAATTACCCCATAGATCGTATCTCCCTCTTACGACTATAATTTTTCAAAAATAGTTAGAAAAAAATCATATAGGGATAGTTTTACCTCAAGGTTCCTCAAGTAGAAGAATGGAGATGGTAAGGATAGACCAACCATTTATCTTCCATATTTCCTTTTCCCATTTTCATATTTTTCGAGAAATTAATTCCATCATCTCTTTAACCTATTCTTCATAATTTTTATCCAATATTATCAACCTCATTACAAAGGATCTCCCTTATTTAATCTACTCATGAAATTCTCTTCAGGTATATGAGAATCAATGTACTTTCTTATCTTGTAATTTTACACAATTATGGAATCAATCACACTTGAAGAAGTATCTTATTTAGTTTCTTAAGTAGTGAATCTCACCTCAATATTTCATCTCCATTGAATATTTATTTTTTAATTTTAGTGTTTTGTGAAAGACCACTCAAGAACCTTTCTTCCTTGATTACCATGATTTTTATCCTGGATTCCTTCTTAGAAGGTGGGTTCTTATTTACTTCCACATATTTTATATATATAAAAATTCCTTACATTTTCTTAAAAAAAATTATTATTTCCTTACAAGAGACTTTAAGTGAGTATCTAGATCTTGGTATATGATACAACATTTCTTGAGTATGATATTTATTATCCAAATCATTGAACTTTTTTTCCATCCTAACAGGAATTTTCCTTGGATAAAATCCTTATTCATATTTCATAGGAGTGGAATGTCTCCCAATGTATTATCTTTACTTCCATGAATTTCTCCAATTGAAATACTTTTCCATGTGATCGAGGTTAGAGAAAATAAAAAATTTAACATAATAATCTTACCACATATGGTCTCTAATTTATTGAGATATTGGTACAACTAGAGTTATTCTTTCACATTCGGTCATTTGGGCTTTGAAGAACATGCTCATAATGTGCCCAAGTTTTCCACAATAGTAGCACTTTGGTGAATCCTTCATTTATGGATAAAATATTATAGAATTATCATGTAACCTCTATTTTCTTCCATATTTTAGATATTGAATCTTTATTTCTATTTAGGATTCCTTTAGAGGGATTTTCATCTTCTCATTTGATGTGTTTATCTTCTCCTCAATTTATTTGATCTTCTTATATTTTTTATTTCAACTGTGTATCCATCACCTTTTAACTTGAATTATCATCCATCCTGGTTTGTATTATTTATTCATGTTGAGGATTGATAAGAAATATTATTTCCTTAAATTCCTTTTCCATGGCTATTTTCTTCAAAATTTCATTGGAATCTCTTCAATCATGTCACTTTATTCTTCCATTTTCTGATCAATTTTTTTAAGTGGAAATTCAAGTATAAGTTTTTTCTCTTTCTTCCCTCTAGTTATCTATGGAAATATATTAAATCATTTAATAATAAACTTAATGTATGACTTCCAATTGTTCAACTATATCTTATAGAATTTGGATATCCACTTGTTCAATTTATAAACACTTATTTAATAGGAAACTTAATGTTATTTAAACTTCTTCATAAAATATTCTTTTCATACCTGAAACATAGTATGGAACTCAATATAATTTCTATAGACTAGTTATATAATCATACATGACATTAGATTTGTAATTTTTTTTACCTTAGTAGGATAATTATTTCCTCTAGAATCCTTCTTTTTCTTCTTTCCTTTGGTCATGAAGAACTCTTTATTATCTTTTCCATGGAGTTATTCTAATTTCATCCAATTATATTTGGAAATATTTACATATGAAAAATAATTATAGTTTTATTATTTAAGAGAAACCTTTAATTACTTTTTGACTGGGACATAAATTTCAATGTTTCTTCGATATTTTTTAAAGATAATTCCATGTTAGCTCAATAGAACAATTCCTTCCTCTATAAATTCTCATGGAACTCCAAGAAAATATTCCTTATAGGTAATAAAATCAATTTTAAATTCTTTGAATTTCTTTCCATCAAACAATAGATCCTTCACTATAGATTCAATTTCTCTTAAAAAAATCAAATCAAGGTAGAACAATAACAAGTCTAAGGAAAATTAACTCATACTTCTGATACCACATGTTAGTCCCCCAATAGAGTCTTACTGTGAGATTACCCTATGAGGGGGGGGGGGTGAATTAGGCTATGAAATGAATTATCCAATTAATATTTTTTTCCATTAACTATCAATACCATAAATAGGTAATGACCTATCAACCTTTAGGGTTAATTTATATTGTCCTTTTCTTAGATTTTGATATGATTCAATCAATTAAACAACCCTTTATTACCAATTATTATTTAATATTACTTTTACCCTATTTTAGTTTACATGTGAAAAGTAAATTAGGAAATGAGAATTTACTTGGTTCACCCCTACCGAGATACTCCAAGGATCATGAAATTGAAGTTGTCTTGATGCACTGAATCACTAAAAACTCACTGATATTCAAATGGGGTTCAGGATAGGACACTCCTTACCCAAGCTCACTACCTTACAAATTTGAGAGAAAAATCACTTCTTACCAAGGGTTACTACCTTTATACTTACTTCCTATAATCACTGTGTTCAAAATGACCCCTTCACATAATTTATGGACTTACAGGTCCCTTTATCAACATGACTTATTTGGAATTCATCATCTAGTATGAATTGATACTCTATTGTAGTCCCACTAGGATTTACCATCATAATATGTGAATACCTACTTGTTACACTACTTATTCTTTCAAAATGCAACTGGAACTCATATTCTCTTTTCTGCTGGAATATAAATACCATCCTCTACTGTTATAGAGTCTTAAATAGGTGCCTATACCTTCTCCTTTCTTCCACCACCTTTCATGGAACACCATACACTAAGAATCATATATTTAATATCCCTAGGTCTCTATCTCTCTTCCCTTAACTTGTGACTCCTACTTCTAGTTGATCCCCCTTATCGAAATAAGAATTTAACACACCCTATAATTGAAAACCTTATGAAATCATTATGGTACATTCAATTCTACTATAACTCCTCCACAATTTCCTCTACAATATCCATAACTTCAATCAATATAACTGTTTCATGGATCCATTTATCTATCCTTTGTAGTATGAATTAATTATCAATTAATTCACCTTATAAATACCATAAAATCCCTTAAAATATTGTTTGTATAATGTAATAAATTCAAGGTCCATGATTTATAAAGCATTGATGATTCATTCAAGAATCTTAAAAATATAATCCTATATATTTAGAGTATATCCAACTTATATGCTAACCAACATGACTTGACTTCAAACACCATGTCATGGTTTGTTTATTTCAAGGTTGATGTACCATTAAATACACCTAAATACACGACCTATTATCCATTTTTCCTTTACCTATATAAATATGAACTTCCACTTTCATCATTTGATCAAACCACATCACTACAACCATCACCATGCCCATTTTGGGATCACTATATCTCATAGGTATAACCTAACATCAATGCATCCTATTATAGTTTAATGAGAAAACCTTGTCCATTTTCCACTCACCACAGAATGATCCATGGTGTGATTAACCTTCAGTTGATCATGTTGCTTCACTAGGTCTTCTATGAATTCCATGACTACTAAAATTCCTTTCCACCATGTCTAGGATTTTCCATGTTCCAAAAGAGCCATGGAATTACACCATGGGGTTCACTACAATGTGTACCATTCTAGATTAACTATTTTGGGCATCTCCTTTTCTACCATGACCATAATCCATAGCATGGTCTCACCTACCTTATTCTTCATCTTCACCATGCCCACTACTCATAGTGTAGTCTTACTCAAGTTGGGAAACTTCAACAAAATATTCTAAAATATGACTATAACATATCTTTGAACCTTTTATTTACCATGTAGGATCCTTATAGAATACATTCAAATTATGGATTTACTCTATAATACTTCCTTGTACATCTTCCATGCTGTCAAAAAATCCAACATGAATATAATTTTGGCCCATTTTCAACAATTCCCCCTAGCCATCTTCTTCCCTATTGTACTGATCATCTTCCTTATTTCCAAAAAATAAAAAACAATCCATTAGGATTCCTAAAACAAATCATAGAGCTCAAAAAATATGTACTAATCACTAATGATGATATAATACTAACATCCCCCTTGGAAATAAATGAATCATATTTAGAGGATAAAGAAAAAGGAGGAATTTTCTCTAGATATGAGAGAGAGGTGGATGCACTTGAAGAAGGACTCACCCTGTATGAAAAAGGATAAAGTGGATTTGATGTAATTTGGGGAAGAAAAACATAAATTAGGCTTAATGGGTCTCATTTATACCACTACAAAGAATTATGAAAAGATAGTTAGATCTTACCTTACCTTGAGAAATAAGTAGGATAAGAAATGAATAGATGGAACATCACTAAAATAAGTTTACACTAGTGGGATTAATATTACACTAAAGTAGATATCCAAGAAAAATATGATAGTTAATTCTATACAAATCATTCAAAAAGAAGTTTTTATATGTGGTTTCATGTAAAATAACAACACTAAAACCTATTAGGGGATAAATAGACACAAATTTTTAGTATAAAAATAATAACCACACCTATACATGAGGATATTGGAGGTATCCATAACATAATTAATTTAAATTTTTATGATATTAATTGAAAGTCATACAAGATTAAGGGGGAGATATAATACATGGGGTATGTTCATGATAAAAAATATAATGTGATTAATCTTAAGTAAGATCTTGTTAAAGACATAAAGTTCATATAACAAATGAATTCAGAATTATTTCAAGCCAAATTTGATATCAGGCCATATCAAAGGTGTCAAGGATAATACTGAATCAAAAATTGGTGTAATGAAACCAATTTTTTTTCAAAATAGGATAAATAAGTTTCTTGTAAAATAATATATCTCATTGAATATGAAACTACATAGAGAATAGCTTGATCTAAAAGATAAATTATGTCAATGTCAACCTGAATCAACAAGTGCTATCATGTCAAAACTAGATTACAAAAAATGATATCAGGTTATGTAGTTAATAAAATCATAAAAAAAGAAGTGGATGATAGATTTATATAACTAAGTAGCTACATGGATGAATTTCATGTTTACTTGTTTTTATATTATAACAAGT
Source organism: Viscum album (assembly GCA_963277665.1). Lineage (NCBI taxonomy): Eukaryota > Viridiplantae > Streptophyta > Magnoliopsida > Santalales > Viscaceae > Viscum > Viscum album. The sequence goes on from OY728120.1 coordinate 1,390,120,346, forward strand.
AGTATTATCTAACTAATTTTAAAGGATACTAAAATCTGCTGAAAAGGAATTATTATCAACAAGTGGTATCTCTAAATTGATAAATATTTAAATATATGATGATGATATTATGGGGGATTTGGTTATGAATGCTCTAATTTTGAAATGCCACATCTAGAAGAGAATATCCTTATAAATAATGTAAGAAGTTAGAGTTCAAGTGGTATAATATGTTTCTTACTAACAAGTGGTATCAATTGAGTCAATAATTTATATGAATCACACACTTTTTTCTCTATAGTTTATATGATATTGAATTGGTGTAAGTGTGGTTGAAATCATGGGATGGGTTGAATAAATTGGAAGGATAAAGCTACTTGTATTTTTATGGAAATCATTGAGTGATATGGACAACTTGTGATTTTTCATATACTCTTGTTTTTTATATAGATCTCTAGATTGGTAGGATTAATATGTTTTTTTATGACTCAAATTCTAAGTGGTAAGATTCAATCAGTGGCATCTATATGGAAAATGTAGTTGTTATGGATAAAGTGGATTTAATCATGGATAATCATAAATATAGGATTAATATGGAGTTATATAGTATAACTATAGGTATTAATAGGTAGTGTAAGAAGATTAAAGTTTAATCAATAAGTGGTTAAGAAAGGCCAAATTATTGAAGATTATGATAAAAATGTGAAGGATCCATGATTGATTTGGAATGGTTTGTATAACCATTTTTTTCTAGGAATTGGAGAAAATTAACTTCCCCAAATATTACTTTTAAAAATAATAAAAAATAAGTTATAAGGAAAATAGTGACAAAGGAAGAGTATAAACTGATAGAATGAACCCCATGAGATTCAAAACTATAGATGGAGTGAATTTAAGTCAAAATTTGAAATGGTGAAGACCCTTTGTATTTTTTTAACAAAGGGGGATAATTAAGAAATATGAGATGCATGTAAAATACATACGTGTCCTTGGAGGTATTTAAAAATATAAAGAGAAGATGGATTTTATGAAAATACAAAGGGGGAGAATGTTGAAAAGGGGTTGTATGTTTTAGTTTTTTAAAATATATGTTGAAGTGGTGTAATGACTTTAAATTACTCATATAGAGTGGATACATATGATTATATTTGTTATAAATGGTTTTCGGAGGTGTTGATAAAGGATTAAGGTAAGAAGCATAGAATATGATGATGTACGTGGAAGATTCAAAGAATTGATGTACAAGTACTAGTGCGTAAATACAAAGCAATGCCTTGATTTCACTATACATGTTAAGTGAATGGATTTGGCATAGTGATTTAGGAATAATCACTTGATAAGGACTAGATTATAACCATTATAGTTTGTGTGAAGGTTGGAATTATCTTGGAGTGATTCCCGGTGAAACTGGTTGAATTATAATTTAGTGTAGGTTTTTAATTTTTTAATCCTAGTTTGTTAGGTTCATCATGGATATCATAAGGTTTCCCATTCATCATAAAGTTGTTTCCCAAATTTTTTATGGTTGGTGGATCATCTTAAGGTCATTTCATTGACATCATAATGTTGATATAATCTTCATAAGGTTTAGTCTATTGAAAAAAAGTATTTTTCAAGTGTGAGTCAGTTTCATATGGTTATTCATAAGGTTAGTCAATAGAATTTGTAAGGTTATTACCTTTGATAAATGTGTCCATTGTAAGGTATTTGTAGGAGACTTCATAAGGTTCAGTACTTTGTGAAATTTGGAAATCTGGATAACTTTGTAAGGCTGGTATGAGGACTTTATAAGGTGCCCCTATGGAATTTTAAGGTTCATCAAGGGGAATTTTTAGGGTTAAATCCTTTATGAAATTTGGAAATATAGATGTAGTATAATCAAACTTCATAAGGTTAATTAATTTATTATTTCTTAGTTGTGGATCAACAAAATTAGTAGAGAAATGATTTATTAATCATAAAATATAATTAATAATCTGGTTAATTATGTGAAGAGAAAATCATGAAAATATTAAAGAAGGATTCATGTTATGATGTTACTAGTGATTTAAAGTGAAAAGATTATAAATAATCAGTTCTCAACTAAAATCATGTTGTGAATAAAAGCCTCAAGCCACAAGTCTGCATGTATGGGAATATAATTAATTGAAACACATGATTAATTTTCTAGACAACCTAAAAAAGGAAACTATAAAATTTTGTGGAAAAACAAAGTCCATGATTGTTTTGAAAGATATTACATAGATTATGGAAAATTAAATAATATAATATATCCATGTTTCCATATTTGAAATATGGAATATATCTCATGTAGAATTATCAAACTAGCTGGGATAAAAATTATTGAGACTTAAAGAAGAGAAATTTTGAGATTGAGATTAAAGGAGGATTTCTATATTCAAATTTATAAAGGTATATCAGGTGGATATTAAGTGATTATATAAGAAGATATAAGGAGAAGAAAAATGAATTTATACTACTACTATTCCCTTATATAACTGTATGTTGAAATGGAAAGGAGTCCTGGTGCATATTGAATATCTGATTCAAGAAGAAAAATAAGAAAGAGATAACCCATATAAGAGTAATATTGAAAAATTTAGTAAATATTTATAAAATAATAAGGCTCAAAGGAAGGATTAATAATATTTCTACATCAGGTTATTGAGGACTAAGAGATTAACATGATAATTATAGTGTGAAATTATCTTCATATAGAGAGAGAAGTTCTACTATGGTGAATTATGAAAGATATAGACCCAACCCTCACCTTGTGGTGTTGATCTCATTTATAAATAAGAGGAAGAGGAAAATATATGAGGATTAAAAAATATAATCTACCTATAATTGAAGATGCCCAGATACATTCATTCATAGAAGATCATGGAGAGACATAAATGTCTATAAACTATTGAGGTTTTTCTTGGAGTAGTGCATGAAGGAGAAGAGAAGGTAGTGTGCCTTGGGTGATGAGTTATTAAATCCTACACATTATAAGTAAGTGTAACTTGGTGTGGAATAACCATGAATTAATATATATCCACTAAACTAGTGTATTAGTAGATTCTAGTATAAAAAATATGTAGTGACTCAAGTTTGGACTTATCATAATTTGGAATATTTCTAAATAAATTTCTAGAGCTAGGTGCTAAGATGGCATGTGATTCCTTGGTCCAGTGTGATCAGAATAAATTTTATAAAAATATTATGTTTTTTTATACTATGCATGTTGAAGAAATGTGTTATCTCTTAAACAGTAGCTCAGATCAGAAATCGAGGCCATGGTTGAGTCCAAAGCGTGTCGTTTACCCTAGACGGGGTATAACCTTTGTGGGCTCAGGACTTCTATGGAAAAAGTTATTGAGGAAATTTTCATAAATAAAATAATTTACTTATTTTGATGTTGGATCAAATAACTCCTGAATGGAGTCTCGGGTCAAATTTTTGAGATCTCGATTGAGTCCGGAACGCTATATTTACCCTAGACGCGATGTAAGTTTGGTCGACGTCGGGTGTCGAGTCGAGGTGTACCAGGGTGTTAAGAGGATATATTTTAATTAAAAAAATAAATAAAACAAATCCTATCCCCCTTTCTTATTCCATCCTTGGTGTACATGGTGAACAACCCTCCCCTTCCCCTTCCTCTTCGACAAATCGAGGCCAGGAGGTTCCACCAGAAGCCGTTTTCAACATCGGTCATTGCTAGATCAATAATCAGCATGTCATGGGTGTAGTTATGCACTTAAAGCAGGTATAAGATTGATTTTTGGACCGTAAGGGTGATCCTGGTGGTCTGAAGAAGGTCCAACGGTGCTTCGGCGGCACTCTGGTGACGATTCGACTATGGGAGGCGGCAGCGACTGCGGAGGGAGGTCGGCAGGAAAGCCGCTGGAGGGAGGCACAATGGAGGCCGCTATGTGGTGCAGAAGAGAGCCTATGGAGGTAGGCGAGGTTGATCATGGTTAGGACATGGTCCATGGGCTGGCATGGCTAGGCCATCCAGAGCAGGTTGGATTGGCCAGAACGACTTGGTCCGGGAAGGTCTTCGGGCCGAGATAGTTTTAAACCCTCATAACTGTCAAACCGGGTGTTCGAATTGCATACCATCTACAACCACACATTCCTATATATGAGGTAGATATTTTGAGACCGCTTTTAGGACTTTATGTCTCAGGATCGAGGCTTAGTGACACGAAACGTCCAATTAAATAATAATAATATAATAATTATTATTTGGTGAATCTTGTATCAGATGTATTTCCTGCATCCAATGTCTGATTAATGCACTATCAGTGGTGTTGAAAACCTGATTTTAGTGTAGAAGTTTCAAGACTGATTTCAGGTTCTTACACCAAAATTGAGGTGTGGGACTCATGAGGCATGGTTTTGGCATTTGCGGTGAAATATGAGTTTTTCACTGGGTGTCCGTTTTTAGAAAGTAAATAGCCCATCCTGAGTATTTTTTCATGTAGAATGTGATGGTGTCCTCTATTATGACTTGAGGGTTTCCCCAAATTGTGGTTGTGTGACTATTACATTTGGGTAGTTTTCTTTAAGGGTTGTTACTCCCCTGATGGATTAGGGTGTGGGTTTCCCCATGATGTCCGTGCAGTTCGACTGCTCACTTGTCGTGTTAGGATGAGAGATCTCCAATATCATTGGATGGTAGGGTTGGTACTTACATTACATGATAGGGAGTGAGTCCTATATCCTTGCAGTGGTGTTCCCCTACCATGGGTTTTGGATCATGTTTCATAGAGTGGTGCTCCCCTATCATGGGTGTAGGAACACATTTTCTAGAATAGATCTCCCCCACCATGTTAGGGTGTGAGTTAAAATTTCTCAGGGTGGTACTCCCCTATCGTACTAGGGAGAGGGTTTTCACCTATGGAGTAATGCTCCCCGGTGTTTTAGTTGGTAGTGGGTAGTGGGTCCCTCCACTTGTTATGCATGATTCCTTGTTCAGAGTTCATGCTCCCTTGACAAAATGAGCTGTGGGTCCCTCCATATTGGAGCGACGAAGGTTTCATGGGTTTGTTTTGGATATATTATTACCTCGACTGTGGGGAAGAGGTGAGGTGCAGGACTCTCCACAGTTCTTACGACTGTGCAGAGGGTGTAGGTCATCGTTGGTGGGATCTCTCATACTGGTCACTAGAGTTGGCCTCAGTGTGTTGTTACCGGTAGAGCCTTGAATAGAACCTAATGATGAAAATGATGTTGGAACCTACTAATTCTTTGTGCCTAAGATGAGTATATCTGGGGTATTTTCTTGGTTTACCTTGCAGTGCTGTCACATATTCATTGAAACACCTGATGGTTTGAGATGACTTGTCATGTATAGTTGAGCGTGGTCTCGAGATGGAGTTTCTATTTTGTTTGGGTAATATCTGGATGGGTCAAGATAACTAATTCCTACCAGTTACTCCCTCTTTGATTTGGGTTTTTGGGGTTCCTACTGAGTATATTTATACTCTCCCATGCATAGGCTTTTCATTCACATGTATTGTGTCTTGTGTAGACCACATGCCTTTTGACGGAGTCCTAGGAGGATCCAGAGTAGGCAGAGATTAGTGAGAAAGACCAACTGGGGTGTTTACCAAAGATGGGTTGATGAGCTTTTTGGAAATTGAATTTGATAGAGATCACCTCCTTTAGAGAAGGTTGGATTCTTTTTCAGTTTTAGGTTGGTGGGCCCTGTATTTTCCCTTTTTGTACTTTTACTATACTCTGCATGGGATAGATGTATGCATGCATTTATTTTGAGTTTTTATATATCTCTACATTATTTCATGGAAGTGTATGTGGGGGTGTGTGTGTAGGTATGATAGGATAAGGCCTTCCATGTGTGTGATAACCTACTCAGTGCTAGTCACTAGCCCCTGACCCATCAGGTTAGGTCATGATAGAGTGGTATTATAGGAGGTTCCTCCTTTTTCACCCTAGATTGTAGTTGGTCAAGCTGTGATATTGGTATGGGGTTGCATAGAGATAGTGTTAGAGTGTTTCGAGTTTAGATTTCAGGCCAGGCACTCTAGTGTGGGTGCGACGACTAACATGTCCATTCACCAGGACTCTGATAACCTTCCTTTCAACTTAGGACATTAGGACACTATTTGTAGGGAAAATAAATGGTACATGCATCATATAGGACTAGGTTTTGGGGTTTTACTATCCTTCTTGAGTCAGATCTACAGATATACTCTTTTATTGTGGTGCGTCTTGATTGTATTTTAGGATTCCTCCATGCCGATATCCAGCTAGGGTTCCACGTTGGGATTGTGGTGAAGATTGGCCCCAAGTAGAGGCTTTAAAGTAGGGCACAGGTTCTGAGGATGGACCTCCAGGTGGTCCACTCGTTGAGCCACCACCTGTAGAGTAGTAAGTTGTGCTAGCAGTGAAGGACAAGGATGCACATAGGCTATGTGCACTGCATGAGTTCTAAAGGAAGTGACCTCTGAGATTCTGGGGTGATCCAGATCCATAGGCAGCTGATGACTGGCTCGCTGTAGTCACACACATTTTCCACCTAGTGAGGAAACCTCCCATTCAGATGGTGGTCCTAGCATCGATCCTTTTTCATGGTTATTTTAGGCACTGGTGGAGTCTTGTGACACAGACCCATGATGAGGAGACACTCACCTAGGATGAGTTTGAGTGGCTCTTTAGGGAGGAGTTTTATCTAGACATGCTAAGGTCTGTGCGAATCCAGGAGGATCTACAACTTTGGTAGGGTAGTATGATCATGATAGAGTACTCGTTAAAGTTTACCAACTTGTAACACTACTCCCTGGACATAGATCAGGACCCGTTCTTTAGGGTCCAAACCTTCGAATAGGGCCTTCGTAGAGACGTCCGAGCATGTGTGGTATCCTGGTATAATCCCACCTATGCGAGGTACTGGAGTGGGATTTGTTGGTCGAGAGCTTCATGTCAGAGGGATAGGTTGACTTGGCCTGAAGTAGGGTTTTTGAGGTTGATACGTCATCCGTATCTGGGAGACATCATGAATCCAGATTAAAGTGTAGGAGGCATACTTATTCCTGGACTTAGGCACATGGGTATGAGGGGCAGGAGCCAAGCCATGGTTCTAGTCAGTAGTTGGAGAGGCAGTGATATGCTTGTGATGGTCGATTACATCTTGTTATAGAGTGTCTTACCTTCCATAATACTGATAGGGAGATGGTTGACATACCTCCTTGGTAGAGGTAGCATTTTGAGTACAGAGGTTTTCAAGGAGACAGACATGGCGGAGGAGCAGGTGTAGCAACGAGTGGTGGAAAACGGTATGAGTTGCCACCACCACCACCCCCAGGTGGTCCATTCTAGGCTCAGGGAGCTGTAGGATGAGGGATAGGACAACTGTAGTCCATATAGGCCATTGAACCAAAGGATCCATGGATTTATAGAGGTATTATCTATTCCCTTTCAACTTTCTACAGTAGTTTTGTTAGACACTATTAAGAGGTACTCTTTTATTTCCACTATTTTCTCAAGGTTTGTTCAGAGTGACATGGGTAATCAGTAAGAACCTGTGTCAGTGTTGTTCATCGTAGCTTCGAATTAATTAGGAAGAGGGATCCTTCCCCCACTGAGGCACATTTTTACGATGTGATGTAAAACTGTGCGGGTGAGTCAATGCCTCCCAAATTGGACATTATTGAGATGTGGTGGAGGAGTCCCTTTGACTTGTGTGTTCTAGGTGGGGTTGTGTGTTGGAGTTTGCGATGTGGTCCAGTGAGACCCAGTGTGCATTGGGTAGCCCTATTTGGTTCGTTTTTACCCTCATGTGTTTGGAATCAACTTGGTACACAAGTCTCTTGAGGAGGTCATGGTGCGATTTGACGTGGCCTCAACCTCACAAGAATGAGGGAAGCTTTCCCCACTAAGATGCATTCTTGAGATGCGATCCAAAACCATGCAGGCGAGTCAGTACTACCAAAAGCAGAGTATTGAGGTGCGGTGGATGAGTTCCTTTGACTTGTGTGTTAAGAGTTGATTTGTCAACCCATGCATTAGGTTAGCAAGGTGGTGTACCTCTAGACCCTATGACTGCAGGAGACCAGGCACTTGGTGTTTTCCCACCTATCAAAATTGAGGTGACATGTACCCAATTTCATGATATCAATCTGGAATGAACTAGACTTGGGTGTGGCCTTGGGTTCCCTAGAGTGTGTGGTTGTTGGAATCATGGGAATCCTTGGTGGTTTTGTTGTGGTTTTGGTGAACTCACTGGCATGGGAGACCTAGTTGAGAGTTCAGTTTATTTCCCCTGTTCCTAGCCTTTATCTTTTTAGGGATGAAAAGTCTTAAGGTGGGGAGGATGTAGTGACTCGGTTTTGGCCCTGTCAGACTTTGGAATATTTATACATAAATTTCCAGAGCTAGGTACTGAGACGACATGCGATTCTATATCCTGATGTTCCCAGAATAAATTTTATAAAAATATTAAGTTTTTTTGTACTATGAACATGCCGAAAATGAGTTATCTCTTAAACGATATCTTGGATTAGAAAATTTATGCCATGGTTGAGTCCAGAGAATTATGTTTACCCTAGGCATGGTATAACCTTTGTGGGCGAAGACCTTTTGTGGAAAAAGTTATTGAGAGCGTTTTCATAAATAAATAAATAAATAAATAAATTTATTTTGACATCAGATCAAATAAATCTAGAAAAAAGTCTTATATCGAACTTCTAAGACCACAGTTGAGTCAGGAATTCCATGTTTACCCTAGGTGCAATGTAAGTTTGGTTGGTGTTGGGTGTCGGGTTGGGGTGTACTAGGGTGTTAAGAGGATATTATTTTATTTAAAAAAAAAAATCCTCTCCCCCTTTCTTCTTCCCCCCTTGGTGTGCATGGTGAACAACCAACCCCTTCACATTCCTCTTTGATGAATCAAGGCCAGGAGCTTCCACCAGAATCCATTTTTGATACTGATCATCACCAAATCAAGAATCAGTGCATTGCGAGTGTCGTTCTACACCCGAAGCGCCGACATTTCACCCCAAAGTTGGCGAGTTTTCATTTTAAATCTTGATCCCATATTTATGAATCATTGTTGTTCAATTTTTCATTGTTTCTAGGTAGATCAGGTCCAAAGGTTTCTGAAACAGGTCTCATATTGATTTTTGGAGCACCGGGGTGACCCTGGTAGTCTGCGGAAGGTCCAATGGTGCTCCGAGGACACTCTGGTGACAGTTCAACCATGGGAGGTGGCATCGGTCGTAGTGAGCTACTGGAGGGTTGCAGAGGCCACAAGGCAATGCAACGAAGGGCCAACATCAGCAGGATAGGATGAGCACAGCTGGGCCATGGGCTAGCATGGCTAGGCCAGCCATAATGGGTCGAACCGGCCAAAACGGGCTGGTCTGGGCAGGCCTTCAGGCCGAGATAGTTTTAAACCCTCATAACTATCAAACCAGGTGTTTGAATTGTGTGTCTTATATGGACACACATTCCTATCAATGAGGAAGATATTTTGAGACTAATTTTATGATTTTATATCTCCTGATCAAGCCTCACTGGCATGAAAATTATAATTTTAATAATAATATAATAATAATAATTTGTCGAATCTTATACTAGACATATTTCATGCATTTGATGTCATATTGACACACCGTTAGTGGAATTGTGACCCTGATTTTAGTTTGGAAGTTTCAAGAGTGATTTCTAGTGTTTACACCAGAATTGAGGTGTGATCCCCATGAGGCTTGGTTTGGGACTGACTGAAAATTAAATTTTTATTTCAAAATCACTTTTGAGGAAAAAGTGGGAAACCCGATACAAGAAATTACCCATAACAAGACTACAAGGAAATGCCTCTCCCCAACAACTACATCGTTTTGTTAAACCCCCAACCCACATGACCGCTTAGTAAGATATCCTATGCAGGTTTGTAAAGGCTTAGAACCGATGGAAAATCCTTACCCTCTCAATCATCCAAATCTGAATGGCCATGCATAGATGGAAGCTTCCTGCTCTATAACATCATCTGGCGTTGATCCTTGTAGTTTGATGGTTTCTCCCACCATAAAGATTCAGAATAAACCAGAAACCAAAACTATTTGATATCCCACCCATTTCAGAATCCAAAAACTATCATTGAGAAGAAATTGAAACTAGATAAAAAAAGTCACCAAAAACCATCAAACCAATCATCGCTGATGATTTACCTAAACTAGTTGCTTGAACTCACATCCCAAAGGACCAAGAAGACCACCGCACTACTCCGCCTCAGAGAGAATAGAGGAATCCAGGAACCAGAGCATAGAACCAAGAAAACACAGAATCAAGGTGACTCACTAGTGAAGAGATGACCTAGATTCCAATCAACATACCACACATTCATCCTAGAAGACGCAAACTTTATCCGTTGATTCAGGAGTAAAAAAACAAGTAGGCAAAAGAAAAATTCAAATCAGAGAAAAACTTGAATGAAAACAGCATCAACCCTACCTAGATCATGAACCGAAGTTATAAAAGGCCGTGAAGACCTGAATATCAAAACTGAAATAATGGCCACCATGATGAGGCTGGCCAAATGAGATGTTGTCCACACCGAAGACCAACACTTGAACAGATCCAAGATAAAGAATACCAGATCAACACCAACCAATAAGAAGAAGAAGAAAAGGGATATTCTTCCAGAACCTCTGATTCCAGGACCCTCGCCACCACTGAAATTGGAATACGATCCAAGATACGTTGCCCAAAGACCTAAGCCAAGCCGAAAACCACGAAAACACTAAAGCTGTAGATTCTAAAACCCAGAAATGCCTGCCACTGAAGCCAAAACACAGATCTGTGGTTAAAGCAGAGCCACTGAAGCTAAAATCTAGAAACAATTAAATCCAAATCTGAAACCCAAATCCACTTCCGAATACCGAATCCACCGAATCCGAAACCCACCTTCCACCTTGTACCCACCAACCTTGCCACCAACTCCCTCCGATATCCAAGAGCCTTTGTATTCCCCTTAAAAAGGTGCCTCCAGGGAATCATCCTTCCAAAACCTTAGTACCCTACGACACTTCCGAGAGCAGATCTCCCAAGAGAGCCCTTTAGATGCTTGGTTTGGGAAGTTGAAGTGAAATGTGACCTTTTCACTAGGTGTTTGTTTTGGGAAAGTAAATAGCATATCTTGAGTGTTTTTTCACATAGAATGCGATGAATGACTCCTTTATAGCTTGAAGGTATCCCCACATCATGGGAACTGGACTGCTACCTTTCGGTAGTTTTCTTATAGGGTTGTTACCCCCCTTATGAATTAGGGTGTGGGTTTCCCCATAATGTTCGTGTAGTGGGACTACTCCCCTGTCATGTCAAGGAATGGGTCATCCAATCTCATTAGATGGTAGGGTCGGTACTCCCCTGCCTTTCCAGAGAGTGGGTCCTCTATCCTTGTAGTGGTGCTCCCCTACCATGGGTGCGGGCTCATGTTTCATAGAGTAGTGCTCCCCTACCATGGGTGTGGTCCCATGTCTCTTGTGGTGGTGCTCCCATATCGTGTGTGTGGGATCATGTTTTTTGGAACGGTTCTCCCCTATCATGTTATGATGAAAGATCATGTTTCTCAGGGTGGTACTCCCTTGTCGTACCAGGGTGTGGGTTTATACCTGTAGAGTAGTTCTCCCTCGTGTTTGAGTTGGTAGTGGGGAGCAGGCCCCTCCACTTATTATGTGTGATTACTAGTTCATAGTTCATTCTCCCTTGATGGACTAAGGTGAGGGCCCATTCATATAGGAGTTATGGAGGTTTCTTGGGTTGGTTTAGGAGCTATTACTCCCTCGACTATGGGGTAGAGGTGAGGTACGGAAACTTCACATTTCTTTCAACCATGTAGAGGGTGCATGTCATCGTTGGTGGGATCTCTCATGTTGGACGCTAGAGTTTGACTTAGTGCATTGTTACTAGTAGAGCCTTGAATAGGACATGATGCTAGAAATGATTTCAAAACATCCTAAGGCTTGGTGCCTAAGATGAGTATACCTAGTGTGTTTTTTGGGTTTCCCTTGTGGTGTTTTCACTTCTTCATTAACACACCTGACAGTTTGAGATAATTAGTCTTGTATATCCAGGGACGGTCTCTATATGGATTTTTTCTCCCATTTGGGTTCCCTATCGCTGGGTCGAGCTAACTAATTCCTATTAGTTACTCCCTTTTTTATTTGGTTTTTTGGGGTGCCTACTAAGTATCTTTATACTCAACCCTGTACAATATTTTCCCACAAATGTCTTGTGTCTTGTGTAGACCACATGACTTTCAACCAAGTCCCAAGAGGACCTAGAGTAGGTGGAGATTAGTGAGCTAGACCGACCGAGGTGTTTGCCATAGATGGTCCGAGGATATTTTCAGCAAGTGCATTTGATAGTGATCCCCTACTTTAGAGAAGGTTGTATGCTTTTTTCATTTTAGTTTGGTGGGCCCTATATTTTCCATTTTTTTAACTTTTGATGTACTCTTCTTGGGATAGATATATGCATGAATTTCTTTTCAATTTTTATATATCTCTGCACTATTTCATGGAGGTGTATGTGGGTTTGTGTGTGCATGTATGATAGGATAAGGCATCCCATGTGTGTGATAGACTACTCAGTGCTAGTCGCCAGCCCCTGTCCTATTGGAGGTGGGATTGGGGAGTCATGGATTGAGCCCCATTGGGTCAGGTCATGAAAAAACACATCTTCAATATATGGTCCTCGAATTATCCCTTAGCGGTGAACTAAGAAAAATAATTATCTGTGCATGATTTACTTAATCATATATCAATGTTTCATTTGATGAGGTTATGTGAGATAATTATATGATAGACTAAACATAATTCTTACTAACGTGGGAACAAGATCATAAAATAATAACTAACCAGTTAAATAAAAGGATTAAATTATCCTACACCATGATTCAACCCCCTCTTAGGGTATATAGGGTTGTAAAAAATGGCATTAAATCCAAAAAATTTATGCTTTGGTGTTCAACCTCAAAATTTGTTTTTGGATTTTTTGTATTCTTGGTATCAAAGATGAATCCACTATTCTTTAATGGAACTAATTTTAATGGATAAAAAAGAGGTATTTTTGTCTTTATAGGTATGTATTGAGAGATTATTAAATATTTAAAATTTGATGCTAACATGGAAAAGAAAAATTAATGAGTTAATGATGCAGAAACATATATAATTATCAACAAAGGTATCTTTAAAGAGGTATATATATATAAAATAATTATTCTAGTACTTTACTATATTTAGACTATATTGGACAGGATTTATGGAAAGAAGGTGGAAGTAAAGATGGATACAGTGAACAATAGGCTTAAGAGATCCAATACTTACAAGAAAAGTTGGATCAATGGAAATTTATTCTTTAAGTTAATTGTGTATTTATTGAATATTTGTGTATAGATAAAAAGTGGATGAAGAGAGTTGAAGTGGACTTGAACATTCAATTAAATATAAAGAAGAAAAGTAATTTACTTGAATAGCTTTCATAAGAAATAGGAAGTAATATAGACATAGAAAATAAATTTAAAGTAAGCATAATCCCTCTCAAGAAATAACTTAAATAAAGGAGATAATTTGGAATGAAAGTTGCCTCAAGTTAGAAAAAAATATATGAATAATTGTATACGTTAAATAAGAATATCTAGAATATTTAATCAATGATTATACATTAAAAAGGAAAGGGTAATAAGGATATTACCCCTATGATGACCTCAACAAAAGGATCATGTAATGCTTCAAATCTAAAATTTTTAATAAAAGAGAAGTTTCTTTCACAATATGGAAGAAAATTTTCTCAACAAAAAGTAAAAATAAAGTGCTAATTATATAGAAACATATCACACAATATGAATGTGCGTCTAGAATCCAAAATTCTCACTGGTAAAAGGAAACATGTTGCAAAAATATCCAAACCCAAAGGAGACTCCATGAGGTATGATTTTTATATAATATTATTTGTTTTCTCTAACCATGGACATATGAAAAAAATTGTAGTATGAATAGATATAAATAATTCATAAGGAAATCCACCATTTATATGATATATAAAGAGAACAATTATACAAAAATGAAGTTTGTTGAGTAGAAAAATAGATTCATTGTTTTGGAGGAATATCTTAGAACACAAAGAAATATTCAATAATCACCTATGATGAAAATCTTATAGTATCTCTATTGTAAAGAAAGGAATAATATTTATAAGATGATGAAAAATGTATAAGATTAACCATCTATGAGAGTGAGGATCTTGTACTTAAAGGACTCACCCAATATGGAAAGGTATTAAGTGTATTTGATTTCCATTAGATAAGAAAATCATGAAGAATACTTAAGTGGTATCATTAATACCATAGAAAATCATATTAAAAAAAACTAATGGAGCTTTCCTTATATGTAGAAAGAAGTAGGGTAAGGAATTTATAGATGATTCATAAATATAGGAATCTTATACTAGTGGGATTAGTCTCAATAAAAAGGATTTATCCAATATAAATAAGATTACAGATTATAAATAAATAATATAAAAATAATTTTGTACAAGTTTTGTTAAGAAAAAGAATACCATGAAAAAGGCTTGGGGGAAAACCAAATAGAAAGGGCTGGTCTACAAAGACCAAATTCACTATTCCACTTGAGGATGCTAAAGGTACCCTTATCCCCATGCATATAAATGTTTCTAATTTCTACTGGAATTAGTTCATGCTTAATCGGGAGATATGATCCAAGGGGTATGGATGTGATAAAAAACACAAGTGATTAAGCTTAATGAATATGTTATTAAATCTTGAAAATCCATATAACAAGTGAATTTATAAGTGTTTCAAGTCTTATTTGATTCTAGGTATGATAAAATTAATCAAAGACAATTATAACTCAATAAGTGGTGCTAGGAAACCACTTTTTTCTTCAAAACTAGATTTGGAAGTTTCTTGCTGAATCTATAAATGCATAGAGATGCACCTGATTTGAAAGATAAATTTTGTTAAATATTACCTGAAACAACTAGTGGAATCATGATTTATCTGGCTTACAATAAATTTTATCAGGCTATGTAGTTAATATAATCATAACATGAAGAATCAAAATATAGACTGAGAGAATGAAGTGGGTATATAGATAAATTTCATGTTCATTTTTTATTGAAAAAGTGAGAGAAATAATTAATAAGAGATACACTTAAAATAAATACTTGGATTTGTAGGTATTTGGAGCTATATAGAGAAAATGGATTTTTTGAAAATCCAAAGGGGGATATTGTAGCAACCAAGGGGATGTGTGTTGAATTTTTTGATGATACATGTTAAAGTAGTGGAATTAATTACAATAAATTATATAGAGTGGATGAATATGATTGGATTTGTTGAAAATGGTTATTGTAGTTGTTGAAAAAGGATTGAGGTATGAAGCATAACATATGAAGATATTCAAAGAATCTTCAGATAAGTGATGCATGAGTACTAGTGGGGAAATATAATACAATTCCATAATGTCTATATATTTCAAGGGCATGGAGTAAACAAGGTGATTTATGAAGAAACATAATAGAAGGACTAGATTATATATATTCTGGTTTATGTGAAGGGTGGAATTATCTTTTAGTGATTCTGGGTGAATTTGTTTGAATTAAAGTTTAGTGTAGGTTTCTAAATTTCGGCTTATTCTAGTATATAAGGGTTATCTTGGACCTTATATGGTTTACTATGATCATAATCCTTGTTTTTTGGAAAAAATAATTACTGTAAGTTTTTTTTACTGACTTCATATGGTTGGTGGATCTTTAGAAGTTTTTTTACCTAACATCATAAGGTTGATATAAATTTCATAAGGTTTATTCCTTTACAAAAAATGATTTTAAGTTTGTTTTATCAAATTTGAAATATTTTTCATGAGGTTTATTAGTGAAAATTTTAAGGTTCATGCCTTAGAAAAATTCATCCATCATAAGACATATCAAGGAGAATTCACAAGGTATAGTCCTTTGTGAAATTTGGTAGTCTATAGAACTTTTTAAGGTTGGTATGTGGACTTCATATGGTTAACCTTTGGACTTTGTAAGGTTTATCTAGGGAAATTTGTAAGTTTTATTCCTTTAAAAAATTTGGTAGTCTAGAGTCGTGCAAGAAAACTTATTAATGTTAATTCCTTTAGAATTTCTCAGTGAATAATCAACTAAAATAGTAGATAAGTTTTTTATTAATCATAAAATATGATTAATAATTTAGTTTATTATTTGAATAGAAAATAATGTCGTGATTAAAGAAGGATCCATGCTATGATTTTACTAGTAGTTTTAGGTGTAGAGTTTATGAAGCATTAGTTTTAAACTAAAATCACGTTGTGACTAAAATCTTCATACTAAATGTCAATATGAATGGGAATATAATTAACTAAAATACATGTTTAATTGTCTGGTCAACCTAAAGAAGGAAAATCATGGATTTTGTGAAAAAATAAAGATCATGAATGTTTTGTAGGAGATTACAGAGATTATGGAAAGTTAAAGAATAGTATTTATTGATGTTTATATATTTGAAATATGGAATATATATCATATATAATTTTCAGAAAATATGGACTAAGAAACATGGAGACTTGAATAATAGAAATTTTGAGACTAATATTAAAAGATGAATTTATATATTCAAATTTAGAAAGGTATATCACATGGATATTCCTTGTTTTTATAATAAAAGAAGAAGAATAATAAAAAGGAATCTATGATACTTCTATTCATCTATATATTTTTACATCAAAAAAGAAAGGGAGGCTGGGTCATATTGAAGATATGGTTCAAGAATAAGAATAATAATGAGACGATCCATAAAAGAGTACCATTGTTAAGTCCGATAAAGATTGGGAAAGAATAAGGTTTAAAGGAAGTAGTCATACCGGTTCTAGATCATGTTATTAAATAAAAGGGAAGAAACATGATAATTTCATAATGTAATTGTCCTCATCTATAAATATAAATTATACTATAGTGATTTTCAAAAGACAAAGACTCAACCCCCACATTGAAGTGTTGATATCATCTAGTGAGAATAATAAGGGTGAAAAAATGAGGAGTTAAAAAATACATGTAGCCATAATTAATGATGTAAAAATACATGCATTCATAAATTATCACAGAGAGACCCAAATTTCTATAAACTACTAATATTATTCCAAGAGAAGAGTTTGAATGAGAATAGAATTCAATGCAACTTGGGTGAGGAGTTCCCAAACCCAAAACACTGTAAGAAACTATTCCTTAACATGGAGTGACCATGACTGAATCTATATCAATAGAACTAATATAGAAGTGGATTCAGATATGATAGATTCATAATTGGTGTATGCTCCTTGGTGTATCCCATAGTGGTGAATCAAGTAAAATATTTTTTTTTTGTGAATTCTTTACTTACTTGTATATCTATGTTTTGTTTGGTGAGGTTATGTATGAGATTAATCATGTGATAGGTTGAACATGGTTACAACCAACATAGGAACAATATCCTAAAATAATAATTAACCAGTTAAATAAAAGGTATAAATTAGCCTAACACTAATTTCCCCTCCCTATCAGGTGTCTTTAGTTATAATAAGTATCATCCAAGCCAAAAGGTTCTATCTCGGTGTTCAACCTCAAAATATATTTTTGATTTTGTTACTCATGGAATCAATGATGAATCCAACATTCTTTAATAGCACTAAATTCAATGGTTTTAACAAGAATATGTTTTTGTTTTCATAAGATTGTGGTGAATATGTTGTTGAATATGTATATTGTGATATTAACCTAAAAAAACACAATGAACTAGTTCATGATATATAAAAAAACAATTATCAATATAGGTATCTCTAGTATGGTATATCATAAATAAATTCATTATTCTAGTGATTATGATATTTTTATTATGTTAGATATTTTTTTTGGAAAACTAGTGTAAGTAAAGAAGACTAAAAAACCCTTCTTAAAAGATAATTACAGATTTGATCATGTTGAAAAGATTGTGAGAAAGTCATATGCACACTACTTTATTCCTAAATATAGGAAGAATAAAAATAGAAAGTATAACCTTAAGAAGAAAAGTACTTCAATAGAGGTGAAGAACTATAAATTTATTACTATATTTGTTTGTAACAATATTTTGGAAGATTCCTTCAAATTATAAAATTCAGAGTCACCCTCAATGGCTTGTAGAAGTATAGATTCCAATGCTGACATGGAAATCAACTCAAGTTTCTAATATGTAGGATGATCAAGTAGAAACAAAGAAAAGGTCCAATCCTTTCAAGAAAAAGTGGATCAATAGGAAGTCCTGCATGAAGTGAACTATGAATTTATTGAAAATATATTCTTAGAGAATTAGAGGCTGAAGAGAGTTTAAGTGGACTTGAAATTTGAATTAAAGAATATGGGTGAAAAGATAAAGGAAAAAGTAATTTACTTGTAGTGATTTCATAATAAATAGGAAGGATTATTGGCATAGAAAATGAATTACAAGAAAGTATATGCCCTCTCAAGGAAAAACTTGAAGAAAGGAGACAGTTTTTAATGGTACCTTCCTCAAGTTGGAAATAAATAGATGATCATCTAGAGAATAAAGTTAAAAATATCAAGGATTTTAAATCAAAGATTAGATCTTTAAAGGTAAAGGATAATCGGGATATTCCCACTCTGGTAGGCTACAAAAAATAGTTATTTAGAAAAAACAATTTAGCATCATTTTTGAAAAACACTGCTAATTTTTAAATTTAGAGAAGTTTACAGAAAAATGATGCTAATTTAGCGACGCTTCCCTAAAACATTGCTAATTTAGTGACACTTTCTGAAAAACATCGCTAAATTAGTGTCGCTTTCTAAAAAACATCACTAATCTACCCACATTTCCTGAAAACATCCTTAATTTATCGACTCTTCTTGAAAATCGTTGCTAAATTAGCGACGCTTCCTAAAAAATGTAAATTAGTGATGTTTCCTAAAAAACATAGATAAATTAGTGACACTTCCTATAAATGTTGCTGATTTAGCGATGCTTCCAAAAAAACCTTATTAATTAGCGATGATTTTTAAAAAATGTCGCTAAATTAGCGATGATTTAAGAAAATCATCCCTAATTTGACGACATTTCCTGAAAACATCGCTAATTTAACAATGCTTCGTTAAAAGCGTTGCTAAATTAGAGATGCTTCCAGAAAAACATCACTAAATTTGTGACGTTTTTCAGGAAATGTTGCTAAATATATATATTTATATAAATTATTTTCCTACATCGATGAAAATATATATTTAGATATATATATATATATAAACACATACATATATATAAACACACACACACACACATATAAACACACACAAACACAAATATAGACATACATATATTTATATATAAAAACACAAATATATTTTAAATTAGTCACGTTTTTAATAAAACATGGCTAGTTATATATGTGTGTGTGTGTGTGTGTGTGTGTGTGTGTGTAATTATAATTATAATTATATATGTGTATACATACACATATATATTTACACACACACACACACATATAACACACACACATATAAATATATATATCTATATAAATGCACACACATACATATATATATATATATAAACACACACATATATATATAAACATATATATATATATAAATATATAAAATATAAACATAAGTATAAAATATAAACACATATATATTAATATTAACATATGATATATATGAAATATGAAATATATAATATATATAAAAGATAAACATACATACATAAATATATATAGATAATATAAACATAAAATATAAACATAAAATATAAACATGTGTATATATATAACATAAAATATAAACATATATGTAAAATATAAACATATATGTAAAATATAAACACACACACACACATATAAAATATAAAATTGTATATATATAAATATAACATATATAATATAAAATATAAACATATAAACACACACACACACACAAATATATATATTAATATATAAAATTATATATATATGTATATTATATTAATTTTTTAAATATTGACAGAAATATACAAACATATATAACCACAGAAACATATATTTAGATATATATATATATATATTAATATATATAAACACATGCACATATTGTTGAAATAGTGGGTTCCCTAGACCCAACTATGTAGTACTTTTGATTATCGTATCATGTGTACAGTTAGATATGCATGATAATATCTTACCATTATAGTGCAGACTTTTCTGCGTCCACTATAATAATGGTAATGTCCAAAGGTTAATTGTCGTGTCAAGAGGTTATATCAGATCCCACGCTATAATGAGAACCTCGAGATATAATGACATTGATATTAAATATATGTTCTATAGTCTAGATACATCTTACTGACTGGACATAGTAGATGTCTGAATATCAGGTGATGGGGGCTCATAAGTATTGAGACTTCTTCTCATGAAGTTCGCACTTGGTGATCTCTAGTTGTGAGATCATGAGAACAGACCCGCCAATAGGAACACCACATGTTTTGGGTGTCATTGGTTGTTCCTATCTACGTACATGTGTATTGGTCTCCTGAATTGAGACCATTACCAATGTATATAATTTGATTACGTACTTTGATGCAAGATGAAAACCATGGCAATGATGTCGTGGCGAGTTAGTTTGGGTTGGGTGCGTCATTGGTGG
Source organism: Viscum album (assembly GCA_963277665.1). Taxonomy (NCBI): domain Eukaryota; kingdom Viridiplantae; phylum Streptophyta; class Magnoliopsida; order Santalales; family Viscaceae; genus Viscum; species Viscum album. The sequence goes on from OY728120.1 coordinate 1,390,140,998, forward strand.
CATGACGTTGGCTGAATGGTCAAGAAAGGATTTGTCGCTTCCAAGTTTAGGAAACTATATATCTCAGGCCTGGTTGATCAGGATGGTGCTTCCTTCATAAGTCTTTGGCCAAAGCAGTAGAAAGGAAAATCCATCCGGATAGATCAACAAATAATAAAGCAAGATAAGGATGATGACACAAGAGTGCGTCCTGCTTTATGAGATATTTAATGACAAAGAGATTATAGTACACAGTTAGTGTTCATAGGATGGTAGTCGTTGCTATGACTTTCCTTATCTCCTTAGGGGCCGTGATGAGTTTCTAGACTCTGCTCTTGGTCTGTGGATTTTATTCACTGCTATTGAGATAAGGGCCTAGAGGGTCACACACAATAGCACAATCAAGATTCCTTCCTATTCAGTTGAATAGGTATATGGACATAGTGGGCCCCACCACAGGGTCCGACCATTGTCCAAGTTATCGATCACTGATAAATTAAATAAATTCATTAATATTCAAGTTATGAATATTTGGGATTGAATTTATTTAATGTATTTACGAGTTCAGTAAATACAAGAAAATATTAATCGAACGAATATTATTTTAATATTCAAGGTTCGTTTAATATTAAGCGAGATAACGAGTCGAGTTAAATGGCTCAAATTTTATCACATAATATATTTCATATATATTACAGGTATGTGATAAAATAATAAATAATATTGGCGCAGTTAAGTTCATCAAAAATTATTTATTTAGTGGATGTTGAAATATACGGGGGCTGGGGAACCCTACCGGGTATTTATAAACGTCTCTATAAATAAGAGAGGAGGTTGTCTCTCTTTGTGTGCAATTAACTATTCATTCTTTTGCATGGAATGAAAGTTGAGAGCATCTCTCTCCTCCCACTTCTTAGAGAGAGAATCTCTCGATCCAAGATGCTCGGATCGTGATCTCTCTTCTGCATCAAAGGATTCTCGATGCGGTGATTGTCGGCACGTCGAAAGCATCATCGAATCACCACGCTAGCACCCGGAACTCGACGATCGATGTTCCAACGGATTTTTGGAGCGCGTGTGGATGATCTAGAGGGATCCTGCTTTGGATCCTTCAAGAGACGATCGCCATCGACTAGTTGCAGTCGACCGCACCTTAGGATTTGAAACGGTGATGTTATTCATTTATTAATATCATTTTATATACTCCCTCTACTGATTTTCAATTAAATGTGCATAACTTATGTGAAATACTCATGCTTTAATATTAAATATTATTTTGGAGTATTGTTTCGAATAATACAGATTCATGTCTGTTTAGTATTTTAAATATAACTCTCACCCTAATAATCCAAATTGTGTGATTTTTGTCCTGTAGGGTTCTAAATTTAATTTCCTACAAATCACTCAACTGGAGCATTGGCTAATTCGGCCATTTGAAGGGCCATATGGACCACACAAGATGACCCACCGGATCTGCCTAATTTCTGGACCAGCCATGAAGATTTCATTACTGGGCTCAATCTACCAGCCCAAATGAGTTTATATTCTTTTTCAAGCTCGGTAATTTCCTAAGGAGTCATGGATAAAAATTTAAAGGCCCAACTCTACCATTTTGGGGCCCAATGGATCCATTGAAATCAAGCCCACCATTCTGTCCGGGATTTTAAATCAGCCCACAATTCTTGACTTTTCAACTTATCCACTTGTCCAAAGAAGCTCATATTTTGTGGTGTGAAAGCTAAGATATGGAGTATCAACTTTACAGAAGAAATGGTTCGGATTTGAAGGCATCTACATAGCCATAAATGCATTCACATTTAGTCCATGGAAACTTTCTGGATAAAATCAGACAGTAGAAATGGTTTTAGTAATCCGGCCATAACTTTGGACAAAAAAGTCCAATGACATCCAAATTTTGAGGGTAACTAGTCCACATCCATATCTACAATATTGAAGAAGGATATCTCTCGAGATTCAGCTGTCTGAAAGGTCATATTGGCGGGCCAACTTGAGGGGCAGTTTGGGAATGAAAACAGTCCACTACCTTTGGCTATAAATTCACTCCCCTCTTCTCCTTGCAAGAGGTTGGCATTTCAGAAGAGAGGAGATCACATTGGCACGACCAAAGATTTTCCAAAGGCTTGGGAGGACCTGCCATACTCAAGTTTACACTTGAGATACCTTTCCTCCTCTCTTTCTTTTCACTTACTTTTGTGTTCTTCATTTTTGTAATCTTGTAATTCTCTTTCTTTGTAATTCTGTTTTAATGCAAGTTACTTCTTCAATATCTCTTATTCTCTTCCACCTTCTGTATTTTAATATTAATGTTCTTAAAATAGTTTAAATTCAGTTCAATCCCCTTCCCTTCTTTAGCTTCCTCATTCAATCGAAAGTTCGTTTTTAATTATCATCATTGTTCGTGTGTGTGTGTCGACGTACCACTCTTTTCTTATCCCTTTCTTTTTCTTCTCTTATTAATTTATAATCATAATCATTATAACCAGATTATTAATCACCCAAATGGCTGAGTAAATCTCTCATTTGGGTGAGTTATAATTTAGGTATGTTAAGTGATTGAGAGCTTCTGCTCGATGAATATTCTTTGAATTAACATTGTGTATGTTGGACTTAACATGTCATGGATTAATGACTTGTTTTGTTTAACATGTGGTTTCCATGGATTATTGGAACCATAAATACACAACCATAAATAAGATCTGATTGAGATTATAACCTTAAGTTAAGTTAAGTCTTGGTTTAAAGCCTTAACACTTAAGAATTCTAATCAACATCATTTTGTGACATGGGTGTTAATTTAAATGCAATATAAAGCAAAGCTCGAGGATATCACAAGCTTAACTAACCTAATGATGAACTCACCCAAATCTTTATCAATTTGGTAAATCAAACATCATCCATAAATCATTTCAATTAAGCTCTGCAAACAAACCCCCCTAATCAAAATACAATCAACTAAAAACAAACGACTGCTACAAAGTTTCATCGCCGAGGATTCGACCCGAGTGCTGCTATACACATTAGCAGAGCACCGGAACTTTGAACGGTCGATAGGCGACAATCAGCCATGCGTTTCAAATGGCGCCGTTGCCGGGGATGGTGCTTTAAGTAGTCATTAGTTTCTGGTTATTGTAAAAAAAAACCAAAAAAAATCAAAATTTTTGAAAAAAAATTGAAAAAAAAACACAAAGAAAAACCCGTCTTCCTCTTAAAAATCATAAACTGAAAAAATACAAAGGAAAACCCGTCTTCCTCATCCTTTCTAAATCTTTCTGAATGCCCTGCAGCCTCCCAAACAATCCCTCAGATTTGTTTGACCCTGAAATTGATAGAACTCTTCGTCGACTTAGGAGGACCATTAGGGATAACCAAATCACCCAAGAACCAATCATTGCCCTACCAATTGAATTAGATATGGCCAATCCTAGGGAACAAACATTGAAAGAACTTGCTGCCCCTGATATGAATTACCAACCTCTTGGTATTCAATATCCAAACATAGAGGCTGACTTCGAACTCAAGTCGGGTTTGATTCATCTTCTTCCTCATTTCCATGGTCTAGCTGGTGAGGATCCTCATCTTCACGTCAAAGAGTTCCAAGTGGTCTGCTCAACCATGAAACCTCAAGGGGTTTCTGAAGAACAAATCAAGCTTAGAGATTTCCTCTTTTCCCTAGCAGATTCTGCCAATTCTTGGCTCTACTACCTCCCACCTGGTTCCATAAACTCATGGGTTGACATGAAGAGACTTTTCCTAGAGAAATTCTTTCCTGCTTCTCGAACAGCTTCTATCCGAAAGGAAATAAGCGGCATCCGTCAATTCCCTAATGAATCACTCCATGAGTATTGGGAGAGGTTCAAAAAGCTTGTGGCAACTTGTCCATACCATCAAATCCCTGACCAACTCCTGATCCAATACTTCTATGAGGGGTTATTGGCTATGGAGAGAACTCTCATTGATGCCGCAAGTGGCGGTGCTCTTGTTGACAAAACTCCTGCAGCTGCACGAGAACTCATAAGCAACATGGCTGCAAACACGCAGCAATTCCATACTCGAGCACATGCTCAAGTGAAACAAGCCCATGAGAATCAATCCATAGAGCCCAATAAGATGACTGAGTGGATGAGTGAACTTACAGGTCTTTTGCGTCAACTAGCGGTGGCTACCAAAGCCCCAACCTCATCTTCTTCATAGTCACTATTCCCTGGACCTATCAAGAATTGTGGAATCTGCAACTCTCCATCTCATCCGACTAACACATGTCCACAACTTCAAGATGATCCATCTGATTCATCTAGTCCAATGGAGCTCAATGCGGCATATGCTCAGCGAAACTTCAACCCTCAACAATCAGGTCAGTTTGTTAGAAACTTCAACCAACCCCACTCTGAGCCCTTCTCTTCTACCTTTAACCCACCTCTGAGGTATGGTAATCCCATTTCTCATCCTCCTCAGTTCCCTCATCAAAATCCAAACCAGTTCCAATATGGTCAAAGTGGTGGTAACATCCATCAACCTTATCCTTTTGTTCCTCAACCCCAAAGGAACAATCCTCCTCCTGGATTCCACTATCCTAACGAGCCTTCCCAATTCCCCACCCAATACAACCGCTTTCCCAAAAACCAAAATCAAGGCCAACCCAATTTGGGACAAGCCTCTTCTTCTAAACAACCATGGGAAAGTGCTGTAGAGGATCTTGCTTCCTTCACCCGTTCTAGCCTCAAGAACATTGAAACCCAAATAGGTCAACTTGCATCCCACCTTAGCCAGCAACAACCATCCAATTCATCCCAACTCCCAGCTCAACCATTACCCAACCCTAAGGGTAATGTAAGTGCAATTGCACTTAGATCGGGAAAGAAAATTGTTATACCCCATGCTGATTCCTCTACCTCCCCTTTTGATGATGCACTCATAGACCTTGGAGCCTCAATAAATGTCATGCCCAAATCCATTTTCTCCAACCTTGGTCTAGGTCCCTTGCACCCAACGGGTGTTGTCATTCAATTAGCCAATCGAAGCACTACCAGTCCTGAGGGGATAATTGAGGATGTTCTTGTTAGGGTCAATGATCTTATCTTCCCGGCTGATTTCTATGTCCTTGACATGGAAGGTGAGACGACCTCTTCTCGATCTCCCCTAATTCTAGGAAGACCATTCCTCATGACTGCGAGAACCAAGATTGATGTCCATTCAGGCATCTTATCCATGGAATTTGGTGACCAACTGGTCAAGTTCAACATTTTCCAAGCCATGTGATACCCATCTGAGGACCACTCTGCATTCTCAATCCATTATTTTGAGGAAACTTCTAAGATTCAATCGAACCCCAATCCACCATGTTCTTCATGTTATAATGATAAAGGATCTTGTGAAATCTGCACCATGATTAACAAAGTCATAAATGGTGAAGTTGATGTGGACCTCTCATTCATAGACTCCATCAATCTAGAGGAACTTGAAAACTCTCTTGAATCCCACATCAACTCTGATTTCTACTGCTCTACCTTGGATAGTGTTGAGGAAAATGATCCAAACCCATCTGGAATCCCTTCTCCTACTCCTAACTTGTCTAGCTCTCAAATCAAGGCTGAAACTGATCTAAAACCACTTCCTTCACACCTCAAGTATGCATTCCTTTTCCATGATCCCTCCTACCCTGTCATTATCTCTGCTTCACTTTCTGAAACTGAGGAGTCCCAACTTGTTCAAGTGTTAGAGGAAAACAAAAATGCCTTAGGTTGGACCCTAGAGGATATTCCAGGAATCAACCCTGCCCTTTGCATGCATCACATCCATCTAGAGGAATCATCCAAACCAATTAGGCAACCTCAAAGAAGACTCAATCCACTCATACTTGAGGTAGTTAGGGAAGAGATTACCAAGCTTCTTCAAGCTGGTATTATCTACCCAATTTCTGATAGTGAATGGGTTAGTCCAATTCAAGTCGTTCCTAAGAAGGGCGGGATAACAGTTGTCACAAATGAACATGGAGAAGTGGTCACAACTCAAGTGAAAAACAAATGGCGTGTGTGCATCGATTATCGCAAACTGAATGCTGAAACACGAAAAGATCACTACCCACTTCCTTTCCTTGACCAAATGCTTGAGAGATTGTCCGGAAAGTCACACTATTGCTTTCTTGATGGTTACACCGGCTACTTCCAAATTCCAATCGCACCTCAAGACCAAGAAAAGACCACATTCACTTGCCCCTTTGGAACCTATGCCTATAGGCGAATGCCTTTTGGCCTTTGTAATGCTCCTGCAACATTCCAACGGTGTATGATGAGTATCTTTTCTGAATTCATTGAGAATTGCATGGAGGTCTTCATGGATGACTTTACCATTTATGGCGAGTCATTTGAATCTTGATTACATTCACTCTCTTTGGTCCTTCAAAAGTGTGTCAAGTGTAACCCTGTGCTGAATTTTGAAAAATGTCACTTCATGGTTTCAAATGGGATTGTTCTAGGGCACATAATTTCTCAAGAGGGTATCCAAGTTGATCCAGCCAAAATTGAGGTGATCCAATCACTTCCTGAACCTAAATCAGTTCGAGACATTCGGTCCTTCCTTGGTCATGCCGGTTTCTATTGGCGATTCATTCAGAACTTCAGCAAGATTTCCATCCCACTCACTCGTTTACTTCAAAATGATGTCACATTAAATTTTGACGAGGCTTGAAAGAGAGCCTTCATTGAACTCAAATATGCTCTCACATCTGCTCCAATAATCCAACCCCCAGATTGGTCCTTACCATTTGAATTGATGTGTGATGCTTCTGATAGGGCCATTGGGGCTGTTCTTGGTCAAAGAAGAGAAAACATTCCTCATGTCATCTTTTATGCCTCAAAAACATTGGATGAAACTCAATCACACTATACTGTGACTGAAAAAGAACTTTTAGCTTTGGTTTTTGCCTTGGATAAATTCCAGCCCTATCTCTTAGGTTCCAAAATCATCATCTTCACGGACCAATCAGCATTAAAGTTCTTACTTAAGAAAAGTGATTCCAAACCAAGGATAATAAGATGGATTTTAATGCTCCAAGAGTTTGACCTTGTGATAAAAGATAAACCTGGAAAAGAAAACCCTGTAGCTGATCACCTGAGTAGAATTTCTAATTTTTCTCATTCTGAAATAATTGATCCTGAATTTCCAACTGAACACCTCTCATCTCTCACTCCAAAGTTACCATGGTATTCCCCAATTGTCAATTACTTGGTTTCCGGTGTTTTCCCTGAATATTTTTCAAAAGAACAAAAAGAAAAGATGAAAAGTGATTCAAAGCATTATTTTTGGGAAGATAATAAACTTTGGAAAACCGGGGCTGACATGGTAATTAGGAGATGTGTTGATGAAACTAAACAATCCTCCATCTTGGAATTCTGCCACTCAATGCCTGGAGGTGGACACTTTGGACCACAAAGGACTTCTCGAAAGGTCCTAGATTCTGGATTCTTTTGGCCTTCACTCTTCAAGGACTCACACGAGTTCTGTCAATCATGTCCCACTTGCCAAAAGTTTGGCACAATTTCCAAAAGAAACGAAATGCCTCAAAATCCATTAATCTTATGTGAGCTTTTCGATGTTTGGGGCATCGATTTCATGGGACCTTTTCCCACTTCCAATGGATTATCCTACATTCTCCTTGCCGTTGACTATGTTTCTAGGTGGGTCGAGGCCAAACCCACTAGGAAAGATGATGCTCAAACTGTGAGTGAGTTCCTCAAAACCCATATCTTCCATCGATTCAGAACACCACGTGCTTTGATAAGTGACTTAGGAACTCATTTCTGTAATAGAACCATGGAGTCACTTTTGAAAAAGAATGGGGTTGTACATAAAACATCCACTGCATATCACCCTCAAACAAATGGAATGGATGAACTTTCTAACAGAGAAGTGAAAAGAGTGCTTGAAAGAATTGTTAAGCCCACAAGAAAAGACTGGCCCGATAGACTTGGTGAAGCACTTTGGGCCTATCGAATAGCCTATAAGACACCCATTGGGATGTCTCCATTTAGGCTAGTTTTTGGTAAAGCCTGTCATTTACCAGTTGAAATCCAACATAAGTCATTTTGGGCTGTCAAAACTTGTAATTTTGATTGTGAAAAATCTGGTGAAGAAAGATTGTTGCAGTTGACTGAATTGGAGGAGCTTCGACTCGATTCGTATGAGAACTCCATTCTCTACAAAGAAAAGTCAAAGTCACTCCATGACAAGCACATTCTTCGAAAGGTATTTCATGAAGGTGAAAAGGTAATGCTCTTCAATTATCGATTTCGACTTCACCCAGGTAAGCTCAATTCTCGTTGGGATGGACCTTTTATTATTACTAATGTTTACCCATTTGGTGCAGTGCAAGTCCAAGACCCTTCTTCAAAAAGAAAATTCACGGTTAACGGACATCGGTTAAAGCATCACCATGAGAGGTCTCACAATCCAGGAACCACGTCGACTTCCATCGAAACCCCATCCACTTCAATAGAACCACCACTGGATGGAGACCCGCCAAATCCAAACCAGGGGGCACCTCTTTCCCTTTAACTCTCTCTCCTCAATCTCTCTTCCCTCTCTTCTTCTCTTTATTTCTTCTTCTTCCTCTCTCCCTCTCATTTTTTTTACAACATTCTTCCACAACCTTTTTTCTATTTTCTCTTTTGTGTGGATGTGTCATTAAAAATAAAAATAAAAATTAAAAAAATTAATTAAAAAAATGAAAATTACAAAAAAAAAGGGTGTCATAATTACTCATCATCCCATATTGAAATTCTGTCCAACCATTTTGGGGAGTCAAAAGGCTTGTTTTAAACTCAAATATATTGAATTTTTATCTCAAACTTGGGTAAACAATTTTGTGTCAATAACAAACATTTTGAATGAACAATTTTTGGTGGAAAATGATTCTCCCCTACCGTGAGGAATAACATTAGCCTTCATGCCAAGGTCATCTATGACCATCTTTTTCATTGTGTGTCTTCACCACTGATTGTGAGTCTTGAGTTTGTGGACCTTCGAGCTGAATTTCCATCTTTTGTGTGCATTAATATGATAGAGGCATTTTCTAAGCCACATGAGAATCAGAATAGCCAAATAGCCTCCCGTTACCCTTACATTGATCCTAATTTTGAAATCCCCTTTGAGCCTATGAAAACCTTTCTTTTGATAGCCACATTACAAGCCTAATACCTTGTCCCACCCAACATCTTCATGGATTTTCATTGTACAATTTATTGGAATTTCAGTGTGGGGGGAATGGACTTCATTTTTGGGCGTACTTTCATTGATTTCCAATGTGTAATAATATGCTTGAGGGCAAGCATCCATTAAAGTGTGGGGGAGAGGTTGTAATTCTGTGAGCTTTGGGGTGTATATGTGTAATTGTCATTTGTACAAAAGTCATTGAAAAGTGTTCAAAAAAAATGAAAAAAAAAATAAAAAAAAAGGAATGGGTTGTGTCTTGGGTGGGTCAAAAATCATTCATCATCAACCTTTGATCATGTTATAACTACTAAAATTAGTTCCATGAGAAGATCAAACATGGGTTGGGAGATGACTGTGAGACTTGTTTCAAGCACAACTTTCGAAAAAAAAAGAGCAAAAAGAGAAAAAAAAGAACACTTGAATCATCTTGTATTGTGTCATTATTGGAAGTCTTCCATGTTGTACATATTCCATCATCTCACCCTATTCCATTTTCCATCTCCATAACTTTTCATTCATCACACATTCATGCCCTTGTAAATATGTGTTTCTATTTCATTTCAAATCAAATTTCAAAAAAAAAATGTGCATTGATTTTTCCATGTTGGTGTTTTTAACCCCTCTTTTCCTTTGGACATTATATACCTACCGTCCCATAGCCACTGAAAAACCACTTAAAAGACCTCTTGATTCTTGTACACATTAGATTTGGGAATGGAAGCTGAGAGCTCTTACAAACTCTTGATTTTCACTTTTTGTTGGTGAATGAGTGAACCTCCTAAAATACATTTTTATCATCTTGAGAGGAGTAAGTTTTGAGTGCCTACATTTTCCAATTCAAACCTTGAACATGAAAAAATGAATTGTTTCTGATGCATTATTGTGAACCAAATTTGTGATGGAATTCAATATGGATGAGTGAAATAGTCTAAACCTCCCCTGATTGGTGAAAACAAAATTTTAATATTTGTTGGTGAATGAATATGGTTTTGTTTTGATTTTATTTTGTGTTTCTTGTACATGAGGACATGCACAATATTAAGTGTGGGGGAGTTGATGTTATTCATTTATTAATATCATTTTATATACTCCCTCTACTGATTTTCAATTAAATGTGCATAACTTATGTGAAATACTCATGCTTTAATATTAAATATTATTTTGGAGTATTGTTTCGAATAATACAGATTCATGTCTGTTTAGTATTTTAAATATAACTCTCACCCTACTAATCCAAATTGTGTTATTCTTCTCCTGTAGGGTTCTAAATTTAATTTCCTACAAATCACTCAACTGGATCATTGGCTAATTCGGCCATTTGAAGGGCCATATGGACCACACAAGATGACCCACCGGATCTGCCTAATTTCTGGACCAGCCATGAAGATTTCATTACTGGGCTCAATCTACCAGCCCAAATGAGTTTATATTCTTTTTCAAGCTCGGTAATTTCCTAAGGAGTCATGGATAAAAATTTAAAGGCCCAAATCTACCATTTTAGGGCCCAATGGATCCATTGAAATCAAGCCCACCATTCTGTCCGGGATTTTAAATCAGCCCACAATTCTTGACTTTTCAACTTATCCACTTGTCCAAAGAAGCTCATATTTTGTGGTGTGAAAGATAAGATATGGAGTATCAACTTTACAGAAGAAATGGTTCGGATTTGAAGGCATCTACATAGCCATAAATGCATTCACATTTAGGCCATGGAAACTTTCTGGATAAAATTGGACAGTAGAAATGGTTTTAGTAATCCGGCCATAACTTTGGACAAAAAAGTCCAATGACATCCAAATTTTTAGGGTGACTAGTCCACATCCATATCTACAATATTGAAGAAGGATATCTCTCTAGATTCAGCTTTCTGAAAGGTCATATTGTCGGGCCAACTTGAGGGGCAGTTTGGGAATGAAAACAGTCCACTACCTTTGGCTATAAATTCACTCCCCTCTTCTCCTTGCAAGAGGTTGGCATTTCAGAAGAGAGGAGATCACATTGGCACGACAAAAGATTTTCCAAAGGCTTGGGAGGACCTTCCATACTCAAGTTTACACTTGAGAGACCTTTCCTCCTCTCTTTCTTTTCACTTACTTTTGTGTTCTTCATTTTTGTAATCTTGTAATTCTCTTTTTTTATAATTCTGTTTTAATGCAAGTTACTTCTTCAATATCTCTTATTCTCTTCCACCTTCTGTATTTTAATATTAATGTTCTTAAAATAGTTTAAATTCAGTTCAATCCTCTTCCCTTCTTTAGCTTCCTCATTCAATCGAAAGTTCGTTTTTAATTATCATCATTGTTCGTGTGTGTGTGTCGACGTACCACTCTTTTCTTATCCCTTTATTTTTCTTCTCTTATTAATTTATAATCATAATCATTATAACCAGATTATTAATCACCCAAATGGCTGAGTAAATCTCTCATTGGGGTGAGTTATAATTTAGGTATGTTAAGTGATTGAGAGCTTCTGCTCGATGAATATTCTTTGAATTAACATTGTGTATGTTGGACTTAACATGTCATGGATTAATGACTTGTTTTGTTTAACATGTGGTTTCCATGGATTATTGGAACCATAAATACACAACCATAAATAAGATCTGATTTAGATTATAACCTTAAGTTAAGTTAAGTCTTGGTTTAAAGCCTTAACACTTAAGAATTCTAATCAACATCATCTTGTGACATGGGTGTTAATTTAAATGAAATATAAAGCAAAGCTCGAGGATATCACAAGCTTAACTAACCTAATGATGAACTCACCCCAATCTTTATCAATTTGGTAAATCAAACATCATCCATAAATCATTTCAATTAAGCTCTGCAAACAAACCCCCCTAATCAAAATACAATCAACTAAAAACAAACGACTGCTACAAAGTATCATCGCCGAGGATTCGACCCGAGTGCTGCTATACACATTAGCAGAGCACCGGAACTTTGACCGGTCGATAGGCGACAATTGGCCGTGCGTTTCAAACGGGTACGTTTTCATTTTAATTTTGTGCTATTTACAATCTACGCGGGATCCTCAGACCTCTCCAGGGCTCAGATCGTCGGCGATGACAAGTTTTGTTATCCCACCGACGAAAATTTTAAAATCCCCAGCCCACAGGCTTCCGTTGCGGGCCCCAAAAACCTAACAGTTGTATCAGAGCGATCACATAAATTTTCTGAGCCTTAAAATTTAAATTTGCATGAAAATTAAGTTTAGGGTTTAAAGATGGTCCCAACGGTTCAAACCACGCGTCGATCCGATGCCGAATGACCGAGTTATGGTTAGTTTAGTTTTTTGGATTGGATTAAATATGTGATTTGATCTTGGGTATTATTTTTTCCATCCTGAAGAACTAATCAAGTTTATTTTGAAATTGATTTAGTTCATCCTAAAAAAAATTATGTGCAAATTATAATTTTATTTTATGATTTTCATAATAATTTTATTATTATTATAATAATAATTATTTTATTATTATAATAGTGTAATAATAATAAAATATTATTTTTATGATAATAATTTTATTATTATAATAATAAAATAAAAATAAATTATTATTTTATTATAATAAATTTATTATTATTAAATCCAAAGGCTATTGAGTAGCCTTTAGATTTTTGGAGGTGGATTTGACCCAAAAAAAATGGAAGGGTGGAAGAAGACTTCAAAAAAAGGGGGGCAAAGAAAGACTTCAAAAATAAGTCTTAAATTTACAAAAAAAGGGGAAGGGGTGGCTGGCGCATGGAAATAACAAAAGGGAAAAAATAATAAAAAAAAGAGGGAGAGAAACAGGGGTTTGATCGGACCCCTCTCCTTCTCCGGCACGACGCACTGCAGTGTCGCGGAGCACAACGCCAGGAACCGCCCAGCCCGGCCGCTGCCGCCCTCCACACCCTAGGCACCTGCTCCTCCTCTGACGCGACGCACAAAGTAGGACCGCCGACGCCACACCCGCGCTCCGCACACCGCATAGGTGGCTCGACCAGCCGCCTGCCCCTCTCCCTACGGACCCGCACGACGCACTGCTGAGGGTCGCCGCACCCATCTTCCTCCGCAGCAGTTCTGCGCCGGCCTGCTCCTGCGTGAGGCACCGCAACGCCCCCTCCCGCACTCCCCAAGCCTCCTGCTTCTTCCTCATCGGCGCACCCACAAAGCAGGTCCACCCGCCCCGACCTCCTCCTTGTGGTCCTGCCTCCTCGGTGCAACCCCGCACGACACACCACATGTGGTGCCCAACCCCTGTCGTCGCGGCCGCACCCCGCATCCCGGTCTGCCTCCTATTTCGCCGGCCGAGCAGCCCGCTACCCTCCAGCTACCGCCCTTATCTGTTGAGCTCCACACCACACCGTCACCTTTGGTGAAGACCTGATAGGTATTATTTTGTCTGAAAGTTTTTCAGCAGACCAAATTTGGCCCTGAAATGATTCGGGCGGACCTGCCCAACCTAGAATGGGTTTGGGCGGATTGGCCCGGCCCATTTCAGCCAAGGCATGGCCCTGCGCGGGTTTGGCCTGACCTGAACAGGCCATGCAACAGTGTTTTTGGAGACCGAACAATTTAAAATTAATCAAAATTAATTAAAATTAATTTTGGTTAATTATTCTAATACCCGGATAAAATTAATTCAATTTAATTATTAAATTGAATTAAGTTAAATTAATTTAATTTTCGCATTAAAATTAAATTAATTAGAGGACCGATAATTAATGAAATTATTTTAATTTATTAATTCATTTAATTTAATTAAATAAACCCTCGTATTTATTTAATGCATTTTAATTTTATCACACTTTATTTTACCCGTCGTCTGGTCTTGAGTATCGACCTTTGTATGTCTACATTTAATTATTTATTTAATTAATTATTTAAATGCATGCGATTCTTGTAAATTAATTAAATAGATGGTCTGCACATCATCTTTATTTTTCGGTTAAAATGTATAAGGGTCTGCGCGCCCAATTTACCTGATGTAAATTTATACCTGAGTTCCCCTCGCCTGTGCGCGAGTATCTTTGTACTTCGGATGAAGAGAACGAGCGACGTGGACCACGCCAAGAAGAGGCGGTACTCTAAGATGCGATGTGGACCCCGCCAAGACGAGGTAGATCACGTTGATCAAGACAATGCAAGACGACATGTGGACCATGCTAAGACGAGGCGGTACTCCAAGATATGATGTGGACCCTACCAAGACAGGGCAATGTTCCAGAAGTGAAACAAACATACAAGACAAGGGACAAGCTGCATTTTGAGTCAAGCTTCGACTTAGGTACAATGCCCTTAGGTCTTTTAGATGCTCAAGACCATTGGGGTTGTAGTTTACCTTTATGCATTTATTTTTTATTTTATGCATTTTAGAACAGCAGGGAAAATACATAAAATAATAGATAATAAAATGCATAAAGAAGCGGAGTATGTTTTTTTATCAAAGTTTAGTTGTGAGTAAGACAACATGGATGAACAAGTTTAATAGAAATGGATCACATTCATTGAGAGAGAAAAACCAATAAAACCCTCAAAGAAAATATTAAGTCACAAACAACCTTCCATCATTCAAGTTTGAACAAAACCGGGTGTTCGAGGTGCTTGTCATGCCTCAGCTGAGGGTGCCTCTTTCTACCGGGGAGTTGTTATTTGTGTGGTGGGCCGACTTAACTAAAATTTCAGAAAATATATAGCCTTATCTAGTTTGTTGTAATTTTAGAGGCAAGCGTTGAGTAAATTAGTAAATTATTTTTGAAGCTAGGAATTCACTCAACAGATCAAGGAACCGCAAGTTAATATGGTTGGACAGCCAAAAGCCTACCTTGGACCCTCCGAGTAGTGGTGTAGCCATAGCTTGTAGACTATGAGGGAGGTTAAGGGATCCTTTCCACTAGAATACTCAAGAGTATTCCGATTCTAGTACAAAGGGTTCCTAGAATTCGAAAAATTAGTAGGAGACATTTAATGATTAAATTAATCAATTATGTCTAAATTGGTAATCACATAAAAGTACAATATCCTAAAGTATATTTGTAGATAATGAAAAGAAATACCACAATAAAACTGTGAAAAATATTAGACAAAGTTAATATCTAAACTAAGCACGGATTTCCAAAGAGTAGTATAACCGCTCGCACACATTACTACCATAACAGAAATTCAAGGTGCTTATGTCCCAACCTGTTAAGACACCTTAAGAAGCGAGGGTGTAAAAATGATTACAAGAGACTCATGAATCAAGCATATGATAGTTCTGTCATAATGCTATCATCAAAGTCTGATGTTAGTTGTGGTCGCTACATCAAGACATGGATGATGTTACATGTAGTCTCATCTCCAAGATCCTTTCGAGGAGAAAGCGAATCAAGATTTAAATGTGATGATTGCACTCGGATTGTGTGAAGTGAAAGACAGTTCACAGTATTTCATGTCATCCCATTCTTATAACTTTTTAACCCAATTACTCTAGTTTCATTTAAAGGTAAAAACAAACCATTTAGAGTAAGCGCTTCATTACCCTTAAGGTAACATTCGCCAAGTAATAAGAAGATTAGAGATAACACCATCTTTTATTCTGATGGTGAATGAATTGAATGACAAGGTGAAAAGGCCTATGGAAAGTTACGCCAAAGGCACCTTCATCATGCCATTCAAAGAAAAGTGTATGGTTATTTAACATGAGGTTTTTTTCATCACATAATGAAATAAATTCATGGAAATTTAAAAACTGAAATACAAGAAGCAAGTACCCACTCCTCATTCAGTTAATATTCATCAAATAAAAGTATTTTTTTCTCTCATACTTCTTGGGTATTAAAATAAAATATGATTTTCACATATATGTATTGATATAAAATAACCAAGTAAGTAGAGAAACATTACTAGAAGTAAAGTGTCTTCTCCAATCAGCTGAGAAAGGGTGATTCCTAAGTCAGCAGTGAGAAACACATAACTTCTAATTTCCAAGTGATTGATTCAAATTGAAAAAGTTGTGGAGTATAACCAAAAACATTTATCTCATGTGCCCATTTGGACATGATGAGACATTATTCCATGTTTTGGAATTAATGTTGTTTGTGGTAACATACTCAACAAATAGTTCACTACTACTTGAATCAATGGCAATACATGATGAATATAAAATGTAAGACCTATACAGTTGTGGCAATGTGATTCTTTGTCAAGTAAAACTAAAAGTGGATGTCAACTATATAACTAGTATGGTATTTATGCTCGACACAACTAAACACCTTTGGTATTATTGACATCCTTAGTTTAGACAAAGAAACCTTTAGAAATAAAGGTATGCCACAAAGCTTTCTGAGGTTAGTTCAACAAGACAATGTGAACTATTCCAAAGAAAGAAAGAGGTAAAGATACTTCATAAGTTTCCTTTAAGTAATTAAGGAATTGTGAAGTATATGTTTGGTTAGAAGATATGAGTTGCTTCAGATCGGCATGCCGAAGAATATCTTGACCAAACAATCATCGATCATGATAATGTAGCGTGGAGTAATTCCTAAATGCATGTTACCTTATCTACGTCACCGTACTAATGTTCGTAAGGAGGATTGATGAAGAGTCTTACATATTAACTTTGATCAACAAAATTTAGCGTAGAGAAATTCCTAAATGCACATTTTATACATCAAAGTTATGATGTAAGTTGTATCAATGTTACAACCTGCGGTAACTTCTATTATATTTCATGATGTGATTTGCAAATAACGTCTTAAACCCATAACCAATATGCCAAATAAAATGAAAAATGGATATCATACGAGTCATTGTATGATGGAAAATCCATTATGTCATAGGATGTGTTTAGATGCAAAGCGTTTGTTAGGATTAAAAAAAACATGCATCAAGTTAAACACGTTGTGCATCTAAATTAATTATCCTAACAGTTTCTTAGGATATTACATAGATCCCTAAGATAGAAAAAATTTATCAAAGTATTAGACTACATTTCTATACAAGGGTGCACATCTCTATTAGAGATAGTGGGAGCTGAATTGACTTGGACTTAGTCAATGCTCGAGATGCACAATTGGTTGGCATAGGGAACAAGTACCACAAGTACGTGTGTAATAGGAATGTTCTAGAGACACATACTGCATAGGAAGAATGAAACCATGGTGATGGTTTTATATTCACAGTGGTCGATGATATATTATTCATTGAGAATAATAAATCCTACAAGTAAGCAGTATATGGCAACGAGCTAAGATTGACAAGATCAACTAAAATTCAATAATGGATTCCATGTACCAAATTGCAAAGGGGATTATAAATTGAATACTGCGGTGGGTATTCAAATGAAATGATACATGGATGGTAAAAGTATGGTACCAATAAGGCTCGATTGGTTATACCAAGTCGGTACGCCTAAATCTATTAGAATTCTACTTATCATAGCTAAAATTCTAAGATCCTTTTATTGATCATTGGATGTCAAGTTCATCTTTCGTGGAAGGTGTCTATAAGACACAACCAGAAAGAGATGATGACATCAAATGATGCCAATAAGGGTTGAAAGTTATTGAAATCTAGTTTTGGATTAAAGTAACTGACAAGATCTTAGAACATTCATTATAAATGAATCTTTGCCTTGTGTCTACCAAAGGTTAGTGGGAGTGCCAATGTTTTACAAATGAAATATGTTCTACAACATATGGAAAATAGATTTTGATCTTACAGTTAGATAATATCAAGTTAAAATCAATTCTCCAATGATTGACTTCAAGTAGAAACCTAAGTTCTAGGGAACAGGATCCACTGAGGTAGATCCAAAGGTTGCTTGGTCCTAGTAAATCATACATATAGTGACATTGTATTGAAAAATACAAGTTGGAACAATTCAAGTTCAGAATTGTTTCCTATGTCACATGGCTTAATCTCTTCAAGTTAACATGTTCGGAGCATGGGTAGAGATTAATTGTGTGAATTGATACCATATACTTCAGTGATGGATCAATCACATATTCCATATTATCTACAATAATCGATATTGCCAGGATATACTTTATTATAGGCAGATATTAATTATTTCCAGGAGCACTGCAAGTGATGTAGTCAGAACTATCATCTTGTACTTCGGAAAGTACAAATGATATGTACCTGGAATATGGAGAGGAAGGTATACTAGTTTTTGTGGGACACAAACTAGTGATCCTTAGATAAACTTGATCTGTTATCGCAGTTAATCAAAGGAGATGAGCGAGTCAAGATCATAAAAGCTAGTGGTATCCATACCTACAAATACCGAGTATGTTGCAGCTTCTAAGACAGCTAAGAAGCAGTTATAAATCGCAACAATTTTTTCCAATTCTTGGATTCAAACCTAGTGAGAAAAGTATTATCATAATGATAATTATGATATTCTTACTAGCTAATTTGTCAAGTTAGGACAGTGGACAAAAGTAATATACTGGGGATACCTTATCTTGAGAAGTTTTACTCAAGCCGATGAGGTTGCATATAACAGATATGCCACGCGGTGAAAATGTGGCAGGCCCAATAGTTAAATCCATTACTCAGTAAAATCATATTATTTATTATGTGAGTAGATAACAAGTTTAGTTATCAAGTTGGCTCTAGTGCAAGTGGGAGTTTTGAAATAGTGGGTTCCCTAGACCCAACTATGTAGTACTTTTGATTATTGTATCATGTGTACAGTTAGATATGCATGATGATATCTTACCATTATAGTGAATACTTTTCTGCATCCACTATAATAATGGTAATTTCCAAAGGTTAATTGTCGTGTCAAGAGGTTATAGCATATCCCAGGCTATAATGAGAACCTTGAGATACAATGACATTGATCTTAAATATATGTTCTATAGTCTAGATACATCTTACTGACTGGACACAGTAGATGTCTGACTATAAGGTTCTGGGGGCTCATAAGCATTGAGACTTATTCTCATGAAGTTTTTACTTGGTGATCTCTAGTAGTGAGATCATGAGAACATACCTTCCAATAGGAAAACCACATGTTTTGGGTGTCATTGGTTGTTCCTATCTACGGACATGTGTATTGGTCTCCTAACTTGAGACCATTGCCAATGTATATCATTTGATTACATACTTTGATGCAAGATGAAAACCATGGAAATGATGTCGTGGTGAGGTAGTTTATGTTGGGTGCGTCTTTGGTGGTATGACGTTGGCTGAATGGTCAAGAAAGGATCTGTCGCTTCCAAGTTTAGGAAGTTGTTTATCTCAGGCCTAGTTGATCAGGATGGCGCCACCTTCATAAGTCTTTGGCCAAAGAAGTAGAAAGGAAAATCCATCTGGATAGATCAAAAAATAATAAAGCAAGATAAGGACGATGACACAAGAGTGCTTCCTGCTTTATGAGATATTTAATGACAAAGAGATTATAGTACACAGTCCGTGTTTATAGGATGGTATTCGTTACTATGACTATCCTTATCTATTTAGGGGCCATGATGAGTTGCTAGAATCCGCTCTTGGTCTGTGGATTTTATTCACTCTTATTAAGATAAGGGCTTAGAGGGTCAAACACAATAACGTAATCAAGAATCCGTCCTATTCAGTTGAATAGGTATATGGACATAGTGGGCCCCGCCACAGGGTCCGAGCATTGTCCAAGTTATCGATCACCGATAAATTAAATAAATTAATTAATATCCAAGTTACGAATATTTGGGATTGAATTTATTTAATGTATTTACGAGTTCAGTAAATACGAGAAAATATTAATCGAACGAATATTATTTTAATATTCAAGGTTCGTTTAATATTAAGCGGGACAACGAGTTGAGTTAAATGGCTCGAATTTTATCACGTAATATATTTCATATATATTACAAGTATGTGATAAAATAATAAATAATATTGGCACAATTAAGTTCATAAAAAATTATTTATTTAGTGGATGTTGAAATATACGGGGGCCGGGGAACCCTACCGGGTATTTATCAATGTCTCTATAAATAAGAGAGGAGGTTCTCTATCTTTGTGTGCAATTAACTATTCATTCTTTTGCATGGAATGAAAGTTGAGAGCCTCTCTCTCCTCCCGCTTATTATAGAGATAAGCTCTCAATCCAAGATGCTCGGATTGTGATCTCTCTTCTACATCAAAGGCTTCTCGATGCGGTGATCATTGGCACGTCGAAAGCATTGTCAGATTGCCGTACTAGCACTAGGAATTCGACGATCGATGTTCCAGAAAATTTTTAGAGCACGTGTGGACGATCTAGAGGGATCCTTCTTTGGATCCTTCAAGCGACGATCACCATCGACTAGTTGCAGTCGACCGCACCTTCAGATTTGAAACAGTTATGTTTTCATTTTAATTTTGTGCTCTTTACAATCTACGTGGGATCCTCGGACCTCTCCGAGGCTCGGATCGTCGGCGACGACAAGTTTCGTCGTCCCTCTGAAATTTTTTTTAAAATCCCCATGAAATGCACAGTTGATTGTCGCCTATCAACTGGTCAAAGTTCCGGTGCTCTGCTAATGTGTATAGCAGCACTCGGGTCGAATCCTCGACGATGATACTTTGAAATAGTCATTTGTTTTTAGTTGATTGTATTCTGATTGGGGGGGGGGGGTTTGCAGAGCTTAATTTAAATGACTAATTGATTCTGATTGATTGAACAAATTGATAATGATTGGGGTCAGTTCATAATTGGGTTAGTTAATCTTGTGATATCCTTGAACTTTGCTTTATATTGCATTTAAATTAACACCCATGTCACAAGTTGACGTTGATTTGAATTCCCAAGTGTTAAGGATTTAATCCAAGCCTTAACATAACTTAGGGTTCTAATCTTGATCATATCTTGTTTATGGTAGTGTATTTATGGTTCCATTAATCCATGGAAACCACACGTTAAAAAAAACAAGTCATTAATCCATGACATGCTAATCCCAACATACACAATGTTAATTCAACGAATACTCATCGAGAGAAAGCTCTCAATCGCTTAACATACATAAATTAAAACTCACCCCAATGAGATATTTACTCATCCATTAATATGGTTATTAATCTGGTAATATATGTTTAAGGTGATGAATTATAATGAGAAGAAAAATAAAGGGACAAGATAAGAGTAGTGCGCCGAACACACACACAAACGATGAAGGAAATTAAAAATAGATTTTCGATTGAATGAGGAAGAAAAATAAGAGAATGTGATTAAAATGAATTTAAACTATTTTAAGAACATTAATATTAAACTACAGAAGTTGTATGAGAAAAAGAAATTAAGAAGAAGAAAATTGCATTAAAACAGAATTACAAAGACAAACACTTGAAAAATTACAACGAAGAAAAATGCGAAAGTAAATGAAAAAAAAGAGAGGAGAAAGGGATTCTCAAGTGAAAACTTGTGTTTGGAAGATCCTCCCAAGCCTTTGGAAGGGCTTTGGTACTGCCAATCAATCCTCCTTTTCTCTGAAATTCCAACCCTTTTGAAAGGAGAGGAGGGTATGTATTTATAGCCCAAGGCGGTGGATTGTTTATATTCCAGAAATATCCCTCAAATTGGATCGCCGATATGGACATCCAGAAAGCCGAATCTTGAGAAATATAATTCCTCAAAGTTGTAGATAAAAATGTCTTATGTCTACTGTGAGAATTTGGAGGCCATTTGAGGTATTGAGAAAAAGTTATGGCAGTTTTAGTAAACAATTCTGATATGTCTATTTCAATACAGACGTTTTCAAAGTCCAAAATGTGAATGAGGTTTTGAATAGTAATATGCCCTCAAATAAAACTAATTTCTTAAACAAAGTTGGCCACCCGAATCTCCTCTTTCACACTGCAAAAGATCAGCTAGAATGGATGTCTACATCAGGCTAAATTGAAATATTAGTGTGGTATTTTTAATTCCCTGACAGAATGGTGGGCTGGACTTCAATGCATCAGTTGGGCCCCTTGTATTTGTGATTGGGTTCTGAAATTTTTATCATGGACTCCTTAAAATGTCCTCCGAACTTGGGAGGATAATTAAGGTATTCGGACCTCTTGATTAAGCCCAGTAATTCAACCATCATATATTGTCCAGTTTCTTCACAGTTTCCTTGGGCCTTCTTGTGTGGTCCATATGACCCTCTAAATGGACGAATTTTCCAAAGATCACTTCTAATGAAATGTTTTAATTGGAATTGGGAATAATAAAAAACAAGAATCATGAAATTTTGATAAGTAGGGTGATCTTTATTGTTAAAACATTAAATAGACTTGAATTTGGATAAATTCAAATAGTGCTCAAAAATTATATTTAATATTTAAACATTAATATTTCACACAAATTATGCACATTTCATATAAAATAAGTAAAGGGAGTATGTAAAAAGATATGAAAATATTAATAAAATCAACTCCACTACACTTAGTCTTGTGCATGTCCTCATGTGCAACAAATATAAAAACATGACAAAATCATTTTTACTCACCAACAAATATTAAAATTTTATTTTCTCCAATCAGGGGAGGTTTAGACTATTTCACTCATCCATTTTGAATTCCACCACAAGTTGTTACAAAAAAATGTTCCAAAACTAGTTCATTTTTTTATTCTCAAATTTAGAAATGGAAAATGTGGACACTCTAAACTCACACCTCTCAAGATGATAAAATTCATTTGTGGAGGTTCACTCTTTCACCAACCAAAAGTGAAAATCTTAGAGTTTGAAAAGAGCTCTCAGCTTACAATCCCTATCTGAAGTGTACAAGAATCAAGAGGTCTTTTTAGGGGTTTTTCTGTAGCTATGGGATGGTAGGAATATTGTATTCAAAAGAGTGGAAAGAGGGGTAAAATACCAACATGGGAAAAGCAATGCACATATTTTATGAAATAAAACATGGAAGGAAATGAAAACACATATTTAAAAGGGAATTATTATGATAAGAAAGACACAATATAGGAAGAAAATATGAAGGTAATGAGAATATGGAATATTTACAAAACACAAAACTTCTCCCAAAAAGAATATAATGCAAGTGTTCCTTTTTTTTCTTTTTTCTTTTCTTTTTTTTTCGAAAGTTGAACTTGGAAAAAGATCTCACACTCATAACCCAACCCATGAATGATCTCCTCACGAAACTAATTGTAATAGTTATAACAAGATCAAAGGTTGAGGAAGAGTTATTTTTTACCTACCCAAGACACAACCCATTTTTTCATTTTTTTGATTGATTTTTTTGTTTTTTTTTGATATTTTTTGAACACTTGTCAATAACATTTACAAAATTCCATAAATTAAAGTACATTACATTCCCCAAAACACAATGAATGACAACCTCTGTCTTGCACTGCACCAAATCGGTAGACATTAGTGATAATAAAAGTTCTGGTGCTCTGCTAATGTGTATAGCATCACTCGGGTCGAATCCTCGACGATGATACTTTGAAATAGTCGTTTGTTTTTAGTTGATTATATTCTAATTTGGGGGGTTTGTTTATAGAGATTAATTGAAATGACTAATTTATCATGATTGATTTAAAAAATTGATAATGATCGGGGTGAGTTCATAATTAGGTTAGTTAAGCTTGTGATATCCTTGAACTTTTCTTTATATTGCATTTAAATTAACACCCATGTCACAAGTTGACATTGATTTGAATTCCCAAGTGTTAAGGCTTTAATCCAAGACTTAACTTAACTTAGGGTTATAATATTGATCATATCTTGTTTATGGTAGTGTATTTATAGTTCCATTAATCCATGGAAACCACACATTAAAAAAACAAGTCATTAATCCATGACATGCTAAACCCAACATACACAATGTTAATTCAACGAATACTCATCGAGTGAAAGATCTCAATCGCTTAACATAACAAAATTAAAACTCACCCCAATGAGAGATTTAATCAGACATTAAGATGGTTATTAATCTGGTAATATATTTTTAAGGTGATGAATTATAAAGAGAAGAAAAAGAAAGGGACAAGATAAGAGTAGTGCGCCGAACACACACACAAACGATAAAGAAAATTAAAAATGGATTTTCGATTGAATGAGGAAGCAAAAGAAGGAAAGGGTATTCAACTGAATTTAAACTTTTTTAAGAAAATTAATATTAAACTACAAAAGGTGGATGAGAATAATAAATTAAGAATAAGAAAATTGCATTAAAACGGAATTACAAAGACAAACCCTTGCAAAATTACAACGAAGAAAAATGAAAAAGTAAATGAAAATAAAGAGAGGAGAAAGGGATTCTCAAGTGAAAACTTGAGTTTGGAAGATCCTCCCAAGCCTTTGGCAGGGCCTTGGTACTGCCAATCAATCCTGCTTTGCTCTGAAATGCCAACCCTTTTGAAAGGAGATGAGGGGATGTATTTATAGCCCAAGGTGGTGGACTGTTTAATTCAATGAATACTCATCGAGTGAAAGCTCTCAATCGCTTAACATACCTAAATTAAAACTCACCCCAATGAGAGATTTACTAAGCCATTAAGATGGTTATTAATCTGGTAATATATGTTTAAGGTTATGAATTATAAATAGAAGAAAAATAAATGGAAAATATAAGAGTTGTGCGCCGAACACACACACAAACGATGAAGAAAATTAAAAATGGATTTTCGATTGAATGAGGAAGAAAAATAAGGGAAGGGGATTCAACTGAATTTAAACTATTTTAAGAAAATTAATATTAAACTATAGAATTTGGATTAGAATAAGAAATTAAGAAGAAGAAAATTTCATTAAAATAGAATTACAAAGACTAACACTTGCAAAATTACAACGAAGAAAAATGTAAAAGTAAATGAAAACAAAGAGAGGATAAAGGGATTCTCAAGTGAAAACTTGAGTTTGGTAGATCCTCCCAAGATTTTTGCAGGACCTTGGTACTTCCAATCAATACTCCTTTACTCTAAAATGCCAACCCTTTTGAAAGGAGAAGAGATGATGTATTTATAGCCCAAGGTGGTGGACTGTTTATATTCCAGAAATACCCCTCCACTTGGCTCGCCGATATGGACATCTAGAAAGCCGAATATTGAGAAATATAATTCTTCAACATTGTAGATAAAAATTTCTACTATCTACTGTGAAAATATATAGGCCATTGGACTTATTGAGCCAATGTTATGGTAGTTTTAATAAACAATTCTGATCTGTCCATTTCAATACAGACTTTTTTAAAGTCCATAATGTGAATGAGTTTTTGAATAGGAATATACCTCAAATAAAAATAATTTATTCATAAAGATTTTCCAGCCTAATATCCTCTTTCACACTGCAAAATATCATCTCTAATGGATGTCTACATCAGGAGAAATTGAAATATTAGTGTGTTGTTTTTAATTTCCGGACAGAATGGTGGGCTGGACTTCAATGCATCATTTGGGCCCCTTTTATTTGTGATTGGGTTCTAAATTTTTTATCATGAACTCCTTAAAATGTAATCCGAACTTGGGAGGATAATTAAGGTATTTGTACTTCTGGATTGAGCCCAGTAATTCAACCTTCATATATGGTCCAGTTTCTTCACAGTTTTCTTGGGCCTTCTTGTGTGGTCCATATTACCCTCTAAATGGACGAATTTTCCAAAGGTGACTTCTAATGAAACGTTTTAATTGGAATTGCAAACCCTAAAAAACAAGAATCATGAAATTTGGATAAGTAGGGTGATCGGTATTGTTAAAACATTAAAAAGACTTGAATCTGGATAAATTCAAATAGTGCTCAAAAATTATATTTAATATTTAAACATTAATATTTCACACAAATTATGCACATTTCATATAAAATCTATAAAGGGAGTATGTAAAAAGATATGAAAATATTAATAACATCAACTCCCCCACACTTAGTCTTGTGCATGTCTTCATGTGGAACAAATATAAAAACATGACAAAATCATTTTTACTCACCAACAAATATTAATTTTTTTTTCTCCAATCAGGGGAGGTTTAGACTATTTCACTCATCCATTTTGAATTCCACCACAAGTTTTTACAGAAACAATGTTCCAAAAATAATTCATTTTTTCATTCTCAAATTTAGAAATGGAAGATATGGACACTCTAAACTCACACCTCTCAAGATGATAAAATTCATTTGTGGAGGTTCACTCTTTCACCAACCAAAAGTGAAAATCTTAGAGTTTGAAAAGAGATCTCAGCTTACAATCCCTATGCAAAGTGAACAAGAATCAAGAGGTCTTTTTAGGGGTTTTTCTGTATCTATGGGATGGTAGGAATATTGTATTCAAAAGAGTGGAAAGAGTGGTAAAATACCAACATGGGAAAAGCAATGCACAAATTTTATGAAATAAAACATAGAAGGAAATGAAAACACATATTTACAAGGGAATGATTGTGTGAAGAAAGAAAAAATAGAGGAGGAAAATATTAAGGTAATGAGAATATGGAATATTTACAAAACACAAAACTTCTCCCAAAAAGAATATAATGTAAGTGTTCCTTTTTTTTCTTTTTTTTTGAAAGTTGAACTTGGAAAAGATCTCACACTGATAACCCATCCCATGATTGATCTCCTCACGACACTAATTGTAATAGTTATAACAAGATCAAAGGTTGAGTAATATTGATTTTTGACCTACCCAAGACACAACCCATTTTTTCATTTTTTCTTGATTGATTTTTTTTTTGATTTTTTTTGATTTTTTTTGAACACTTGTCAATAACATTTACAAAATTACATAAATGAAAGTAAATTACATTCCCCAAAACACACTGAATGAAAACCTCTCCCCCACACTGAAATGGATGATTGCCCCCAGGAAGATGAGAACTCGTTAAAAATCAATAATAGGGTACCCAAACAATGAAATACATTCCCCCCACACTTAAATTTCAAAAAATTATTCAATGAAAATCCATGTTTATATTTGGTGGGAAAAGGTATTGGGCTTGTAATGTGGCTATCAAAGAAAAGGTTTTCATAGGCTCGAAGGGGCTTTCAAAAGGAGAATTAATGTAAGGGAAATGGGAGGCTATTTGGCTATTTTGATTCTCATGTGGTTCAGAAAATGCCTCTATAATATTAATGCACACTAAAGAAGGAAATTCAGCTCGAAGGTCCACAAACTCAAGACCCACAAGTAGGGGTGAAAACAGACATTTTGAAAAGATGGCCAAAGGTGGCCTTGACATGAAAGAAAATGTTGTTCCTCATGGTTTGGGAAAATCATTTTCCAAATAAAAAAAAGAGCATTCAAATTTTTTTAATTTTGACACAATTTTTTTATCCAAATTCATGATGAAAACACAAAATTTTTGAGATGAAACCATGTCTGTTAAATCCCCAAAATGGCTGAACAAAATTTCAAAACTCGATGGTGAGTAAGCATGACTCTCTTTTTTTTGTATTTTTAAGTAATTGTGTTTTTTGGTTTTTTTTAGTTTTTATGGTTTTTTTTAAATACACACCCACACAAGAGAGAGAAAAAGAAAGGGTTTGATGAAGAAAGTGGTTAAAAAAATGAAAGAGAGAGGAAGAAGAAGAAAGAGGTAGAGAGAGGAAGAGATAGAGAGAGAGTTAAAGGGAAAGAGGTGCCCCCTGGTTTGGATTTGGCGGGTTTCCATCTCCATCTAGTGGTAGGTTGACTACAGAAGGTGGGGATCCAATGGAAGTTGATGTGGATCTAGGATTGTGCATCCTATCATGGTGATGCTTTAACTTATGTCCATTAACCATGAATGTCCTTTTGGAAGAGGGGTCTTGGACTTGCACTGGGTGAATCCAAAATCGAGAATTGAAGAGCATTACCTTTTCACCTTCATGAAATACCTTTCTCAGGATGTTTTTGTCATGGAGTGCCTTGGATTTTTCTTTGTAGAGATTATAATTCTCATAAGAATCAATTTGAAGCTCCTCCAGTTCAGCCAATTGCAACAATCTTTCTTCACCAGATTTTTCAAGATCAAAATTACAAGTTTTCACTGCCCAAAATGAATCATGTTGGATTTCAACTAGAAAATGACATGCTATACCAAAAACTAGCCTAAAAGGAGACATCCCAATAGGTGTTTTATAGGCAGTTCGATAAGCCCAAAGTGCTTCACCAAGTCTTTCAGGCAAATCTTTTCTAGTGGGTTTTACAATTCTCTCAAGCACTATTTTCACTTCTCTATTAGAAAGTTCAGCCATGCCATTTGTTTGGGGGTGATATTCAGTTGAAGTTTTATGTACAACCCCATTCTTTTTCAAAATTGATTCCATGGTTCTATTACAAAAATTGTTTCCTAAGTCACTGATCAAGGCACGAGGCATGCCAAATCTATATAAGATGTGTGTCTTTAGGAACTCACTAACAGTATGTGAATCATCCTTTCTAGTGGGCGTAGCCTCGACCCACCTAGAAACATAATCAACTGTAAGAAGGATGTATGAGAATCCATTGGAAGGGGAAAATGGTCCCATGAAATCGATACACCAAACATCAAAGATCTCACAGAAAATTAAAGGTTTTTGGGGAATTTCATTTCTCTTTGAAATTGTGCCAAAATTTTGGCAAGTGGGACATGATTGACAGAACTCATGTGAGTCCTTGAAGAGTGAAGGCCAAAAGAATCCAGAGTCTAGGACCTTTCGGGACGTCCTTTGTGGTCCAAAGTGGCCACCTCCGGGAAGTGAGTGACATAATTCTAATATGGAAGAATGTTCATTTTCATCGACACATCTCCTTATTACCATGTCATCCCCAGTTTTACAAAGTTTATTTTCTTCCCAAAAATAGTATTCTGAATCACTTTTCAACTTCATTTTTTGTTATTTTGAAAAATTTTCAGGAAAAACACCAGAAACCAAGTAATTTACAATTGGGGCATACCATGGTAACTTGGGAGTAAGAGATGAAAGGTGCTCAGTGGGGAATTCAGGATCAATGATTTCTGAATGAGAAGAATTAGAAATTCTACTCAAGTGATCAGCCACAAGGTTTTCTTTTCTAGGTCTATCTTTGATTTCAAGGTCAAACTCTTGGAGCATTAGGATCCATCTTATTAGCCTCGGTTTGGAATCAATTTTCTTGAGTAAGAACTTAATAGCAAAATGGTCTGTGAAGATGATGATTTTGGCACCTAAGAGATAGGACCGGAATTTATCTAAGGCAAAAACCACTGCTAGAAGTTCCTTTTCAGTCACAGTGTAGTGAGATTGAGTTCCATCCAATGTTTTTGAGGCATAATAGATGACATGAGGGATTTTTTCTCTTATTTGACCAAGAACAACCCAAACGGCTCTATCAGAAGCATCACAAATTAACTCAAAGGGTAAGGACCAATCTGGGGGTTGGATTATTGGGGCAGATGTAAGAGAAGTTTTGAGTTCAATGAAGTCTCTCTTGCAAGCCTCATCAAAATAGAATGTGACATCATTTTGGAGTAGGCGAGTGAGTGTGAGGGAAATACTACTAAATTTATGAATGAATCTCTGATAGAAACCGGCATAACCGAGAAATGAATGGATGTATCGAACAGAAGTGGGTGGAGGAAGTGATTGGATCACTTCAATTTTTGAAGGATCGACTTCAATACCATCTTTTGAAACTATGTGCCCTATAACAATCCCATTTGCAACCATGAAGTGACATTTTTCAAAATTTAACACAAGGTTGCACTTGAAACACTTTTGGAGGACAAGAGCGAGTGAATTCAAACAAGATTCAAATGACTCACCATAAATGGTGAAGTCATCCATGAAGACTTCCATGCAGTGTTCAATGAATTCAGAAAAGATACTCATCATACACCTCTGGAATGTTGCAGGAGCATTTCAAAGTCCAAAAGGAATTCTTCTATATGCATATGTTCCAAATGGGCATGTGAAAGTATTCTTTTATTGGTCCTAAGGTGAGATTGGGATTTGAAAATAGTCGGTGTATCCATCAAGAAAGCAATAGTGTGACTTTCCGACTAATCTTTCTAGCATTTGATTAAGGAATGGAAGAGGGTAGTGATCTTTTCATGTTTTAGCATTCAATTTTTGATAATCAATGCATACACGCCATTTGTTCTTCACTCGAGTTGTGACTACCTCCCCATGTTCATTTGTGACAACAGTTATCCCACCCTTCTTTGGTATAACTTGAATTGGACTAACCCATTCACTATCAGAAATTGGGTAGATAATACCAGCTTGAAGAAGCTTGGTGATCTCTTCCCTAACTACCTCAAGTATGAGTGGATTGAGTCTTCTTTGTGGTTGTCTAATTGGTTTGGATGACTCATCTGGATGGATGTGATGCATGCAAAGAGCAGGGGTGATTCCTGGTATGTCATCTAGGGTCCAACCTAAGGCCTTTTTGTTTTCCTCTAACACTTGAACAAGTTTGGACTCCTCGGTTTCAGTAAGAGTGACAGAGATAATGATAGGATATGAGTGATCATGGAAGAGGAATTCATATTTCAGGTGTGCAGGAAGGGGTTTCAGATTAGTCTCATCATTCATTTTTGGGGTAGGAAACTCAGAAATAGAGGATGGGACTTCAGTTGCTTCAGATTCATTTTTCCCAATACTATCCAAGGTGGAGCATTTTTGATCAGAGTTGAGATGGGATTCAAGAGAGTTTTCAAGATCCTCTAAATTGATGGAGTCTATGAATGAAAGGTCCACATCAACTTCACCATTTATGACTTGGTTAATCCTAGTGCAGATTTCACAAGATCCTATCTCTTTAGAACATGATGAACATGATGGAATGGGGTTCAATTGAATCTTAGAAGTTTCCTCAGAAGCATGGATTGAGAACGTAGAGTGATCCTCAGATGGGTATCGCATGGCTTGGAAAATGTTGAACTTGACCATTTGGTCACCTAATTCCATGGATAGGATGCCTGAATGGACATCAATCTTGGTTCTCGCAGTCATGAGGAATGATCTTCCTAGAATTAGGGGAGATCGAGAAGAGTTCGTCTCACCTTCTATGTCAAGGACATAGAAATTAGCAGGGAAGATAAGATCATTGACTCAGACAAGGACATCCTCAATTATTCCCTCAGGACTGGCTATGCTTCGATTGGCTAACTGAATAACAACACCTGTTGGATGTAAGGGACCTAGACCAAGGTTGGAGAATATAGATTTGGGCATGACATTAATTGAGGCTCCTAGGTCTATGAGTGCATCATCAAAGTTCGAACATCCAATTTGGCATGGAACCATAAAGGTCCCTGGATCTTTGCACTTTATGGGAATAAACTACTGGGTGGAAACATTTTCAAAGGTCCTAAGTTGCCTCTTGTGGGTGCACAATTCCTTAAGAAACTTGGCATACTTAGGAATTTGTTTTATGGCATCTAAGAGGGGAATGTTGACTTCAAGACGTCTAAACATGTCGAGCATTTCAGGATCAGGTTCAAAGGACTTCCTTGGTTTAGAAACAGCTTGAGGAAAAGGAATTGGATTCCTAAGTGGAATGGAAGGAGGTGAGGGAATGGATTCAGGTTCCTTTTCAAGTTTCTTTTTATTTTCGTTTTCTAGGTCAATATTCAAAGGAGGGTTTGAGGATTTATCTTGAGGCATAGAAAGTTGCTTTCCTGATCTAAGTGTAATTTCACTTACATTACCCTTGGGGTTGGGTAATGGTTGAGCTGGAAGTTGGGAAGAATTGGATTGTTGTTTCTGGCTTAGGTGGGATGCAAGTTGACCTATTTGAGTTTCAATGTTTTTAAGGCTAGAACGGGTGAAGGAGGAAAGATCTTCCACTGCACTTTCCCATGGTTTCTTGGAAGAAGAGGCTTGTCCCGGATTGGGATTGCCTTGATTTTGATTCTTGGGAAATCGATTGTATTGGTTTTGGAATTGGGAAGGCTCACTAGGATAATGGAATCCAGGAGGAGGATTGTTCCTTTGAGTTTGAGGAACAAAAGGATAAGGTTGATGGAAGTTACCACCGCCTTGACCATATTAGAATTGGTTTGGGTTTTGAGGAGGGAATTGAGGAGGATGATATATGGTATTACCACACCTATGACCTTGGTTATAGGAAGAAGAGAAGGGCTCAGAGTGAGGTTGGTTGAAGTTTCTAACAAACTGACCTGATAGTTGAGGATTGGTGTTCCGCTGAGCATATGCTGCATTGAGCTCCATTGGTCCAGATGAATCAGATTGATCCTATTGAATTTGTGGACATGTATCAGTTGGATGAGATGGAGAGTTGCAGATTCCACAGTTTTTGACAGGTCCAGGAAACATTGATTGTGGAGAAGACGAGGCTGGGGATTTGGTAGCCACAACTAGTTGTTGTACAAGACCTGTAAGTTCACTCATCCACTCGGTCATCTTGTTCGGATCAATTTTTTGATTATCTTGGGCTTTCTTGACTTGATCATGTTCTCGAGTATGGAATTGTTGTGTGTTTTCAGCCATGTTACTTATGAGATCTCTTGCAGCTGTAGGAGTTTTATCAACAAGAGCATCACCACTTGCGACATCTATGAGAGTTCTCTCCATAGACAATAATCCCTCATAGAAGTATTGGATCAAGAGTTGGTCAGGAATTTGGTGGTGTGGGAATGTTTCTGTCACACCCCGACATGCGCGTTTATTTTATTTTATGATTTCTTTGACTTTAAATTATATTGCTGCGGTTCGTGTTCAGTATCGGACCAGGTTTTTGAGTTTTTGTTAAAATGTGCACTTTTTGACGCGACGTCGTCGGGCGCGTGAGCGGAGCCTGTTCTGGAAACCCCGCTCGTCCCTGCCCGGTGTATTTTTGCATCCCGTTGTCTTTGGAAAATTTTAAATAGAGTCTTTATATTTAACGCGCACATCTATTGTTATCAGTTCATAGTTGTTTTTATTATTTAAGACGAAATGAGTATTTTTATCATTTGTACTTTTATCATGATGATTATTATTAAAATTATTAATATTATTATTGATCTTAATAAAGGTGTTATTAATTATTATGGTAATTTATTTATTTATTTCCTCTTTTTGAGAGTTGGGGCGAGTTTTAGACTAGTGCGCATGCACTACATGTTTGGCAGAGACTGTGCGGACAGCCTGACACCGGTCTGACAACTTCTGGATCAGACAAAAGCTCACGCTTAGTTCGCGCACAGTCGCTAGAGGCATGTGCGGACCGCGCAGTTGCGCTATTCAAATAAAATAATTATTATGAAATGAAATTATTGTTATTAGAGATTAAAGTTATCATTATTTTATTATTAGCATTCTTTTATTATTATCACAATCTTTGTTTCATTTATTTATTTCTTTTTTTTATCGCTTTTCTTTTATTTATTTATTTCTTTCCTTTCCTCTAACCCTAGCGGCTGCCCCCTCTTATTTTCTTTTTACTCCTCTCTTCTCTCTCAGCCGCCACCCCCCTCCTCGGCCGACTCCTCCTATTCACTGTTTTTTTTTTCTCTTCTTCCCCTCTTCACGTAGGGCCGCCGCCTCCTCTCCTCTTCTTCCCCCCCGCTGTCCGCCTCGGCACCCTCCAGCTCCCGGTTTCCCCCCGCGCGGCCCTCTCCTCTCCTTGCCGAAGCGGCGCAGCTCCACTGCGTGTTTCCGCCCACCGAGCGCACCAACCTGCTACAGGCCTCGTTCCCTCCCTCCTGGCGCCGCACCCAGCCTGCCGGAAGCCCCTGTCCCTCTCTGTCCGCCGCTACTGCCTGGCGCCCCTCTCCTCCTCCAGCAGTGCTCCCTCCGGCTGCGCCTCCTCCCCTTGCGCAACGAGCCAATGCCTGCATCCCTCCTTTCTTGCAGCACCCGGACGACATGACCATCCCGCACAGAACTCCCCTGCTCGCCCCTGGTTTTCTTTTCCCCTTCTCGACGCAGCAACACCCGCAGCAGCAGCGCCCGACCCTCCTGCCCTGCACCAGCGTCTCGTCTGTCCTACCTTGCCCCTCCGGCGTCTAGCCGCACTGCACCCCCGCCGCTCGGCCTTCTCTTCTTCTTCCTCTTCTTCTTCTTCCCTCCTCCTTCCTCTTCTTCTTCTCTTCTTCTTCTTCCTCTTCTTCTTCTTTTCTTCTTTTTTCTTTCTCCTTCCTCCTGTCCCCCGCTTGCTCCCTGCTCAAGCCCGCAGCCCCCCTGCCAGGTCTTCTTTTTTTTTTTTCCTTTTATTTATTTAATTTGTTTTATCTTATTAATATTATGATTATTAATGTTAATATTATTATTATTATAATTATTATTGTTTTTCATACTATTATTATTATTATTATTAATATCATTATTATTATTATTATTAATATTAATATTATTTTGTTATTATTATTATTATTATCATTTTTCTTATTATTATTAGTATTAGTATTACTAATATTATTATTATCATTATTATTATTATTATTATTATTCTTATTATAATTCTTTTTATTCTTATTAACATTATTATTATTATTATTGCTATATTATTATTATTATTATTATTATTATTATTATTATTATTATTACTACTATTATTATTATTATTATTATTATTATTATGTTGCTATTACTATTATTATTATCACTATTGTTATTATTACTATTTATTATTATTATTATTATTACTAATCTTATTATTATTATTATTATTATTATTATTATTATTATTATCTTTATTTTTATTATTATCATCGTACTCTTATTGATCGTGGGTTTTTATTTGTTGGCTTAGGACTTTTAGGACCCGCGCAGGGCGTTTCCGAGTGAGCGCCATCACCGCGCCTTGTTTTTGAGGTTCCGTCGTCGCCGCGCTTTGGTTTCAAGGTGAGCGCTTGCTCCCGCCGCTTGGTTTCGAATGCTCTGGTGAGTTTTGGATGTGTCTGAGTCCTTGGTTTTGTTTATGCAGAGTATTAGACTTGGTCACGTAGTCTCGGACACACGTCGTGTCATCGCGCCTTGGATCCGAAGTTGTTTGTCGACGCGCTTGATCTTGAGGTAGGTTCCCTTTGCACTGCTTTTAAAATTTAAGTTATATTATTTAATGCTGTTTGCGCACCCTAATTGTTTAAAATCAACATTTTATTAATTTTAATAAATATGAGATAATATATGTTAATAAATTTTTAATATAAGATGGTTAATTTTTAAATGGTTATTTAATGTCAAAAGGAGCTGTTTATTTTATACAGGTCACATGAAACATCCTTTTGACGGGCGGACACCCAATAATGAAAGAATGCCCGTTTGGCTTTTAAACATAATTCACGGAATACAAAATAGAGTTCTGGTTTAATGAGAAATGATTTCTTTTGAAGCATGAACAAATAATTTGGTTCGTTTGAGAAATTGCCCGGTTGGCTCTTAAAGTTTATTTGGAAAAGAAAATGGTTTGGTTTGGTTTATAAAAATACTGGCAACCTGTGAAGTAGTGTTTTGTGGGTTTTTCAAATAGTTTTAAACTGGTTTTGGTAGTAATTGTGAACTGTATTAAATGTCGTTTGGCACTTTATGGAAAGCGATGGAAATGTTTTTATAAAAACCCTCTTAGGAAGACTCTCATGCCTTGGTTGCGATTGATTGTTTGGGAGGCCGCGCTTAGAGGCTCCCGGGTACTTGAGTGGAAAAAGGCATGAGGTTGTCCCATGGAGTGGCTCGGGGAATGCCTATTGTTCTTTATATATAGATATATCTGATTGGATGCTCGGTTGGCGTCAGTTGGCTCACCCCTTTTTTTTTAAACACTTGAGACATGGGAATCTGGCATATTGAGAGAATATTCTAAGAACGATTGCTGCACTGGTAGGTTATGGTACTGACCAGTGGCCCATAGTAGGTGGATATATTGGGTTTATTGCTATGGGATTTGCCCTCGACCTGCCTGTGAGTGGATGGTCGAGCGTGTTGTGCGTTTTGATTTCATCGTGACATGTCAATAAGGATGATTTCTCATGTATTGGTGTCTTCTGGTTTATTCTCGATCTCCTAGGTTCACCCATGTCTATTCAGCTTTGTAGCTTGCAGTAATGATTATGATGCTCACGTGTATACTTACATTGCCCTTGCTGTATGTTTTATTTGTGCATTCTGGCATATTGTTTTCCTTGGAAACTGATAAATTGCTTTTTAATGGGTTTCTAAAAATTGTTTTCAAATGGAAGTGTTTAATCCCTTTTGTTCGAATTTGAAAATTTAAACATCACTTTCCCCTTTTCCTGAAATGTCATTGGCACTAATGAAATGAACACGAATTTGGAAAATGGCTAAGGGCAATGGTTCGTACTTTGTTTTTAAGTAGAATATTATTAAAAACATACTTTTATAGATTGTAGTTCAAACTTGAAATGATGTTTCTTTTATTTTAAAGGTAGTGCATTGGGAATAGATATCGGGCTAGCCTACTGAGTTTTAATACTCACGCCTATAGTTGTTTTCTGTTTTTAGTGTTTGTGCAGGCTATAGATTGAGTGCGCTTGCCTAGGGCGACGCTTGATCGTTGAGTCGGAGAGCGACCCACGAGGTCGCACGGAGTTTGTTTTCACGTCGTGTTTGGTTAGTTTGATTCTTGTTTGTTTCTGTTTAGTCACTTTATTTGGTTTATCTTTTCTGCGCTGCTCTGTTTTATTTCCACTGTCTTATTTATTTATATTGGGCGAAATCGTTCCCATAGACTCTGTTGATGCCCTGGCGCTTGTCGCCAGCCCGGGAGGATCGGGAACGCCTCTCGGGCCATGTCGCGGACCGGCTTGGGTGACCGGTTCAGGGTCGACCCGGGTTGGTTCGTGACAAAATGGTATCAGAGGAGGTTTGCTCTTAGTGACCTCACTTTTCAGAGCACCCTTTGTTATTTGGGATGTCAAGGTAGATGGAGTAGGATTGTCGGGACTTGAGGGGTAGGTACGAGAAGAGCGTCGCGAACTCTTTCCCGTACCGACCCTCAGGTTTCCATGGGAAGTCCGGTTTAATTGGTTTGTTTGGGTTTTTATGGAAATGTTTTGCGATTGGGGTACGACAAATGGAGTTGGGCTAATAGTCCTAAGCCGCATGGCCTGGCAAGCCATGTGGACCTAGGGGCATGGTCCAAGAAGGCTCTCTGTGTCAGTGGCGTGTTTGGCATATGACCGCCAACCATATGGTCAAGTCACCCACTGACACTAGTCCCCTGTTTGATTTGTTTTGTGTTTCCCTTGATTTTTGAAAGTGGTTTGAATCAGAAAAGTTGGTTTTGAAAAAAAAGGTGTTGTTTGAAATGACATGTTTAATTTGTGGATTGTTTTAAAAGAAGTGGTATGAATAAATTGTTTTTGGAAAAATGAAGTTGCTTTGTTTTGGCCTTGGTGTTCCGATGAGTACTCACATGCATTTTGGTGTGTTGGAAATGTGGATGGATGTCTGGTATGGTGGATGGATGCCCTGGGTGGCACAGATACATGCATGTGAGTGAGGCTCTAAAGAATACCAATGGCGAAGGTTTAACCCACTAAGCTTGTTTTAAATTAAAGATGTTTTCAAAGAGAAAAGTTTTGATGTTATGATAACTTGTTTTCTCGGATTTCGAGCTTATCACCTATGCAGTGTTTGATTTTGAGGTTGTTATTCGTTCGCTGAGTTGGCGTTGATTGAGTTTTTGACCTTTCCTTGTCCAGCGGTTATCCCTTTGAAGCTTCGATGAGTGATTGTAGTGCGGTTGATCAACCTAAGGATTTTATGCTTGAGTTTCGGAAGCTCGATCCACCTCTCTTCTATGGTCAAGCAGACCCTTCCGTGGCAGAGGAGTGGATGCGGAAGGTTGAAAGGGACTTTAACCTCATTGAGCTGCCCGAGTCGTTGAAGGTCAAGTTTGCGACCTTTATGCTTGAAGGTTCACTGTGGATGTGGTGGAAGTCGGTGTCTCGGAACAAGCCCCGTCAAGAGGTTACTTGGGAATTTTTCAAGGCCTCGTTCATTTTCCAGTATTTCTCTGAGGAAGATAGGGTGAGGAAGGGGATGGAAATGTGTTGTCTGCAGCAGGGCGACGGATCCGTGTTAGAATATTTCCATCGCTTTGTGAAGCTATTACCTTATGATTCAGAGTATGCCACAAATGACCCCTGAAGGCTCGACGCTTCGAGGCGGGTCTCCGCCCTGACCTACAGTCGAAGGTTACAGAGTCCAACCTAACTTCTTTTGTCGATGTGGCAAGACAAGCTTTTCGTATCGAAGCAGCGATGGCAGGAGTGCTCGAAGTAGTTCTCCCTCCTTCGATCCCTATGAGCACTGGTGAAGGTTCTGGAAAGGAGATGAGTAAGCAAATGGAAGTGGATGGATCAGGTCGTGGAATCAAGAGGCCTCGAGATCTTTCATCAACCTCTTCGGAGCGAGAGATTATTGTGTGTTATCAGTGTGGCAAGCGGGGTCACAAGAAGTCATTGTGCCCAAGCGCTCCGAAGCCCTGCCAGGCGTGTGGACGTCTGGGTCACTTGCGACGATTTTGTTGGGGCATTGCAAGAAAGCGTCGCAGAGGGTGTTCTCAGAAGTAATGTGCTATTGGGTCTTTGTTCAGAGTTCTTGGTGTAAGTTTCCTTTCAGTTTAAGGGATCTTTTATCGTTGTAGTTATACTGGTGGTTTTTTGGGTTTGAAATGTATGGGAACTTCATGGGTCTTTTGAAGAACCTCGTCTTTTAATGCTGGTGTGTTTTTAATTTTAAAATCTTGTCCTTCAATCTGTCAGATCAAAAGATGTATGTATCTCATTGGGATTATCAGAACCTGACTGCGAGGCAGAAGATGCTTCATCCATCAGAGCTCCAGCCAAAAGGTCTCGGAGTGAAGCCGGCGCGTCGTCAGGAACCCCCCGGGAAAAATTTTAAAGAGTCCGGTTAAAGTTGCGCCTCTATCGTCGTGGTGAGATGGTTTTGGTGTTGTTGCTCTGGTTTCTTTGTCGTTGTAGTTTTCCTCTTGTCGCAAAGTGCGCGATGGACTTATCCCTCGTGTAACGTCGGCAATTGTGCCTTTTGGATGTATGTCGCTGATCAGTGACCTCGTGTGGACCACCGATGTGAATCGGTTATGGCTTTGGTATGTGTCCATCCCTAAGTAGTGGTACGTGAGTAGTTTTCCGTCCAAGTTTCAGTGATCCAATCCTTGGGCCCACCCTCCCCGCCCGTGGGGTAAGGGTTTTGGTTAGCGTAAAATTTTCAGATCAAATCCTATTACTTTTGGACGTGAGTAAGTGGTTTAAAGGTCCTTGCTGTGCTCTTTCTAGCTGGAGTAAGGTCTCGTGCATGTCTAAGCTGTTTTCCCGTTTGGTCGTTAGTAGGTTAGTTCTTTATGGTGGGGAGACCCACCATGAGTCTCTTTGGATTTTCTCTTAAGTCGTTATTGAATGCTAGTTGAGTTCTTATGGTGGGGAGACCGTTCAGGCCTCCCCTCTGTTGGTGATTTACTTTGGGAAATGAGGTTCAGTCCCGCTGGTAGTCGTTGTGACATCCTTGGTTAAGAGGTCGGATCGTGTTGTGTGTAATCCTTAGGTGTTGATCGATCGACTGGCTGGTGTTGTGGCTTTCCGGGGGCGGAAAGCGTTATGGTGGGGAGAATTGTCACACCCCGACATGCGCGTTTATTTTATTTTATGATTTCTTTGACTTTAAATTATATTGCTGCGGTTCGTGTTCAGTATCGGACCAGGTTTTTGAGTTTTTGTTAAAATGTGCGCTTTTTGACGCGACGTCGTCGGGCGCGTGAGCGGAGCCTGTTCTGGAAACCCCGCTCGTCCCTGCCCGGTGTATTTTTGCATCCCGTTGTCTTTGGAAAATTTTAAATAGAGTCTTTATATTTAACGCGCACATCTATTGTTATCAGTTCATAGTTGTTTTTATTATTTAAGATGAAATGAGTATTTTTATCATTTGTACTTTTATCATGAGGTTTATTATTAAAATTATTAATATTATTATTGATCTTAATAAAGGTGTTATTAATTATTATGGTAATTTATTTATTTATTTCCTCTTTTCGAGAGTTGGGGCGAGTTTTAGACTAGTGCGCATGCACTACATGTTTGGCAGAGACTGTGCGGACAGCCTGACACCGGTCTGACAACTTCTGGATCAGACAAAAGCTCACGCTTAGTTCGCGCACAGTCGCTAGAGGCATGTGCGGACCGAGCAGTTGCGCTATTCAAATAAAATAATTATTATGAAATGAAATTATTGTTATTAGAGATTAAAGTTATCATTATTTTATTATTAGCATTCTTTTATTATTATCACAATCTTTGTTTCATTTATTTATTTCTTTTTTTTATCGCTTTTCTTTTCTTTATTTTTTTCTTTCCTTTCCTCTAACCCTAGCGGCTGCCCCCTCTTATTTTCTTTTTACTCCTCTCTTCTCTCTCAGCCGCCACCCCCCTCCTCGGCCGACTCCTCCTATTCACTGTGTTTTTTTTTCTCTTCTTACCCTCTTCACGTAGGGCCGCCGCCTCCTCTCCTCTTCTTCCCCCCCGCTGTCCGCCTCGGCACCCTCCAGCTCCCGGTTTCCCCCCGCGCGGCCCTCTCCTCTCTTTGCCGAAGCGGCGCAGCTCCACTGCGTGTTTCCGCCCACCGAGCGCACCAACCTGCTACAGGCCTCGTTCCCTCCCTCCTGGCGCCGCACCCAGCCTGCCGGAAGCCCCTGTCCCTCTCTATCCGCCGCTACTGCCTGGCGCCCCTCTCCTCCTCCAGCAGTGCTCTCTCCGGCTGCGCCTCCTCCCCTTGCGCAACGAGCCAATGCCTGCATCCCTCCTTTCTTGCAGCACCCGGACGACATGACCATCCCTCACAGAACTCCCCTGCTCGCCCCTGGTTTTCTTTTCCCCTTCTCGACGCAGCAACACCCGCAGCAGCAGCGCCCGACCCTCCTGCCCTGCACCAGCGTCTCGTCTGTCCTACCTTGCCCCTCCGGCGTCTAGCCGCACTGCACCCCCGCTACTCGGCCTTCTCTTCTTCTTCCTCTTCTTCTTCTTCCCTCCTCCTTCCTCTTCTTCTTCTCTTCTTCTTCTTCCTCTTCTTCTTCTTTTCTTCTTTTTTCTTCTTTTTTCTTTCTCCTTCCTCGGTTGGCGTCAGTTGGCTCACCCCTTTTTTTTAAACACTTGAGACATGGGAATCTGGCATATTGAGAGAATATTCTAAGAACGATTGCTGCACTGGTAGGTTATGGTACTGACCAGTGGCCCATAGTAGGTGGATATATTGGGTTTATTGCTATGGGATTTGCCCTCGACCTGCCTGTGAGTGGATGGTCGAGCGTGTTGTGCGTTTTGATTTCATCGTGACATGTCAATAAGGATGATTTATCATGTATTGGTGTCTTCTGGTTTATTCTCGATCTCCTAGGTTCACCCATGTCTATTCAGCTTTGTAGCTTGCAGTAATGATTATGATGCTCACGTGTATACTTACATTGCCCTTGCTGTATGTTTTACTTTGTGCATTCTGGCATATTGTTTTCCTTGGAAACTGATAAATTGATTTTTAATGGGTTTCTAAAAATTGTTTTCAAATGGAAGTGTTTAATCCCTTTTGTTCAAATTTGAAAATTTAAACATCACTTTCCCCTTTTCCTGAAATGTCATTGGCACTAATGAAATGAACACGAATTTGGAAAATGGCTAAGGGTAATGGTTCGTACTTTGTTTTTAAGTAGAATATTATTAAAAACATACTTTTATAGATTGTAGTTCAAACTTGAAATGATGTTTCTTTTATTTTAAAGGTAGTGCATTGGGAATAGATATCGGGCTAGCCTACTGAGTTTTAATACTCACGCCTATAGTTGTTTTCTGTTTTTAGTGTTTGTGCAGGCTATAGCTTGAGTGCGCTTGCCTAGGGCGACGCTTGATCGTTGAGTCGGAGAGCGACCCACGAGGTCGCACGGAGTTTGTTCGCACGTCGTGTTTGGTTAGTTTGATTCTTGTTTGTTTCTGTTTAGTCACTTTATTTGGTTTATCTTTTCTGCGCTGCTCTGTTTTATTTCCACTGTCTTATTTATTTATATTGGGCGAAATCGTTCCCATAGACTCTGTTGATGCCCTGGCGCTTGTCGCCAGCCCGGGAGGATCGGGAACGCCTCTCGGGCCATGTCGCGGACCGGCTTGGGTGACCGGTTCAGGGTCGACCCGGGTTGGTTCGTGACAGTTTCAACAATATTTTTGAATCTCTCCCAGTACTCATGGAGTGATTCACTTGGGAACTGACAGATACCACTTATTTCCTTTCAGATATAAGTAGTACGAGAAGCAAGAAAGAATTTTTCTAAGAAGAGTCACTTCATGTCATTCCATGTGGTTATAGAACTAGGAGGAAGGTAGTAGGTCCATGACTTAGCAGTGTCAGCTAGGGAGAAATGGAATGCTCAAAGCTTGATTTGTTCTTCAGAAACCCCTTGAGGCTTCATGGTAGAGCACACTACTTGGAACACTTTAAAGTGGAGATGTGGATCCTCACCGGCTAGCCCGTGGAAATGAGGAAGAAGATGAATCAAACCCGATTTGATTTTGAAGTTAGCTTCTATGTTTGGATATTTAATACCAAGAGGTTGGTAATTCATATCAGGGTAAATGAGTTCTTTAAGGGTTTATTCCCTAGGATTGTCCATTTCAAATTCAACTGGTTGGAGGAGGACTGGTTCTTGAATGAGTTGATTATCTCTTATGTTCCTCCTAATTTGGCGAAGTGTTCGCTCAATTTCAGGGTCAAACAAATCCGAGGGATTGTTTGGAAGGATATGGGGAATTCAGAGAGATTTTGTAAGAAAGAGTAAGATGAGTTTTTCTTTGTATTTTTTTTTTCAGTTTATGATTTTTATGAGAAGACGAGTTTTTCTTTGTGTTTTTTTTCAATTTCTTTTTAAAATTTTGTTTTTTTGATTTTCTATTACAATAACCAGAAACTAACGAATAATTAAATAACCATCCCCGGAAATGGTTCCATTTGAAACGCACGAATTATTGTTTCCTATTGACCGGTCAAAGTTTCGGTTCTCTGCTAATGTGTATAGCATCACTCGGGTCGAATCCTCGGCGATGATACTTTGAAATAGTCGTTTGTTTTTAGTTGATTGTATTCTGATTGGGGGGGGGGGGGGTTTGTTTTCAGAGATTAATTGAAATGACTAATTTATTATGATTGATTTAACAAATTGATAATTATTGGGGTGATTTAAGCTTGTGATATCCTTGAACTTTGCTTCATATTTCATTTAAATTAACACCCATGTCACAAGTTGATGTTGATTTGAATTCCCAAGTGTTAAGGCTTTAATCCAAGACTTAACTTAACTTAGGGTTCTAATATTGATCATATCTTGTTTATGGTAGTGTATTTATGATTCCATTAATCCATGGAAACCACACGTTAAACAAAAACAAGTCATTAATCCATGACATGCTAAGCCCAACATACACAATGTTAATTCAACGAATACTCATCGAGCGAAAGCTCTCAATCGCTTAACATACCTAAATTAAAACTCACCCCAATGAGAGATTTACTCAGCCATTAATATGGTTATTAATCTGGTAATATATGTTTAAGGTGATGAATTATAAAGAGAAGAAAAAGAAAGGTACAAGATAAGAGTAGTGCGCCGAACACACACACAAACGATGAAGAAAATTAAAAATGGATTTTCGATTGAATGAGGAAGAAAAATAAGGGAAGGGGATTCAACTGAATTTAAACTATTTTAAGAAATTTAATATTAAACTACAGAATGTGGATGATAATAAGAAATTAAGAAGAATAAAATTGCATAAAAACAGAATTACAAAGACAAACACTTGCAAAATTACAACGAAGAAAAATGCAAAAGTAAATGAAAACAGAGAGAGGAGAAAGGGATTATCAAGTGAAAACTTGAGTTTGGAAGATCCTCCCAAGCCTTTTTCAGGGCCTTGGTACTGCCAATCAATCCTCCTTTTCTCTGAAATGCCAACCCTTTTGAAAGGAGAGGAGGGGATGTATTTATAGCCCAAGGTGGTGGACTGTTTATATTCCATAAATACCCCTCCACTTGGCTCGCCAATATGGATATCTAGACAGGCGAATATTGAGAAATCGCCTTCTTTAAAGTTGTAGATAAGGATGTCTTCTATCTACTGTGAAAATTTGGTGTCCATTGGACGTATTGAACCAAAGTTATGGCAGTTGTAGTAAACAATTCTGATCTGTCCATTTCAATACATACCTTTTCAAAGTTGATAATGTGAATGGGTTTTAGAATATGAATATGCCCTCAAATAAAAATAATTTCTTCAACAAAGTTGGCCTCCAGAATATCCTATTTAACACTGCAAAAGTGAAGCTCGAATGAATGTCTACATCAGGAGAAATTGCAATATTAGTGTGCTGTTTTTAATTCCCGGACAGAATGGTGGGATGGACTTCAATGCATCAGTTGGACCCCTTTTATTTGTTATTGAGTTCTGAAATTTTTATCATGGACTCATTAAAATGTCCTCCGAACTTGGGAGGAGAATTAAGGTATTTGGAATTCTGGATTGAGCCCAGTAATTTAACCTTCATATATAGTCCAGTTTCTTCACAGTTTCCTTAGGCCTTCTTGTGTGGTCCATATGACCCTCTAAATGGACGAATTTTCCAAAGGTGACTTCTAATGAAATGTTTTAATTGGAATTGGGAACTCTA
Organism: Viscum album; assembly: GCA_963277665.1. NCBI lineage: Eukaryota > Viridiplantae > Streptophyta > Magnoliopsida > Santalales > Viscaceae > Viscum > Viscum album. The sequence continues at coordinate 1,390,185,700 of OY728120.1, forward strand.
CAAAGCAAGAATCATGTAATTTGGATAAGTAGGGTGATCGTTATTGTTAAAACATTAAACAGACTTGAATATGGATAAATTCAAATAATGCTCAAAAATTATATTTAATATTTAAACATTAATATTTCACACAAATTATGCACATTTCATATAAAATAAGTAAAAGGAGTATGTAAAAAGATATGAAAATATTAATAACATCACCCTGGCCCACCGGCTTCCGCTGCGGGCCCCGAAAACCTAATACATATATATAAACATATATTTAAATAAATATATATATATATATATATATAAACACACACACACACAAATAAATAAATAAATATATATATATATATATAACACTTATGTATTTTAAATCTGGCCATGTTTTTAAGAAAATGTGCTATTTTTGTGACATTTTTACGAGTGTTTAAAAATGTGATTATATATATATATATATATTTATAATTATATATATGTATACATACACATATATATTTACACACACAAAAACACATATACAAACACACACACACATATATAAAAATATATATATATATATATATTCATATAAATAAAATACATACATACATACATACATACATACATACATATATATCTACATACATACATACATATATATAATATAAACACACACACACACAGATATATAATATAAACATATATTTATATATATAAACATATAAATAAACATAAAATATAAACATATATATATATAATATAATATATATATATATATATAATATAAACATATATATTTTAAATTTAGTCATGTTTTTAAGAAAACACGGCTATTTTAGTGTCATTCTTACCAGTGTTTTAAAAAGTGGCTAATTATATATATATATATATATATAATTATAATATATATATATACACATATATTTATATATAAAAACCCATATATATTTTAAATTTGGCCACATTTTTAAGAAAACATGTTATTTTATTGACATTTTTACCAGTGTTTTAAAACATGATTAATCATATATATGTATACATACAGATATATATTTATACACACACAAACACATATATAAACACACAGATATATATATAAACACACACACACACACACACACACATATTCATATAAATAAAACACACACACACACACATAAACATATATATTTATATAATATAAACACACACACACATATATATTTATATAATATAAATACACACACACACACACACACACAAATATATAAATAAACATAAAATATAAACATATATATATATATATATATAATATAAACATATATTTTAAATTTATTTAGGTTTTTAAGAATATGTGGCTATTTTAGTGTCATTTTTACTAGTGATTTAAAAAGTGGCTAATTATATATTTGTATATATAAATAATTATAATTATATATTTTTATACATACCTATCTACACACACACACATATATAATATAAACATAAAACACACACACACACACACATATATAATATAAAACAAACACACACACATATAATATAAATATATATTTTAAATTTAGTCACGTTTTTAAGAATATGTGGCTATTTTAGTGTCATTTTTACTAGTGTTTTAAAAAGTGGCTAATTATATATATATATATAATTATAATTATATATTTGTATACATACCTATCTACACACACATATTTAATATAATATAAACACAAAACACACACACACACATATATATAACATAAACACACACACACACACATATAATATAAAAATATATTTTAAATTTAGTCATGTTTTTAAGAATATGTGGCTATTTTAATGTTATTTTTACAAGTGTTTTAAAAAGTGCCTAATTATATATATATATATACATATAATTATAATTATATATTTGTATACATACCTATCTACACACACACATATATAAGCACGCACACGCACACACACACACACATATATAGAAACACACAGACACACAGACACACACACACACACACATATATATATCAATATATATATATATTAATATAAAAATATAATATATATAAAATATATAAACATATATATAAACATATATATAAACAAAAAATATAAAGTTATATATATATATATATATAACACAGACATATATAATATAAATATTAACATATATAGATATATTATTATATGCATGTTAATAGATAAATAAATAAATAAATAAATAAATATTTTAAATACAAAAAATCTATTAATATATATATATATATATATATATATATATATAAACAAAATGCAATTAAATAATAAAAAATTCAACATGTGAGTTGGTCGACTCAAAAGGTTTCACACTGGTTTTGTGTAGGGGGTTTAAATCCCATCTCTTTCCAATTTCAATCGAAGCCTCCACATGGGAAGGGTGGGGTTGCATACAGTATAAGGGAGGGTGGGGGAATTGTAGGTGGGCTCATTGCGTGCGTGGGGGGACACAACTGGAGGCGGGGTATTGCACAGGTGGGCTCGTCGGGGGTGGGGGACACAAACACGAACTAGAGGCGGGGGTGGGGTACTGTAGTTGGGACTCATTGGGTTCATGGGGACACGAATGGGAGGGGTTGGGGGTGGGTGGTGGGGGCATGAACCAGAGGCGGATAGTGAGGAACTACAAGGAATACTTTCATGTAAAAAAAATTATAATCTTTTCCATTTTACATAAGAATTATAAATTTAAAAAATAATATAAATTTAAAATAATAATAATATTATTATCGACGTTTTTTATAAACAATATAAAATGAGGTACAATTTTCAAATGATTTTTAAAAACATCAATAATTTGGATGTATCTAAATAGTGACATTTACAAACATATCTAAACTTCTCTATTTTAACATACCATCATTTCTAAAAAACATCAGTAAATGTGGTGTCGCTAAATAGTGAAATTTATAAACATCACTAATTTGGAGATGTTTATAAACATTTTTAATTGGTGATGTTTATAAACATTACTAAATTTTTGATGTTTATAAACATTGCTAAATTAGCGACACCTCATTTAGTGACATTTACAAATGTCACTAATGCAAAAAAAAAAACATATCTGGATAGCATTTTTTTGTAGTGGTAGCCCCAACAAAATAATCTTATAAAGCTTAAAATATAAAACTTGGAAGAAAATAAAATTTTCTTGTACAATCTAGAAGAATATTACCTCAAGGAAAAAATATAAACAAAGTGATAATTCTATAAAAAATGGGATACACCATAAATGTGTATCTAGAATCCAAAAGGGTCACTAGTAGAAGGAAACCCATAACCCCAACATCTCAACCAAAAGGAAACTCCAAGAGGTATGATTTTTATGGAATATGAATCATTTTATTTAACCATGGATCCATGATAAAAAATTATAGTAGGAATGAAGTTAAAGTAGTCAAAAGTAAATTCTCTATTTCTATAACATATAAGGAGAAAAATTTCATTAAAATGGAGTTTGTTTAGTTAGAAAAAAATTCACTATTTTGGAGAAAAATCATAGACCTTATTGAAAGATGCACCAAGAACCTATGATGATAGACTTACAATATCCCTCTTAGAAATAAATGATGAATATTTGGAAGATAAAGAAAAAGGATTAATCTTCTCTAGCTACGAGAGAGATAAGAATTCACTTGAAGAAGGACTCACCCTAGATGGAAATGGTTGATGTGGATTTGATGGACTTTGAATAAGAAAATAATGTAGCATTCTTAAGTTGTATCATTTATACCATTATAAATAATGAGAAAAATAAAGTTGGAACTATCCTAATATGGATAAAGAAGAAAAATAAATAATTCATCAATGATGTATCAATAAAGGAATTTTTCACTAGTGGGATTAGTCTCACTATAAAAAGGGATCAAATTATAAGAAGATGGTGGATGTCAAAGAAAGAATCCAGAAATAATTTTGTACATGTGGTCTCATGAAAAATAACTCCACTACAAAGTATTGGGGGAAAACTAGACCCAAAGGGTTAGTCCACAAATACTAACCACACTCCTCTACTTAAAGATGTTATAGGTACCCCTCTCCCCATGCATTTTGATATATATTGAAAGTTTTGTAGGCTTAAATGGGATATACAATCCATGGGGTATGAATGTTCTAACAAATAATATATGATTAATCTAGAGGAATATATTTTTAAATATGGAAAATGCATGTAACACATGAATTAAGAATTATTTCAAGTCTCATTTGATATCAAGCCTGATCAAACATGTCAATACCGATCCTGACTCAATAAGTGGTGTCAAGTAACCACTTTATTTTTCAAAACTAGATCTAAAATTTTCCTATGGAAATAAATTCCCCTGTTGAATCTATAACCGCATCGATAAGAGCCTGATCTGAAATTGAAATGGTGTTAAAGTTGACTTGAAACAACTTATGGTATGATGCTAAAACTGGCTTACAAAAAATTATTTCAGGCTATATAGTAAGTATAATTGGACAAAAAAAGTTAAGGATATATTTATAGAAGGAAGAATCTACATGGATGAATTTTATGTTTATTTTTTTTATATTCTAATAAGTTTTATTAGCTATTTAATTTTATAGAATATTGAAAGCCTTTGAACAAGAATTATTCTCATCCAATGGTATTCCTGAATTATAGAATATTTCAATATATAATGTTTAAATTCAGGGGGAGTTAGTGAACTCAAAGGATGATATGCCTCATATGGAAGTGAAAATCCCTATGAATAATGAAATAACATGGAGTTCAAGTGGTATCACTAGTTTTATATTAAAAGTTGGTATCAATTGGTTCAATAAGTGTTATAAATTTCACTCTCAGTTCATTACTATTAATATGATAAAAGTTTAGTTTAAGTGTAGGGATTTATGAAAGTGGAAGGCTAATGTTTCTTGGGTTTTTATATAAATCATTGAGTGATATGGACAACTTGTGATTGTTGACATAAACTCTTATTTCCTATATCAAGCACTGAATTGGTATTCTTAGAGGATTTTTCAATGACTCAAATGATATGTGGTAAGATTCAATAACTAGAATCTATAATGAAAATGTAGTTGTTATAGAGAAAGTGGATTTAAACTTAGATAATAATAGATCTAGGATTAATTAGGAGTTGTAAAGTCTTACCAGAGGTATTCATAGGTGGTATAAGAATATGAAGTACAAATTAATAAGTGTTTGAGAGAGTTTAAAATATTGAAGATAGTGATACAACCATGAATGGGACACAACTGATATGGAATGGTTTGTACAATACAATTTGTTTTTAGAAATTGAAGAAAAATAGTTTTCCCAAATATTTCTTTGAGAAGATAATAAAATAACACGTACATGATAAATAGTGAAAAAGGGGAATTATAGACTAATGGAATGACCCCCATATAATTTATAACTATATGGGTATAGAATTTAAAGCCAAATATAGAACTAAGAAGACCCTTTGTATTTTATTAACAAAGGGTGATAATGGATAAAGATGAGACACACTTAAAATATAAACATAAATTAAGAGGTATGTAGAGATATAAGGAGAAGATGGATTTTATGAAAATAAAAATGGGGATAATGTTGAAACCAAGGGGTTGTGTGTTGGATTTTTTTATAATATATGTTCAGGTTTTGAAATTCATTACAAGGAATCATATAGAGTGGATGCCTATTATTGGATTTATTGAAAATGGTTGTTGGAGTTTTTGATAAAGGCTTTAGGTATGAAATATAACATATAAATATGTTAATGGAAGATTTGAAGAAGTGATGCACAAGTAATTGTGGGGAAATGCAAATTAATGTCTTGTTGTATCTATATATGTCAAGGATATGGGGTTGATATGGTGGTTTGGGAAGAAGAACATGCAAAGAATAGGATTACATATATTATAGTTTATTTGAATATTGGAATTATTTTGGAGTGATTCTGGGTGAAACTGATTGAATTATAGTATATTATAGGGTTATAATTTTTGGATAAATCTATTTTATAAGGATTATCATAGATATTGTAAGGCTTCTCGTGATTGTAAGGTTTGTTTTTCGGAAAAGTAAATCATCGTAAGATTTTTTTCCATGACTTTGTAAGGTTAGTAAATATTCTTATGGTTGTTTTCCTAACATTGTAAAGTTGATCAAAACTTCATAAGGTTAATTACTTTGTAAAAAATGGACTTTTTAAGTTTGATTTCTTAACTTTTCAAGGTTGAGTAATGTTCATAAGGTTATTCAAAAGGTTGATCAATAGGCTTCATAAGGATCATTCCTTAGTTAAATTTGGCCATCATGTGGTACATTAAAGAGACTTCATAATATTTGGTCCTTTGAAAAATTTGGTAGACTATAAAGATTCATAAGGTCAATATGTGGACTTCAAAAGGTTAATTTTTGGACTTTATAAGTCTCATCAAGGATATTTTTTAAGGTTCAGTCTTTTGTAAAATTTTCCAGTCTAGAGGCTATGTAAGAAAACTTTGTAAGGTTCATTAATTTAGTATTTTTCACTAAAGAATCAACCAAAGTAGTATATATGTGTTTTATGAATCATAAAATGTGATTAATAATTCATTTAATTATGTAAAGATAAAATAATTAAAATATTAAAGAATGATTAATGCTGTGATATTACTGGTGGTTTAAAGTGTAGAAATTATGAATAATTAGTTCTGTATTGAAATCATACTGTGACTTAAAGATTCATACCACATGTCAGCATGCATGATTATATAATTAATCAAGATACATGATTTTTTTCTCAAAATAAAGATGAAAACTCACATTTTTTTAGAAAAATAAACCCTTTTAATGCTTCGAAGGATAACTTAGAGATTATATAAAATTAAAGAATAAGATATATCATTGTTTCTATATTTAAAATATGGAATACATATCATGCATAATTATCAAATAGGATTGAAAAAAAAATTATGGATACTTGAATAAAAGAAATTTCATGATCGATATTTAAGGAGGAATTTATATATTCAAATTTAGAAAGGTATATCATAAGGATTTTTTTTTATAATAATAGAAGATGAAGAATATAAATTAATAAATTGTTCTGTTATTACTTGATATATATATATATATATATTTATATCAAAAGATAAAGTAAGTTTGAGTTAATATTGATGATCTAGTTAAATAAGAAGAAGAATATGAAGATAATACATAGAATAATACCCTTGGTAGATCTAGTAAATATTGATAAAAAATATGACTTGAAGGAAGTAGGTGTACTAGTACTACATTAGGTTATTGAATAAAATGAGAGAATCTAGTAATTATAGAATATAATTATCCTCATTTAGAAAAAGAAGCATCACTGTAGTTTTTTGAAGGCATTGAGATAATCCTAACCTTGAAGTGTTGATCTCATCTAGTGAGCGGAGGATGGGTGTAGCAGAAAAAGAGTTCAATAACTTATCTATCTAAAATTGAAGATGTACAAAGATATGAGTTCATATAAGATCATAGAGTGACCCACATGTTTATAAACTATTTGGGTTCATCTTAGAGTAGTGCGTGAAGAATAAGAGAATGTAGTGTACTTTAGGTGAGGAGTGAGTAAACTCAAAATAGTATAAAGAAGTGTTTCTTGGCATGGAGTGACCACAACCAAATCTATATCCATTGAACTAGTCTGGTATTGGATTTTGGTATGAGCAACACATCATCAGTGTATACTCATTGGATTATCCTTAGTGATGAACCAAGTAAAATACTTATCTATGCATCCTTTACATAATTACATATCTGTATTTTGTTTAGTGAGATTTTATAGGAGAGTAATCATGCGACAAATTGAACATAGTTCTTGTTAATATGGGAATAAGATCCTAAAAGAAGAGATAACTAGTTAAATAAAGGTTTAAGTTTCCCTAAAATATCATTCACCCCTATCATGGTGTCTTAGGTTGTAACAAGTGGTATTAGATCCAAAAGGTTATTTATTGTTATTCAACCCTATTTTTGGATTTATTGCACTTATAGAATCAATGATGAAGCCACCATTATTAATTGAACTAATTTCAGTGGTTGAAAAAATGATATGTTTTTGTCTTTAAAGGCTTGATTTGAAGGTATTATTGAATATGTGCAATGTGTTTTTACCTAATAAAGAACATTCAATGAGTTAATGAGGCAGAAATAGAAATAATTATCAAAGGTGACATATTTAGGGAGCCATATCAGAAAACCATTAATTGTGCTATTGATTATGAAATTTGAACTATATTAGATAATATTTATAGAAAATAAATGAAAATGAATAAGGATATAGAGAATTTCTAAAAATAAAATTGTAGTTCTTTTCATATTGAGAAGATTATGATCAAGCCAGATAAAAAATATATTATATATAAAGGAAGGAGTAATACAAATTAAAGGAATAATCTTGAGAATAAAATTATATAAATAATAATGAATAAATCTAAATCTATTTATATATTTTATTCTAATAATATTTTTTAAGATCCCAATAAAACATAAAACTCAGAGTCACCCTCAAAGTATTGTAGAAGTGAAGATTACAATGATGAAATGGTAATTACTTCAAGTTTACAGTATAGAGGATACTATTGTAGAAACCATGAAGAGATCCAATACATAGAATAAAAATGGATAAATGGGAAGTCATGAATAAAGTGAACTATGAATTTATTAAAGATATGTGCATACATATCTCAAGGCTTTCGGGCCACCCAAGGCCTTCGGGCCAGTTGATTATCAAGGACTTCAGGCCACCTTAAGGCCTTAGGTCCACCCCAAGGCCTTCGGGCCACATGAATGCAGGCCCAGACACACTACAAAAAAGGAGCAGCCCCAGAAGAGGATTCAGAGCAGGTGAACTCACTAGAGCAGAGCCAAATGGATTGTCAGAATGAGAGGGTATGGCTATGCCATCGGTACCAGCCTGTGCTTGCATGGGAAGCCTAACCAGACAGTCATGCAAAGGTGGAGAGCTACTATCAAGATGTAGATGCTGGGGAGGGGCAGTTCCTTGTAGATAGTCTGGTTGAATTCCCTTAAGACCTTCGGGTCATGTAATCTCTTAAGCCTACAGGCCTTGTAATCTCTGAGCCTACGGGCCTTGTAAGGGTTCCCTCTCATCCCTTAAAAGAGGGGTTATCAAAATCAATAAAAAATGAAGGCCTTCGGGCCATTCAGGCAGGTAAATAGAGGATAAATATATTTAAAGTGGCCTTGAACTTTTAATTAAAGAAAATGGGTGAAAATATGAAAGAAAAAATCAATTTACTTGAATATATTTCATATTAAATAGGAAGGATGATGGACATAAAATAGGAATTGAAATTAAGAATACTACCTCTCAAGGAATATCTTAAATAAAGGAGAAAATATGTGTCACGACCCGTCCTCAGACCCGTGCCGTGACTACCCCAAGCCCGCCTTCCATAGGACAGGGGATGGAGACTAGCACCAAGGCGTAAATCCCAATAAAAAGGGAAGGTATTGCCTTTATAAAGTCAACAAACACCAGAGTAAGCAATCTGAAGTAAACACTAAGTAAACTGGGTACAACTGTAAGTGCGGAAAAGTAAATGGGCCAGAATACAAACCCAACTGAAGTAAAGTAAAACTAAAAGAAAGTACAACAACAGAAAGTAAAGCAGCGACGTCGAGCCATCCACTGGAAGTCCCACCTGAAGGGTGGGTACAGATAGACTTCTTAGCTCCTCGGGTCCAGCCGTCTGCTCCGTGTACGTCCTGCCCAATGGTCCACCTCCAGGTACCGACTTGCTCCACAAGCCTCAACCACGATCAGTGCTGTCCGTCGTCTGCATCCAACACAACGTAGTGCAGGCATAGCTCGTACAGGGTGAGTATACGATACTCATAAGGGACCCCGAGACCCTCAAGGTCTCACTAAATCCAACAAGGATAAACCACAAAGGAAAGATAAAATCACGAAGTAACATCCAACACTACTTAGGTATATTCCCATACATATACCTAAGTCATCAATTCCAGTTCGGATCCAACATCCGAGCCCAAGTTCGATCACGTACACACATGATAGTACAAACCAATCCACATAGAAAAAGCACAACCCAATCCACACAGGAAAGAAAGTCAATCATATCGAAGATAAGGATTGAAAGTCAAGACTCATCTCAAACCAGGATTTATTCAATATGTCGAAAACACAACTGCTAGAGAACTCCTCCTCTGTCGAGTATAGTGGGTCTGCCGTTAAAACCAAGTGCTATCCACTAACCTTGGACTGCTGAAGTACTCCCCCTGTTGAGTACTGTGGTCCTGTTGCTACAACCAAGCACTTCCCACCATGGGTCTACCGCTACAACCAAGCGCTCCCCCTCATAGCCTACAAAGGTACTCCTTCTATTGAGTACCGCGGGTCTGCCGCTACAACCAAGCGCTCCTCCACCGTGGGTTTGCCGCTACAACCAAGCACTCCCCACTGGGATATCCGAAACACTCCGAGTCGATCGATCAGTAGTCATCAAGTCTCAACCATCTCTAAGGTTTCATAAGGAATGAAAGTACAATAGTCGTCACTGCCAAACCCACAGAGGATTCCCGTACGATTGTCGTCGTCGTCGAACCCACAGAGGATTTCAGTACGAAATTCTACACCGTTGAACCCATAACTGTTCGGAAACTCCTCCTCTATCGAGTATAGTAGTCTTGCCGCTACAACCAAGCGCTTCCCACTAAACATGGACTGCTGTAGTACTCCACCTGTCGAGTACTGTGGACCTGCTGCTACAACCAAGCTCTTCCCACCAAGGGTCTGTCGCTACAACCAAGTGCTCCCACTCATAGCCTATAGAGGTACTCCTTCTGTTGAGTAATGCGGGTCTGCCACTACAACCAAGTTCTCCTTCGCCGTGGGTCTGTCGCTACAACCAAGCACTCCCCACTGGGCTATTGAAACCTCCAAGTCGATCAATCAGCAGTCGTCAAGTCTCAGCCAGCTCTAGGGTTTCCGCACACAGCACGATCGTTTTCGGGAGGGTCCACTCCACGAGCCAAGGGGGTCAATACATAAAATGACACGTAGACCAGTGTTGATGTATCACAAAGTTCCTTCACGTCAATAGGAACACAACGCGACAGACGACGCGTCAATCAGACGCCCGGTCTAAGAGTTATTGGCCTTTTCGTTCTAGGGGTCCGGTTGGTTTTTAAGTCAAAACCAACCTGACCGTACTCCAACTATGTCCAAACATCGAGCGGAGTAATCCAAAAGGTCCGTCTCACTAAGAGGAATCCAACAAAGTCGACGACACATCAATCGGACGTCCGGAGCTCAAGTTATAAGCGTTACTGCTCCGAGGGCCCGGTTGGTTTCGTGTTCGAACCAACCCAGCCATACCCAAAGTTCTCAGAAACCTTTAGTGTAATATACCGAAACGACCATCTCGATACAAGTATCTCAAAGCAACTGACGGTGTGTCGATCAGAGGTCCGTAGCCCAAGTTATGGGTTTTTGAACGGAACTGTCCGAAAATAGGGGGGTCTGGGCCCGGTCCGACCCGGCCCAGTACCCCCTGGGTCAGCCCAAACCAGGTCAACCCGACCCAGATCCAGGTCCGTACCAAATTGGGCGCGGTCCGGCCTGACCGACGCGGACCGGCCGCGGCTCGGCCAGCGGGGCCGAGCGGGTGCCGCGGAGCGGGGGGGCTTGGCCCTCACCGCTAATTGACGCCGGCGGTATATAGAGCCGCCGCCGCGCCATCCCATATCCCACGGCCGCACGGGATCTTCGACCTCACCGCCGCGGCGGATCCTTCTCGGTGGCACGCTAGGCGCCGCTGCCTCCAGGCAGCCGGTCGTCGCCAGCCGCCGCCTCCAGATGCCAGCGCCGCCGTGTCGGCGAGGCGCACCGACAGTACCTTCCGCGGACCACCGGATGCGCTCCGGTGGTCCGATTAGCCCATTTTCTTCGTCAACGGTCCTACCAAGACCCGATATTCACTACGAAGGGTTTCAAATGCCTTTGCGGCCGGCTTCGTCATCTCCCGTCGATCCGCACACTAATAAACAAACTACGGAGGGTTGTCGGGCCGTGTTTGTTCGGCACGCACCCTCCTCGTTAGGTGTTTTTCAAATGGAAATCATTAAAAGACATGATTTAGATGATTTTATAATTTATTCAAGGTAAATTATTCAAACACCCTGAAATTAAAATACGCATGCACGAGGGGATAATTCACATATACACTTTATACGAAAACCCCCTACCTGGAAGAAGTCGTCGAACAAGGATTTTCATGGAGAAATGGCGTCACAGAAGAGACTCCGTACGTCATCGGTGCATTCCCGGTGAAAGATGTTGCGTCTCGCTTTCTTCGACGCGGGAAGAAGGTGCAAAGATGGTACAAAATTCTTCGTCGAAGCTTCGGCGTTCTTTGCGAGGAAGACAAAGTTCTTCAAGACCGCAAGAGTTATCTCCTTGATTCCACACAATGAATCCACCACAATAAAATAAGACATTGTCTTATTTTATTTACACACACACAATCCATATTTAATTTGAAAACTTAAATTGAATTCACAAATTAATTCACGCGCGTTGACCCATTAATGAGGCATTTAAATGGCATGTAATTAAAAGGGAGGAGTTTCAAATTAATTGCTAGAGGGGGGGGGGGGGGGGTCAAAAAGGGGGTGTTGAGGAAATTAAAGGAGGTGGGGGCTCGTGTGGGCCCCACCCCAAATTCCTAGAATCCTAATCTTCCACACACTGTATAGACCCGAAGCTTGACGTACATGGACATTACATTACTTTTGCGGAATACTTAGTACATAACAAAAAAATACACACACAAGGATCGTAATAGTTTAGTGTCTTTGGAAACTCGGAACGTAATCTTCTAATCGTGGTGAAAGATCTCCAATATCCCCCATAAAGATCTTCCTTTTTTTTTACCTAAAACCTTTCTTTATATCCTGGGGAAAAGAAAACATAAAAGGGTGATCTCAAATGCTCAGTAAGGGTAAACAAAAGAAATATCAATCACATCATATTCATAAGAACATAACATTTTGGAAATCATAACCTGAAAAAGAGAGAAAATTTCATAACATGGGATAAATCATGGTAGTGAAATGTAATCAAAATAATCATAACTTAAAACATGAAACTTTGTGACATTCACACATAATAATAGAGAATCTTTTCTTGTTAGTCAAGACTCATTGCCAAGACTATCTTAGTGGACAAATTCCCTTTCTGAATCGAGTAACCCTCGTTTCAGTCCTGTTTCACTGAACCGGTATAACCTACCGTTCCAGCCATGCCTATCTCATGAGATATAAAATCTTTACCCAATGCATTGGAGGGAGATATAGGTCCCACCCATCTCATAATGATACCATTCTTATGTGTTCCACAAAATCATAAATCATACATCATTGCATAACCCATGTAATAAAAATGGGAATCTTTAAACATCGTGACATCATAAAACAATTCATATAAGATAAAAGATTTCATAAAAATATTTCCATTACAACATAATCAAATCCATGTAATAATAGGGATAGAAACAGAACCCTTTATTATCTTAGATGGAAAATAATTTTGATAAAACACTTGAACTTCATTCTCGAGGAAAATATCCTTTCTACTTCAAAAACACTTTTCTTTTCTTAACATGTCATAAAATTTTAAAATAAAAGAAGTTGATTAAAAATAAACATGAAAAATTTAAAATTAAGCTTCTTGGAAATAATGTTTAAAAAATCCATTCATTCCATATAAGTTAAAAAAAACATTCTTCGCACTTTTGTCGGAAAAGTCAAAAAGTACCTCGTACAAAAAAAACGACAAAAGATTCCTTTCATTCATATTACTAAAAACTCACCGAAGGGTAAAAATGGATTTAAACAATTGTAGGTGTATGGAAATAATATTACATATTTATGAAACATGGATGTGGATAATAAAATACACCCCATTAAATACTTACGAATAAACAATCTCGGATTAAAATGAGATTGTGATATTTCCCTTACCTTAGGTCTGACTCGATTTGTGAGTGTCCGAACCTCCTGTATATGATTTAAATCATGTTATTGACTTATTCCAGAATCACATTCATTGTTATTATATCATATATGGTCCACTTATGACTTTATATTACCCGTTCTTTTGTAAATTCATGTTAAAGTAGCGTTTTTGGTAAAATCGTCTCATTTGTCGTTCATGTTTTTAACTTGTAATTATTCATATGATTACTTAGATCATGATTAATTAATTACATAATATAAAACATGATTTATATATATATATTCATAATACAAATATATAATAAATCAGTAAATGGAAAGAAATACACCGTTTCATGGAGACGGTAGTCCGTACGTACGCATGAACGCTGTTTTCGTTTCCTTATTGAATTGAATGGAATTAAGTAGATGACATACATATAAATATAAATAATTCCAGTATCATTATTAGGTCATATATTTCATTAGTACTTATTATATATACTTTATAATCATTCATGAATGGTTAATCATTGAGAATGAATCTCATCGCGTCGTGGAGACGGTATTCCGTACGTACGCACGAGTGATGATATCGTTCCCATGGTCGTGGAATTGTGTTGAAGTGTATGTATACTATTTAAGTATCAATATCACTTCATAATAATCATATATAGTTACTCATTACACCTTTATACCCATCCAATTAAGGTGGTGGCGGAAAATAGATTACACCACGGCGTGGAGACGGTATTCCGTACGTACGCACGCGCGGTGATTTCCTTTTTCCGTAGGATGGATAGAAGGTTAATTAGAGTTGTTTCATATTTATAATAACATATCAGTATATAAGAAATACTGATGATATTACTTTATCATGAAACAACTAAAGAAGAAGAAGTTGAAGAAGAAAGAAATTGAAAAGGATCGGTAATGGGTATTACCTCTTCTTTGAAGTGCTTCTTTGAGACCTCCTTTTAGGGCACTAAAATTGGTCTTTTAAGAAGACCAGGACCTCTAGGATGATACTAGGGAAGTTAAGAAGTGATTTTGGCAGGGGTTGGCCGAGCTTGAAGGCTCAAAGTTGTGTGAGGAAGAGAGGGAGGAGGTGCCCTTTTATAAGGGAGGAGAGGGGCACCTTAGGAATATCTCAAAATATTATTTTATATTAAAGTCAAAATCGGTTTATAATGGTTAGAAAGGGTCTTATTTCGAAGCTAAAGTGGGGATGGGTCAAAATCATATCAACCAATAGGATTTAGACAAGTTTAGGTTATTATTTTAACCTTATCAATTAGATTTAACTTTAAGTTAAATAATTTAACTTTTACCGTGTCTTTTTGTTTTCTTACACTATATGGTTAATACACTTACTATAACATGCCAAACGAACCCCAAATTGTTTATTATTAATATATATCCTTATATAAGTCATTTTGACGAACCTTAGATTTTTAGGAATAAAATAACAATTAATAATATAATATTTTATTTAAAAACTATTTTGTGTCAATTTTGACACTATTTGATATATGATTTTTGTGAAAGTCAAAACAGAATTATATGTTCGAACCAAGTTTATTAAATCAACACTAATATATCATAGTAACCTAGAAAATTAGTGGAATTCATAAAAAGTCTTAAATTACATTTATTTTGGTATTTATAATATCAATTATGTCAATATTTCATTAATAAGATAATTACTGCATCATCTTTGTGTCATAAATAAATTAAATTATTTGATGTCTAAAAATTACAAATAAAATACCATCATGTAGGAAATCTTTTTAGATTTCTAATGAATATTTACAATCGAATTTATCTTATGTAAAACCCTATATTAAAAATGTTTTAGTAAATATACTTTGATTTTAACTCTTTTAACTCTTCTTTGAATTAAATAATAATAAATGTCCTAATCTAATCCAAGTGGGCCTAAATGACAATATTTTACACTTAAGGTTTTTTGTCGAGATACACTTGTCCAATAGAATTAGGACATGTGTTAGGGTAATATCAATATCATTCTTACCCTTAATTACCCTATTTACTTTTAACCGTGGTAAATAAAAGTAAAAAGTTACTATTCACCAAAAATTATTTTCATCTCATTGAACCACATTTTACTTACTGACATCAACCGTGTCTCTCGGATTTTTGAAATTCCATTCACAGAAGTGGTAAAATTAAGTTTTATGAAAAATTCAGTTTTTTAACTACCACTTAGTAGTTTCACTATTCATCAAAAATTGATGTTTTTCAGAAAAATGCCAAAATTTCATCCTAAGCTATATTTCATATTCTGAATTCAAAAATGAAGTCTATTTTACCAAATTCATAACATAGAAGTTGCATTAATTAATTTTATAATTAAATCCCGCTGTTAAAACAAATAGCGTGTTTTTAAGAAACAATATCTATCAAAAGATTGACACTTGATTATGTCTGGTTTAAATGTGAAATTACATTCAATGACCAACATTGTATTAAATTGTAAAAATATATTCTAAATATACTTTAAAACCACTCAAATTAATAATTTATCACTATTAATTATTTCGATTAAAAAAGTTGTTTTTAATTATAATTTAGTAATTTTCACTATTCATCAGAATATGAAAGTTATCCGAAAAGTACCAAAATTTCACCTTAGGCTAAATTCGATACTCCGAATCCAAAAATGAAGTCCATTTTGAGATCTAAAATTTCTAAAATTTAAAAAATGGTTATTACTATTCATAACGGCTAGTTTTAATAATATTTTAATAGCATATCGTTGTTTCGTGAAACTCAGTATTGCGTACTACACACGCTATCGAGGAAGGTTGCGATTGCGTGTAATGCAAGGCAAGTCAAAGATGCGTGTTGTGCAAGCTCCTTTTGGTGTAGCGTACAACACAAGACATTAACAAAATTAAAAAGAATATTTTTCATAAAATCTCGGGCTGTTACATTCTACCCCCCTTAAAATGAATTTCGCCCTCAAAATTCTTCGGGGTTATAAATGGTTTACTATTCGAAAGTTTATTTAATAGAAACCCACATCATAAAAAGGAATATCAAAACCAATCTTTAAAAACAAAAGTATGAAACGTAACGGTTACCCAAATAAACTAATCACTGGGTTTCCACATAGGTGAAAATATGGATATGGAAGAGAAATCTAACCATCATGTTCTGATGGAGAGTGGTAGAGAACATGGCTATGGAAAAGCCAGTAATCACAAAGCCATAAATTTGTGACGATCTAAGGTACCATCTGATTCATCAGATATAAGATCACTAGGACAACATTTTTGGTTTTCAAGATCGTTTCCCTAAAGTTAAAGAATTTGAATTAGAATAAATACTTACTTTATGTTGGTACAACCTCACTGTTGTTCGTGCCTTTAACAATTTCCACTTTATCTCTAAAATAAATGAAGTTGAATTTGTTATTCGTGAAGTGTTATCAGATCATGTGATAGAATGACAGGTCATTCCATCTGTCTCAAAAGGTTAGCAAAATTTATATACATAAGTCGATCTATAGTGGGATTAATCATATATGGTTCCTAAAATGGGATTATACTTCATATATCATACTGCTTAATATAATAAAACTAGTTTCTACTAAACAGGGACTTCCTGTAGGCCAGTGGTAGGCGATAAAGGCCAGTCACACTTCGGTTGTGGGTTCGATTCCCACAGCCTTGTCCGACGCGATGGGCTGTCGCCCGTTCTGCAGGTTTTCCTTTTTCTAAAACTATATTACTATAACATCCCATCAATAATATCGAAAAAAAACTTCTATCCTTAAACAATACTAACTTATGTCCAACATAATCCATTCCAATCTTTAGGCTTATCCATAATACTGCAGTCCATTCTCATAACATAGTGAAAACAATTACCAGAGATTTAATACCATCGTTGATCCCCATATATCATAAGATATGTTTTTTTGGTCACATTCCAAACATTCAAAGGCCTTAATCATGTATTCTCTTGAATACCCATCGAACCTTAGTGTAAACATGAATGCAGTTAAAATTTCACACTTTCCACATACCAAAATCCTCAGAATTCTATATACTCAAACCATGATATCACTTAGTCCTTATATCAATCATGAGCTCATGAATACTGTCAAATATTTAATTTTCTCATTTTCCCTTCATTATGCGCATATAATTCTTTTTCCAAAAATATCTCAATCACTTTCCATGGTTACTGGTACCATAAAATTATTGAAAACCACAATAGACCAATACATAAATATTCCAATACTTTATGATACAACATTATTTTGGAATCCCATTACATACACACTTAATTATTCCACCACATCGTTATCATATTCAACATCGCCAATAGTGATCGCATGTGACTTCCCTTTGTCCTTTGCCTTAAGTGGTTGATCATCACTAACCCTTGGATTAGGGCATTTATTGGCATAATGTCCCATTTCCTTGCACTTGAAGCATTGAAGTGTTGGTGGTGCGTTCTATGCTGTGTTTGCTTTGTTCACATCATTAGAAACCCTTTTTCCATTACTTCGACACTCAGCTACTCGATGACCTTCTTTTCCACACTTAAAACATTTTCTAGTCCCTTTAAGACAATCTCCACCATGCTTCTTTCCACACTTTGAGCATAAGGAAACATTCATTTTCTTTTCACCATTATTCTGAGATTTATCCTTGAACTCCATCTTTCGTTTCTTTTCAAAACCATAAGATGGATATGTAACACCAACTTCCATTTCTACCTTGATAGCACAACGCACAATTTCTTCATAGCTACTGAAGTCTCTTATAGCTAATTCCCTTCGAAGACTTGGTTTTAAGCCACTGAAAAATCGATCAACTTTACTTTCAGGTTGGATGATAATGCCAGATGCATACCTTGCAAGTCTTGTAAAATTCGCTTCGTATATACCAACAGATTCATCATCCTTTTTCTTTAGTTCAAGAAACTCCTTCTCCATCTTTCTTCGAAGAATATGAGGGAAGTACTTACTGAAAAACAAGTTCTTGAACTCGTCCCATTCCATGGACTCAATTTCATCTCTTTGCCTCGTATTCTTGATAAGATTCCACCATTGATCAGCTTCACCTTCCAAACGATATACTGCTAAGATGACTTTATCATGCTCAGAACATTGAAGAACTGAAAATATCTTTTCAGTGGTACTGATCCATTGTTCAGCAACAAGTGGATCAGAAGACCCACTGAAAGAAGGTGGACGTTTCCTCATGAAGGACTCAATAGAATATTGTTCCCTTCTCTGCTCATTTGGAAGTCCAGAATGATTCATAGCTTGTGTAAGTATAGCAATAAGATTTTGCACTCCATCTCCCATAACATTTGTTTGTTCAGGAGGGCAATCATTGCATTGTCCATTGCATTGATCAACACGGTTCCTTCGGGTTCCAGCCATCGTCTAAAACCCAAAAAGAATAGTGTGAGAGGCAAAAATCATGCTAGGGAAAACAACATAATAAAGGGGGAGTACCTTCAATATCTAACATCTTAGGTTTAATTCTATGATCGTTAGCGTAATTCTAGTACTATAACCTATACGTATACTTAACCTTAGGGACATCCCTAGACATACCTTAGAAATATCTCTAGGGATCTCACTAAAGTTCTCGCATCCTAGTTTCCAAAGGCTGACTAAACCTTTCCTCTGATACCAACTGTAGAGACCCAAAGCTTGACGTACATGGACATTACATTACTTTTGCGGAATACTTAGTACATAACAAAAAAATACACACACAAGGATCGTAATAGTTTAGTGTCTTTGGAAACTCGGAACGTAATCTTCTAATCGTGGTGAAAGATCTCCAATATCCCCCATAAAGATCTTCCTTTTTTTACCTAAAACCTTTCTTTATATCCTGGGGAAAAGAAAACATAAAAGGGTGAGCTCAAATGCTTAGTAAGGGTAAACAAAAGAAATATCAATCACATCATATTCATAAGAACATAACATTTTGGAAATCATAACCTGCAAAAGAGAGAAAATTTCATAACATGGGATAAATCATGGCAGTGAAATGTAATCACAATAATCATAACTTAAAACATGAAACTTTGTGGCATTCACACATAATCATAGAGAATCATTTCTTGTTAGTCAAGACTCATTGCCAAGACTATCTTAGTGGACAAAGTCCCTTTCTGAATCGAGTAACCCTCGTTTCAGTCCTGTTTCACTGAACCGGTATAACCTACTGTTCCAGCCATGCCTATCTCATGAGATATAAAATATTTACCCAATGCATTGGAGGGACATATAGGTCCCACCCATCTCATAATGATACCATTCTTATGTGTGCCACAAAATCATAAATCATACATCATTGCATAACCCATGTAATAAAAATGGGAATCTTTAAACATCGTGACATCATAAAACAATTCATATAAGATAAAAGATTTCATAAAAATATTTCCATTACAACATAATAAAATCCATGTAATAATAGGGATAGAAACAGAACCCTTTATTATCTTAGATGGAAAATAATTTTGATAAAACACTTGAACTTCATTCTCGAGGAAAATATCCTTTCTACTTCAAAAACACTTTTCCTTTCTTAACATGTCATAAAATTTTAAACTAAAAGAAGCTGATTAAAAATAAACTTGAAAAATTTAAAATGAAGCTTCTTGTAAATAATGTTTTAAAAATCCATTCATTCCGTATAAGTTAAAAAAAACATTCTTCGCACTTTTGTCGGAAAAGTCAAAAAGTACCTCGTACAAAAAAAACGACAAAAGATTCCTTTCATTCATATTACTAAAAAGTCACCGAAGGGTAAAAATGGATTTAAACAATTGTAGGTGTATGGAAATAATATTACATATTGATGAAACATGGATGTGGATAATAAAATACACCCCAGTAAATACTTACGAATAAACAATCTCGGATTAAAATGAGATTGTGATATTTCCCTTACCTTAGGTCCGACTTGCTTTGTGAGTGTACGAACCTCCTGTATATGATTTAAATCATGTTATTTACTTATTCT
This sequence comes from Viscum album, assembly GCA_963277665.1. Lineage (NCBI taxonomy): Eukaryota > Viridiplantae > Streptophyta > Magnoliopsida > Santalales > Viscaceae > Viscum > Viscum album. The sequence goes on from OY728120.1 coordinate 1,390,206,652, forward strand.
AGAATCATATTCATTATTATTATATCATATATGGTCCACTTATGACTTTATATTAACCGTTCTTTTGTAAATTCATGTTAAAGTAGTGTTTTTGGTAAAATCGTCTCATTTGTCGTTCATGTTTTTAACTTGTAATTATTCATATGATTACTTAGATCATTATTACTTAATTCCAGAATATAAAACATGATTTATATATATATATTCATAATACACATATATAATAAATCAGTAAATGGAAATAAATACACCGTTTCATGGAGACGGTAGTCCGTACGTACACATGAACGCTGTTTTCGTTTCCTTATTGAATTGAATGGAATTAAGTAGATGACATACATATAAATATAAATAATTCCAGTATCATTATTAGGTCATATATTTCATTAGTACTTATTATATATACTTTATAATCATTCATGAATGGTTAATCATTGAGAATGAATCTCATCGCGTCGTGGAGACGGTATTCCGTACGTACGCACGAGCGATGATATCGTTCCCATGGTCGTGGAATTGTGTTGAAGTGTATGTATACTATTTCAGTATCAATATCACTTCATAATAATAATATATAGTTACTCATTACACCTTTATACCCATCCAATTAAGGTGGTGGTGGAAAATAGATTACACCACGGCGTGGAGACGGTATTCCGTACGTACGCACGCGCGGTGATTTCCTTTTTCCGTAGGATGGATAGAAGGTTAATTAGAGTTGTTTCATATTTATAATAACATATAAGTATATAAGAAATACTGATGTTATTACTTTATCATGAAACAACTAAATAAGAAGAAGTTGAAGAAGAAAGAAATTGAAAAGGATCGGTAATGGGTATTACCTCTTCTTTGAAGTGCTTCTTTGAGACCTCCTTTTAGGGCACTAAAATTGGTCTTTTAAGAAGACCAGGACCTCTAGGATGATACTAGGGAAGTGGAGAAGTGATTTTGGCAGGGGTTGGCCGAGCTTGAAGGCTCAAAGTTGTGTGAGGAAGAGAGGGAGGAGGTTCCCTTTTATAAGGGAGGAGAGGGGCACCTTAGGAATATCTCAAAATATTATTTTATATTAAAGTCAAAATCGGTTTATAATGGTTCCAAAGGGTCTTATTTCGAAGCTAAAGTGGGGATGAGTCGAAATACTATCAAACAATAATATTTAGACAAGTTTAGGTTATTATTTTAACCTTATCAATTAGATTTAACTTTAAGTTAAATAATTTAACTTTTACCGTGTCTTTTTGTTTTCTTACACTATATGGTTAATACACTTACTATAACATGCCAAACGAACCCCAAATTGTTTATTATTAATATATATCCTTATATAAGTCATTTGGACGAACCTTAGATTTTTAGGAATAAAATAACAATTAATAATATAATATTTGATTTAAAAACTATTTTGTGTCAATTTTGACACTATTTGATATATGATTTTTGTGAAAGTCATAACAAAATTATATGTTCGAACCAAGTTTATTAAATCAACACTAATATATCATAGTAATCTAGAAAATTAGTGGAATTCATAAAAAGTCTTAAATTACATTTATTTTGGTATTTATAATATCAATTATGTCAATATTTCATTAATAAGATAATTACTGCATCATCTTTGTGTCATAAATAAATTAAATTATTTGATGTCTAAAAATTACAAATAAAATACCATCATGTAGGAAATCTTTTTATCTTTCTAATTAATATTTACAATCGAATTTATCTTATGTAAAACCCTATATTAAATTTTTTTTAGTAAATATACTTTGATTTTAACTCTTTTAACTCTTCTTTGAATTAAATAATAATAAATGTCCTAATCTAATCCAAGTGGGCCTAAATGATAATATTTTACACTTAAGGTTTTTGTTCGAGATACACTTGTCCAATAGAATTAGGACATGTGTTAGGGTAATATCAATATCATTCTTACCCTTAATTACCCTATTTACTTTTAACCGTGGTAAATAAAAGTAAAAAGTTACTATTCACCAAAAATTATTTTCATCTCATTGAACCACATTTTACTTACTGACATCAACCGTGTCTCTCGGATTTTTGAAATTCCATTCACAGAAGCGGTAAAATTAAGTTTTATGAAAAATTCAGTTTTTTAACTACCACTTAGTAGTTTCACTATTCATCAAAAATTGATGTTTTTCAGAAAAATGCCAAAATTTCATCCTAAGCTATATTTCATATTCCGAATTCAAAAATGAAGTCTATTTTACCAAATTCATAACATATAAGTTGCATTAATTAATTTTATAATTAAATCCCGCTGTTAAAACAAATAGCGTGTTTTTAAGAAACAATATCTATCAAAAGATTGACACTTGATTATGTCTGGTTTAAATGTGAAATTACATTCAATGACCAACATTGTATTAAATTGTAAAAATATATTCTAAATATACTTTAAAACCACTCAAATTAATAATTTATCACTATTAATTATTTCGATTAAAAAAGTTGTTTTTAATTATAATTTAGTAATTTTCACTATTCATCAGAATATGAAAGTTATCCGAAAAGTACCAAAATTTCACCTTAGGCTAAATTCGATACTCCGAATCCAAAAATGAAGTCCATTTTGAGAGCTAAAATTTCTAAAATTTAAAAAATGGTTATTACTATTCATAACGGCTAGTTTTAATAATATTTCAATAACATATCGTTGTTTCATGAAACTCAGTATTGCGTACTACACACGCTATCGAGGAAGGTTGCGATTGCGTGTAATGCAAGGCAAGTCAAAGATGCGTGTTGTGCAAGCTCCTTTTGGTGTAGTGTACAACACAAGACATTAATAAAATTAAAAAGAATATTTTTCATAAAATCTCGGGCTGTTACACACACTTAACCCACTGGTAAAGAAATAAAAATAAATTGTGAAACAATTTTATTTTTATTCGTCACATAATTTTAACATCTCCTCCCGAGAAAACGCAACTCCAGGAAGGGTCTTCCTAAGGAATTACCGGCACTGCGATTCCATCGGTGCCCTCAGATTTCGATTCCGAGCTTCGGTTCAAAATTTAGGAAAACCCGCTCGTTCGTTCACTGAACGTACCTGAGCTAAACTTCAGAAAATGATTCCGGGCACACCGGGCCTCGTAATCAGGTGCTGTCAGAAAATGCGCACTCGTAAAATTCCAAAGAAAATTGAAAAAAAAATTCCCTTGAACTTTACGGGTATTTACATTACTCCCACCTCAGGGCTTTACGTCCCCGTAAAGCTATAACACAAAATAGGGAAACAAAAGTGGTACTGAGCATGCATCTGAGCCTCCCACTCTCCGGTGTTCCCCTGGAGGTCCCTGTGTTTCCACCTGATGTGCACTAGAGGAATCGACCACCCATGTAGGACCTGCTCTTGTCGATCCTCAATCTGCACCGGGACCTCCGAAAAAGTCTCCCTGTCATCGATGTCCTGCTCCCCGTGGTCGATGATATGCGTCAGGTCGTGCACATATCTCCTCAGCTGAGATACGTGAAAGACTTCGTGCACCCGGTGCAACTGAGGTGGAAGGGCCAGGCGATAAGCCCCATCACCTATCCTGTTGAGGACCTAGAAGGGTCCGATGAAGCGCAGAGATAACTTTCCACCTCAGCCAAATCTCCGTAATCCATGTCGAGGTAAGACCCGTAGGAAAACGTGGTCGCCATCCTCGAACTCTAGTGGTCTCCGCCTCCTGTCAGCACAAGAATTTTGTCGGCTCTGAGCTATCCTCATCCGCTCTTGGATGACCTGGACCTTGTATGGTCCTACAAGAGCTGCTAAGATTTCATCCTTTCCGATAAGATAAATCCGGTCTCATCCCCAGGATGAACCACGTTCTTCACCTAATATAGTCAATTCCGACATGGATGATACTAATCCATACCAAGGATGACGTCATAAGGCCTCGACACTACTACCAAGAGATCCAACCGTTAGTCTCGCCTCCAAGGGTTGAGTCACACTGTCGGCATCAGTGTGTGGTCACTGGGTCTCCTCCAGTAGGTATCTCAGAAGTGAGGGTCAAGTCAACGATTTTTAAACCGAAACCTCTTAGTAACAACATAAAGAGAGGACATGATAGTAAATGCCACAAAGAAAGGTGTATTTTATTACTGCATCTCAAAGTACAAAGACACATATAACCACAACATCAACAAAAAGAAGGCTAGAATCACCAACAACAAGGCCTCCATGCCTGGAACTAGTTTCGCTCCTTTCCGCCAACTTCCGGAGCTCCATAGTCAAAAACCTCAGCTACCTGAAGCTGAGCTCTCCCATGTCCACCTGTTCCCTATGGTCGGGGTGGACCTCCTGGTGGTGGTGGTGGCAACACCTCGAAGCATCGTCCACCTCCAGCTGCACGACCAGCTCCCCTGCCTCGGTCTCCTGCTCCTTGCGATCCGCCCCGATCGAACCTATGCCTCTTCCTGGGAGGTCCTTCGTTTATCTACTGGTCATCTGTATGGCAGGTCGGACAGTCACGTGCCATGTGACCAACCCCACCGCAGGAGTAACACTGTCCGCTCCTGGTAAGTCGTTCTCCACCCCGGGTGCCTCACACACACGATCCTGTGTCATGCGGTCGATCACCTGTAGGTCTGGTCCTCTTGGACCTCTATGTCATTTGTCTACTGCCCGCTGTAGAAGACTCTGCCACATGTCGGCTAGTGGTGGGTCCTGCTTCTGGAGACTGCTCAGCAAGGAAACTCTCCACTAAGAGGGCTCGCTCCAGCACCCATGTCTGCGTCGGGATGCTGTGAGAAACAACTGAAGCTCTAATCTATCACCTGATCCCCTTCTCGAAGGTTCGGGCCCTGAAGAACGGGTCCCATACCATATCTATAGAGTAACGCAAGAGATCGGTGAAGCTCGTTGAATACTACGCCACTGTCATGCTGCCCTTCCGCAGTTGTAGTAGCTCCTGTATTCGCACCGCTCGAAGGTTGGCTGGTACAAACTCTGCCCGGAAAAGGATCTCGAAGTCTGCCCATAGAAGGGATGCCTCGTCGTGCACCTGGAGCATCAAGCTCCACCATCTTCATGCCGCCGCGTGCAGGAGGCTCGCTGTAAGGATCACCATGAGGTCAACTGGTGTCCCCACTAACATGAAAACTCAAACTACAGCCTCCAACCAATCCTCGGATGCCTGAGGGTCCGTCTCCCCGTGGAACCTGGGAGGTCTCTGATGCTGAAAAACATGCAGTGCACTAGGGCGACGTGCACTCTCAGTGGCTGGGCTGGCGGCATCGGCGGTTCGGCAGGTAGAGGTACCACCGGTGCCTCTGTTGAAAAAGGGCCCTACACCAAGGCCTCATCGCTCAGTGGGATGTCGTCTCGCACAAAGCTCCGAACCCTAGTTGGCTGCCATCGTGGGGCCATCCTGAAAGAAACAGGTGCGCCACGGTCAAAACAGTATACCTGGTGAGCTGACACAAAGTAATCAGAAAGAAAACTTTTGAAACACACAAGCAATCAATGTTTTCATGCATTGAGTCGGAAATCAGAAGTCAGGGTCCTAGTGTACAGATACGTCGGCCGCCGCACCAACACTGGACTCCCAAGACTGATAACCACACTCAATACCCTTAACACTATTACTTCACATAGAAGAAAGATCAGAGTCCTGAGTTCTGCGGTAGAACCGAACTCCTCTAATACCAATTTGTCATGACCCGTCCTCAGACCTATGCCGTGACTACCCCAAGCCCGCCTTCCATAGGCCAGGGGCTTGTGACTAGCACCAAGGCATAAATCCCGATAAAAAGGGAAGGCATTGCATTTATAAAGTAAACAAACACCATAGTAAGTAAGCTAAAGTAAACACTAAGTAAACTGGGTACAACTGTAAGTGCGGAAAAGTAAATGGGCCAGAATACAAACCCAACTAAAGTAAAGTACAACTGAAAGAATGTATAGCAACAGAAAGTAAAGCAGCAACGTCAAGCCGTCCACTGGAATTCCCACCTGAAGGGTGGGTATATATAGACTTCTCAGCTCCTCGGGTCCAGCCGTCTGCTCCGTGTACGTCCTGCCCAATGGTCCACCTCCAAGTAACGACTTTCCCTACAAGCCTCAACCACGATCAGTGCTGTCCGCCGTCTGCATCCAACATAACTTAGTGCGGGCATAGCCCGTGTAGGGGTGAGTATACATTACTTAGTAGGGACCCCGATACCCTCAAGGTCTCACTAAATACAACAAGGATAAACCAAAAAGGAAAGATACAATCACGAAGTAACATCCAACACTGCTTAGGTATATGCCCATACATATACCTAAGTCATCAATTCCAGTTCGGCTCCAACATCCGAGCCCAAGTTCGATCATGTCCACACAGGATAGTACAACCCAATCCACACAGAAAAAGCACAACCCAATCCACACAGGAAAGCAAGTCAATCATATCGAAGATAAGGATTGAAAGTCAAGACTCAGCTCAAACCAGGATTTATTCAAGATGTCGAAAACACAACTGCTGGAGAACTCCTCCTCTTTTGAGTACAGTGGGTCTGCCGCTACAACCAAGCGTTATCCACTAACCTTGTACTGCTGAAGTACTCCCCCTGTTGAGTACTGTGGGCCTACTGCTACAACCAAGTGCTTCCCACCTTGGGTCTGCCGCTACATCCAAGCACTCCCCCTCATAGCCTACAGAGGTACTCCTTCTGTTGAGTACCGCAGGTCTACCGCTACAACCAAGCGCTCCTCCGCCGTGGGTCTACCGCTACAACCAAGCACTCCCCACTGGGCTATCTGAAACACTCCGAGTCAATCGATCAGCAGTTGTCAAGTCTCACCCAGCTCTAAGGTTTCATAAGGAATAAAAGTACAGTAGTCGTCACTGCCGAACCCACGGAATATTACCGTACGGTTGTCGTCGTCGTCGAACCCACGGAGGATTCCAGTATGAAAGTCCACATCGTCGAACCCATAGATGTTGGGAAACTCCTCCTCTATCGAGTATAGTGGGCCTGCCGCTACAACCAAGCGCTTCCCACTAAACTTGGACTGCTGTAGTACTCCACCTGTCGAGTACTGTGGGCCTGCTGCTACAACCAAGCACTTCCCACCATGGGTCTGCCGCTACAGCCAAGCGCTCCCCCTCATAGCCTACAAAGGTACTACTTTTGTTGAGTACCACGGGTATGCCGCTACAACCAAGCACTCCTCCTCCGTAGGTCTACCGCTACAACCAAGTGCTCCCCACTGGGCTATCGAAACCTACTAGTCGATCGACCAGCTGTGGTCAAGTCTCAGCCAGCTCTAGGGTTTCCGCACACAGCTTACTCTTTTCTGGGAGGATCCGCTCCACAAGACAAGGGGTTCAATACATAAAATGACATTTAGACCAGATTTTATGTATCTCAAAGTTCCGTCACGTCAATAGGAACACAACGCGATAGACGGCGCGTCAATCGGACACTCGGTCTGAGAGTTATTGGCTTTTTCGTTCCAGGGGCCTGGTTGGTTTTTAAGTCAAAACCAACCTGAACATACTCCAACTGCATCCAAACCTCGAGTGGAGTAATCCAAAAGGTCCGTCTCACTAAGAGGAATACAACAAAGTGGACGTCACGTCAATCGGACGTCTGGAGCTCAAGTTATAAGTGTTACCGCTCCGAGGGCCCGGTTGGTTTCATGTTTGAACCAACCCGACCATACCGAAAGTTCTCCAAAACCTTGAGTGTAATATACTGAAACGACCGTCTCGATCCAAGGATCACATCACAAATGACGGTGCATTGATCGGAGGTCCGTATCCCAAGTTATGGGCTTTTGAACGGAACTGTCCGAAAACAGGGGGGTCTGGGCCCAGTCCGACCCGACCCAGTACCCCCTGGGACGGCCCGAACCGGGTCCACCTGACCCGGGTCTGAGTCCGGCCCCAATTTGGGTGCGGACCGGCCCAGGCGGAGCGACGCAGCCCAGCGGGCACGACCCGACCGACGCGGACCGGCCGCGGCTCGGCCAGTGTGGCCCAGCAGGTGCCGCGGAGCGGGGGGGGGGGGGGGGGGGGGGCTTGGCCCTCACCGCTAATTGATGCCAGCGGCGTATAGCGCCGCTGCCGTGCCCTCCCAGATCCCGAGGTCACGCGGGATCTCCGACCTCGACGCTGTGACACAGCCATAGAGGATCCTTCTTGGCAGCACGCTGGACGCCTCCGCCTCTAGGTGGCCAGCCGCCGCCTCCAGATGCCGGCTCCGCCATGCCGGTGAGGCGCGCCGAAAATACCTTCCGCGGACCACCGGACGCGCTCCGGTTGTCCGATTAGCCCATTGTCTTCGTCAGCGGTCCTCCTGGGACCCAATCTTTACTGCGAAGGGTTTCAAATGCCTTTGCAGCCAGCTTCGTCATCGCCCGTCGATCCGCACACCAATAAACAAACTGCAGAGGGTTGTCGGGCCGTGTTTGTTCGGCACACACCATCCATGTTAGGTGTTTTTCAAATGGAAATAATTAAAAGACACGATTTAGACGATTGTATAATTTATTCAGGGTAAATTATTCAAACACCCTGAAATTAAAATACGCATGAACGAGGGGATAATTCACATATACACTTTATATGAAAACCCCCTACCTGGAAGAAGTCGTCGAACTAGGATCGTCGCGGAGAAATGGCGTCACGAAAGAGGCTTCGTATGTCGTCGGTGAACGCCTGGTGAAAGATGCGGTGTCTCGCTTTCTTCGACACGAGAAGAAGATGAAAATATGGTACGACGTTCTTCGTCGAAGCTTCGGTGTTCTTTGCGAGGAAGACAAAGTTCTTCAAGACCGCGAGAGTTCTCTCCTTGATTCCACACAATGAATCCACCACAATAAAATAAGACATTGTCTTATTTTATTTACACACACACAAGCCATCTTTAATTTGAAAACTCAAATTGAATTCACGAATTAATTCATGCGTGTTGACCCATTAATGAGGCATTTAAATGGCATGTAATTAAAAGGGAGGAGTTGCAAATTAATTTCTAGAGGGGGGGGGGGGGTTCAAAAAGGTGGTGTTGAGGAAATTAAAGGTGGTGGGGGCTCGTGTGGGCCCCACCCTAACTTCCTAGCATCCTCTTCTTCCACGACCCAAAAGCCCTCCGCAGTTTGTTGTTTTTCAAATGGAAATCATTAAAATACATGCTTTAGATGATTGTATAATTTATTCAAGGTAAATTATTCAAACACCCTGAAATTAAAATACGCATGCACGAGGGGATAATTCACACATACACTTTATACGAAAACCCCCTACCTGGAAGAAGTCGTCGAACGAGGATCGTCGTGGAGAAACGACTTCACGGAAGAGGCTTCGTATGTCATCGGTGCAAGCCCGGTGAAAGATGCGGCATCTCACTTTATTCGACGTGGGAAGAAGGTGAAAAGATGGCACAACATTCTTTGTCGAAGCTTCGGTGTTCTTCGCGAGGAAGACGAAGTTCTTCAAGACCGTGAGAGTTCCTTCCTTGATTCCGCACAACGAATCCACCACAATAAAATAAGACGTTGTCTTATTTTATTTACACACACACAAGCCATATTTAATTTGAAAACTCAAATTGAATTCACGAATTAATTCACACGCGTTGACCCATTAATGAGGCGTTTAAATAGCATGTAATTAAAAGGGAGGAGTTTCAAATTAATTGCTAGAGGGGGGGGGGGGGTTCAAAAAGGGGGTGTTGAGGAAATTGAAGGAGGTGGGGGCTCGTGCAGGCCCCACCACAACTTCCTAGCATCCTACTCTTCCACACACTTAACCCAATGGTAAAGAAATAAAAATAAATTGTGAAACAATTTTATTTTTATTCCTCACATAATTTTAACATCTCCTCCCGAGAAAACGCAACTCCAGGAAGGGTCTTCCTAAGAAAATACCGGCACTGTGATTCCATCGGTGCCCTCGTATTTCGATTCCGAGCTCCGGTTCAAAAGTTAGGAAAACCCGCTCGTTCCTTCACTGAACATACCCGAGCTAAACTTCGGAAAATGATTCTGGGCACACCAGGCCTCAGAATCAGGTTCCGTCAGAAACTGCACACTCTTAAAATTCCAAAGAAAATTAAAAAAAAAATTTCCCTTGAAATTTATGGGTATTTACAATATTTAATATAATTTGACTAAATTTTGAAAGAAATAGATGAAAAGTTAGAGAAGAAATATGAGAAAATCAAGGAGCTTGAATCAAAGATCATATCTTGAAAGGAAAGGATAAGAAAGAGATTACCTCTATGGAATCCTCAATAAAATGAGCATGTAAAGATTTAAATATAAAATATAAAAGAAAATAGAAGTTTCTTGGAAAATCTAGAAGAAAATGATATCCAAGAAAAGTATAAATAAAGTCATACTTATATAAAAAAATGGGATATACTATAGATGTTTATTTGAAATCTAAAAGGATCATTGGTAGAAGGAAAACCATACCACCAACATCTCAACCAAAAGTAGACTCCATGAGGCATGATTTTTATAGAATATTCTTTATTTTCTCTATACATAGACATATGACAAGGAATTTATATATGAATAGATCTAAATAATTCATAAGTAAATCCTCTATTCCTATAAAATATAAACATAGGATTTAAATAAAAATGAATTCTATTGATTTGGAAAATAGATTCACTATTTTGAAGGAAAATCATATAACTCAATGAAATATTAACTAATAACCTATGATTATGCACTCATAATAGCTCTATTGTAAATAAATGAAGTATATTTGGAATATGAATAAAAAGGAGGAAGTTTCGATAGCTATGATAGAGAGTATAATTCATTTGAAGAAGTACTTACCCCATATGGAAAAGGAAAAAGTGGATTTAATAGACTTTAAAGAAGAAAATAATGGAGCATGCTTAAGTGGTATAATTCATACCACTATAGATTATGAGAAAATAACCAGTAGATATTTTCTTACATGGAGAAAGAAGTGGGACAATAAATACATAGATGATGCATCAATAGAATAATCTTGCACTAATAGGATTATTCTCACTACAATGGATATATCCAATCTAAATAATATGATGGATTATAAATAAATCATCTAAAAAAAAGTTTGTAGATGAGGTGATATGTAAATGCAAACCACTATAAAGGATTGAGGGGAAAACCAGACACAAAGGGTTGGTTTATAAAGACCAACCAAACTCCTTTATTTTATGATTTTGGAGGTAAAACTCTCCCCATACATTTAAATGTTTTTCATATCTATTTCAATTAGTGCAATATTAAGGGGGAGAAATGATCCATGGGGTATGTATATACTAATAAATCCTATGTTATTAAGTTGAAGGAAAATCTTATTAAAGTTGTAAAATGCACATAACAAGTGAAGTGCTAAGTATTTAAAGTATCATTTGATATCAGGATTGATCAAAGGTGTCAAGGATGATCCTGACTCAATAAGAAGTGTTAAAAAACCATTTCCCCCCCAAAACTAGATCTAGAATTTTCATACTAAAATAAAGTCTCTTGATAAATCTCAAACTGGATAGAGAAGAGACCAATTTGAAAGAGAAATAGTGTCAAAGACTACCTAAAAAAAATAATGGTATCATATTGGAACATAATTATATTAAAATATATTAGGGAATGTAGTTAGTTTAATCAAAATATGAAGAAAAGGAAGAAATATTGTGAGAAGGAAGTAACTGCATGGATAAATTTCATGTTTATTTTTTTATATTATAACAAATGGTATTAATTTATTACTTTTATAGGATACTAAAAGATACTAAATAAGAATTATTATCAACAATTGGAATCCTTGAACTAAATAATATTTCAATATATGATGCACAAATTATAGGGGATTTGGTGATGAATACGCAAAGGCTGATACGGCTCATATGAAAAAACAAAGTCCTATGAAGAATTAAAGAACTTGGAATTCAAGTGGTATCACTAGTTTGTTATTAACAAGTGGTATAAATTGAATCGATAAGTGGAATGATGTACACACTTAGTTATTTATTATTAATATGATAATGGGTTGGTATACATGTGGTTGAGATCAAAGGATGGTTTGGAGAAAGTGGAAGTCTAAAGATGCTTGTATTTTTTATGGAAATAATTGAGTGATATGGATATCTTGTGATTGTTGACTTAAAATCTTATTTTATACACCCAAATCTAGATTAGTAGGTTTATAGGAATTTTCAATGAAAAAAATGTTAAGTGGTAATATTCACTTACTGTTATCTATAAGGAAAATGCATCTGTTATCTATAAAGTGTGTTTAATCTTGGATAATGAAAAATATAAGATTAATTTAGAGTTAAAAAATACAACTAGAGTTATATTCTGGTGGTAGAAGAAGATGATGGTTAAATTAATAAGTGTTTGAGAGATTTCAGAATATTGAAGGTGGTGTTACATCTATAAAGGTTCCATATATGATCTTTAATGGGTTTTACAACCTAATATATTTTAAAAAAATGGAGAAAAATATCATTCCCAAATATGTCTTTGAGAAGATTATCCAAATCTAGGTATAAGGAAAACAATGAAAAAGGTGGAGTATAAACTTATGGAATTAACCAAATGTAATTAAAAAATATAGTGGGATAGAATTTAAATCTAAATATAGAACCGATAAGACCCTTTTTATTTTATTAACAAAGAGAGATAAAGGATAAATATAAGATAAAAATAAAATCCATAATTGGATTTTGAGGTATTTAGATCTATAAGGAGAAGATGTATTTTATAAAAATAAAAAGTTGGAGAATGTTGTAACCTAGGGTGTGTGTGTGGGATTTGTTGAAAATATATTTTTATGTGGTGGAATGATTTATAATGAATCATATAGAGTGAATTAATATGATTATATTTATTTATAATAGTTGTTGGAGTTGTTGAAAAAGTATTGAGGTATGAAGAATAACTTAACAAGATGTTCATTAAATCTTTGAATAAGTGATGCACAAGTACTAGTGGGGAAACATAAAGCAATTCCTTGATGCTTTAATATATGTCATGGAAATGAATTTGACATGGTTATTCAGGAAGAAGAACATGAGAAGGAATAGATTATATCTATTCCAATTTATGTTAAGGGACAAAATATATTAGAGTGATTATGGGTTAACTAGTTGAATTACAATTTAGTGTAGGTTTCTAATTTTTTTTATAACTAGTTCATGATGTTAATCATAAACCTTATAAGGTTTCCCATGATTATAAGGTTTGTTTTTTTGGAAAATTAAATCATCATATGGTTTTTTACATCACTCTGTAAGGTTGGTATATCTTCCTTGGGTTGTTTCCATGATATAATAAGGTTGATAAGAACATAATAAGGTTCATTCCTTTGTGAAAAATGAAATTCATAAGGATTATTTATAAACTTCATAAGTCTAAGTCAAGTTTGTAAGTTTTTAAATTATAAGGTTTATAAATATAATTTATAGGGTTCATGAATTAGAGAAATTAATCTATTACAAGGTACATCACATAGAGTTCTCATGGTTTAGTCCTTTGTGAAATTTCATAGTCTAGAGAAATTTATAAGGTTTGTATATGGACTTTGTAAGGTTCACCTGCAGAATTTGTAATGTTCATCAAGGAGACTCAAGGTTTAGTACTTTGGAAAAATTTTATGTCTTGAGGTAGTGTAAGAAAATTTACTAAGGTTCCTTACATTATAATTTCTCAGTGAATAATTTTCGAAAATAGTTGATAATTTTTTTACTAATCAAGAAATATGATTAATAATTAGGTTAATTATGAAAAAATTAAATCATGATTAAAAAGGGATTAACTATATGATATTATTATCATTTTAAAGTGTAGATATCATAAAGAATCAATTCTGAATAGAAATCACATTGTGACTCAAAGATTCACACTATGTGTCAACCTGTATGGGAATATAATTAATTCAAATACATTACTATTTTTTTAGTCAACCTAAAAAACAGAAATGATGTATTTTGTGGAAAAAATAAATATTATGATTTTTAAAGGTTATTAAAAAGATTATGGAAAATTATAAAATATTATTTCTTGATCTTTATATATTTGAAATATAGAATATATCTCATTAATAATTATCAAACATGAAGGACCAAGAATTTTGAAGACTTAAAAAAGAGAAATTCCAAGACAATGATTAAAATAGGAACTTCCACATTCAGATTTGGAAAGGCATCTCATATGGATATTTTATGTTTATATAAGAAGATAAGAAGAATAGAGAAAGGAATTCCCATGACTAATATTTCTCAATATATATATATATATTGAAAGGTAAATGTAGTGTGGATTCATATTAAATATCTAATTCAATAAGAATAATAATAAGTATATAAGATATAGAAGAGTACCATTGGAATATCTGGTAAATATTAAGAAAATAATAATTCTCAAAATAATTAGGTGTACCAATGATACTTTAAGTTTTTTTTGAAGAAAATGATATAAATAGGATAATTCTAGAACAAAATTATCCTCATATATAGAGAGAATTTCTACAATGGTGATTTTTGAAAGACATAGACTCAACCCTCACCTTGAGGTGTTGAACTCATTTGGTGAGAATAGGAAGAGTGAAACTGATGAGTAGTTAAATATCACATCTACCCAGAATTGAAGATATAAAAATACATACTATTATAGAAGATCATGGAGAGATCCATATGTATATAAACCATTGAGGTTATTCCTAGAGTAGTGTGTGAAGGAGAAGATAAGGCAGTGCATCTTAGGTTAGGAGTAACCAAACCAAAAACATTATATGGGAGTGTTACTTGGAATGTACTGACCATGAAAGAATATATATCAACTAAGCCAATATATTAGTGTATTCTAGTATTCTCAACACACCATTGACGTATTTTCCTTATATTATCCATTAATGGTGAACCAAGTAAAATCCCTATCTATTAATGCTTTACTTATATGAATATCCATGTTTTTTTCAATGTGGTTATGTGAGATAATATTCATGAAACAATTTGAATGGTTCCTACCAATGTAGGAACAATATCCTAAAATAATAAATAAATAATTAAAGAAAAGTTTTAAATTGAACTACACACTGATTCACCCCCTTCTTAGGGTGTCTTGAGTTATAAAAAATTTATGTTTTGGAAAATTAATAATTATTAAATATGGATTATCTCTATAGAGTACCCTTACATATGATCTTTTATACCCTTTTATATCATAGTGTAGTTCAACACTTGTCCACATTTTAGATTATATGTACTTCATAACATGACTCTTGTTTTCACAACATGAATTGTTCCTACAACAACCATACTATATCCAAGAATATAAACTCAAATTCAAACCTCTTAACACATTTAAATCTTCTTTATATTATTTACAATGGACTTTAAATTGAAAAAATACAACATTACAACCTTTGGTTACAATATTCTCCCAATTTGATTTTTTTGGAAATACTCTATATGTTATTCAAAGTAAATTCATTCTATCCATGATCTATCTACATATAAATCCCCATTTCATTCATTCTACCCCATTTATAATAAAATTCAATGGGTTTATCCTTTTATAGATATTATCTCTTCCAAGAATATAGAAACTTAAACTATTTAAAACTAATAAAAGATATATTAACAAATTCTCTATGCCTACAAGAATCAAAAATCATTATAGGAAATAAGATAAAAAAGTTAATTTCCACAATGCTTTCCATATTTGATGATTCCCCATGGATTTCATCTCCCCTTATATTCTTACAAACAACCAAAGATAAATTATTTCAAGAACAAAAAATATACAAATGAAGAATTTTTTACAATGGGGAGAGGGGTTATCAAGCCTCCTTAGTTTTAAGAAATTGGTTGATATAGGTGGATTAACAAACTTCTAAAAAAAATGATACCTGAGATTTTTGTAAAAATATATACCACTTTATTATAATTTATAAAAAGTTCTAATTTCAAAATTCTTTACTCCAACTTATCCATTATAAAGTGGTAATGGATCTTGATAGGATTTGTTTGTGAGTGTTGTACTAGATTTTTGTTAACTTAAGGACACTCATTTTGTCGCACTAAATCGATATTTTTTATTATAACAATTCTATAAAATATTTCAACTACTTATTCATCCATATAAAATTCATACAATCCTTGGTAAATGAAATATATTATTCCTATTATTTACTCAAGTATGCACAATCTAAATTTTTTACCTATCCATATATCACAATTTATTCCAATGAAGAATGCTCCACCACTTAAATTTTTTTGATCCACTATATCTCTAACCTAGTCTGAATTTGAATAAGCCCCAAAATATATATCTCATCCTACTTTTAAAACTAAAACATATTTTAATGTTCCTTGAATGTATTTCATTATCCCCTTTACTACTAAGAGATGTTCTTTCTTTGGAAAACTCTAAAATCATGCTAAAAAGTATGAAATATATAAGATATAAATCTTGGTTATTGTAAGATAGAGTAAATTTCCAATAATTATTGTATAAAATTTTGATTCCAATCCCTCACTATCCTCATGTTTCCATGTTTCATTCTAATTTATATCAGAGTTGAAATAGGTTTAAATTATTATATTCTAAACTTTGTTAGCACCTATTATATATATTTCAGATGTGAGATAAATGTGTTTCTTTCATTTTGATGTACTTGAAACCCAATAAATTAAGTCATATCTCCAATAATTAATGTATCAAATTATAAACACATGAACTATTAAAACTTATCAAAAAAATTCTATTTATTCCCACCAAATATGATATCATTCACATAAATCGTTTCTATGAACTTCAATTCATCTGAAACTTTCACATAGAGGTTATAATGAAACCTTCATATATTAAACTCCAACTTTATTAGACACATGTATATTCATCTATACCAAGTATCTGGTTCTTGTTTAGGATATACACTTCCCTTTTCAATTTTCAAAACTTTGAATCACCATTCAAAATAATAAATCCTACCAATTTTTTTTATATAAACTTCTTCATTGAATATGTCATTCAGAAATACTATATTCACATATATTTGATAAAACTTAACCTTAATTTTAATAACCACTTATAGAATTTTTTTGATTGATTCTATTTTTCCACTACTAAAAATGTTTCTTCAATATCAACTCCATCAATCTGAGCATACCATTTTCATAGTAGTGTAACTTTATTCTAGACTGCTCTTCCATGTTAATCAAGATTATATTTTAATATACATGTTGTACCAATCATATTATTATGTTTAGGTATGTCAAAAAGTTTACAAGTTCCATTCTTATAAATTTGTTCTGAATATTTATTAATGAATTTTACCCATGATTACTCCTTTATATATTTTTCAAATAAGGTTAGTTCTACCACTTATAGAAGAGAAGTGTGCTATATTCTTATGATTATCTAGGTCTATGACTGAGAATATTTATCTCCAATATTATTACATGAATAAAATTAAAATCTACTTATTATTATTTGAGACATGAGTTTAATCCCTTCCTCACTATTATCTTCTTATGGTTAAACTTAAAAATCATCACCAATTGAGATATTTTGAGATTATTCTAAATTCACGATAATATCTTCTTCTTTTTATTCATTCACTTTATTGAGGAAAAAATTTCAAGAATAATCAATAGCTTCATATTCAACAACTATCACATCACTAATTTAAACTAATTTGTTGAGCATTTCATTGAAAAATTTATAGGATTTACTCTTGATGAGTAGCATAAAAATATTCCTTTATTTACTTTTTCACCATACTTTCCATGATTTCCACAATTCTTATAAATAAAAAATATTTTATTTTGAATACTGTAAGATTTTTCAATGAAGTTTTCCTGCAATGACACATTTCATAAGGCATCTTGTTTTCTTAAGGGATAAGAAATGCTCATTTTTTAATATACAAAGACTCTTGAAAAAATCCCATCTAATTATGGTGATAGATTAAATTTTCAATAAAAAAGGTATTGAACATATTATTTACCATACAATTCCATATTTTAATAACTTTATTCTATTAGGATACCTCACTTATAAAACTTCGTGCATTATTCCATATTTCTCTAGATAATTTTAAACTTCAATGAAAGTGTATTAGGTACCATTGTATGATCATAGAATATTCACTATTATTTCAGATTCATTCTTCACCCTTCTTCAAAATATTTTAATGTAGTACAAAACTTCTCTTTTAGACTGCATAAACATAGAACATGCCATGCCACTATATCCATCAATGAATAAAATGAAGCATTACTCACTATATGTTCTAGATTAAATTATTGTCGCATATAAATTTGTGTGGATAAAATTAAATATATTTTATGATCTATTATTCTTTATATAGTATGGATTACTCATAATCTTTCCCCTAAATAATGAATCACAAATCATTTATCTATTTCTTTAATGAAGGAATGTCAACAATAGATTTAACCTTTGATAGATTTTCCATACTTTAATAATTAATTTGACCAGTCCCCTGATTCCATAAACTATTATTCTATTCTATATTAAGGAGATAATTATTATCTTTACTATACACTTGATATAACTTACCATTCATTCTCCATCACTACTCAAAGAGTTTCTACCCCTTCGATATTGCAACCTTTTCAATGGAAGGTAACTTCTAATCTTAAGTCACATAACTGAATCATACTCATAAAATTATATTAGAGACCATCAATATATATAACTTTAGTATCATTAAATTAATCATTGGGAAAGCATGTTTTCCCCTTCCTTTAATCTTTTTAGACCCATAATTTCTAAAAAATGAACCATTCTATCAACTCTTCCCTACACATTTTTGATAAAATTAATGTCAATTATCATGTGTGATTATCACTCACTATTAAGAATCCACTTACTAATATTCTTTTTATCCTTTAAATACATCTCAACAAGAATATATTTCTTTATTTTTTTCTTCTAATCTTTCCATGAAACTAAAGAATGAGTTCATTTGTGTTTTAGTCTCTTTTGATTTTCTTCTGCATAAGAAATAATGTAATATTATTCTTCCTCCAATCAATATAATCTAATTATAAAAGGAATTTAATTGTATTGAATTATATCTATTTTTTAGTCTTATATAGGAAAAAATTCTACTTATTTTCCTATAATTTACAACTTTATTCCTAAATTAAAAGGAATTGAAACAATATCCATGGAATAAATTTCTCTATCAATATAAAGGATAAATTTATATTATGATTCGATGAATTATAAATATTTATTCTCTAAATTAACTTTCATATTCACCAAAATAAGACATCATGTAGCCTAATTAGCTATAGAACCGACACTTAGAGGAAATATCTTACTACTTCTGTCTCTCCAAAATATCTTTTTTTTATAACTCCTTTGTTTAGAATGAGTTATTAATGATTAATAACTTTATCCTTTCACCTGATTCCCTTTTCTCTTCACATTTTCTATCTATTATTTTTTTGTTTCAACATTATATCAAATGTCACTTTTACCCATGCCTTCCTTAGGAATTATTATTCATATTTTACCCCTTTCTTTTAATACTTCATTTGAAAATTTTCCTAACTCAAGTTTCTTCCTTGATCCATATGTTTTTATTTTAGACTCAAGGTTTTTTATTAGAGATAAAACTTTCTATTTGAGAGTTTTAATCTTCTTATTTTTATCCTTGATGTACACAAAAATATTATCAAATATCTTATCTTGTTCCTCAATCTTTAACCAGTAGTTAAATAATTTTCAAGTTTCACTTGATCATTTTCATATTCTTCTAAAAATTTATCTAGGAAATCATGTTTTACCTCTAGATCATCAAAATTATTTGATTATTCCTTAAAAAATCCTTTAAAATTATTATTACTTTTTATTTATAGCACAATATCCTAAATATATCATTCCAATTCCACCTTGAGATGACAAACACCCCATGGATGATCATTCTATTATACTATAAATTTTTATTTTTAGACTATAGATATGATAAAATATAATATATCTAATATAAAATCAATTTAAACACATTATAAATGATCTTCCTTAGCATCTTCTTCCTATTTTATTACCAGAAACATTATATGAAACTTATTTCCCCTTTTGTTTACTAAATTAAAATTACTTCTAGGAAATAAATTCTTTTTTTTATTTGTAATAATTAAAACTCACTATCCTCTCCATAAAATATTATTGGAAACATAATTGCATTTTTTTCAATATTTCTAAAATGAAAAAATTTTAGAGACAACATACCCTCATATCTACCTTTTCCTCTCTTAAACTTATCCACAAGGGATAATTAATCATCACTAACATATTCTTCAATTTTAGTCTCTTGAATATCTTAATTATCCAAAAATTTGAATTCCATTTATTTAGATTAATATTCTAAATAACTTTATATACTAAAAAAATTTCATATGTAATCATTTTTCTATGTAGATCATCAAGAGATAAATCCCACAATTTACTTCTTCAAGTGTTGAAACCTTTAGACTTTAAATTAGTGGTAATATCCATATGATCTTCTTCACTATATAAATATATTTAATATCATGAAAAGTTACATGAATAATTAAAACCTCCTCAATATGATGGTTAAAGAAACCATCCACATTTTCACTTGAATCCATTTTCAGATAATTAAATCTATTTTGAAGAACCTATAACTTTACCTCTTTAATTATGTTTTGGACTTTATAAATATTTTAAATCTTGTTCCAAATTGCATTGGATGTTGTGACATTCATCAATTTCATATATATATAACTACACAACACTCTAAACAAGGAATTTATTTCCTTTTTATCATCATTCATTAAATTATTTTCATCTTATATCATTGAAATTTTACAATAAACACTAAGATGAAATCCATGAACTACTATCATGTAAACATCATGGCCAAATATTGTAAATGTGATCTCTTTATATTAATCAATACTTGATAATTTTACCTTCAAAATAATGGTAATTTCATTAAATTTACAACATTATCTATGAAAATAACTCCCTATAATAGATTCACAAAGAAATAAATAGTGTATCTGATACCACTTGTTGTAACCTAAGGTCCCACTATACACCCTAAGAGGGGGGGGGGTGAATTAGGATTTACTAAAGATTCTTCTCAATTTAAGTTTAATTGTATATTTTCATCACATTTTCAAAGACATCTGAATCTATCATGATGATCACATAAATTCACAAATGAATACAAAAATATAAAGAATCATGCACACAAATATGTCACTTGGTTCAACCACACCGGGATACATCCAAGGAGCACATATCAACTATGTGTTGATCTGATCAATAATAACTGCTCAACTGGTTTGTGATTATAATATTTATAACAATATCTTTTCTCATCCAAAGTTTAAAACCTATTCCTATTTTCTACTCATTACTTTCCAACAGGGATACAAAATGATATAATGATGACATGTAGGTAAAAATCACAAGGATGATAATGCGAGATATAAAGTCAAATAGAAGTGGGTGTTATTCATAATCCTATGTTCCCTACTTCTGGTTCTTGACTGATATATACACCCTAACTTTACTTTCAAGTATAATACTTAATTAAATTTAATCAAATCACACCTCACTCCTTAAATCTAGACATTCAATAAAATCCACACCCGATTCACTCTTTATTCCTCCTTCCTTACCTACTCTATTTGTTTCATATCAACTATGTGTGATACCTTATTATGTACAAAATTCTCCAATATATCATGGGAATTTTAAAATTTATATCCAAAATTGATTCTTTAACCAAATTCAAACTTCCTCTACTACAAATCCAACCATTGGATTGTTTCCTAGTGAATCTCCACTATAAAATTTGAATTTTTAGTTAATAGATGTTCTAAAAACTTCCAAACATTCTTGAGAGTTCCAAGCAATAAAATTTATTTGAGTTCTCCACATTAAAAAAATAAATTCATGAAATCCTTCATAATGACATTCCCAATTGGTTCCTTCATCAGTTTATCTTTAACTGTTAGTTGCATCATTCCATGGTTAAATTCTTCAAGATGTGTTCTTGATTTATGTTTCTAAAATATATTTATTCTTAACTTTGATAACCTTACCATCATAGTGTGACCTTTTTATCATGATATGATAAAACTCTAGTGTCAGGACCCATCCCCTAGGGCCCGTGCTGTGACTACCCCAAACCCGCCTTCCATAGGCCAGGGGTTGGTGACTAGCACCAAAAAGGTGTATTCCTAGAATGGGAAGGAATTGCCTTTAAACCTATACAAAAACACAATAAAATAACACAACAAGAAGCAACCATGAAGTAAACAATAGTAGTAAAAAGTGTACTGAAAGTAAAGGGGATGGAATACAAGCCCAACTGAAAAGTACAAGTACAACTGAAAAGAGAAAACAGCTCCTGGATCGTCCACTAAGGATCCTACCTGAAGGGTAGGTACAAATCGTCTCCACTGCTATCCATATCAGACAATCTCCTCTGTGTACCGCCAGGTCTTGGCTCCCTCAAGTCTCATCACAACTTCTCATCGTCTGCACAAGAAACAACAAGGTGTGGGCGAAGCCCGTGCACGATTGAGTATAATAATACTCAGTAGGGACCCTGAGACCCCCGAAGGTCTCACAGAATTCCACAAAGGTAAACCACAAAGCATGATCTCAATCAAAAAGTGCAATGCAATAGACACAGATCAAAAAGAGTCTCAGATCGAACTAGGTATTAGTGAAGTATAAAAGTACAGATGATTAGTCGTGAAGCTAGATCATCTTATTCTGTCAAGAGGAGCTGCTACTGACCATACGAAGTCTGACCCACATAGGATCAATGGGTACTAACCCCCTCAATTACCCACATAGAATCCGAACTTCCCAAATCCGATAGGTACTAACCCTTGAAATGACCCACACATGATTTGAACCACACATGATTGGTATGTGCTGACCCACAGAGGAACGCTGAGCGCTGACCCACACAGGATCGATATGCACTGACCCACATAGGATCGCTGAGTGCTGAACCACATAGGATCTGACCCACACAGGATTAGTAAGTGCTGACCCACACAGGATCGCTCGGTACTAACCTCTGTATGATCTGTCTCCAACCTATGCCCCACTGCCAGCCATTGGATTCCCGCTCATAGTACAATTAATTTTGGGAGAACCATTCCTCAATCCATTAGTCATATTTCAACTGGCACAAATTCTCAAAAAGAAATAACTCAATGATCCATCATGTCATAAGGGTCCCAATGTAAAAGACGGCGCATCAACTAGACATCTAGTCTGTAAGTTATTGGCATTTTAGTGTCGAGGGACCGATTGGATTTGGAGTCAATCCAACCTGGCCATACTCCAAATTTCTCCAAAACTTTCATGGAGTATTTCATAAGTACCACCTCATCCTAAGGGTTCTTACACAATATAATACACGTCAACCGGATGCCCGGTCAGTTAGTTTCATCCCTTTCCATGAAATAGTGGTGATCACACCTCGGTCTGACCCAAATCAGTCACGACCGTTGGAATATGACAAAGGGACCGGTTCCCCAAAGGGGTCCCAAAATCACTAACGACGTCTCAATCGGACACCCGGTTAGTTAGTTATAGGCGTTTATTTATTCGGGGACCGGTGTGGTCTAAGCCCGGTCCCACTCGGTTAGACTGGCCTGACGCAATGGGTCCTGGGGTCTACATGACCCCACCTAGGTCCGGAACATTAAGGGTCGGCTCAGTTAACTGGGTCTGGCCCGTCGTGGTTAGCTCGATTCGGTTCGCAGGCCTGGGCCGTGGCTAGCCCGACCCACCGGGTGGGGATCGACCTACCCGCACTGGCCCGCCGGGCCATGGGTCTGGCCCGTTGGGCAGGTCTGGTCTACTTGGCTGGACTGCACTGGCTTGGTCCACCTGGAGTCAGACCATTGCATCTCGCTGGCCCCACGCTTGCAGGGCTGTTCGCCAGCTGGGGGGGGGGGGGGGCGCTGCCCCACCACAATTAACAGTTGGCCATTTGGCCGATCGGGGTTTCGCCAATGTGGTGTGGCACGGGCCGCGCTACACCTTCCTGCCGCAGCATGCTAGCCATGAGCACTACTCTTTTCCCGCATGGCTAACTTGGGCCGACTGACTTTGGCCACCGTGGCACGCCGTCACACGATGCCTTCCACCACCTATGAAGGGTTTCCGTGGGTCTTCTCCAGCCACCGCCGACATGGCGTGATGGCGGATTCTTCCGTGGGTCACTGGGTATGCTCTCGTGTCTGTTCTTGGGGCCGTCTACACCTACGAATCTTCCGTGCTGCCGCCTTTATAGCGTGACCCGCTATTTCATGTTGCTATCGAGTTGAAAATTGTTCCCTAAAGTTCACATCAAGAATGAAGCGGTAGAGGGTCTGAACCTTGTTCGTTTGGCCCGCACCCTCCACATTACATGATATCAAGTGGGATAGAAATTTAATTCATCATAGAAAACTTCAAAATTAACCCCCTACCTAGAAGAGTCGTTCGCGGATGTCGATCGATAGAACTCATTCGTCGTCATTGTCGTTTTATGCTTTGGTGGTGCTCATCACCGCTCGCTGGAACCGGTCTCGTCCTCCAAGTAGTTGGCGTTATGGTACTTTTCCAGATCTTCGTCACTTGGTGAAGCCATGCCAACACTCTACCCCAAGCTCCATATAAATAAGAGAGGGGGAGGGTGAGTAACACACGCGAAATTAATGGGGTTCACTTAATTAATGAAACTTTATAATTAAAATGGCACGGTTACAAGAATAAAGAGGAGTCAAGACATTTAATGGCTTGATGTGTCATTGGTCCCGCCACCACTGCTTGTCTATTGGAAGAAAAGAAAAGTGGGAGAAATAAAATAACATTGTTATTTTATTATTCTTTTAAAATTACAAAATCTAACTTTTTTATCCCGACCTACTGTGGTCAAAGTGAAGCCTCCCTTAAGAGAATTCTAGTGCTATATATTCAAAGGAACCCTCAAATTTTTAATCTGATCACTGGTTCAAAAGATAGAAAACACCACCCGCACGTTTACTGAATGTACTTTAAAAAAAGTTCAGAAATTCATTCTAGGTACACTGAGCCTCATAATCATGCACCGTAAATTTTCACAGACTTTTAATAATTCCATAGACTTAAAAAAATTACATGAAAAAATCCGGGTCTTTACATTCTCCTCACCTTAGGGATTTTTGTCCCTGAAAGCCATAACATAGACTAAGGAAAAAAATGGGGGTACTGTGCACGAATATGAGCCTCACACTCCCATGTTCTCTCTTAGAGGTCCCCGTGCTGCCAGCGAACACTCACCAGAGGTATCGATCGTTTACAAAGGACCCGCTCCTGTCGATCCTCAATCTACACTGGAGCCTCTGTAAAAGTCGCCCCATCATCAATGTCTAGCTTGGCCTAGTCAATAACGTGTGATGGATCATGCACATACTTCCTCAACTGCGACATGTGGAAAAAATTATGCACCCGATGCATCTTTGGGGTAAGAGATAGGCAATATTCCACCTCTCCAATTATGATGAGAACCTGAAAGGGTCTGATGAACCTCAAAGGTAGATTTCCACCCCAGCCAAATCTCTTCAAACCTCATCGAGGTGAGACCCGTAGGAAGTTATGGTCTCCCTCCTCGAACTCCAAAGGTCTATGTCTCCTGTCAGTATAAGACTTCTATCTACTCTATGTAGTCTTCATCTGCTCTTGGATGATCTGCATCTTCTCAGTGGTAGCCTATACCAACTCTAGACCCATAAGTACTGACTCCCTTGGGTCTGTCTGGCATAGAGGCGATCTGCAGGGTTGACCATACAAGGCCTCAAATGGTTCCATACCGATGGTGGAGTGATAGATATTGTTGTACACGAACTCCACCAAGGAGAAGTGATCCTCCCAAATGTGGCCAAAATCTAGGACACAAGCATGAATCATGTCCTCTAGTGTCTGAATAGTTCGCTCTATCTGACCATCCACCTATAGATGAAAGACGGTTCTCAAATGTAGTTGAGTTATGAATGGATCCTGTAATCCCTTCCATAAACATGATGTAAAATGTGCGTCACAGTCAAATACTATCTTCAATGGCACCCTATAAAGCTGTATAATCTCCTGTATGTAGAGGCATCCCAAGCCCTCTACTGATCCCTGCTCTTGGATGGGTAGGAAGTGGGATGACTTGGTGAGTTGGTCAACAATCACCCAGATGGAATCGTGGCCCCTGGACATATGTGGTATCCCTATCACGAAGTCCATGGAGATACCATCCCACTTCCACTCTGGTACCTCTAGTGCTTCTCTTAGCCTACTGGAACCTAATGCTCGGCCTTCACTTGCTGAAAAGTGAGGCATCAAACTCTGCAACTACTTTCTTCATCCCTTGACACTAGTGCTAATGCCGGAGGTCCTGGTACATCTTCTCCACACCAAGATGTACTGCTAGATGGGACGTATAAAACTCCCTCAACACCTACTCCCATAGCACCACCGGGACCATGGTTCATCCTCTGAAGAGGATGAAGTGCTCCCCACATTCATAAAATCCATCAGGTTCCTATCCTGTGGATATATGAGCACGTCGAGCCTCATAGTAAATATTCCCAAGATGTGTCTCTCGAACTCACTGAAGAAGTGGGGTAGCGACAGTAATAGAATAGAGGTAATCTGCTCCATCTCTATCCATAAAGGATAACTACAATGCGACTAACTGCTCTGTCACCTCACTCAGCAACTGTAGATCAGACCTCCTGTTGAGTGCGTCTACTACTACGTTCCCCTTCCCAGGAGTATAGACTATCTCAAGGTCATAGTCCTAGAGGAACTCTAGACATCATCATTGTCTTAGGTTCAGATCCTTCTATGATAAGATATACCTAATACTCTTGTGATCATAGTAAACTATAAAACATTCTCCCATCAAGTAGTGCCACCACATCTTCAAGGTGGAGACCACTTCTGCTAACTCCAGGTCTTGGTTAGTGTAGTTCTTCTCATGTTGTCTCAGATATTGTGAACCATAAGCAATCACTACTCACTCCTACATCAGGAAACATCCAATTCTGACCCCTAAAACATCACAGTAAACTACATACCCAACGCCCTCTTCTGGTAGCCTCAAGATGGGAGCACTCGTAAGTCTCTGCCTCAGCTCTTGAAAACTCTACTAGCATCTCTCCATCCTTAAAAAGGGTTGTCCATTCTTTGTCAACGCTGAGAAGGGTGCTGCAACTTTGGAAAAGTCTGGTATGAATCTCTAGTAGTATCCAATCAACCCTAGGAAACTCAACACCTCAATCACACTCCTGGGTGGCTCCCAAGCAAGCACAACCTATATCTTCACCAGATCCACTAAAACTATAGCCTCTAAGATAACGTGTCCTAGAAAGTGAACCTCCAATATCTAGAACTGGCACTTTGAGAGTTTAGCATAAATATGGTTCTCTCAGAGTGTATCCAGTACTATTTGAATATGATAAGCATACTCCTTCTCTGACGCCGAGTACACCAACATGTTGTCAATGAATACCACCATGAAGCGATCAAGGTATGACTGAAAGATCCTGTTCATGAGTCCCATGAACACTGTAGGGGCATTGTTCATGCTGAATGGAATAACCAAGAACTCATAGTTTCCATACCGATATTTGAAGGTTGTCTTCTGCACATCCTTATCTCATACCCTGAGTTGATGATAGCTTGATCTGAGGTCTATCTTTGAAAACCAATGAGCTTCCTTCAGCTGGTCGAAGAGATCATCAATCCTTGAAAGTGGATAATTGTTCTTCATGGTCACTTGGTTCAGGCACCGATAATACACACAGAGCCTCAAACTCCCATCTGCCTTCTTGGTGAACAAAATTGGGGTATCCCAAGGAGAGACACTTGGCATTATGAACCCCTTCCTCTATAAGTCCTCCAACTATACCTGTAACTCACGAAGCTCCATGGGAGCCATCCAATATGCTGGAGTAGATATCAATGCCATATTGGGGTACAAGTCGATGTAGGAGTTCACCTCTCTGGGAGGATTTAGTCCCCGAACATCATCAGGGAAGATATTAGTATATTGGTCCACCACTGTAGGATAAATTAGAATCTCAACATAAACTACCCCAAGGGTAAGGCTATCCAACTAATGTGTGATCGGTTTCACCCTCCTCCGAGTAAGTCCATCCTATTATGTAAAGGTTTACTTCTCATCAGTGAAGGAAAACCTAGTCCCATCCTCACAAACACAGCACACTTTGAACCTAATATAGTCAATTTGAGCATGGACTATGGATAATCAGTCCATACCCAAGATGACATCGTAAGGCCTCGACACTGCTACTAGAAGATCCCAGATAAAACTCTCTCCTCCTAGAGTAAGATCACACTACTAGCACTAGTGTGTAACTGTCGAATCTTCTCTCGTAGGAATCTATAATTGTAAGGATCGAGCCAACGACTCCACCAGAATCTCCAAGATCTGAATGAGTGTCGTGGAAATGAAAGAGTGAATGGAACCTGTGTCTATAAGTACTACATATAGTGTGGAATAGACATAGATCTTACCTCTAATCATCTCCAGAGCACTGTGGTCATAGGCCTCTACTGCCTATAGTTGTGCTCGCCCCTGTCCACCTGCTCCCTATGGTCGAGGTAGACCACCTAGTGGTGGGTGGCGATAGAACCTCAAATCACCTCCCACAGCCTACTGAACAACCTGATCCTCTGCCACATCTGCTTCCCTATGGACCTCCTTCCTCTAATATCTGCCTTTTCCTCGGCAGTCCCTCAACTGTATAATGATAATCGGTTTGGTGGGTCAGGCATCCAGGAGCCATGTGGCCCTGCCTGCCGCACATGAAGCACACCCTGCCTCCCAGCTGAACTCCTCTGCCTCAAGAGATCTACACCTCCGACCCTTCATCCCAAGGTCATCCACCAGAAGGTCTAGTCTACTTGGACCTCTATGTCTTCTTCCTACTACCAACCATAGATGACTCTGCTACGTGTCGCCCAGTGGTGGGTCTCACTGTCGGTGTCTGCTCAGAAAGGAAAATCTCCACCAAGAGTGCTCTCTCTAGAACTCCAACATTCTTCGAGATGCTGAGAGATACCATCGAAGCTCTGATCTCATGTAGGAGTCCCTACTCAAAGGTCTGGGACCTGAAGAAAGGGTCCTGCACCATGTTAGTAGAGTAGTGTGATAGGTCGGTGAACCTCACCTAGTATTGGGCCATAGTTAGGCTACCCAAATGCTCCCTAGAAAAGATTGGAATCTAGGATCACCATCAGGTTTTCTGGTTTCCCAACCAGGTGAAAAACTCTGGCCACAACCTCCATCCAGTCCTCAGCTGCCTGTGGATCCATCTCTCCTTGGAACCTCGAAGGACTCTGCCTCTGAAACTCGTGCAACGCGCTCAGTCAGTATGCACCATCTGCTAGTGGGGATGGTGACAAAGACTACTTAATGGGCAGTGGTGCTACTGGTACACCACCTAAAGGTGCTAACGCTGTAAGAGGGCCTTGTACCGAGTCCTCATCGCTCGATGAGCCATCATCGTGTACTCTTGGGAATCCTGGATGGCTGTATACGTGGCGGAATCCTAAAGAAAACAAGTGCAACAAAGTATAAAGTTATACCTAATGAGATAACTCAAAGAGATCAAAAGTAAAAACACTTCCAAAACACAAGCAATCAGTGTTTTCGTGCACCGAGTCAAAAATCAGAATTCATGGTCCAGGTGTATGGATATGTCAGTTTCCATACTAACACTGGATTCCCCAAACTGAAAACCACACTCAAAACACTTAACAAAATTTCTCCATTAAAAAAATATCAGAGTCCTAGTTCTTTGGTAGAACCAACTCCTCTGATACCACTTTGTTAGGACCCGTCCCCTGGGGCCCATGCCGTGACTACCCCAACCCCACCTTCCATAGGCCAGGTGTTAAGGACTAGCACCAAAAAGACATATCCATAGAACGGGAAGGAATTTCCTTTAAACTTATATAAACACACAATCCAATAACACAACAAGAAGCAACCATGAACTAAACTACTATAGTAAAAAGTGTACTAAAAGTAAAGGGGTCGGAATACAAGCCCAAATGAAAAGTACAAGTATAATGGAAAAGAGAAAACAGATCCTGGCTTATCCACCGAGGATCTTACCTGAAGGGTAGGTACATATCATCTCCACTTCTCTCTACATCAACTAATCTCCTCCATGTACCACCTGGTCCTGTCTCCCTCAAGTCTCATCCCAGTTGCTCGTCTTCTGCACAAGTCACAACAATGTGTGGGAAAATCCCATGCAGGGGTGAGTATAAAAATACTTAGTAGGGACCCTAATACCCCCAAAGGTCTCACAGAATTACACAAAGATAAACCAAAAAGTATGATCTTAATAACAAAGTGAAAATCAATAGACATAGCTCAAACAGAGTCTCAACTCAAACCAAGTATTAGTGAAGTATATAAGTACAAATGATTAGTCGCAAATCTAGATCATCTTATTCTGTCAAGAAGAACTAATGCTGACTATACGAAGTCTGAACCATATAGGATCGATAGGAACAAACCCCCACAATAACCCACACAAGATCTAACCCGCCCGAAGTTGATAGGTACTAACCACTATAATGACCCACATAGGATCTGACCCACACAAGATCAGTATGCACTGACCCACATAGGATCGCCGAACACTGACCCACATAGGATCTGACCCACACAGGATCAGTATGTTCTGACCCACAAAGGATTTCTGAGCATTGAACCACATAGGATCTGACCCACATAGGATCAGTAATTGCTGACCCACACAGGATCGCTCAGTACTAACCTCCGTATGATCTGTCTCCAAACTCCACCTCACTGCCAGCCACTGGATTCCAGCTCATAGCACGCTTGATTCTGGGAAAACTTCTCCTCAATCCATTGGTCATATTTCAACCAACACGAAGTCTCATGAAGAAGTAACCTGATGATCCAACACGTCATAAGGGTCCCAACGCAAAAGACAACGCGTCAACCGGACGCCCGGTCTATAAGTTATTGGCATTTTAGTGTCGAGGGCCTGATTAGATTTGGAGTCGATCAAACTTGGACATACTACAACTTTCTCCAAAATCATTGTGGAGTATTTAAAAAGGACTGACTCATCCTAAGGGTTCCTACACAATAGACGACGCGTCAACTAGACGCCCGGTCTGTTAGTTGTATCCCTTTCCATGAAACGGGGGTGATCACAACTCTGTCCAGCCCAACTCGTTCAAGCCTGCCAGAATATGAGAAAGGTACCACTTCCCAAAAGGGGTCCCAACGCCACTAACAACATGTCAATCTGAAACCTATTTTTTCATTTACGAGTGCTTATTTATACGGGGACTAGTTGGGTCTGGGCCCGATCCAACTCGGTCAGAACGACCCGATGCAACGGGTCCTGGGGTCTACCGGACCCCACCCAGGTCTGGCCAATTAAGTGTCAGCTTGGTTAACTGGGTCCGGACTGTCAGGGTCAGCCTAGTTCGGTTCTTGGGCCCAGGTTGTAGGTCCGGCCGGGCCGCTGGCGGGTCCATCCCGCTGGGCAGGACCGGTCCGCTTGGCTGGACCGTGCCGACTCTATCCACCCAGAGGTGGACCATTGTGTCCTACTAGCCCTGCGCTTGTAGGTCCATTTTCCAGTCGGTGGGGCACTTCCCCACTACAATTAATGGTCGGCCTTTTGGCCGACTAGGGTTTCACTAACACGGTGCAATGCGGGCCGTGCCGCACCTTCCTTCCATGACCTGCTGGTCACAGACGCTTCTACCGCTAGTGTCTGTGGGCACTGCCCTTGTCCCGCATGGCTGGCTTGTGCCAATCGCCTTCAGAAACCGCGGCGTGCCGTCGCTTGCCTCCTTCCACTGCCCGCGGCCAGTTTTTGTGGGTCTTCTCCAGCCACCGCTGACCGCCGCCGACATGGCATGCCGATGGTTTCTTTCGTGGGTCACTGGACGTGCTCTAGTGTCTATTCTTGGTGTTGTCTGCACCTACACCTCTTCCATGATTCCACCATCATAACATGACCCTCTATTTTGTGTTTCCATCGAGTTGGAAATTGTTCCCCGAAGTTCACATAAAAAACGAAGCAGTGGAGGGTCTGAGCCTTGTTTGTTTGGCATGTGCCCTCCGTGTTACATGATATCAAGCAGGAGAGAAATTTAATTCATCAAAAACAACTTCAAAATAACCCCCTACCTATAAGAGTTGTTCCATGATGTTGATCGATGAAACTTCTTCTTCATCGTCATCGGTTTGTGCTTTGGTGGTTCTTGTCACCACTCGATGGAACCAGTATTGTACTCCAAGTAGTTGGTATCGCGATACTTTACCAGAGCTTCATCGCTTGGTGAATCCGTTCCAGCACTCTACCCTGAGCTCTATATAAATAGGATAGGGGGAGGGTGAGTAATGCACGTGGAATTAATGAGGTTCATTTAATGAAGGAACCTTCCTAATTCCAACGGTGCAATTACAAGAATAAAGAGGAGTTAATCCATTTAATGGTTTGATGTGTTGTTAGTCCCACCAACACATATTTTCCATTGGAGGAAAAGAAAATGGAGAGAAATAAAATAACATTTTTATTTTATTATTCTTTTAAAAGTCAAAAATCTAACCTTTTCTCCTGACCTACTGCAGTTGAAGTGAAGCCTCCCTTAAGAGAATCCCGACGCTGCGGATTCAATGGTGCGCTCAGATTTTTAATACAATCACCGGTTCAAAATTTAGAAAAACTGACCCATGATTTTAATGAACATACCTTAAAAAAGTTCCTAAATTTATTATGGGAACATCGTGCCTCAGAATCACGTGCCGTCAATTTTCACAGACTCGTAATAATTCCATATATTTAAAAAAAATTACATGGAAAAATCCAGGTCTTTATATCTAGGAATTATAAATTTCCAAACCTACTATAGTGTGACTCTCTTCCATGATTTGGGTAGATACAAATTGATATAACTTTTGAGATTCACTAAAAAAACTTCACAACATGGATGATATGTCATAGTTTGAAAATGAAGACATAAAATATTAGAAAAGTAATAATTATTATATATGGGTTAACTCTATAGAGTACCCTTATGCATGATCAGGTATACCCTTACATATCATATTGTAGTTGAATACTTTTATACACTTTATATTGTATGTAATTCATAGTATGATTAAAATTCTCATGGAATGAATTATTCCTATAGTAACCAAATTATCTCCAATGATCTAAAATTGACTCTAAACATCTTACAATATTGTAAACTATTTTATATAACATCTAATGTACTTAAAATTGACAAAAAATCAAACATTACAACCTATAGTTGAAATAGAGACAACACCATATCTAAAGGAAAATGTAACATCAACTCTCATACATGGTGGAGGAGGGGTATCTTTTCTTATTTATTGATCACTAAGTATAAGTTTCCCTTGATGTTCAATTAGAAAATAGAAATTTATAGGGCTAGTTCTAATACTACCTTGAGATCTTAGTATTCTACCTTTTTGTTTTCACACCATTATGACATAAGGTAAGAACATGACATGAACACCTTTTTTGAGGAAATGAACTCAATCCCTAGAACAACTCAGTTGAACTTTGAGTCTTCTATCCTTATCCCATTAATAATTTTAAAACAACCATAAAAATAAATTTCCCATGTTTTGGAATCTTAATGAATAGATGATTATTTTTCATCAATATTTTCTATATCTAGTGGCGATTCCTCTAGTCTAGGGTGTGCTATAAGAAAATCTACCAGCACTTGTCCCTTAATCAATTTCTAGGATACTAAGAGGATGAAAACATATTGCAGGACAATGATAAACCTTTCCAATCATCCCATTAACATGGGGTTATTGAATATATAATCGATTATATTTATATAGGATTTTTTTGGAACTCATGGTTCTACAGATAATGTATAAGCTTCTAAAAAAACAGTGTTGGTCAGTTCTTCAAAATATCAGTGTATTAGGTCTCAGCCTCCAACATTGTTCTACTGAGGTAGTAGAGAGCATTATTTTTAATTTAATCATTATTTTAAGTAATAATGGAACTGAGAAACTATTATATAGTCACCACATAGTGGATGATATTTTTTACTTCTATGGGTAGCATCAGCACTAAAGGGTATAAAAGTTACTACTTGAGGTCATTAAAGGCCTTCTAGAAATATTTTTCCCAATGATAAGTTACCCCTTTATTCATTATCATTGATAGGGGTAAGAATTTACCAATAAGGTTTTATATGAAGTGTATAATTTACGTGTGATATCCTTAAATCCTTCTCAATTCTCATAGGTTTCAAGAAGGGGTCATATCAAGTGTTTTACTAGTATTCTTAGGGTAAAATTTGATTCTGTGATGGCATACCACAAATATGAGGAATTTTCCAGATGTCATTCCAAATGAACATTTTAGTGAGTTTACTTTAAATTCATGTTTGTGTAATTTATTAAAAAGTGTATTAAGATCAATAATTTGGCCACATCACTTGGGAGATTATACTACCAAATCATCCATATAACATTAAAAATTTTTCCTTAGAAAGGACTTGAAGATGTATTGTATGGAATTCTAGTAAGTAGTCCTAAAATTATTCAATCCAAAGGGATCACCCAATAATTATATACCTCTTGACGTGACCATAAGTTAGTGAATTATTCTTATTTTGGATCCATTCAGATCTAGTTATAACTATAATACCCATCCATATATGAGAGGTCTTGAAAAATAACTATTCTATTGATAAAAAAATCCATGATTGGGACTGGGAAACCATCCTTTGAATAATGATGGTTAAAATAAATGAAGTAAGTACATACTATAATTTTACCATTCTTTTTCTAAACCAAAATAATTTTGGCAATTCACTCGGGTTATTAAACCTCCTGGATGTTTTTTCAACCATTTTATCTATCTTAACTTCCTTGTTGATGTTATGAGTTGGTTGAATTATCCTAAATTATTATTTATAACTATGGTGGTTGTAAAGAAAACCCAAGTGAATAGTATCTACCTAAGTATCTAACTATGTAATCTCTGGGTGATTCTATGAAAAAATGTGTTGGTGTTTTTAGAGAAAAGTTTTTTACTGATATTGTTCTTCTATATGAATTAATGCATCACTCAATATAGGTCATGGATCCTCTTTAGTAACCATATTAACCTATTATAGTTCATCTAAAATGATGGAAACACCCTACTAAAAATATGGAAGGGGAACCTTGATCTCTTCCTATTATTCATTACCAGGATTGAAAGACAGACTCACTCCTTGAGTTTTGAGGTATGATACATAAGTGTCATCGTTCCCATCGAGATCACACCCATCCGAGGATTGCTGTTGTTATTTAGGAGTGCTAGAAACCATATGAATGGAGTTAAAGGTACCAAAACACCATGTTATTATTTAAGGAATCATATCCATCTAGTAAAATATCCTTGTCTTTGTTGATAAAATATCAGTAAAACCAATATTTAAGTAGAGATGCTCAAGGGAAAGATTGATTTGTATAGAATAAATGGAAGTATGTTCCTTTTTTAATGATTACTTATTAAAAAAAAACTTTTTAACCATCATATAAGAATAAAGATATTGGATGGTCCATTTCATTAACCAACACGACCTGATGACTGCCTATATTTGGGTCATTTGACTCAATTTGGTTGATGTATAATGAAAAATATTCACCAAATTCACTCCATGTATTAATGGGAGTAGTTTAAAATCAATAAGGTGAATAAATTTGTGTGGAATCATCCATTAATAAATATTTACCCTCTATTTTTAATACCCTACATCAATATATTAAGATTTATAAGATTCATAAGGGTATCTATCATTATAGTGTACCTTAAACTGCCTGTAAATGAATTATTTCAAGCATTTATGTTATGAAGAGGGAAATTATTTATTAATGTGGAGCCATGAACTTCATAATAAGGCATTGGAAGTCACATCCTAATAGACGACTATAAATTTTGAGTCAAATATGTGGTCTCAAAATTGGGTTCTTAGCTTGATTATACCAAGGGGATTCTACTAGCTCTTTTAATATCCCCATGTTGTTAGGTTGGAAGGAGACAATTAAGATTCACTATATATCAAATGATAAATTGCTAAGATTAGGATGAGGTTGATTCTGGAACTGTTGTCAACTATGGCTTAATGAACATTGACATCATTAAGCTTGAAAGATGTGTATAAGGGCCTGATGTTCCATTGTATATAATTTTCTTAGTCTTGATCAGTAATGGATATAACCATATAGAATTAAGTAGAAACTATTTCTACATGTTATATATTAGCAATATAAATTTAAGTCTAAAAATCTTGAGGGATTTAAAGGGAATTAATAATGGAATCTTTGAGTTATTTAGAAAGATAAACGAAATCCAAAATTGAAAATCAGGAAGGGATGATGGAGAGGAATTTTAACACATCATACTTTAGAAACATAGGCCTTTGAATTTTGAATAATAGCTATCCCTAAACTTTGGACTTAGGGTCTAGAGTTTCTTGAAATGATGATATCTCCCATTGGTTAAAACTATTGGTGTATTTTTTATTTGTAGGTCACATTGAGTTGGTCTTCCCACATATCATGATTGACCAATTTAATGTTTTCCTTCTAATTGGTACACTAATATAATTGAATGAAAATGATCCCGAGAAGTCCTAGGACTAGATTGGTTCACTTTTTGTGATCTTTGGAGTGATTATATTTGAGTCTCAACTGCATGTATTTTTTTAGAATGATGCATAAACATAGGGGTTTACCATGGCCTCTCCTTCCTTATACTATATGACCTCATCTATGACTACTAGTCAAGAAATATATTTCATAAAATACCTCTTCATCAGTGAAGGGGTATTTTGGGTTGAAAATGTTAATAAAACCATTTTTTGGGTCCTTGTTGGATGTAAATTACATTTTATATGGAATTTAATACTTTCCTAGTGATTGGGGAAGGAATTCCAGTAAGACATGGAATAGTTTGGGTATATGTGGGGGAGATTTTACCTACACCTTGTTCAATTAGCATTGACTACATGAAATTTTATAAGACTTCAAAGAAGATGATTTTGTTGTAGTAGCTACGTATAGAATTGGGGTCACAACTGGTTTATTCTATCATGCGTTGATTATTTCATGTGTGAAGTTGATTTATTTTCAAGTAATATATTCACCATGCATCTATTAATTCCAATACATGGATTCTTTTCATTCTACTTCTTCCTCTAGTAGATTAATAGACACATGAGTCACCTGAGTCCGAGAACTTCCTATTATGAACATATTAACCACTAGATTAGTAATGAAATACCCTACACAAGATAATTTTAGAAGGAACATACTTCATTCTTCCTATTTTTGAAGTTTTATTGATTTAGTTCCTTCTTTATAACTGAATTTGGTACTGATGCTGCTGCTAAAGAGGCGACAATGAAATATATTGGGAAGGTTTAGAGGCCAGTTATGAAACCAATTCTATTTTAAGGGTGACTTTCATGGTTTTTTTCTTACTATATATTTTCCCCTACATTAACGATTTTATCAAGTATTTGGATTTATAATGATGAAGATAATCTTCCAACCATTGTGCTACTATAGTGAATTCTCAAAATCCACTAGGATATTTTAATAGGATGAGTGATATTTGAACCTCATCTCAAATACTTTATATATAAATCTACAACTAATTCACTTCTATGAGTTTAATATTCAAATAATAGGTTAATACCTTCTACATGTATATAAAGTTCACAACATTATCATTTTCAAACTGTTTATAATTTGAGATTTTAATAATGGTCTTCCTCCTCAATGTTGAACTAAAATGATAGGGTTACTTTCACTAAATATCCCCCCAACTAGAAATGGACATGGATGTCAAGTTTTTGTACCATAAAAACAAAGTTACTTCTAAGGTTTGTATGAAACATTTGGTTTTCACTAATTCATTTTGCTCTAGAATTCCCATCATAGGACCACATCAGGACATGAAATATGTAAGATTTTGTTCTAGTTATCCCATTTCATTGGATTCTAGGAAGGTGGGATTCCGAAATTTTGGTGGTTGATATGTCAAATCTACCCACTTGAGATATGTATCTTTATCAAGTTTCACTGGTGAATGTAAAACTTCTATAGCTTCATTATCAAGTGATTTGTAATGCCACCGACTTGAACGCCACTCGATCAATGCCCTAGATTAGGTTAGCTATGAGAACTTAGGTGCACCACCTTGTATTCTAGAGGTTACTAACTAATAGTATTGTTATAGCGTAGTACCACTGGGAGACTATATGTAACGTCCCAGACCCGGGTGCCACGCAACGGGTGCCCCAAGCCCGGGATGTTACAAAGTGGTATTAGAGGAGTTCTATTCTTTGACTTACTATTTGGAGCTGTATTCAAGGATAGGATGAACAGTAGTTGGTAATAAGCTATGCCCGGGCGTAGCTAACCCGTGTACAGGGAAAATCCAGTCTACCTCGTGTTTCAATTTTATTGATTTTGCAATTTACAGTTGATATGTTTCCACCGTTGGGTGACACACTTGAGATTGTGCTGTTTATAATTTATCTATGGGTTCTATTTAGTTGCAACTCGATGAGATGAGGGTATTCCGTCTCATGCATCATATAGGCACATGCTAGATATCACATGGCATGCATAGTTTCCATGCCATATAGGTGCATTAGAAATTCTCATGTTGTTGTGATAGTTGTTGTGCTAGAAAAGCATGCTATTGTGATAGCTTCTTGATAAATACCTGCTCGTGATAGGGTATTTTCTTGTGTGAGCCTATTTATAGAATGGATGCCAAACTTTGGTTTTTGGGGAGTATGGACCCCCATTGACCGGAATTTGGTGGATCATTGACTGTTTATTGGTTATAACACAGATAAGATGTCAAAATTTGATTCGTGGGGAGTATGGGCCCTCACGGGTCGGAATTTGACACTTATGTGTTGTTTTTTAGTATTTTCTGGGTTCCGGGAAGTTTCTGAGGCATACTGTCTGGAAACCCAGTATACACACTGTGTAGTATTTTTATACACACCGTGTATGTTCTTCTGTTCAGGAAGAGAAATAAACTTTTTGAGTACATGCCGTGTACCCTAAGTACACACCGTGTAGTCTCTTCCCGTGTCACAAACCGTGTGGGCGGCGGCATGGGGTAGGGAAAGGCTTGGGTAAAACACGCCGTGTAACTGATGAACATGCCATGTAGTGTGACCCGGAGTCCGGCCGTGTAACTAACAACACGGGTCTGTGAACTCCTGTACAGAACACGCCGTTTCAATGATGGACATGCCATGTAGGGCGACATGGGGATGTGGCCATGTAACGAACAACACGGGCAAGTGTCACCTCTCCATGAACAGTCCATGTGGTGTTAGCCATGTGGCTGGGAAACAGGGTGTTGTACAAGCTTTGTACAGGTGTAACACGCCGTGTAGTGTCAAGCCGAGTTGTCGGCCGTGTCATAGATGACATGGGCAATTGGAAAATAACACCGTACATGCCGTGTAGATATTTTACATGCTATGTAGTTTTTGTTCAATGGAAGCCGTGTGGCTTAGCCATGTAGAAGGACCCGAGAAGAGGTGGAGAAGTCAAGTACATGCCATGTAGTCAGTGTACACGCCGTGTAGTCTTGTTTTGAAAATTTTGAAAGGCCTTCTTTCTCTTATTCCTTTGTGGTTCCTTCACTTTCAGCCTTAATAATATTGAATCTGAGGCGTGTTTTTGACCCTGTAGTGTCATGCCACCTAGACGACCGTGAGTTGTTCGCCAGGAGAGCGACGACGATTATACTCCGGAGATGGTGGGCTATGGGCTACCAGTTGATCCTCCAGCAGATCCATATGCGGCGCCAAATGCTATACTGGACATAGGCATGGAGGTGCAGTTCCGTGAAGGCTTTATGCGGTTCATGCAGACCTTTCAGAGAGCACCGCAGGCTGCCACATCTATGGACGAGCTGACGCGTATCTTTCAGCAGCAGCATCCGCCTAAGTTTTCTGGGGATGGAGGACCACATGCTACGGATTCTTGGTTGGGGTCGATGCATACTATATTCGAGCATCTTGAGACGCCTCCAGGATAGAGGGTCAAGCTCGCGACGTATATGATGTGTGATTCCTCCAAGAGGTGGTGGGATGTTACCACCCAGTCAGAGCATCACAGAGACATGGTGTTGGAATACTTTTAGGCAGTGTTCTATGACTTATTATTTCCCGAGACACTGACGGAATATAGAGCTCGAGAGTTCATGAATCTGCAGCATGGCGCTATGTCGGTGATGGACTATTCTGCTCGCTTCACCGAGCTTCATCGTTTTGCACCCGTGCTTGTGGGTGATGAGATGTTGAGAGCCAGACGTTTTGAGGATGGTCTTCGGTATGAAATCCGAGCGCTGGTGAATGTTTTCAGGTTGCCTACTGTACACGCTATTGTGAACCATGCACTGATTACAGAGAGGAACCTGGGGAAATCGAGTGGTGTGGTCCAGGGTGGTTTATCACCAGTTACTGGTACTATTTCTACTGGCAAGAGGAAGAGACAGATGGACTTCTCTCAGGGTGGAAGTACCAGCCAGGCAGCATCTTCAGGTGTCCCGATCAGGTGCTATCAGTGTGGCAGAGAGGGGCACAAGAGGCCACAATGTCCATGAGACCCAGTGGAGTGCCGAGCTTACGGCAAGATGGGTCATCTGCAGTGCTTTTGCAGGGCGTTTCCACCAGTGGCTAGTGAGAGGGGTTCTGTGCAGACTCCGCATGCGGGAGTAGGACCAGTGGCTTCTTACCAGTTGGGGAACTGAAATACGTCAGGGCGTACAGACAGAGATGGTGGTCGTGGCCGTGGTAGAAAGAAACCAGGATCTCAGAGGCAGTAGGGCGGGACAACTCAGGGTAGCAAGGCTGTGTCGCAGGGCCGCGGCACTGGGCAGGCATATGCAGTGCAACATACCCAAAAGGAGAAGGATCCCAGACCTTCTATAGTCAGAGG
The DNA here is from genome assembly GCA_963277665.1 of Viscum album. Classification (NCBI taxonomy): domain Eukaryota; kingdom Viridiplantae; phylum Streptophyta; class Magnoliopsida; order Santalales; family Viscaceae; genus Viscum; species Viscum album. Next base: position 1,390,247,709 of record OY728120.1, read on the forward strand.
TACTATTTTAGTAGCTTCTGTCTTATCTTCAGTGCTTTTTGATATGGGTGCTATGCATAGTTTCATATCTTCACCCATTGTGGAGAGCCTTGGGCTCGATGTTTCTTCTTCTTCAGATATCATGACGCTAGACACTCCGTTGGGGACTAGGATAGCAGGTGTGTGTTAGTGTGAGGAGTGCCCCCTTGAGGTTGGAGGGTGTCACTTTCTTTGGGACCTCTATGTCTTAGAGATGACGAGCTATGACATCATTCTCAGGATGGACTGGTTGGTTCACTTTCGAGCCTTTGTAGACTGCTATTGTCACATGGTGAGTTTCACGTCACTAGAGGGCGGAGAGTTTCTATACAAGGGCGAATGGGATGTTCAGGCGAGTCGAGCTGGACTAGAGCATCATGGGAGAGGTGGATTCACATCCCAGATTGCGAGTTTGTATCTGGATGACCAGGGGACTTGTCAGACAGATTTCCCTCCAATGGTTGATCTTTTCAGGGATGTCTTCCTAGATGACTTTTCAGGTCTACCTATGGTGCGTGAGGTGGATTTATCTATTGATCTTGTGCCAAGAGAAGCACCGGTGTCCATTCCTCCTTATAGGATGGCCACGCCTGAGTTGCAGGAGCTCAAGAGGCAGTTAGAGGATTTACAGTCAAAGGGATTTATCTGACCCAATACTTCTCCTTAGGGTTCTCTGGTCCTTTTTGAGAAGAAGGCAGATGGTACCCTTAGAATTTTAGTGGATTATTGGAAGCTGAACTAGTTGATGATTAATAACCGATATCCCTTGCCGAGGATAGATGATATGTTTGATTAGCTTCGTGGAGCACGAGTGTTCTCGAAGATTGACTTGAGATCTGGATATCATCAGCTGTGCGTGAGACCATCGAATATACTGCTTACAACTTTTTGGAGCAGATATGGTCTGTAGGAGTACCTGGTTATGCCGTTTGGACTGAAAAACGCGCCATCAGTTTTCATGGATCTGATGAATCGTGTGTTCCATCCGTATCTTGATTCTTTTGTGGTAGTATTCGTGGTTGACATCTTGGTGTACTCTCACACTCGACACGACCATGCCACCCATCTTGAGATCATATTGAGTACACTGAGAGAGCATCAACTATATGCTAAGATCACTAAGTGCCACTTTTGGATGGACCAGATTCACTTCCTGGGTCATATCATCTCAGAGGTAGGAGTTGCAGTAGACCCAGAGAAGGTGAGAGAAGTAGTTTCCTAGGAGCAGCCTAAGAACGTGTTTGAGATACAGAGTTTCTTAGGGATATCTGGTTACTACAAATGATTCATACAGGACTTCTCCCACTTAGCATCACCGTTAACGGGACTAACTAAGAAGGGTGTGAAGTTCGTTTGGTCAGAAGCTTGCGAGTCAGCTTTTCAGGACCTGAAGGGAAGGTTGACATCAGCACCGATCTTGATACTCCCAGAGTAGGGGAAGAGCTATACAATTTACTGTGATGCATCAGAGATTGGGCTAGGAGCAGTGTTGATGCAGGGCGACTGATTTGTTGCGTACGAGTCTCTGCAGTTGAGGCCACATGAGCGGAATTACCCGATGCATGATCTCGAGTTGGCTGCAGTTGTGCATGCGTTGCGCTGTTGGAGACATTATTTATTGAGAGAGCATTTTGTAGTTTTCACCGACCACAAAAGCCTCAAGTATATCTTTACTCAGCGTGACCTGAATCTGAGGTAGAGAAGGTGGGTTGAGTACCTACAGTCCTTCGATTTTTAGCTTGCCTATACACCTGGTAAAGGTAATGCAGTAGCTGATGCACTGAGAAGGAAGACTCAGATACAAGCATTGCAGGAGGCCAGTGGTGAGTGGAAACTCATGGCTTTGTTCTCTAAGATGCATCTGGAGGTGCATGACAGTCAGGGGTAGACTTATCTTTCTTCTTTAGCTGTGACTTCTACCCTCCTGGACAGAGTGAGGATGAGACAGCTATCGGATTCAGAAGGCCTAGTTTTGCGAGAGTCGGTGGCAAGTGAGGACCCTCCTCCTGGTTGGGCGATAGGCGATTATGAGGTTTTGCGTTTCCATGGACGAGTGTGGGTTCTAGGGGATATACGCAAGGAGCTGATGCGAGAGTTTCATGCTTCAGCTTGGGGAGTTCATCCCGGGGTTACCAATATGTACCGTGACTTGAGACATCGCTACTGGTGGTCGGGTATGAAGAGAGAGATAGTTGGTTTTGTTACGAGATGTTCCACCTTTCAGCAGGTGAAGGCAGAGCATCCGAGACCAGCTGGATTGTTACAACAGTTACCCATTCCAGAGTGGAAATGGGATGATGTCGCGATGGATTTCATGACGGGATTTCCGAGGTCACCTCGAGGCAATGACGCCGTGTGAGTTGTTGTGGACAGACTCACGAAGGTAGCTCACTTCTTGCCGATCAAGGAGACCTTCAGTGTAGACGAGCTCATAAGGCTATATATCCGAGAGATTGTATGTATTCATGGGGTCCCTCGTTCTATCATTTCTGATAGGGACGCCCGCTTTACATCTCGTTTCTGGCAGAGTTTTCAGAGGGCACTGGGTACACAGGTGCTTCTGAGCACAACATACCACCCTCAGACCGATGGACAGTCGGAGCAGACGATACAGGTGCTAGAGGACATACTGCGTGCATGTGTCCTAGACTTCAGGGGATCTTGGGAGAAGCATATACCCTTAGTCGAGTTTTCCTATAACAATAGTTTTCAGGAGACTATTGAGATGGCAACTTATGAGGATTTATATGGTAGGCCATGTCATTCACCTTTGTGCTGGTTAGAGGTAGATGAGGCAGCTTTACTGGGACCAAAGCTCGTGCAGGAGACATTTGAGCAGGTCCAGTTGATTCGGAAGCAGATGGCTACCGCGCAGTCTCGACAGAAGTCATATGCTGATCGCCGCAGACGACCCTTGGAGTTCATGGTTGGGGATCAGGTTTTTTTACATGTTTAGCCAAGGATGGGACACAAGCGGATCATGAGACAGGGTAAGCTTTCACTGAGTATGTGGGGCCATTCGAGATTCTGGAGAGAGTCAGGATGTTTGCCAATCGGTTTTAGTTACCGCAGCGGTACCGAGCCATGCACGACGTCTTCCATGTGTCTCAGTTGCATCGCTATCATTCAGACCCATCTCACGTCTTTCAGCCTGAGGAAGTTGAGCTAGAGGCAGATGCGTCCTTTGAGGAGCATCCAATTCGTATCGTTGATAGGAGCATGAAGGTTCTCTGAGGCCGGTCAGTTCCTCTCATACAGGTGCTATGGCAGCATGGCCGAGTGTAGGACGAGACCTGGGAGTGGGAGGCCGACATACGTGCTTAGTGGCCAGAGCTGTTCTGAGCTTTATCTTCGCCAACCTTGGAAGGGAAATTTGGGGACGAATTGCTATAAGGGGGAAAGTTTGTAAGAACCCGGTTCTTAGTTTTGAGTTATGGTATTCTTCTTTTTCTTTTTCCTTAAGTGTTTTTGAGAAAATATAGAAAATGGGGAAAAATACTAAATTTTGAAACTACACGCCGTGTACTTTTCCACACACCATGTACTTTTGGCCGTGTGGGATGGGTACATGGGGTGTGTAGCCATGCCGAAGACAAAGGGTGTAGGAACCGACTACACGCCGTGCAGTAGTACCTTACATGCTGTGTAGTCAGTCGGCAGGCCTAAACAGTAAGGCGGTGGAGCAGCCGACAGCTGGGCGATAGTACACGCCATGTACTTGGGAGTACATGCCATGTACTCATGTCGACGGCTGAACAATGTGGCAGTGCCACCAGAGGAATAGTTAAATGAAGGAAGTACATGCCGTTTACTCATAAGTACACGCCGTGTACTTTGTTTTTTCAGCTTAAAACAGGCAGTAGCCTCCTCATTTGGCATAGGAGGCATTTGAGCTATTTTGGAGCCAAGGAGGACGACCAGACCTTTGAAGATCCGCCGAGTGTTCATCTAGAATCCGATTCGGCTTCAGACGACCTCGTTGGAACCGCACGGGTAAGCCCTCTCCTCTCCTGGTATAGTTCTTTCCAATTCTTCCCTTAACGGAATTTATTTACATTTGAATGAGTTTTTTTCTTCATCAGATCTACGCCGTTTTTGGGTGTTTCTGGAGTCGGCGTTCGGGTATAACATTTGTTGGCATATAAGGTAGGTGGCTTTGTGTTTATTTTACAACTGTCATGCGTTTTTTGTGCATTTTCGTGCCACGAACCCATGTTGGGGTGTCGTATGGCTGAGGCCGTTTCTATATTTATTGCCCAAAATTGTATAGGTGATTAAATCGTGATAATAAAATGCTGGTTGGGATCGTTTCTTGGATTCGGAACCACCCATGGGGGTGTGTTTCACTGTTTTTCCGTTTGGTCAAGATACCCAAGGGTATGCCTTTAAAGTAGTAATTGTAGAATTTCCTTGAGAGGAATTTCTTGTTACTGCTTGTTTACCTATTGGGCATGGCCTGGTTACCTGTTTATCCTGAGGGCGTTGTTGTGATTAGCCTGTGGGCACTGTACTGTTTAACCCAAGGGTTGTAGTTATTTCTCTTGAGGACAACCTTTCGTTCCTGAGGGCTTGACTTCTGTGCCTGAGGGCGACACTTCCTACGCCTGAGGGAAATTTCTGTTATGCTTGAGGGCAATACTTGTGGGTTGGATTCTGTATAGCCTGAGGGAAAGCCTGAGGGCGTGGTTCACTATGTTAGCCTGAGGGCAAGATACTGGTTGGCCTGAGGGCTTGGTGTTATTGAGCACAAAATGTTACTAAATTTAACGGATTAAATGAATAATAAAATTACAATTTAACTATTAAGTTAGTTACTTTTGAGTGATGCTTAGTTATTACATTTTACTATTGTACACTGTTGTTGCATGCTTTACACACAGTTGGGCACGGGCCTTTGGTGGGTGCCTACTGAGATATATTTCTCACACCCTGTTTGGGTCATGCTTTTCGGACCAAACAGATTATGTTTCTACAGGTTTAGATATGGGTAAGAGTCCCTATACAGGTACTTGACTGTTGCTGAGGAGTAGGAGGGCATGGGAGCGAGCCTAGGCTCGCAATGCCGCTGCCAGCTGTTTTTCTTGTTTTGCTGTACGTAGTATTTTGTTGTACTGTATTGATGTATAACATGTTCCGACTATTTTCTTAGAACTTGAAACATGTAGAATCATCATTTATATACTATTGGTTATATCCACTACTGTAGTTTATTTTAGTTGTGTATGGTTTACCGCTTCCGCTGTCGTTGTATGTTTATTTTGTATTCCACTGCGCTACACTTTGACAAATGAGGGCATAGTTTCCCCACTATCAGACCTGGGCCCTCGCTACTAGTTGGCAGCCTCTGGAGTTTGGGGAAATGCGCTTGAGGTCACGTGGCGAACCGGGCTCGGGGCACCCGTTGCGTGGCACCCGGGTCCGGGACGTTACACTATACCCCCTAATAAGAGTGTGTAATAATGAGTAAAATAACAAAGTATCATACAAAAAAAAATAAACATTAGAGTACGCTAGACAAATGAATCTTCCAAACCATAATAACATTCCATGTGGAAGAAGTACAATAATATAATAAATATTTCCCACTAGGCTAATCAAATATACCTAAAAATACAAAATAAAAGAATAAAATAAAAGTATAGGAGGATCAAAAACATCCTGGGGCCTCTCCTTAATCCTAATATCTAATCCCACTTAAGCTACCTCAGCTCAATCATGAAAATCATACCGAGACTATTCCCAATATATTCCTACACAATTTAGAGGCCTTATTAGGTACTAAAGTACCATGGATTCTCAAGAAGTTTGTGAGTACATAAATCAGTAGAGAAGCACTAATGTTGTACCATACATATAATGCCCCAAACCTACACATCCAGATTCAGTACTAAAACATGCTGTGTATTTTTTTGTATAATAGATAACTAAAAAATAAAAAGTAAATTATACAAATGAGGAAATTTTTTGGTCTAGGTTCTGGAGAATTAGACAACAACTTACATATATTGAATCAGATTTTACAAAAAATATCAACTAATAAAAATAACTGGATTCATATGCATTAGCGCCATAACTGTACTTTGAACTTCTAAGGATTCCTGTGATTTTTTTTTACAAATTTGGGATAAGAATAAAAAGATCAGTAAGGTACATAAATAATGAAAATCCCTTAGTCCAGTGAAAACATGAAAACCCTTTAAAACTACGTTTCTTGAAAACTCATAAGCATGCATAGAAAAATCATGTAGTTGCCTTGGGACATATTTACCATATCAGTATTACAATCACCCTTATACATGGAATAAACATATGGTAAACTTCCATATTAGGATTACCCAATGCATTGGAGAGCTATAATGGGGATCACCCATCATATATTGAGCTATAATGGGCTCAACCCAACATATCATGAGCTATAATGGGCTCAACCCAACATATCTTGAGCTATAATGGTCTCAACCCTACATATCATGTGATGTAATGGGATAAAACCAAAATATCTTGAGATGTAATGGTCTCAAACCAACATAATTATGTCCAAGTAACATATCATGAATAAAACACTTGATAACTCATCTGAACCCTTGAAAAAAACAGATTAATGTTTTCAAAATTTCCTTTTTCATAAAATAAACCATTTTTAAAATATAAAAACCATGCATATAAAAATGAAATCATATACATAAAAAACTACCATGTCAACATATAATGGAAATATCATAGTAATAATTAATCAAGAAATTAGTATAACTACTCATTCCATATCATAAATCTTTTGAATTTCATTAAAGAGACTTTTAAAAGGATTTTATAAAGTTCCATAAAAATATAATTGAAGTGTGAATTAATAAAATGGCATGGTTATGTGTATTAACTGTAAATAAATATAATAAAATATAATAAAAAGAAAAATTCATCACATAAATAATTTTAATACCACATAAATAATGAAGTACAAGGTTAACCTAAAGAATAGAAATTAGGTTAAGAATTCACTTACGAAATTTCGGCATGGTATCAGGTGTACATGGGATTGATTAATGGGAGAGAAAGGGGAATCTCATTATTAATAAATCATAAGGGAATTATGGGGTAGGTGTGAAAATATACCCCATCCTTATTAATTAAAAATAAAAGAGCACAATATAGAGGAGATTCTTGAATAAAATTGAGAAAGAGAGAATCCCTTACCTTGGGTTGAACTTTCATAAAATGCATTTAAAACTTCTATATGAAGGTTAAAATAGTGTAATTAATATTTTGAAGAAACATATTCATGTTTATAACACCTTTAATGATCATTTTATAACATCATTCCACCCATTAATTTATAATATTTTGTTAATTCCTTTGTTTCGGTTGCACGCATTACATGGTTTCCATGAGCAGTTCGTAAAGGATATTCTTGTCGATTGGAAGTGAAAATAAAGAATTGGAATTTAATGGTATTTTAATATTTCCATAAACATAAATTATACCATTTATCATTTTGAATTCTGACATGAGGATGATTCATAAGTTAAAATAATATTGATATTTTTTTAGGTCATTTTGTCGATTCTTCGATCATAATGAACTCATTTTGTTTTATAAGTTAATAACATGTGTAAAAAATGATTTCACAACATTATATAAGATCTAATAAAAAAAATTATAATTTGGTTCAACCATAAAATTGGTTTCATGACCAGTATTGAAGGAAGTAATAGAAATTTAAATCACTTCGTCCATGATGTCGATAAATCGACACATCACATACGATTTTTTAATTTCTAGAATAAGTGGGAGAGGAGAAGAAGTATTATGGTGAATCTTACATAAAAATGATGAAATACATAATATTTATGATAATTTATCATTAAATTATCTTTTATAAGGGGAGGTGAGGAAATAATAATAATAGAAAATAAAATAAAAATAAATGAAAGAAAATAAAAGAGGTTGTTTACCACTTGATCTCTTCTCCTCAGGATCCTTCTTAAGGCCCTTAGTTTTGGACTTTTGGTAATACCAGAAGGTCTTGGACGTGGGGAAGGGTCTTGAAAGGAGTATTTTTCAAAAATTAGGTGAGGATAAAGGCTTGAGAGGTGTGGGAGAAAGAGGGGGGAAATGGGTGGTATTTATAGTGGAGGAGAGGAAAAGTTTTCCCTTATTTTAATCATTATTTTATTATTTTTCCATAAGACAAGAAATAGTTATGATTCCAAGAACAAAAATAGTAATAAGTTTATCTGATTTCTAAATAATGTTTTCTTAAATCAACCATGATATAGAGAATAGTGTATTTATCTCATAATGTATTTATACTGTAATTACAATATTTTACCATTCACAAAAATTCAAGTATTTCATAAAATTACAAAAAAATTCACCCCAACCATTTTTCGATGTGTAGAATCCAAGAATGAACTCCATTTTATCAAAATAATTTTCTAAATAAGAGAAATTTAGTTTTTAAATAAAATAATATTATATTTGAAAAATAATAATTTTAAAACATTTATTTGCTTATTTCAAGATATGGGTATATCATAATTTTATTAAATATTATATATATATATATACTATCATAGGTGATGTTACTATTCATAAGGGTATGTTACTATTCATAAGGGTAACATTTCTATTCATAAGAGTATGTTACTATTCCCCAAAAATTAAGTTGGTCTTATCGGACTCTAAAAAACTTACTGATCACAACCATGTATGTCTGTTTTTCGAAATTCAAAACAAAGAAGTAGAAAAATTATGTTTAATGGTTTGTTTATAAAGGTCACATAGTATTTAGTAGTTCATTTAAGAACATAGTGTTTCCTTTTAAAATTTTGGGATGTTACATTATCCACCCCTTAAATGAATTGTGCCATCGCAATTCATTCATTGTACTTATATTCCCAAATTTACATATTGATAATTAAGAAAAACTATTTTCTTATGTGTGCTTAATTAACTAGATGTATAAAAGTAAACACTATCACTTAATTTTTTCTAAAAAAATGACAACATATAATCTCCAAAGCTATCTAGACCATTCCTCTAATACCAACTATAGAGACCTAGCCTTAAAACGTTACTTAATCTTGAATTTTAGTCAAGAACATACATTATTACACATTGAGGATATTTTTGGGTTTAGAGTTTTTGAGAATTAATATATCTTACATACATAACATACCACATTCATACAAAGTGGATACTACTAAAAATAGTATCCATATTTTTCAAAATATAAAACATTAAAACATAAAACATGATTTATTTAACAACACTCCATATCATTAATCATGATTCCCTTCTTTCTCTTTCCCATCCTTATGAATTAAAAATAAAAGAGCACAATATAGAGGAGATTCTTGAATAAAATTGATAACTAGAGAATCCCTTACCTTGGGTTCGACTTCCCTCAAACATGTTTAAATCTCATGTACGAATGTTAAAATAGTGTTATTAATATTTTAAAGAAACATATTAATATTTATAACACCTTTAATAATCATTTTATAACATCATTATACCCATTCATTAATAATATTTTGTTAATTCCATTGTTTTGGGTGCGTGCATTACATAGTTTCCATGAGCGGTTTGTAAAGGATATTCTTGTACATTGGAAGTGAGACTCCAGAATTGGAATGAAATAATATTTTAAAATTTATAGAACCATAAATTATACTATTTATCATTTTTAATTCTGATATTAGGAAGATTCATAAGTTAAAACATTATTGATATTTGTTTAGGTCATTTTGGCGATTCTTCGATCATAATGAACTCATTTTGTTTAATAAATTAATAAAATATGTAAAAAATGATTTCATAACATTATATAAGATATAATGAATAAATTAAAATCTGGTTCAATCATAAAAATGGTTTCATGACCAATTTTGAAGGAAGTAAAAGAAATTGAAATCACATCGTCCACGATGTTGGTAAATCGACACATCACAGATGATGTTTTAATTTCTAGAATAAGAGGGAGAGGAGAAGAAGTATAATGGTAAATTTTCCATAAACATGATGAAATCTAGAATATTTAATATATTGGACGTTTAATTCCTCTTGTATAAGGGGAGGTGAGTAAAGAATAATAATAAAAAATAAAATGAAAAGAAATGAAAGAAAACAAAAGAAGATGTTTACCTCTTGATCACTTCTCCTTGAGATCCTTCTTAAGGACCTTGGTTTTGGCCTTTTGGTGAGACCAGAAGGTCTTGTACGTGGGGAAGGGTCTTGAGAGTTTTATTTGGTAGAACTTATGAAAATCTCAAGGATTGATAGGTGTGAGAGTAAGAGGGGGGAAATGGGTGATATTTATAGTAGAGGAGAGGAAGAGTTTTCCATTATTTTAATCCTTATTTTATTATTTTTCCACAAGACAAGAAATAATTATGATTCAAAGACCTAATATAGTAATGAGTGCATGTGAGTTTGAACTAATAGTTGCTTACATTATCCACAATGCAGGGAATAATGTATTTATCTCATAATGTATTTATACCGTAATTACCATATTTTACTATTCACCAAAATTCAAGTATTACAGAAAATTTCCAAGAATTCACCCCAACTATTTTTTTATTTTTAGAATTGAAAAATGAACTCCATTTTATCAAAATAATTTTCTAAATATGAAAAATTTAGTTTTTAAATAAAATAATATTTTATTTGAAAAATAACAATTTTAAAACATTTATATACTTATTTCAAGATATGGGTATATCATAATTTTAATTAAATATTATATATATAATATCATATGTGAGGTTACTATTCATAAGGGTATGTTACTATTCATATGGGTAACATTACTATTTAGAAGGGTATGTTACTATTCACCAAAAGTTAAGTTGGTCTTATCAGACTCTAAAAAACTTAATGATCACAACCATGTATGTCCATTTTTTGAAATTCAAAACACAGAAGAAGAAAAATTATGTTTAATAGTTTTTTTATAAAGGTCACATAATATTTGATAATTCATTTAAGAACATAGTGTTTCCTTTTAAAATCTTAGGATGTTACATTATCCCCCCCTAAATGAATTGTGCCCTTGAAATTCATTCATTGTACGTATATTTCCAAATTTACATATTGATAATTAAGAAAAAATATTTTCTTTTGTGTGCTTAATTAACTATATGTATAAAAGTAAATACTCACTTAAAATTTTCTAAAAGAAACAACAACATCTAATCTTTAAAGTTGTCTAGACCATTAATCTGATACTAAATATAAGGACCCATCATTAAAAAATTACTTAATCTTGAATTTTTCTCAAGAAAATACATTATTACACATTGAGGATCTTTTTGGGTTTAGAGTTTTAGAGAATTAGGACATCTTACATACATAACATACCACATTTATACAAAGAGGATACTACTAAAAACTATATCCATTTTTTTCAAAATATAAAACATTAAAACTTAAAACATGATTTATTTGACAAAAATCCATATCATTCATCATGAATCCATTATTTCTCTTACCAATCCTTAGGAATTAAAAATAAAAGATCACAACATAGAGGAGATTCTTGAATAAAATTGAGAAAGAGATAATTCCTTACCTCGGGTTTGACTTCCCTAAAACATGTTTAAACCTCCTGTATAAAGGTTAAAATAGTGTTATTAATATTTTACAGAAACATATTCATGTTTATAACACCTTTCATGATCATTTTATAACATAATTCTACCCATTCATTAATAATATTTTGTTAATTCTATTGTTTCAGGTGCATGCATTACATGGTTTACACGAGTGGTTCGTAAATGATATTCTTGTAGATTGGAAGTGAAACTCCAGAATTGGAATAAAATTTCATTTTAATATTTTTATAACCATAAATTATACCACTTATCATTTTGAATTCTGACATGAGGATTATTCATAAGTTAAAACATTATTGATATTTGTTTAGGTCATTTTGGTATTCTTCGATCATAATGAACTCATTTTGTTTTATAAATTAATAACATGTGTAAAAAATGATTTAAAAACCTTATATAAGACATAATTAATAAATTTTAATATTTTTCAACCATAAAAATGGTTTCAGGACTAGTCTTTAAGGGAGTAAAAGAAATTGAAATCACATCATCCTTGGTGTCAGTAAATAGACACATCACGAATGATGTTTTTATTTCTAGAATAAGTGGGAGAGGAGAAGAAGTATAATGGTGAATCTTTCATAAAAATGATAAAACATATAACCTATAAGATATTGTATCATTCATACCTCTTGGATAATGGGAGGAGAGGAAATGAGAATAATAGAAAAGATAATGAAAAGAAATGAATGAAAACAAAAGAGGATGTTTACCTTTTGATCTCTTCTCCTTGAGATCCTTCTTAAGGTACTTGGTTTTGGCCTTTTGGTGAGACCATTAGGTCTTGGATGTGTGGAAGGTTCTTGAGAGGATTATTTAGTAGAACTTAGGCAATGCTCAAGGCTTGAGAGGGTTGGGAGGAATAGTGGGGAAATGAGTGGTATTTATAGTGGAGGAGAGGAGGAGTTTTCCATTATTTTATTCATTATTTTATTATTTTTCCCCAAGCTAAGAAATAGTTATGATTCCAAGACCAAAAATAGTAATAAGTGCATGTGAGTTCTAACTAATGGTTTCTTACATCAGCCATGATGTAGGGAATAATGTATTTATCTCATAATGTATTTATACCATAATTACTATATTGTACTATTCACAAAAATTCAAATATTTCAGAAAATTACCAAAAATTCACCCCAACCATTTTTTAAATGTGTATAATGAAAAAATGAACTCCATTTTATTAAACTAATTTTATAAATATGAGAAATTTAGTTTTTAAATAAAATAATATTTTATTTGAAAAATAACAATTTTAAAACATTTATTTACTTATTTTAAGATATGGGTATATCTTGTTTTTAATTAAATCTTATACATATAATATTGTAGGCGATGTTACTATTCATAAGGGTATGTTACTATTCATAAGGGTAACATTACTATTCATAAGGGTTTTTTACATTTCACCAAAAATTAAGTTTGCCTTATCAGACTCTAAAAAACATACTGATCACAACCATGTATGTCCGTTTTTTGAAATTCAAAACACAGAAGAGGAAAAATTATGTTTAATGGTTTGTTTATAATGATCACATAGTATTTAGTAGTTCATTTAAGAACATAGTGTTTCCTTTTAAAATCTCAGGATGTTAGAATACATAATAAGTAAATGTAGTGTTTGTGCATGTGACATGCTTAGGAAAAAATAATAATTTCTGAATAATAAATAAATAAACCATTGTTTATCTATGGGTATAATAAACCTAATTGACCATAATTTCTTTGGATGGTGCTGGGGTGTATCTGAGAACATATCGATATCATTCCAAACATATAAATACTAGATTTTATGGTGTAACCTAGGCACCCCTGATTATTAGGTTCAAATAGCTAAATATATCACCATTAATAGACCAATATATAGATAGAAGGCATATATCCAAACCCCAATATAATAAATGTATTAAAACCAATTCCTGGGAATCCTGGGCAGTCACTGACCTAAAGTCATCCTCTATATTACCAAGCCAACAGGTTGGATCCTAGGAATTGTAGGAATCCACATTAGATATGTATAATTTCATTAGTTTTGACCGGATAGATATTAGGGGTGACCTAGGAATATCATCATAATATTAATGATCATGATGTTTAATCCTGAATGACTAGATCCTAAACATTATAGGAATCTTAAGGACCCATGGTGTCTATGGAATCACATACAAACCCGAGGAAAATCCCAGGGTTCTTGGCCCGCTTCTGTGGCTCAATAATTGGATACTTGGATATACACTAGATATCAATGATTAAGTTTTCAGGTCTAACTCGTATCACAATAATATAAAATTAGGTTCAAAAGTTTGATCCTTGGAAGTACCTTTGGTTATCCACAACATCACCATCATATCTCATCAGGACTACAAGCCGGGTCCCAAGAAGTACATATGGGAATCTATATATGAATCAAAAGTAAATATGTGAAAGCATAAATACAAGGTATGGGTTGGCTAAAATCCCAAACCCATCACTTCTATCCATATCCTCTCTGGATCACTTCATTGATGTAGGTTATAAGGTGACACCCACTACCATCTCTACTTGCTCCCATGCCCAGTCTCACACTAGGGTCATAAGTCACAGGGTAGCCTACTATGCCCCTAATGTCTCATCAAGGTTTCCCTATCCTCCTAGTAAATTTACTCTAAGGATATGGTCTTAATCCCATCCCCTTTCCCAAGCATCCTAGGTCATCCCGAATACCCTACTCCTGCGCCATTCTCCATAGGGTCTAATCACCCAAGTAATCACATTCTAGTGGGGGAGGAACACTCACCCCATGGTTATCTTAATGGGCATAATTAATCTAGGTATACCTTATAGAAAACCCCTTTTCCATGCATACAAAGTCACATGGTTTAATTTATATCCTCAAATTTCAGTGATTGAGATGTCCAGCCAATACATGAGGGTCCATCAGGGCCCTCGCCACTTTGGAAATTATATTGTAGGATTTTGTTTTTATTAATCCATGCAACTAATCTTAAAGAGTACCATAACCTAATGTAATGGGGCCATGCATTTCACATGCATATAAATAAATTCATAATACTAAAAGGAAAATTCATAAGGACAAACTACCTTAAACCGAAGTGAAACCCCTTTTAAAGTAGCCCATAATCTCTCACTGAGGCTCACCAAGACCATCTGAACATTGTCCAAAACATCCAAGGATATGTCACATATACAAATCGAAAAATTAATTAATAATAATAATATTATAATTAATCAAAATTAATTAATTTAATCAAATTTATTTTAAACAATTTTACATTTTAATTTAAATAGGAATAAATTCATAGAAGATCACTGGTTAACCTTATCACACTCGAACCACAAACAAACACTAAAAAACAAACAAATACATACTCATGACTATATTTTCGGCCAAATACCTTACATGAGATCAAAATTCCATTAATAATTTAATTTAATTTAAATAAAAAACATAATAAAAATCAACATGACATCTTACCTCCATCAAAATAATATGCAGCGGTGGGAATATGTTATCACAAGATATCCTATATACAATCCAAATTAAATCCCCATGATAATTGGATGATTACAATATGATTTAGTGGAATCAGAATAGAATCCCTAAACTAGGAAAGTAGAAATCATAAAATAAGGGAGGAGGAGATCTAATGAGATTACAAGAGGGATAAACACAACATGAATCGCTAAAGAATGGCCTCAAAATCACCCCATATTCAAAGTAAGAGAGGGGATGGAAAATGGGTTTAAAATTTATCCACATGATCAGGAAGGGATAAGGAGGAGGGGATTACCCCTCTTTAAGTTAAAGGGGTAAAAGTGTCTTTTCCCATTTCAATCCCACTTGATATATGGTGGTAGCTACTCTATAGCTTGTTGATCTACGACAGTAGACACCCAACCTCTCCTATGGTTTCTTTAAGCCCTTGGGACCCATAAAAACCTCATACCAAGTAGAAACAAAAATCATTTCAAGGCTTTAAAACTCTTGAAATTTGGTTTTGAATCCCAGTTCTCAAAACAACCTAGCCACTAAACTCAATGTTTTAAATTCCCTTAGTAATTTCCACACCTATATGAACATGAGGTCCTAAGGATTTTATGTGTTCAAGAAGATCTTATGGGAATTTTTGTTGAGATGAAATTTTATTGGGAATAATTAGTGAAAAATATTATGGTGGTTCTATTTATACTTTTTTCTGAGAAGTGACTTTATTTGGCCTAGGATTGATTTTTTAGACCAGTGTGGGTTTTTACCCCAGTGGAGGGAATTAATGATAGTCAACTAGTGTCGGGGATAGACAAAAATATTTTATTTATACTAGAGTTTATTGGATTTATTGACTCTTTGACACGTGCCTGTCGTGGGGTGTGACAAAAACAAATATTACCTAAGTTAAAATGCAGTAGAGTGGATTACCTAGGTTGTCTCCAGAGAGGAGTGCACAACAATTAAGCTGTCACCTTAAAATAGAAAGAAGTGAGGTTGTTTTTAGAAATTGTTTGATTTAGAAAATACAAGAAAGAAAATAAATAAAGTAAAGTAATTAAGTGAAAGTTTTGAAACAAATTGACAAATGATGTGATCTAAATCAGTGATATGAAATGGTGATCAGGTTAGGGTCAGTTTTCCAGTTGTAATTCTATCATTGTTCATTTTACCCAATTCTCCTCTGCTAAATCGTTAAGAGTGAGAATCCACAATCGTTTCTTCTAACTCCCTTGGTAAATTAAAAATGTGAGAATAAACCTTAATAAAATCTTAGGTTGGTCTACTCTCCTTACAATGTGTAATAGAGTTGTAGAAAATACCCCCAATTATCTTAGGCAATTCCCAATCGGGTCTTGTTTATCCCAAGTAATCAAGAACATTCACTACTCCTCACACACGTACCAGTGATCACCGAGTACTACACCACTAAATCCAGGTCTATTCCATTGTTTATAAACCATAACCTAGTGGAGGGAGATATTGATCATTGGCCAAATAAAAATGAAAAACAGAATCTAAAATCAGATACAATCGTACATGATAATAAAAACTGTTATAAGAAATTGAAACAGATTCACAGAAGAGAAAAGGATTTTAAAACATTAATAGAAGGAACTCATGAAATACAACATGGAAAAACTACCCTTCCCCAATCACACAGAAGTTTACCCCACCATGGTAAGGGTAATTGTGACTAAGGGTAAAGAAGAATTCATTACAAAACTAAGAAGAACAAAAGAGAGAAAAGAAAGAACAGAAATTTGATCCTCCAGAATCTGTCTTCCAAAAGTTTGCCTCTGTTCCGCCCACCATACGGCCTAAACTCACTGAGGTCCCTTCTTATAGAATGTTGGAAATGAAGTTTTATATCGACACTTAAAATTTGAGAGTCATTGGACAGGTTTAAAGAAAGATATGGCCGAATCAATGACCATTACTTTTCTGGCCTCCAAACACTGTTTCACCCACTCCATTTGGACGCGCCAAAATGATGCATTAATGAGCTCAATAATTTATGAAATTTAATGTGAGCCGTCCTTTGGAAGTCCTCTATCGACACCAGCTGGAATAACCTCATTATAAGGTCGGCTGGAGGAGATATTGCATATTTAATGAAGTGGGGTCCATTCTGCCTTCCAAACTGATTTCTCAACTTGATTTAATTTTCTGCACCATTGGATTTCGAATTGGGTCTTTGTCCAGAAGGAACATTTTAATCCCACAAGTATAGGAATCCTAAAAAAAAGATTCACTTCAATTGGAACCATATTATAAAAGTTATGACCGAAAAACAGAAGCTATATAAAACTGACAATTTTACAGAATTACCCCATTTTCACATTTAAGCCCAAAATACACCAAAAACACATAAATGATGCAAATACACTCACATTGAATAATTAAGAGGGATTAAATCATTGAAAAACATATAAATAATAATGAAAATATCAACTCTATCAATTCCCCCACACTTATCACTTGGTCTCCTGGACAAGTCAGAATCAAAATAAATTCAAAGTAAATTCAAAACACATATTCATGAGATCCACTAATTTGAAAACAAGAAACAAAATATATCATGCCTTCTCAAACTCTATTATTTCATATTCTTAAGTTAGGATCATTCAATAAATTTACTCTTCATTTATCTTCCCATGCACACAAAACACTTACCTAACTTTCATTATCTCTCATTACACAAATCTCAATTTTTTAGCAATGTCTTTCTCATCCAAACTCATACAAGGGTCACCATAGGCTTGATAAATTCCTACCTCTCCACCCGATGTGAGTCAAAGATGTATGTTTATCATGAGGACTTGTTAAGGTTGTTCTGTGGCTTTAGGTTGGTAGGATTTATATACGAAAATTCTGAGGCTTAATGAAGAGGGCTTGGCTCTTTTTGAAGCAAAATTGCATTACTCTAATTTTCACAAAAGTATGGTCTTCTCTTCACTCCCCTTAGTAGAAAATAAACTCCTTCTCCATGGAATATCAAGGAATGTTACCATAGTTCATCATTTCAGCAGCAAACATTTCAATCTTCTCAAATATAATATTTCTTGAAAGCTCCAGAAAAGGCACAAATTCCTTTTTACATTAGAAGCTCCAGAAAGGCACAGCTTCTCTCATCATGAAAGCTCCAGAAAAGGCACAACTTTCAGCAGAATGATTTTTTTTACAGCAATAACATCTCTTCAACATTTTTTTTTCACCCAAAGTATCCCCAAATAAGGTAGTACAATACAAGACATCTTCCCCCCACACTTATGTTCAAATAGATCATGAAATTTCACTTCAAGAGCAGGTTGGATAGGGAATATTGGCTTGTAATGTGGCTAAACTAACAGGATTTTCATGGATTCTATGGGCTACAAGGATTAAATGTTCAAGGTAGGCCATTATGAAAGGGATTATCTTGAAAAGGGGGCTTTCAAACCAAAGAAATGCCTCAATCATTTAAAACACAAGTACCTCAAACCCTCAAGTTTTGACAGGAATAAATCAAATTCTGGTTAAATCAAGCATGATTTGGTTCTCTCAAGAAGTGAGGTGAATGTAAAGAATATGAAAATAATAGGTTTAGAAGCCTCACGAGAATGTGATTTAAAATATAAAGACAGTGATATGTGGCATGGGATTCAAAAAACAGAGTATTTTTCATGAAATTCCCAAATAATTGAACTTGAAACAATGTCATTTTCAGCATTCATTTAAGCTCAGTTTCAAGGAATAAATTATTTCACTCATGGAGATGGGTTTCAAAAATATCAATGATAATCATTTCAGCTCAAAAGTTTCAAAAAAACACAAAAATTGAAAAATAAACACACAAAATTTTAAACACTCACATGTTTAAAAAAAAAAAATAGGAAAACAAACAACACATAAAAATCCTACACTACAAAGGTTCCCTCCCCCACACTTAAATGATGCAGTGTCCACAATGCATTCAAATGTATTTAACATGTAAGAATATTGGAAATTGAATCACAACAATCATGAAAATATAAAGGAGAGGTACGACCTGATGGAGTTTATTGATAAACAGGTTGGAGGAGTGTGATCTCCTCCATTGGCTCTGATGGCATGGTCCCAAGGAATTTCTTCAATCTGTGCCCATTAACAGTGAATGGATCCTTCACTCCATCCTTCACAATCTGCAAAGCACCAAAAGGATATACATGAGTAACTATAAATGGACCTTCCCACCTGGAACGAAGTTTACCTGGCATCAGCTTGAGTCTTGAATTGAATAACAACACTTTGTCTCCTGGATGGAAGTCCTTTGGTTGGATCAGTTTGTCATGAGCCACTCTTGTTCTCTCTTTGTAAATCCTGGAATTTTCAAATGCTTCCCTTCTAATTTCTTCCAGCTCTTGTAACTGCAATCTTCTCTCTTTCCCAGCACTTTCAAGATCCAGATTCATCTTCCTCACAGCCCAGTATGCCTTGTGTTCCAATTCCACAGGTAGGTGACAACTTTTCCCATAAATCAGCCTATATGGACTCATTCCAATTGGAGTTTTGTAAGCTGTCCTGTAAGCCCATAATGTGTCTTCTAACCTTTGGCTCCAATCCTTCCTATTTGGATTAACAGTCTTTTCCAAAATTCCTTTTATTTCCCTATTGGACACTTCAGCTTGCCCATTAGTCTGTGGATGATAGGGAGTTGATGTTTTATGATGCACCCCATACCTTTTCAACAAATCCTCAATTCTCCAATTACAAAAGTGAGTCCCTTGATCACTAATGATGGCTCTAGGAACTCCAAAACTACAAAATATGTTAGCCCTGACAAAATCACAAACAACTTTAGCATCGTCAGTCCTGGTGGATTTTGCTTCCACCCATTTGGAAACATAATCAACAGCAAGAAGAATATAAGAATTTCCAAATGACATTGGGAAAGGTCCCATAAAATCTATCCCCCAAACTTCAAATATTTCACAAAAATTAAGTGGCTTTTGGGGCATTTCTTGTCTCTTTGAAATATTTCCTGTAAACTGACATTTTTCACACCGTTTACAAAATTCATGAGAATCTTTGAAAAGTGTTGGCCAATAAAGTCCAGATTCTAAAACCTTTCTTGCAGTCCTTTGAGGTCCAAAGTGGCCTCCAAAAGCTAATGTGTGACAAAACCTAAAGACTGATTCAATTTCATTTTTAGGCAAACATCTTCTGATCATTTGGTCATTGCAAATCTTCCAAAGAAATGGATCATCCCAGATGTAATATTTAGATTCAGATTTCAATTTGTGAATTTGGTGAGAATTTAAATGAGATGGGACCTGAGATGTTACCAGATAATTGACCATGTCAGCATACCAAGGTACTTCTCCTTCAATCAAGTACAACTGCTCTCCTGGAAGGCGATAATTTAGTGGTTCAGTGTCTGGAATCTCAACTTCAGCGGTGTTGGGTAGTCTACTTAAGTGATCAGCCACTTGGTTCTCAGATCCCTTCTTATCTTTGATTTCTATGTTGAACTCCTGTAGTAGTAGTATCCATCTCACTAGCCTTGGTTTTGCTTCAGCCTTCTTCATCAAGTACCTAAGAGCTTCATGATCAGAAAACACAATGACTTTAGTTCCAAGAAGATACGATCTAAATCTTTCTAAAGAAAAAACAACTGCTAAAAACTCTTTTTCTGTTGTTGTGTAGTTGAATTGGGCCGCATCTAAGGTTTTAGAGGCATATGCAATGACTTGTGGCCTGCCCTCAATTCGATGAGAAAGGACAGCTCCAACTGCTTGGTTTGAAGCATCACAAAGTAGCTCAAATGGTTCTTCCCAATTTGGTGGCTGCATCACTGGTGGTGTAATCAATTTCTTCTTCAACTCATCAAATGCTTCCCTACATGAACCATTGAAATCAAAATCAGCATCTTTCAAAAGTAATCTAGAGAGAGGGATATAAATCTTACTGAAATCTTTTATAAACCTCCTGTAGAATCCTGCATGTCCTAAAAATGATCTAACGTGTTTCACACAAGTTGGGTAAGGCAAAGAATTTATCACTTCAATTTTTGATTTATCAACCTCAATGCCTTTCTTTGAAATGACATGCCCAAGGACAATTCCTCTCTCAACCATAAAATGGCACTTTTCAAAATTCAAAACAAGGTTCTTTTCAATGCAAGTTTTCAAAACTTTTTCCAGATTTTTCAAACAATGGTCAAACGAATTTCCAAAAAATGTGAAGTCATCCAAGAAAACCTCCAAGAAATCTTCAATGTGATCAGAAAATATACTTACCATACACCTCTGAAATGTACCTGGAGCATTACACAATCCAAATGGCATCCTTTTGTATGCAAAAGTACCGAAAGGACAAGTAAAGGTAGTCTTCTCTTGATCCTCGGGGGCAATGGGTACCTGAAAATAACCTGAAAATCCATCAAAAAAGAAATAATGTGTTCTCCCTGCCAATCTCTCTAACATCTGGTCAATGAACGGGATAGGGAAATGATCTTTTCGAGTGACCTGATTCAGCTTCCTAAAATCGATGCATACTCTCCAGCTATTCTGAATTCTCACAGGGACTAATTCATTCTTTTCATTCCTCACAATGGTTAGGCCAGTTTTCTTTGGGACTACATGGATGGGGCTAACCCATTGTGAATCTGATATGGGATAGATGATCCCGGCTTCTAATAACTTCTCAATCTCTTTTTTCACAACCTCCATCAGGGTAGGGTTCAGCCTCCTTTGGGGTTGTCTGACAGGTTTGGAATCTCCCTCAAGAAAAATTCTATGTGAGCAAATGTTTGGGTTTATTCCCGGGATATCACCTAAGATCCACCCTATTGCTTGGACATTCTCTCTCAAAAGCTCAATCAATGATTTTTCTTGAGTTTTAGATAGATTATTAGCAATTATTACTGGTAATTTCTCCCCCTCCATAAGGTAAACATATTTTAAATCAGTGGGGAGTGGTTTTAATTCTAGATCAGGAGGATGCTCAAGAGATTAAACTAAATTGAGGTTCTCCACTTCCAATGATTTGACATCCTTCACACAAGAAATCATATCATCTTCATCATCCTTTAACAAATTATCAAAGAAATCATATTTTACCTCTTCTTCCAACAGGAAATCAGAACCTCCAAGAGTTTGGGAATCCATATGTTCAGTGATATCTTTAATGGAAAAATTCTCTCCTAATGATAAAAATTCATGAAACATACCTGATTCTTCAATTGGTTCTATGTCATCTTCATGGGAGAGTGTGAAGAGTGAATGATCATCTGATGGGTGCCTCATGGATTCAAAAATATTGAAGTGGACAGTGCTATCTCCAAACTCCATGGTAAGTGTCCCTTCATGGACATTGATGATGGTTTTGGCCATCTTTAAGAATGGTCTCCCCAAAATGATGGGTGAGTGTGATGGGATCCTATCATCTTCCATATTCAACACATAAAAGTCAGCAGGGAATAAAAGATCTTTGACTTTTACCAGGACATCCTCCAGAACTCCTGCTGGGAAAACTGTGGATCTATTTGCAAGCTGGACCACCACTCTTGTGGGCTTCAAGTCTCCCATCTGCAAAGAAGTATATACTGAGTGAGGCAATACATTAATTGATTCACCTAAATCGCACAAAGCATTAGAGAAATTTAATGAACCAATGGTGCATGGAATAGAAAACGTCCCTGGATCTTGACATTTGGTTGGCAATTGTGGTGTGATAAGGGCTGAGACGCTTCTTCCCAAATTGATCCTCTCATTCCCTTGAAGTCTCCTTTTCTTGGTAAAAAGATCCTTCAAAAACTTAGCATACTTTGGAATTTGTTTGAGTGCTTCAAGCAGAGGTATGTTGATTTCCACTTTCTGAAAGGTGTCCAGAATTTCTTTTTGCAGTGCTTCTTCTTGTAACCTCTTTGATTCAATCATCCTTGATGGAAATGGTGGTGGTATATCTTTCTTCTCCCTTTGTTTCCTTTGAAATGGTGTTTCTTGTTTCTTCCTTCTTGTCCTATCATTACCATCCTCCTCTTTCTTATCTTCTTCCCGATGCATTTTCATAGAATTTTCATCATTTCTAACTTCATTCTCGCCCATATTAGTTTTTCTTGTTTCAGGTTCAATGGTGGATGGTGGTTGAAGTTCTTTTCCACTTCTTGTAGTTATAATACTAACATTCTCTTTTGGGTTTGGGATTGTTTGGGAAGGGAGTTTACCTGGATTTTTGGTTAGAAAGTCCATGAGACTCTCAAACTTATTGGACAAGTCTTTAACAGTGTCTTTAAGTCCTTCAAACTCAGATTTTTGTTGGTTTTGAATTGGAGGTTGGGAACTAGTGGATGGTTTCTCATAGGTTCTTTGGATATTGGTTGGTTTTTGGTATGAAGGCTGATTATAAGACTGCTTTTGTTGAAATGGTGGAGGGTTCTGGAATTGATTCTGGAATGGGGGTTGGTTTTGAAACTGATTTTGGTACGGGGGCCTAGCTTGATTCTGTTGATTTCCAAATCCATATTGGACTTGGTTAGGCTCTCTCCATCCTTGATTTTTCTGGAACTGCCTTGGCTGAAAGGCTGCTGCACATGTTTCCATTCCCTGTATTTCAGAACATTGGTCAGTAAAATGATCAGGTGATGAGCATAAACCACATACCTTAGCTGGCGCTTGTTGGTCACTAACTTGCTTCAAGGCCATCTGCCTCACCAAACTAGTAAGCTCTTCAATCTTAGTTTCTAATAAGGGTGATGGATGAGAAGTGCGTACCTCATGAATACCTCTTGTTCCAATACCTCTTGTTCCAAATTGCTGCGAGTTTTGGGAAATCTTCTCAATCAAGCCCTTGGCTTCTTCTGGTGACTTTTCAATCAAGGCACCTCCAGATGATGCATCAAGAAGGTTTCTGTCATTGTACAGTAGTCCTTGATAGAAGAAGACAAGAAAGTGGTGTTCCTCAATGGCTTGATGTGGACATCTGGCACATAGCTTCTTAAATCTCTCCCAGTACTCGTAAAGGGTTTCTCCAGATGATTGTCGTATGGCATAGATTTCCTTCCGAATGGCTGTGCTTCTAGAGGTGGGGAAGAATCTTTGCATAAAACATCTTACCAGGTCATTCCAGTCATGTACGTCTCCTGGTTGTAGGCCGTACAACCATTCTTTAGCAGCTCCATCCAATGAAAACGGAAATGCCTTCCACTTTACCTACTCCTCGGTAATTCCACGGGGTCTGAAAGTTGAGCAAACATGTGTGAACTCTGTAATGTGTTTGTTTGGATCTTCACCAGCCAAACCATGAAACTTTGGAAGCAAAGGAATCATGTTAGGTTTCATTTCAAAATCATTTTGCAACACTGGAATGGCAAGTTGATTGTTTTGATTAAGGAATTGTGGTGCACAGAGGTCTCTAAGTGTTTGGTTTTGATTTTCAGCCATGATGACAGGCTCAGAGTGAACACTTAAAGTTTCACTTGAGTCTGCAAGGGGAACGTCCTCAAATTCAGATTCTAAATTAATGTTTCTAAGTCTATTCAACAAGGTTCTTTCAATTTCAGGATCTATGGGTAAAGGTTCAGTTTTTGAGGTTCTAGTCATGCAATTTTGAAGAGAAAAGATGAAAAGAGAGAAAAGAAAAGAAAAGAAATGTTGGCACTACCTCCCCGGCAACGGCGCCAAGTTTTGACACGTGCCTGTCGTGGGGTGTGACAAAAACAAATATTACCTAAGTTAAAATGCAGTAGAGTGGATTACCTAGGTTGTCTCCAGAGAGGAGTGCACAACAATTAAGCTGTCACCTTAAAATAGAAAGAAGTGAGGTTGTTTTTAGAAATTGTTTGATTTAGAAAATACAAGAAAGAAACTAAATAAAGTAAAGTAATTAAGTGAAAGTTTTGAAACAAATTGACAAATTATGTGATCTAAATCAGTTATATGAAATGGTGATCAGGTTAGGGTCAGTTTTCCAGTTGTAATTCTATCATTGTTCATTTTACCCAATTCTCCTCTGCTAAATCGTTAAGAGTGAGAATCCACAATCGTTTCTTCTCACTCCCTTGGTCAATTAAAAATGTGAGAATAAACCTTAATAAAATCTTAGGTTGGTCTACTCTCCTTCCAATGTGTAATAGAGTTGTAGAAAATACCCCCAATTATCTTAGGCAATTCCCAATCGGGTCTTGTTTATCCCAAGTAATCAAGAACATTCACTACTCCTCACACACGTACCGGTGATCACCGAGTACTACACCACTAAATCCCGGTCTATTCCATTGTTTATAAACCAGAACCTAGTAGAGGGAGATATTGATCATTGACCAAATAAAAATGAACAACAGAATCTAAAATCAGATACAATCGTACATGATAATAAAAACTGTTATAAGAAATTGAAACAGATTCGCAGAAGAGAAAAGGATTTTAAAACATTAATAGAAGGAACTCATGAAATACAACATGGAAAACCTCCCCTTCCCCAATCACACAGAAGTTTACCCCACCATGATAAGGGTAATTGTGACTAAGGGTAAAGAAGAATTCATTACAAAACTAAGAAGAACAAAAGAGAGAAAAGAAAGAACAAAAATTTGATCCTCCAGAATCTGTCTTCCAAAAGTTTTCCTCTGTTCCGCCCACCATCAGGCCGAAACTCACTGAGGTCCCTTCTTATAGAATGTTTGAAATGAAGTTTTCTATCGACACTTAAAATTTGAGAGTCATTGGACAGGTGTAAAGAAAGATATGTCCGAATCAATGACCATTACTTTTCTGGCCGCCAAACACTGTTTCACCCACTCCATTTGGACGCGCCAAAATGATGAATTAATGAGCTCAATAATTTATGAAATTTAATTTGAGCCGTCCTTTGGAAGTCCTCTGTCGACACCAGCTGGAATCACCTCATTCTAAGGTCGTCTGGAGGAGATATTTCATATTTAATGAAGTGGGGTCCATTCTTCCTTCCAAACTGATTTCTCAACTTGATTTAATTTTCTGCACCATTGGATTTCGAATTGGGTCTTTGTCCAGAAGGAACATTTTAATCCCACAAGTATAGGAATCCTACAAAAAAAGATTCACTTCAATTGGAACCATATTATAAAAGTTATGACCGAAAAACAGAAGCTATATAAAACTGACAATTTTACAGAATTACCCCATTTTCACATTTAAGCCCAAAATACACCAAAAACACATAAATGATGCAAATACACTCACATTGAATAATTAGGAGGGATTAAATCAATGAAAAACATATAAATAATAATGAAAATATCAACTCTATCACTCTTCCATTTTGGGTTGAGTAATATCATCCTATTGAAGAGGGTTATTTGGTGGATTCATAGTGGTATCAACATTAAATTTAAAATCAACCTGTATGTTTCTTTTGAGTAATTCAATGTTCAGTCATATAAACTATTTTAACTCATCTTCATATCGGGAAATATTTTCCTTTGAAGAAAGTGGCTCAGATCTTTCTGGTGGTGAGTGGGATGTAAATGTACCTACACATCTCCCCTTTTCTTTAGTTGAATATCACTGATTGGGTGATAGTGGGATATTTACAGGATCTTCAAAATCATGATCCTCCCCTGGATATTTAGTTAGAGCACCTTTTTCTCACAAATTTTTTGTAAATATATTATGAATATATGCCTCCTTATTACATTCCTCTATATTAGTATCATGATCTTTATTATTTGGGGGGTTTATATCAATTTTTTATGTGAATCATGTTTTTGGAATACAATCCCTATTTACATCAGAGTTGTAAGGGGCTTTGAAAGCTTCCAATCATTCTTAAAGGTATAGATTATAATATTCATTTGATGTCATATTCCTAGAATATTTATTAGACTTGTGACCCATTAAAGGATTCAATTCCATACCTTTGAACTTTTATTTATATGGAGTGTAAAATAATTCATGGATGATTATCCTAATAGAATCTCCAAAAACATCAAATGAACATGACCCTAATGAAGAAGATGAGTCAAGAAATGTTAGAGGAGTGAACTGTAGAGGAACTTCTTGTAGAGATTCTCCCAACCTAGAGAAGAAAAAATTTATTAAAGGTGGGGGAGGTAAAAGTACCTCCATACCTATTAGATGGGGTGTAATCATCTTTACTAAAATCAATACTACACCCTATTATATATGTAATGGTTATATGAGTTCTGGTGGAGGTAAAAGTACCCCAACCCTTTGGGTTGGGGTTTCCCCTATATTGTTGAAATAGCTTTTTCTACACCCCTATTAATCTTTTAGGCTCACACTTTGGCATGGGATGGGTGAAGTGTAATTTGTATCCATTCTGGATGAGTGATGTTATCCATCAAAAGTTGTTAAACTTTTGAAGAAATTTATTTTAATAAACCATATATCTAATTAACCTCTATAATAATATAGTGTGGAATTATTTCAATGGATTGTTACTATTTTGTTAATATTTTATAATCATTAGGGATAATGGGATTTCATTAGACTGGCCTAATAGTGTATATAGGTCTATTACCTGAGACCGGGATTGTGGTAATTTTGATCAAGCTGCCTTTCTTGACAAACCTATTGGCTTTAAATTAGAGTGAAGTATAGTAATCTATATTCACTCTATCCCCTGAAAAATGTTAGACAAGGTGTCCTGGTTTATAACAGATAATATTTAAACCACTAAGGTAGGACTATTGGATACAATCACACTTATTTCCCAATTTGGGTTTCCAATCCATAAAAATGGATTCTAGATCACTACTCATCTAACTCCTTGAGGTGATTAGTATATTCCTCAAAGGATAGGTGCTTGGATTTAAGGTAATGAAATGTTTCCCAAAGGTTGTCATGGAGTTAATACATGAATTCCTATCCCATGATATTGGGATCATCATATTGGAGACTGATAATGGTACAAAACATGATGGGTATTTTATCTTCATCCATTTCTATCTGAATGATATTGGAGTCTTTCTCATCATCCTTGATTTATACTCTAACCTACTCTGTATAAAATCCATTTAATTATAGTTTATTCAATAAGAGTGGATGTTTTTGAATATATTGAATTAAATATAGAGTTATATTATCTAAGGTAGGAACTTATAATAATTTTTTCCTAATTTTACCCATTTATTGGGACAAAACACCATTAGTTAATTTTAGAGTTTTTGGTGTATCCTAATTCTACTTTTCTAGTGACTATCAATATGAGGGAAATTTTGGAACCATCACAACATGGGTGGGGGTCCATCTTATTGAGGAAATGATTCATCAAAAGGAGGAACTTAACAATGAGAACCATGAGGAGGACCTCTATGGTTGTTGATCATGGATTCACCATCCTGGGAATGACATCTATTTTTACCGTTGGATTGATTACCACATAGAGGAACTCCATGATTTCTGGTTAATGCTTGATCACTAAGATGAGGACCTTCATGGTTGGCGATTTATTATTTTTAAAGATGAAGTGGATCTACACTTTGACTATTTTCCACTTGAATAGCATATAGAGGACCACTATGTTTACTAATTACTATTTGATTAACAAGTGGATGAATTCCTTTTTTGTTGATCATTTCATCATGGGGAGAACCTCCACAACTAAAATCATGAGGAGGAACTTCATGATTTTTAGATGATGTTCTTCCATGGTAAGGGCCTCCATGGAATATATTTATATTTCCATGAGTAGGTACTTCACAATGATGACTCTAAGGAGGATAAACAAAGTTTCTTGATTTCATTTTTTGATGGGGAGGACATCTAAAATTGGTTAATTCCTGGTAACTGTCTTGAGGAGAAACTTCATTATTGGAATTTCAATTTTCACGGGGAATAACTCTTTAAATAGTTATATAGGGAGGACCTATAGGGATATTCACTGTATTACTATGGGGAGGACCTCCACAACGGTTATTAAATTTGTTATATAGTAAAGGAATTACTAAAAAATCCACCAATTCCTACCTCAATATAATTAGAGGCTTATTTCCAATGATGCCTTGAAATCACACTTGATCCACCATAAGGTTATTTCGATGGGTGTTAGAGATATTGGTGGCCTTGGGAGTAGGGGCCTACTCTTGGGCCTTGATACTTGATAACCCTCAGCAGACTCTCCTTCTTGATACCCTAATTTGGACAACTAGAGTGGAAATAGCTTCATTTATAGTCTCCTAAGTAATTGAAGTTTTAGGGTGATGGTGGTGGCCACATTTTATGATATCCTTCTTAGGAGGATTCTAGGTGGACATAGAGACGTACTGTACATCCTTCTCCACCTCTCCAAGGTATATTTGGTAGACGTTTCTTCACTTAGGGATGTTCTACCAAAGTGGTTTGAAGTGGAGACAGGGGATACCTACCCCATTGACTTATCATTAGTGTGCAGGTCAATGTGGTTTCATTTACTTTAGGTTTAAAAAAGAAATATATAGAATAATAAGAAATATATTATTCATATACTCATGCATAATAGAATTTAACACTTAGTTTTGAAGATACTAGGCTCATAATAACATATAACGGTGTTGTAGTAGTCATTATAATGGTGACATAAGTCTAAGGATTCATATGTTAGTGATGAGAAACCACTCAAGAAGTTACACATTTCCCCTATCCAATATGGTAAAATTGATGCATGAAGGTGTGCTAATTGATGATGGAGTTTTTATTTGATAATAATTTGAGTAATTAAACCCAAAAAAGGAACCCGTTAGTGTAATATCACAAGTAAAAGTGAAAGTTAAATCAATATATTTCATGGGTAAAGTATTTTATATCAGGTTGACTATTTTTTATTCCAAAAAATGTTTATATTTGTATTTGTTTTGGTTATAAACTTTCTTTCCAAAGGTGGGTAGTCATTAGAATGAATTAAAAATGATTCAAATTACATGATGAGATTGTGAGGATGATATGTCTTCTCATTCAATGAAGTTCCATATTTCCTATTCTAAGACTCTATTATAGATTTATATGTATTCATGAAATAGTTTCTAGTAAAAATAATGGTTACTATTTTTTTGAGAGAGACCAATTGTTTCCATGAACTGATGTTAACATCTATATTCACCAATTTTTCTCCATCTATACCTATAATAGGTTCTATATATAACCCTTGTTGGTTAATTATGTTATGTTTTAAAGACATACATCTTGTCACTCTGAACTTTATCAATTTTTAGGGAATTGTTAGGTGTTAAAGAGTTGGGATTGCACTCATGAGAAGGGATATCTACATATATCGAAAAAGGGAATAAAATGAAAATTATTTTAGTTCCATATAATGATGTAAATCATAAATTTTAAGTTCATGTGAGAATTAATTTGGTGGTGACTTTTAGTTCCACACAACCATGATGAAATAAGTGCATTATAAGTCCATACATCTATGGCTAAAGAAGTTCTATTTAAGGTCATGTATCCTATACTAAATAAGTTCCTTTTAAGGTTGTGCATCAAATATTGAATAAGTACCTTTTGATTTCATGAATTCATGAATAAATAAGTATATTTTATGGTCATGTGTCTAGGAATAAATAAGTTCCTTTTAAGGATATATTTATAGGAATAGAGAAGTGCCTTTAGGTTCATGCATCTAGGATTATATTAGTTCCTTTTATGTTCATTCTCTAAAAACCAAAGAATTTCCTTTTAATATTGTGCATCTAGGATCAAAGATGATTATTTATATATTATTCATGTAGGGATGGTTATAATTAGTTTAAAGTCATTCAGAATGGACTACTAGTTGAATGATACCTAAAAATGGTTTAGTGTGGGACTTATACTTGAGTGGCACTTTTTTTTTCACTTTATAGGTTTGTTAATAAAGATCTATTGAGTTTTTATCTTATATATTGGGAATTATACTGGGAAGGATGGATTGACACATAGGTTACATGATCTAATGAATAAAATGTAGGAATTACACTTGATCATTGGACAATTTATATCTATGGCTCATTGATTGGAATCGGGAGGCTGATTAAAGGGTTGATAGGGTGACTGGTGGGAATGGTGTTATTTCATAACATCCAAGTCAAGTGAGCTAGGAGGATTGAGATAGAGAAAATTCCATTGGTCCCACAAAAAATAAATTTCTCATTATCAAGTGAATAAATGATTTACTATATCCTAAGGACCCCACTTGTTAAGGGGGGAGATGAGTGAGTGGTATCTTAAAGGATTATTGATTCCCTTTATCAAAGGTTTACATGATTGAAAGGGACCCCGAGAATGTGGATAATGAACTAGTTTTAAATCATGTAATTTTTGAGGAGTTATTTATGAAATAGTCTCATTGTGATTAGGACCTAGACATGAGGTTGTCAGTATGGTATTATAAGACTTTAATTCTAAGTTATTAAATTTATCTAAGGTAGGAGAACAATACAAATAAGGAAACCAAGTGTAATTTGGAAATATAAGTACAACTATACCTGGAAGATGCTTGGGTACCAGTGTCTTAGAGCCTAAAAAAGATATTTTATGAAGAGGGTCATGCTTTGTAAAATATTATGTTGAAATAAATTATTTGAAATAGAGAAAAACATACTTTAAAAATACCATGTAATACATAATATTGAATCTATATGGTAATGAAGTAACCTAAATCCACACTCCTAGATCTGGAGCTAAAATACAAACTGTACACATTTTATTTGATACCAAGTGATATTACTTAACCATATGACATATATATTTCACATCATTTTCAATATTTAAAAATTAAATCTCACAAATTCACACAAAATCATATAACCCAAAAGTATACTATCTTTGGAGATTAGTTATATTATCTTCTCAGTTCACAATAAGTTTTTAGAATTCCACAAAAGATTCTATATACATTCTATAATTCTATACATTTTAGATATAATAATATTATTTATTTCCCTGGGAATGAAAGCATAATAAAAGTGTGAGGTTAATGCATAATAATCAAAAGTAAAAGAGATAACAACTAATGATCATAAGTGATCATAATTCAAACATGCAGGTATACGGGTATAATCAAGGTACAATATTTTAATATAAGATAATCATACCCAATAATACATATATCCTAAATAATTTTTCATGGAGTAAGGATTCATGAATAACATAAGAAATAATCCATATTAGTTAAAATAAGAGGTAATAATCATGATCCATGAGAATATAACATAATAACAAAAAATGCAGCATGAACTAAAACTAATAACATGTGTCAAGGTTAACCACAAATACATTCATCACATAATGGACCAATCTAACCACTTACCTATAACGCAGTAGGCTAGGGATAACAACCCATGTAACATTTTTAGGCTTGGGTTTCTACTCATGTAACCTTTTGAGCTTGGACTACTACTCATGTATTCTTTTGGTTTTGGGATACTACCTTTGTACCCTTTTTTTCTTAGGATACTACCCATGTACTATTTTCTTCTTAGGATACTACCTATTCAACCTTATAGGATTGGGATTCTACCTGTGTACCCTTTTGGGACTGGGATACTACTTATGAACCCTTTTGGGCTTGAGATACTTCCCATGTACCTTTTATAGGATTAAGATATATAAAAAATTATCTAATGAATTTGAGGGATATATATGACCCCAACAATAAATTATGATAAACCATACAAATGTGCATCATAAGAACTTGAAAAAATTCATAATTCTATCTAGCATTATTATACCCTGAGAAAGAACCATGTTTTAGGAATAAATATATAAAAAAGATCATAATACATTTAAATAAAGAATATATATTAGTATTATTAGATAATATTACTAAATAATCATGAGGAAAACAATAAATGATGCTAACAAATATGATTTTTTTAAGATCACGAGGTAAATTACTATTAAAAAATAGAAGATTTTTTTTGTTCTTTGATAAAATTTGTTTAAAAGAAAATATATTGTAAAACAATGAGGATAAGTGTTAATTTTCTAAAAACATGAAATCTTGGAAAGAAATATTTATAAATAAAATTAAAGTGGATAGTGGGAAAATGAAAACATGTGGAAAGTGTTAAAAATAATTATTGTTTTTACACTCTTGTAATGAATGTAAAGTCAATCGAAAATAAAGTCACATGAAACATTTTAATATCATTTTCAAGAATATAACAATAATAATTTTTATTTTCAAAATATAAATTTAAATTATAGAATTTTAAAATGATATAAATTCAAAGAATATAAAATGTGGAGTGCGAGATAAAATATGATATAATAGGATGGAAAATATTTTTAACATTTTAATATAATTTTAATGAAACCCACATCATAAAAAAGCATAATAAAAATTTAGTTTGAAAATATGTAATGATAAGTATGAAGATCATAGTGGATGATACATATTTTGATTTCAAAATAATAATGTAAAACATTTTATGGAAGAAAGAATGTGGACATAGAAGAGAAAGATTCTTGAAAGAAAAGAGGAGATAATGTTGAATCAACATAAAAACATCCTTTTGATAGGATTTTATATCAAAGGGAGGTGAAATGGTAATAAAACATGTAAAAAAATAAAATAACAATAGTAAAAGAGAATATATGGGGTTTTAGAGAGAAAGAAAAAAACTTATAGGAGTTCAGGCATATATAATCTTGTTTCAAAAGTGAGATTGGAAAGACACCATTATAACTTTGGTAACTTTTGAATAAAAATAAATTAAAATAGATAATTATAAATATAACTTTAAATATCATAAATATAAATGGAATCATGATATAATATGTCAAATAGGTAGAGTATACACCATATAAATGAAAATCGATGTATAATTTAAAATATTTCTCAAATAAGGTTATTTGAGATGAAAAACCCTTACCTTGTATTCCTTATTCATTAAAGACACTCTATATAGTGACTAAAGACTTTTATAAATATTATTACATGATTTTCAAACATAAATATATTGTAAGTACAACCAAAATATCATGAGGCCTAGTATATTTGGAAGGCTAGGTTTATAAAACATTGAAAGGAAACTATATAAAGTCATACTAATTTTGTTCTATATAATTAGATCCTAAATATATTTGATCTTCTAAAAGTGAGTAGGATAACTTAGGGAATACATAAAATAAGGGGGTGAGCTAAAAATCCCAATAAGGGAATAAACATGATAAGGAAACATAACATGCGAGTCGAAGGTAAAACATGACATCATAAAAGACAAGGCTCATGAGTAATCACATGGAAGAATAACATAAATAACATGGTATCATAAGATATTATAAAATATAGGAAAGGTGAAAACAACATATAACATGGAATAAACATGATCCAAGTCTAACTTACTAGATAATATCAAATGGTGAAAAATGTCCCTTAATGGATTAGGTTTAATCCCTAATCCCATACATAAAATCTCACGAGTCAAAAGGTTTACCCAATGCATTGGATCACTATATGAGAACACCCATCATAACATGTAAATTATTATACGTTCCACAAAATGGAATCAATATTAATGAATAACATAAAAATTACCCATGGAAATAAATGGGTTGAATTTGAGAAAAGAATTTATAACATGAGTTACCCCATTAAAAGAGTAAGATAGGTATATACATGAGAGAAATATATATAAAATTTAGAGTCATTGAATAACATTAAATAGAGAGATAAATTGAATTATAGATAGAATGTTCATAACCAGAAGAAAAGGATGGTTTAGAGATATCCCTTACATCGATCCTGAATTGTCACATGCATTCTTTATCTTCCTAAATAATAAACTTACGTTAATTATTTACTTGATTAATAATCATTTTCAAGTTTATTATTACTTTTATTTTATTTATTATCATGTTATATTAAAATACTTAATCATTTAGGTTCATGTTATATGTTTTTATGCTATTTGACTCATATGTCAAAAGTCACTTTGGTAAGTTAACTAAGGTCAGAGAGAATATTAATTAATCATATACAGAATAATAATAATGAAATAATAATTTTTTAAAAAAATTATCATTATATCATAAATATCATAATATTTTTTTAAATACACTTATATATAACATTCATGTGATGTGATAATGAAAAATTGATCACATCACTTCGTGGAGGTGGTAATCCACATGTGCACAAGAACAATGTTATAATATTTTAATGAATAGAAAGGTAATAAAATATATGATATATTAATTTTAAATAATGATAAATATGTCATTAATATCATATATATACATTAAATCCATAATCATAAATAGAAATTAGAGGTGATGATGGAAAATGAATTACATTGGTTTGTGAGGCGATAGTCCGCCGTACACATAAACGATGGTTCCTTTTGACATTTGATAGAAGGGGATATGGATTTAGGTTATTAAATTCACATAATAACATATAATTATATTAGATATATTAATGTTATTATATCATCATGGTTGAATATTATTTTAAGGAGGTGGAAAAATAAATAAAATAATAATTCTCAGTTAAGAACGATACATATTCTTTAGAAAACCACATTATGTTTGCACCAAAAGCCTTATTAGGAGGGTTTTTTAACCACAAATCTAGGATGTTATAAGAGAAGTATAGAAGGTATTTTTTAGGTATTGGCTTAAAAAATTATTTTTAAGTGTAAGGAAAATAGGAGAGGAGGTGACCTTTTATAAGTGAGAAGGAGTGAAAATTTATTAAATACCCAAAACTATTCAATAACATAAAGGAACTCTCAATAAAAGTGCCTTAAAATTTGATAAATAATGGTTTTGAGGGGATATAAGGTCTATAAAAGCCTCCAAAACTAAAAAATAAACATGTTTTATCCTAAAATTTTCAAATTGAACTTAATAATTAATGGTTTTAAATTTTAAAATACCTTTTTTGAAATCCCACATCATATAAAGCTTTAATAAAACTTTATCTTAAAAAGAGAGAAAGGGAAGTATGGAAGTTTTCTAGAGTAACACATCATAGGTTTCCAAATAAGAGAAAATTATTGGGAAGTGAAAATATGAACATAGTGGAAAAGTAATATTCTAAATAATTATGCATAGTGATAGTGAACATTGTTTAAAATAATGTGAATGATCATGAGAAAGTTAAGGACCAAAAAACCATAAATCAAAGTGTTGTGAAAAAGACCATTGATTCATAGAAAATAAAGGTAATATGATTGTTTTTCAAGATCCTTTTCCGATAGTTGAGTAATTATTTTACCATATATACTAAGAACATAAGTAAATATACTTAGTTGATAAGTATAACTTTATCCTTTAATGAAATTCCAACCTAATCTCACCTTTTACTTCAAACAATGAGTATTCAAGATGATTTTTTATGCCTAAAGTACTATAATTAACTTCTAATGGATCAAATAATCCACAAAAGAGTAAACATATATTCCTACTATCTATATACATTAACTAAAACCAAAATAGTTAGTATAAGGTAAGATAATTCACAAAATGAGTAAACCTTCATATGATGAAATACAATATTAATCTCTAAATCCTCAACAA
Source organism: Viscum album (assembly GCA_963277665.1). Taxonomy (NCBI): domain Eukaryota; kingdom Viridiplantae; phylum Streptophyta; class Magnoliopsida; order Santalales; family Viscaceae; genus Viscum; species Viscum album. Next base: position 1,390,284,278 of record OY728120.1, read on the forward strand.
AAAACTCACAAAGTTCAACTTATATCATTTGATAAATAACTAACCTTAATTTTCTTCAAAATATTCTTGAATAATATTGAAACCTAAATATTTGAATGATTTGATCACATATTAATTCAAGATAAATTTAACATTCATCTCTAAATAAAATCAATCACTCTTAAAGTATCACACAAAAATGTATATACCCTAATCATAAATGATAAAAATTTCTATAAATAACCTAAATCACTATAAATCTATAATAAAATAATACATTATTCCGAAAATTAACACAATATTTAGATTTTTCATGATTCTTATTACCAAAACACCATTGATAAAAAAAATTATACTTAATAATTATAAATTCAAAATACGTTAATACTTTCACCTCTATGATTGGTATAATAGAGGTCCTTCATTGGTGTAAGATTTTACCTTTAGAAGTGGTAATTGACTCAAATAATGCCCATGTTCCCCATATTTAAGAAAAAAAACTATAAATGGACCTCTAGGATGAAATTTATTTATCTCTATTGAACTCCTAATTTTTTTTCTCAAAAATTCATTGCTCTACAATATTATTTTACACACATAAAATATTTTCCTATTCGTTCAATACATTTTCATGGGTGTCTCTTCCCAAATTTCTAACATTAAGGAAATCGATCCTTCTTTCCTCCATGGTCTCCTCCAACTGAGATCTTATTAGACTCCAACTATCTCTTATTTGGAGAGTCTGAGAGTTGGTAAGGTATAGGTTGTTAATAATAAATCATGATAATTGATTAGAAATAATCACAATATATTTCACTTCAGTAATAAACTAATTTGTTTGCTCAAAATGACCACATTTTCTATCACATTCAACCTTTACATCATTCCTCTTGGTTCCATCAATTGAATAAATCCAAAAATAATGACATGAGAAAAAATAACCTTAATCATAAAAAATAATTTATAGTATATCTAAATCATTGTACCTTATTCTAAATCTTTTAAACCAAAGGTTTGATCTAGGTCATCTATGATCAACATCTATTCAAATCCTTCATGATGGTTTATAAAGAAAATGTGAATTAACTCAAACATATACCCCGAGAGTGTCAAAATAGGTGCATAGTAAGTACACACTCACCATGCATTAGAATGATGGCTGATATATACTCAACCAACTATTTTGGGAGTTATTACCCCTAAATTAATATGTTTTAAATCCACATACACTTGTTTTATCTAGATTGGGATATATTTCTAGGAAAACCACATAATATTTTCCATAAAAAAACTTTAGGATTTTATCCTATACTTTAACTTATCCCCAAGTTTTTACTAAAGTTATCTAATCTTAGTTCCCCAAAATAAGTATAACTTTATCTGATAGTGACTATAGTGATACAATACCTTTACACATATTATTACATGACTTTTAAACATAAATATCAAATAAGTACAACTGAAATATCATGAGGCCTAGTATATATGGAACACTAGGTTCAAAATAAATATAAAGGAAACTAAAACCTGAAATCCTTATTTTATTCTCCACAAGAGATACTAAATCTATTTGATCTCCTATAATTTCATATGATAACCTAGAGAATACATAAAATAAAGGGGTGATATAAAAATCCCATAAGGGAATAAACATGGTAAGGAAAACTAATGTGTGAGTCAAAGTTATAATATGATATAATAAAATAGAAGGATCATGATTAATCACATAGAATAATAACATGAATAACATGATATCATAATATTATAACAATATAGGAAATGTGATGAAACATATAACATGACATAAACACGAGTCAAGGCTAACTTCCCAGAAAATATCACATGGTGGAAAAAGTCCCATAATGGACTAGGATTAATCCCTCATCCTTTACATAACATCTCACCCAATTCATTAGAGTTATATATAGGTGAACCCATTATAACATGTACATGATTATATGTTCCACAAAATGAAATCAATCTTAAGGCTTAACATAATAATTACCCATGGAAAGATATGGTTCAAATTTGAGAAAAGAAATTATGGAATGTATTACCCCATCAAGGAAAGAGATCATAAAATATTTATATATTTTAAGGAAATATATATGGAATTTATAATCACTCTATAACAAAAAATATAGATATAAAGTGAGTTATAGAGATAATGATCTTAACTTGAAGAAAAGGGTGGTTTAAAGATATCCCTTACCTCAAGTCTGACTTGCCACATGCATTATTAATCATCCTGAACAATAAAATATTTTTTATTATTTATTTTATTAATATTTTTTTCATTTTTATTATTAATTTTATTTTATTTATTATCATGTTATATTTAATTACATAATCATTAGGTTAATGTCGAATGTTATGATAATATTTGGATCATATGTCCAAAATCACTTTGGTAAGTTGACTAAGGTCAAAGTGATTATTAATTTATCATATATAGAATAACAATATTTAAATAATTAAAATTTTTGTACATAAATTATAATTTTAAAACCAACTATGAAATATGGTTATAAAAAATAAACCATGTTACAATCATGGAGACGGTAGGTCATACGTACACATGAGTAACGTTTCTGTTTTCAATGATCATGATGAAAAAATGGTATGTGTTATTTTAACTTCACATACTTATAATTATATAATAAATATCATATTATTTCTTTAAAAACACTTATATATACCATCCATGTGACGTGGTAATGAAAAATGAATCACATTGCTTCGTGGAGGAGGTAATCCACACGTGCACATGAATGATGTTATCATCTTTTAATGAATGGAAAGGTAAGAAAATATATGATAATATAAATTTTAATGAATTATAAATATTTCATTAATATAATATATATACATTAAATCCATCAACATAAATTTCCATGAGAACCGATGATATAAATTCAACTACATCGGTTTATGAGGCAGTAGTTTTCCGTACACATGAATGGTGGTTACATTTCCAATTTTATGGAAGAGAAGATAGATGTAGGTTATAAAATTAACATAATAACATATAATTATATTTTATATACTTATTTTATTATATCATCATGGTTGAATAATATTTTAAGGTTGTGAAAGAAGAAATAAAACAAAAATGCTCGGTTAAGAACTATAACTCTTCTTTAGACAACCTCTTTATGTTTGAAACAAAATCCTTCTAAAGAGGGTTTTATTATCAAAACAAATCCTCTCAGATGTGGTAATAGAATTAAGGAAGTTATTTGGGTAGGTATTGGATGAACAAAAATTATTTTTAAGTGTTAATAAAAGAGGATAGTAGGTGACCATTTATAAGTGAGTAAGAGTGGCTTTTTTTGTAAATATCCAAAACTATTCAATAATGGTAAGTAATTCTCAAGAAAAGTGCCTAAAAAATTGATAAATATTTCACTTTAGGTAATATAAATTCAATATATACCTCCACCACTAAAAAATAAACATTTTTAAATATTTTATTCCCTTTACCTCTAGGGTTATTCACTTTTACCATTTTAGTTTTCACCAAGGTAACTAGTTTTTTTTACTTAGGTAATTTATCATTTAAGCATAAAAATAAAATTGTAATTATTAGATAATTTGTAAAATATTATTATAAATATGAAATAAAATTTATCATATAAAAATCATAAATTTGTGGAAAATTAATTTTAACAAAAGTTCATGTAATGTGAAAAACCTCATTTTAACCTTAACCATGGTAATTAATTATTACTATTTTTACTGTTCATCAGGAATGAAAATTAAGTTAAACTTATTAAATAATATTAATTATGATGATTAAAAATATTGAATCTATTTTATAAAATTCAATTCTTATAATTGGCATAATTTAATTTTAAATTAAACCCACAAAATGTGATGAAAGGAGATTTTTCAGGAAAAAACAATTTCAAGAAATAAATGGTCTTATAATAACTATATTGTAACATACCAACTTGAACCACAAATTCCAAGACATAATTCTACATAACATCATGCGTGAAACCCCATATGCAAGAGGGTACTCAATAGACCCTCAATATAAAATCACATATTCAATAATAAATAAATATAATATAATAAATAATTAGAGTAATCATGAGAAAAGTAAATGACATACATTTCATGAATATAAAAGAAACTAAAAATGTAGAAATATTGTCTATAATGAATAAAATAGATGATAAATCAAAGAACTATATAGTTCTCCAATGTCTTCCCTAGTCCGGGCTAGCTCCATGCTGCACCATCTCATCCATCCATCATATGTCCCTTACCCTTCACCAGGTCTCTCATGAAATCTATAATCACATCAAAATTTCTAAGTAGGGTGTGAGTACAAGAATCAATAGGGCACCACCAATTCATCCTTAATCTGATGTTATCAAGTATACATGTGTATTCCATAATAATAATAATTACAGGAATTATATAAACATACAATCCAAAACCCATAAGTAGTGTGCTAACCAAGATGCCACAACCCTTGGTCGTACTTGCTTAGGATCCATGCTGAAATATAACTAAATGAGTTCAAATAAGAAAACCTACCTTTTATAGTGTCTTCACGATGTCATGGAGGTGATACTTGACATCATCTATTCCTCAAGAGGACCATGTCACCCAGATCCTCTAGATGAGAATAAATAGTACTCACATGAACCTGAATATCTCATGGTGAATGTCACCTGGAATTAAGGCTACCTCAAGAACACCCTTGACACAATTCCATGACTACCTCATACCTCCACATTATACTCAATTCCCTCATCTCCATCGTTACGATCAAGAGTTCCCCCCTCTTAGGGGATAAATATGTCACGATGGTCCACCTATCTCAAATACAACTAAAAACCAACAAGGCATGGTAATACATATACAGGGTGAGTGCACAAGTAGGAATAACATATCTACATGATTATATAGCTACATACACAAAAACATGTGATCAAAATCAAACATGGATAAAAGCTACACTAATATCACACATGGATTCACAACAATTTTTTATGGGATACACAAACACACACACAAATTCACATGAAATAAAAATCAAGCACGGTCAATAAAAATTCCAATAAAAATAATCATCAAGGAAAAAGTGTAAATATGATCTCGAGAAGGTAAATAACTTCCTACCTCAAAAGTCATTGATGTAAAAGGGTAGGGATAAACTGGTCATGAAAAATTTTTCATGACCTTATTATAGATACATTGACACTGAAGCTTCGTTAGGATTTCCTAGAAAAAAAACTAATATTTTATTTTAAAATGAAATAAATTTTCATATGTGATGATGCTCTCTATCTCATGGATAATTTTAGAATTATCATTAAAGTATCACATGTGATGATATTTTCTCTCTCCTGGATAAATTCTAAAATTATTATCAAAATTATCACATGTGATGATAATTTATATTTCCCAGATAATTTTAAAAATATTATCTAAATTATCACATGTGATGATAATTTATCTTTCTTGGATAATTTTAAAATTATATTCTAAAGTATCACATGAGAAGATAATTTATCTATCTTTAATAATTTTAAAATTATTATCCAAATTATCACATACAATGATAATTTATCTTTCTTGGATAATTTTAAAATTATTTTCTAAATTATCAACTGCGATGGTAATTTATCTTTCTTGGATAATTTTAAAATTATTATCTAAATTATTCATGTGTTTGAAATTATCCTTCAACAATTATACTATTATAATTTTACAAAAAATTATCATTTGGAAATTTCTCAAATTCCACAAAATTATCATTTTATAAAACTTATCACCATAATTTGATAATTTTATGAAATTATCATCTTATAAATCTTCATAATTATCATTCAATAATTTTTTCACAATTATTATTTGCTAATTTATTTTGAACCATCTTTTGATAATCTAAAAAATTAAGTAAATTATCCTTTGATAATTTTAGGATTACCATTTGATAATTTTAGGATTATCATTTTATTTAATATAAAACATATTTTTTTTAATTTGAGTATGGAATATTAAAATATGAATAAGAATAAAAAAAAAGAAAAACATTGGTGGTGCACCTCACCTAGGAACTGAATCCCCCCCCCCACTACTCTAAAACAAAGGTGAAGATGGAGTGGATCAACTGATTCAAGAAGTATGAAAGGTGGTGTCTCAAACTCATTTGTGGAAAACTAAGAAGGAATAGTTGTATATTTATAATACCCAATACACATTCAGAGTTTTCTAAACTGATAAATTTAATCTTCCATTTTAATCCTTTAAACACCAAACCAATCAATGAAGAGTCCATTAATTCTCCCATTTAAGGAATTTATGGTTTTTAATTAGTCAAAAACGGTCTAATTTGAATCTTTTAAAACACCCTGTGGCTGTTAATGGTGGTGTGTCTAGGAATTGAAGGGATGATGAATAGTGAAAATAAATATATAAATAAATAAATAAATTATTTAATATAATTATCAAATGAATTAATTTAAAAGGAAACCTATCCAAACACCCTTTGTGTATAAAAGTAATATCATGCCTAGGGTAACCACACTTTTCAGATACAAAAACAGTATCATATTTCATATACAATACACCATTTTGGGGATATTAATTATTTATTATAAAAAATGGATTAAATAATTAATTAAATATAAAATGGGTTTTTCTCATGAGTGAGGCATCCAAACATCTGATGCTTACAAATTTTATAAACCACCTAGGGTAAAAACCAAGTCCTAGACCTAACTGTGGTCTAGGATTTGTCACATGATACAAATTTTGGGTGATAATAAATTATTTTAAAAAATAATATAATAAAAATTATTAAATAAACTATTTTCACGAGAAATACATCCAAACATCTGATGTTTACAAATGTTGTACCACGACTAGGGTAAATACTATATCGTAGACCTAACAGTAGTCTCATATTTCCCATATATCACACCATTTTGAATTTATTCAATTATTTCAAATAAATTGATCTCATTTAATATAATATTTTTAATATTTTTATTTCATCTTCTTTGAGGTTTTACAGGCCTCTAAATCTCACAAAAGCTTAGCATCTAACTCCGAAAATATTCAATTGAATATTAAAAAGTGTTAATTGAGATTTTACCCTTATGTAAATCTTTTAACACATTTATTAAGTCATTTTCATTGATAAATAATTTTTTCACATAATACACTTATAATTTATCAACAAGAGGGGTTTTATTATATTTATAAAATTCAGAATATTACAATTCTCACCCTCTATCGACTTATCATCCTTGAGAATTATATCTAGAAATATTGGTTTTAAAAAATCAGTCCACTAAGCTTGAACATTAGACTCACATTCCTATGTTTCTTTCTGGATCCATCCATGCTGCCACCGAATCCGGACTAGTGGTACTATCTTTTCTGACAACACCTCATATCTTCAATCTATGATCCACACCATATGCTCCTCATACGATGCATCTATATTCATATCAATATCCTCATAATCAATAACATGTGTAGGTTTGGGTATGTACCTCTAAATCTATGTCACATGGAAAACATCATGCATACTTCAATAGCAAGAAGGGAGGTATAGATGATATTCCACTATCCTTATCCTCTTAGTGATTTCAAAGGGTCCAACAAAAAAATGGATCTAACTTTCCCTACTTTCCTAGACATCTGTGCCCTAATTAAGGAGTCACTCTCAAGAAAACCTGATCTCCTATAGCAAGATACAAGGGTCTCCTCCTATAGTTAGCAAATGATCTTTGTCTACTCTGAGTAATGATCAACCTATTCCATATCAACTTTACTCTCTTAGAGGTCTCCTAAGTCATATTGGGACCAAAAACTACTACCTTACCCACCTCATGCCAACAGAGCGATGAGCATCACGACCTCCCATAAATATGTTTAGAAGGTTCCATCTGAATTTAATCACGATAACTATTATTGTATGAAAAATCAATCAAGGTTAGGTGGTTATCACATGCTCCACCAAAATCAAGCACACAATATCGAAGAATATTCTATAATATGCATATAGTCCACTCATATTGTTCATCAGTCTAAAGATGGTACACTGTGATCAATCTCAGATGATTCTATAGGGATTTCTACAATCCCTACAAAAAGAGTGACATAAAAAGTGCATCTATATTTAAAAAAATTATGAAATAGGCTCCATGAAGAAACATGATCTCTGAGACATAGAGCTTTTCCAGCTCCTCCACTGAGTGCGTCTCTATGATCAGTAAGAAGTGAGAAGATTTCATTAACAAATCTATAATCACCCAGACTGCATCATGACTCCTTGAGGTCATAGGTAACCCTATCACAAAGTCCATCATGAAATATTCCCACTTCCACATAGGTATCAGGAGTGAATATAACAACCCACCAGGAATTTGGTGATTGGTCTTCACCCCCAGATAGGTGAGTCATTGAGATACAAAACCAGCAATGCATATCTTTATCCCTAGACACCAGAACTGTCACCTGAAGTCATGATACATCTTGGTCATAATAGGATGTACTTAGCATCTAGAGGTATGGTAATCCATCATCATCTCCTCTATGATATAATTATGGACTACCACTCTTCCATGTACCAAGATTATTTTGTCATTGTCCATCAACCATCTGGATATTGTGTCCCCTCCAACTAGTTGTTCTATAATCATACCACACTTTGGTTATGACTCTTGACCAGTCTACACCCGGTCCACTATAGAAGATGTAATTATCAAGGAGAGAATAATCATATCTTCCTAATACTCCAAAGCATTGACTCTATAGTCATCCAAAAGCTCATCAAACACCACTATTCCTTTTAATGCCTCTCATCAATCTCCTGATCAACCTGTGTCTTATGGCTAAGAGAATCCAAAATGACATTACCTTTTTCAGGTGAATATTCAATATCGAAGTTGAATGTTTGTAGATACTAAACCCTTCACCTAGGTCTTAGTTTTAAATCCCTATGTATGAAGATATAACAAAGTCTCTAGTATTATATGTAAATAATAAATCTATCACTGAAGATATAGTGTCTCTAACACTTCAGAGTGTAAAACACCACTACTAGATCAAATTCACGTGTAGAGTAGTTATTCTCATGGGTTCATAGCTGAAAAGACCCATATGCAACTACCTGCTCTCTTTTCACCATCACTGCTCCCATAACAATTCCTGATACATCGCAATACATTGCATAACCAATACCAAGATCTGGGAGTGTTGGTACTAGAGCTATCATCAACCTTTTCTTTAGCTCAAGGAAAGCCTCTTCACACTGGTCTAACTACTAGAACTTTAATCCCTTCTTTTTTAGTTCTATCATGGGTGATGATAGTCAGGATAAGTCCTAGATAAACCGCCAACAATATCCTTAAAATCCTAGAAAATCTCTTAATATCAAACACATTTTGGGGATGTGTCCAAGACATGAATACCTTGACCTTCTCGAGGTTTACTGATATACTTGTATCAGAGACCACATTTCCAATAAACTTAACCTCTTTAATCCAAAATTCACATTTTTACAGTTTAGCGTAAATCTTGTGTGCTCAAAGCATACTCATGACTGTCTCTATGTTCCTAGCATGTTTCTATAGTGTCATCAAGTATATTTAGATATAATCTATGAATAATAGGGAAAAATATCCCAAATATGGATGAAATATCTTTTTCAAGAGGTCCATGAACACCGCTGGTGTGTTTATCATCCCAAAAAACCTCACTAAGTACTCATACAATTCATATATACTCTGAAATGTTGTCTTCATAATTTACACCTCCCGAACTTGCAAATGGTGGTGGCCCGATCGAAGATCAATCTTGGAGAAACACCAAGCTCCCCAAAGATAATCAAATATATAATTGATCATAGGAAACATATATCAATTCTTCACCATCACTCAGTTTAGCTTTTGGTAATCAATGCATAATCAAAGAATACCATCTTCCTTCTTTAAAAAAAACATAGGTGAACCCCATGGTGAAGTACTTGGATTTATGAGTTCCTTTCTCTCCAAGTCATCTAGCTAAACCTTGAGCTCCTTAAGCTCAGTTGATATCATATGATAGGGGTATTGAAAATGTTGTTCTCCCAACATGATATCAATTTCAACTTAATGTGTCAGTCCTTAAGAGTCTCTACTAGGTTAAAGATTCCAAAAAATTCCACAATCGATTCTTTAGAATCCCAAGAGCCTCCGATTATCTTGAAGGATGAATAATTATAGATTTAAAAATCATGGAATATTCGACCATAGTTTTTAAATACTATGACTAGGATAAAAACTATGTGAAAGACTTCAATTTGAAGTGGCCTTGCTACCTATACTATAGAGTAAGTTTAGGATAAGGCTCAACTTCATTTTCCTACATTTCTAGTGGTAAAGTTGAAACCTCTTACTCTATAGAATTATTTCAGCCTGCTTCCCTAGTAGTTCCGTAAACTATGTTAAGGAAACATATTTTTTAATATAAAAGAAACAATTTAGGAAGAAACAAAGTCCTTAGGATAAACCCTAGTTAGTATATAGAATCACACAAGGTTTTCCTAATAGTTTACTATCAACCCAAGGTATAACCCTCATGGAACTAACCCTTTTCTTCATCCTTTCACGTTAGTCACAATTGTAATATATATACTAACACAAAAACATACTATATTAAAGTAGTTAATTCCAATAAATATATATCTCACAACAAGTAAACATAGATATATTAAATAAAACAAACTATCCTGAATAGATAACATAAATCAAGGAATTAAATTAATGAACTACTATGAAGCACAACAATAGGTATATATATGGAATGTGAATCAACATGCTTGGTTATGATTCATGAACATATATGAAATATTTAAAATCTCACATAATATAATGTGAATCACGCAAGGTGAATTTAATCAATAATAACAATAAAATACAAATTCCCTCATATGGAAACTCAGAGGTCCACTACGTAGTGTTGGATAGACATTGACATAGTTCCCCTACACAAGTTCTAATGTCCTATCTCCTATAAAATATGTACCAACCCAAGAAAAAGAAAAGAAACAAGTTAGAGAGTCCTGATGATCTAATACCATTTTGTAACATCCCAACCCAAACCACTGAGTCCAAGCCAGAATTCCACACAACCTAATGCGCACCTCCACATACGCAAGAGGTTGTCGACCAGTAGTGAGGGTCTAAGTCCATCAATGGGGGAGACTATACCTTTAGTATCATGTAATATGATTAGTAATAAAAAAAATAAATTATAACAAATAATTAGAATAATGATGTGAAAATTAAATGACATACATTTCATGAAAATAAAACCATCTCTCAATATAGAAACCCTATCCAGAATAAATAAAATAGATGATAAATAAAATAATTGTAGGGTTCTCTAGTGTCTTCCTTAGTATTCCCCATATCCATGATCCACCTGCTTATCCATCCACCACAAGGCCCTTTCCCTTCATCGGGTCTCTCATGAAATCTACAAGCACATTGAAATGCCTGAGTAGGGTGTGATTAGAAGACTCAGTAGGACACCACCAATGATTCCTTAACCTTATGTGCTCAAGTATACAAGTGTATTCCACAATAATAATAAATGTGGGAAGAAAAAAATATACAATCCAAAACCAAGCGGTAGTGCACTAACCAAGCTACAAAAACCCCTAGAAGTACCTACTTTGGCACCATGACAGAAGATAAATGAGTGAGTCAAAATAAGAAAACCATCCCTTATACAACATCCTCATGGTGTTGCATAAGTGATAGCCAACATCTTCTATAACTCAAGAGGACCATGTCACCTAGATCCTCTAGACGAGAATAAATAGCACTCACATCAACCAGACTATCTCATTGTGAATGACACTTGGTATCAAGGATACTTTAAGCACACCCTCGACACGATGCCATGGATACCTCATAACTCCACCCTGTGCTCAGGACCCTCATCACTATCATTGAAATCAATAATTCTCCCCCACTAGGGGATAAATATTTCATGATAGTCCACCTATCTCAAATACCACTAACAAGTAACAAGGCATGGTAATACATATACAAGGCGGACACATAAGTAAGCATAATATATCAAAATGAGTATATAAAAACATAAAAAACAACTTGTGATCATAATAAAACATGGATAAAAGCTGAACTAATATCACTCAGGGATTTACAATAGTTTTTTATGGGTTAAACACACAAACACACACACAAACTCACATGTGATAAAAATCAAGCATGGTCAATAAAAATGCCAATAAATATAATCATCAAGGAAAAAAGTGTAAACATGATCCCAAGAAGGTAAGGAAAATCCTACCTCAAAAGTCATTGATGTAAAAAGGCAGGGATAAACCAGCCATGAACACCTATTCACAGAATTATTATAGATACATTGAAACTTGAGGTTCATAAAGGTTTCCTAGCAACAAAACAACTATTTTATTTCAAAAATAATTAAAATATCATATGGGATGACATAATCTCTCTCCTGGATAATTTTATAATTATTATTAAAATATCACATGTGATGATATTTTATCTCTACTAAATAAATTCTAAAATTATTATCTAAATTATCACATGTGATGATAATTTATCTTTCCCAAATAATTTTAAAATAATTTTCTAAATTATCACATGAAATGATAATTTATCTCTCTTGGATAATTTTAAAATTAATATCTAAATTATCTCATGTGATGATAATTTATCATTCTTAGATAATTTTAAAATTATTATCCAAATTATCACATGTGATGATAATTTTTATTTCTTGGATAATTTTAAAATTATTATTTAAATTATCACATGAAATGATAATTTATCTTTCTCATATGATTTTAAAATTATTATCTAAATTAGACATGTCTTTGAAATTATCCTTCAATAATTTTACTATTGTAATTTCACAAAAAAATTTATCATTCGATAATTCCTCAAATTCTTTGAAATTACCATTTATAACACTTAAAATCATCTTTAGATAATTTGAAAAAATTAACATTTTATAAATCTTCATAATTACCATTAAATAATTGTTTGATAATTATTATTTTTTAATTTATTTTAAACCATATTTTGATAATCCAGAAAATTAAGTAAATTAAAATTTATAATTTCAGGATTACCATTTGATAATTTTAGGATTATAATTTTATTTAATATAATTTTTTTTTTCATAATTTGAATATGGAATATTAAATGAATGAAAATAATAAAAAAAGAAAAATTGTTGGTGGTGTGCCTTACTTGGGAACTAAACCCCCCGCACACTCCTCTTGGATGAAGGTGAAGCCCGATTGGATTGACAGTTTCAAGAAACTTGAAAGGAGGTGTCTTAGACTCATTTGTGGAAAACTAAGGACGTGCATCCAGGTATTTATAATACCCAAAACAACTTTAGGGTTTTCAAAATTAATAAATCCAATCTTATTTTTTAATCCGTTAAAAACAGAACCAATCAATGTAGAGTTGATTAATTCTCCCATTTAAGGCGTTTTCAGTTTTTAATCAGTCAGAAAATGGTCAAATTTAAAGCTTTAAATACACATCATGGGTGTTAGTGGTGGTTCAACTATGTGTGGAAGGGATTATAAATAGTTAAATTAATTAATTAAATTAATTAAATTAATTAATTATTTAATATAATTATTAGATGAATTAATATAAAAGGTAACCTATCCAACCACACTTTCCGTATAAAAGTTATACCCTTCCTAGGGTAAAAACCCCATTTTGGGCCCAACGGTGGTTTCATATTTATCATAAAATTAACCATTTTGGAGATATTATTTATTATTATTGAAAAAATAGATTAAATAATTAATTAAATATGAATTTATTTTTGCAAGAGAGGCTTCCAAACGTCTGATGATTACAAATTTTATACCCCTACTAGGGTAAAAATCATGTCCCTAACATAAAGGTGGTCTAAAATTTTTAATAAGACACACCATCTAGGAGATAATAATTTATTTTCCAAAATAATATAATAAAAATTATTAAATAAATTTTTTTTGCAAGTGAGCTGTCCAAATGTCTGACTCTTACAAATGTTATACCCATCTTAGGGTAAACACTGTGTCCCAGATCTAATAGTGGTCTCATATCTCTAATATATCACACTTTTTTTGTATTTATTCAATAATTTTGAATAAATTGCATGCACTTAATATAATTTTTTTAATATTTTTATTTCATCTTCATCGAGGCTTTATGAGTCTAAGAATCTCACACCAATTTTACGTCAGTCTCTGAAAATATTTGATTGAATATTATAAAGTGTTACCTTATATTTTATCCTTATACAAATTATTTAACACATTATTAATTTATTTTCATTTAAAAATCATTTTCCACACAATACACTTATAATTTATAAACAAGAGGGTTTTTATTACCTTTGTAAAATTTAGGTTATTATATCCATGACTAAAAACCATCATTATATGAATTTCAATTTATTTAAATATATATATAATATATAAATTACATTCAAATATTTCATCACTTGGGGTTATTTTAATTAATAAAAATGGATAAAATTTATGCCCATAAAAACAATTTGTAGGAAATAATGTTCTTAAGTATAAAAATAAATTTATAAGAAAATAATAAAAATGATTATTAAAATGAAACTAACTATATTATTATAAATAAAATGTTTCATATTTCACTTTGACACAAAATAAAAAATATAATGGGACTTTTTAATTAATTTATTTAATGAAAATAAATGTGAGTATTTAAAAAATTGGTAATTTTCACTATTCATTGAAAAAATGAATCATTTTAGAAAAATCCAAAAAGTTCATTCTAAGTTATTTTTTATACGATGATTTTATAAATAAGGTTAATTTTATCAAATAAATTTGATAAATTTAAAAAAATTAATTATAATATTTTCTCAAGAAAGGAAATAAAAATCAATTTTTAAGAAAACATATTTTTTAAAGAATAAAATGTCTTTATTAAAAATTGTGGGCTTATTTACTAAAAATTTATCAATATATTTATATTTATTAGGATATTTATATATATTTAAAATATAATTTAATACCATTAATACTCACCAATATAATGGAAAAGTCATAATAATCATATTTAAATAATAATATTTCATGATTCGTTTTATCTCGATGTTGTGTGTCATATATGCCATCGAACCAATATTTTTTAAAATATCTGAGTGTTACACTATAACTTACTATATAATAAACTAAGGGTCATTAATAATATATTTAAAAACCTTATTCATGTATATTTTTATATTAATCTTTTATATTAATTTATTACATATTTATTACTTTTTTAGTTAATACTGGACATCAATTTTTTGTAGTTTCAACCATTTCTTATCGGTCTTCATTATAATGGTTTAGGTATTAATTCCATGTTAGTGAGTTAATAATATTAATAATAGTAAATTTTATATAATAAATGTTTACCATATTATTTAAGGATTATTTATTCTTTAGAATATTCTATTATACACATTCCCTTATTAAGCATATGAGATCACTCTGTCAATTTTTTTCTTAATATAGGATATGAAGAATGAATATTTGAATAATTTTAAACGGTGAAATAATGTTTTTTAATTATATGTATTTAAGTTCAAATGATATATATAATTTAGGTATGTATATGGGTTTCTAATATTTCTAAACTGTTCGATTATGGGTGATGTGATCACTTGTTTCAAGTGAAAATGTAATAAAGTAACCATCAGCTTTGGGCTACTGAGTTCAGTGTTGTTGAAGTTAGTATCAAATAAAGTTTAGTACAAACCTTCAGAACTATATTTTTGAAAATATAGTTTATAAAACATAATCATATGATAGAATTCAGGGAAAATTCTATGTATTAGAAAATATATGATGTTTTAATAAGGTAGAGAATGTGTGGTTTCCTAGAAAATAAATCCCTATCAGGATACATACCTCTGAATGTAGTTGTGGCATAAAAAAACCTAGGTATAAAAAATATAAATGGTGAGTATTTGGTATTAACTCAATAATCAATGGTTTGTGATGAATGGGTTGAAGACTATACACCTAGCTAGACACTCATTGGGGATTTTCTTTGGTTAATTCAAATTTTCTTTAAGAACCATTATGATCAATGAGAGGATATAACCTATGTAAACCATTTATATTAAATAATGACATGGGATAAACCTAACATGTCATAGGTTGATAAGTGAAATGTTGATTATAAGTTTAAAGTAATAGATACAACTTATGAGGATTTATGTGATTGGAGTTTAAAATGATTAAGAATATTTTGGTAGACATTTATATGAATTAAACCCTTGGGATTAGTATTTATTTAAGTGAAAAGGTTATTTGTGGAATAATTATTTTATATTTTGTGGACATATTTTTAAGGTATCTATAAGCTGCAGGGTTAATATATTATTTTATATTGGGATAATTATGAGTTATTAAAATTTTGGAAAAAATGTTTTATCGTATAGATAGAAAAGTTATTGAAAATTTATATGGTGACTAAGTGATTAATGTTATTTCAGAATAATTTTACAATATTTTTGGGGAAGATTATATGATTAAAGAAAACATAATATTATTTTCATGGAAAAGGTTTCAATTAAGAAATACAGATTAATATATCTTATGGAATCATATATGTTTTTTGTAGTGGTTTTAGTATGAGTCAAGTTATTTTTGGAAATGATTAGTATATTTTAGAGAATATATCATTAGGGTATATATATTTTGGTATATTACTTTATAAGTTATTAATGTTGTTTGGAAATAAATATTAAGCTGATCTTGGAATCATATATTATCAAATCATTCTAATATTTGAGTTTCAATTTATTCTGACATATTTTGAAGAGTTTTAATGTTAGTTTAACTTTGGAAATTATTATTGAAGCATTGGAGATTAATTTTTTATTTCTGATATGAAGGTTTAATCATAATGAATATTATATTATATTATGCTAACTGTTTTGGTTTTGTTTAATGGAGGGAAAATTGATGAATATTTTTTTATACTTTTGTAGATCTTTTGATCTATTAAAATATAATTTTAGTTCTTTAGTCATGAAAAATTCATCTTGAATATTAATTTCATGGAGTAATAGATGAGATAGATGTGAAAATTAATTTAAAAACAACTAGAGTATGATAATTTTAATATTCAGTGGAATGAAATCAAATAAGTATCTTTTCTCATGTTATATATCATTATAGTAAAATAATCCCTCAACACTAGGAAAATGATCATGAAATAGAAATGTTATCTTTTTACCTTATTTAATATTGAATTTATGGTATTATTTATCCCTTGTTGATATATGGTTTTGTGCACATTAACTTTTTCATAATCATGTTTTCTATCACTATATTATTCCTAGAATGGTATTCCCCCCTCCATGTCCGTACTTTTACTTACTTCTGATGTTATACTAATATTGGAACCTGATTATGTGTTATTTCAAGTAAAATTTATTTTTAAAACTTCCCCTTTTTAAATGATGTTTTATTATACCTTTGTATAATGTTGTTTTTCCATTAATGTATTTTCAAATAAAGATCCTTTGATTACGTGAAAAATAATGCGAGGAAACACGTTATTTATGGGGAAGAGTGGAGGTTAGAGGTGGTGGAGAATATAACACCCAAAGAATTTCTTTTAGAATAACAAAATTATCCCTAACTTGGTTAGTATTCATCACCCATATTTAATTAAACTGCAATATGCTATAAAAATAATATAATTTAAATGTGAGCATTATAACCTCGCCATTAATTTTTGGCTATGAATAGAAATAAAAAATTATAATATATATATATATATAAATTATTTCCTTATTAAAAATAATTAATTAAATATATAAATTTACCATTTATCTAATTGCGGTTACTTGGAAAATAATAAGAAAAAAATCATTTTCTTGCCTAAAAAATACATTTTCATCAAAAATGGTTTTTATTTCATTTAACGAGCGACCATTATAATTAATTTATATCATTTATAAAAATTTTATTTTTAGGAATTAATATGAACTTTTAAATTATCATTTCATAGTAGTGTTATGATGATTTTTTAATATTTTTTTAAAAAGCATGATTTCTGAGAGAATAGTGAAAATGTCAAATTTTTGTAACAATCTTAAAGACTTATCACCATATTAAAGGGTAAATTGGGTAAAATAGGGTTAAAAATAATTTAATAATGAATTAAATTAAACATAATACATTCATTAAAAATATTATATTCAAACTACATTAGTTTCTTTATTTTTTAATGTCAATTATGTGAATAGTGTTGAAAATGATTTTAATGGTATATTTTATTGAATAAAATTTAATTAAATTATTTTAAATTTATAAAAATTTTATATGTATCTATTTAAATGTTATATGGTTTATAATATCAACCATTTTATACTTATGAATCACTTTTCCTTTTATTATAACTTTCTTGACCATTATTGAGTGAAAACACTATTATCATGGTAATCATTTAAAGAGTTAACAGTAGGTTAAAATATAACGATGAGGGTTAAAAAATCAAATAATCAATTATAATTTTTTTTTATATTAGATAAGTTTAACTTATAATCACTATATATTTAAAAAATATCAATTTATTTCACTTAAACAATAAAATTAATTTATATTAATTCAAAACAACAAGTAATTCCAAGAGTCTCCCTATACTCACTTACATATGGAAACTGAACCTCATCTCTTACTCTCACTTCATGAGACATGTATATTGACCTTTATCTACCAAAAATACCTTTAAAACCATCATATTATTGACCTAGAGGCTCTGTTTTGAAAATAGACCAACTTATAAGGATTAATGTGTAAGCTAATTGGGGATTTTTGAAGAAGAGGTATAATTATTAAGAGAGAGTTTTTATTTTATTTATTATTCTTCCTCCTTAAAATATTCAATAATCATGATCATATAAAAACATATCTATAATTATTATAATTAAATTTTATTATTCTAGTGGAAAACCCTTATTCATCTCCTTTTTATACTATGGAAAATGAAAACATCGCTCGGGTGTAGATACAACACACTATCTCCATGTAGCAGCGCAAATCATTTTTCACCATCAATTTTTTTATAAGGATGGAACTAATTAATATATGTGATATTTATAACATAATTATTTTTCTAGAAATATAATATATCATTTATCTTCTTATCCTCCCACCCATTAAAAAATTATATGGTTACTCATTTGTACATGTGGACTACCACCTCCATGAAGCTATGTGATTCAATTTTCATGTCCTACTTTCAAGAATGATTTTAAATAAATAAATATATATATATATATATATATATAATATTTGAAATTAATATCATTATTAACATTTTAGAGATGATAGGATAATTTGAATGATGGAATGACTAAAACTACCAAACCAAAAAGTACATGAAATAAAAAACAATTAATACAAAAAACGACTATCTTAATAAAGAATTATTGATAAACAGTTGTCAAAATTTTATAAGTGGATCATATATGATATGATAAGTATATATATGTTTCTGGTATAGAAGTATGAAAAATCTAAATTTAGTATACATGATGTTAAAAGCATATAAAAATCACACCATACTTGAGGTAAGGGTTAATTTTATAATCCTATCCTTATTTGATATTTTTTAATTTTATATTTATTTTGAGGGAATTATATGATACTTTTTTTTGTTAAATCCCACATATTTTCTTCTTCTCTTGTTATTTCTAGAAATTATATGATTTATTTTCATTTTAGTCAATCATTATACTCAAATTTCAAAAATAATTATTTTAATAAAACCAATTTTTTTTACATTTCGTTGAGAATGTAATATCTCAAGATTTTTAAAAAATACTATGTACAATATCATATACAACAAAAAACTCTAAGCTTAAATGAAACATGATATTTTAATATTTAGATGTTATAGTTATAACGTAGCAATTTAATTAGTGGGCATGAATAGTATTATCCAAATAATGTAATATATATAAGGCTCCTAATAAAATAAAGCTTTCATAAATTATTAGTAAATAAAAACAGAATTTTTTGTAAGCCATTATATGCTTTAAAAATACATTTCATAAAAAATGAGTTTTAATTGTTTTCTTCAAAGAATATTAAAATTAATTTATATAATATTATAAAATTTTGTTTTATAAAAATTATATCAAATTTAAAATTAACATATAAAAAATATATTTGGATTAAATTTTGATATTTTTTCAAAATGATTTATTCTTATAAAAACAGTGAAAAAAAATATTTTTTATAAATTTTTTATTTTTTTCATTAAATAAAGTAATTCAAAAGTTTCATTGTTATTTGAATTTGATATTAGAGAAAAATAAGAATTATTTATTTTTAAATAATAAAATTAATTACATTTGAATAATCTTTATTGATGATATTTGTATATGTACATTTTTGGGATTAAAAATGATTTTTTTCCGGAAAAATGTTTTCAATGATTTTTAGGTTTTAATATTAAAATAATTTCTATCACTTATAAAAATTGAATCAATAAGATTGGATTCCATATTATGAATCATGAGGTAAATTTTTTTAAGGATGACTCTTATTTTTTTTCATTATGAATAGAAATCTGGGTAAATATTATTCACCTCAATAAGGGTAAAATGGGTAAATCAGGGGTAAAACTATAACGCCCCGAGTTTTTATGAAATATTTTTTTCAAATACATTTAAATTTTAAGATATTTTTCATTAATGAAGAATAAATTTTGTTTTTCATTACACAAAGCATTTATTTTACCTTATATTACACGTAACATTGACTGTAGCTTGCATTACACACAACACCGATTTTAAATGAAATAGGGAATACTATTAAAATATTATTATTTAATACGATAGTTATCACCTAGCCATTAGAATTGAAGTTATAAATAAGATTAAATAAATTATAAAAATTTATTTTCTACACAATTATATAACATGAATTCTTTATTGACCAATTAATTATAAATGAAAATAAAAACCATTTGAAACAAAGGAAATAGTTTTCTAAAAATATATTCTTACACCTATAAACACATTTTATCTCAATAAATAAAAAAATAATTTATTGAATTATTTTATTGAAATTTATATATTAAATAATCAATAAAATTTTTACAATTAATCTTATATTTTTTTCTAGATAATAGATAAGAATAAAAAAAATTATGCTTAAAATTGTATTTTTCTAAAAAAATTTGTCACCTTTTGCGCACTTATTTCAAAATTAATTTTTATAATTTTATAAAATTTATTTTAAAAAATAAACTTCATTATTTTAAATTATCATTTCAAAATTATCTTGGAGTGATTTTTTTTAGAATTTTCTAAAATGATAATTTTCTTTAATAAATTGTGAAAAATACTGGGTTTTATTATGAATTGTATTTTCTTTTAAATAATTTAATAACTTCCAAAATTTTAAATATAGTTTTTAAAGTAAAATTAGATCTATTATATTTATATTAATCTAATTTATGTCATTATAATCAATTTCATATTGATTTTTTATATAAAATATTTTCAAACTTTTGAATATTTTTTCTTTAGAAAACTGCAATCTTGTCACATCTACAGGATTAATTTTAAATATTTTTTTTTACAATTATATTAATAGAATTTTAAAAAATGGAATAAATATTTGGAATAAGAATAATTTATATTATATAATAATTTAAACTTATTTTTTGACCATAATAATGAGTAAAAATAGTAAAAATTATTTACTACGGTTAAGCTAAACATTTGTTTACTGGGGGTGTTAAACTAAGACGATAAGGGTTAAAAATAACATATAATTTTTAAAACACCCATTCTTTTCCATATTTACACCTTATCTTTTCTTGTATTTAGAATTGGCCATTTTGAGCATTTGTTCATGTGAAAAATGTTGGTACACCTTTTTCTTTTCAAAAATTAAAAGTGTTCCACTTACCACACTTATAAAAGGCCACCCCTCTCCTCTCCTATCCATAATTCAAAAATACAATTGGTTCATAAAATAAGTACCCAAATAAATTAATTAATTCCAAAATCTAATTATAGAGGTCTTATTGTGGTCATAAATACATCCTAATAAGCCTTTTGGCGCAAACCAAAAGAGATTGTTTTAAAGAGGAAATGTCCCTAGTCAAATGTTTTATTTTATTTATTACTCCAAATCCTTAAATTATTATTAGACCATTATGATATAATAAACACAATATCTTCCATATAATTATATTTTATTTCACTAATTTTATTATATAAACCCTTCTCCTCATCCATAAAATGAGTAGCAAAATCATCATTCACGTGTACGACAGACAACCACCTCGTGAAATGATGTCATTCATTTTTCCATTACCACCTATCACAGATAGATATAATTATGTATTAAATTTTTATATATTATATATATTATATTATTACACATATGATTATATAATACCAAATCTACATTATTACCTCCAAACCTATTTGGAAAACAATAATGTCGCTCATGTGTACAAAAGACTACCGCCTCACGAACAAATGTGACATGTTATCATTTATGATTTACTTTCATGGTAATATGGATATATTAAATGAATATATATTTTATTTTTAAAATTATTATACTTCTTTAATAATTATATTACTTATAACTTCTTACTTTCCATTCCATGGGGGATACGATAATGTCTTTCGTATGACAATTCTGCTCTTTATTACACACTAAAACATGATTTATTACATAAAACCTTAACTTGTTACAACATATAATATTTAGATTTCAAGTGTATTTGGGGCTTAGGATCATTAAATAACAACTTAAAACACTAAATAAAACATATTTATTGAAAACTTCCTTTATATGACCACTACATTCCCTCGTACTTAGCATCGCATGGGATAACCTGAGGACATGCATAAAAAAGGGTGATCTATAAATCCCAGTAAGGGAATAAAGATGGAATAAAATGAGGGTTAAAATAAATGTTAGAAAATAGCCATATAAATGGAGCACAATAGAAAAATGAATATAAAGGCATGATAAATCATGATAATCCTAACATGGAAATGTGGCAACAACACTTAATAAGGAATTAGCATGAGCCAAGACTCATTGCACATGGAGCATTAGTAAACCCTCATTGCACATGAATCATGAGTAAACCCTCATTGAAATTGAATTATAATGATTCAAAACTCATTTAACATGATGTATCATAATACTATACTTTACCCAATTCATTGGAGCGCTATTAGGGAACACCCTTCTTAAACATTTCATTTCATGTATAAGTGTGCCACATGGATCATATAACATGGAATCAATCAACATGATAAGTTATTACATGATTAATTAATGTGGAATAAATATATGAAAGTAACATTAAATATTTATTTGTGTATAAAGGTTAATACCCTTGATAGAGACATGTGTATGGTATTCACTACATAATGATCTTGGGTTGGAAAAACACAGTGCAATTTTGGCAGCATAACAACGTGAAATAAGAACTCATAAAAAATGGTTGATGATAAATAAAGGGGTGTATCATAATATTTAAATGAAATGTAAAGTAAGGGGGTCATATAGATACATTTACCAATGAACTTAATGGAGTTTAGATGCATAATACAAAAGAGTTACTTGGATGTAAAAGAGGAGAGAGAAATCCCTCACGGAATTTTGGCATGGTAATAGGTGTACATGGGAAGCATTAATGAGAGAGAAAGGGGTATCCCATAATCAAAAAATAAATAGGGCAGTATGGGGGATGTGAGAAATCATACCCCAAAATTTTTAATTGAAAACTAAAGGGCATAACAACTTAAAGAAAATTGGACAAAAATGAGAAAGGAAGAAATCCCTTACTTGGAAGTGTGATCCCAAAGGCTTGGGAGGGGATTGCGAGAGGATTATTTGAAGATTGGGGAACCTTGGTAGGATTATATAGAGAGGATTTTAGATTTTGGAATAACTCCAAATTCTTTGAGTGAAGATGAAGTGGGAGCTTGGGTGGGTTTATATAGGAAAATAGAGGGGATTCTTTATTATTTAGGTTTGGGACACCTCACATTAAAGGAATCAATACCACAAACCATACCATGGTTTTTTACTATGGTTTTTTCTAAAGGGGATTGAAAAAAATATTTTATAAGGCCAATGGACGAACATCTTAAAATAATAGGGTTGCGTATGCGGAGGTGAGTCACACTCTCAAGGAAAACAATTTAAAAACACAAAATGTTTTATAAGTCTTGGAGGGTCCACTAAATCATTGTAAAATAAATAAAACAAACCCAAAATCACATTATTTTAATTTTAAAACATATATTTGACGAAAATAATGTTAATTTTATTTTATTACATCACTATTGGGTCATTATGATGTCATAAAACACATTATATATTTAAATGGTATTTAATTTTTACCCAAAAATTCGACAGTCTCAGAAAATTATGAAAAAATCACCATTGGATAATTTCGATGTCCTGATTCCAAAAATAAAATTCATTTTATCTAAATAATTTTCTAAATATGTGAATTTTTACTTTTAAAATAAAAACTTACATTTATTGAAAATTCATGTGTTTTGATAAAAAACAGCTTTCAAATCTTAATAAAAATTACAATTGTATTCATAAAAATTGTATGATCATTTATATTAAATAAAAATAAATTTAATAACAATAATAATATTTTATTAAAATATTATTTAATTCAAAAATCCATTATTTCATCAAAATATATTTCCTAGTTTAATATTAATTAAAATACTATTTGCACTTTAAAAACTATTTAAAAAGTAACAATAATAAAATGAATGTATTTTCATTATTATATACAAAAATAATGCACATAATCAAAGTGCTAAGGTCTTGTTACATACCCCCTCATAACACCTGCATAAGACCGAAGGGTAAGGTGTGTGATGGTGACATACTCTTGGGGTGGCTCAGATAACATTTCTCGGGTGGTAATCTCAATTAACTTCCACTTCTCCCATAGTCGGTTCTGATAAAACTTAACATGTTCAAGCTAGGCTTGGGTTTGGTCAAGAGAAAATACCAATGACACCAACTCCTTTATGAGCTTTGAAAAATGGGCTTTGTATAGAGAAAGTCTACTGGATGAGGCCATCACTTCCTTTGTCTGAGTAAATTAGATTTGTTAAAGCCCTATATTTATACTAATTATGTGATCACTATTCAACGACTATATTAGGAACTGTCACATTTAGTAACAGTATTTTAAAATCCCAAAACATAAAACCAATTAAGTTAACATTTATATAAACAATTTACATAATGAGACATTTAATCAGATCAAGAGGAATTTTCATTAATGAATGTTTGGGTTGTTACAATCTTCCCCCTTAAATAAATTTTACCCTCAAAATTTCCTTTTCCCATACTAAAACAGATGTGGTTAACTTTTCTTCATCAATTCCTCTAATTACCATGTTGCTTCTTTGAACTTGTGGTTTCACCATAACACCTTGATGAGGGGCATTGTCTTATTTAATAGAACTTATTCTCTACGATCTAAGATCTTCAATGGTTTCCCCTTATAATAAATATCATCCTCTAGCTATACTACCTCTGAAGAGAGTACATGTGAAGGGTCTAGTATGTACTTCCTTAAGAGGGATACATGAAAGACATCATGTACTTTGGCCATGGTAGGTGGAAGTGCTAGTCGATAGGCCACAACCCCGAAACGATCAAGAATCTTGAAGGGGCCGATATACCTAGGACTTAACTTCACTTTCTTTACAAACCTCATGAACTTATTCCACAGATATATGCATAGAAATACTACGTCTCCAACTTTAAACTCAAGGTCTCGTTGATGGTTATCTGTATAACTCTTCTATCAACTCTGGGATGCCTTAATATGATGCTGAATGGTTTTCACCTTCTCCACCATTTCTTCAACCATTTCCAGTCCTAGAATCTTATTCTCACCAACTTCATCCCAACATTCCGGTGTTCTTCACCTCTTCCCATACAAGGATTCATAAGGTGATATTCAGATGCTTGAGTGGAAACTATTATTTTAGGAGAATTCAACCAGAGGAAGATGTTGATCCCATACTACTTTAAAGTACATTGAGAAATCTCTCAACATATCCTCAAGTGTTTGGATAGTCCGCTCAGATTGTACATCAATTTGAGGATGATAAGCTTTACTAAAGTTCAGCTCAGTATCTAGAGAATGTTTAAGAATCTTCCAAAATATAGAGATGAACCTTGGATCTTGATCAAATACAATAGATAGTGGTACTCCATGCAGCCTTACCACTTCCCTGATATATATCCGTGCCAGTTGATCCAATGAGAAATCCTACCGAATTGAAATAAAGTGTGTAGACTTTGTAAGACGATCCAAAACAACCCATAATGAATTGTTTCCTTTGGATGTCTTTAGAAGTTCAGTGAAAAGGTCTACGGTGATGTTCTCCCATTTATATGCTGGTATGGGTAATGGTTGCATCATCCCCTTAGACTTCTGCCTCTCTGCCTTCACTTTTTGACACACCAGGAACTTTGATGTATACCCAGTGATCTCCTTCTTCATATTATCCCACCAATAATTCTCTTGGAGATATCGATACATATTTGTGTTTCCTGGGTGAATAGAGAAATTTGACCTATGTGCATCATCCAAAAGTTCCTTATTCAGCTCTGAACTTGATGGAACACATAGTATTTTCCCAAATCTCATAATTCCTTCTTCATTAACATTGAACTCCAAGGATTTCCATTTTCTTATATCTTCTACTTTCTTCTGAATTCCCACATAATCCCTTTGAGCATCCTTTAACCTTTCCAAAAGAGATGGTTGAGCAATCATTTATGAAAGTATTGATGAGGTTCTCCTCTTTATGATTCCCATGTCCATGTTCATCAAATATAAGAAGATTGGATCCTTCTCAATTCTCATCAATGATAGAATCACCGAGTCCTTTATACTTGGATCATCCACCACCTTGTTCTCTTTCCTAGGGTGGTAATGGATTGAGCAGTCATAGTCTTTGATCAGCTCTAACCATCTTCGTTGGTGCTGTTCAACTCTTTCTATGTGAATATATAATTGAGGCTTTTGTGGTCCGTATATATTTTACACTTCTCCCCAAAGAGATAATTCCGCAAAAATTTTAAGGCAAAGATCACCACAACCAACACCATATCATGTGTTGGATAATTCTGCTCATGAACTTTTAATTTCCTTGAAGCATAGACAACGAATTTGTAATTTTTCATCAACACACCGCCCAATCCCTTCTTCGAAGCATCACTGAATACAACAAAAAGTTCTCCACTCGTGGGTAAAGTGAGCATGGGTGCAGTGATAAGCCTCCTTTTTAACTCCTTGAAGCTTTCTTCGTATTATTAACTCCAAGAAAAATTTACCCCCTTTCTAGTTATCTTGGTAAGAGGGTTGGAAAATCGTGAGAAATTTCTCTCAAATCGTCGATAATATCTAGCTAACCCCAAGAATCTATGGATATCCACTACCGATGTTGGACTCAGACACCCCTCAATTACAACTGTTTTGGAGGGATCCATAGATATCCCATTGCTTTTGATGATATGGCCCAAGAATGAGACCTCCTTCAACCAAAACTGACACTTTCTATACTTTTCAAAAGGCTTATCCTTTCTCAAGGTCTCTAGTACAGTTCTTAGATTCTCCTCATGATCCTCCTTGGTTTTGGAGTATATGAGAATATCATCTATAAAGACTACCACAAATTTATCGAGGTAATCTCTAAAGACTCCATTCATCAAGTCCATGAATATTTCTGGAGCATTATTGAGTCATAAAGGCAATACTATGAATTCATAGTGCCTGTATCTTGTATGAAAAGTAATCTTGGGGACATCTTCCTTCTTCACCCTTACTTGATAATATCCCAAACCAAAATCCACCTTGGAGAAGTATTGTGCTCCACACAGCTGATCGAACAAGTCATCAATTCATTGGAGAGGATACTTGTTCTTTATCGTGATTTTGTTAAGATCATGATAATCAATGCAAAGACGCATTGACCCATCCTTCTTCTTGATGAAGAGGATTGGTGCACCCCATGGTGAAGCACTTGGGCATATAAATCATTTTTTTAGATTCTCTTGTAGTTGTTTCTTTAGTTCCTCGAGCTCCACAATAGACATTCTATCCAGAGTCTTGGATATTGACAATGACCCAGGTATAAGATCAATTGAGAATTCAACATCTCTTTTTGGAGGAAGACCCGACAATTCCTCAGGAAACACTTTAGATAATTTCCTCACAATAGGCACGTATTCAAGGATGGTTTCCTCCTTAGACTCAATTATCTGAGCGAGACACGCATGCTCATAGGGAAGTAATATCAATGCTTGAGATGATGGAGCTAAAGAAGATTCATCTTCTTCCTTGCACTTGTATAGAATCAGGGGTTGATTCTCCACATGGATAGTGATTTCCTTCTCACGGAAATTTATGTTGGCTCTATATAGGTAAAGCCAATCCATGCCATGAATTGCATCAAATTCCACCAGAGGGAGTACGATGAGGTTCGCCGGGAAGTTAAATCCACCGATTATGACAGGGGAGGAGTTATATTAATGGGATGCAATGATTTCCCCATTTCTCATACTCACCGACATCTTTACTTCCATGATTTGTGGTGGTGTTGGGATTTTTCTACTAAACATTAGGGATATAAAAGAATGTGTAGAACCTAAATCAAAAAGTACTTTCTCTATTCTTGAATGAATAACTAGCGTACCTATCACCACTTCCTTGTCAGGGTTCAATTTGGAATTAGTGATATAAAAAGATCACCCTTACTGCCTTGGAGGTTTCTGCTTGCCTTCTAAAATCCTTGTATTAGGGCACTGATTTGCAAGATGCCCTATTTCATTGCAGTTGAAGAAATGAACAACGCATTGAGAGTCTAATTGAGCATTCCTCTCCTCTGTCATATCCATGTGTTTTTCTTGTCAGTAGTTAATGGTTAGGTTCCCTTCTCTTCCACACCTAAAGCATTTCTTCATCCCCCTCATGCAATTTTTGGGGTGATTCTTTCCACACCTTTGGCAAGTGGGGTGCTGGATCTTCTTAGCACCATTGGATTTATCTATCGAACCACCAGCATTGAAGTCCACCTTAAGCTTCTTATCCCCATGATACCCCTGATATTTTCCAATCTCCATTTCGACCTTGAGGGCACATCGGACAATTTCCTTATAGCCGTCAAAGTCACGGATCACCAGCGCTTTCCGCAGGATAGGTTTCAGCTCACCAAATAAGTGTTCAACCTTTTATTCGGGGGTAATGACAAATCCGGAGGCATATCGTTCAAGCCTTGTGAAGTTTTCCTCATACGCTCCGACCGATTCATCATCTTTTTTCTTGAGGGCAAGGAAGTCCCTTTCCATCTTAAGCCAGATGGTGCACATAAAATCTTTATCAAAAAACATCTTCCAAAAATCCTTCAATTCCAATGACTTGATCTCCTCCTCAGGCTTTGTATTTTTGATCAACGCCCACTATTGATCAGCTTCACCCTCCATATGATAAGAATCTAGGAGAACCTTATCTTGTTCATAACATTGAAGTATGGATAAGATATTTTCAATGGATTTGATCCGTTGTTCGGGGATTGGGGGATCAGATGATCCATTAAAAGTAGGGGGCCTTTGTCTCATGAAGCTCTCGATAGCTACTTGTTCTTTATTGGGGGGGGGGGGGGGGTTGAACGTTCCTCTTGACCCATGTTTCTATTCAAATCTTGAGTTAACTGAGAGAGAATCATGAAAAATTTCACGATTCCTACTCCCATTGGATTGGGCATCTCATTAGCACAATCATCACATTGATCTTCACATCGGTTGTTTGCCCAAGTCCTCCTATTACCGAACATTGGATGGAATAAAAGGAAAGTTAGGGGTAACACATAAAGGGTAATCCAAGGACAAAACCTATGACTTATAAATAACTTTTATTTCCTTAACTTATGAATCCATAGGCTTCAATCTATGCTATTCGTGATCTACTTTCTAACATATATTCATAGGGGATTTTTTTAATTCACTTAATAAGGGTTCATACTAAGCTTGTGAATTTAACAAAGCATATACCCTGGGAGTGTCATAACCAAGAGTGTATCAAGGCCCATTATTGTGTACCAGGATACCCCGGGTTAAGCCCGAAACTCCTTGTCGGGGTTTTTACCCCTAGGTACATCTATTCCAGAGCCGCCTCTACCTGCTCGTATCCCGACATGAATGTATTTTCTTGATAAACCACTTAATAAATACCCACCAAAACTTAGGGTTGTTTTTATTATACTTAGTCTTGTATCTAAGGATTTAATAGGGTTTTCTAATCCTAATGCCAAAAATAACAAAACCTATCCTCTGATACCAACTATGACAACCCTACTATTTATTAAACACTAAAGCATGATTTATTACATAAAAAATTCACTTGTTACAACATAGAAGATCAATAGGTCTATTGTATTTGGGGCTTAGGATCATTACATAACAACTTAAAACATGAAATACAACATCTTTATTGAAAACTTCTTTTACTTGACCACTACATTCCCTCGTACTTAGCATTGCATGGGATAACCTGAGGACATTCATAAAAAGGGTGAGCTATAAATCCTAGTAAGAGAATAAACATGGAATAACATGAGGGTTAAAATAAATGTTAGACAATAGGAATATAAATGGAGCATAAGATAAACATGAACATAAAGGCATGATAAATCATAATAATTATAACATGGAAATGTGGCAACAACACTTAACATGGAATTAGCATGAGCCAAGGCTCATTGTACATGGAGCATGAGTAAACCCTCATTGCACATGAAGAATGAGTAAAACCCCATTTAAATTGAGTTATCATTATTAAAAACTCATTGAACATGACGTATCATGATACTATATTTTCCCAATTCATTGGAATGCTATCAGGGCACACCCTTCTTAAACATTTCATTTCATGTAGAAGTGTTCCACATAAATCACATAACATGGAATCAATCAACATCATAAGTTATTACATGATTAATTAATGTGGAATAAATACATTAAAGTAACATTAAATATGAATATGTGCATAAAGGTGAATACCCTTGATAGAGACATGGTTATGGTATTCACTACATAATGATCTTGGCTTGGAAAAACAGAGTGCAATTTCGGCAGCATAAGAGCATGAAATAAGAACTCATAAAAAATGGTTGATGAGAGAGAAAGTGGTGTATCCTAATATTTACATGAAATAGACAGTAAAGGGGTCATATAGTTACATTTCCCAACTAACATAATGGAATTTAGATGCATAATACAAAAGAGTTACTTGGATGTAAAAGTGGAGAGAGAAATCCCTCACGGAATTTTGACATGGTAATAGGTGTACATTGAAGGAATTAATGAGAGATAAAGGTGTCTACCATCATAAAAACATAAATAGGGAAGTATGGGAGATGTGAGAAATAATACCCAACATTTTTAA
The DNA here is from genome assembly GCA_963277665.1 of Viscum album. Lineage (NCBI taxonomy): Eukaryota > Viridiplantae > Streptophyta > Magnoliopsida > Santalales > Viscaceae > Viscum > Viscum album. Next base: position 1,390,315,810 of record OY728120.1, read on the forward strand.
TTGAAAACAAAAGGGAATAACAACTTAAATAAATTTGGACAAAAATGAGAAAGGAAGAAATCCCTTGGAAGTGTGATCCCAAAGGTTTGGGAGGGGCTTGAGTGAGGCTTCTTGGGAGATTGGGGAACCTTGGGAGGATTATATAGAGATTAGAGAGGATGTTTGGACGAACTTAAAATGATTTTAGTGAATAGGAAGTGGGAGCTTGGGTGGTTTTATAAAGGAAAAGAGAGGTAATTCTTTATTATTTAGGTTTGGGACACCTCACATTAAACTAATCAATACCACAAACCAGACCATGATTTTTGTCCATGTTTTTTTACAAAGGGGAGTGGAAAAAATATTTTATAAGTCCAATGTATGAACATATTAAAATAATTGGGTTGATTATGTGGAGGTGAGCCACACTCTTAAGGAAAAGAATTTAAAAAGACAAAATGTTTTATAAGTCTTGGAGGGTCCACTAAAGCACTGTAAAATAAATAAAAAAACCATAAATCACATTATTTTAATGGTAAAACATATATTGGACGAACATAATATTTATAGTATTTTATTACATCACTACTGGGTCATTATGATGTCAAAAAACATATTATATATTTAAATGGTATTTAATTTTTACCCAAAAATTCGACTGTCTCAGAAAATTATGAAAAATTCACCATTGGATAATTTCGATGTCCAGATTCCAAAAATAATATTCATTTTATCTAAATAATTTTCTAAATTTTTGAATTTTTACTTTTAAAATAAAAAACGACATTTATCTAAAATTCATGGGTTTTGACAAAAAAAGCTTTCAAACCTTAATAAAAATTACAATTGTTTTCATAAAAATTGTGAAATAATTTATATTTAATAAAAAGTAATTTAATAATAATAATATTTTATTAAAATAATATTTAATTCAAAAATACATTAATTAATATAAATATATTTCCTAGTTGAATATTAATTAAAAAAACTATTTGTGATTTAAAAACAATTTACAAAGTAACAATAATTAAATGATTGTATATTCATTATTATGTACCAAAATAATGCACATAATCATAGTGATAAGGTCTTGTTATATAAAACCCTATAACACCCGCATAAGACTGAAGGGAAAGGTGTGTGATGGTGACAGACTCTTGGGGTGGCTGAGATAACATCGCTTGGGTGATAATCTCTATTAACTTCCACTTCTCCCGTAGTCGGTTCTGCTCAAGCTTAACATGTTCAACCTCATCTTGGGCTTGGTGTAGAGACCCGAAGCTTAACGTACATGAACATTACATTACTTTCGCGGAATACTTAGTACATAACAAAAACACACACACAAGGATCGTAATAGTTTAGTGTCTTTGGAAACTCGGAATATAATCTTCTAATCGTGGTGAAAGATCTTCAAAATCTCCCATAAAGATCTTCCTTTTTTTTACCTAAAACCTTTCTTTATATCCTGGGGAAAAGAAAACATAAAATGGTGAGCTCAAATGCTCAGTAAGGGTAAACAAAAGAAATATCAATCACATCATATACATAAGAACATAACTTTTGGAAATCTTAACCTGCAAAAGAGATCATAATTTCATAACATGGGGTAAATCATGGCAGTGAAATTTAATCACAATAATCATAACTTAAAACATGAAACTTTGTGGCATTCACACATAATCATAGAGAATCATTTCTTGTTAGTCAAGACTCATTGCCAAGACTATCTTAGTGGACAAAGTCCCTTTCTGAATCGAGTAACCCTCGTTTCAGTCCTGTTTCACTGAACCGGTATAACCTACCGTTCCAGCCCTGTCTATCTCATGAGATATAAAATCTTTACCCAATGCATTGGAGGGAGATATAGGTCCCACCCATCTTATAATGAATCCTTTCTTATGTGTGCCACATAATCATAAATCATACATCATCGCATAACCCATGTAATAAAAATGGGATTCTTAAACAACATGACATCATAAAATAATTCATATAAGATAAAGGAATTCATAAAAATGTTTCCATCACAACATAATCAAATCAATGTAATAATAGGGATAAAAACAGAACCCTTTTATTATCTTAGATGGAAAATAATTTTGATAAAATACTTGAACTCCATTCTTGAGGAAAATATCCTTTCTACTTCAAAAACACTTTTCCTTTCTTAACATGTCATACAATTTTAAACTAAAAGAAGTTGATTAAAAATGAACTTGAATACTTGTAAAGGAAGCTTCTTGGAAATAATGTTTTAGAAATCCATTCATGCCGTATAAGTTAAAAAAAACATTCTTCGTACTTTTGTCGGAAAAGTCAAAAAGCACCTCGTATGAAAAACGTCAAAAGATTCCTTTCATATTTTTTTTACTAAAAACTCACCGAAGGGTAAAATTGGATTTAAACAATTTTAGTTGGATGGAAATAATATTACATATTGAGGAAACATGGATGTGGATGATAAAATACACCCCAGTAATTACCAAAGTAAAAACAATCTCATATAAAAGTGAGATTGTGATATTTCCCTTACCTTAGGTCCGACTTGCTTTGTACGTGTCCGAAACTCCTATATAATGATTTAAATCATGTTATTGACTTATTCTAGAATCATATTCATTGTTATTATATCATATATGGTCCACTTATGACTTTATATTACCCGTTATTTTGTAAGTTCATGTTAAAGTAGCGTTTTGGGTAAAATCGTCTCATTTGTCGTAGGTGTTTGGACTTGTTGTTCTTGACATTATTATTACTTATATCATGATTTACTTACTTCCAGAATATAAAGTATGATTTATATATCATATATATTCATTATATATATATATATAATAGATAGATAAATGAAAGGAAACACACCGTTCAAGGAGACGGTAGTCCGTACGTACGCATGAACGCTGCTTTCCTTTCCTTATTGTCTTGAATGGAAGTAAGTAGATGACATATATATATATACATAAATCCAGTATATTTACCATGTCATATATTCCATTATTATTCATTATATATACTTTATAATAATTCTTAAATGGTTAACATGGAGAATGAATCTCATCGCATCGTGGAGACGGTAGTCCGTACGTACGCACGAGCGATGATATCATTTCCATAATTATTGAATTGAATTGGAGTGGATTATACAATATATCAGAATAAATATTATGTTTTAATAACTATGTATAGTTATTCTTTACACCATAATACCCGTCCATGTAAGGTGTTGGTGGAAAAACAAATTACACCACGGCGTGGAGACGGTATTTCGTACGTACGCACGCGCGGTGATTTCGTTTTCCGTAGGATGGATAGATGGTGAATTAGGATTGTTTCATAATTATAATAACATATCAGTATATGAGTGATACTGTTTTTATTACTTCATAATGAAACAACCTAATAAGAAGAAGTGGAAGAAGAAATAAAGGTGAAAGGATTGGTAACGGGAATTACCTCTTCTTTGAAGCGCCTCTTTGAGACCTCCTCTTAGGGCACTAAAATTGGTCTTTGAGGAAGACCAGAACCTATAGGATGTTGCTAGGGAAGTGGAGAAGATATTATGGCAGGGGTTGGCCGAGCTTGAATGCTCAAATTGGTGTGAGGAGGAGGGGGAGGAGGTGTCCTTTTATAAGGGAGGAGAGGGGCACCTTAGGAATATCTCAAAATATTATTTTATATTAAAGTCAAAATCGTTTTATAATGGTTCCAAAGGGTCTTATTTCGAAGCTAAAGTGGGGATGGGTCGAAATCCTATCATCAAATAGGATTTAGACAAGTTTAGGGTATTATTTTAACCTTATCAATTAGATTTAACTCTAAGTTAAATAATTTAACTTTTACCGTGTCTTTTTGTTTTCTTTCACTATATGGTTAATACACTTACTATAACATGCCAAACGAACCCCAAATTTTATATTATTAATATATATATCCTTATATAAGTCATTTGGACTATCCTTAGATTTTTAGGAATAAAATAACAATTAATAATATAGTATTTTATTTAAAAACTATTTTGTGTCAATTTTGACACTATTTGATATATGATTTTTGTGAAAGTCATAACAGAATTATATGTTCGAACCAAGTTGATTAAATAAACACTAATATATCATAGTAACCTATAAAATTAGTGGAATTCATAAAAAGTCTCAAATTACATTTATTTTGGTGTTTATAACATCAATTATGTCAATATTTCATAAATAATATAATTACTGCATCATCTTTGTGTCATAAATAAATTACATTATTTGATGTCTAAAAATTACAAATAAAATACCATTATGTAGGAAATCTTTTTAGCTTTCTAATGAATATTTATAATCGAATTTATCTTATGTATAACCCTATATTAAAAATGTTGTAGTAAATAAACTTTGATTTTAACTCTTTTAACTATTCTTTGAATTAAATAATAATAAATGTCCTAATCTAATCCAAGTGGGCCTAAATGATAATATTTTACACTTAAGGTTGTTTTTGGTTGAGATAAACTTGTCCAATAGGATTAGGACATGTGTTAGGGTAATATTAATATCATTTTTACCCTTAATTACCCTATTTACTTTTAACCGTGGTAAATAAAAGTAAAAAGTTACTATTCACCAAAAATTATTTTCATATCATTGAACCACATTTTACTTACTGACATCAACCGTGTCTCTCGGATTTATGAAATTCCATTCACAGAAGCGGTAAAATTAAGTTTTATGAAAAATTTAGTTTTTTGAACTACCACTTAGTAGTTTCACTATTCATCAAAAATTGATGTTTTTCAGAACAATGCCAAAATTTCATCCTAAGCTATTTTTCATATTCCGAATTCAAAAATGAAGTCTATTTTACCAAATTCATAACATAGAATTTGCATTAATTAATTTTATAATTAAATCCCGCTGTTAAAACAAATAGCGTGTTTTTAAGAAACAATATCTATCAAAAGATTGACACTTGTTTTTGTCTGGTTTAAATGTGAAATTACATCCAATGACCAACATTGTTTTAAATTGTAAAAATATATTCTAAATATACTTTAAAACCACTCAAATTAATGATTTATTACTATTAATTATTTCGATTAAAAAAGTTGTTTTTAATTATAATTTAGTAATTTTCACTATTCATCAGAATATGAAAGTTATCCGAAAAGTACCAAAATTTCACCTTAGGCTAAATTCGATACTCCGAGTCCAAAAATGAAGTCCATTTTGAGAGATAAAATTTCTAAAATTTTAAAAAGTAGTTATTACTATTCATAACGGCTAGTTTTAATAACATTTTAATAGCATATCGTTGTTTCGTGAAACTCGGTATTGCGTATTACACACGCTATCGAGGAAGGTCGCGATTGCATGTAATGAAAGGAAAGTCAAGGATGCGTGTTGTGCAAGCTCCTTTTGGTGTAGCGTACAACACAAGACATTAGTGAAAAAAAAGAATATTTTTCATAAAATCTTGGGCTGTTACATTCTACCCCCCTTAAAATGAATTTTGCCCTCGAAATTCGTCGGGGTTATAAATAGTTTACTATTCGAAAGTTTCTTTTATAGAAACCCACATCGTAAAAAGGAATACCAAAACTTGTCTTTAAAAACTAAAGTATGAAATGTAACGATTACCCAAATAAACTAATCACTGGGTTTCCACATAGGTGAAAATATGGATATGGAAGAGAAATCTAACCATCATGTTCTGATGGAGAGTGGTAGAGAACATGGCTATGGAAAAGCCAGTAATCACAAATACATAGATTTGTGATGATATAAGGTACCATCTGATTCATCAGGTATAAGATCACTAGGACAACATTTTTGGTTTTCAAGATCATTTCCCTAAAGTTGAAAATTTGAATTAGAATAAATACTTACTTTATTTTGGTACAATCTCACTGTTGTTCGTGCCTTGAACAATTTCCACTTCATCTCTTAAATAAAGGAAGTTGAATTTGTTATTCATGAAGTGTTAGCAGATCATGTGATAGAATGACGGGTCATTCCATCTGTCTCAAACAAAAGGTTAGCAAAAATTATATACATAAGTCGATCTATAGTGAGATTAATAATATATAGTTCCTAAAATGGACTTATACTTCATATATCATACTTCTTAATATAATAAAACTAGTTTCTACTAAACAGGGACTTCCTGTAGGACAGTGGTAGGCGATAAAGTCCAGTCGCACTTCGGTTGTGGGTTCGATTCCCATAGCCTTGTCCGAAGCGATGGGCTGTCGCCCGTCCTGCAGGTTGTCCTTTTTCTAAAACTACATTACTATAACATCCCATCAATAATATCGAAAAAAAACTTCTATCCTTAAACAATACTCACTTATGTCCAAAATAATCCATTTCAATCTTTAGGCTTATCCATAATACTGCAGTCCACTCTCATAACATAGTGAAAACGATTACTAGAGATTTAATACCATCGTTGATCCCCATATATCATAAGATATGTTTTGTTGGTCACATTCCAAACATTCAAAGGCCTTAATCATGTATTCTCTTGAATACCCATCAAACCTTAGTGAAAACATGAATACAGTTAAAAGTTAACACTTTCAACATACCAAAATCCTCAAAATTATATATACTCAAACCATGATATCACTTAGTCCTTATATCAATCATGAGCTCATGAATACTGTTAAACATTTTGTTTTCTCATTTTCCCTTCATTATGCGCATATCATCTTATTTCCAAAAATATCTCAATTACTTTGAATACCACATTAGACCAATACATAAATATTCAAATACTCCATGATACAATATTATTTTGGAATCCCATTACATAAACACTTAATCATTCCACCACATCGTTGTCATATTCAACATCGCCAATAGTGATCGCATGTGACTTCCCTTTGTCCTTTGCCTTCAGTGGTTGCTCATGTTGATCATCACTAACCCTTGGATTAGGTCATTTATTAGCATAATGCCCCATTTCCTTGCACTTGAAGCATTGAAGTGTTGGTGGTGCGTTCTCTGTATTGTTTTCTTTATTCACATCATTAGAAACCCTTTTTCCATTACTTCGACACTCAGCTACTCGATGACCTTCTTTTCCACACTTAAAACATTTTCTAGTCCCTTTAAGACAATCTCCACCATACTTCTTTCCACACTTTGTTCATAAGGAAACATTCATCTTCTTTTCACCATTATTCTGAGATTTCTCCTTAAACTCCATCTTTCGTTTCTTGTCAAAACCGTGAGATGGATATGTAACACCAACTTCCATTTCTACCTTGATAGCACAACGCACAATTTCTTCATAGCTACTGAACTCTCTTATAGCTAATGCCCTTCGAAGACTTGGTTTTAAGCCACTGAAAAATCGATCAACTTTACTTTCAGGTTGGATGATAATGCCAGATGCATACCTTGCAAGTCTTGTAAAATTCACTTCGTATATTCCAACAGATTCATCATCCTTTTTCTTTAGTTCAAGAAACTCCTTCTCCATCTTTGTTTGAAGAATACGAGGGAAGTACTTATTGAAAAATAAGTTCTTGAACTCGTCCCATTCCATGGACTCAATTTCATCTCTTTGCCTTGTATTCTTGATAAGATTCCACCATTGATCAGCTTCACCTTCCAAACGATATACTGCTAAGATAACTTTATCATGTTCAGAACATTGAAGAACTGAAAATATCTTTTCAGTGGTACTGATCCATTGTTCAACAACAAGTGGATCAGAAGACCCACTAAAAGAAGGTGGTCGTTTCCTCATGAAGGACTCAATAGAATATTGTTCCCTTCTCTGCTCATTTGGAAGTCCAGAATGATTCATATCTTGTGTAAGTATAGCAATAAGATTTTGCACTCCATCTCCCATAACATTTGTTTGTTCAGGAGGACAATCATTGCATTGTCCATTTCATTGATCAACACGGTTCCTTCGGGTTCCAGCCATCGTCTAAAACCCAAAAAGAATAGTGTGAAAAGAAAAAATCATGCTAGGGAAAACAACATAATAAAGGTGGAGTATCATCAATATCTAACATCTTAGGTTAAATTATATGATCGTTACCGTAGTTCTAGGACTGTATCCTATACGTATACTTATCCTTAGGGACATCCCTAGACATACCTTATAAATATCTCTAGGGATCTCACTAAAGTTCTGGAATCCTAGTTTCCAAAGGTTGACTAAAACTTTCCTCTGATACCAACTGTAGAGACCCAAAGCTTAATGTACATGAACATTACATTACTTTCGCGGAATACTTAGTACATAACAAAAACACTCACACAAGGATCGTAATAGTTTAGTGCCTTTGGAAACTTGGAATATAATCTTCTAATCGTGGTGAAAGATCTTCAAAATCTCCCATAAAGATCTTCCTTTTTTTTACCTAAAACCTTTCTTTATATCCTGGGGAAAAGAAAACATAAAAGGGTGAGCTCAAATGCTCAGTAAGGGTAAACAAAAGAAATATCAATCACATCATATACATAAGCACATAACTTTTGGAAATATTAACCTGCAAAAGAGATCATAATTTCATAACATGGGGTAAATCAAGGCAGTGAAATGTAATCACAATAATCATAACTTAAAACATGAAACTTTGTGGCATTCATACATAATCATATAGAATCATTTCTTGTTAGTCAAGACTCATTGCCAAGACTATCTTAGTGGACAAAGTCCCTTTCTGAATCGAGTAACCCTCGTTTCAGTCCTGTTTCACTGAACCGGTATAACCTACCATTCCAGCCCTGTCTATCTCATGAGATATAAAATCTTTACCCAATGCATTGGAGGGAGATATAGGTCCCACCCATCTTATAATCAATCCTTTCTTATGTGTGCCACATAATCATAAATCATACATCATCGCATAACCCATGTAATAAAAATGGGATTCTTAAACAACATGACATCATAAAATAATTCATATAAGATAAAGGAATTCATAAAAATGTTTCCATCACAACATAATCTAATCAATGTAATAATAGGGATAAAAACAGAACCCTTTTATTATCTTAGATGGAAAATAATTTTGATAAAATACTTGAACTCCATTCTTGAGGAAAATATCCTTTCTACTTCAAAAACACTTTTCCTTTCTTAACATGTCATACAATTTTAAACTAAAAGAAGTTGATTAAAAATAAACTTGAATACTTGTAAAGGAAGCTTCTTGGAAATAATGTTTTAGAAATCCATTCATGCCGTATAAGTTAAAAAAAAATATTCTTCGTACTTTTGTCGGAAAAGTCAAAAAGCACCTCGTATGAAAAACGTCAAAAGATTCCTTTCATATTTTTTTTTACTAAAAACTCACCGAAGTGTAAAATTGGATTTAAAAAATTTTATTTGGATGGAAATAATATTACATATTGAGGAAACATGGATGTGGATGATAAAATACACCCCAGTAATTACCAAAGTAAAAACAATCTCAGATAAAAGTGAGATTGTGATATTTCCCTTACCTTAGGTCCGACTTGCTTTGTACGTGTCCGAACCTCCTGTATAATGATTTAAATCATGTTATTGACTTATTCCAGAATCATATTCATTGTTATTATATCATATATGGTCCACTTATGACTTTATATTACCCGTTCTTTTGTAAGTTCATGTTAAAGTAGCGTTTTGGGTAAAATCGTCTCATTTGTCGTAGGTGTTTGGACTTGTTGTTCTTGACATTATTATTACTTATATCATGATTTACTTACTTCCAGAATATAAAGTATTATTTATATATCATATATATTCAGTATATATATATATATAATAGATAGATAAATGAAAGGAAACACACCGTTCATGGAGACGATAGTCCGTACGTACGCATGAACGCTGCTTTCCTTTCCTTATTGTCTTGAATGGAAGTAAGTAGATGACATATATATATATATATACATAAATCCAGTATATTTACCATGTCATATATTCCATTATTATTCATTATATATACTTTATAATCATTCTTAAATGGTTAACATGGAGAATGAATCTCATCGCGTCGTGGAGACGGTAGTCCGTACGTACGCACGAGCGATGATATCATTTCCATAATTATTGAATTGAATTGGAGTAGATTATAAAATATATCAGAATCAATATGATGTTGTAATAACTATGTATAGTTATTCTTTACACCGTAATACCCATCCATGTAAGGTGTTGGTGGAAAAACAAATTACACCACGGCGTGGAGACGGTATTCCGTACGTACGCACGCGCGGTGATTTCGTTTTCCGTAGGATGGATAGATGGTGAATTAGGATTTTTTTCATAATCATAATAACATATCAGTATATGAGTGATACTGTTGTTATTACTTCATAATGAAACAACCTAAGAAGAAGAAGTGGAAGAAGAAATAAAGGTGAAAGAATTGGTAACGGGAATTACCTCTTCTTTGAAGCGCCTCTTTGAGACCTCCTCTTAGGGCACTAAAATTGGTCTTTGAGGAAGACCAGAACCTCTAGGATGTTGCTAGGGAAGTGTAGAAGAGATTTTGGCAGGGTTTTTCCGAGCTTGAATGCTCAAATTGGTGTGAGGAGGAGGGGGAGGAGGTGTCCTTTTATAAGGGAGGAGAGGGGCACCTTAGGAATATCTCAAAATATTATTTTATATTAAAGTCAAAATCGGTTTATAATGGTTCCAAAGGGTCTTATTTCGAAGCTAAAGTGGGGATGGGTCGAAATCCTATCATCCAATAGGATTTAGACAAGTTTAGGGTATTATTTTAACCTTATCAATTAGATTTAACTCTAAGTTAAATAATTTAACTTTTACCGTGTCTTTTTGTTTTCTTTCACTATATGGTTAATACACTTACTATAACATGACAAAAGAACCCCAAATTGTATATTATTAATACATATATCCTTATCTAAGTCATTTTGACGAACCCTAGATTTTTAGGAATAAAATAAAAATTAATAATATAGTATTTGATTTAAAAACTATTTTGTGTCAATTTTGACACTATTTGATATATGATTTTTGTGAAAGTCATAACAGAATTATATGTTCGAACCAAGTTGATTAAATCAACACTAATATATCATAGTAACCTATAAAATTAGTGGAATTCATAAAAAGTCTCAAATTACATTTATTTTGGTGTTTATAACATCAATTATGTCAATATTTCATAAATAATATAATTAATGCATCATCTTTGTGTCATAAATAAATTAAATTATTTGATGTCTAAAAATTACAAATAAAATACCATTATGTAGGAAATCTTTTTAGATTTCTAATGAATATTTATAATCTAATTTATCTTATGTATAACCCTATATTAAAAATGTTTTAGCAAATAAACTTTGATTTTAACTCTTTTAACTATTATTTGAATTAAATAATTATAAATATCCTAATCTAATCCAAGTGGGCCTAAATGATAATATTTTACACTTAAGGTTGTTTTTGGTCGAGATAAACTTTTCCAATAGGATTAGGACATGTGTTAGGGTAATATTAATATCATTTTTACCCTTAATTACCCTATTTACTTTTAACCGTGGTAAATAAAAGTAAACAGTTACTATTCACCAAAAATTATTTTCATCTCATTGAACCACATTTTACTTACTAACATCAACCGTATCTCTTGGATTTTTGAAATTCCATTCACAGAAGCGGTAAAATTAAGTTTTATGAAAAATTTAGTTTTTTTAACTACCACTTAGTAGTTTCACTATTCATAAAAAATTGATGTTTTTCAGAACAATGCCAAAATTTCATCCTAAGCTATTTTTCATATTCCGAATTCAAAAATGAAGTCTATTTTACCAAATTCATAACATAGAATTTGCATTAATGAATTTTATAATTAAATCCCGCTGTTAAAACAAATAGCGTGTTTTTAAGAAACAATATCTATCAAAAGATTGACACTTGTTTATGTCTGGTTTAAATGTGAAATTACATCCAATGACCAACATTGTTTTAAATTGTAAAAATATATTCTAAATATACTTTAAAACCACTCAAATTAATGATTTATCACTATTAATTATTTCGATTAAAAAAGTTGTTTTTAATTATAATTTAGTAATTTTCACTGTTCATCAGAATATGAAAGTTATCCGAAAAGTACCAAAATTTCACCTTAGGCTAAATTCGATACTCTGAGTCCAAAAATGAAGTCCATTTTGAGAGCTAAAATTTCTAAAATTTTAAAAAGTGGTTATTACTATTCATAACGGCTAGTTTTAATAACATTTTCATAGCATATCGTTGTTTCGTGAAACTCGGTATTGCGTATTACACAAGCTATCGAGGAAGGTCGCGATTGCATGTAATGAAAGGAAAGTCAAGGATGCGTGTTGTGAAAGCTCATTTTGGTTCAGCGTATAACACAAGACATTAGTGAAAAAAAAGAATATTTTTCATAAAATCTTGGGCTGTTACACTTGGTCAAGAGTGAATCCCAATGATGCCACCTTCTTTCCAAGATCTAAAAAATGGGCTTCGTACGGATCAAGTCTACTGGATGAGGACATCGCTTCCTTTGTCTGAGTAAATTGGATTTGTTAAAAGTTTACTAAATTACTAAGGTATTTTTTTTATTAATTTTCCTTCTTTGAGAAATTTGTTATATTATGAACCTATATTATTTTTTTATGTTTATATACATCCCCATTTACAGGTTATATCCTAAATATTATTATTTTCATGATATTTAATCTTTCATTTTATGTTAATAATTATTGGAACTTACAATTCAAAGTTACCAAAGTGGTAAGGTTTTTATGTTACAATCTCATCATTTATTAGGATTGTTCTTGATTATGATTTAGATGATTAAATATTATGATCCATATAATAAGAAACTAATGAATTTTTTTATCCCATGTTTAGGTCATGAGAATAAATTTTCCCCTTCATTTACCTCTATTCATGCACCCATGATACCAAAATAATGTTTTTAGGAAAAATCGTCTTTATTTATCTCCATGGTCGAAAGGAATTTTTCTTCCAAAACAATTTTTTCTAAATTATTTTAGTTTTTTTAAAATTTATTAAATGAATTATTAATGAAAATTTTACCCATGATCGACATTTTATAATTTTTTTGAATGGATATTCATTTCATTTTCCAAACAACATTTGTTTTTATTTTAAAAAAATGTGAAATAAATATTGTTTTTAACATATACCACATGAATGTATTTATCTGCCATCATGAAAAAGAATTTATTTCAAGGTTTCTTTATAATCAACAAGGTTATTTTCAAGGAAAAGGATTTTAATTTTTTTTTATTTAAAAAGATTTTTTTTCAAATTGGTAAGGATATTTTAATTATGAAATGTTTTAAATGATATTTCACCATAATTTTCCATATTAGACAACATCTGTTGATGCTAACTATTCCTTATAGGGTATATAATCCAAGGATACCATTCTTATTAATTATTTGATTGGTTTTTTATGAGGGTGTGATGTTTATGAAAATTATTTCTCTTCCACATGTTACACCATATGGAAATTCTTATGAAACCAACTTTTTTTTTCATGGTTTATACTTTGATGAATTGATAAAATAATTATGAAACATGTTTGTTTTCTATAGGTTATGATATGATGAAATTTTGCCGACACCCACTTCATTTCATGGGTTATGATATAATGAAGGTTTTATGATATTGTTGCACACATACATATTATTTTCATTATGTGGAAGGTGGTAAATATATATCCCTAAAATGCATTGGGTAAGGATTTATATTTCATGAGATAGAAAATACTTTAATGGGGTGTAAATCCAGTCTAGTAAGGGACTTTGTCCACTATGATGGTCTTGGGAGTGAACCTTGACTACAATGATGGTTTGAGGGGTGATCCCATTCCACTATGATAACCATGGAATATATCCTTGACTACTATAGAAATGATTCTATATTCTTATGTGTATGCCAAAATTCAATGAATTATGAAAATGTTATGCTCTCATGGATCATGTTATTTGATTCCATTATGATTCATGTCTTATAAACTTCTAATAATTATTCCATGACTGAATATTATGATTTCTGATATGAATAGTATGGTTTTAAAATGATATTATCATGTTATCATACCCTTATTATAATTTTAAGCTTATATATATCCCTTATTTACCCTTACCGAGCATATGAGCTCACCCATTTTTATCTTTCCTTTCCCAAAATTATGAAGGAATTTATTATGTATGATATTTTTATGAAGGGTGATAGTTATGAAGAACATAGTGGGAGATGATGTAGTTCACATATGAACCAGTTGGTTAAGATTCCTTGTTTCTAAAGGCACTATAAATTTAAGACCCATAGGTGTGTGTTTGGGTAATGTAATGAATATTCATAAAAATATATATAATTTATTTATATGAGAGGCAAAAGTCTTTACAAATGGTACCCGAGGAAAGGTTTAGTAAAAATTTGGAAACTAGCATGAGAAAACATTAGTGAAATCCCAAGGGATATTTGTAAGAATATTTATATGGATATCTAAGGATAAGTCAAATGATGAATTATAGTATAGAAAATGTCCTTGAATTTTGGTAAAGGATAGAGTGAGTGATTTTAAAAAAATTATATCCCTATATTAATACTACAAGTGTATGTGGCTCTGCCACATAGGTACCTATGAGTAATAAATCTGAAAAGGGATAATTGAGATGGAATCAATCGTCACTTGTTGCACAAAAATGGGCATTACTACAGACCTTTTTTGACATTACCATGGAATATGGTATGGAAATTCATGAAAAAATTATGAACCATTATGATGTATTTAAATAATGATCATGAATATCCTAAGTTAAGCCTAAGGTGTCATATATTGAAAATAAGGTTTCATGAATTAAACATATTATAAGTGTTTTTTCATGAATATGTGGTTTTACACTATGATTAGAGTTTCTTACTCAATGACTTTTCATTTTAGTAAATGACTGTAACTAGAAGGAATCTTGTTAAAATTGAATTAGACAGAAAATTCACCGATTATGAGAAACCAAATTGGATGATGGATGGAGAAAATGATATTGGGATTATTCATAATCTTTTATCAAGATATATGATTAACAAAATTAACTTTAGTGAGATCCATTAAGTGTAAAGTAACATGAATTTGGAATTTTATGAATGTTCATGTGGTAATGAACATATATGAAAGTTGATTTATCTTCTTACATGTCAAGTAGTTGGGAAGAAGAACCTGAAAGAATATATCAAATGGAGGGCAAGATGTTTGGTATATATAAATTAAGGACATAGAGTAAAAAATTTCCAAGTAATTCGATGTATTATATGTGAGGAAATTGGGAATTATTTGAGATAATAACCTAATATAGGGGTTAAACCCTAGACCATGGAAGGAAATATTCTATTCCAAATCATTTAAGTAAAAATGTTGAAGTATTTATGTATCTGGATTCTAGAATTATGTTGTATAATTATTTTACTAATGGAATATTGTTTATAATAATCATGAAACATATATGGATTATATTATTTTTGGAAACATATATTCTTTCATGCAATATTAACTTAAGTGTTATGTATTAAATCATTGGTTTATAAGATTAAGGTTGATCATAAGTTTAGAGTCTTAAACACCCCTCAGGAGGTTTTATGTGATTTTATTTCTTTAGTATTAAGGATATTTTGGGATAGATTTATGGTGTACATCACTTTGGTTTTTTATATGTTTTATTGAAAAATTTATTGGAGGAGAAATTACTTTACATTTTGGGTGTGTAAGATTAAAGGTATTGGTAGACTTTTGGTATTATATTATCTCTATTGTTGTGGTAACTATGGGTAATTTCAATTTGAAAATTATATTAATATTATTTTGGGAAGGATAAAATGCATATCGAGAGACATCCTTTTTCATCCAGAAATGTCACAAGGATTGAACCCACAACTGTAGGGTAACTGGGGTATAACACTTACCACTATCATATGTGAAAGAGTATTTCTAATGGGACAACATGAAGAGATATATTTTTGGGAAAGTGTATTAGTACATGGTATGCCAACAAGTTAAGGTAGTGAGAAGAATGTATAAGAGGATGCTATAACCATTATCCATTTGAATATAGATGAGAAAACATCCCCATGTATTTTTTCATTGGACTCCCAAAAATATATAAAGTGAATAATGTTATATCGGTTGTAGAATACCTCCTTACATAAACAACACACTTTATCGCTATCAGAGAATATTTGTATCTGAATCATCTTCCCAAGATATTCATTATGGAACTGGTAATGTTGCATGGAATATGAAATTTAATTTTTTCAAATAAAGATATTGGGTTTAACTAAATTTTATGGATAAATATTTGGAAATCTCTTAATAAAAATCTAAGTTTCCTCACTGTATATCATCCTTAGACAAATAGTCTATTTGAGAGAACTATTTAAAGCCTAGAGGATATTCTAGGATCTTTTTCTATGGATTTTAAAGGTGGATGAGATCAAAAACTTCCTCTAGTTTAGATTTCACAAAACAATAGCTTTCACTCGAGTATTCAGATGTATTCTTATGATTCCCTTTATGAAATTAAGTGTATAACACCAATGAACTGGAATAAAGTTTCAAAAAGAAATCTATTAGGATATGAGCTAGCTGATGAAATGGAAGAAAAGGTTAGATCTATTCAGAAAAATTAAAAGTTATAAAAAAAATTCATAGAAATGTTATGATGATAATAATAAATATTATATATAATTTTAATTTAGTTAGAAGGTGTTTTTTTAAATTCTTCATGGATAATGAAGGGAAAACTAAGGCATAGTTATATTGGTCACTTCAGAATTCTTGTCCATATCAAAAAAATATCTTATCACATGGAGATTCCAATGAACCTATTCCAGGTTTAGGATATGTTTTATGTATATCTCTTTAGAAAGAACATACCTGATCCATCACACTTACTCAACTTAGAGATCATACCATCAGAGGATGGTCTTTATTATTAAGAACAACCAATGGAGATTCTATATTGTATAGAGAAAGTTATATGAAACAATACCATTCACCTAGTTAATATTTTTTAGTTAAACCACCATCTTGAGTAATCTAAATGGTAAAATAAGGATGTAATGAGGTATAATTTTCCTCAATTTTTGGCACAAAAGTGAAAAATTTCAAGGGTGAAATCCATTTTAAGGGGTATAGAATGTAACACCATGGAATTTTTGTGAAATATATTTTTCAAATAAATTTAATCCTCTAGATATTTTATATTACATAAAAAACTAAGTTTATCTTCCATTAAATTCAATACTAAGTTTATCTTGTGTTACATGCAACACTGAGTGTAGCTTTTGTTACATGCAACACTGAGTTTAAACAAAACATGACATAATATTAAAATATTATTATTTAATACATTAGTTATCACCTATCAGATGGAATTGAGGGTATGAATAGGAATATATAAATTATGAAAATATGTGGACTACACATGTATATAAAATTAATTCTTTAGCGACCAATTAATTAGAAATAAAAATTAAAACCATTTGAAAATAAAGGAAATATTTTTAATAAAAACTATTTTTATGAACACAAAGGCATTTTACCTCAATAAATTAATCACATTAATTTTGTGAATTAAAATAATAAAATTTATATATTATTTATTCAATCAAAATTTTAACATTCAACTTGCGTGTTTTCTAGAAAATAGATAATAATAAAATCAATTTTATGCATAAAAATGAATTCTTCTAAAAGGTTGTCATGTTAACTTTTGGGAACTTATCATAAAATTAATTTTTACACTTTTAGAAAATTTATTTGAAAAAATAATATTCATTTTTTGAAATCATAATTTAAAAATTATATTTTATTTAAATATAGATAATTTTATAAAAGTTAATTTTTTCGATAAATTATAAAAAATACAGGTTTTTATTAAGAACTTTATTTTCTTTTAGTGAATTTAATATCTTATTTTTTTAATATGGTTTAAAAAGTAAAATTATTTCAATTATATATCTATTAATCTAATTTAGTTCATTATAATCAATTATATATTGAATTTTGATATAAAAACTTTTCAAGCTTCTGAACATTTTGCCTTCGGAAAACTGATTTCACATCGCAGTTATGGGATTAATTTTAAATATAATTTTGAAAAAACGTTGAATGGAATTTTAAAAAATGGATTCCATATTTGGAATCATAGTAATTTTTATCATCTAATAATTTTAACATAATTTTTTACCATAATTAATAGTAAAAATAGTAAAAATTAGTTAGCATGGTTAAGGTTAAAATGGTTTTACATGGGGTGTTAAACAAAAAAGATAAGGGTTAAACATAACCCAAAACTTTTATAATACCCAATTTTTGTTTATATTTTGGCCTTATCACTTATATTCTTGATAATTAAACATTTTGGACCATTTATTCTTATGAATAATGTGGGTACACCTTTTTCTTTTCATGAATTATAACTATGCCACTCACTTCACAAATAAAAGGCCACCCACTCTTATCTCTACTTCACAAGTCCCAAAACCATTGGTTTGGATAGTATGAATAAAAATAACATAATTAATTCCATCATCTCATAATATAAGCCTTATTTTGGTTAGAAAACCAACATATGAATTCTTTTGGTAGAAACCATTGAAGTTGTCCATAGATGCGGTAATGTCCCTAATCATGCATTTTATTTCATTTCATCCTCTATATAAGGAACCGACCTTAATTGTTATAAAATATTGAGTTAATTCATGAATTAATATTGAGGTTATTTTTGGTATTATAGTTTTAGAGAATTAGGCCATAACTATTACATAACAACTCAAATATTACAAAAGTACACACTTCATCTCACTATCCATTTTTTCACAAGATACAACTCTTTCAAACATGATATCATTTTTTTATTTATATAAATCTTCATAACATTCATCTTGACTTCTTCCTTTATCTTACCCATCATTATACCCTATTGAAAAATTTTCAAAAACTTGGAATGATCACAAAAAGATCAATATGGTATATAAAATAAGGAATGAAATTCTTATTACATGAGTATTTTAAACTCATGAAAACATTTTCAAAAAATCATACTTTTTACCCATAAATCATAAGTTCTTTAACATATCTCATGAAATCACAAGATTCCTGAAAAAACTTATTAGTAATTATAAATCATTAAGGTAATTTGTGGCATCCATATCATACTTAAATTGTAGCTTGCACAACTACATAGGGAGTAACCTTAATGGTTCCCTTTGGAATACCTATCACAACATATTCCCTAAATCTATTAGGAGAAACCTTATCGTTTAACTTTTTCTAATTACCCAATTAATTAGGGAGCTATCACATCCTCACCCACCCTTGGTTTATCACGGAACCACTCGTATACACATACAATGCCCAAGAATCATAACATAATCATAACTCATTATCAAATCATAAAAGAAAAATAACATTTACACATTGCAATCACAAGATATCATTTCAAGATATTGACATATTAAATCCCTCATAAAAACCATTTTAATACTAAAATACATGAAAACAGAGTATGGTATTTTTATTCCTTTTAAAAAATAGTAAGGCTCATAGAGGAAGCCATATATTAAATAATGGTCACGACGGCAGAAAAGTCATTGTCACCGTGTACGTTAAAAAAACATTCCTTTTGTCATTTAGTTAAAATATTTCTAGAAAAAGAATAATTTATAAAACATTTTAATTAAATTAAAAATTAAATGGGTTGATTATTCACCTTATAAAAGAAGGTGGTGTATAACATAAAAATATGCCTCAATGAATGGATATTGAGACGTAGTACCTTACCGTGAGTTGGACTCATCACGTAAAATATTTATATTCCCAAATAATAGAATTAGGTTAATTTATCCCGCAAATCTCTTTTTTTCATTTTCATAATCCGGTTAGAGGGATCCGGTACCCTAACCCGATTTGAGGAAAAACTGGGAACCTCACATGGCGGTTCCTCAGAATCAAATACGAAATTCAAACAACACAGGAGACATCACACGCAGACGCCTCGAGACACGAGCCACGTGTCCCGCCTCGATCCGTGAACCATCATCACGCGTCAGTCGCTGCTCAGACGCCTCGAGCCGCACCACCCATCATGTCGCCGGTAGGGCTTTCCGAACCGACTGCCGTCAACTTTACCGATGATCGTCTACGTCTCCACCGGCCTCCATCATCGTCTT
This sequence comes from Viscum album, assembly GCA_963277665.1. NCBI lineage: Eukaryota > Viridiplantae > Streptophyta > Magnoliopsida > Santalales > Viscaceae > Viscum > Viscum album. Next base: position 1,390,335,994 of record OY728120.1, read on the forward strand.
CACTGGCGAGCTTCGCCGCTGTCAAAGAACTCACCGTCGGAGACACCATCCGACACCAGATCACCAACCACAACACCCGAATCACCAAGATAACAGAGAAAAGGCCTAAAAACTTCATCCCCATCTCGCGTAACCGAATCAATCGCAGAACCTTCGCGATAAAACAATAAAACACACAGAATAACAAAATGAAACGAAAAACAGGAAAACATGCCTGCCTCCATAGTAGCTTCAACGGAGAAACGAAATCAGACGAATCATCCCCAAAACAGCAGCCCAACCCCACCAAAAACCTACAACCAGAACCAGAACCCATCGCCACCAACCAGGCAACCCGAGAAGACCGCACCCGACCACCTGTTGCTTGCCGACGATAACGAATGGCTCCCTCAACCCGCGAAAACTGGGGCTCGGTCTCTGAATGAATGCACCACCATGAAAGGCTGAATCAAGCACACCATGAGCGACGACCGAGCCAAGAGAGCCTCCGCCACGTACATCAAGCAAAGGGAGGCGAACGGGGGGCCAGACCAGGGCGAAACCCGGGGGCGGCGACGGGAGAAAACCCTCTCGAAGCTTTGCCCCTTACGGGCTCATCCCCATTTTGAATTAGGTTAATTTATAATTTCATGAGAACCTATTTTAAGTTTATTATTTATTTTATATCACTTATTACCATGTTATAAAAAATACATAATTATTTTAGTTCATATCGGATGTTCGGTCAATATTCAGTACTTGAGTCGAAAATAAACTTGGTATGATGTCAATAGTCCATGTGTCCATAAGTCCATTATCTCCAAAATAAAATTCATGAAATAATATTAACTTTTATACATTAATTATAATTTTAAATGAATCCAGTTTTTATGGTATGAAAAATGAACAACATTATAATCCTGGAGACAGTAGGCCATACGTACACATGAGGAACATTTCAATTTTTCTTTGATAATTATGGAAATAAGGTAATTTTTATTTTATCTTTCATGAATTATCATAATATATTTTAAATAATAAAAATCATTTAAATATACTTATATATTGTCACAACCCATCCCTCAGGGTCCGTACTATGACTCCCCAATCCCACCTCTAGAAAGGCTAGGGGTTGGTGACTAGCACCGAAGGAATTAACCTGCAATTGGGATGCATTTTCTTGAGTACCTATACACATGCACATAAAACCATGTCCCAAGAAAACTAGAAAAGATAACATGCATCCTACTAAACAACCACTTAGTGTAAAGGTACATCTGAAATTAAATGTGCCAGAATACAAACCCAATAAAAGAAAACTGCAATAAGAGAAAGTACAAGATCGATGGCAAGACATCTGCTGAAAACCTCACCTGATGGGTAAGTATAGAGTAGCTGTCAGAAGCTGTAGAAGCACATACTGCCTGCCTGATCTCACTGGGCACCACCTATTCCTAGGCCACCAAATCATCCTCCAAGTCGTCGGTCATATGCACCAGAAAAAACACATGTGAGTGAAGCCCATGAAGGGGTGAGTAAAAAAATACTTAGTAGAGACCCCAAACCAACAAGGAAAGACAAAAAAGTAATCCATAAGCCAACCATGAAGCATGATCACAAAGATCGATCATGAATCAAGACAACTCACACCGGGTATAATCTAGAGTAAGGAAAGTAAGACTATCAATCATATTATTGAACACCTTGGGCTGCTGGAGTACTCCTTCCCAATGAGTATAATAGGTATGCCAGTTCACACAGAGCCACTCCCCACTATGGGCCTGTCAGGTCACATAGAGCCTCTCCCCCTTAACCTTAGACTCCTGTGGTACTCATCGCTGATGAGAATAATGGGAATGCTGGGTCACACAGAGACTCTCCCCACTGTGGGAATGCTAGGTCACATAGAGCTGCTTCCCACCTTGGCCATCATACTGAGTTACTCCTCCCCGTCGAGTAACGTGGGGCTGCCATGTCACACAGAGCCGCTCCCCACTGTCGGCCTTCTAGGTCACACAGAGACGCTTACCACTGGGCCATCGTAGCTAATCCACGTAGGGTCACTTTTCAGTAGTCTTCATGTCTCAGCCAGGCATATGATCTCTTCACATAGTGAACTTGATTCCAGGAGAACCTCTCCTCAAGACATTTGTTATATTTAAACTTCTATTAATGCATAGTTAGAGTATTCCAAAAGATCCGCCTTATCACCAGGGTTCCAATACCGCAAAGCGACTCACCAATCAGACGTCCGGTTTGAAAGATAATGAATTTTTTATGAAAAGGGGCTGGTAGGGTATCGACCCGGTCTAGCATGGTCGGACCGACCCGACCTGACCCAACCCAGGGTCCACCGACCCGACTTGGATCCAATCTGGCCCAATGGGTGCAGGTACGACCCATTACCTGCCCGGTCTACCATAGACGGACCAACTTCCTCCTCTATCCCATATGTGTAGCGCATTCGGGGCACTATCACGTGACCTATAAAACCCAATTTCCTGGGTTTTTCGAGCATGGTCAGGGGACTACCTACCACAAGGATCCATAGACCACGGCTATGGGCAACTCCACCTATGCGGTCAGGGGCCATGTCCCTGCTGCCGGCTTCCAGACTAAGCACCGATGGCTTCTTTTGCTTCACCGCGGCCTGAGCCTGCTGCAGCTGCCTTCTCTGGCATGCTTCCACCCACCCAAAACCGCTTCCATGGGCCACCACCTATGATAACTAGCACTAGTGCGCTAATGAGTTCTTACCTGGACCACCGGGTCTGCTCCGGTGGTCTGTTCTTCTCACCACTTGCGCCTATGGCCTTCGGGGGATGATATCTTCCCAGCAATGGCCTCAAATCCTCCTTACCACCATTTTGAAGATGTGACCATGAAGAATACACAAAAACATGCAAGGCGGAGGTGCTTAAGCCTTGTTCGTGTTCTCCCACACCCTCTATGTTATAGGTTTTGAAACATGTGATAAAGGTTTAAAGATCTATCACAATTAATCAAATAATCCTGACACAAAACCCCAAGAAAAGTACCCTCTGACAAGAACTATCAATCTACGGATCAATCTATTCATGGGTTGATCATCGTTCATCATTTAGAATAATGAATGGTGAAACTTAAAACAAAAACAAACCCCTATCCCATTGGATTTTGTCATTGAAGCAATCTATCCATGGGGATTCATGTTCCGTTGGTGTTTGACGCTCTCCGGTCCCATTCTTCGAAGTGCGTCGATGTCGCTAGCGAGTCACCGACGTTCATAATTCATCATTGGAGAGAATTATCACCATAGTTTCATTAGATAAATTCCACCCTTTTATCCTAATTTCTTCAATGTGTTAACCCATTAAAAGAAAACAAGTCGTAGCATTTCTGTTATGCTCCGTCGTCGCATCATTACGCTGTTTCATTTATGAAACAACATATCTATTATGATACATTTAATGCATCATTAAACTAAAAATTTATGATCCATTAATGAGATTAATTTAATGTGACTTGTAATTTCTTTATCACCGCACCACAACACCACCATGCCACCACCCAATAGTTGGAAGAAACAAGTTAAATAACTTTTTAAGTTATTAAATTGTTTTCCAAAAATTCTGAAAATTTACATTTTCGGTCGACCCTTTCCAGTCAAAGTTAGGTCCATTATAAAAAAATCCTACCGTTTTAAGTTCAATGGTGCCCTCATATTTTTTATCCGAGCACCAATTTAAAAGTTATAAAAACCTACTTGCACGTTTATTTAAATTAAATAAGAAAAAGTTCGAAATTCTATTTTGGGATCACCGGGCCTCGGAATCAAGTGCCTTCAGAGCATATGGTCTCGAAATAATTCCATATAATTAAAAAAAATTACATATAATTTTAGGGAAATTACATATATATCTTACAAGTTATGTGGAGAATAAAAATGATTCACATCACTTCGTGGAGGTGATAGTTCATACATACTCATGAACTAAGTTATAAATCTTGTGTGTAGGGAAAGTAAGATAATAATTGGAATATTATTATATTATAATTATAAATATTTCATGAAAGTATTTTAAAAATATCAATTCCATCATTATGAACAGTTTTGAGTGATTGTAATGAAAAACGAACTATATTGGTTCGTGAGGCTGTAGTCCGCAGTACACATGAACGAAATGTTCATTTCTCATTTGATGAAATAGGAGATGGATTTGGGTGATGATATTAATATAATAACATCTAAGTATGTTTAAGATAATGGAGTTATTAGTTTCTCATAGATGAATTATATTTAAAGTAAGTGGAAGAAGAAATAAAATAGAAACACTTAAATAAAAACATTACCTTTCCTTTGGATGATCACCTTTATTGACACCTCAAAACCTCTAAGAAGGGTATTAATGCCTAAAATAAAACCTAAATAATGTGGGTAGGGATTATAGGAAGGGGTTTGAGCTGATCTTGGCTGAGACAAATGATTTTTTAAGTGTGAGTATTAGAGAGGAATGTGTGCTTTTTTATAGGAGAGAGGAGTGTCACCCTTGAAATTATTAAAAGTATTAAATAATATAAATTAATTTTCGATTTAAAATGGGTTAAAACTAATTTAGATTGAATATAGGATGAGTATGGGTCAAAAAATAATCATAAAACTAAAATTAGAGAAGTTTTACTATTTTTTTAATTCTTATCGTTTTGTTTTAACCCCTTTTAACTCTTACCATTTTATCAAGTAATTTACACTCAGAGGGTTAAAATATTTACCAAATCAAGAAAAAAAATCCAATTAATGAGTCATTAATGAAATTTTTAGATTTATATAAACTTTTTGGACGAATTTTATATTTTTATAAATTTTATATCATTTAATTAGATATTTTATATTTTAAAATATGAATTATGTCAATTTTGACACTATTCATTACATGTCTTTTTTAAAATATCATAAAAAATTTATTACTTCAAAAACAATATATTAACTCAATAATAACATGTCATATGAATCTATAAAAATTGTGTATGTCATAAAATATTTCAAATTACATTTATTTTAAAATTATTACTATCATTTATTTGATTCTTTCTTTAATAAATCTATTACTGCATCATCTTTGTGTCATAATTAAATTTAATTATTTAATTCCTAAAAATTATAAATAAATTAAAATTTTATAGGTAATATTTTTAAATTTAAAATGGCTATTCATAGTCAAATATGTCACTTACATAACCCATAACAAAATTGTTTTAGTAAGAAGAGACATATTTTCCTTTACTTTCAATTCAATGTTATAAATGTCATAAGCACACCCAAATGGCTTCCAAAGGTCAAAATTTCGTCCCATGGATGGTCATGGTACATAATAACTCATTTAATAAGTTTAGTAAAAGTTTTAGGGTAATATTATAATATTATAATATTAATTTCACCTTTAATTACCCTATTTACATTTAACCGTGGTAAATAAAATACTAAAGTTACTATTTATAAAATATTATTTTGATCAAATTGGATTTTTTTTAATATTGAGTAAAAAAATGTATTTATGTTTTTGAAAATTCAATTTACATAAGTGGTTAAATTAATTTAATGTTAAACCCATTGACAGATCGAGAAACATGTTTTTGAATAAAAAGGTTTAAAAGTTCACAAAGTTTCTATATCCAATTTCAATTTGAAATTTATTATAATGAACTAAATTGGATTAAATTATAAAAAATTTATTTAATTATACTTTAAAAACAATTAAAATGATAACCTAACTATATAAATAAATTAGACAAAAAATAGTTTTGAATTAAAAGGCAGTATTTTTTACTATTCATTAAAATATGAATTTTATCAGAAAAATACCAAAAATTCAACCAAAGTAAATTTTTATGTCCCTATTACAAATAATAATTTTATTTTTCAAATAAAACTTATAAAACTATCAAAAAATATATTTAAAATGGGTTCTCCGTCAAAAGGTGGTAAAACTACATTTTTAGAAAAATACTCCTTTTATCTGTAAAATTGAAGTTGTTCATATATTATGTCTAGAAAAAATATAAGATGAATTTTAAACATTAGGTTGAATATATAATATATATATTTTCATTAATATAATCCAATAAGTGTGATTTTATCATTTATTAGTATAAAACACACTTGTGCACATTTAAATAGTTTTTTAGAAAAACATTCCCTATTTATTTTAAGAAGGATTTTGCATTCATTTAATTAATTTTTCACCAAATAATTAATTATATATACTTGTGTAAACATAATATATTTATTTCTTTTTAGTCCCTCTAATAAAACTACTATGCATTAACTACCATTTAAAATAATATTAATAATGTATTATTTTTCAGCATAACTTGGTATTGTGTGCAATGTAAGATTTCAAAGAAACCCATTGTTGTGTGTTGGGTAAACTATATAAAAAATCATCCCATTTAAATTAAATTTAATATCAAATTCCTAAATATTAATAGATATGAAAAAGTCTTATTCTATAACTACCTGGTATGTTACATCCTTCCCACTTTTAGAAATTTCATCCTTATAATTTTAAATTTGGGATTAGTAACTAAGGTTCTAATTTTAAAAATTAATTCATTGAAATACCTCATTAGAAAAAGAGTTAATAAAACATCCACTTTAAAAGAAATAAAGTGAAGTAAAAATGTCACTTGAGATATCACATACTAGGATTCCATGTTGGAAAGCATGGATATAGAAGAAAAACTAACCATCAAGTTCTGATGGATAGTGATAGAAAACATGGTTAGGAGAAAGTTAACAAATCAAAAAACCACAAATTTTTGATGGGTTAAATGAAATTTTATTACATATTAGTAAAAGTAAACAAAAAATGTTTTTGTTTTAAGATCATTTTCATATAGTTGAGGAATTATTTTAATACCTAGAATAAGAACATAAAGAAATATACTTACTTGAAAATAGAGATTCATCCTTCAATAAAATTCCACCAAAAACTCACATTTTTCTCCAAATGATGAGTATTTATGAGGAATTATTTTTCATGACAGAAACAATATAATCAACTTCTTAAGAATCACATAATCCACAAAATATTAACTATCTATTCATCCTGTATTGAAACATTAACTAAAACCAAAAAAGTTAAGATAAAAATAATATAATTCCCCATATACAATAAACTTTAAAAGAATAATGAATACTTTTAATCTCCAAAATTCAAAAGTAATACCCAAATTCCAACATAGACCATTCAAAAAACAACTATCCTTAAAATTTCTAAAAAATATTATCACTGTGATTAAATCCCAAAAATTAGAAAGATTTAATCAAATAATCTTCCAAGATAAATTCTAAAATTTAACTCCAAATAAAATCAACCAATCTTAATGTATCATGATAGCAATGTAATTTACAAAATCATATATTCTCCAAGATAAGTTAATCATTTCCATAAATAACCCAAAATTCTATAAGTCCACAATAAAAATATAGATTCTTCCAAAATAAAATTCAACCATTACTCCTCAAATAAAATAACATATTATTCTATTTACCTTAGGTATATAGGGTTCCAAAAATAGTGAACGTCTTCCAAAATAATATTTATCACTTAATAACCAAATCATTTTATAGTAATAAGGATATCCAATTGATAAAACATAAGTTCCCAAAATCAACTTATTATTATTCCGTAAACTCGTTTAACTAGAAATAAAAAGTTATAATAACTAGGGACTTCACGTAAGCCAGTGGTAGGTGATTCACCCTTGTCTCCCTTTGGTTGTGGGTTTGATCCCCATAGCCTTGCTAGAAGTGATGAGTTGTCACCCATCTTGAGGGTTTTACCTTTTTATAAAACTCAAAAATAACCATAACATGTTTTATACTCTAAGGTTTTATTATAACTCTCATTTCCATTCCAACTCATAATGAACTCAACATCTCAATTCATGAATTATTATATATATTGAAATTTTTTATTTAACCTCTATATGATTTAATAAAACTATTCCAAAAAAATGAAAATTATACCTTGATCATGGTGTCCCCCTGGTTTCATCATCATTTTGTTCACGTAGATAGAGGGTCCATTCATTACAACAATCATTTAGAGATTCTTCAAAATCACTTTTTTTATTTGTCCAAATAAAACTTGTACAACTTGGGTAATATGGGTGTTCGTAGAGAAATAATTTTTTAAAAAAATCTTGTATGACATATAATTCTAAGACATCAAATAATATTTGATTTCTATAAAACAATCAGAATAAGTTTTTTTGGAAACATTAAATCAATAGTCCTTTTAAAATACCATAAGTATGTAATGAAAGAATATATTTTTAAAAGCAAGTATAAATAGGCTGTACAAGGGTCTCCTTCTTCAGCAACTTTTTCAAAATCATAATATGCTTCAAAATATCATGATAAGGTAAAATATCTAAAAATTCATTAATAATATTTAGATTTTTTGAAAATATGGGAATATTGAGAAAATAGGATTTTATTAAAAACAACCATTGATCTATGATGATATTTAGGTATAGAGGAGGTGTTTTAGATCTCATACAACTATTTACAAGTGAGTTGTGTCTTAGAAAAATTTTCAGAATCATCCGGACATGGATTTACAATAATTATTGCAAGAAAGTAATCAGTAAGAGATATGAATATTGTTTGAGATCCTCCTCCTTCCATTTGTAACCGACTTTCCTCAATCTGAAAAAGTTATAGAACATGGATTTAACTAAAATAATAGACATAGAAAGTTACCATATGTTTAACCAAACTCATAATCCCTAAAGTTGTCTAAACCTTTCCTCTGATACCAACTATAAGGCCCCAACCTTTAGTGTTAAATAATCTTGAGTTAAGTAAAGAATTCAAATTGAGGATATTTTCAGGTTTATATTTTTAGATAATTTGTAGATAACTATTACATAACAACTCAAATATTACAAATTAGGCACTTAAACTCACTATCCATTTTTTCACATCATAAAACTATTTAAAACATGATATATTTTTTCTTGATATAAATCTTCATAAAATTCATCTTGACTTATTACATTATATTACACATCCTTATACCCTATGGAAAATATTTCAAAAACTTGGGATGAGCACAAAACCTCAATAAGGGATATAAAATAAGAAATGGAATTGTATGTCCTTTAATATTTTTAACTCATGAAAACATTTTCAAATAATCATAATTATCACACATAAATCATAAGTTAATTAACACACCTCATGAAATCATAATACTCATGAAAAACTTATTAGAAATCATAAATAATTAAGGTAACTTATAGCATCCATATCATTCTTAAATTGTAGCTTTCATAGCTACATAGGGAGTAACCTTCATGGTTATGTTTGAAATACCCATCATAGTATATTCTCTAAATCTATTAGGAGAAACCTTATCATTTAACTTTTTCTCATTACCCAATGAATTAGAGAGCTATCAAAGGCTTACACTCCCTCAGTTCATCATGGAATCACCCATATACATAAGCAATTCCCAATAACCATAACGTAATCATAACACATTAACAAGCATAAATTAAAAATAATATTTCCACATTGAAATCACAAGATATCATTTCAAGATATTAAGATAATCAATCCCTACTCAAAACCATTTTCAATAAAAAAATGAAAAGGTAATATGGTATTTATTTTACTTTTAAAAAACATTAAGGCTTATAGAGGAATAAAAATATCAAATAATGGTAATGGTGGTGAAAAAGTCATTGTTATCGCGTATGTTAAAAAACATTCCTTTTTTCATTTAGTAAAACAATTCATAGAAAAATATTCCTTTAGAAAACATTTGAATAAAATTAAAATTAAAAGGGGTTGATTATACACGTTATAAAAGAAGGTGGTGTATAACATCAAAATATGCCTCAATGAAAGGATATCAAGATGAAGTCCCTTACCAGGAGTCCGACTCGTCACATAAAATATTTATATTCCTGAATAATAAAATTAGGTTAATTTATAATTTCTTGAGAACCATTTTCAATTTTATTATTTCTTTTATATCACTTATTACTATATTATAAAAATTACATAATTATTTAAGTTCATATCAGACATTTTATCAATATTCGGTACTTGAGTGGAAAATGAACATGGTATGATGTCAATAGTCCCTGTAGTCATAAGTCCATCATCTCAAGAATAAAATTCATGACATAATAATAAATTTTATACATTAATTATAATTTTAAATCAAACCATTTATTTATGTAATGAAAAATTAACAGTGTTATAATAATGGAGAGTGTAGGCCGTGCATACTCATGAGTAACATTTCCATTTTTCATTAATCATTATGAAAATAAGGTAATTATTATTTTATCTTTATAGAAAGATCATAATATAATTAAAATTAAAATAATCATTTAAATATAATTACACACACACACACGCACACACATATATATATATATATATATCATACAAGTGATATGGTGAAAATAAAAAAGATTCACATCGCTTCATGGAGGTGATAGTTCACACATACACATGAACGATGTTATCATTTTTTGTGCATGTAAAGTAAGAATATAATTGATATATTATTATCTTATAATGATAAATATATGATTAAAATAATATAAAAACATTAATTCCATCATTATTACCAGTCTTGAGAGATGGAAATGAAAAAGAAACTATATCAGTTTGTGAGGTGGTAGTCCGCCGTACACATGAACAAAATGTTCATTTCCCATTTGATGAAATTGGAGATGGATTTGGGTGATGATATTAAAATAATAAAATCTAAATATATTTTGGATACTATATTTATTAGTTCCTCATGGATAAATGATATTTAAAGGGAGTGTAAGAAGAAATAAAATAGAAACACTTAAATAAAAAAATTACCTTTCCTTTGGATGATCACCATTCTTAACACCTTAACACCTCAAAGAATAGTGTTCTACCTAAACTAAGGAATCAATAATATAGGGATGGATTATATGAAGGTTTTTGGTTATATCTTGGATAAAAAGTTTTTTTAATTGTGAGTAATAGAGAGGAATGAGTTCCATTTTATAGGATAGGGGAGGGGAAACCATGAAATTATTAAAATTATTAAATTAATATAAATTCAATTTAAATTCAAAATGGGATAAAAATAATTTATTTAGAATATAGGACGAGTATGGGTCTAAATATGACCATAAAAGTAAAAATAGATAAGTTTTAGTAGTTTTGAATCCTTATCTTTTTGTTTAACCCCTTTTAACTCTTACTATCATGTAATTTACAATTAGAGTGTTAAAATAATTTCCAAATCATGCCAAAAGTCTAATGAATGAGTAATTGATGAATTTTTTAGATTTAAATAATTTTTTTGGAAGAATATTATATTTTTAGAAAATTTATATTATTTAATTAAATATTTTATATTTTAAAATATGAATTTTGTCAATTCTGATACTATTCATTACATGACTTTTTTAAAATATCATAAAAACATCATTCCTTAAAAAAAATACATTAAATCAATAATAAAATGTAATATTAATCCTTAAATTTCGTGTATAACATCAAATATTTCAAATTATATTTATTTTAATATTATTAATATCATTTATTTTATTCTTTCTTTAAAAAATATATTACTGCATCATCATTGTTTCATAATTAAATTTAATTATTTAATTATTAAAAATTATAATTAAATTAAAATGTTTTAGGTAATATTTATATATTACTAAGGACTATTCATAGTGGAATATATCACTTACATAACCTATATTAAAAAAAAATTAGTAAGAAGAGGCATTTTTATGACATATTGGCCTTTACTTTAAATTAAATGTTATAAATTTCATAATCAAACCCAAGTGGATTAAAAAGGTAACAATTTAGGCCCAAGGATAGTAATGGTTGATAATAACTCGTACAATAATATTAGGAAGAGTTTTAGGATAATTTAATAATATTATAATATTAATTTTACCTTTAATTACCCAATTTAACTTTAACTATGGTGAATAAAATAGTAAAGTTACTATTTACCAAAAAATATTTTGATCCTATTGGACAAAATTTTTTATGATGAGTATAACCATTTATTTATATTTTTTAAAATTAAATCCATAGAGTTTTTTAAAATTAATTTAATGTTAATCTCATTGAGAGATCGAGAAAATGAGTTTTTGAAGTAAAAATGTTCAAAAGTTCACAATGTTTTTATATCCAATTTCAATTTAAAATTGATTTCAATGACCTAAATTGGATAAAATTATAAAAAATTTATTTAATTATACTATAAAACTAATTAAAAGTACCACATTACAATTTAAATAAATCATACAAAAAAAACTGTTTTGAGTTAAACCGCAATATTTTTCAATATTCATTAAAATATTAATTTTATCAGAAAAATTACAAAATTACAACCAAAGTAAATTTTTATATCCATATTACAAATAATAACTTTATTTTTTAGAATACAACTTATAAAAGTGTCAAACAATATATTTAAAATGTGTTTTCCATCAAAAGGCAGTAAAACTGCATTTTTTAGAAAAATACTCCTTTTATCCGTAAAATTGAATTTGTTCTTATATAATGTCAATAAAACACATCAAGTGAATTTTAAACATTATTTTTAATATTATATATATATATATAGTTTCATAAATATAATCCAACAAGTGTGATTTGATCATTTATTTGAATAAAACACACTTGTGCACATTTAAATAGTTTTTTAGAAAAACATCCCATTTTATCTTAGAAAGGGTTTTACATTAATTTATTTAAATTTTCACCAAATAATTAATTATATATACATGTGTAAACATAATATAGTTAGTTATTTTCATTCCCATTAATACAATAACTTGGAGTTAACTACCATTTAAAATAATAATACTAATGCTGTATTATTTTTTAGTATAAGTTAGTTTTGTGTAGAACGTAAGATTTCAGAAAAAGAAATTATTGTGTGCCAGGTACTCTATCAAAAAAATAATTCCCTTTAAAGTAAAATTAATATCTAATTCATAAATATTAATAGATATGAAAAATTATTATTCTATAATTACCTGGGATGTTACACTCCACCTCCTTAAATTATTATTAAAATATTATGATATAATAACTAAATTATATTAAATATAATAAAATTTTATTATATTAATTGAATAACCTAAATCCTTATCCTTTTCCATCAAATAGATACCAAAATCATCATTTCTGTGTATGATGGTTTACCGCCTCACGATCTCATGTCATTCATTTTTTCCATTACCCATCTCAAGGGTGGATATAATGATAGAATAATTATTTATATATTATATTTATGATATTGTTATAACTATTTAATTATAATACAAAATATACCATCTTACTTAAAAAAATTTTGGGAACACAATAACGTCGCTCATGTGTATGATAAACTACCACCTCCCAGACCAATGCAACGTATTTTTCATTTTTGGTTTATATGAATAGTAATAAAGATATATTAAATTAATATATATTATATTTTTAAAATAATTATACCTATTTAATAATTATATCACATATAGCTTCTTACTTTCCATTCTATAGGGGATATGATAACATCATTCATGTGTGCGACATACTACCACCTCACAAAGCAATGTGATTCATTCAAACTTTATATGGAAGGTAATAGAGATTGTTTTAATGAAAATATGTGATATATATAACCTAAAAATTATTATATAATGATAATATATTATTTAAATTTATTTAATTCAATCATTTGAGATAATGGAATCAACTTTCATGCATATGTAGGACCCACCATCTTTATAAATGGTGTATTTCATTTTTTATCTCTAAATTTTATGAATTTCTATAATTATATATAAGGAATATATATAATATTTATATCATGGTTAAAATTATTGATATTATGGATCCATTATAAACATAATATTACCAAAAATACCAAACCAAAATATACGTGAAAAATGAAGTAGTTATTACCCAAAACATGACTTTATCAGGAAATTGTTAATAAACGAGTAATGAAAGGAAATAGGTAAATATCACATGGTATGATATATATAAATATGGTTATGTAATATATTTATAATAAACATATATTTATTATACAGGAGGTTATAACTTATAATAAGGAAGTTAAGGGTTATTGTAAGTGATTTTCATCACTTTTTTACTGATGTGAGACACATGCCATATTCACCACCTATTTATTTTATGTGGTGCATATACTAACCATGAATATATTTTATAATTATTATTCTGAAAATTATTTGTATTTAAATATCTATTTAGGATATCACTTTAATGGGGGTTATGGTTCAAAAGTTACCAATCTAGTACGGGTTTTTTGTCTCAGTTTACCTTATTTGAGAGATATGTTATGTTATGTGCCTATCTTCTTTTAGGAGGTGTATATAAACCCCCTTTGAAATGTTATATCATGAATATAATTATTTTCATGATATTTGATGTTTAATTTGATATTAATCTTTAATGATACATATGATTCAATTTTACCAAAGTTGTAAGTGTTGTCTGTTACTATATCATCTTTTATCTAGATTGCTCACAATTATGAATCTGATGAAAATAATATTATAATACATATATCAAGAAAATAATGAATTTTATTCTCCTATAATTATATCATTTGAATAAAATTTCCCCTATTTTCATCTCTTTATGTACTCAAGATACCTAAGTAACATTTTTATGAAAAATAATATCCATTTGTCTCTTCAGTCAAAACCATTTTTCTTTTAAAACCATGTTTTCTAAAAATGTTTTCAAAAATTAATTTAAAATTTTAAAATTTATTTATTAAAGAAATTTTTATCCATGTTTTAATTTTTACAAATATTTTTTATAGTAATATTCATGATGTTTTCTAAACAATTCCTATTTGGATTTTACTAAAAATGTGAAAGGAATCACAGTTTTAACATGTACAACATAAGCATAATTATCTACCTTCATGAAGAATAATTTATTTGAAGCCTTCATTATAATCATCAATAGTTATTTTCAATTAAAATTATATTCATTTTTTTATTCTTTAAAAATTATTATTTTTTAAATTGTAAGTGACATATTTTTCAATAAATGTTTTAAATTATTTTTCATTATAATTTTACATATAAGACGATATTTTTTGATGTTACCCATGCCTTACTGGGGATATGATACATGGATTCCATTCTTATTCTTTCTCTAAAAGGTTTTTTTTATGATGGTATGATGTTTATAAAACCTTCTTATCTTCCACTAGTTACCCCATGAGGACATTATTATGACCCCCACTTCTTTTCATGGGTTATACTATGATGAAATGATGGAATGATTATGAAACCTGTCATTTTTACATAGGTTATGATATGATTAAATGTTTACTAAACCCATTTAATTTCATGGTTTATGATATGATGAATGTTTTATGATCTTTTGGAACATATATATATTATTTTCATTATGTGATGGATGGGAACTATATCACCATCTAATGGATTGGTTAAATATTTATATCTTATGAGATAAATGGGATTGGAATGGGGAGTGGACCCAATAGTAAGGAACATTTTCCGTTATAATGGTCTTGGGAGTGAACCTTGACTACTATGATGGTATAGGGATTGAACCCATTCCACTATGATAGCCTAGGTAGTTATCCTTGACTACCATGGAAATGATTTTCAATGATTATACATATATAAATTTTTTTATGTCTTATGACAATACTATGCTCTCATGGATCATGTTCTTTGATTCTATTATGATCCATATCTTATAAACTTTCAATATTTATGAAATCAATCTATATTATGATATTTTATATGAAGGGTAAGGTTTTGAAAATTTATCCCCATTTTCTCATACCCTTATGTTTATGGTATGCTTATTTATCTTGCTTTTTTACCCATTATGAGAATATAAGCTCACCCTTACTGATGTTTCCCATTCCCATAATATTAATAAATCTATTATATATGATATTTCTATGAAGGTAGATATTTATAATTAACTTAGTGGTAGATGATTTAGTTCATATATGAACCATTAGTTTATGTTATTATGTTTCGAAAGGCATTATTCCTTTATGGGATTTTCCTCCTCCTATAGCCACTTTGTTGTCCCTAATTCAAAGGTTTCTTCACTCAGGCCTTTGTTTCGGCTTCGACATATCTTTACTCAGGTTCTGTTGTCCTCTCAATAGTGATGGTTCCTCTTTTAGGCTTCTCTGACTTCCTTCTCACCAGGTTATTTTCCTTCTAGTTATATGGAGTTTCCTCACTTTCTCCCCTTCTAAACCTACTCTGCTAATCTAACCCGACACACACAACCCCATCTTGGATGGGTGTGTTGGTTCCTTAGATGGGTTTGGGATTATGGAAGTGGTTTTAGGGGTAACACGGGGTTCTTAATTCTTCGATTCTCTTATTTGGTTTCCCTCATTCCAGTTGGGGTTTATTTTTAGGGTTTTAATCCCTGATTAATTTTACATCTTCAATTCCAGCTTCATCTTTTTTATTTCCATTTATTCTAGTTATGTATTTCTTTATCTGGATGGATTCTATTTCTATTTTAAGACTCTTCTCAGATGGCATTATATGCAGTTGATTTTTGGCTATATCTTTTTTGTCTCCTCGAATGGTCTATGGTGAAAGGATCTTTTCCCTGAAATCTCATGCTGCTTTAACCATACCCTATCCCTGAGTACCTTTTCCCCTCTCTAGGTCGGTAGGGAGAGATTATTCATCAGATATTTGGGAGGTGGAATTATAGCAGCCATTAGTTCACCAAGGAATTATCCTCTAGCTCATTTTTTTTTTGAAAAATGTGATGTTAAAATGGTGGAGTTTTTCATTGTTGATGAGTTTTCGGTCGCTCCAGTTACCACCTCTGGCGATGATAGGGTGGCGATGATGTCATAGTTAGTTTCCTAAAGTAATGATGATGATGGTGAATAGATTAATGGGGGTGATGGTGTATGTGATGAGGCATACTAGATGTCAGTCCTTAGGTGGCTAGTGTAGTGTTTTTCTGTGATGATTTTAGCAAGATGTCTCGAGTGGTTAATTTCTCTAACAGTGATGGATTGTGGTAGGTAGTGATGGGGTGCGTGTAATGCTTAAACATTCTATTTTTCCCCATTTTTGGTGATGTTATACTTTTGAAATTTGAATTTTGAAATGTGGAAAAATATAATGGGCATGGTTCTTTATTTTTTTTTTCAGTGGGCACGATCTATATCTGGTTGGTTCTTGGGTTTTTTGCAGTGGGAGGGTTTTGTATCTGGCTGGACTTGTGTTGGGTTCACACTTACCCCTTGAAAACTGTTATTTTAAAATAAAAAAATATGGATTGAGGAATATTGCTATCCTAATTTCTAATATATGGGATTTTGGTGTCATTTTACCTTGATAATGACTATTTTATTATTTTAAGTAAATAAGATTCTAAAATGTCACACTCTTTCTTTTAACACCAATAATATTTTTTGGTAGGGATAAAAAAATCAAATGTTTTATTTATAAATGGTTGTTTGAATGGGAAATTATTTTATGTGGAGTTTATTTATTTCTGTTTTTTAGTTAAAAAATAATTATTTTAAATGCCTACATAATGATGAAATAACACTTGTTCGAGCAGTAGAAAAATGAAGTTAATAATTTTAAAAAATATAAAAATAATATTGTGTGGCTGTGTGAAAGTGTACAAATAACTTTTAATTTAAATATAATATATTAAAGTTTTTTAAAAGGTTTATATTTTAATTCCATTTCTTTCATGATGTTTTCATAATCAAATTATGTGAATAGTTCTTAAAATGACACTAATAGTATTTTTTGTTAAATAATATTTTATTAAATTATTTAAAAATCATAAAAATATTGAAAGAGGAAAATTAGGATGATAAATGGTCTAAAATGTTATCCCTTTTCCATTTATTAAACAATTTATACCTTATAAATAAAATTATAATCGTTTAATATTAAAATATTCATTACAACAGTTATGGTTAAATTTAATTAACTAAGGGGTTAACCTAATAAGATAATGTTTACAATGAAATTAAAACCTATAAAAATTTGATTGGGTAATTATATAAATACCATGAACTCATTATCATATAATAAATGTAATTTTGGAACCATTTTACATCCATTAAATACATATTATATTATAATATTTCTTTTATTTCTATAAATAACATTAATGATATTTTATAATAAATAATATTTTATTCAATGATTTATAACTCATAAAAATCTTATCCCAAACCATGTGTATGGTATATAGTTTAAAATATAAAATTTTTTCTATTTATGGGTCGTTTGACTTTTTATATTAACTTTTTTAAACCCTAAACAATAAAAAAATTGATATTATGATAATTGAAAAAAGGGTTAATAGAGGGGGGGAGGGGTTATAACCAAGATATACGGGTAAAAATGGAGTCTAAACATATCCAAATTTTATTTTATGAAATATTTTAGACACATAATCACACTAGCTTCTAATTATATCAATTTGGAGCCATTTTTCTATGAAAATGATTTTATATTAATTTAATGCTTTATGAAATTCCAAGAATACCCCTCTCCTCATAATAAAAGGGCACCCAATATTCTCTTCTATACACACTTCAAGATCCATTTGGATTAGAAAATAACAAACCAAATACCTTCCTAAAAACCATCCACATGTACTATTGTTCTTGTTTTGGTCTGAATTCCAACCATAGAGGGATAAAGGTTTCAAGAAAAGGAGGCTGTATGAAGAAGATATATAACGTTTTACCGAATGTTTTAGTTTTATTTTTTATTCTAACTCCTTCAAATAATATTAAAACATGATGAAATAATAATGAACATATATTCCATATAAATATTTTTTATGTTAATGGAATAACCTTTACCCATATCTTATTCCATCAAATAGGAAACAAAATCATTATTTGTGTGTACGACAGACTATCGGCTCGTAAAAAGATTTATTTCCATTTCCATCACCACCTCTCTTGGATGGATTAAATTATGGATTTAATGTGAATATATATATATATATATATATTATATTCATGAAATTATTAACATTATTGAAATATAATATATCTTCAATTTTCTTACCATTCCATCCATTGTAAAATGATAACATCATTCGTGAGTATATGTTGATTTCCACCCTATGAAGTGATGTGATTTGTTTTTGATAACCATATCACATGGAAACTATATATAAGATTAAATAAATAAATAAATAAATAATATAATATTTATAATATAATTTGGTTTTTTAAATATAAAATAATACTTACCTTATTTTCATCAAGATCATTGAAAAATGCAAATATTACTCATGAGTATGTATGACCTACTGTGTCTATGATTGTAACATAGTTCATTTTTCATAATCCACATTCATGGTTGGTTTTGAAAGTATAATTTATGTTAGAAAATTATAATTATGTAATGATTATTTTTACAGGGATGATGGAATAATTACTTCTTTGACTATAATAAACCCACTAGAATCATTTTGGACTGATGAGATGAATATCAATAAAATGTCCATCATAAGCTTAATTGTTTATGTAATTAAATATAACCTAGTAATAAATAAAATATAATTAATAATAAAATTAAAAAATATTTTTAATCAAGTAAATAAATAACATATATTTATTATTTAGGAAGATAAGGAATGTATGTGACAAGTTAGACTCTAGGTATGGGTCACTTTAAAAAAAAACACATTTTAAATGTTTCAAAGATTTAATTTAAAAAACCTTTTCATACATGTATATATTCTAAAAAATATATTATGAATGAATTTATATGGATATAAATTAAATATAATGGAAATTACTTGTTTTATTTTGAATTTTTTTAAAGGTTATCAAATGGAATCTTTTTTTGGTATTTTATACGCAACATTTTTACTTTCTTTACAAAATTAAAAAGGAATGTTCTATTTTAACAAATACGACTTCAAGGGATATTCATGCCAACACAAATATTATTTTATTTTTTATTAATTTATTGGATTTCATGTTTTATTCAAAAAATATCCTTCATGGTATTTATATTTTTAAAATTGGTTATTAAAATAAAAGGGTATTTCAATATCATAAATTATTTTGAATATGGGTTCGAAAGAATTTTTGAATGATTTTATGATGGAAAGGTGAAAGTGTAAAATATTTTATTCGTTACATGGAACTTATAAATTATATATAAATATGGGTGATCCTAATATAGCTTAAATAAAGGGTGAGTATGATATAGCTTATATGGTGGGTGATCCCCATTATAGGTCTCCAATACATTGGCTAATGTTACTTGTCCTTAGAGGAAATAATATGGGAGGTAACTAGGTGGTTTCTTCTATGGATTTAATTGGGAACTGGTTATTTCTTATTAGAGATTAATAGGAGATTTGAATATTATTCTTTATGTTTCCTAAAAAGGATTCTAATTTATTTATATGGGATTTAGTGGTTTTATTTTATAAAAAAGATTATGATTTTTATATAGTTAGGATTTATTTCATAAACATAAAAATTATCATGATAATGGTAAACATTTATGGGATTTTACTTTTTTCCCCAGATTAATATATTTTTTAATTTTATGTCTCATACTAAACCTTGTTTTTCTCATCCCATTTTTTAAAAATACATTTCACATAGATTATGTATGAGTAGAAAAGTTTAAAAAGTTAAAGTTTAAAATATATAAGTTAACTTAAATGAAGGAATAAAGTCTTCATAAAAAACTAATTTTTTAGGAAAAGTAGATACTCTGTGGAAATATCCACTTAAAATATTTTTTTTATAATGATATAAAAAACTAAACCAAAATGGTCATTGGTAATGTTTGTGAACCAATATTTTTCTATGATGTTTTATGTTTTGTATTGATAAAATTGGGTCCTATTTATTGGAATAAATTCCATAAATTTAAAGATTATATTTTCAGAACCAGATAATGGAGTGAAATTATAAGATATTACAGTTTATATCAGAGTAGGGTTTACAAAAAATTGGATATTATGATGGAATATATCATGGGTTTATAAGTTTAAGGGTGATTATAAGTTCAAAGGTACATACAAAACTATAAAAGTTTTAAATTATGCGATTTTGAGATAATTAATGAGATTTTAGGAGATGTTTTATTTTATTGTGGTATATGTAACCATTTTGTTTAATAAGAAGTATAATTTAAGAGGAAGAATTTTTTTGGTAACCTGATATTATTAAGGTAAAAAAATAATATGGGATTTTATTAGAGTATTAATGGTTGATTTTTTGAAATCCCATAATATTTAAATATGTATTTATAGTGACTTAGGTTATATATTGGAATGATTAAAATATTTTAGAGATCATATGATTATGTTATATATATTTTTGGTATATGACATTATGAGTGACTTATGTTGATTAGAAATAAATGTTAAATTAATATCGAATGAATATGTGATCAAATCCTTCAGTTTTTTGTGTTTTGAACTTGATCAATAAATTTTGGAATAATTTTAATGTTAGTTATTTATTGAATGATTTTGGTTATAATTTTAGTTTTATTACCAAGTCTATGGATATTAATCTCTTCATATAAAGGATTATTAATTTATTGAATTATCTTATCTTGTGTTAACCATTTTTTTTATAATGATAGGTGGAATAACTTGTTATCATTTTTGGGAATTATGAGATCTATAAAAAGTTTATTATAGTGGTCCATAAATGAATTATTCTTCTTGAATACTCATTATTTGGAGAAAATGATGATATTGTGGTGGAACTTTATTAAAGGATAAAATTTCACTTGTTAATAAATTTTCTTATATTATTTTTCCATTTAGTAATGAAATTTATAAAATATAGTAAAATGATATTGAAAAAAAACTATTATCCTATTATATTAATTTTTTATGAATCTATGAACTTTCCACACTTCTTTGGTTTTTAGTTTTTTGGTCATTAATTTTCGCTTAATCATTCACTTTATAGTGATGAATGTTTATCATCACTCTCCATTTTTTGGACATTATTTTTTCATCTATGGACATATTTATAAGTACCACTAATGTTCTAATACTTGTAATACGAGTTGTGGTTTATTATAGATGAACTTAGTACTTTAATTATCCTCCTTTTAGGAGGAGGTTTTATTAAATATTTTCAAGATGTGGGATTTCAATAAAGGCAATTTCAAATGTCAAACATTTTATAATCAAAATCATGTTCATATTTCATGGAAATTTTTTATTAATAGTGGGATAATATAATTTATAGTGACTTTAAAAAGAATATTATGTTTGATAGAATATATAATAAACAAGACCGATCTTAAATGAAACATGATATATAGATATTTAAATATTATAGTTATAACCAAGCTGTTAAATTGGTGGGTATGAATAGAATTAGCTACATTATAATATATATATATATATATAAGTTTCCTACCCATTAAAAATTTATTAATAAATTCAGAGTAAATAACTATTAAATTTTTAGCAAAGTAATTTTATTTTTGAATTTTTTTTCTCCCAAAATTATTTTTATTTATTTCTGTGAGAGGATATTATAATTAATTTTTAGCATATTTAGAAATTGTAATGTTCTGACCTAGGTGGCAATAAACGGTGCCCCGAGCCGGTCAGTCACATGCCCTCAAGTGCACCTCCCTATATTATAGAGGGTACCGACTAGCAGTGAGGGTCTAGTAAGTCAGTCATGGGGAGACTATAGCCTATTTTATTAGAATAAAACACCAATAGAAGAAAAAAATAATAAACAAGTGAAAAATCATATAAATAACCAAAACTATACCAAGTCACAAGATAATAAAAATTGGAAATACAATACTCAACTAAAAAGAAAAGCTTTCTATGATAATGAAAGTGTCAAGTGTCTACAATGCAAATGAAAATAATGACACAAGGACTCCCAAGAGGGTCCTGAACCATGTACAGTTCCCTCACCCATCCTCTATTCCCAAAAAACAACCTATCCCAGGGTCTTTCCCTTATCCTATCCAACAACAGCAAAGTCTGCTCGGGTTCCGATCAGGCGACATGAATAGAGTGTGAGTACAACTTAGTAGGCCACCACTAATGGTTTCTAAAACAAGTCTAGTCAAAAGATAATGTATGCAATTATATAAAGTAATAAATACAATGCATAATTAAACTGTTATCATGATGTCATTTATTCTATAATCATCACATTAGACCTGATTCTAATTCATGTATCCCATTTAAATCACAATTCATTATTGTCATTCATTTGGTATTGAACACCACGTCAAGCACCCCAAATCTCATTCGGTGTAGATATCAATGTCTAACACCCATTACCACATTCAGTGCAGATCGCCATGTCTAGCACCCCAAATCACAAGTGCTTGGTTAACTATTAGGGAGGAATGCCATGTCAAAGTCCCAAATTCTCAATCGGTCTAGAATTCCATGTCTATAAACCACATTCTCAATCATTTAAATCATTCATTAATTCACAAGAGTTAACCACATCATTCCCTTACAAATCCAATGATTAGTTAAACATATGATAGTCCATTAGTTAACCCAAAAATTAACTAAGTACACAACCCGTTAATTGATTCATCAATTAATTAATTAGTCAACAAAAATGTTATTCCAAAATTAATTCTTCACAATTAATTATCCAGTACAAATCTCAACTTGTCCTAATTAATTTCATAATTAATTATCTCAATATTTCCAAATCATTTTCTCATAATTAATTCCCCAATTAATTATCTCAATCACAAACAATTCAATATCTTAATTACAATATATCAAATCATAAAAAAATTCCCCAAATAAATTATCTATTTGGGAATCCCCTTAGTTTAATGATGAAATCATAAATTAATCATCTATATCTCCAAATCATCAACAATTCAAAGCATATTACTAATTAGACAAATTTAGGAAATCAAATACTAAGGGATGCTAGCAATTCATCAATTACACATACACATATAAAATCCACTACTATGGGAGTTTTATTTATACCACCCACCTGAGTTTGTTGATGGTTGTTATCACAATGGAAATCCACAAAATTTGAGTAGCACAATGACGTCAATCAAGCTCCAGATCTAAATTCCTAAACCCAAAATTAAGATCAAAAGCATAAAGATGTTGAAAATCTTGATATAGATCCATAATCCTAGATCTGTATCTCAACTCATAGGTTTAGATCCATGGAAATAGTGGATATATTCCATTAAAATATCAAAATAAAGATAGATAAAATAACAGAAGAAGCAATGAGATGAAATCCATTTATCGGGAAGAGAGCATATCTTCAATATCAACTTTAGATCTCAAAGAACGGTGTTTGAATCGCCTTGAAATCCCTACAGAAGGCTATGAGATTGACTATAATTCATCAAGTATGATCCTAGGTCAAAATATTGGGATTTTCTAGGTTTGGGTGATTTAAAAACTAATTTTCAGAAAATAAAAACCCACGCACACACTTTTTCTGGGCAGGGGTGCATGGTTAGGGTAAACTGGGTACAAACCATGCACAACCCTATGTCCTTTAAATTTTCTTAAAAAATAACCCAAATGCACCCAAGACACAACTCCAAAACAAAGTTACTTAAAATAAACAAAAGTACCTAAAAGGATGCCTAAGGTGACTCCAGAAAAGACTGGGATCTTACAATCTCCCCACCTTATAATAACTCATCCTCAAGCTTCACTCCTAAACTTAACTAAGATTACGAGACAAAAATATTGGGCCATTTATTTCTTATGTATGCTTCCTGTTATGAAGTTTCTTCTTTAACACTTCCATGTTTCCATAACACATGAACTAACAACACTATATTTCCCCTCAACACTTTCTCACTGTGATCCAGTACTCGTATCAGATGCTCCTCAAAGGATTCATCTATATCGAGTACAAATTTATCCACATAAATCACATGATAAGGGTTATGGAGATACCACCATATTTGTGACACATGTAAGACATCATGTATAGCACTGAATTTCCATGGAAGGTCCAATTGGTATGGCACCAACCCAATTCTCTCCACTACCTCAAATAGTCCTACAAACCTGAGGGAAAACTTGTCCTGCCTTCATATACTTTGGTGACCCAACCTAGGTGAAACCTGAAGGAATACATGATCACCATGTGTAAACTCTTGGGGTATTCTCTGTCTATCCGCATATGAAATTTTCCTACTCTGATCTATAGCCATATGTTTTCGAATCAACTACACTAGCCCCAACATCTCCTACACAAGACTCAGTCCCAATAGCTCTAACTCACCCGACTCTATCCAGAATAGCGGTGATCTACAAAGTTTACTATAAAGTGCCTAATATGGTCCCATCCATATAGTTTCTTGATAAATGTTTTTATAGGTGAAATCTACTAAAGACAACTAATTATCCCAATAACCACCGAAGTCAAGCACACATGCCCATAGCATATCTTCTAGAACCTATATGGTATGCTCTGACTTCCCATCTATCTATGGGTGGAAAGTCGAACTTAAAAAAACTTGCATGCTAAGAAAATTTTTCTAGACCTTCCAAAATCATGAACTATAGAATGAGTCATGATCTAAAACTATAGTCCATGGAACCCCATGAAAATGAACTATATTATGAACATACAACTCTCCCAACTATTCTACTATGAAGGTTTCCCTAATATGAAATAAATGTTATACCTTCATTAGTTGATCCAAAATGACCCAAATGGAATCATTCTTCCTAAGTGTCCTTGGAATACCGACTAAAAATTCCATAGTTACATTGTCCCAATTCCATTCCGAAATAAGAAATGGTTGTAATAGACCTCCATGTTGTTGATGCTTTGCCTTCACTTGCTGACAAGTGAAACATCTTATCACGAAACCTGCTATCTCCTTTTTTATTCTTGGAAAACAAAACTGTCGTCATAGGTCACGGTACATTTTTGTCACCCTAGGATGTATCGCCCACTTTGAGGCATGACATTATCGCATGAGTTCCTCTCTCATACTCGTAGGCAACAAAAATTGACTATTCACGTAGATGATATCATCCTCATCTATCAACCAGTTTGAAAGTGTCTCCGTACCTTCAAGGCTTTCCCTTAAGGATAAACACTCCAGATCCTCATACTTTGTAACATCCGAGGTAAATAATGAGTAATAATTTTTCGTATTTATTAATATTTTTGAATTAAATATTAATTTTACTTTAAATGGGATGCTATGTTCGATGGATTACCTGATACGCAAACAACATGTTTCTTTGAAATCTTATGTTGCACACTAATAATATAATAATATTATTTTAAATGGTAGTTAACGCATAGCCGTTGTATTGGTGGAAATGAATAGAACTAACTAAAATATGATTATACACATTTTTGAAATGTTTTTACATTTATCTAATAAAAGTTATAGGCTTAAAATGTGAATGAATCTAATTTTAAGCACAATTTACTTTAAAAGGTTGATTTACTGCCTTTTGATGGAGAACCCTCTTTAAATCTAGTTTTGGTCACTTTTATATGTTCTTTTTGATACAATAAAACTATTATTTAGAACCTGGACATCAAAATTCACTTTGGGTAAAATTGTGGTATTTTTTTCTGATAAAATTCAGTTTTTTGATGAATAGTGAGAATACTGCCTTTTAATTCAAAACTGCCTTTTAATATAATTTATTTATACTGTTAGATTATTTTTTTAATTGGTTTTAAAGAATAATTAGATTATATTTTTACCATTTAATACAATGATGGTCATTGGAATTAATTTCACTTTTAAATTGGACATAAACAAGTGTCAATCTTTTGATAGTTTGTTTCTTAAAAACCTGCTATTTGTTTTGACAATGGGAATTAATTTTAAATTAATTAATGCAACTTCTATGTTTAAAATTTTTTAAAATAGAAATCATTTTTTAATTCTGAATATCAAATATATCTTAGGATAATATTTTGGTATTTTTATGAGAAACATCAATTTTTGATGAATAGTGAAACCACTTAGTAGTAGTTAAAAAAACTGACTTTTTCATTTAAATGAAATTTTATTGCTTTTGAGAATTTAATTTCTAAAATCCAACATACATGGTTATTATTAGTAAGTAAAATATGGTTCAATAAGTTGAAAATAATTTTTGGTGAATAGAAACTTTTGGCTTTTATTTACCGTGGTTAAAGTTAAATAGGGTAATTCAAGGTAAAAAGAATATTATAATAATTAAAAATTACCTTAACACTTGTACTAACCATATTTTATGACTAATGGACGACTATGGACATCCTTGGGTCGATTTTGGTACCCCATGGAGCCACTTAGGAATGATAATGACACTTTAGATTAATTAATTTAAAGTAAAGGAAAAAATGACATAAACAAAAATCTTTTAGTAAATTAATTTTTATATGGTGTTATATAAGTAATATTTTTGACTATAAATATTATTTGGAAATAAAAAAATATTTCCTAAATCATAGTATTTTTTTATAATTTTTAGACATGAAATAAATTAAATTATTTATGACAAAATAATGATGCAGTATTTACCTCCTTAATAAATGATTTAAATAAATAAGATTATAATGATTAAAATATTATCCAAAACCTATCCAATTCCTATTGGATGATATTATTTCTACTATGAGTCATATTATCTTAGAATTTAATTATTTTTGGACCTTTAGAAACCGAATATCATTATATAATAAAATAATATTTTCACACTTTCCTAAAGATCCCCCCTTATAAAAGGAGACCATTTCTAACCAATTTTTCTCACCTATAAATCCACTTGGATCATCCAAACCCTGCCCAAATAATCTCTCAAGATACCCCTATTCCTTATAGAAGCCTTTACTTAGGCATAAGGCACTTCAATAATTCCTTTTGGTTCAAACCAAAGAAAGTTACCTAAATTAAAGGTAACGATTTCTCTTAAATTCTTTTGTTTTCTTTTGTTTTATTTTACTTCTCCAGCCCCCTAAACTCTTTTTATTCCTTTATTCTATAACAACACCAGTATCATCAATATATTAGGATGTTTTTCTAATAAGTATGCGAACTACACTTACACATAACTTCATCTAATTGGTGAAGAACATACTGTTTCTGTGGATGGAAAACTAACACCCCACAAAACGATGATTGTTCGATTATCTCCTACTGCCTAACATGGTGGTCATTAAGATGGAACTATTTTTATACTTGATGTATATTATGTTTATTTTTTCTTTATGCTTCTGTATTATTCATTTATATCATACCTTTATGGTTTTCATTATGGTTAAATGCGATAATTTCATTTGAAGAAGTGCGGACTACCGCCCCCTCAAGGTGATATGATTCATTCATGACATACATGGAATGTATAAAGGATGAAGTTAATGAAACTATGTAACATAAAATATCATATTATATTATAATTTAATTATAATATTCCAATTTTTCATTAATTTTTCAGTCGTTTAAATATAAAATAGAAATGAAAGTAGAGTTCATGCGTACGTACGAATTACCGTCTCCATGAACGGTGCGTTTCATTTCTTAACTCCAAACGATATGGAATATTATAAATACATAAAAACTAGATATATATTATATATATGATATATAAAACATTTATATCATTCTGGAGATAATGGAATTTTTACCACATGGAAAAATTGTAATTATAACAATTTCATTTTTGACTCAGGTTCCATACATCGATAAAATATCCAATATGAACTCAAATAATTAACTAGGTTTTATAGAAAGATAATAAGTGATTTAAAATGAATAATAAACTTTAAAAATTTTCTTAATTAAGTATATATTAACTTATTTTTATTATTCAAGAAGAACACGGAACATACGAGTCAAGTAGGACATGAGGTAAGGGGATTTCTTATCTCACTTTTAATTCCATGAGATTTCCATTGTTCTCCACTTATTTATTTCATGTGGTGTAATTTATACTGACATTGATATATATTATCAATATTCTCTTTATATTCATGGTATTTTGTTATTAATTTTGTGGTTATTATCTTTTGGTCATATGACTCGATTGATTACAATGAGGTAATGGGTTTTTATCTCACTTTTTATTCCCATGAGATTCATGATATATTTTTCAATATTTTATTTTGAGTGGATTATTTAATGCCCATGATTCTACTATTTGTGTAATATAATTTCATTTATAGGTATTTACATCTACATTTTATGGCCCTTCTTTCATGTGGCGTATGTTTTGTAAGTAACCAAATCAGTAAGGGAACCTTTCACCCTCCTCTTTTTAAAAGACTTATTTTTGTTATGTATTTTAATTTACATATTATTATGTTGGGATATGTTATTATATATCCTTATGGATGTAAATTTTATGTCAAAGTGATGAGATACCCTTTTTATCTCATCAACTTATTTTCTGAATTTCAAAGTGACGATGTTAGGTTGTCAAATTTTTACAAAGGAACTTCTTAACCCAATTTCAATTCATTGTGTTCAACTTGTACTTCTTGAATATGTCGTCCTATGAATATGTGTGAATGACTTATATTTTTTTACATTTAATATCCACTTATATTGGGTTATTTATATTTTTTACACATAATTATGTGATTGATTTATCCTTAATTTAAGTATACCATCTTTATAAGGGATTTCATCTCAATTTACACTTCTACTGGGACTTCATTGTTGTTATACACCAAATCACTCTTATATGGTGTATATACTATCCTTTGACATATTATATATTTAATCCCTTTACTCTCGTGATATTATAAAGTTCTGATTAAATGTTATTCCTCAATTATTTGTAATCAAGAGTCTCTCATTTTGTTAAAAAATCTTTAAATAATATATCAATTTAAATGTTTTAAATATTTATTATTCTAAATCACTATATTTAATGTACATATTTTAAAAATGGCTTTGAGTACTTATTTATATGTAAATTAATGTTTTAAAACTATAATTCCATTAAAAGCTTCAATGTGGTTTGGGATATTTTGATTCAAAAATATCTTTTTAAATGGTTTATGAAAATGGAAGGATTATTTCAATATATTGAAATTACTTCTTGTGATTTCAAATGAAATTTTATTAGTGAAATGTTTATATTTGTAATATTTTATGTGTTGTGATGGTACTTGGACATTTGACGGGTGGTTACATGATAAACCAAATGACGGGTGGTTCCATGATAAACCAAGATGGGTGGTTACATTATAACCTCCAATGCATTGGGTATGGAAGTCGGCCATATGACTATTACATTTAGTGATATGTGTGGAAGTCGACCGTATGGTTATTGCATTTATGTATGTTTATGTCCCAAGTAACCTTTATATGTTATGTGTTCTTTATATGGGTTTTATGGTAATATTTTGGTTATAAAAGGGTAAGTAGTGATATTTTATTCAGTGAAGAGTATTTACTACTTCATAAAGGTGAAAAGTATTACTTATGTTAAAGTTTTCATGGTTTACTTGTTGTTTTGAAAAACTAATAGTTTTCCATCATTGTGTATCCCTTACTGAGATTTTTATGATCATCCCAAGTTTTTGAAATGTTTTTCATTGGACATAAAGTGGAATAGGGTCATGGATGAGATCATGGAAAATTCAAGATGTCTAAAACATGGAACTAGACATGTCTTATTTATTCAAGAGATTTTATTTTATGTTAAAAATGGAAACTGAGTAGAAGTGTCTACTTTTTAAATTTTGAGTTGTAATGTAATTGTTATACCTAATTATCTGAAACTCTAAACTTAAAAAGATCCTCAATGTGAATTATTAAATTAATTCAAGATTATGTAATGTTTAAGGCCGAGTCTTTATAGTTGGTATCAAAGGTTGGTTTAGATAACTTTAGAGGTTAGGGTGTTATCTATGAATAAGTGACATAACCATAATGGTTAGCATATTAGAAAGAGTAGTAGTTATTTTGAATGAGTTTAATATAACATGAATAAGTATTTACCCTCCTCATAAGATATTATATGATGATTTTACTGATATACTCACACAGACTATTTTGGTTTTAGTAAATGATTGTATCTAGCATGTCACGACCTGACCCAATGTGGCTTAATCCACGACTCCCCAAGCCCGCCTCCAATAGGCCAGGGGCTGGCGTCTAGCACTGAGTAGGCTGTCACACACAAGGGAGGAATTAGCTTAAGGTACCTGTACACACGCACCCACATACACCTCCATACAACAGTGCAAAGATATATAAAACTGAAAAGAAAATGCATATATACATCTATCCCAAACCAGAGTGCAATAGCAGTACAAAAAAGGAAAAAACATGGCCCACCAAAAGAAAACTACAAAGGTGTCCAACCTGCTTGAAATAAGGGGTGCGCTGCCAAAAGCACCATCAGAAATCTCCTCATCACAGCTCCGATAAGACTCCACAGTCAGTCTCACTCACTCAGCTCCGCATGCTTTGGGTCCTCCTAGGACTCTGTCTAAAGACTTGTGGTATGCACAAGACACAAACATGTGCGGGAAAAGCTTGTGCAGGGGTTAGTATAAAAATATTCAGTAGGCACCCCAAAAACTCAAAACAAAAAGATAGAAACTGAAAGGCAACAGTCCACTCATCCCAGCTAGAGGGAACCCAGACGAGAGAGAAAATCCATCTCGTTACCATCCTCAGCTAAACACAACTAGTCAGCTCAAATTAGGTGTATTCCTATACATATACCATGAACATCCAGATATACTTAGCTCACACACCAAGCCACATGAGGTGCCGACCTCATCACCAGAAACGGTTCACAACCAGGAGAGAACACTCCATGATCACTGTCATCCCAGATGACAGTCGTTCGAGATATAGACTCCATCTAGTCCCACACAAACACCTCAGAAGCTCACCCGAGAGATCATGATCGTTGGATACCGTCACTGAGGAAGTCACGCTGAAACAGCAAAAACACCAAACTCCACGGATATGGGATCACTCCAAGGGTCTGCTAGAGGATACCAGAACCCACACCGGTATACGAAGATCTCACAGATAGGGAATCACTCCCAAGGTCCGCTGGGGGATACCACAACCCGATCTGGCATTCATAGAACTCAGAGATAGGGGATCACTCCCAGGATCCGCTGGGGGATACCACAACCCGATCTGAAATTAGACAGAAACACGTCACTCAGATAGAGGATCGTCACCTGTGTCACGATAGTCACGATGATACCGTCACCCTATCTGGTACATCTCACACTGTAGGGGATCGAACTAACGATGCGACAACCCTACAGAAACCACGCGCTGGGTAGGGGATCGTGTAACCAATGATAACACAACCCTACTATAATCCTCATGATGAGTAGGGGATCGTATACCCGACGATGCCACAACCCTACTGAGCACAGCTCTCTGTGTAGGGGATCATATTCCCGATGATGCCACAAACCCCATGGGGTTAACCTACTAGATAGGGGATCACCGCCCGTGGATAAGAAGTCACAACGGTACCAAGAACCCGATCTAGGGAAAAGATGCTAGAGGATCCCGCTCTGGGCCCACCAGAGGGATTCCACAACTCTAACAGATTTGAGATCCTATCGAGGGGATCAAAAACCCATACCATGGTTATGATGCGACATGAACCCTCATAGGAGCGAAGTAAGGGAGTACCCTCAACCACTGCTCGTCCAAACGCCGCACACCCGAGCGACCCGCAACATTGCCACACTGCACACCTCCTAGGCTGATACTGAGGCCACCATCGTGATCCATGAGGAAAAAACACACAGGATAGGCTGTTTACTCAACCGAAACGGACAACCAGTAAAATATTCACTATTCATCGTAGCTAGCCCATGTGGGGCCCACACTACGATTCCGAAACTCATCAAGAGGATCATACCACTGCGATCCCCTCAGAAAAACACATGGGATCGACTACTCGATTGTCCCAAACAGTCACTCGGTGAAAAAGGTACTATTAACCGAAGCTAGCCTTGGTGGGGCCCATGCCTTGATCCCTGAACACATCGAACAGATCACACCATTGCGATCCTCTCGGAAAAAACACATAGGATAGACTATTCATCTGCCAAAATCGGACTCCTGGTGAGAAAGCTGTGTTTCTCCGTAAACGCCCAAATCCAGCCTCGTGGGGCCCTCACCCCAAACATGGCCCCAACAGTCGAAAATGAACAAGAAAAGTCCACCATACCCTCAGGGCCTCAATGCCTCTGACGATACGTCAATCAGATGCTCCAGGTAGAAGATACAATGGCCCGAAGTCGAATAATAATAAAATATTATTATTTTATTCGACGTTTCAAGCTCTTGGGCCACGATCCCGAAACATGAAACTCCCAAACTCACACCGAAGGGTTTTCCTAATTGGAAGGGTCATGTCTCCATAGACGGTGCATGATTCAGATTTCCAGGGAGCAAGATATAGGGGATTTTAAAACCCCCCGTGTCCAAGAGAGGGTCGGACCGGCCTGGGCCGGCTGACCCAGCCACTCCGGCTGGCAATCCGCTCCGCCACGGCGCGGCGAAGCCCCCACACACACTTCTCTAACCCTCACTATGAGGATCGTTGGTAATTAGCGCCGGACCGCCGTGGTGCGGCGGTCCTGGCTGAGTCCCGCGGCCCGCCGCCACCGGCGGACCTTCCAAGGGCCACCGGGGGCGCCCCGAGGGTCCAAAAGCACATCTGAAGGCATCTGCGCACCCCCCTGGGATAGGATCTATGCATCTGCAGGATCAAAATGGAGAAAAACCAAACCAAACGAGATCCGGGATTTCAAAACCCAAAACGCCTACCTGTTTGCGGATCACTGAAGCTTCAGGTGCAAAACGACGCTCGCGACACCCTGAAGCTCGATCCGCTGATGATCAGTGCTGAAAACAGACACCCAAGGCTCTATTATGAGAATAACAGACAAGGGAGGGGGAGGGTTTCATCCAGAATGCGAGATGAGGGAGGTGAGGGGATTGATTGGTTTTATTTTATTAATTAAAAACTTCATTTTAACTCCCCGCCAACACGCCTCTGACCAGACACCCAGCGCCGACTAAAATTAGGTCACCCCTGGGGTAAACGCTGCATTATGAATGCAACGGTGTGCTCATAATTGAAATTATAAACTCAGTTCAGGATTTATTCAAGACAACGCTCATAAATAAACTTTTCCATTTATTTACGAAAACACCCCTGGTGGATTTTCTCATAGAAGGCCTGAGCCCACAAAGTTTACACCCCACCTAGGGTAAACAACATTCTTTGGATGCAACCGTGCCCTCGTATTTCTGATCCGTGCTACCGTTTTGGAGATAACTCATTCTTTATTCATGCATAGTATAAAAATACTTAATATTTTTATAAAATTAATTCCGGGCACACTGGGCCTCAGAATCACACACCATATTCCTTCCTAGCTCTGGAATTATTCATAGGAATATTACAAAGTCTGAACGGTCCAAAACCGAGTCACTACATCCTCCCAACCTTAGAACTTTTCATAACTAAAAATCCATAAGCACAAGGAAAGAAACTAGACTCTCAACTGGGTCTCCCATGCCAGCAAGTTCACCAACAAACACCCTTTCCTGAACACATAATTCAGAGGGACTCATCCACCACACCTCAACACTATCCTCTTTGGGTGGAAATGACTCGCCCACACAGTTTTGATCACGTCACAAAAATGATTCTTGGTGGGGGAAGGATCCCGCTTCCTCACGCATTCGAAGCACGCCGAACAAGACCCACACAGGGTCTTACCAGTTCCCTGAACAAAACTCGAGCAAGCAACGAAAAGGGAAGAGTACCGCGAAATAGTGTCTATCAAAACTACTGCAGAAAGTATAAAGGGATCAAGTCATACCCCTATCCATCCACAGAGCCTCTAGGTCAACAGCCTCTAGGGCATGTAGCTATCCTCACCCTTGTCACCCCAGCTCCGTAAGCTTGGCATGAACCACCTGGGGGTGGGGGTGGTGGAAACAGATACCGCCTACCACCTCCTGCTGCTGCACTAGCTCCGTCACCACGTCCGCCGCTCTGCGGACCTCCTTGCTTGAGATGTTGCCTCTGCCCAGGTTTTCTGTTGACCGACTCCCTCTCAACAGCACGACGGTTTGGAAATCTCTAGTAAGATGTCACTGACTGTCGCAAGCATAACACCACCTCTCCCGCGGCTGACCAAAACTGGCCTACACGCCCTGTGAACCCTGAGCCTAAGATCTTCCATCCTGGGGTCGCCTCCTGAAATGTCTCAAACGTCCGGGACCTTGAGTCTGTCATCGGCTACCAGATGCCGATCCGACTGATGAAGTCTCAGCTCTCGCATGCCCAGCACTAACAGGTAGGATCTGCTCAGCCAGAAAGCTCTCCACTACTAGGGACCTCTACAGCACTCCGGTATATGTGGACATGCACAAGAAAACCACACTGGCCCAGATGTCCCCGTGTAACCCCTACTCGAAGGTCCAATCCCTAAAGAACGGGTCTCGAACCATATATAGGGAGTAGCACAACAGGTCTGTAAACCTCACTGAGTACTCCGACAGAGTCATGCCCTCCTTCCAAAGCTAAAGAAGCTTTTGAATCCGCACTGACCTTAGCGTCACTAGATAGAACTCTTCCATGAAGAGCTACTCAAACTCTGCACACGTGAGTGTATCCTCATTGTGGGACTGCATCACCAAACACCACCATCGCCCGACCGAACCATGAATAAGGATCCCCGCTAGGACCAGCATCTAATCTAGTGGTGTCCTCACTATGCAGAAAACTCAGGTGACTACTTCGAGCCAGTCATCAACTGCCTGAGGGTATGGATCACCCTGGAACCTTAGAGGTCGCTGCCTTTGGAACTCATGCAGTGCACTTAGCCTGCGTAAAACCTCATCCTACATTACCGGCACAACCAGCTTCTCAGTAGGTGGTGTCTCAACTGGTGGACCACCTGGAGGTGCAGCTTCAGAACCTGCACCCTGGTCTACAGCCTCGACATGGGTTGGATCGTCACCACAATCCCACTGCAGAACCCTCGCTGGCTATCGTCGTGGAGGCATCTTGCTATAAAATCAAGACACACCACAGTCAAAGAGTATATCTGGAGAGCTGACTCAAAAAGGACAAGGAAAAAAAACCCAAAACCCAGTCCTATATGATGCATGTACCTTTATTTCCCCGCAACCAATATACAAATATCCCAAGTAAAAAGGATGGTTGTCAGAGTCCAAGTGAATGGATACGTCGACCACCGTACCAACACTGGAGTCTCTGGCCTGAAATCCGAACTCGAACTATCCTAACACTGCCGTTATGCAACCCAAACCAAGCTCATAGCTAGAACATCTACGCTATGTGATCCCAAAGGGGGAACCTTCTCTAATACCACTCTTTCACGAATCGACCCAACAGGGCTCAAGCCGCGACTCCCCAAGCCTGCCTCCAATAGGCCAGGGGCTGGCATCTAGCGCCGAGTAGGCTGTCACACAAAAGGGAGGCATTATCCTAAGGTACCTGTACACACATACCCACATACATCTCCATGAAACAGTGCAGAGATATATAAAACTAAAAAAAATGCATGCATACATATATTCCAAACCAGAGTGCAACAACAGTACAAAAAGGGCAAAATAGGGCCCATAAAAAGAAAACTACTAATGCATCCAACCTGCTCGAAAGAAGGGGTACGCTGCCAAAAGCACCACCGGAAATCTCCTCGGCACAACTCCGATAAGACTCCATGGTCAGTCCCGCTCACTCAGCTTCACCTACTCCGGGTCCTCCTAGGACTCCGTCGAAAGACCTGTGGTCTGCACAAGACACAAACATGTGTGGGCAAAGCCCGTGCATGGGTGAGTATAACAATACTCAGTTGGCACCCAAAAAACCCAAAACAAATGAGAGAAACTGAAAGGAAACAATCCGCTTATCCTAGACAGAGGGAACCCAAACGAGAGAGAAACTCCATCTCGTGACCATCCTCGTCTAGACATAACTAGTCATCTCAAATCAGGTGTATTCCCATACATATACCATGAACATCCAAATTTACTCAGCTCATGCACCAAGCCACACGAGGTTCCGAACTTATCACCATCAATGGTTCACAACTAGGAGAGCACACTCCACGATCACTGTCATCCCAGATGACACTTGTCCGAGAGATACACTCCATCGAGTCCCACACAAACACCTCAGACGCTCACCCAAGAGATCACGCTCGTCGGATACCGTCATTGAGAAAGTCACGCTGAAACAGCAAAAACCCCAAACTCCATGGATAGGGTATCACTCCTAGTGTACGCTAGGAGATACCAGAACCCACACAGGTATACGAAGATCTCACAGATTGGGGATCACTCCCAGGGTCCGCTGGGGGATACCACAACCCGATCTGGCATTCATAGATCTCACAGATAGAGGATCACTCCCAGGATCCACTGAGGGATACCACAACCCGATCTGGCATTCGACAGAAACACGTCACTCAGATAGAGGATCATCACCCTTGTCACTACGGTCACGACGATATCGAAACCCTATATAGTACATATCGTGCTGTAGTGAATCGAACTGATGATGAAACAACCCTATAAAAACCACGCACTGAGTAGGGGATCGTATAACCAATGATACCGAAACCCTACTATAATCCTCATGCTAAGTAGGGGATTGAATACTCGATGATGCCATAAACCTACTGAGCATGGCCCGCCGCGTAAGGGTTCATATTCTTGATGACGCCACAATCCCCATGGGGTTAACCAACTCGATAGGGGATCGCCGCCCGTGGATAAGCGGTCACATCGATACCAAGAACCCAATCTAGAGAAACAATGCTAGAGGATCCCGCTCTGGGCCCACCAGAGGGATGCCACAACTCGAACAGATTAGAGATCCTATCGAGGGGATCACAAACCCATACCACGGTTGTGATGCCAGATGAACCCTCATAGGAGCGAACCAAGGAAGTACCCTCAACCACTGCTGGTCCAAACATCGCAAACCAGAGAGACCCGAGACATCGCCACACTGCACACCTCCTAGGCTGATACTGAGGCCACCATCGCGATCCACGTGAAAAAACACGCAAGATAAGCTATTTATTCACCCGAAATAGACAACCGGTGAAAAAGACACTATTCATCATAGCTAGCCTATGTGGGGCCCACACTACGATCCTGAAACTCATCAAGAAGATCACACCACAATGATACCCTCAAAAAAACACATAGGATCGACTACTCGATTGTCCCAAATGGTCACTCGATGAAAAAGGTACTATTCACCGAAGCCAGCCTAGATGGGGCCCACGCCTCGATCCCAGAACACATCGAATGGATTGCACCATTGCGATTCTCTCGAAAAAACACACAGGATTGATTATTCATCTGCCAAAATCGGGCTCCTTGTGAGAAAGATGCGTTTATCCGTAAACGCCCAAACCCAGCCTCGTGGGGCCCGCACCCCAAACTCGGCCCCAACACCTGAAAACCATAAAAAAATTCTGCCGTGCCCTTAGGTCCTCAACTTATCTGACGGAACGTCAATCAGATGCTCCGGGTAGAAGATACAATGACCCAAAGTCGAATAATAATAAAATATTATTATTTTATTAGACGTGTCAATCTCTCGGGCCACGATCCTGAAACTTAAAACTCTTGAACACACATCGAAGGTTTCACCTCATCTCTAAGGTCGCGTTTCCATAGACGGTGCGTGATTTGGATTTCCAGGGAGTGAGATATGGGGGTTTTAAAACCCATGTGTCCAGGAGAGGGTCGGGCCGGCCCACACCGGCCGACCCCACTTCTCTAACTGGCGGTTCAATCCATCGTGATGCGGTGGTCCCGGACGAGTCCCGCGGCCGGCCGCCGCCGGCCGCCCCCGACGGACCTTTCGAGGGTCGTCGGGGGCCCCCGGGGGTCCAAACGCGCATTTGAAGGCATTTGTGCACCCCCTGGAACCGGATCTACGCATCTGTAGGCTCAAAATGGAGAAAAAACAAACCAAACGGGATCTAAGATTTCAAAACTCAAAACTCCTACCTGTTGGCGGATCACCGAAGCTTCGGGTGCAGAACGACGCCCGCGACGCCCTGAAGCTCGATCTGCTGATGATCAGTGCTGAAAACAGATGCCTAGGGCACGATTCAGCGAAGAACGGACGAGGGATGTGGAGGGATTCGTCCGGTGTGCGGGAAAAGGGAGGTAGGGGATTGATTGATTTTCTTTTTTTTTAATTAAAAACATCATTTTAACTCCCCTCCAGCACACCTCCGACCCGGCAGCTGGTGCCGACTAAAATTAGGTCACCCTTGGGGTAAACGTAGCGCTCTGAATGCAACAACGTGCTCAAAATTGTGATACGAGACTCCGTTTAGGAGTTATTCAAGCCAACACTAATAAATAAACTTTTCCATTTATTTATGAAAACTCTCCTTTTGGATTTTCTCATAGCAGGCCCGTGCCCGCAAAGTTTACAGCCCGCCTAGGGTAAACGACACACTCCGGACGCAACCGTTCCCTCTGATTTTTGATCTGAGCTACTGTTTAGGAGATAACTCATTCTCACCTCGAGCATAGTATAAAAATACTTAATATTTTTATAAAATTAATTCCGGGCACACTGGGCCTTAGAATTGCACGCCGTCTTCACGCCTAGCTCTGGAATTATTCATAGGAATATTCCAATGTTTGACAGGTCCATAACCAAGTCACTACATAGCAGGAACTGAAGTAATAGAGGATGTGAAGAAAACAGTGATGGTTTTCTGAACGAGCAACTGAATGAAATGAGAGCTGCAATGAGAACTATTGTAGTTATTCTCAACCAACTATATGGAGTCATGATTTACAACCTGAACCTAGGTGATTTTTATAAGGCATCGTATACGAGAGAAAGAGATCCATACAAAATTTCAGGTAATAATCATAATGGTAAGTATGTTCAAAAACCTATGTGTCAAGGATGTGGAAAGAAACACCTAGGAAAATGCTTCAAAGGGATGGGAAGATGCTATAGATGTGGGAATGAAGGTCATAAAGCAAGAACCTTCCATGGAAAAAGTAAGCATCCAATTGAATCTAGGAAAGGGAAAGAAGTTCTTTCTGAGGGATCAATTGAATGTTTCAAATGTGGTGTGCATGGTCATTATACAAACAGATGTCCTACGAAGATGTTTCGGGAATGGGATCACCAGGATCATACAAATATATGTTTACCAATACCTAATGCCATTCCAATTGAGTATGAGGAAACTGACCATGACCAATGAAAGGTATGGATTATTTCTTAACATATATTTTGACATTATTGAATCTTAGGATATGATTCATGATTTTGTTTGTAGGAAATAAGTATTTCAGAATAAGTTGGTAAATAATGGTTAATGGATCATGAAGAATGTTGAATGAGTAAGAAGTCAACATATAAGGGATTCAAGAGTTATGGTAGATTTTAGGATGGTGAAATGCTTAAAAGTATTAAGGCTCTTTTGATGATGGGATTACATTAGAATACTTTTTATTTTATGTGTAACCCTGAAGTTTGATATATGAAGATTTTATTCAAGGAATAATTATCTTTTCTTTTATGGATATAGTAATAAAAACCATTTGGGTTTATATGATCCTTGAATTTGAGGTAATTACAGGTTAATACATTTTGGGATGAAAAATGAAAGTTATTAGAAAACCTTTGTGGTTAAAATATGTTATGGTTATTTTTGATGAATTTATCTCTTTTTTGGGAATGTTATAAAATTATATAGTTTTTGAAAAAGGACAACATGTAGACCGCGTGACAACCCATCACATCAGAAAAATTTGTGGGATTCGAACCCACAACCAAAGTGCGACTAGGATTTATCGCCTACCACTCGACTACGTGAAGTCCCTGGTTGGTATGAGTAATTATTTTTAGTTATAAAATCTTATGAATAAGTTTATTTTGGTTTATTTATGGAAATTATTAACCTATCCTAGAGAATATGTGATTAGGTTAATTACACTTCAGTATGAGACTTCAATAGTAGTCGATGTTATTTGGAGATAAATGTTAAGATTTACTGTGGAAGACTATGGGATTAAATTATTCCAAGTTTTGGTTTTCAATGTTAGTTTGGATTATATTGAATAATTTTAAGGAATTTTGTATATTGAATATTCTTTGTTGATCTTAGGGTACTATTTATTGAATTTTGGAGATTAGGAATAATATTTATTTTTATAAAGAATTTTCCTTTTTGTGGATTATATGATCTTGTACTAACCTTTTTAGATTTGGTTAAGGT
Organism: Viscum album; assembly: GCA_963277665.1. NCBI lineage: Eukaryota > Viridiplantae > Streptophyta > Magnoliopsida > Santalales > Viscaceae > Viscum > Viscum album. The sequence continues at coordinate 1,390,377,288 of OY728120.1, forward strand.
CTAAATACATGGGAAATATATAGTTAATATTTTGTGGATTATTTGATACTCTCGAAGTTGATTATAGCATTTTTAATGAAAACAAAATCATCCTGAATACTCATCATTTGGAGAAAATATGAGTTTGTTTTAGAAATATAGTAAAGGATGAAAGTCTACATGATAAGTATGTATGTTTCCTTATGTTTTTAGTTAAGCTCATAAATAAATTCCTCAACTTTATGAAAAGTAATTTAAAACAAAAACATTAACCGTTAACTTTTCTTACTGGGGAATCAATGACTATTTAACCCATCACAGGTTTGTGATTTTTTGGTGGTTAATTTTCTCCTAACCATGTTTTCTATCACACTCCATCAGAACTTGATGGGTTGTTTTCTCTTCCATATCCATGTTTCCCTACATGGAATCTAAGTATGGTATTATCTCAGGTGACCTTTTTACTTCTCTTTCTTTCTTTTAAAGTGATATATTTATTGACTCTTTTTCCGATTTGGGACTTTCAATTAAGTTTCCAAGCCCAGTTTAAAAATTGCGAGGACGCAATTTCCAAAATGGGGGAAGGATGTAAAATCCGAGGTAAATAATGAGTAATAAATTTTCATATTTATTAATATTTGTGAATTAAATATTAATTTTACTTTAAAGGGGATGCTATGTTCGATGGCTTACCCGATACGCAAAAAACAGGTTTCTTTGAAATCTTACATTGCACAATAATAATATAATATTATTATTTTAAATGGTAGTTAACTCCTAGCCATTGTATTGGAGGAAATGAATAGAACTAACTAAAATATGATTATACATGTTTGTTAAATGTTTTTACATTTATCTAATAAAAGTTAGAGTCTTAAAATGTGAATGAATCTAATTTTAAGCATAATTTACTTTAAAACGTTGATTTACCTCCTTTTGATGGAGAACCCTATTTAAATCTAGTTTTTTTCACTTTTATATGTTATTTTTTATAAAATAAAATTATTATTTAGAAACATGATATCAAAATTTACTTTGGGTAAAATTTTTGTATTTTTTCTGATAAAATTCATTTTTTTGAGGAATAGTGAAAATACTGTATGTTAATTCAAAACTACCTTTTAATATAATTTATTTATATGGTTAGATTATCTTTTAATTGGTTTTAAAGAGTAATTAGATTATATTTTTACTATTTAATCCAATGGTGGTAATAGGAATTAATTTCACTTTGAAATTGGACATAAACACGTGTCAATCTTTTGATAGTTATTGTTTCTTAAAAACATGCTATTTGTTTTGACAACGGGAATTAATTTTAAATTAATTAATGAAAATTTTATTTTTTGAATTTGTTAAAACAGAAATCATTTTTGAATTCGAAATATCAAATATATCTTAGGCTGAATTTTGGGTATTTTTCTGAAAAACATCAATTTTTGATGAATAGTGAAACCACTTAGTAGTAGTTAAAAAAACTATCTTTTTCATTTAAATGAAATTTTACCAATTTTTAGAATTGAATTTTGAAAATACAAAATACATGGTTGTTATTAGTAATTAAAATTTGGTTCAATAAGATGAAAATAAATTTTGGTAAATAGTAACTTTTGATTTTTATTTACAGCGGTTAAAGGTAAATAGGGTAATTCAAGGTTAAAAGAATATTATAATAATTCCAAATTACCTGAAAACTTGTACTAACCTTATTTTATGACTAATTACCGACCATGGGAATCCTTGGGTTGATTTTGGGACCCCATGGAGCCACTTATGAATGATAATGACACTTTAGATTAATTAATTTAAAGTAAAGGCAAAAATAACATAAACAAAAAACTTTTAGTAAATTAATTTTTATATGGTGTTATATAAGTAATATTTTTTACTATAAATATTATTTGGAAAGATAAAAATATTTCCTACATCAAAGTATTTTTTTTATAATTTTTAGACATCGAATAAATTAAATTATTTATGACACAATAATGATGCAGTATTTACCTTCTTAATAAATGATTTAAATAAATAAGATTATAATGATTAAAATATTATCCAAAACCTGTACAATTACTATTGGATGATATTATTTCTACTATGAGTCATCTTATATTCGACTTTAATTACTTTTGTACCTTTCGAAATCGAATATCATTATATAATAAAATAATATTTTCACACTTTCCTAAAGAGCCCCTCCTCCCCTTACAAAAGGAGACCATTTCTAACCAATTCTTCACACCTCTCAAGCCACTTGGCTCGTCCAAACCCTACCCAAATAATCTCTAAAAATCCCCTATTCCTCCTAGAATCATTTCATTAGGAAGAAGACACTTCAAGAAGTCCTTTTGGTTCAAACCGAAGGAAGTTACCCAAATTAAAGGTAACAATTTCTCTTAAATTCTTTTGTTTTATTTTGTTTTATTTTACTTCTCAAACCCCATAAACTCTTTATATTCCTTTATTTTATAACAAAACCAGTATCCTAAATATAATAGGATGTTTTTATAATAATTATTATAACAACAATTACACACACTTCCATCTAATGGGTGAAGAACATACTGTTTCTGTGGATGGGAAACTAACGCCTCACGAAACGATGATTGTTCGGTTATCTCCTACCGCGTAACATGGTGGAAATTAAGATGGAAATGTATTAATATTTGATGTATATTATGTTTATGTTTTCTTTATGATTATTTATTATTCATTTATGTCACACCTTTATGGTTTTCATTATGGTTAAACATGGTAATTTCTTTTGAGGAAGTGCGGACTACCACCCCCTCAAGGTGATATGATTCGTTCATGACATACATGGAACGTATAAAGGATGACGTTAATGAAATTATGTAACATAAAATATCATATTAAATTATTATAGAATTATAATATAGAAATGTATCATTAAGTTTTCATTCCTTTAAATATAAAATATAAATGAAAGTAGTGTTCATGCGTACGTTTGGCTTACCATCTCCATGAACGGTGCATTTCATTTCTTAACTCCAAATGATATGGAATATTATAAATACATATACAATGGATATATATGATATATATGATATATAAAACAATTATATCATTCTGGAGATAGTGGAATTTTTACCACATGGAAAATTGTAATTATAACAAGTTCATTTTTGACTCAAGTTCCGAACATCGATAAAATATACAATATGAACACAAATAATTAACTAGTTGTTATAGATAGATAATAAGTGATATAAAATGAATAATAAACTTTAAAATTTTTCTAAATTATGTAGATATTAACTTAATTTTATTATTCAGGAAGAAAACAGAACATACGAGTCAAGTAGGACACGAGGTAAGGGGATTTCTTATCTCACTTTTAATTCCGCGAGATTTCCATTGTTCGCCACTTATTTATTGAATGTGGTGTAATATATACTTCCATTGATATATATTATAATTATTCTATTTATATTAATGGAATTTTGTGATTCAATTGGTGGTTATTATCTTTTGGTCATACGACTCGATTGATTACAACGAGGTAAGAGGTTTTTATCTCACTTTTTATTCCCGTGAGATTCATGCAATATTTGTCACTATTTTCCTTTGAGTGGTGTATTTAATGAACATGATTATACTATTTGTGTAATATAATTTCATTTATGGGTATTTACATCTACATTTTATGGTCATTCTTTCATGTGGTGTATGTTTTGTAAGTAACCAAATAGGTAAGGGAACCTTTCACCCTCTTTTTAAAAGACTTATTTTTGTTATGTATTTTTATTTACATATTATTATGTTGGTATATGTTATTTTATATCCTTATTGATGTAAATTTTATGTCCAAGTGATGATATACCCTTTTTATCTCATCAACTCATTTTCTGAATTTGAAAGTGACGCCGTTAGGTTGTTGAATTTTTACAAGGGAACCTCTTAACCCAATTTCAATTCTTTGAGTTCAACTTGTACTTCTTGAATATGTCGTCCTATGAATATGTTTGAATGACCTATGATTGTTTTACACTTAATATCCACTTATATTGTCTGTATTTATATTTGTCACACATAATTATGTGATTGATTTATCCTTAATTTAAGGATACGATCTTTATAAGGGATTTCATCTCAATTTACACTTCCAATGAGACTTCATTATTGATATGCACCAAATCACTCTTATATGGTGTATATACTGTCCTTTAACATATTATATCATGAATCCATTTACTCTAATGATATCAAAAAGTTCCGATTAAATGTTATTCCTCACTTATTTATAATCAAGAGTCTCTCATTTTGTTAAAAACTCTTTAAATAAAATATCATTTTAAATGTTTTAAAGATTTATTATTCTAAATCACTATATTTAATGTCTATGTTTTAAAAATGGTTTTGAGTATTTATTTATATGTACATTAATGTTTTAAAATTATAATTCCATTAAAAGCTTCAAAGTGGTATGGGGAACTTTGATTCAAAAATCACTTTTTAAATGGTTTAGGAAAATTGAATGATTATTTCAATATATTGAAATTACTTATTGTGATTTCAAATGAAAGGTTTTTAGTGAAATGTTTATATTTGAGATATTTTATGTGTAATGATGGTACTTGGACTTTTTACGGGTGGTTACATGATAATCCAAATGACGGGTGGTGCCGTGATAACCCAGGATGGGTGGTTATGTTATAACCTCCAATGCATTGGGTTTGGAAGTCAGCCGTATGGATATTCCATTTAGTGATATGTGTGGAAGTCGACCGCATGGTTATTCCATTTAAGTATGTTTATGTCCCAAGTTACCTTTATATGTTATGTGTTCTTTATATGAGTTTTATGGTAATATTTTGGTTACAAAAGGGTAAGTAGTGATCTTTTATTCAGTGAAGAGTATTTACTACTTCATAAAGGTGAAAAGTATTACTTATGTTAAAGTATTCATGGTTTACTTATTGTTTTGAAAAACTAGCAGTTTTCCTTCTTTGTTTATCCCTTACTGATCTTTTTATGCTCATCCGAAGTTTTTAAAATGTCTTTCAGAGGACATAAAGTGGAATAGGGTCATGGATGAGATCAAGGAAAATTCATGCTATCTAAAACATGGAACTAGACATGTCTCATTTATTCAAGAGTTTTTATTTTATGATAAAAATGGAAACTGAGTAGAAGTGTCTACTTTGTAATTTTTTATATGTAATGTAATTGTTATACCTAATTCTCTAAAACTTTAAACTTGAAAATATTCTAATTGTGAATTATTTATTTAATTAAAGATTATGTAATGTTTAAGGCCGAGTCTTTATATACTTCCTTTCCCTCATCTGTATCAAGAGTGTCGACTAAACTACTACTAAAACTAGGGTCATCTATTCCTGAATCTTCTGAACTACCAGATGAATTTCAGGCACCAAGGTCATAATCTTCCACTCTACACTCGACTCATGTACCCACTAAGTTTGAGTTTTCCTACTGAAGGCACCATCCACACTATTAACTTATCTAGGTGTATATTCTAGTTCAAAATCAAAGGAATACATATACTCTACCAATATTTTCTATAGTAGATTCAAGACATGCTGTGAGAATATATACTTCAAGATTTTGTGAACTGTAAAAACTGTAAACTTTTCACCCAAAAGATAGTTTCACCAACACTTAATAGTATAAAACACAACTACCAACTCAAGTTAATGTGTAAGTTAATTGCATTCATGTTTCTTAAACTACTGAGACCCATAAGCTACAACCTGATCCCCTTGCATCAATACAACTATGAGTCTAATCCCAAAAGCATCACAATACACCATGTACTCCTCACTGATCTTAGGAAAGATCAATATTGGTGCCAATATCAAGAACTTCTTCAAATCCTGAAAATAATTCTTGCATGATTATGTCCATTTAAACTTTACCCCTTTCTTTTTCAAAACCGAAAGTGGTGCTTCCAATCAGGAAAAGTCCTGGATGGACCTCCTGTAATATCCAGATAATCCCAACAATCTTCAAATATCAAAAACATTACTGGGATACTCCCAAGAAACCACTACTTGAACCTTTTTTGGGTCCACTACCACACCTTATTCCAAGATGATATTCCCCAAGAAGTGTACCTTATCAATCCAAAACTGACACTTATATATCTTGGCGTATAACCAATTCTCTCCCAGTTTACTCAGGATAATTTCAGGATATTGGAAATGATCATCATGAGACTTGGAGTACACAAATATGACATCCACAAAAACCACAAAAAATTGATCTAGGTATGGATGAAAGATCCTAGTCATCAAGTCCATAGACACTACTGGAGCATTTTTCAACCCCAAAAACATCATGATAAACTCATAAAGGATATACCTATTCTTGAAAGTAGTACTTAGTATATCAGAAGTTGAAAATCTCACATGATGATACCTTGATCAAAAATTGATCTATGAGAACACACAATCCCCCTTCAGCTGGTCAAATTGGTCATCGATATGTGGAAGAATATATTGGTTATTCACAATCATTTTGTTATCTTCTGATAATCAACACATAAACGTAAACTCCCATAATACTTATTTGGAAATAACATAGGTGATCCCCAAGGTGATTTAATTGGAATGATAAAACCCTCATCGTATAATTTTTAAATCTATTTCTTGTGATCTTAAAGCTTAGTTGGTTCCATTATATAAGGTGGAATAGATACAGGCTCAACCCCCGACATGATCTCAATAGTGAACTTCACATATCTATCTAGTGGTAACCCAAAGAGGACTTCAGGAAAAATATCCTGAAACAGATCTACTACTTTTAGAGGGATGTTTTGCTTACCACTCCCATCATTGATAAAAAAACTAACAACTTGGGCTGTGAGCTCCCCCAGTTTCTAAGTAACAGGCCCTGATTTTCTTTCATGGATATCCCGTTCTCAATGATGAACATACTGGGCACCCTTAAGAGATACAAAGGTCACTCTCTTGTGGTAATAATCAATGTGGGATCAGTGTGTGACTAACCAGTCCAAACCCATAATCAGGTCATATACCGTCATATCAAGGACATATAGATACCAAAAAACTTCAATATCTACTGAACATCCCTTGCATAAACAGATATCTCTAGACCATGTTCCCAACTGTGTATCAATATTCATTACTCCGTTTACGAACTCCACCTCCACACTCATTACATTAACAAGAATTGCAGATATAAAGGAATGAGAGGCACCAATATCAAAAAAGGAACTAACTAAAGTTGAATATACTAGAATATTACCTCTTACTATCAATGAACCATCCTCTCTCTCCACAAGTGTTGGATGCACTAAATGTAACTTTCCTTCCCCTCTCCCTTATGGAACTGTCTGACTCTCTTGATTAGCACCACTCTGCTGAAACGACCGCTCATACCCTGAAGCACCACGTCCACTACCTCTACTGCCTCTTCCAGAAGAACTCCATATGCCAGACTTATAAGGTGTAGAAGACACCCTTACACACTGTGACTCTATGAAGCTACTCCCATAGCACCATCCTATCGCTGCTTCCTGCAAAACTTCTGTAAGTTCCCCATATTACCGCAAAAATTGACACTCCACTGGTGGTCAAGAAAAATGTGTGAGATAGTGTCCCGACCTACTGCACTGGTGTAAAAGTACATCAATATGATCTTGTGTGACTATTAATCCTGATTTTCCACCTTGTTTTCCACTATTCGGACTAAGGTTATCATAACAGTGATTCCTACTCTCAAAAGGCACACTCCCTGATCATCTAGTGATAGATACCTATCCATTAATATAATCCTCCTTCATGTTTCCCTACGAAATGAGATCCTAGTACACAACTTCTGAGAACTTATTCAGCCTAAAGATATTCACCTAGGTCTTAATTTCACATCTAAGTCAATCTTGAAAATGTTTTTCCGAAGAAGCCTTATCTGTTGCCAAAGTTAGAGAAAAACGCTACTAATCTGTGAAACGTTCAACATAATCCATTATGGAAATGCTTCCCTAGGTCATATGCATAAAATCTAAAGCCTTCTTTTATCTCAATGTCTCTGGATAGAAGTACTCCAAGAACTTTTTCGGAAATTTCATCCATAACATATCATCAGTTTTTCCATATCATACCAGAATGTCCCATAAACACTTCACTGACCCCCGTAGCATATAAGAAACCAACTTGAAAATCCTCTTAGCTGGAGTATCCAAATGGTCAAGTATAATATCTATGTATTCAATCTAGAATTTAGATCCTTCAGGTCCATCCTCTAAATTAAAATTTAGAGGGTGCTCCAGCTGAATCTCCCTTGTCAAATCAGACATGATTTGCAGAACCTTCCTTGGGTATATCTTTATTAATTTCATGAAATGAGTAAATTTCTCTTGGAACTACTCCCCTACCTCCTCTTCTTTCACAAACAGTCCCTCAAGTTCCCTGTTTGGAAGTTTTTTCCAAGCCATACCCCATGGTCTCTCTCTCAACAAGCGTCATGGAGGCATATATCTACAAATAGAAACAGACATCTTAGGTCTCATAGCGCAACCTTATAACATTTACGTAAGAGGATAAAGAAACAAAACAAGTTTCAACATTTCCTTTTTCCATTTCCGCCACACAGTTAACACCGAGGGACTATCACTAACTTTAACCATCCCACCCCTGGGTCTTGGTTAACAAGGGCAAGCACATTTTCATGAACAAGTTTCTCATTTAGACACCCAATTATTTTGAATTTGCATCATTTTTTTCTATAATTATCAATTCATGTTAGACACTATTTTAATTTCAATATCAAAATGTGGAAAATATTTTATGTTCAATAACTTACCCATAACCCATTTTCCTATGAGTTCCTAAAATGATGCATGCCACAATAACACTAAGTGCCTAGAATGAGGCATGAAAAATCAACTCTCATGCCTCTTCAGGCCATGAATCAATACTCAATAAATCTAAAAAACAATTATCACATCACAACACAAGTTCATCACCCTGGGTAAAATAATATCCAACTGTAACAATAAACAGAAATCACAATAATACCACCCTGAGTACCCAAATTTTCTCCCGTACATGGGTTTGCAACTCCCATGCATGAGCTCATTACCAAGCCCCGACCCTTCATATTCTCCTCTCCACCTTTACAAAAATAGTAAGACAAAATAATAAAAAGAAAAGAAAACTCCTCTGATACCACTTTGTAACATCTTGACCTGGGTGCCACTAAACGGTGCCCCGAGCCAGTCGGCCACATGCCCTCAAGCGCGCCTCCTCATATGCTAGAGGGTGACGATTAGTAGTGAGGTTATGATAAGTATTTCAAGTAGAGAATATACCCTCTTTTATCAGAATAAAACACTAATGGAAGAAAACAACAATAAACATGTGAAAAATCATATAAATAACCAGAACCATACCAAGTCACATGATAGTCAAAACAGGAAATACAATACTCAACTGAAAAAGAAAGCATGCTATGATAATACAAGTGTTAAGTGTCTATAATTTAACTGAAAATAAAGACACAATGACTCACAAGTGGGTCCTAAACTACATTCGGTTCCCTCACCCATTATCTATTCCCAAATAGAAACCTATCCTAGGGCCTTGCCCTTATCCTGTCCTACAACAACAAAGTCTTATTGGGTGTTGATCAGGCAGCCCAAATTGGGTGTGAGTACAACTCAGTAGGCCACCACCAACGGTTTCTAAAACAAGTCCAGTCAAAACATTATGTATCAAATTATATTAAGAAATAAATACAATGCATAATTAAACTTTTATCATGATGTCATTTATTCTTTAATCATTACATTAGACCCCCAGTTTCAATTCATGTCTCCCATTTAAATCATAATTCATTATTGTCATTCATTTGGTATTGAACTCCATGTCAAGCAACCCAAATATCATTCGATGTAGATCACGATGCCTAACACCCCTCATCACATTTGGTGCAGATCACCATGTCTAGAACCCCACATCACAAGCGCTTGGTTAATATTGGATAGGAACACCATATCCAAGTCCCAACTTCTCAATCATTTTAGATGGCCAAGTCTAGCACCAACATTCTCAATTAATTAAATCATTCATTAATTCATAATAATTAACCTCATCATTCCCTTACTAATCCAATGATTAGTTAAACATATCAAAGTCCATTTGTTAACCCAAAAATTAACTAAGTACACAACCCATTAATTAATTATTCAATTAATTAATCAATCAATAAAAATATTATTCCATAATTAATTCTTCACAATTAATTATCCAGTCCAAATATCTTCTTGTCATAAATAATTTTACAATTAATTATCTCAACATAGCCAAATCATTTTCTCATAATTAATTCCCCAATTAATTATCTCAAAAATAACCAATTGAATATATAAATTACAATATCTCTAATCATAAAAAATTCCCCAAATCAATTATCTATTTTGGAATCCCCTTAGTTCCATGATTAAATCATCAATTAATCATCTATATCTCTAAAGCATCAACAAGTCAAAGCACATTCCTAATTATCCCAATTTAGGAAATCAATTACAAAGGGATTCTATAAATCCATAAATCTCACATACACATATCAAATATATGACAATGTGAGTTAGATTTAGACCACCAAACTTTGGTTGATGATAAATGTTAGCCCAATGCAAATCCATAAAATCCGAGCAGCACAACAACGTCTATCAAGCTCTAGATCTAAATTCATATACCCAAAATTAAGATCAAAAGCATAAAAATCTTGCAAATATAGATCTAGATCCACAATACTAGATCTAGATATCAACTCATAGGTTTAGATCCATGTAAATAGTAGAGATATTCCATGAAAAGATAAAATAAATATAGATAAAATAATGAAAAAATCCACGGGATGAAATATACTTACCGGTAAGAGAGAAGATTTTCAATCTGAGTTATAGATCACAAAGAATTATGTTTGAACCACCTTGGAATCCATTTAGAAGGATTTTTGATCGTCAATAATTAATCAAGACCAAGTTTAGGTAAAAATATATGGGTTTTGGGGGTTCAGGTTATTTAAAAAGTAATTTTTAGAAAATAAAACCCACACACGTAGTTTCCTAGGTTGGGGCACACAGTTAGGGTAAACCATTCACCAATCATGAGGACCTCTATGTCCAGGTTCGCATAGTTACCTGGGTTTAGGCACATAGTTTTTAAAAATATGAACAAACCATGAACAACCCTCTATCCTTTAATTTTTCTTAAAAACTCACCCAAATGTACCCCAAGACACAACTCCAAAATAAAGGGACTTAAAATAACAAAATTACCAGAAAAGATGCCTGAGGTAACCCCAAAAAAGACCAGGATCTTAAAGAAATTGTATTTGAAAAAATATATACCATTTTTTAAATAATAATATAAATAATCAACTTATGGTGATTTTTTTTATTTTTATGAAAATATTTATTGTTATGTGAATAGTGAAAAATACCCATTTTTTGTAAAACTATAATTTATTTTAAATAACTAAAGTAATTTAAAAGTCACAATGTGATTTTAATTTTATCTAAAAATAAAATAAGTATTAACAAATTATAAATAATCTAATTAATTACATTAGAATCATATTTATACCTGATATTGGTATAAGTACATTTTTGGGCTTAAAAGTCACATTTATCTAATTTTTTTCATTATCTTTTGTGTTTTAATAATAAATAAAATTATAAAGATTCTAGAAATTGAATCTTGAAAAATAGATTAAATATTTTAAATTATGAGGTCCATATTTTTTTAAATAGGTCCCTTTTATTTCTGGTCAATATAAATTTTAACAATGGTTAATATTTGTTACATAGGTATGGGTAAAATGGGTAAATCAGGGTTAAAACCACAAAACAAGTTTTCAAAATAAAACCAAAACTTTAATTAATTACATTTGATTTCATAAAGTTAACCATATAAATCCCAAATTATAATATATGGAATTTTGGTGCCATTTTCTCTTTATTATGACAGTGATATTATTTTAAGTAAAGAAAATTTAAAAATTTCACTATATTTATTTCAATATAAATAAAATATTGTGACCCTGATAAAAAAACACATGATTAGTTATAAATGGATATTTAAAATATAATATTTTTTATGTTAATTTATTTCAAATTTTTATTAATGAAATAATTACCTTAAAAGCTTACGTAATGCCCACCTAATGCCTATTGAAACAATAGAATAATCAGGTAAATAATTTTGAAAATACTAAAGGTAATATTTTTTGGGTGAGATAAAGTGTCCCATAAATTTTATAGATAAATATAAAAAATTAGATATTTTTTATAGGTTTATATTATAATTCCATTTCTACCAAGTGGTTTTCATAGTCAAATTATGTTAATAGTTCATAAAATGTCATTAATTGTATTTTATGATAAATAATATTTTATTAAATTATTTTAAAATCATAAATTATTGAAATATAACAATTAAGATGATAAATGGTCTAAAATGTCATCCCTTTCCCATTTATGATCCAATTTTCATCTTATAACTAAAATTATAACCCATTAATATTGAAAATGTCAATACTATGGTTAATGTTAGAATTAGTTAACCAAGGGGTTAAACAATATGATAAGGTTTAAAATGATATTAAAACCTATAATTTTTTTATTGGGAAATTATATTAATACCATAACCTCCTTGTATTTGAATTCCAATTATTTTGAAAACATTTTACATGAGTTTTTCACATATTATATTATAATATTTCATGTATTTCCTAACATAAAAATAAAAATATTAAAAATATATAATATTTTATTAAATAATTTTAAATTAATAAAAAACTATATTTGGAAAATATAATATGTTATGGTTTAAAATATAAACCATTATCTATTTATGGGTATTTTTTTCTTTTATAGTAACTTTAATTTCCCCAATACAGTAAAAAATATTGATATCACTATAATTTTTTAAAGGGTTAACAAGGTTTAAAAGAAAGAGATAAACGTGAACAAATAGTCTAAACGTGTAAAAATTTAATATTATGTGTGTATTTAGACCCATCATAATATTATATTATAATTACATAATTTTTTATCCATTTTTATTTTAAAATAATTTCTATTAATTTAATACTTTATAATATTACAAGAATTCCCTTCACCCCATTATAAAAACAATGCCCCAATCCTTTTCTCTACATACTTAAATAAATTTTTTTATTTAGAAATCTACTATGAGAAAAATTTCTTAATATACCCCATGATTTTTAGAGGTCTTATATTCTCCATAATTAAAATCTTTTAGGCCTTAAGGTGTTAAACAAATAAGGTTTTCAAGAGAAGAGGTTTACATTTTTACTGAATTTTTTAGTTTTATTTATTCTTATTCTTTGATAGAATATTCTTAAAACCTAATGAAATAATAAAAAATTTTATTAGATATAAAAATATACTTTTATTTTAATGGAATAACTTATATCCTACTTTTTTTAATCAAATGGGAAACAAAATTTTTATTTATGTGTACAACATGCTACCACCTCGCTAATCGATGTAATTTCTTTTCTAACACCGCTTGTCTTAGATGGTTATAATGATGAGTTTATTTTATATATATATATATATATATATTATATTACTGACATAATTATAATTATTTAATGATAATACATAATTTATTTTATTAAATTTCCATCCTTTGATAAATGATAATGTCATTTGTGAGTATGTGTGGATTACCGCCTCCATGAAGAGATGAGATTCATTTGATCATAACCACATCACATAGCTATAATATATATATTTATTTAAATAGTTTATATGATATATATGATATAATTATAATTCAATAAAGTTAAAATAATACTTACCTTCTTTTTATCTTGATCATTGAAAAATTGAAACATTACTCATGCGTATGTATGACCTACCATCACCATGATTTTAACATAGTTATTTTTTCATAACAATATTTCATGTTTTGTATTAAATTTATAATTTATGTATAAATATGATAATTATTTCAAGATTATTAATCTCTATATGATGTAATAATTATATATTTTCCATTAGTAAACCAACCTAATTCATTTAGGACATAGGAGCTAAATATTAACAAAACATTCAACCTAAAATTAATTGAATTATTAATTAAATAGGACATGGTAATAATTAAATAAAAGGAATAATAAACTTGAATAAGGTTCTTATAAAAATAAATAATTAAAATAATTATAGTATTTAGGGATATAGGGAACGTACATGATGTGTAGAACTCAAGGTAAGAGACACTTTAAAGTAAATCCACATTTTAAATTTTCAAATGATTCATTTTAAAAATATTTTTACATGTAAATATTCATAAAATTATATTATGAATGTATTTATATGAACATAAATGAATTATGGAAGAAATATTATGTTAATTTTTAATTAATTTCAATTTCTTTCCAATGGAATATTTTTACATGTTCTATTAAGAATGTTTTGACTATCTGTACAAAACAAAAAATAAATGTTATATTCTAAAAAATAAAACATTAAATCATTTTAATACTTGAAGAAAAATTATTTTATTTTTTTCTTCCTTTAAAATCCTTCATGTTTTATTCAATTAAAATTATTTTTGTGTATTTTATTTTTTAAAAATGTTTTTAAATAGGAAAGGGTATTTCTATATATAAAAAAGTGTTTTATATGGGTTGAAAAGTGTTTTTCAAGGATTATATTATTAAAAAGTTAAAGAATAAAATCATGATATGGTATTTGATAATTATTGATGAAGACTAATAAGCCTGATATATCTTATACGATGGGTGTGACCGATATAGGTTATATGATGGGAGAGCCCCATTATAGTTATCAAATGCATGGGGTAACATTCCTTGTATTAAGGGATAAGAATGAGAGAGTTTACCTGAGTCAATTATCTTATAGAATTAAATAAGATCCAATTATTTATTAAATTATTTTAATATATGTTATTAATATGATGACTTATATTTCCTAAAAGGATTTATAATTTATTTCTGTGGATTTTAACTGTTTTCTTTAGAAAAATTTGATTTTTTTCATGTTGTTATGATTTATTATATACACTCAAAAACTATTGTGATAAAGGTAAACATTTATGGGTTTTCTTGTTTTTCACTAGGCTAACAAATTCCTTACTATTATTTCCCTTAGTGAGATTTTTTTCTCATCCCATGTTATCAAAGGTTTTTTCAGAAGGCTTAATGATGTGTAAAAAAGTTAAAAATATCCATGTTCCTGATATATATGCTACCTTGAATGAGGAAATAATGTATTTATAAAGAACTCATTTTATGGGAAAAATTGATACCATGTGGAAATTTCCACTTGAAAGAGTTTTTCCTAATTCTCTATAAATATAAACTTAAAAGGTCCTTGGGTATGTAAGTGATCTAATATTTTTCTATCATTTTGTAATTTTTGGATGGACAATATTTTGTCATATTTATTAGTATCAAATCCAAAAATATAAATATTGTATTTTTATCACTAGATATGAGAGTGTGTCTCTAGGATATTAGAGTTGGTATAATATTAGATCTTAGAAAACTTTTGAAATTAAGATGTTTTTATGTGAGGTTATCTTAAGACTTATGAAATCTATCATGGGTTTATAAGTTTAATATTGATTATAAGTTTAAAGGCATATACACCCTTTTTGAGGTTATAAATGATTGGGTTTTAAGGTGATTAATGAGATTTTGTGATGAATTTTATTAGGTTGATGTATATGAAACCCTTATGTTTAATGTAAAGGATTATTTTGGAATAAGTTTACTATTTTGGAAACCTTATATGATTGTGATAAATAGAATATTATTGGATTTTATTTTAGAAATAAATATTGAATTACCATTTGGAATAAAATATGATTTTAATATGGATTTAAGGTGATTTGGGTTATTTATGAGAATTATTAGAGTATTTTGGATATTATATTATTAGGGAATATAAATTTTGATTATATGAATTTTTTGGTGAGTAATGTTTATTACATATAAATATTAAATTAATATCAGAATAATATGTGATAAAATATGTATGATTTTTTTAACATATTAATGAATATTTGGAATAATTTTAAGGATATTTATTTATTGAATGATTTAATTTAAAATTTTATTGTTATTATTGAGTTTTTGAAGATTTATTTCATCTTATGAAGTTTTATTCATTTTTGGAATTATCATTTCTTATTATAAGTGTTTTGGTATTGTCTAATTATAATAGGAATATGTTGTTTTCCTTTTATAGAATTATGTGATCTGTTATAAGTTTATTTTAGTGCTTCAAGAAATAAATATTCTTCTTTAATACTCATCGTTTTGGAGTAAAATACCATATTGTGGAGGCAATTGAATAGTTATGAAATTCAACTTTTCATATAAGTATATTTTATTATGTTGTTAGTATTGATGGTAAAATAATTTATCTACTATAGTAAAAGTATCTTGAAACAAAATATTTATCCTATTACCTTTATTTCCAATGAATCTATTTTATTTTTCACACCCATTTGTTTTATAGAGTGGTGGTTGTTAAATGTCACTTAATCATTCACTTTCTAGTGATAAATGACCTTCATCACTCTCTGTCATTTTTAGACCAAAATTTTAACTCAATTTCTATATTTTCAGCTTCCACTAATATTATACTATTTGAAAACTTAGTTATTTTTTATTCAATATAACCTTCATACACACCTTTCCTTCTTTTCAAAAGGACATTTTATTAACACTTATTTATGATGTGGGATTTCAATAATGGTTTTATCAAATACCAAACCCTTGATTACTGAGACGATGTTAAAATTTAGAGGACATGATTTTTTAAATGGTGTGGAAATGTAATAAATTTATATTTTAAAAAAAAATCTATGTTCAACATGGTAAACAACACACAACCTTGAGCTTAAACATAACATGATATATTAATATTTAAATGTTGTAGTTATAACCAAGATGTTAAATTATAAGGTATGAGTAGGATTATATTCATTATGAAATTTATATATAAGGTTCATATTAATAAAAATGTATTGATAAATTCTTATTAAATAGTAACTCAATTTTTATTAAAATCATTTTATGCTTTAAAAATACATTTTCTTCATTTTTTTATTTTTGTGAAATAATGTTATAATTTATTTCTAGATAAATTAGAGAATATATTTTATAAAAAATATATAATTTTTTAAATTATCATATCAAAATTATCTCATTTTGAAAATTTGAGATTTTTTTAAAATAATTATTAATCTATTAATGGTGAATAATATAGATTTTTGTAAAAATGTCATTACTTTTCATTAGATAAATTAATATAAAAGTCCCATTATTATTTTAATTTTATCTCAAAGTATAAAATTTATAATTAAATTTTAAATAATATGATTTGTTACATATGAATAAACTTTTTACCTATTTTTTAAAGTATTTTGGGCTTACAAACACATTTCTCAAAATTGTTTTTCATTGCATTGTTCATTTTAATAATAAATTAAATCCTACAACTTCTATAAATTGAATAGTTAAAAAAATTTATTCCACAATTTGAATAATCAGATTTTAATTTTGAAAATATGATACTTTTATTTTTTTCCATTATTAATATTAACTAAGGTAAATATGTTTTTGCTCAGTAAGGATAAAAGGGGAAAATCTGGGTTAAATCCATGAAATAAGGTCTCAAAATAAACCCAAAACATATGATAATTTAATTTTGTGTACAAACATAGACCAAATATTTCTATAATTATATTATATTTCATTTTGGTTCCATTTTACCTTGATAATTACAAGTATATTATTTTATGAAAAAAGAATTTGAAAATATCACTCTCTTAGTTTTTAATATCTATAATTTTTTTGACTATGATAAAAATAAAATATTTTATATTATAAATAGTTATCTAAAATAAAAATGATATTTTTTATGTTATAAATTTATTTATAAATTTTAGTGATGAAATAATTACCATAAATTCTTATGCAACACCAACACACTGTTCATGCAAGCTCTTGTAAAATCAAGTAAATAATTTTAAGAACTCTTAAATTAATAGTGTTTGGGTGAGTTAAAGTTTCCCATGAATTTTAATAATAAATATATCTTATTATATATTTTGAAAAGGTTTATATTCTAATTAAATTTCTTTTATATTTTTTTCATCGTAAAATTATGTTAATAGTTCTTAAAATTACAATAATAGCTTTTTATGTTAATAATATTTTATTAAATTATTTAAAAAATAATAAAAATCTAAAAATAGGACAATTAGCATGATAAATTATATAAAATTTCAATCCTCTTCCATTTATTTTCCAATTTTATACTTATAAGTAAAATTATATCCCTTTAATATTGAAAAAGTCATTACTATAGGTAAGGTTAAAATTGGTTCAACAATAAAATAAAGTTTAAAATGATATCAAAAAATTTAAAAATTTTATTGGATAATTATACTAAGATGATAAATACCTTATATTTTAATCCATGTAATTTTTTTACCATTTTACATGAGTTAGACACATATTATATTATAATATTTCATTTATTTTGAAAAATGATATTAATGATATTTTATAATAAATAATATTATATTAAAATATTCAAAATTCATAAAAAAACTATAAATTTACAATTTAATGGTATATGGTTTAAAATATAAAAACTATAATATTTATGAGTCATTTTTCCTTTTATAATAAATTTTATTTACCCCTAAACCATAAAAAAATTATTATCACGATAATTGTCAAAAAATCTAACAAGGATTAAAATAAATAGATAAATGTAAAAAAATGTCCAAACTTGTCCAAATTTAATTTTAGGATATTATTTAGACTAATAACATTCCTAAATTTCAATTATATCATTTTTAACAATTTTCCATAAAAATTAATTTATATTAATTTAATACATCAATAAACTCCCAGAATGTCCCTCCCATCATTATAAAAGGGAACCCCATATCCTCTTATATACACACTTAAAGATAATTTTTTTTTCATAAAATACCTACCCAAATTAATTCCTAACTACCATCCCCACATTATATAGGACTTATTTTGGGAAAAATTACAACCATAGAACGATTAATAACTCAAGGAAAGGAGGTTCACTGAAGAAGGGGTATAACATTTTAATGAATGTTTTAGTTTTATTTATTATTTTCTATTGTTAAAATATATATAAAACATGAATAAATAATAACACCAATATATTAAATATAATTATATTTTTTATGTTAATTTAATAACCTATATCCATCCCCTCTTCAATCAAATGGGAAACAAAATCGTCGTTACTGTGTATGGCAGACTACCCCCTCATGAAATGATTTAATTTGTTTCCCATCACCACCTCTCATGAAATGTTATAAATAGAGGTTTAATGTATATATATATATGATATTCATGAAATAATTTCCATTATTTAAGGATATAATTTCATCTATTTTATTAAATTTATATCCATTGAAAAAACTGATAACGTCATTCGTGCATACATATGGATTATCACCTCCATGAAGCGATATGATTTTTCTTCATAAGAACATCAAAAATCCAATATATATATGATTAATTAAATAGATAATAAGATATTAATTATATAATTATAATTTTATAAATATTAAATAACACTAACCAACTTTTCATTGTGATTGTCTTAAAATGAGAACATTATTCATGCATATGTTTGACCTATCATGACCATGATTGTAATATATTTCATTTTTCATAACCATACTTCATGATTTATTTTAAAAGTATAATTAATGTATAAAAATGATAATTATGAAATTATTTTTATTCTTGATATGTTTTTATAATTACCTCTTTGACCACAGTTAATCTACGGTAGTCATATTGGAAAGAAGAGACGAATATCATCAAAACGTCCCGTATAAAATTATTTTAATTTGTAATTAAATAAGTGGTAATAATAAATAAAATAAAAATAAAAATCACCATGAAAAATGTTCTTATAAAATTAAATAATTAATATAATTTTATTTTTTAGGATGATAAATAATGTATGTGATGATTCAGACTCAAGGAGAGAGAGACGTTAATATAAAATCCATTTTAAATGTTTTAATGTTTCATTTTATAAATATATTTTTCATGTAAATATTCGTAAAATTATTTTATTAATATATTTATATAGATATGTACATTAATTATAAAGTACTTTTTATGTTTCATATTACATTCTTTAAAATGTTTTCAAAAACAATATTTTTCTATATTTTATATGGAACGTTTTGAATTTATTTACAAATAGAAAAATGATTGTTATATTTTAACATATATAGTGTCAACATATTTTCTTACTACCATAAAAATTATTTTATGTTTTGTTTCCTTTTTAGGAATTCATGTTTTATTCAATGAAAAATATTCTAGTTATTTTAGTTTTGAAAATATGTTTTTAAAAGGAAATGGTGTTTTGATATGTGATAATGTTTTTCATATGGGTTCAAAATTGTTTTTTAAGTATTTTTTAATTAGAATATGTAAGTATAAAATGTTTCATTCAATATATTTTACTTGATAATTATATATTAGGATGATTTATCTTGATATATATTATATGGAGGGTGTTCCCCGTATAGAATATAGGATGGGTGAGCCCCATTATAGCTCTAAAATTTATTGGTTAATGATCCTTTTATTTAGAGGAAAGAAAGAGGGCGTTAACCAAGGGGATTTATCCTATGGATTTAACTGGTATGTAGTTATTTCTTACATGAGTTTAAAACGAGTTAAGAATATTATGATATATGTTTTCTAATGGGGATTATAATTGTTTTCTATGGGGTTTCATGGTTATATTTGAGAAAAAAAGTGTGTGTTTTTCATATGGTTATGATTTATTTCACGCACTCAAATAATATTTTGATATAGGTAAAATTTTATGGGATTTTATTTTTTTTCACTAGATTAATTGATTGAGTACTTTTATATCCCTTTATTGAGGTTTTTTTTCTCATCTTACATTTCCAAATGATTTTTCATAGGACTTAATGAATATTAGAAAATTTAAAACATTTTTCTTCTTTTAGTATGGAAGTTTCCATGAATAGAGAAATCATGTATTTATAAATAACTCATTTTATGGGAAAATGGATACTATGTGGATATTTCCACTTGAAATATTTGGTCATTATTATATAAAACTCAAAACCTAAATGGTCCTTATGTAGGTAAGATGTCTAATAAATTTATATGATTTTGTGTTTTTTCGATGGCTAAAATTGGGTTGTAATAATTGGTATCAAATCCATAAATGTAAATATTATGTTTTTAGTAGTTGTTCTAGGAGTTCATGTCCGAGATATTATAAAAAATCACTTTTTCCATGTCTATATTTTGATTAAAATGTTTTCAATAAATTTTTTACTATCCTCAAATGATTTATTAATGTAATTTTGACTCATGTTTAAAAAGGTATAAAGTGTTATAAAAGGAACCTTCTTTTTATTTTAGAACATGTCACTTTTTAACAAATATGAGATTTAAATCATTGTTTTAATGATTAACACGTGAATGGTTTTCTTCTCCACCATCCAGATTACTAATTTTGTTAAATCATCCTTTATATGTTTAAATGGTTATTTCCAAATAAAATGTATTTCCAAATATTCAAATAATTATTATATTTTTAATAAGTGATTTCAAATTGAAAATAGTGTTTTACTTGAGAAATATTTCATTGATAATTTAAATGTATTTTTATCTATGTAATCATCCTATGATGAATATTATTATTTAATGAGGATATAAACTAATAACACCATCCACCATAGTTTTTTGGATGTATTATGATCATTTTGACTTGGAGAATATTGAAATTCTATATTCCAGTTATTCCAAAATGGATACTAATTGATTATTAAAGTATGTTTATTATGATGTATTATTTATTCATATGATGAATGGATTAGAATTTTTATGTGATGGGTGTGACTTGAAATTACATATCCACTTAATACCTCAATAGGTACCATGAGACAAAACAAGATGGGTATTTAGAATATTCCTTAACTATTTAGGTATAATTTCATAGCATGAGATCTTGATGGTATTTTTATATTGTCTGAAAATACACATTCCATAATTATGAAATATTTTATTAATTTTCATATGATTTTTTGAATAGTTATGTAATCCATGGATAAATATCAAGCTCACATGATTATTCATATAAAACTATTTGAACATCATTTATTCCCACCATATTATTCAAGCCTTATTTAAAATTTGATAGATTTAACTATATACATTCCCTTACTGATCATCTAATATCACCCTTTTATTTTGTTTCCCTTCCAAATGATTTGAAGAAAAAATCATTCAATGATTTTCAAGGGAGAGAGAAATTTTTTTATTCTATATGTTTAATTTATAATGAAATATTGATGTCATGTATGTATTTTATTTTCTAAGAGAGATAAACTGATCAATATTTAGTAATGCGATCTATTATATCTTGTGATAATGTAATTGACTATCCACCAACTCTAGGATACTATGGTCATGGTTGTTATATATGTTTACTCATGAAGGAATTAGTTGAATATGGATCCCTTATTTTCTTGTTTAGAAGATCTGTATGATTCATGGCTTGATAAATTTTCATATGGAAAGAAAAATTATTTTTTATTTCATCCCCCATAACATTTAGTTTCTTATGAGGAAAATCATTACATTATCCATCCCATTCAATAGAATCACAATTACTTTTGGTTTTTTCCAGATACTACAATGAAAAATAATTCTTTGAGAAAAAATAATCCTTGTGGGAAAACATATAATCATGAAATCATTTATAGTATTTCTAAATCTTAGAACCTTCTTTTAAATCTATGGAACCATCTATTTAACTAGGGATATCCATGGACATCATCTATATAAATCCATCATAATGGTTTATTTTGAAAATTTAAATTAACCCAAGCATATCAAAATGTAGTTTCTAGCTAGGTGTGTAGTATTAGGACCAATCATCAAGTTCTAGTGATGATCAAGTTAATATCCAATCCACCCCTTTTAGAGTTATTAACCCAAAGTGAAAATATTTTATAGACACATCAAATTGTTATTATATAAAAATGGATGTATTAGCTACGAAAACCAAACATCTTTTATTACCATAATTTTGGATTTTCTCCTATACTATATATTATATAAAGGGTTTCCACTAAGTTTTTCTCATATGAGATTAAAAAAATAACTAAATCGTGCTTTGGTACTAACTTAGGTTACTGAACTATTTCACACATAAAAATCACAACATATTTGATGAATAATCATTATATATCATTAGAAACCATGCCATAACTGCAACTGTTTAGTGTTTTTAGAATCTTGGTTACTTAAAAAAAACTAGTAAATAAAAGATCTATATTATCACACACTAATTAATTCACAACTACCACCCTTATTAGACATGTAATACATAATATTGTTTTTTATATCTATCGGAAAAATAATCATAATAAAGAGTGATCTCATATTCACAATAATGGTAAATAAGGTAGACATCAATCAAAATTGATTTATAATAATATCATTTTGATAAGGGTATGATAATATCTTCTTTACATTTTAAAATCATACCATTCATATCATAGATAATAATCATGATTCATGGTATATAGCCTGATTATTCATAAGACATGAATCATAAAGGAATCAAAGAACAAGAGCCATGAAAACAAAATATTGGTACAAGATCATGTCAAAAAATAGTGTCATAACATGTGAAAATATCATAATCCTAGAAATATTATGTCAAATATACCCACTGAGACATTCATCTCATATTAGGCTTGGGATAACCACTCATGCATGTAATTTGATATTGGGATGACCTCCCTTATACCATTATTGGACTTGGGATAACAAACATTGCACCCTTTTAAATCCTAAGACATTAATCATTACTAAATTAATTGTAGTGGTAAAAATGACCCACCCATAACATAATCATAATCCATTCATATGTATTCCACAATATCTTGAAAAAAATTATCATTTCATCAGAACATAATCCATTTTTAATAAAATTGGGTTCATAAATATTTCATCATTATAATTATAAAACATATAAATAAAGAATAAATATAGTATAATTGGTTCATATACCTTGTGAAAACTAAATAAAATCAAAGGATGTTTTCATAGATTAAAATACCTATAAAAAATCATAGGAACAATTATTAAGGAAAATACCTTTTTCATTTTGAAATATCTTAGTTAAAAACTAAAAATTTCTAGAATATTAGGGAAAATTATCCTTTTAAATTAAACATGGAAACATTTAATTTAATATTCAAATAAAATTTTATTAATTATAGCTATAAAATCTGTTTGTACAATATACATTAAAATAATGTTTTTTCACACCTTTGATAAAAAGTTTATTACTTGGAAAATGATAATAAGATTACATTTAAAACATTTATTGAAATTAAATAATTAGTAAAAATGAAATTAATCAATACTTATAGAATATTAAGATAATTATTTAAAATAATTTATGGAAAATATGTATGTGTAATAAAATTATTCTCAACCAAATAGGGAAATAATATTAGGTTTCCATAAAAAATTGTTTCATAAATTGGCGTACATAGAGAGAGGAAAATTAAACGAAAACTTGTATTCAAAATAAATAAATAGTGGATAAGAAAAAAATATATTTTTTATTGATATATCATACAATTCTATTATTATAAATTTAATCATAAAAATTTCAAGTAAAAAGTTATATTGTATCACAAAACCCTTCCCTCAAGATTGAATTTATTTTTAAGTAATATAAAATAATTTAAAATAAATTTATATTTATTAGGAATATATAATAGAACCATATTAATGATTTTAATACAATATATGGTTTAATTATAATAAAATATAGCCCAACTATCAATAATTCATTTATTAAAATCACTCTTCCGGGTGACAACTGTTTTGTTTTACATGTTTATTTTGATACAATTATTATGTTCATTACATCATGATCATTTTTAAATCATATAAAAATGTTAATCATGATATAAATATTACATATATTCGTTATATACATATTTAGAACCAATGATAAAATGAAGATATATAAAAATGAATGACGCCATTCATAGAGACAGTTGTCTATACATATGTATGAACACTATTTTCTTTTTCTAATGAAAAGATAAAAAATAATGTTAAATAATATTCTATATAACATCCTAGACTCAGCACCACTAAATAGGTTCCCTAAGCCAGATTTCCACATGACATCAAGAGAACCTCCATGTATGATAGAGGTATCCAAAAAGTAGTGAAGGTCTAATGAATCAAGTGGGGAGACAATAAACTCTTTACCATAGTTTAATAACAAGTTAAATCCCATTAAAAAAATTAGAAAATTAGTAATAATCAATAACCATTCATCATGTAATCAATTCCATAAACATGATAAATTCCCATTAAACAATAAAGTAAATATTTTATTTCATAATAGTGTCATGTTACCATTGAAACCCAAAAAAACACATGGTGAAAATCCCCAAATATGGGTACTGACATTAGAAAAATACCCTCATCTATTCTCCATATTGAATCCCTAATCAGCTATATAATATTAGTCCCTTTACCTCATCTTGAACTACATCCATGAAATCTTATCAGGTGCCAATAATGGATTGGCTAGGATGTGAGTACAACTCAGAAGGCCACCACCAATAGTTTCTAAAGAAATATCTAGTGAAAAGACAATGTATATAGAGGTATGAATAAATAATATACAATAAGTAAATAAAATGGGTTTCATAATTTAACAATTTTCAAATAACACCAATAGATCCCAAGCTCTACAATCACCCAACAGAACAAACATACTTCATCCCATGTTGATATTATGAACCATATATGACAAGAAGTTAATCACATTGAGTCATAAGGGAATCAAATACTATATTCTATATAATTCATTATATCTTGGAGACTCAATCTAGGTAACCATAAAATGTCCAACCATTAGAACATGTAGTATCAGTCCAGCACCACAAACCATGAAATTAATCAGTGGGGCCTAGAAAATAAATCTATCTTATACCATGAAATTTATTAGTGGTTCCAAGAAAATAAGTCTAGCCCACTCCTTTTATGAGGATCATTAGTTCAATAGCCACCATACCATTATTCAAATTTTACAAGATTTATCATTAGTGACATCTTTATCAAACAAACAGAATATGTGTACACAACTTCATTAATTAATTTTTCTATGGTTCATTCCAAATAACAAATTTAACTCAATTACATAACTAGTATGTTTCCCCATTTATTCTAAACCTCCACCATTTTTTTTTCAAACCATTAAAAACATGGGAATACCTTTTTAACCATTTAAAACATTTTCCAAAAATCTCCACATATCCCATTAATCATTCTTTTTCCATCAAAACAACCCTTATACCATGTTAACATTTCAAACACCCATAGAAATGATTTAAATTCATAAACCCTCTAATTACCCTTTCCAAAACTCATATTTTCATTCTCACGGGGGTTGCACACCCCATGGGTTAGCATAGTCATGGTCTTATAAACATCAATAGACCCATCAAAGTCCATGAAAGGTTTAAAACTTCAATTAAAGGATTAATTTACTTTTATTATTCATATAAACGAATTTATATCATGGAAGTGCAATGAAACAACCATAAATACATTAATAACATCAAGAATATGGGAGAAGGATTCTATACCACCTTCCTCAAGATCATAAACAATAACTCTACCAACCTTGGACCTTTATTAGAACTAAAAAAACCTATTACACCAAAGAAAAGTGTTATCAGGAAAAAATAATAGTTTATGAGCTTCAGAATAATAGGAAAAACCACACAGATAATCATATATAAAATAAATGGATGTGGACTCATAGATTCACCCAGATCTTCAATTCTCACTATATGACACTCCAAATGCCTATGAATCAAGGGAGATTAATAATTTTAAGAGAGGAGACTATCTGGTTCACACAGGAGGATTATAGAGAAGAAATGGGGAATATATTGGCAGAAAATATTATAATGAAAATAAGGGAAGAATGATAAATTCACTACTTTTTAAGAGGTTCAACTTTGGCATCACAATTGGCCAATTCACGCACCAATCATGCAATACCCTCTATCCAAGTGGGGGGAGAGGTCAAAATTTTTTCTACGGAGAAAATATAGTTTAAAAACCATTTAGAGTCCATGAGGTTGGATTTATGTTAGGCCTCATGGGTTTTACCCTCCCCTTTAATGGTTTACAAACCATGCTTCTCCCTTATGTAGGGAACATGGTTATAGCGCACAGTTAGTAATAACTACGAGCCATGCATGGGATGAAATATTTTCCAAAATTTTACAATCTTGATCACCTAGGACACTTGAAAGACCTTTCCTACAGCCATATGGTCTTCCATTAACCAATTTAAATAGATTTAAATGAAAATTTAAAATGAATAAGAACCACATCAATGTTCATAATCTTACAACCACCCCATGTTATAATAGCTCATCCGTGAGATACCCTCCTAAGAATAATTATTATTCCAAGGTAAGAAGTTTATGCCATAAGTACCACACATAAATTTCCTTCTACCAATAATCCTTTTGAATATGGGCTTACTGCCACCAAACATGAACCAAAGGAATAGTCTTACCCCCAAATTTTTTTTCACTAAAATCTAAAATATTAATTGGACACTCCTTAAAGGATGTAGCCACCTAAAAATCAACATTATCAATATCAGTCACATGATAATGGATGAGGTGGTACTACCAAATCTATGAAACATGTAAAACATCATTCATAAAACTAAGTTTATGTGAGAGAACAAATTGGTACACCACCTATATGATCCTTTCCAAAATCTCAAATGGTTCCATATAACTAGGTGCCAACTTGAACAATTTTTAAATCCGATGGCAACACAATATCAATGACCCCCAAAGGAATATAGGGTCACCCACTCTACTCAATAGGTCAACTAAGTTGATTTAGATATGACTTCTATATACTATATACTGTATCCATATCCTTCTAGATCAACTGATAATGATCCAACATCTCCTGTACTAGAATATGTCCCCACATCTCTTACACTAAAACTTCTATCCAACACAAGGGTGATTGACATGGCCTTCCATAAGGTGACTCATATGGTGATATCTAGATTGTCACTTGATTGCTTTTTTTATTAGAAATATCAACAATATCTAAGTTCTTCTCCAATATCCGACCAAAATCTAGGATGCATGATATCATCATTTCCTCTAGAAACTGAAAATTATGCTCTGCTTTACCTTATGTTTGCAGGTAAAAATCTATACTAAAAATTTACTACGTACCCAGAACCTCCTACAATACCTTCATGAAGAATGGAGTAAAACAATGATCTTGATCTCAAACAATATTCCAAGTCACCCTATGAAAACATACTATCTTCTAAACATATGACTCACTCATATGTTTGATAATAAAATTCTCTCAAATTAGTTTGAAATATTCCACCTTTTTCAAACAATCCGAAATTACAAACATTACATCATTATTTCAAAGAATCCTCAGAATACCAACCAAAAATCTATAGTAACATCACTCTAATTCCACTCCATAATGGGAAACAACAATAATATATTACCAAGATACTGAGGATTAGACTTTACCTACTGAAAAATGTATTATCATGTCAAAAAACTCATAATAT
Source organism: Viscum album (assembly GCA_963277665.1). Taxonomy (NCBI): domain Eukaryota; kingdom Viridiplantae; phylum Streptophyta; class Magnoliopsida; order Santalales; family Viscaceae; genus Viscum; species Viscum album. The sequence continues at coordinate 1,390,406,032 of OY728120.1, forward strand.
CTTTCTTCATTACTATCCACAAATACTATCTACAAATATCATGGTACATCTTGGTCAACCATGGGTGCACCACCCACTTCGAGGCATGGCACTCAAGAATCAAATCCTCTCACATACAAGTAAAAAAAATAACATGTCCACAAACATGGATGATCTGATACTCATTAATAGTATAACTTAATGGCATCCTCCCACATTAAAAACCATCTATCAAAGACATAGACTTTGAATCCTCATATTGTTTCATCATGATATGACACTAAAGAGAGGGATCAAAGGATAAGTACATGAGTGTCATCTATTCATGCTCCTCCAAAACACCTATGTGAATCTTTTTGAATATGGACATAACATTACACTAAAAACTAGACTCCTAAACTATCTAGTATATGTCTTATGAATCAAATATTTATCAATGCTATTTAATTTCCTCAACGAATAATATATATCACAATTAAAGTATTGTATTTAGTAAACCTACCTTCACTATTGAAGATTTAAATCAAACTGGGAGGTGATATATTTTAGTCTCTTATGATTAGTATAAACCCTAAATCTCTCACCTAGAATAAAATGACTCCAAAATTTTAAGGAATAAAGTACAATGATGAACTAAAGATCATGCATGAGATAATTCTATTCATGTTATCTCAACTATAAGGATCCATACCCCACAACTCAATCTTCCTACATCAATATTGCCCCATTTCTAAAGTCTAAACCTAGATACATCAAAAAATAAGGTATACTCCTTACCACACTAAGGTAATATTAGAATCAATGCAGTGCTCAAACACCGATTTTTCTATTGGAAATATTTTTGACATACCCCAGACCACTCAATGTTTATAATCATCTTTTTCAGAACTAAGGGTGGTGTTTAAAAGGAAGAAAATTATTTTAAGAACCTTCTATAATAACCATAAAAACCCAAAAATCATCAAATATAAAAAATATTCTTGGGACACTCCCAAGAAAAAAATGGTTTAACATTCTTTAGGTCCACTAAAACACCTTCCTCATAGAACATGTGACCAAATAAGGATACTTTATCAACCTAGAAATGACACATAGATATCATTGAATATATAATATTGTCTCTTAGTGTACATAGAATGATTCCAAGGTGTTTGGAATGATCTTCATGAGTCTAAGAGTACACTAAGATTTCATCAACAAAGACACCCACCATATGATCCAAATATGGGTGAAATATTTAGTTTATCAAGGCCACAAACACAATAAAAGCATTTTTCAACCAGAACAACATCACAAAAAAATATTATAATACAAACCTAAATATGAAATTAGTCCATGATATATAAGAATCATCACCTTCAAATGATGATACCGTAATCTCATAACAATCTTGGATAACACACAAGAACCCATTAGTTAGTCAAATAATAATAGTAATTATGTGGATGAGGGTACTAGTTCTTGATCATCATATGATTCAACTTTTGGTAATAGACACATAAGAAAAAAATTCCATAAGAATTCATAGAAAAATCCTTTATTCTCCGTCTCTTATAGCTGAGTATTTTACCCATTAAGGTCCAATAGCCCCATTATATAAGGTGGAATAGAAATTGGTTTAACTCGTGGAATTAGCTCAATGATGAACTCAACCTCTCTATTAGGTAGTAGCTAAAAAAATACCTATAGAAATACATACTAAAACCAATCCACCAATGAAGAGAAGAAATCATTCTCCAATCCCTCATTATTAAGTATAAGATATGAAACCTAGGCTTTAAGATCACCCATTTGTGGAAGAACTATCCCCACACAGCCTGCTGAGATATCCTATTAACTACAGTGAACATAATTATCACCATCAAGAGATATGAATTTTCCCTTTGATGGTAACAATTGATGTGATCTCTAAATGATACATACCAGTCTATACAACATATCATGTCAAAAAATGACATTTCCATCATGTACAAGTCCAGAAAGATATGGTATCCACTAACCTTTAGGGAACACTCCTTACAATGATGGATGACCTCTAACCGCACCCCCAACATTATGTTAATTAGCATAACAACACACAGGGACTCCACCACTAGAACCAAATCATTCAACATCTGAAAATATATAAAATAATGAGAGGATACTATATAAAACAAGGCACTAGAAAGATAATAATCTACTAGAATCACAACCCAGACAGTCGACGAACCAACCTCAATACTTACTGGTGCAGGATAAACTACGTGAAACTGAACAATACATCTACCCTGATATACTATTTGAGTCCCCTATGTTGTTCTTCCCTGATCATATGGACTCTCTTTTCCTGATGTACCATTCCAGCTACCCCGACCAGTATGGCCAATAAAACTCCATATGACCTACTAATATAGGGCAGGGGATCCCCTTCCAGTACTTTATATCAGTTTAGGTAATTCATAACCACTCATTTTTGGGGGTTCCTATAAAACCTATGTACGTAACCCATCCTTCCCCAAGATTGAAACTCCACTAATGACCAAGGACACTAACCATGTATGTAACCTAGCCTTACACACTGATATAAGAACACTCAATCACTATACTGTGAGGAGAATTATCCCCTATCTTTTTTTTTCTAATATCTCCCCGGTGAAAACTATCCTAAAAATGTTTCCTAACATCATTAGATGAACCAATAGTTCATCCAACTAAATCCTATTATCCACCACCTAATACGTCCTCCTGGTTCTCATCTGAAATGATATCTTGGTCTATTATCTATAAAAACTTCATCAAAGTTTTTTTATTCACCTAGGTCATGATCTCACATATAAGTCCATCTTGAAAAAAATTATATAGATACCTCATCTCAAAATAATTCTAGATAAAAAATATACAAATCTCTGAAGCAACCAAGATAATACATCACTAACATAGTCACTCAGGTCAGTTACATAAACTCTATAGCATTCTATTACCTCAAAGTCTCATGGTAAAAGTGTTCCAAGAATATCTCCTGAATTTCCTTAAATACCATGATCTCCAACCAATCATCTAAAGCCTGAATATCACAACAAGTCATTTATATTCCTTGTAACATATAAAACAGTAACTTGACCCCCTTGTCTAGAGGAGTCTCTAAGTGGTCCAGAATCATTTTGAGAGATTCATTTTAGAACTCAACTACCTCCGGACCACCCTCTCCGGTAAACATAAGAGGATGTTGTAGCTAAAAATCTTTGTTCAGATAAAAAACAAATGGAAAATCCCACCCTAGGCCCCTTTCCATAAATATTATAAAATTATTGAATTTCTCTTGGAACTTCCCTACTTCCCTATCACATAGATCCAAAAGTATAACATCTCAAGTTTTATAAAAAGGAAATACTATTTTTAATAGCATAAATGATATGAAGAATTGAACTTAAATGAAAAAATAAATATTATTATTTAAATGTTACCATTAAACTAGATGTTTGAATGTTGTGAATGAACAATATTAACTGAATTATAAAAATAAGGTTTACATATGTATATATAGTTAATTATTTGGTGACTGATTAATTATAAAATAATACCTTTTCATAATTATTAATAATTATGATTTAGATAGTAATTTTACCATAAATGGGGCATTATATTTGATAGTGTACCCTATATGAAATAACGAGTTTCTCAGAAATCATACGTTGCATGCAAGATTGTGTTATACCAAAAAAATAATATAATGTTAATATTATTATTTTAATTGGAAGTTATCACCTATATATTATATTAGTGATAATGGATATAACTAATTATATTATGTTTACACATGTTAATTAAATGTTTTTAAGTTCATCTAATAAATTTTATATGATTAAAATAAGAATAAATCTAATTTTAAGCATAAAAAGCTGTAATATTTGTAAAAGGTAGTTTTACCACCTTTTGACAGAGAACTTATTTTTAATCTAATTTTTATAAATTTATAATTTATATATGAAAAAATAAACTTAATATTTCAAATATAAGCATAAAAATTAGGTTAGGGTAAATTTTTGGTATTTTTCTGAGAACTTTCATATTTTTATGAATAGTGAATAATACAAAATATTAGTTGAAAAATGTTTTTTTTAAATTTATTTATAAAAATAAATTTAATTTTAAATTTTTTATAAAGTATAATTAGTTCAATTATACATTAGTAAAACCAATTAATTCATTTTAATCAATTTCACATTGAAATTTGATATAAAAACACTGTAAATTTTTGAACATTTCACTTTAAAAACCCACTTTTTCTTTGTGTCTATGAGATTACTTTTAAATATAAAATTTCAAATTATGTGAATTAAATTAGGTAAAACGGATTCCATTTTTGGAATATAAAGTTCCAAATTATGTTTTAAGGTCAATTTTATTTTATATTTATAAAAAGTTACCATGGTAAAACAATTATTTACCGTGGTATAGGTAAAAAATGAAACATGTTAATGTTAAAAGGGTAAAGGCTTAAAATACCTAAAAACTAAAAAATATAAAGGATTTTTGAGGTGTGCATATATCCTATAAATCATAAAAAAGATTAATTTCTAGAAAAATTTGTTGAATTTAATTCCACGTCAAAATGGTCAGCTTTAAATATAAAATATTCATTATTTAATCACATAAACCCACCTATCCTCAAGTATAAATATCACCTTTAACCACCCAATTTCAACCCAAAAAGTATTTTATATCCTAAAATATCTACCCAAAACTCTCTTAATCAGAATCCCCACTTCAAAGTGCTTATAATATCACCAAAATACCAATTCAATTTCCCTCAAGGGTCTCTCAAAGAGGTGATATTCAAGAGGTTGTTTTCCCAATGCACCTCTCTTAATTTCTTTTCATTTTATACTTTATCCTCACCTAATTCATCTATAAATGAATTATAACTAAATATTAATTTATATAATGTATTTTTATGTTTCTAATGGAATATATCATATCCATTTCGTTTCTCATATCCTCTTATTCAAAGAAATGAAATTATTGTCAAAGTTATGCCGGTTAATCGCTTTTGTGAATAATGTTTTTGTTCTTTTTCCATCACTACCTTCATGGATGGTTTTGAAAATATTTTCATGGTTAAAATGATATTTTAATATTAATATTATAACCTATTTCATATTATGGAAATGTTATATTAATCATAACTTTATGATTTCCACATTGTGGATATACGATAACTTCGTTTGTGGACGTGTGGACTATCGACTCCTCAAAGAGATGTGATTTTTTTACAAATCACAAGGAATGTATTAAGAATTGTTTTATTAAAAATTTATGATATAAATTAAATATTAATTATAATATAATGATATTATATATATAAATATTTATAAACGTGTCATCTACTTTTTTTCTTTTAATATGATAAGAAAACAAAAATAACATTCATGCGTACGTACGACCAAACGTCTCCATGAATGGTGTTTTTAATATATCATTTAAGATTATTATAAATAATTATATATTTAATATATAATATATTTATATCATGTTTTATATTATATAATTAATTAAATCTCTAGAATCAATAATAACAATCCAAAACACATACGATTAACAAAGAAAATATCATCTGAAATGTAACTTAAACATGGAGGTAACAATAAAAGAGTAATATAATGTCTTAACTAAGTCATATATGATTATATAAATATGAATATGTTTCTTTAATATATTAATAATAAACTTATACTTATTATACATGAGGTTTGTACGAGTACGAATAGATTCAAGGCATAAGGTAATAGAATTTCTTAACCCAATTTCCATTCTTTGGGTTAAACTTATACTTCTTGATTATGTCATGATAATATTATGCGATAAATGAATTTTGAATATATTATCTTATATATATAATTTTTTATGTGTATTTATAGTTAATACACATAATCGATCTATTTGATTAAAAAAATGATCTCTGTAAGGGATTTCGTCTCAATCTCCTTTTATTGAGGCCTTTCTTGATGATTTGAACCTTTATTATTTTATAAGGCACATATATATCCCCTTTGACATATCATATCAATATTTTATATATAATCAAGTTATTCAATGTTTTTTAATTATTTTTATTTCATGTTGTTTATGATTTAAATGTTTAAAGTGGTATGGGATGCTATGAATATTTAATGATATAATTGTCAAATCATTTTCTATATGTCAATATTTTGATATTATTTTACATATTTATTATATGGATATAAAATTATTTTAAATGAAATTTTATCTATATTTTTAATTTCATTCAAAGGTTTTAAAAAGAAGTCTTTTTACATGTTTGATATGTAACATTTTTTAATATGATAAAAAATTATTTTTTAATGTATATGACAACAAAAACTTCTCAACCTATACGAAAGTTTTTGATATTTAGATTCATATACAACACTTAATGTTTTTAAAAGAAAAATACATCCCTTAATTCAATTTTTGGGTACTTTGGTATTTAAAATGGTTTTTAAAATGTATTGATTTTAGTACTTTGAAATTATTTCTTGTAATTTTAAATGAAATTTTATGAGTGAAATGATGACAATTGAAAGATCTTATGTATTATGATTATTTAATAGTACATGTAAATTTGATGGGTTGTTACATGATAAACCAAGGATGGGTAGTCACATGATAAACCAAGTACTAGTGGTTATGCTATAACCTCTAATGCATTGGGTATGGAAGTCGTCCATATAACTATTCCATTTAAAATAGTGACACATATGGAAGTGAATTGCATAATTATTCCATTTAAGTATAAATATTTCCCAAGTTAATTTTATGTATTTTCTATGCTTGATATGGGTTTTATGGTAATATTGTGACTATAAAAAATTTATGAAATGAATTTATTTTCAAAAGAAATTATTTATTATTTATTATCGGTGAAAAGTATTACTTTATGACAATGTTTTCATGGGTTTTGATATTTATTAATGTACTAATGGTTTCCTTCTTTTCATATCCCTTATTGAGATTTTTTTTATCATCCCGAGTTTTGAAATATTTTTCATAGTGTATAAGGAGGGGTAAGTGAAATTGATGAAGTCAAGATGAATTTTATGAAGATTTTTTATGAATTAGAAATCATGTTTTATTTTAAAAGTTTTATATTTTGAAAAAAATAGATACTATTTGGAAGTGTACACTTTGTATTTTATGGTTTCATTATATATGATTTATGGCCTAATTCTCTAAAACTCTAAAAATTAAAATATCCTTAATGTGATGTAAAGTAAAATTATTTACTTAACTCAATATTATATAATGTTTATGGTTGGGGCCTTATAAACAGGGGCTCTAATCCTACTACCAAAGGTGAATTTTCAGAAATGTATTCCTATCTATCTACTTAAAATTATCATCATGGTGAAATATATCTAAAATTCCAAATAAAATTCTTGGGAAACAAAACATATATATTTTACAATTTCCCAATTTAGGATCACAAAAATACACTAAAAAATCACCATGTATACGCAATCTGAATTGGTATAATCCAAACATTGTTATTACCCTCAACGATAACTATTACGAGCCATAAATAACTCAAGGTATTAAAATTTTTTCAAATAAATAACATCATGTTTGACACCATTTTAATAGTTTTAATTCAAAAAAAATTAAATTTGGATAATTTTAAATTCATTATTTAGAATATTACTTTAAAACCTCGAGGAAAGAGAAAAATATTTTCATTTCCCATAGATCAACCACAACATGATTTCCCCATGTGTTCCTAATGCAATGAAAGTCATATAAATCCCTTAGTTCCTAACATAATGCATGTATAAAAAAACCTCATGCCATACTACCCCATGATTAAAATCATAGAAATGGACATCACACAACAATTGTATCACCCAAGGTGAAAGAATATCCAACTATAACCAAGGAACATCAAGAATATAAATCCAACCCTAGGAATGTGGGTTCCCCTCCACAAGAGTTAGATAATCCCTTGAATAATCTCATTTCGAAGCCTAAAAACAGCATAATATATGGTATAATGTTCCTCAAATAGTAAATAAAAATAAAATTAAAACTCTATGATTCCTGTAAGAACCTGGATCTTATTTTCAGGTATGTTTTTCTTTTTTTGGTGTTTTTTTGAGAAAAAGAGGAGTTTCTGGAAATTTTTGAAGTACACGCCATGTACTTTAAGAGTACACTCCGTGTACTATGTTACCATGGGTAGCTATGTTCTGGCCATGTATCATCCATGCACATGGCCGTGTGTGGTGACCTGGAGACCGCTTAATGCGGGGGCCGGTGAAGGTAGGTACACACCGTGTACTTATAAAGTACATGCCATGTACTTTATTTTTTTTCATTAAACACACCGGGGTCACGTCTGACAGACATAACCATCTACTTCTTGACCTAGTTTGTCTGAGAGAACCCATAAGACCGCGATATTTCCCCAAGCCCCTGATCGAGAGTCTGTTCTCTGAATCGAACTCTGTCAGTTGCTTTGGAATCATATCGGTGAGTTATCTATTATTCTTGATCACCTTTTTCTGTTTCCTCCTCTTTCTCAAGTTATCTTCGGTTGAGAATTTTTAACGTTTTTGTAGATATATGGTGTTCTTGAGAGATTCAAGGCTTGAGGTTCACTTATATCGATCCCACAACACTGAGGTAGGTGGTTTGTTCCTTTCCGTTGAATTTCTTTGAGTTATATATGTAAAAGTACCCAATAACCTTGAACGGGGTATTGCGTGTTTACTGTTTTAGCCCTGTTATTTTCTTGATATGCTTGTATGCTTGAATAGAGGTTAATTGAATGATAATAGTGTTAATTTCTATGCTTTTGAGGTGTTTTACCATGCATGTTTTTTTGGACTTTCTTATCCTATTAGGCTACTTTGTTTATTTCCCATGCCCAATTTTGTTGGATGGAGTGATTTTGTTTATCTTCCAGGAAGTTATTCTATAGATTGTAAGCCAAGTATTTCTTGAGGTTTACCTTATACGATACACATTGCTATGCTTGTTTAACTTACATGGGGTTGTGATAACATGGAGTAGTAAACCATTGGGAAAATAGACGTAAGGGCTTCTCCAGAGTGTCCATTATTTTTTATCATGCTGCGAGACAATATGGGGGATTGGCGCTGAGTGCTCCCTCAGAGGGTCTATAGTTAAGTGCAAGACCATAGGGGGGATTGATGTTGAGTGCTCCCTCAGAGGGTCTATAGTTACATTACGAGGCCACATGAGGAATTGACGTTGAGTGCTTCCTCAGAGTGCCTATAGTTTTTATTAAAAGACTATAGGGGGAATTGATGGTGAGTGCTTCCTCAGAGAGTCTTTAATCATATTTGGCTGTAAGGGGAATTGACTTTGAGTGCTTCCTTAAAGAACCTTTACTAAAAATGAACCAGAGGGATTAGAATGTGTGTAATTCTCATAGGGTTGCTTGTGTTTTCTAGGTAGGACTAGATGGAATAGGCTGTGAGTACATACCAGAGGGTTACCTATTTGTGACTATCTTCTTACTAGATGTGTAGTATTTTTGGATGCCTTTTAACTATTGGAATGTTTACCATTGAGTACTTCCTTGTTTACTGCTTCTTTTTCTTATTGCCTGTTATATATATTCACGGACTGTTAGGAACAGATCTCTTGGTGTTTGCATACTAGGATATAGTCTCACACCTTGTTTGGGTAATGATTTTGGGCCCAAATAGATTATATTTCTGCAGGTATAGATAAGGTATAACTCCCATCTACTTCAAGTACTTAACTACTTTGGTGCTGGAGAGCATGAGACCAAGATGAGGCTTGCGATGTTGTGGAGCTATTTACTATTTTGTTTGTACTTGGATTTTGTACTATATTCAGCATTGTGATCTTTTTGGTTGCTTTCCTAGACGTATGTATCATGAATCATTCATATATATGTGCTACAATTGTTTATTTCTTCATACTTCCGTTGTTTATTTTGGTTTGATATTATTACTAATTCCGATATTGTTATCTGTTTCTCTTCCACTTTGTTACTCGGCCAATGAGGGCATAGTTTCCCAACGATCACACCCAAGGCCCTCATTGCTAGTCGGTTGCCTCTGACGTTAGGGGAAATACACTTGAAGCCATGTGACCAACTAGGTATGGGGCACCTCTGGGTGGCTTCTAGAACTGGGATGTTAAAAAGTGGAATCAGAGGATTTATTTTCTCTTGAATTACTATTTGGAGCCTATAGATAGGGATAAGAAGGAATAGATACTTGGTAATAAGTTGTTCCCAAGAGTAGCTAACCCATGTATAGGGAAAAGCCAATCTACCTCTTTTATTACAATATTTCTGGTTTTTCAATTATTACAGTTGATTTGATTTCACCTTGAGTGATTCACATGTTTTTTCCTATTATTGTTGATGTTATTGAGGTTCTATTTCTGTTGCAACATGATAAGATGAGGGTATGCCATCTCATGCATTATAGAGGCACTTGCTAGGGATCACATGTCATGCATTCTTTCCATTCCATATAGGGTGTATTAGCGATTGCATGTTATTGTGATAGGTGTTGTGCTAGATATGCATGATTTTGTGATATATGCCTTAATAAAAATAACTACTGTTTGAATGGGTATTATTTGAGTAAGGTTTTTTTGAATGAATGCCAAAATTTGGTTCTTGAGGTGTTATGGGCCCTCATAGATCGAAATTTGGTGGATCATTGATCTATTATGCTTGTATTTGACATGTATAATATGCCAAACTTTGATTCATAGAGAGTATGGGCCCTCACAGATCGGAATTTGTCACTTTAAGGTTCGTTTCAGTGTTTTCTAGGCTCTGGAGTAGTTTCTGAGGCTTAAAGTCTAGAAAAACCCAGAATACATGATGTGTAATGTTGAATACATGCCTTGTGTTCTTCTATTTGAGTAGAAACTATTTTTCTTAAGTACATGTCGTGTACCATATGTACACACTGTGTAGTCTCTAACCGTGTCCCAGACTGTGTAGGATGGGACACGGGGTTTGGAAACCTTCGGTAGGACACTATGTTTACCAGATGTACATGCCGTGTTGTAGAACCGTGTAACTGACCGTGTCACTAACAACATAGGTCGGTTGAGTCTCTTCTTGTACACTCCATGTCTAGCATAAACACGTCGTGTATAGTTAGCCGTGTGTTCACCCGTGTAACTAACAACACATGTAGTTGAAACCTAAGCAACACACACCGGGTCTATCTGGAACACGCTGTGTAGTGTGAGCCATGTATCCGGCTGTGTCACTAACAACATGGGTCGGTGAAGCTTGTCTAGTACACGCTGTGTCTGGCCCTAACACGCTGTGTATTCTTGTTCTAGGAGAACCATGTGGCCTAGCCGTGTAAGGGAACTTGGGAAGGGGAAGAGGATTCAAGTACACGCTGTGTGTTAGGACAACACACCATGTGTATGGGGTGTTGCACAACCAGTTTTGGAAGAGGTATACACCCATGTGAAAGTCTTAAGGGAACATGCCGTGTAGGCATTATACATGCCGTGTATCCATTTTTTGAAAGACTTGAATGCTTTCCTTCTCTTGTTCCATCATTAATCTTCTGGTTTTCAGTCCGTGATAATCTTGATCTAAGTTGTACACTTGACCTTGCAGAGTCATTCCACCAAGACATCCTATAGTTGTACACCAGTTATAGGGCAACGATCATACACTAGACATGACTGATCAAGGACTTCCAGCAGATCCTTCTATAGTGTCAGTCTTGGCCCCAACCATCATTCCGGACATAGGTGCTGATGCATAGTTCTGAGAGGGATTCATGATGTTCATGAAGACCTTCCGAGGAGTACCGAATCCCGCCCCTTATATGGAAGAGTTGATGCAGGTTTTCTAGCAGCAACATCCTCCCACTTTCACCAGGGAAGGAGGACCTCAGGCTGCAGAGTCAAGGTTAGAAGCCATGTTGACGATCTTTGAGCATCTGGAGATGCCTCTGGAGAGGAGGGTCAAGCTTTCTACATATATGCTTCGGGATTCCACCAAGAGATGGTGGGATGTGATCTCACAGGTGGGACACTAACAAGATATGGCTTGGGAGGAGTTTCATCGCACTTTCTATGATTTCTTCTATCTAGAAACTTTGAGGGCCGATTGGTCTCGAGAGTTCGTGATTTTGGAGTAGGGTACTCTTTCTGTTATGGAGTATTCTTCTCATTTCACTGAGCTACAGTGATTTACACCCTTTTTGGGGGGTGATGGGTTATTCCTGGAATGGAAGTTTGAGGATGGTCTCAGGTAGGAGATTCGGGTGCAGGTGAACATATTCAGGTTGACCTCGATATCTTCTATCATCAACCAGGCACTAATCGCAGAGCGTAACCTGAGGGATTCTAGAGTTGTGAGACAGGGTGATTTGACATCTAGAGTTAGTATCCATCCTACTGATAGTAGGAAGTGCTGCAGGGGGACTACTCATGGATATTCGAGTAGACGGGATGCACCTTCAGGTAGCTAGGTGGTATGATACCAGTGAGGAAAAAGCGGGCATACGAGGCAACTTTGTCTGAGAGACCAAGTGGAGTGACGATCTTGTGGAAAGATGGGTCACCTTCAACATTTCTGTCACATCTTCTCACTAACAGCTAGGGATAGGGGATCTTCTATAACTCCTCATTCAGGAGCAGCGCCACCAGTTTCTCATCAGTCTGGGAACTGGAGTTCTTCTGGCCGTTCAGGCCAAGGTGGAGGTCACAGCTGTGGTAGTCAGTTGCCAGGATCTTGGTGACAATAGGGTGGATCAGCTCAAGGTGGTCAGGTAGGGTCACAGGGCTGCAGTGCTGGTCAAACTTTTGTGGTAGATTAGACCCAGTAGGAGCAGGATCCCGAACCCTCTACAGTTCGAGGTATGATCTTAGTTACCTCAGTTTTATCTTCTTCTGTTTTCGATACAGGGGATTACCATAACTTTATATCTGTTGCTATTTTGGAGAGCCTTGGGATCTGTATCTTTACTTCTACTGATGTCTTGACATTGGAAACACCATTGGGCACCTGAACAACTAGTGTACATCAGTGCAAGGAGTTCCCCCTTGAGGTTGGTGGGTGTCACTTCTTGTGGGACCTTTATGTCCTAGAGATGACAGGCTGTGATGTCATTCTCAGAATGGATTGGTTAGTTCCCTAATAGGCTATTTTTTATTTCTATTGCTGTAAGGTTTCACATCACCATAGGGTAGATAGTTTCTTCATAAGGGCGAATGGGATGTCCAGGTGAGCAGAGTAGGACCTGATAATCATGGGTTGAGAGAATTTACAGCCCAAATTGCTAGTATTTATCTGAATAACTTGGGGAATTCTCAGATGGACATTCCTCTAGTAGTAGATCATTTCAAGGATATATTCACATAGTACTTTTCAGGTTTTCTATAGAGACCTGAAGCTTGGCGTACATGGACATTAAATTACTGTTTCGGAATACCTATTACATAACAAAAACAGACACCAAAGGACCGTAAATAGTTTAGTGCCTTTGAAAACTTGGAACATAATCTTCTAATCTTGGTGAAAGATCCTCAACATCTCCCATAAAGATCTTCCCTTTTTTTTCTTACCTAAAACCTTTCTTTATATCCTGGGGAAAAGAAAACATATAAAGGGTGAGCTCAAATGCTCAGTAAGGGTAAGCTTGGATAAAATAAAACAAATCATATACATTTTACCTTAAAAACATGAACAAAATTTTTAAAAATAAAAATCTTGAGTAATGACATAAAACATGGTAGTACATAAGGAATAGATCATAAAGAAACATCAATCATGATAAAATAGCACGTGAATAAAAAATGTAATTGTGGAAACCATTAAGCACATGTAATGATTTCCATAGTAGCCAAGGCATTGCTGTCAAGACCATCTTAGTGGAAAAAGTCCCTTTCTGAATCGAGTTCACTCCTCGTTCCAGTCCTGTAATACTTAACTGGATTAACTTACCGTTCTAGCCATGTCTATCTTATGAGATATAAATCTTTACCCAATGCATTGGAGGGAGATATAGGTCCCACCCATCTCATAATGAAATCATTCTTACTTGTGTGCCACAACATAAACATAAATCATTCATCGTAACCCAAAGAATAAAATGGGTTTCCTAAACATCATCCCATCATAACATAATCCATATAAAATAAATGGATATCATTTCATAATAAGAAAAGTGAAAACATGTAAACCATAGAGACTTTATACTTGAAACATACACATATGAAATAATGTCATCTTAGATGGAAAATGGTTTTGATAAAACACTTGAAATGAATTCTTGAGGAAAATATCCTTTCTTCTTCAAAATAAATTTATTTTCACAAAACGTCATGAAATTTTAAAAGAAAAAGATTTTGTTTAAAATAGTCATCAAATCTTTTGGAGGAAGCTTTAAGAAAATAAGGTTTTATAAAACCGTAAAAATCCTTTCAGTTCGTATAAGTTAAAAAAAATTTCTTCTCGTAATTTTGCCAGAAAAGTCAAAAAGTACCTTGTAAAAGAATGATTCCATACATACCATGTAGTAAAATTCAAAAATGGATAAAAATGACTTTAAACATAGATGAAACCGTTTTTAGAAAACAGGGACATGGATGATAAATATAACCCCATTAAATACTTACGAATAAACAATCTCGGATAAAAACGAGATTCGAAAAGTTATCCATTACCTTAGGTCTGATATTCTTCATACGTATAAAAACCTCCTGTATAATGATTTAAATAATGTCATTGAATTATTATAGAATCATATTCATTGTTATTATATCATATATGGTTTACTTATGACTTTATATTTCCCGTTCTTTTGTAAATTCATATTAAAGTAGTGTTTTGGGTAAAATCGTTTCATTTATCGTTCGTGTTTTAACTTGTAATTATTCATATGATTACTTAGATCATGATTACTTACATCCAGAATGTAAAACATGATTTATATATAATATATATTCAGAATATACATATATATAATTTATCGATAAATGGAAAGAAAGACACCATTCAAGGAGACGGTAGGCCGTATGTACGAATGAACGCTGTTTTTGTTTCCTTATTGAATTGAATGGAATTAAGTAGATGACATAAATATATATATATACATAAATCCAGTAGAATTATTATCTCATATATTTCATGATTACTTATTATATTACTTTATAATCATTCTTGAATGGTTATCATGGAGAGTGAATCTCATCGCGTCGTGGAGACGGTATTCCGTACGTACGCACGAGCGATGATATCATTCCCATGATCGTGGAATTGTATTAAAGCGTATGTATAATATTAAATAATCAATATCACTTTAAAATAATCATATATATTCATTACTTTCACCATTATACCCATCCAAGTAAGGTGGTGGTGGGAAAATAGATTACACCACAGCGTGGAGACGGTATTCCGTACGTACGCACGCGCGGTGATTTCATTTTCCGTAGGATGGATAGATGGTGAAATATGTTTGTTTAATACTTATAATAACATATAATTATATGAGTGATACTGATATTAGTACTTCATAATGAAACAACTAAAGAAGTGGAAGAAGAAATAAAGTTGAAATAATCGGTAACGAACATTACCTTTTCTTTGAAGCGCCTCTTTGAGACCTCCACTTAGGCCACTAAAATTGGTCTTTGAGGAAGAAAAGGACCTCTGGATGTTTCTAGGGAAGTGGAGAATAGAATTTGGCAGGGTTTGGCTGAGCTTGAAGGCTCAAAGTGGTGTGAGGAAGAGAGGGAGGAGGTGCCCTTTTATAAGGGAGGAGGGGGGGCACCATTGGAAAAACTAAAAATATTATTTTATTATAAAGTCATATTCGGTTTTTAATAGCTACAAATTGATTTATTTCTAAGATAAGGTGGGGATGGGTCGAAATAATCTCATCCAATAGAATTTAGACAAGTTTAGGCTTCTATTTTAACCTTATCATTTAGATTTAACTTTAAGTTAAATAATTTAACTTTTATTGTGTCTTCTTATTTGCTTACACTATAAGGTTAATAAACTTAATATAACAAGCCAAAAGAACCCCAAGTTGTTTATTATTAATATATATAACAACATATAAGTCATTTGGCCAAACCTTAGATTTTTATGAATAAAATAACAATTAATAATATAATATTTTTTTAAAAACTATTTTATGTAAATTTTGACACTATTTCGTAATTGATTTTTGTGAAAATCATAACAGAATGATTAGTTCTAAAAAAGTTAAT
Organism: Viscum album; assembly: GCA_963277665.1. Classification (NCBI taxonomy): domain Eukaryota; kingdom Viridiplantae; phylum Streptophyta; class Magnoliopsida; order Santalales; family Viscaceae; genus Viscum; species Viscum album. The sequence continues at coordinate 1,390,422,253 of OY728120.1, forward strand.
TAAATAAATAATAACATGTCATATTAACCTATAAAATTAGTTGAATTCATAAAAAGTCTCAAATTACATTTATTTGGGTTTTTATAACATCAATTATGTCAATATTTCATTAATAAGACAATTACTGCATCATCTTTGTGTCATAAATAAATTAAATTATTTAACATCTAAAAAATTATAAATAAAATACCATTATGTAAGAAATATTTTTAGATTTCTAATGAATATTTATAGTCTAATTTATCTTATGTATAACCATATATTAAAAATGATTTACTTATTAAACTTCGATTTTAACTATTTTAACCCTTCTTTAAATAAATTAATAATAAATGTCCTAATCTAATCCAAGTGGGCCTAAATGGTCATATTTTTTTCCTAAGGTTGTTTTTTGTCGAATTAAACTTATCCAATAGAATTTGGACATGTTTTAGGGTAATAATAATATCATTTTTACCCTTAATTATCCTATTTACTTTTAACCGTGGTAAATAAAAGTAAAAATTTACTATTCACCAAAAAATATTTTCATCTCATTGAACCACATTTTAGTCCATGATATTAACCATGTCTCTCAGATTTTATAAATTCAATTCACAGAAGTGGTAAAATTTCATTTAAATGATTAAGTCAGTTTTTTTATCTACCACTAAGTGGTTTCACTATTCATCGAAAATTGAAGTTTTTCAGAAAAATACCAAAAATTCAGCCTAAGCATTATTTGATATTCTGAATTCAAAATTGATGTCTATTTTTCCAAATTCAAAACATAGAAGCGGCATTAATTAATTTTGAAATTAATTCCCGTTATCAAAACAAATAGCGTGTTTTTAAGAAACAATAATTATCAAAAGATTGATACTTATTTATATCCAATTTCAAATTGAAATTAATTCCAATGACCAAAATTGGATTAAATGGTAAAAATATATTCTAATTAATCTTTAAAACCAATTAAAAGGATAATCTAACCATATAAATTATTAGGATGAAAAGAGTTGTTTTTAATTAAAATATAGCGTGTTTTTACTATTCATTAAAATATGAAAGTTATTAGAAAAATATCAAGACTTTATCCAAATTAAAATTTTATATCCTGAATCCAAGGAAGAATCTTATTTTGTCAAATTTAACTTATAAACATGTCAGAAACTAGATTTAATGTGGGTGCACCATCAAAAGGCGGCAAAACTGCATTTTTTGAAAAACACTTATTTTACCTGAAAAATTTATTTTGTTCTCATACCATGTTCTAGAAAATATGTAAGATGAATAAAAATGTTATAAAATTTAAAATGTAGTTAATACTATTCATAACGGCTAGTCCATAATAATATTATAACAATATATCATTGTTTTGTGAAACCCGGTATTGCGTAGTACACACGCTATCGAGGAAGGTTGCGATTGCATGTAATGAAAGCCAAGTTAGGGTTGTGTATACTGAAATATAATACAGTGTTGCATATAGCGCAAGATAATCTTGGTGTATCATACAACAGAAGAAATCAACGAAATTAAAAAGAATATTTTTCATAAAAAATCGGGGTGTTACATTCTTCCCCCCTTAAAATGAATTTCGCCCTCGAAATTCGTCGGGGTTATAAATGGTTTACTACTCGAAAGTTTATTTAATATAAACCCACATCGTAAAAATGAATACCAAAACCAATATTTAAAAACTAAATTATAAAACGCAACGGTTACCCAAAGTAACTCATCGCTGGGTTTCCATATAGGAGAACATAGGTGAAAATATGGATATGGAAGAAAAATCTAACCATCAAGTTCTGATGGAGAGTGGTAAAGAACATGGCTATAAAAAATCCAACAATCACAATGCCATAGATTTGTGAAGATCTATTGTACCATCTGATTCATCGGATATAAGAGCACTAGGACAACATTTTTGGTTTTCAATATCATTTCCCTAAAGTTGAAAATTTTGAATTAGAAGAAATACTTCCTTGATTTTGGTACAATATCACTGTTGTTCGTGCTTTGAACAATTTCCACTTCGTCTCTTAAAGAAATGAAGTTGAATTTGTTATTCGTGAAGAGTTAGTTGATCATGTGATAGAATGATGGGTCATTCCATCTCTTTCAAACAAAAGGTTATCAAAAGTTATCAAATATACATAAGTCTATCTATGGTGAGGTTAATCATATACGATTCCAAAAATGAACTTATACTTCATATATCATACCACTTAATAAAATAAAACTACTTTATACTAACCAGAGACTTCCTGCAGGCCAGTGGTAGGCGATAAAGGCCAGTCGCACTTCAGTTGTGGGTTGGATTCCCACAGCCTTGTCCGACGCGATGGGTTGTCGCCTGTCCTGTAGGTTGTCCTTTTTTAAAACTACCTTACTATAATAATATCTAAAAAAGTTATATCCTTAAACAATACAAACTTATGTCCAAAATAATTCATTACAATCTTTAGGCTTATCTAAAATACTTCGGTCCAAGCTCATAGTATAAAGAAAACAATTACTAGAAAGGTTATCTACCAAGAATGTGAATACAAGCATTTATCCCACATATATAATAAGATATATCTTGTTGGTTTCATTCCAAACACATGAATACCTTAGAAATATATTCTCTTGAAACACAAATTATGATAGAACCTTTTTGAAAACATGAATACCGTCAAAAGGTAACTCTTTCCACATACCAAAATCCCAAAAAATCTATATAATCAAACCATAATATCACTTAGTCCTTATATCAGTCATGAGATCATTAATACAATCAAACATCTCATTATCTTATTATCCCTTAATTATGCGCATATCATCTACTTTCCAAAAATATCTGAATAGACATCCATGGTTACCGGTACCATTCAACATATACTTTCAAATACTTTTGGAAAAACAAAAGTGTAAAAATCCTTAGACGATTCTTTATTCCATAGTACCATACATTATTCATTATAAAAATAGAATCATTCTATTAACTTCTTAAACCACTGACTAAGCTTCATCATTTATTTCATCTCATATTTCATTTGTAGTCTCTTCATCATCATCCACATAAATACTACTCATATGACCATGATGATTCTCTTCATGAGATTTTCCCTTAGGTAATTTGTTTGCATAATGCCTGTACATTCCACATTTAATACATTTAACCATTGTTGATGTCGTAGAAATACCATTATCCTCATCCATGGTGTTAACTAGAACCTTTTCCTTTGCACTTACTGGCTTTGTGTCCTTCTTTTCCACACCCAAAGCATATTCCTGTTCCTTTAAAACATTCTCCTTGATGCCTCTTCCCACATGATTTACATGAGGGGAATTGAACTTTTTTTCCTCTATGATCATCATGAAACTCCATCTTTATCTTATTAGATTAGTTGGGATACTTACCAAATTTGAGATTATTGATCATATTATGAGATTTATGATTAGGCATAATAATGATGTTTGGACTTCCAAATCCCGTTTCATTTGGTTGCTCATGAAAAATATCATTCCATTGTCCATCATATCCTTCATTATCGTGAATGTTCCTGTTTCCAGCCATTTTCTAAAACCCAAAAAGGATAGTGTGAGAGGAAAAAATCAAGCTAGGGAAAAAAAAATAGTAAATGGGGAGTACCCTCAATATCTAACATCTTAGGTTAAATTCTAATATCGTTATCGTAGTTCTAGGGCTATATCCTGTACGTATAATTATCCTTAGGTACATCCCTAGACATACCTTAGAAATATCTCTAGGGATCTCACTAACATTTTTGAATCCTAGTTTCCAAAGGTTAACTAAAAATTTCCTCTGATGCCAACTGTAGAGACCTGAAGCTTGACGTACATGGACATTACATTACTTTTTCAGAATACTTATTACATAAAACAAACAGACAGCAAATGACTATAATAGTTTAGTGCCTTTGGAAACTTGGAACATAATCTTCTAATCATGGTGAAAGATCCTCAACATCTCCCATAAAGATCTTCCCTTTTTTTTCTTACCTAAAACCTTTCTTTATATCCTGGGGAAACGAAAACATATAAAGGGTGAGATCAAATGCTCAGTAAGGGTATGCTTGGATAAAATAAAACAAATCATATACATTTGAACTTAAAAAAATGAACATAATGTTTAAAGATCAAAATCTTGAGCAATGACATAAAACATGGCAGTACATAAGGCATAGATCATAAAGAAACATCAATCATGATAAAATAGCATGGGAATAAAAAATTTAATTATGGAAACCATTAATCACATGTAATTATTTCCATAGTATCCAAGGCATTACTGCCAAGACCATCTTAGTGGACAAAGTCCCTTTCTGAATCGAGTTCACTCCTCGTTCCAGTCCTATAATACTGAAACGAATTAACTTACCATTCCATCCATGTCTATATCATGAGATATAAATCTTTACCCAATGAATTAGAGGGAGATATAGGTCCCACCCATCTCATAATGAAATCATTCTTACTTGTGTGCCACAACATAAAGATAAATCATTCCTCGTAACCCAAAGAATAAAATGGGTTTCATAAACATCATCCCATCATAACATAATCCATATAAAAGAAATGGATATCATTTCATAATAAGAAAAGTGAAACCATGTAAACCATAGAGACTTTATACTTGAAACATACACATATGAAATATTGTCATCTTAGATGGAAAATGGTTTTGATAAAACACTTGAAATGAATTCTTGAGGAAAATATCCTTTCTTCTTCAAAATCAATTTATTTTCCCAAAACGTCATGAAATTTTAAAAGAAAAAGATTTTGTTTAAAATAGTCATTAAATATTTTGGAGGAAGCTTCAATAAAATAAGGCTTTATAAAATCGTAAAAATCCTTTCATTTCGTATAAGTAAAAAAAAATTCTTCTCGTACTTTTGCCGGAAAAGTCAAAAAGTACCTCGTAAAAGAATGATTCCATACATACCTTGTAGTAAAAGTCAAAAATGGGTTAAAAGGACTTTAAAAATACATGAAACCATTTTTAGAAAATAGGGACATGGAAGATAAATATAACCCCAGTAAATACTTACGAATAAACAATCTCGGATAAAAATAAGATTGGAAAGGTTATCCCTTACCTTAGGTCTGATATGCTTTGTACGTATACAAAACTCCTGTATAATGATTTAAATAATGTCATTGAATTATTACAGAATCATATTCATTGTAATTATATCATATATGGTTCACTTATGACTTTATATTACCCGTTCTTTTGTAAATTCATGTTAAAGTAGTGTTTTGGGTAAAATCGTTTCATTTTTCATTCGTGTTTTAACTTGTAATTATTCATATGATTACTTAGATCATGATTAATTACATCCAAAATGCAAAAAATTATTTATAAATAATATATATTCAGAATATACATATATATAATGGATCTATAAATGGAAAGAAACACACCGTTCATGGAGACGGTAGGCCGTACGTACGCATGAAAGCTGTTTTTGTTTCCTTATTGAATTGAATGGAATTAAGTAGATGACATAAATATATATATACATAAATCCAGTAGCATTATTATTTCATATATTTCATTATTACTTATTATATAACTTTATAATCATTCTTGAATGGTTATCATGGAGAGTGAATCTCATCGCGTCGTGGAGACGGTATTCCGTACGCACGCACGAGCGATGATATCATTCCCATGATCGTGGAATTGTATTAAAGTGTATGTATAATATTACTTAATCAATATCACTTTAAAATAATCATATATATTCATTACTTTCACCATTATACCCATCCAAGTAAGGTGGTGGTGGGAAAATAGATTACACCACGACGTGGAGACCGTATTCCCTACGTACGCACGTGCGGTGATTTCATTTTCCGTAGGATGGATAGATGGTGAAATATGGTTGTTTCATACTTATAATAACTTATCAGTATATGAGTGATACTGATATTATTACTTCATAATGAAACAACTGAATAAGTAGAAGAAGAAATAAAGTCGAAAGAATCGGTAACGGACATTACCTCTTCTTTGAAGGGCCTCTTTGATACCTCCACTTAGGCCACTAAAATTGGTCTTTGAAGAATACCAGGACCTCTAGGATGTTTATAGGGAAGTGGAGAAGATAATTTTTTAGGGTTGGGCCGAGATTAAAGGCTCAAAGTGGTGTGAGAAAGAGAGGGATGAGGTGCCCTTTTATAAGGGAGGAGGGGGGCACCTTTGGAAAAACTAAAAATATTATTTTATTATAAAGTCATATTCGGTTTTTAATAGCTCCAAATTGATTTATTTAGAAGATAAGGTGGGGATGGGTTGAAATCCTCTCATTAAATAGAATTTATACAAGTTTAGGTTTCTATTTTAACCTTATCATTTAGATTTAACTTTATGTTAAATAATTTAACTTTTACCGTGTCTTCTTGTTTTCTTACACTATAAGGTTAATAAACTTACTATAACAAGCCAAAAGAACACCAAGTTGTTTATTATTAATATATATAACCTTAACTAAGTCATTTGGAAGAACCTTAGATTTTTAGGAATAAAATAACAATTAATAATATAATATTTGTTTTAAAAACTATTTTATGTCAATTTTGACACTATTTGGTAATTGATTTTTGTGAAAATTATAACAGAATGATTAGTTCGAAAAAAGTAAATTAAATCAATACTAACATGTCATATTAACCTATAAAATTAGTGTAATTCATAAAAAGTATCAAACTACATTTATTTGGGTATTTATAACATCAATTATGTCAATATTTCATTAATAAGATAATTACTGCATCATCTTTGTGTCATAAATAAATTAAATTATTTAATGTATAAAAATTATAAATAAAATACCATTATGTAAGAAATATTTTTATCTTTCTAATGAATATTTATAGTAGAATTTATCTTATGTATAACTATATATTAAAAATGATTTAATTATTAAACTTTGATTTTAACTATTTTAACCCTTCTTTAAATAAATTAATAATAAATGTCCTAATTTAATCCACGTGGCCCTAAATGGTCATATTTTATTCCTAAGGTTGTTTTTGGTCGAATTAAACTTATCCAATAGAATTAGGACATGTGTTAGGATAATAATAATATCATTTTTACCCTTAATTATCCTATTTACTTTTAACCGTGGTAAATAAAAGTAAAAAGTTACTATTCACCAAAAAATATTTTCATCTCATTGAACCACATTTTAGTCCTTGATATTAACTGTGTCTCTCGGATTTTCGAAATTCAATTCACAGAAGTGGTAAAATTTCATTTAAATGAAATAATCAGTTTTTTTATCTACCACTAAGTGGTTTCACTATTCATCGAAAATTGAAGTTTTTTAGAAAAATACCAAAAATTCAGCCTAAGAATTATTTGATATTCTGAATTCAAAATTTATGTCTATTTTTCCAAATTCAAAACATATAAGTGGCATTAATTAATTTTAAAATTAATTCCCATTATCAAAACAAATAGTGTGTTTTTAAGAAACAATAACTATCAAAAGATTGATACTTATTTATATCCAATTTCAAAGTGAAATTAATTCCAATGACCAAAATTGGATTAAATGGTAAAAATATATTCTAATTACACTTTAAAAACAATTAAAAAGATAATCTAACCATATAAATTATTGCGATGAAAAAAGATTTTTTTAATTAAAATATAGCGTGTTTTTACTATTCATTAAAATATGAATGTTATCAGAAAAATATCAAGAATTTATCCAAATTAATTTTTTTATATCCTGAATCCAAGGAAGAATTTTATTTTTTCAAATTTAACTTATAAACATGTCAAAAAATAGATTTAAAGTGGGTGTGCCATCAAAAGGCAGCAAAACTGCATTTTTTGAAAAATACTTATTTTACCTGAAAAATTTATTTTGTTCTCATACCATGTTCTAGAAAATATGTAAGATGAATAATATTGTTATAAAATTCAAAATTTAGTTAATACTATTCATAACGGCTAGTACATAATAATATTATAACAATATATCATTGTTTTGTGAAACCCGGTATTGCGTACTACACACGCTATCGAGGAAGGTTGCGATTGCGTGTAATGAAAGCCAAGTTAGGGTTGCGTATACTGCAAGCTAATACGGTGTTGCGTATAGCACAAGATAATCTTGGTGTAGCATACAACAGAATACATCAATGAAATTAAAAATAATATTTTTCATAAAATCTCGGGGTGTTACATTTTCCTACAGAGTGAGAGGTAGAATTTCAATTGATCTTCTGCCAGGAGTGGAACCAGTGTCCTTTCCTCCTTATTGGATGGATACATCAGTGTTTTAAGAGATCAAGAAGAAGTTGGAGGAGTTGCAGGAAAAGGGTATTATCCGACCCAGTACTTCTCCTTGGGGTTCACCTGTCCTGTTTGCGAAAAAGGCAGACTGTACCCTCAGAATTTGTGTGGATTATCGGAAGCTGAACTAGTTGATAGTCAAGAACTGATATCCCTTTCCAAGGATTGATGATCTCTTGGATTAGCTTCGAGGATCCCAGGTGTTCTCGATGATTAAATTTAGATCTATTCACCATCAGTTGAATGTTAGACCATATGATATACCTCTTACAGCTTTCCAGAGTAGGTATGGTCTATAAAAATATGTGGTTATGCTGTTCGGTCTCACGATCGTGCTTGTAGTTTTCGTGGCACTGATGAACCGAGTGTTCCATTCATACTTGGATTCTTTTGTGGTGGTCTTCGTGGATGATATCTTGGTTTACTCTCACACTCAACACAACCATGTTATCCATCTTCATATCATTTTGAGTACACAGAGAGAGCATCGGTTATATGATAATCTCTCAAAATGACACTTTTGGATGGACCAGATTCACTTCTTGGGTCATGTTATCTCAGAGATAGAAGTATCAATAGACCCAGAGAAAGTGAGATCCGTAGTTTCCTAAAAGTAGCTGAAGAACATATTTGTGGTATGGAGTTTTCTAGGGATGGCTGGATACTATAGAAGTTTCATAAAGGACTTTTCATGCTTTGCAGTGCCACCGATGGGCCTGACGAAAAAGAGTGAAAAGTTATTGTGGTTAGATTCTTGTGAGTTAGCCTTTCAAGAGTTGAAAGAGAGGTTGACTTCAGCATCGATACTAGTTTTGATAGATCCAGACAAGAGCTATACTATGTACTATGATGTTTTAGGTATCAGGCTTGGAGTTGTGCTTATGCAGGAAGAAAAATTTGTGGCGTACGTGTTTTGACAGTTGAGGCCACATGAGGGAAATTACCTGACGCATGATCTTGAGTTGGATGCAGTTGTTCATGCCTTATTCTATTGGATATATTATCTTTTGGGAGAGCATTTTGTTATTTTCACCGACCAAAAATGTCTCAAGTATATCTTCACTCAGCATGACTTGAATTTGAGACAGTGAAGGTGGGTTGAGTACCTTTAGTATTTTGACTTTGAGCTTGCCTACACCCCTGGGAAAGGAAATGCGGTGGATGATGTGATGAGTAGGAGGACTCAGATACAGGCAGTTCATAAGTCTAGTAGTGAGTGCCACCTCATGGCTCTATTATATGAGATGCATTTGGAGGTGCATGACAGGCTGAGGCAAACATTTCTTTCTTCTATAGCTATTACCTCTACTCTTCTTGATCGAGTGAGAATGAGGTAGTTATCATATTTTGAAGGCCTGGTCCTACGGGAAAGCATGTCATGAGTGGAATCTATTCTTGGATAGACCATAGGCGAGGATGAGATCTTGTGTTTTCATGGGTGTTTATGGGTTTTAGGAGACATGCACGAGGAGTTGATGCATGAATTTCACTCCTCAGTTTGGGCAGTTCATCCTGGTGTCACCAAGATGTATCGTGATTTACACCATCAGTATTGGGGGATAGGTATAAAGAGAGATGTTTTTGGTTTCGTGATGAGGTCTTCCACCTTCCAGCAGGTGAAGGTGGAGCTTCAGCGACCAGTAGGGATTTTGAAGTAGTTACCCATTCTCGAGTGGAAGTGTAATGATGTCATGATGGATTTCATGACAGGGTTGATGAGGTTGCCTCGAGGGAATGATGCTATTTGGGTTGTCATTTAAAGAATCACGAAGGTTGATCACTTCTTTCCAATCAGGGAGACCTTCCGTGTTGATGAGATTGGAAGGTTGTACATCCGAGAGATTGTACATTTATATGGAGTTCCACACTCCATTGTTTCAGATAGGGATGCACGTTTTACTTCTTGGGTATGGAAGGGATTGAAAAAGGCTTTGGGTACACAATTACTTCTAAGTAAAACATACCACCCCCAGACAGATGGCCAGTCCGAGCATACGATTCAGGTTCACGAGGACATGCTCTGAGCATGTATCCTGGATTTTAGAAGTTCTCAGGAGAAACACATACTTCTTGTGGAGTTTTCCTACAATAATAGTTTTCAAGAAACAATTCATATGGCACCTTATGAGGATTTGTATAGTAGGCCATTCCGATCACCCTTATGTTGGTTGAAGGTAGGAGAGGCAACTATGCTGGGACCTCGACTTGTCCAAGAGACCACAGAGCTGATAGAGTTGATTCAGAAGAGGATAACTACTACACAGTCTCGACAGCAGTCTTATTATGATCAGTGGAGATGAACTCTAGAGTTCAAGGTTAGGTATTAGGTTATCCTGCGTGTCACACCATGTTTGGGGCACATGAGGATTAGAAGATAGGGTAATGTTTCGCTGAGGTACGTCAGGCCGTTTGAGGTTTTGGAGAGAGTTGGTCCGGTTTCCTATTGGTTACAGTTACCTCAGAGGTACTGGGATATGCACGATGTTTTCCACATTTCTCAGCTTTGAAATTACTTCTCAAACCCGTCTCATGTTTTTCAACCTGAGGAGGTTGAGTTAGAGGTGGACACCTCGTTCAAGGAGCATCCTATCTGTATTGTTGATCGCAGTATGAAGGTTCTCTGTGTCTAGTCTGTTCTTCTAGTATGAGTTCTATAGCAGCATGGGCGGGCACAGGACAAGACCTGGGATAGGGAGAACAATGGATGATCATAGTGGCCAGAGTTGTTTGAGGAATCTTCTTCTACACTGGCTTGTTAGGGAAATTCGGGAATGAATTTCTTTAAGGGGGGTGGTTTTTTTGAACTCAGATCTTCTTTTTAGGTACTTTTTTATATTTTTGGTGTTTGTTTGAGAAAAAGAGGAGTTTCTGGAAATGTTTGAAGTACACGCCATGTAATTTATTAGTACATTCCGTGTACTCTGTTAGCATGGGTAGCCGGGTGCTGGCTGTGTATTGGCCATGGACACGACCGTGTGTGGTGACCTGGAGACCGCTTAATGCGGGGGATAGTGAAGTCAAGTACATCCTGTGTACTTATAAAGTACACGCCATGTACTTTTTTTTCATTAAACACATCGGGGTCGCGTTTGATGGACAGAACCGTCTAATTCTTGACCTAGTTCATCTAAGAGAACCCATTCGGCTGTGATCTTTCCTTGAGCCACCGATCGAGCACCCATTCTCTGAATTGAACTCCATCAGTTGCACTGGAATCGAATCGATGAGTTCCCTCTTCTTCTTGAGCACTTTTTTCTGTTTCCTCCTCTTTCTCAATTTATCACCGTTAGAGCGTTTTTAACATTTTTGTAGATCTAGGGTGTTCTTGGGAGATTCAAGGCTTGAGGTTCACTTATATCGATCCTACAACACTGAGGTAGGTGGTTTGTTCCCTTCCATTCAAAGTCTTTGAGTTATATGTGAAAAAGTGCCCAATACCCTTGAATGGGGTATTGTGTGTTTATTGTTTTAGCCCTGTTATTTTCCTTATATTCTTATATTCTTGAATAGAGGTTAATTGAATGATAATAAGGTTAATTTCTATGTTTTAGAGGTGTTTTCCCATGCATTTTTGTTTGGCCTTGCTTAGCCTGTTAGGCTGCCTTGTTTGTTTCCCATGCCTAATAATGTAGGATGGAGTGATTTTGTTTATCTACCATGATGTTATGCATTAGACTATTAGGCAATTAGTTTTTGAGGTTTACCTTGGCTGATATGCATTGTTATGCTTGTTTGACTTACCTGGGGCAGTGAGAACCTGGTGTAGTGGACCATAGGAAGAATATATGTAAGGGGTTCTCCAGAGTGCCCATTAATTTTTATCACGCTATAATACCATAGGGGGGATTGCTGTTGAGTGCTCCCTCAGAGGGTCTATAGTTACACTGTGAGACCATAGGGGGGATTTACACTGAGTGCTTCCTTAGAGGGTATATAGTTACATTATGAGGCCACACGAGGAATTGACATTGATTTCTTCCTCAGAGTGCCTGTAGTTTCTGTTGAAATACTATAGGGGGAATTGACGGTGAGTGTTTCCTCAGATATTCATTAATCATACTTGGATATAAGGGGAATTGAAGTTGAGTGCTTCCTCCAAGAGCCTTTACTAAAGTTGAACTAGAGGGGTTAGACTGTGTGTACTTCCCTTAGGGTTTTTTGTGTTTTCAAGGTAGGACCAGAGGGGATATGCTATGAGTACATCCTAGAGGGTTACCTGTTTGTGACTATCTGCTTACTAGATGTGTGGTATTTTTTAATGCCTTCTAATTATTGGAATGTTTAATTTTGAGTACTTCCTTGTTTACTACTTCTTTTTCTTATTGTCTGCCATATATATTCACTGACGGTTGGACATAGATCTCTTGGTGGTTGGCTATTAGGATATAGTCTCACACCCAGTTTGGGTCATGATTTTGGGCCCAAAAAGATTATATTGCTGCATGTATAGATAAGGTAAAGCGCTCTTCTACTTCATGTACTTGACTTCTTTGGAGCTGGAGAGCATGGGACCAAGATGAGGCTTGCTATGCTGTGGAGTTGTTTACTATTTTGTTTGTACTTGGGTTTTGTACTGTATTCATCATTTTGATTTGTTTGGATGCTTTTATAGACTTATGTATCATGAATCATTTATATATATGTTCTCCAGTTGTTTATTTCTTCATACTTCTGTTGTTTCTTATTGTTTGATATTATTACTTCTTCTTCTTTTGTTAATTATTTCTCTTCCGTTGTGTTACTTTTCTAATGAGGGCATAGTTTCCCCATTATCTCACCCAAGGCCCTCGCTGCTAGTCATCAACCTTTGGAATTAAGGGAAATTATATTGAGGCCATGTGAACAACCGTGTACGGAGCACCTCTGGGTGGGTTCTAGAACTGGGACCTTACAATTCCACTTTATAACATCCTGGCCTAGGTGATTCTAAACTAGTTCCCTAATCTTGATCACCACATAACCTCAAGCATTCCTCCCCATACACAAAAGGTTACTAACTGGATTTGATGGTATAATAAAAATCATGTAGAAACTATATCCTACTTACTAGATTATCAAAAAAATAAACAAAATTTAAAAAATAACCAAATAAGTAATAAGAAATTAAAATTCATCATGTAATCAGTTCATAGAACTTGGTAAATTCCCAAAAACCAATATAGTAAATATATCATGTCATAACAATGTCATATTCCCAAGGAAACAAAAAATAAAGACACTATGAAAATTCCAAAAAATGGGCTGTGACATCATCCTAGTCTCTTCATCCTTTATCTCCCCTGAATCCCAAATCAACCATATTACATAGGCCACCTTCCCTTATCCTAATATGAAACCCTGAAATATTCTGGAGTACCAAAGACAACTCGAGTAGGGTGAGAGTAAAACTCAATATTTCACCACCAATAGTTTCTAAAAAATATCCTGTAAAAATAATGTGTATTCATTGGTATAAATAAATAATAGAGATTTTTTAAATAAAATTTTTGTATAATTTAAAATCTACCAACATCCCTAAGGGATATTGGGTTCCATAATCACCCAACTCATGAAACATGATTCGACCCATGATGGATATCTGAACCATATACTATATGGGGTTAATCACTTTGAGTCATTAGGGAATCCATTAATCAATTAAAAATAATTCATTATATCTTGGATCCTTAGTATAGGTACCCATACAATGCCAAAATATAGAAGTTTGGAGAATTAGTTCAACACCACAAACTAAGCAATGAATCGGCATGGCCAAGAGCACCATTATAAACCAAACCATGAAGTGAATTGATGCTGATTAGAGCATCAATGTGGACCACCCATAGGATGAGGAGCCTCAATAAAACATCCACTATTCCATTATTTATTTTTTCCATGGTTCATTATTAGGGACCATTTTAACATTAAAACATATCATGTGTACACCATTTCATTCATCAATATTTCCATTTTTCATTCCATTTAATACTTTTAACTCAATTACATAACTAGTATATTTCAAAATTTATTCAAAAAAACCACCATTAAAAAATATTTTAAACCATTAAAAACATGTAAATACCCTTTTAACCATTTAAAAAATTTTCCCCTAATCACCACATATCCCGTTAAACTTTATATGTTAATCCAAATAACCCTTATACCATGTTGACATATTGAACACACCTAAAAATTATCTAACCACATGAACCCTATAATTTCCCATTCCCAAACTATTATCATTATTATCTAGGGGGTTTCACACATCATGGGTGACCATAGACCCAATTTCACAATCATCAACAAACCCAATGGGTTATATTAATGTTTTTATACTTCAATTAAAATATCAATTTACTTTTAATAGTCAAATAAACAAATGAACATCATGGAAGTTCAATGGAACAACCACATACATATATAAAACATCGATAATATGGGAGAAGGATTTTGGACCACCTAACTAAAGATCATATACAAGAACTTGAGAAACCTTGGAACTTTTTTTCAAACTAGAAAAGTAGGGTTTGGGAGCTTCAAAAGAAGAGAAACAACCACCCGAATCTTCTTATAGAAAATTGAAGGAAGAGGACTTGTACACTCACATAGAGATTAGATTATCAAATTATGAAACTATAAAAACCTAATAATAAAATTATATTTATCCTTTTAAGAGGGGATATCTTATGGTTCTCACATAAGGATTGTAGGGATGAAATGAGGAGGAAATTGGGTGAAAATAATATAATGACCAGGATGGAAATACTGGAAATTCCCCACATTTAAGAGGTTCACGGTTGGCCAAACCATGCTCTAATTGTAAAAAACCTATATACAAGTGGGGGTGGGGTCCTAGGTCACATGGTTTTCTAGGGATCCTACATGATTTGGGAAACCATGTTGAGGTCTTACAATTGATTCTATCCAAGGGTACATTGTTTTCACCCTCCCCTAGCACATTTTAAAAACTGTGCCCCTCCCTTCTCCATGAAACATGGTTTATGTGCATGTTTAATAATAAACATGAACTAACCATTATCCATGAAATATAAGGATAATTTCCACCTTTTTATGTCTCTAACCCTCAGGATAATTTTGAGACCTTTCTCACTCCCTGATGGTCTTCCATTAACCAATTTAAAGGGAGTTAAACTAAAATTTAAAACAAAAACAAAGCATAAAAAAGTTTGAGATCTTAAATTTTATAATTCTGGAATTATTATTACATAATAAAAATTATAAAAATTTATTAAATTAATAACTATATCAAAACATTTAAGGTATTTATGGAAGATGATTTATATGGGTGCATGGAGGTGGTAGTTTACATGTACACACAAGCGATAATTTCATTTTTCATTTTATTGAAAAGATGTGGAAAATGATATTTACATCATCATTATAATGACTCTATATATTTATGATATAGGATTAATAATTTTATGGTGTATAAAATAGTTTTAAATAATTTTGAAGAAGAAATAAAATTTAATGAACACTTTTAACATTTATACCTCTTTTTTGAGTGACCTCCTTTGACATACACGATAAGTTTTGAATGATTGGTATTATAAAAATACCAGGGGCCCTAGGATGATTTGAAATAATATATTATATTTTGATATAGTTATTGGATAATATAAAATCCTATTTTTTTAATAAGGTAGGAGATAATGTGTCCTTTTATATGTGTCAGTGATGACACACATGAAGTTACATAAAATATTTAAATAATATAAAGTCAATTTATTTCGAGAGTGGATCCAAATGAACATGGATTCAACGATATGATAAGATAGGTTTGAATTATACTCATATCATATGAATTAGGAAAGTTTATTTGGCATTATTACCCATATTTGTTAGATAAACAACTAGATAAACAAGTTTTAACCCTAACCTTGTTAATATATTTTTATAATTTTTATTGTTCATTAAGAATAAAAATGAATGTTTCCTCATTACCAAATAATGACATGATGATTAAAAATATTTAATCCATTTTATCAAAATAAATTTATATAACTAGAAAAAATTAATTTTAAAATAAGCGCCCAAATTCCAATAGAAACCCATTTTTAGAAAAATGAACTATTATGAAAAAACTGAATTTACATTTATTCATTGGAAATAAAATTTTTCAAATGAATGTTAAAATATTTTATTGAGTTTATAATATATAAATTTCATTGAAACCAATAATAAATAATGATTTATTTAATTTATTTAGATAAATAAACTTTGTGCATATAAAACCAATTATATGAAAAATGATTCTTCATACCTTTAAATGATTTTATCATTATTTGTAACCATTAGATAACTAATTTTTGGATTACTACTAAATTATTTATATAAATTCTAGATATATTTTATTGAAATAATTTTTAACTATTTATTAATATAATCTACTTATATAACATGTATAAAAATATATTTATCTATTAAAATTGAGTTCTTATCCAAACATTTGTACCATTATACAAATATTTCATAATGTGGTTAATCCTATTTATACATGTCAATACAATTATTAGGTTATGAAGGTATACTATATCACTGGTTTATTTAGAATCGGTGTTGCATGTAATGAATGATATCAAATACCTCATGTTTATTTTAGTGAAAATACAAATAAATTATTCGGGGAGTTAAAATGTGTCCATAGTTTTAATAATTTATGAAAAATAATTGGATTCTTATAAAAATTATATTTTTTTATGATAAAAATATAGGGTAGTTGATTTTTCTGAAAAATTATTTTTAAATTAAATTGGATTTAATATTAAATTTTAGTACATGATGAAGTAATAATTTATTTATATTTATGTTTAATATTTTCAGAAATGGAATTGTTTAATGAAAAATTTATATGGATACCTTAAAGAAGGATTTATAAGGAATGATATCATTGAATTCATAGATATATTTTATGAATTTTTTATATTATACTACATAAATTTAAATTATCATAAATCTTCTAAAAGTCACTAAAAATATTTACATAATTAGTAAAATGGTTAATTATTGTGATTAAATAATTTAACAGGTTAATTTTTTATGATATCATTAGTAATTATGTGTGTAATGGTTTGGATATGTATTTTTTTACAATTATTTTAATAAAAAATAATTTTTTTCATTATATTATTTTTTTCACCTTTGATTATATTTTTAAATGTCAATAAAGGTGTATTAGGAATGATATAATTTTTGTCATATGTATTTTGTTTCATTGGGTATATAGTTAGTTCGTGATGATGTGGGTAAATTAAAAATGACTGTTTCAAAATTACAAACCCATATGAGTATGGGGGTTTAAGGTGAGTTTGTTTATTGTAGATTGGGATTTATATGATAGAAGTATGGTTAATAACAATAGAATTTATGGGAAAAAATATTTTTATTTATAGTTTTATAAATATATTATGTGAATTTGTAAGGTTAATATTAGTTTAACATTATCTGAAATTACTTATAAGGAAAGATGAAAAAATGATATGCAGAATCATAATGAATTGTGTTTAAGTTGAAATTTTAATGTTTTATCACACAATAATTACGTGTTTGTAAGTGTTTTTAGGTTTTAGTAAGATTTTTGGTGGTTAATTAAGAAAATATTATTCCAAAAGAACATTTTAGTTGAGGTGTGGTTTATTAATGAAATGATGGGATTTGGTTTCATGGTTTAAAAACCATGAAATAAATTATAATTTTTATGAATAATTCCATAAAATAATTATGGAATGGGTAGTAAACTATTTTGATCAATTTAGTATATTGGTATTTTTTTTCATGATTACTAAATTTATTTTTCTAACCATGCTTATTGGAATAGGACTATGAGATCTGTTGCATGATTTCAATAAGATGTGAGATAATTTAATACACTATATATATAATCTTTTATTTTGAATTTAATTTTAACCATGAATATATTTTGATCTAATTTATGGCCCTAATATAATTAATAATCTTTAAAATAAGTTGAAAATTAAAAATCAACTGCAAATAAATATAACATTTTGTCAGGGTGTTTGGTTTTTTTTCTATGATATTTCAAATCGATTCAATCAAAAATAGATAAAATTTAGGATATTTATAATTTTTTTTATTAGTTTAATAAGTTAAAATTAGTTGATAATAAAACTAAATTTTATTTGATGTTAGGTTTGGATAGTTATTAGACACATACTGGAAACCTACTATGGGTAGAAAGAATTTGTAATTGAATTTTTGGGTAAAATAATAACTTTTATTTTTAGTAATTACACTTATACCACAATGAAATGTGAAATTAAAATATAATTAAATTTTATATAGGTAACATGGGTTAATTTGGGGTCTCTTTGGATAGAAATGAATCTTTAGCTTGGGGATAATTCTACAGTGTCATGTTGGAAACCATGTTAATTTTAAGAAATAGTATATTTTTTTACATTTTTTAGAGGACTAATGAAATATTCTATGATTGAAAATTCTATTTTTTATTTTCAAAAGAGGCTATTTGAGGATAAGAGGTAACCCAAGAATTCATGTGGGATACTGAAATATAAGTCCCGACCAAATTTGAAATTGAGAAAGGACACCCAACCTAGGGAGGCCTCAAGCCAAGGGCCACCTGCTGTAACACCCCAAGATTTTATGAAAAATATTCTTTTTAATTTCATGTCTTGTGTTGTACGCTACACCAAAAGGAGCTTGCACAACACGCATCCTTGAATTTCCTTTCATTACAAGCAATCACGACCTTCCTCGATAGCGTGTGTAGTACGCAATACCGAGTTTCACTAAACAACGCTATGCTATTAAAATATTATTAAAACTAGCCGTTATGAATAGTAATAACCACTTTTTGAAATTTTATAAATTTTATTTTTCAAAATGGACTTCATTTTTGGATTCGGAATATCGAAATTATCCTAGGGTGAAATTTTGGTATTTTTCTGAAAACATTCAATTTTTGATGAATAGTGAAACCACTAAGTGGTAGTTAAAAAACTGAATTTTTCATAAAACTTAATTTTACCGCTTCTATGAGTGGAATTTTGAAAATCTGAGAGACACGGTTAATATCAAGGACTAAAATGTGGTTCAATGAGATGAAAATAATTTTTGGTGAATAGTAACTTTTTACTTTTTTTTACCACGATTAAAAGTAAATAGGGTAATTAAGGGTAAAGATGATATTATTATTACCCTAAAACATGTCCTAATTCTATTGGATAAGTGTAATTCGACCAAAAACAAACTTAGGAATAAAATATGACCATTTAGGCCCACTTGGATTAGATTAGGACATTTATTATTAATTTATTTAAAGAAGGGTTAAAATAGTTAAAATCAAAGTTTAATAAGTAAATAATTTTTAATATAAGGTTATACATAAGATAAATTCGACTATAAATATTCATTATAAATCTAAAACAATTTCATACATAATGGTATTTTATTTGTAATTTTTATACATTAAATAATTTAATTTATTTATGACACAATAATGATGCACTAATTATCTTATTAATGAAATATTGACATAATTGATGTTATAAACACCAAAATAAATGTAATTTGAGACTTTTTATGAATTCCACTAATTTTATAGGTTAATATGACATGTTAGTATTGATTTAATTAACTTGGTTCGAATTAATAATTCTGTTATGATTTTCACAAAAAATCAATTACTAAATAGTGTCAAAATTGACATAAAATAGTTTTTAAAACAAATATTATATTAGTAATCGTTATTTTATTCCTAAAAATCTAAGGTTCGGCCAAATGACTTATAAAAGGTTATATATATTAATAATAAACAACTTCGGGTTCGTTTGGCTTCTTATAGTAAGTTTATTAACCTTATAGTGTAAGAACACAAGAAGACACGGTAAAAGTAAAATTATTTAACTTAATGTTAAATCTAAATGATAAGGTTAAAATAGGAACCTAAACTTGTCTAAATTCTATTTTATGAGAGGATTTAGACCCATCCCCACCTTATCCTAGAAATAAATCAATTTTGAGCTATTTAAAACCGAACTTGACTTTATAATAAAATAATATTTGTAGTTTTTCCAAAGGAGCCCCTCTCCTCCCTTATAAAAGGGCACCTCCTCCCTCTCCTCCTCAAACCAATTTGAGCATTCAAGCTCTTCCAACCCCTGAAAAAATCTCTTCTCCACTTCCCTATTATCATCCTAGAGGTTCTGGTCTTCTTCAAAGACCCATTTTAGTGCCCTAAAAGGAGGTCTCAAAGAAGCACTTCAAAGAAGAGGTAATGTCCGTTACCGATTCTTTCATCTTTATTTCTTCTTCCACTTCTTCTTATTAGGTTGTTTCATTATGAAGTAATAACATAAGTATCACTCATATACTGATATTTTATTATAAGTATGAAACAACCCTATTTCACCATCTATCCATCCTACGGAAAAATAAATCACCGCGCGTGCGTACGTACAGAATACTGTCTCCATGCCGTGGTGTAATCTATTTTCCACCACCAACTTACATGGATTGGTATAATGGTGTAAATAATAACTATACATAGTTATTAGAACATCATATTGATTCTGATATATTGTATCATCCACTCTAATTCAATTCAATAATTATGGAAATGATATCATCGCTCGTGCGTACGTACGGACTACCGTCTCCACGACGCGATGCGATTCATTCTCCATGTTAACCATTTAAGAATGATTATAAAGTATATATAAGCAATAATAATGAAATATATGACATTATAAAGCTACTGGACTTATATGTATATATATGTATGTCATCTACTTAATTCTACTCAATTCAATAATGAAAAGAAAACAGCGTTCATGCGTACGTACGGCCTACCGTCTCCATGAACGGTGTATTTCTTTCCATTTATCGATCCATTATATATATGTATATTCTGAATATATATTATATATATATATCATGTTTTATATTCTATAATTAAGTAATAATGATCTAAGTAATCATATGAATAATTACAAGTTAAAACACGAACGACAAATGAGACGATTTTACCCAAAACGCTACTTTAACATGAATTTACAAAAGAACGGGTAATATAAAGTCATAAGTGAACCATATATGATATAATAACAATGAATATGATTCTGTAATAAGTCAATGACATTATTTAAATCATTATACAGGAGGTTCAGACATTTTTGAAGCAAATCGGACCTAAGGTAAGAGAAATATCACAATCTCATTTTTATCCGAGATTGTTTATACTTTAGTATTTACTGGGGTGTATTTTATCATCCACATCCATGTTTCCTCAATATGTAATATTATTTCCATTCACCTACAATTGTTTAAGTCCTATTTTACCCTTCGGTGAGTTTTTAGTAAAAGATATTAATGGAATCTTTTGTCGTTTTTCGTACGAGGTACTTTTTTGACTTTTCCGACAAAAGTACGAGAAGAATGTTTTTTTAACTTATACGACATGAATGGATTTTTAAAACATTATTTCCAAGAAGATTACTTTACAGGTTTTCAAGTTTATTTTTAATCAACTTCTTTTAGTTTATAATTTTACGACATGTTAATAAAGGAAAAGTGTTTTTGAAGTAGAAAGGATATTTTCCTCAAGAATGAAGTTCAATTGTTATATCAAAATGATTTTCCATATAAGGTAATAAAGGGTTCTGTTTTTATCCCTATTATTACATTGATTTGATTATGTTGTGATGGAATTATTTTTATGAATTCCTTCATCGTACATGAATTGTTTTATGATGTCATGATGTTTAAGATTCCCATTTTTATTACATGGGTTATGCAATGATGTATGGTTTATGATTTTGTGGCACACATAAGAATGGTATCATTATGAGATGGGTGGGACCTATATCTCCCTCCAATACATTGGGTAAAGATTTTATATCTCATGAGATAGACATGGCTGGAATAGTAGGTTATACCGGTTCAGTGAAACAGGACTGAAACGAGGGTGACTCGGTTCAGAAAGGGACTTTGTCCACTAAGATAGTCTTGGAAAAGAGTCTTGACTAATAAGAAATGATTCTCTATGATTATGTGCCACCAAGTTTCATGTTTTAAGTTATGATATTTGGGATTTCATTTCACTACTATGAATTATCCCATGTTATGAAATTATGCTCTCTTTTGCAGGTTAAGATTTCCAAAATGTTATGTTCTTATGAACATGATGTGATTGATTTTTCTTTTGTTTACCCTTACTGAGAATTTGAGCTCACCCTTTTATGTTTTATTTTCCCCAGGATATAAAGGAAGGTTTTAGGAAAAAAAAGGGGAAGATATTTATGGGAGATGTTGAAGATCTTTCACCAGGATTAGAAGATTATATTCCGAGTTTCCAAAGACACTAAACTATTACGATCCATGTGTGTGTCTTTTTGTTATGTACTAAGTATTCCGCAAATGTAATGTAATGTCAATGTACGTCAAGCTTCGGGTCTCTACAGTTGGTATCAGAGGAAAGGTTTAGTCAACCTTTGGAAACTAGGATGCGAAAACGTTAGTGAGATCCCTAGAGATATTTCTATGGTATGTCTAGGGATGTCCCTAAGGATAAGTATACGTATAGTATATAGTCCTAGAACTATGATAACGATATTAGATTAAACCAAAGATGTTAGATATTGAAGTTACTCCCCCTTTATTATGATTTTTGCCTCTCACACTATTCTTTTTGGGTTTTAGAAAATGGATGGAAACAAGATGATTCACGATAATGGAGGATATGATGGACAATGGAATGATATTCTTCATGAGAAACCAAATGAAATGGGATTTGGAGGTCCAAACATCATTATTATGCCGAATCAATAATCTCATAATATGATCAATAAAGTAAAATTTGGTAAGTTTCCTGACTCGGCTAATAAGAGAAAGATGGAGTTTCATGATGATCATAGAGGAAAGAAAGTTCAATTTCCCCTATGTAAATCATGTGGAAAGAGGCATCAAGGAGAATGTTTCAAAGGAACTGGAATATGATTTGGGTGTGGAAAAGAAGGACACAAATCCAGTAATTGCAAAGGAAAAGGTTCAGTTAACACCAGGGATGAGGATAATGGTCTTGCTACGACATCAAAAATGGTGAAATGTTTTAAATGTGGAATGTACGGGTATTATGCAAACCAATGCCCTAAGGGAAAGTCTCATGAAGAGAATCAGTATGGTCATATGGGTAGTATTTATGTTGATGATGATGAATAGACTACAAATGATATGTGAGATGAAAGAATTGTTGAAGCTCGGTCAATGGTTTAAGAAGGGAGTGGAATGATTACATGTTTATCAAGTGTAATGTTGTATAAGTAATATCCTGGTACTATAGAATAAAGAGACATCTAAGGATTGTTACACTGTTGTCTTTCCTTGAGTTTTTAAATTGTATGATTAATGGTACTGGTATCCATGAAAGGTTATTCAGATATTTTTGGAAAGTAGATGATATGCGCATAATGAAGGGATAAGGAGAAAATTAAATGTTTGATAGTATTCATGAGATCATGACTGATATAAGGAAATAGTTATATCATGGTTTGAGTATATTGAATTTTGAGGATTTTGGTATGTGGAAAGAGTTATCTTTTGAAAGCACTCATGTTTTCACTAAGATTCAATGGGTATTCATTTTTCAAGAGATTACATGATTATGGTATTCACATGACTGGAATGTGACGAACAAGATATATGAGGGATAAATGATGGCATTCACGTGATCATTTTCTCTATACTATGAGCTTGGAACAAAGTATTTTAGATAAGACTGAAGATTGGAATGGATTATGTTGGACATAAGTTAGTATTTTTTAAGGATAAAACTTTTTTGATATTGTTGATGGGATGTTATAGTAATATAAAAAGGACAACCTGCAGGATGGGAAGCAGCCCATCGCGTCGGACAAGGCTGTGAGAATCAAACCCACAACCGAAGTGCGACTGGCCTTTATCGCCTACCACTGGCCTACAGGAAGTCCCTGTTTAGTAGAAACTAGTTTTATTATATTAAGAAGTATGTTATATGAAGTATAAGTCCATTTTAGGAACCATATATGATTAATCTCACTATAGATGGACTTATGTATTTTTTGATAACTTTTCTAACCTTTTGTTTGAGACAGATGGAATGACCCATCATTCTATCACACGATCTGCTAACACATCACGAATGAGAAATTCAACTTCATTTCTTTAAGAGATGAAGTGGAAATTGTCCAAAGAACGACAAACGGTGAGACTATACCAAAATAATGAAAGTATTTCTTCTAATTCCAATTTCATCAACTTTAGGGAAATGATCTTGAAAACCAAAAATGTTGTCCTAGTGCTCTTATATCTGATGAATCAGATGGTACCTTAGATCATCACAAATTTATGACTTTGTGATTGCTGGCTTTTCCATAGCCATGTTCTCTACCACTCTCCATCAGAACATGATGGTTAGCTTTCTCTTCCATATCCATATTTTCACCTTTGTGGAAACCCAATGATTAGTTTATTTGGGTAACCGTTACATTTCATACTTTTGTTTTTAAAGATTGGTTTTGGTATTCCTTTTTACGATGTGGGTTTCTATTAAAGAAACTTTCGAATAGTAAACCATTTATAACCCCGATGAATTTCGAGGGCGAAATTCATTTTAAGGGGGGCAGAATGTAACACCCCATGATTTTATGAAAAATATTCTTTTTAATTTCATGTCTTGTATTGTACGCTACAGAAAAAGGAGCTTGCACAACACGCATCCTTGAATTGCCTTGCATTACAAGCAATCACGACCTTCCTCGATAGCGTGTGTAGTACGCAATACCGAGTTTCACTAAACAACGATATACTATTAAAATATTATTAAAACTAGCCGTTATGAATACTAATAACCACTTTTTGAAATTTTATAAATTTTATTTTTCAAAATGGACTTCATTTTTGGATTCGGAATATCGAAATTAGCCTAGGGTGAAATTTGGGTATTTTTCTGAAAACTTTCAATTTTTGATGAATAGTGAAACCACTAAGTGATAGTTAAAAAATTGAATTTTTCATAAAACATAATTTTACCGCTTTTGTGAGTGGAATTTCGAAAATCCGAGAGATACGGTTAATATTAAGGACTAAAATGTGGTTCAATGAGATGAAAATATTTTTCGGTGAATAGTAACTTTTTACTTTTTTTACCACGGTTAAAAGTAAATAGGGTAATTAAGGGTAAAGATGATATTATTATTACCCTAACACATGTCCTAATTCTATTGGATAAGTGTAATTCGACCAAAAAAAACTTAGGAATAAAATATGACCATTTAGGCCCACATGGACTAGATTAGGACATTTATTATTAATTTATTTAAAGAAGGGTTAAAATAGTTAAAATCAAAGTTTAATAAGTAAATAATTTTTAATATAAGGTTATACATAAGATAAATTAGACTATAAATATTCATTAGAAAGCTAAAAAATTTTCCTACATAATGGTATTTTATTTTTAATTTTTAGACATTAAATAATTTAATTTATTTATGACACAATAATGATGCAGTAATTATCTTATTAATGAAATATTGACATAAATGATGTTATAAACACCAAAATAAATGTAATTTGAGTCTTTTTATGAATTCCACTAATTTTCTAGGTTAATATTACATGTTATTATTGATTTAATTAACTTTTTTCGAATTAATAATTCTGTTATGATTTTCACAAAAAATCAATTACTAAATAGTGTCAAAATTGACATAAAATAGTTTTTAAAACAAATATTATATTAGTAATTGTTATTTTATTTCTAAAAATCTAAGGTTCGGTCAAATGACTTAGATAAGGTTATATATATTAATAATAAACAACTTGGGGTTCTTTTGGCTTCTTATAGTAAGTTTATTAACCTTATAGTGTAAGAACACAAGAAGACACAGTAAAAGTAAAATTATTTAACTTAATGTTAAATCTAAATGATAAGGTTAAAATAGGAACCTAAACTTGTCTAAATTCTATTGGATGAGAGGATTTCTACCCATAACCACCTTAGCCTCTAAATAAATCAATTTGGAGCTATTTAAAACCGAACTTGACTTTATAATAAAATAATATTTTTAGTTTTTCCAAAGGAGCCCCTCTCCTCCCTTATAAAAGGGCACCTCCTCCCTCTCCACGTCACACCAATTTGAGCATTCAAGATCGGCCAACCCCTGCCAAAATCTCTTATCCACTTCCCTAGTATCATCCTAGAGGTTCTGGTCTTCTTCAAAGACCCATTTTAGTGCCCTAAAAGGAGGTCTCAAAGAATCACTTAAAAGAAGAGGTAATGTCCGTTACCGATTCTTTCATCTTTATTTCTTCTTCCACTTCTTCTTCTTAGGTTGTTTCATTATGAAGTAATAACATCAGTATCACTCATATACTGATATGTTATTATAAGTATGAAACAACCCTATTTCACCATCTATCCATCCTACGGAAAAATAAATCACCGCGCGTGTGTACGTACGGAATACCGTCTCCACGCTGTGGTGTAATCTATTTTCCACCACCACCTTACATGGATGGGTATAATGGTGTAAAGAATAACTATACATATTTATTAGAAAATCATATTTATTCTTATATATTTTATCATCCACTCCAATTCAATTCAATAATTATGGAAATGATATCATCGCTCGTGTGTACGTACGGACTACCGTCTCCACGACGCGATGAGATTCATTCTCCATGTTAACCATTTAAGAATGATTATAAAGTATATATAAGCAATAATAATGAAATATATGACATTATAAAGCTACTGGACTTATGTGTATATATATGTATGTCATCTACTTAATTCTAATCAATTCAATAATGAAAAGAAAACAGTGTTCATGCGTACGTACGGCCTACCGTCTCCATGAACGGTGTATTTCTTTCCATTTATAGATCCATTATATATATGTATATTCTGAATATATATTATATATAAATCATGTTTTATATTATATAATTAAGTAATAATGATCTAAGTAATCATATGAATAATTACAAGTTAAAACACGAACGACAAATGAGACGATTTTACCCAAAACGCTATTTTAACATGAATTTACAAAAGAACGGGTAATATAAAGTCATAAGTGAACCATATATGATATAATAACAATGAATATGATTCTGTAATAAGTCAATGACATTATTTAAATCATTATACAGGAGGTTTGGACACTTAAGAAGCAAATCGGACCTAAGGTAAGGGAAATATCACAATCTCATTTTTATCCGAGATTGTTTATAGTTTAGTATTTACTGGGGTGTATTTTATCACCCACATCCATGTTTCCTAAATATGTAATATTATTTCCATTCACCTACAATTTTTTAAATCCTATTTTACCCTTCGGTGAGTTTTTAGTAAAAGATATGAAAGGAATCTTTTGTCATTTTTCGTACGAGGTACTTTTTTGACTTTTCCGACAAAAGTACGAGAAGAATGTTTTTTTAACTTATACGACATGAATGGATTTTTAAAACATTATTTCCAAGAAGCTTCCTTTACAAGTTTTCAAGTTTATTTTTAATCAACTTCTTTTAGTTTATAATTTTACGACATGTTAAGAAAGGAAAAGTGTTTTTGAAGTAGAAAGGATATTTTCCTCAAGAATGAAGTTCAATTTTTATATCAATGTTATTTTCCATCTAAGGTAATAAAGGGTTCTGTTTTTATCCCTATTATTACATTGATTTGATTATGTTGTGATGGAATTATTTTTATGCATTCCTTTATCGTACATGAATTGTTTTATGATGTCATGATGTTTAAGATTCCCATTTTTATTACATGGGTTAAGCAATGATGTATGGTTTATGATTTTGTGGCACACATAAGAATGGTATCATTATGAGATGGGTGGGACCTATATCTCCCTCCAATGCATTGGGTGAAGATTTTATATCTCATGAGATAGACATGGATGGAACGGTAGGTTATACCGGTTCAGTGAAACAGGACTGAAACGAGGGTGACTCGGTTCAGAAAGGGACTTTGTCCACTAAGATAGTCTTGGAAATGATTCTTGACTAATAATAAATGATTCTCTATGATTATGTGCCACCAAGTTTCATGTTTTAAGTTATGATATTTGGGATTTCATTTCACTACTATGAATTATCCAATGTTATGAAATTATGATCTCTTTTGCAGGTTAAGATTTCCAAAATGTTATGTTCTTATGAACATGAGGTGATTGATTTTTCTTTTGTTTACCCTTACTGAGAATTTGAGCTCACCCTTTTATGTTTTCCTTTCCCCAGGATATAAAGAAAGGTTTTAGGTAAGAAAAAAAGGGGAATATCTTTATGGGAGATGTTGAAGATCTTTCACCAGGATTAGAAGATTATATTCCGAGTTTCCAAAGACACTAAACTATTACGATCCTTGTGTGTGTGTTTTTGTTATGTACTAAGTATTCCGCAAATGTAATGTAATGTCAATGTACGTCAAGCTTCGGGTCTCTACACCTGCGACAACTGAATTCTTTTCTCATGCATCTTCCATCATTGATTAAAATCCACCATCATTGAACCACCATCAACTTCAACACCATCCATCACCTCTGGAGCCCATGGCTAGAGTAAATGAAACTAGAGAACCATTCAATCCAGATCCAAAGTCATTACTGCAGACACTGATGGAAAATTATTCAGACCATCACACCAGAACCATCCATACTAAGACCAGGGAAGACCACCACAACTAAGATCGAGTCCTGGAATTTATACCTGGAACACCATGTTCGAATGAGTGCACTTCCGAGAGCCTCCTTTAAACCATCACATCAATCTGACCTAGAGAGAGGGGAAGTAACATGAATCTAGAGTAGCGATGAATCAGACATGGCCTTCACAGAGAAGCATCTCGGTAGGACCTCCAACCCAAACCCTCAAAGCCATGAAGAGGTTGGACGCAAGCCATGGATATTGGAAAGCCACGATACTCAAACCACACATACCAAACCTTCCTTATATGAACTGGCACACCCCTCCAGAGTGTGGTCAGAAACGTGTCCAACTTGGAGGGCAGATGAGGGGAAGAACCGACGAGGGATCTACTAGGGGCCAAGGCAGCCAAAGGAAACATACGGGAGCAAAGGAGAGGAGAAACAGGATCATGAAAGAATGAGGGGAAGGGATAAAGGGGATGGAATAAGAAACAATAGGGAAACAGGGGAAGATGATGCCAGAGAAGGCACATGACCCCCCCTGAAAATCGATCGAAGGAACCCTAGTAAGAGAGAGGAGGGAGACATAGCCGCTCAAAATATTCTACCTCAGTAGGAAATGTAAATGGATTTTTGGGTACAATAAAATGAATATAAATGAATTTTAGGAACATATATGTGTGATTCCTATATTATATAACGATATAAATAGTTTCATATTCTTAAAAAACCATGTTAGGATTTTGAAGTTAAGTCCTGAATAGTATATATATAGAAAGTGTTTTTTATTACACGGTCCTATAAATGGGAGTGTTCTTACACATAATTTAATATTTTATCAAACACTTACAAATGGTGAAACTACTTAAAATAACTAAATTTTATTCTATTGATGATTTGATTATAGGTGGATGTTTCAGAAGGGTTAATGGATAAATTAATCAAGAATAGTAGTTATTATCTTATAAAAGGTTTAAGGAGATGTTTAATTCTCCAAGGCTCCATATATTGGTAAATTATATATGTATAGTTTGGATTTGTTAGTTATGGAAAATTATAGGGAAGTTAACATTGAATTATTGATTATATGATAAGATTAATTACATAAAGCCATTATTATGGGGATAATCTGAATGGATACGAAATAAAACCTATAATGAATTTACCTAGTGTAATTTATGGGATATCAGAGTGCATTGTGATATATGATAATGAATATAGTAATGTCAAATAAACATCAAAATCTCAAATAGAAAAGATTATATAAAATTATAAATTAATAAAATATGGTTTAATGCTTTGATCATTAAAGTATATTATTTGAATGATATTGGGGAATAAATATTGGTAATTTCCCAATAATGATAGTCTATAGGGTAATTAATGACTTCTCATACATTATGAAACATCCCTACTCGACTCTTAAAAATAGATCTATCCAAAAAAAATTTGGTTCACCATAACAATCCCGACTTTTCTAATCATTTTGAGTAGTTTTAGTAATCAAGAAGATATATCTAGAAGGTAGTTTTATTATTCCTAACATCCATACTTTTATAATCAGTTTCACTATAACACCTAATTATGGAGAAGTTTTCAATCCTTTCCATGTGTTATATCTATGTTATATACTATTTTACATAAGGATGTATCAGTTAAATTGGATTAATTTTTTTAATAAATAACCCTTTAAAAAATATAGATGATTCTTCCAAATAATATAGATTTATTGATATATATGATTTCTATATAGAAGGATTGTTTATGTTTTCAAATAAATAACTAAATGAATATACATTAGAATCCAAATCTAACAACTCATATATAAATATATATTTATTTTAGATCTTCTCATTATATCATATAAATTATTCTCTCCATATAGAATTTATACCAAATTAATATAGGATATTATATATATAACTATATATTTTTTATGAGTAACATAGTGGATGTACCTCTTTGTTTTTCAAAGAGATTTTTTTAATTTAGACTCCTTTCCATTATCCATGGAACATGAAATGAAATTTGAATAAGTATTCCTCATTTATTTTAATGATGGAGATCTCTTGTTTTTTTAGTTCTTGAAACTGTTTTCTTCTCCCTATTTTAGTAATCACTATATTCAATAATTAAATATTATGACGAGCTATGGAACTCAATCACTTCCAATCAGAACTCTTTAATTTTTGAATAAGGTATACCCTATAAAGTACAACCCAAATTAGGTTTGTTATTTATTTTTAGGTTTCTACATATTACATAAATTAGATTAATTCTAATTATATAAATAATTAATTAAAACTATACTCCCTCGTCCGGAGTTTCCCATTTTTATAAAAATATATATTCTAGAAATAATGATATCTCCATGTATAACAATATGTTTTTTTGAAAGAAATATATATCCGAATTTTATTTCAAAATAGAAAAAATGAATTTTAATATAAATTAAATAATTCATAATGATTATTGTTAATGGCTTGGAGACCATACATTAGATCATTCCTCATCTGTTTTTGGGAGGAACAAAATATATAGTATATTATAAAAAATATGTTTATAATGTTTCATTAAAATTTTCCTAATTTTATGGAATATTTATAATAATATCATTAGGATATAGGTTTGTAAATTTAATGGTATGAATTATAAAGTAGTGGATAAGGATATATTAAGTTTTTTGAGAGATATACAATGGTGTATTGTTTTATATATTCTGATAATAATGATTTAAAAATACAATAAATATAATAATAAAATTAAGTATAGTTTTTAATAGAATGTAAAAGGGGGATATTGAATATATAAAACTTTCCTCAACCCCTTTTATTAGGGAATGTGTATAGTAAGGGGAGGAACCCACTTGAATATTATTTTACTTATTCCACTTATGCACTGATGGTAGGGGGTTTTATCATGAACCACTGGTCAATTAATTTATTATTACCATTAGAATACACCATAGTGGAACACCCTAGGTAGATCATAAGTAGGCCACCCACAACACACACATTTTTTTTATTGTAACTATTTTAAAAAAGATAATTCAAAAAAATATAATACTAATATAAATGGGGGGGATTTAAATGCATAAATTATAATTATAGTATATATAAATGAAATTAAAAAAATGATGTTTGAAGAAATAGGGAAGGAAAATGTTATTGGGATTTCATGGGGATTGAGATTAGTTTTCAAAAAAAAATATCTCAATATTCAACTCAATGAGGTGATCAAGACCCGTCGCACATCACCTTCTCGTTTGAAATGTCATCACCCCATATTGATACTTCTGTATATGGGGTAATTCTCTTCCTTAATTCAACTAGGATACCTCTTCTCTGACCATAAAAATACCTTCCATGATTGATCGTATGAAAGACACATAAAGTGAAGGGAAATAAAAATGGTAAACGAGAAGAAGAATTCAAGTGATAAAGAAAACATGGAGACTGCTCAACATAATAAATTCAACCATTTCAAAAACACTGAGAGTTTAATAAAGAGATATTAAATAAAGCACAATAAAACTCAATCAATGCACCATTCTATCCCTTGAACAATCACCATGGTTTGTTCCCCATTTTAATAGTGTTGAGAAGGGAATAATGGTGGGAGAAAACATAAAATAAAAGAAATATTAGAAAGAGATAAATCCACAGAAGAAGATGAAAAGATAAATTAATATATATTGAAAAATATTAGAAACTATTAAACAATGTAAAATCCACCTTATACTATAACAATGGACACATTATGAAATGGGAGAAGTGATATACAAAAGTTTCTGTATGTATATCCCATTAAATGGATGAATTTGTAACATTTGTCTTCATGAAATCTATTCAATTATGTATTTTTCATTCATCCTAAAAATTTTATACTGATTAGATACATCTAGAGGATGTTATGGAATAAATACTTAGCTTGACTTTTTCTATCTCATAATTCCAGAAATTTTCCACCAATGTATAACATCCAATGACCCCCTTAATGAGTTAAAACCTATATAATGTTCATTTAGGAAGTGTGTATATATTCCCACTTTAAAATAAAATTTTAATCACTTAAATTGGATGTGTTTATCCCATGTTATGATTTAGTTATGAAGGTGGGGTCCACACCATCCTCCTCAATAATTATTCATCTTGATTGATTTTTTCAAGCCTATAGATGTTTGAATCCACACTTTGTATAAAAGGAAAAGTTTAATCCCATAAATAGTGTAATCCTAAAAAAATAATCACTCAAATTGAAATAATATTGTAAAATTTGTTCCCAAAATACCCTTGTGATTAAAATTTGTCAAAATTCCAGAAATTGATCATTTTTACATTTAAGTTCAAAATAATTCAAAAACCTGAAAATTTGACAATTGACCATAAAATAACACTATGGTGGGATTATAAAAATTTAATTATATAATAAAATATATTAAAATTTTTGCTTCATCATCTACCCCCATGGATGACCTTCAAGGGTCCAAGACAACAATAATTATTATTTTTCTACTTATTCCACTTCCCTTATTTATTCTTATTTCTATATATTTATACTATAAAAGATTTCATGGGTGTGGGGGTAAGATAATTTAGATATATTTATAGATTTATTTCATGGAAGGATTTCAGGCCACATACCACCATGCTCAAGAATTTCTTCTTTATTTAAAGGGAATATCAATGATATTATTATAAAATAATATTTTTACAACAAAATATTCTCAATTTTTAGTGAACCATTATATATTTTGGTGGTTGTATATGAGGTAAAACCCTTTACATGTATTTAACTAATTATCAGCGATTTTTTCTTTTTTTATTGAACAATTAATATATTGAAATATGATTTTTTTCTAATGGATTTTTAAAATAATTAAATTATGGGTATAATAATTTTTAATTGATTATTTTTTCAATTTATTTAAAATATATATTTAAAAAATGTAAATAAATTTTTATGTTAGTGGGAAAACATGTGTTTTTATTATAGGTTCCTATTTGAAAAATGGTTTTTTTAATAATGGTTTTATTACTTAGGTTATTAAATTGTTTAGTATTATCCATAAAAAATATAGATGATTTTATGGGACCTACAAAGTGTTGTAGTTAAAATTAATTTTTAATTGGTTGAGAATACAATAATGAGTTATATGATCTTAAAAATTATAAATAATATAATCTATTTGTGTTTTAAGGTATTTTATTTATTTATTCTTATCATGTGATGAACTAGTTTTAGATAAAAGTAGTTTATTTAGACTTATAGAAATTTCCTTTTTTTTACAACTCATGGTTTCATAAGTACTTGTCTTTGGATATTAATGAAATCCATTTTTTATATAGAGTGATCCATTAATATGTTTTCTAGTATTGTATGTTTATATATTTATATATGAATTTTCTTCCCATTGAGATAATTTTGATGGTGATAGATAAAGTATTATGATAATAGGATGTGATTTAATTGACTAAGTTGGTGTAATATTCAATTTTATTCATTTATCATGATTATATTGTATTTTGGTTTTATGAAATTATGAATCATTGATAATGAGGATGTTGGGAAGTTTTTTGGTATGTATAATACATTATGGGATTAACGTATATAAATAATTAAGTTGTATTTAAAGATTAATATTGGCATAAGACGTTGTGAAGTACATGTTCTAAGAGACCACTAGAGTTTTTAGGGTACAATAGTAGTGTATTAGTTTTTAGGAAAGTAGAGAGTATATTTTATTTTTAACACTATTGTTCTAGTGACCCCTATAAATTTTATAGTGTATTTGATAATAGTTTACTTTATAGTGGTTTTCCTATAGTTAATAGTTGTGTATACTTATCAAACATTCAACACAAATTTGTTTGATTTCTCTAAAATAGGTGTTTTTATGCTACCCTATAATGCAGGTTTGTCTTTTTCACATATAAATACCTTAATTTTATTGTAAAAATCCATGTGACTCATGTGTTGTATATATAAGTATGTTATAATGTTTATAGTCTCTAATTTTAAGAGGTATTAATTTTTGTCCCTATTAGTTGATGGAATTTGAATTTTTTAGAATTTTTTAGTAGGGGTTGTTGTTGATTGATGGATAATAAGAGTAATAATTGATGAGACTGGTCTATATAAAACCCTATTGGAAGAATAATAAATGAAGCAACATTATCTATTCAGATATTGATGTATTATTACCAAAGTTAAAGTTTCAAGATCTTACCCAAGGACTCCAAAATAAGTATAGATAATGGTTTATGATTCCCTCATGGATTAAAATTTTGTTGTTTATTGATAGATTTTTTTGAAATTTTAATTTCTAGTGTTAAATATGTGCTATATTTATTTTTTACAAAGGATTACATAAATTCGGTAAATATAAAAGGTGTTCCGAAATTTTATTGGATGAATTACCATTAAATAATTAAAAAAGATTTTAAAATTTTTATCTATGGATTTAGATGTTCACGAAATAGTCACTATTGGTTATAGGGGAATGAAAAAGGGGTTGAGATGATGTATATATAAAAAGTGAATATAGGTATTGAATGGAGAGATAATGGTAAATAATTAATACCAAAGTTATGAAAAAAATTCACTATGTAAATGGGAATCAAAAATGAAAAATCAATTTGTGATAAGATCAAGAACACTTAAGAGTGTGAAAAAATGTTAAGGAATAAATTTTATAGATTTATAAAACAAATTTTAATTATATTAATGAAGAAATGTTCCCTAAATCTCATCTATATTTGATATACATCATAACTTATTACATTTTATGATAGGTGTAAGTCGTATGATATGGTTTTCATTAAACCTGATCCTTTAATTTTCAATGTTGTTTGGAAAATAGTAAATATGCACCATAGGATAATAAGGAATTAATTTTTCTTAACAGTCATGTGTCTATATTATAAAATAAGACTATATTACACTAATAAGATCTCATTGTGAAATAAAATTATTAAAATAAAATGTTTATGAGAAATAATAAATTCATATGATTAGTTTGTGGTTTGAAGTAATATTGACCGATATATTATTAATGTATGAGTTAATGTATGAAAGGATTGGATATATATTGATCAATATATAAGGTGGTGATGATTTTATGAGACTACTTAAAATATCTATGATTCTCTATTATATTATCTTTCTCTTACTCTCTTAGCTTCAATGAGATACTAGCTTATCATAGGTGAAGGAGAGTCTCAATTGAGCATAAGGTGATTCAATTAACACCATGATACACTAAATAGGTAGGATACCATTTGGATATCAATTTTTTATTATTATCATGATGATGTGGATGAATAGAAAGAATCACCTTGATTGTGAAAGGTACACATAATATACTATATATTCCATGTATATTCACTATTTGGTTTCATATTTCATTAATAGGGTTCAAGGTTTATAGTTTTATAATGCATCTAAAACTTATATTAATCAATAATCTATAATATAAAACTTTTTAGTGGTATCAAATCTATCCCATATTGAATAAACCATTAAATAATTATTAAAATGTTTATTTAAAGCATTTCTACTACAAAAAATGGATATCCATTCCTGATTTAGTGCACGTAGTTTAATATGTATAGAAGCATGGTTTTATCTGATGTGGGGAAACATGATTAATTAATATACAATACATTTATTTTCTTTATTATTCTTACATGAAGGTCTGTATTTTATACTTATTCCTATATAGATTAATCCTACATAGATTCCCCATGTGAGATTAATCCTACTTAATATTACACACAACAGTTGACTTCCACAAGGTAATTCCTATGTGAAAAAGATTAATGATACCAAAGTAATATTCCACATGAAGTTAATCCTAAAAAAAGCATATATTTTATGTTTTTATTCTTACTTAGGTTTTTTTCACCCTTTTTTTTACATTATGGGACACCTAGGAATTGAATTAATTTTATGCAACACTTATTTTAATCCTACACGAGCTAGTGAAATTTTATGATAAAATAAATATAGCATGATAGTTTAATCAATTATAGGATTTGAGTTAATCTATTATAGTATTTAAGAACAAATATTTATTATCATGTGGGATTTTATATCATAAGTCACACCTATATAGAATAGTTTGTCCACCCCCTATTTTATTTAAACAATAAGGACCTAATTTGTTCCCTTAGTGAAAATACTTGATCCTACTATTTTGAGTTGATATCATTTTCAGATAAATATTTGTGGGATTTGGGATGTTTTTGGAGGCTTATGTATGTTTTGGAATAGTTTAAAACTAAAAAAGGAGGCTCCACACTACCGTGAACATGGAAAATCCATAGAGGGATTGGGTATGACATAACATGGATCGTTTCATCATAGTGATATATAGAATCAAGGCCAAAATGAATTAGAATGGTTTTGTTCAATATTGATGTTATTCAATAGATGTTTCATAGTGGTCTTCACCATGGAGGGAAGGGTGGTTCCATGGAGGGAAATATAAAACCATAGAGCCTTCTCCATGTCAAATACAGATAATTAATCTAGACTACTAGTGTTCAAGATGTAAATCCTTGAATGAACTGCTATGATTTTAATTCAAGGAATGGCTTTTGAATTTATAAAGGGGGTCTCAAGGAGGATTTATGATGTCTTTTCACATAGAATTGTACCCATAATAATCCATTACAAATACCTATCTCTCAATATTTTTTTGACATCATTTTAGGTAGATAATAATGGATATAAAGACATCTCCACACTATATACCTTGACTTATGTAGAAAAGGATTCATTTATATAGTCTCCACACCATAACACCCAATACTACATTGTTCAGATCTTCTTCCAATAAACCATAGTTTCATGGAATTCCACCACATGCCTTTGGAGTTTCTTATGGTGCACGTCCACACTATGGTGAGTCCCCCTACACCATAAAGGTGGTTTCTAGTACACCTCCACACTGTAACATTCTACCTTATGCTATAAAGCCTCATAGTTTTCTATATAATATTCTTCCTCCCCTCATACACCGAATATAATGAACTTGTTGATGAAATTTGACCTTATGTAAGATTTGTATCTCTATTTTTTATTGTTTCTATTTACCATACTCTAAAACCCTTGTAATTTTGGATTGATATAAATTCCAAGAATCCTTGGGGGGGTAATTGTGTTCTGGTTGGTGTGAGAATGTGGTTTGGGTGGCAACATCATTGATGGACCTTGACATTGATGTCAAAAACATGAGGTAATAAGTTCCTTACTATTATATTCTCTCATTTATGGATTCTTCCATGATACATATTTTTGTTATAATAATATATGACCATTCTTGGTTATGTTTCATAGATGTTCCCATTGCGATGTGGGTTCCATGAGAAATACTTTTGTATATTGATGAAATTCCTAATTGTGATCACATTTTATTATGTATTTCTCCTTTACTCAGATGATTATATAATTTTCATGTATTATATATCTTTTATATCAACTAAATTTATTTGAGGAATTATTCTTCGAGGTAAATATAGGTGGGATGTAGTGACATGCTTCTCCCTTATAAAGGGAATGCAATTGACATACGATACTAGAAATGAGGGACCATATAACAGGGTAAATCTATACCCATTCCTTGTCAACCATGCTATAGATGCACTTAAGGAAGCATAATATACATCAAATAGAATCCGGTATAGGTATCCTAGTGGATAAATAGAGGATTTTGGGTTTCATTACACACTTGGCGACAATTATACACCAGGTAGCATGCACAAATGAATCTATGAGGCAACCAAGCTACTAGTACACTAGGATCAGGGATATTTTTTTACCATTGAAATATCTTACCATCCATATAATAATGATCCAAATAAGGACATATGAGTGTATATTGTGTCTTGGTTAGCACATGACCACTCAATTTTGGGTTTTTTATTCTCATTACACATTTATTATTATTATGGATTATAGTTTTTATATATATAAAAAATAGTTTGAGGATGAAATGGTGGTGTATTATAGAGTCTTGTTCTCACACCCTACTCATGAATTTCCATGTACTTGTATATTTCATTCCTAGATATTTGAAGAAGTGTAGTAACCATATGATAGATGACTGAGTAGAGGTACATGGAGCTGGTAGCATATTAGAATGGATTCCAGAGGACATTGACCTTACTTATTTCAATATCAACATTTATTGATCTAGTTTATCTTACTAATTTTGAATTTGATTTATTTTTTATGAAAGTTATTCCATCTCATATTTTCATATGGTTACTCTCTTAATTTATTTAATACTTTCATTTTTATTTTTTTATTTTTATTAACCTGATGAAATGATACATAGTGTATAGTCTACTCCTGATGGAATTGGACTGTCACTTCTATTTGGTAGCCTATTTCCTATGGGGAGGCACACATGAGGTAATATGGAATGCCAACTCAGACCCAGTGGTTCAGTTTGGGGTTCTAAAAAATTGTATTATAGAACAAGGACTCACTAGCATGTTTCATCACTTTTCCTTGATTTTGGATAGATTATCCAAGAGATAAAACAATTGAAAATTGGTAAGGATAACTATAACAGTTCTGGGGAAGAAATTATTAGGGGAATTATGAGTATCTATAAATTGGTAAATTATGTTTTGTTGTTACCATTGATTAATTTCCATTTGGGTGATGCACATGATGTTCCTAAGTGATTTATGAGATTTTCGGAGTGTTCAAGAATCATGAAAAGTCATGTAGGTTCACATTCCACACACACACACACAAAAATACATACATACATACATACATACATACATACATATATATATATATAAATATGTTGTTGTGATACATTGTAGTTCATTAACTAAATTCATTATTATGTTCTATCTATTTGTGATAATTTCTCATTGTGTGATATATTTATGTTGACCTGTTGTAGGGATATATATTTTGTAGTATTAAATTAAATTATTTTAGATTGTTTTTATGTTAGTATATATACGAAAACTGTGACTAATGTATAGGACCAAAATACCAGGGTTAATCTTAGGAAGATATACCTTAGGTTATTGGTAGAATCCTAGAAAAACCTTTTGTTATCCCCTAGATAGGTTAGACCAGTTCATGTTCCAAATTTTCCTTTTATTGTTGAAGATTCTGCTTAGTAGTTGTTTGATGGGACCTACTACTAAGAATGAGGGCGCTCCTAAGCATGTTATGGCACCTAGCCTAATAGAGTAGGTAGTGGTCCCATTCCAAATACCACTATGATCCGTGGTACTCTATGCTAGGGATTTCCGGTTCCAACATCCTCTAACATTTTAGGGCACCAGCAGAACACATGATACCAAGGATTGAGTGGAAATCATAGTGGGTATATTCAATATTGTCGAAACACAGATTGATACAACAAATATGATTATAGAATTCAAGTAAACCTCCATGATTAGTGGGGAGTTATGGATCTATCTAGATGATGGGAGAGACTCTCATGGGAGGCATTTGTGAAATTTTTTCAGAGAGTTATTCTTCAACACTTTGAAGCATGACTGGGAATAGGATTTCATGGAGTTATGGCATGTCCCCATGATAGTATCTTCCCACACCACACATTTTATTATTCTTATATAATTTTTCCTACTCCTGGATAGTAATGAGGCTTGGAAGGCC
Organism: Viscum album; assembly: GCA_963277665.1. Taxonomy (NCBI): domain Eukaryota; kingdom Viridiplantae; phylum Streptophyta; class Magnoliopsida; order Santalales; family Viscaceae; genus Viscum; species Viscum album. The sequence continues at coordinate 1,390,462,897 of OY728120.1, forward strand.
ATGAATTTTGAAATCATACTTCAACTCAACATTAGACAACATGTATGAGATATTTATTCATATTATTACCCATAAATGCAACAAACGGCTTTGACTATAGAAATGATCATGGAGTAGAATAGTGTATTTTTTTATTCAACAACCCTTTTAAACTCATCTAGGTGGACCTTAAACTACTTATATTAGTACCTATTCCAGTTTAAGTAATATGATTTCTAGGGATGTGGGAAAAAGAAGTAGCGTACAAGTGGAGTAGAGCCTAGATTCTACAGCCCATTCTAGATATGGCTCTTAGTGATTCAACTATGGGATGATAATAAACTATAGTAGGGTATGATCAGTACCCCATAACTATTTCCCATAGTGTTGTAATATATGAAATCTTTAGTAGTTTTACACCAAATGTTTGGGTAGGAGGTGGCGGTTGACATGACCAAGGAACTAGAGATCTACCTAGGGTTCTCAACAGTAGACTTAGATAGTTCATGTAACTCAGGTAAAGGGTCTCAAAGATAAGATATGATGGATATATGTTTTGTATCATGTTATAGTAGATTTTGGAGAGGTTCTATCTACTATTTGAGATATGGTCTTGATTACATCCATATTATCTACTACCTTGTTTGATATTTGGTGCATCAAATTGTTTCGTATCTGCCCAAGTAGTTGCTGGATTTGACCTACCGGTTACATTATAATTTGACTTAGTCTCAAATGATACATAATTGGCCAAAAATTTGGACTTTATTCAATGATTCATTGAGTTTACTATAGTTATCATTGGTTATAGAAACCTGTATGAATTCCGGATTCTGGATATAATGACCCTTGATGTGATTATTGACATGTACTGGCTGACCATCTTCTGAGATCACATTGATTGATATCTTATATGAGTGTTATTTACCTCCCCAAAGGAAGATAGATAAGTGATGACTTGAGATTGGGAACCTAGAGTAGTTAGAGTTGGACCAAATGCGAGTCATATCATAGATGGACGACTTTAATCTTTTGGAAAGACTAGTGAAAACCCCCTTGACTCTTCCTCAAGTTGAGGATCTATATTAAGACATCATTCCTGATTTCTTCATAGGAAATACTCTTGATATATAATTTTACATTGATATTTAATTCATTCTTGTTACATATCTCATTTTGATACCCACATACTGTATGGTGTCGACTAAACTAAAGGAGCTCAAGGTGCATCATGAAGACTTTGAGAAGAAGGGATTTATTAGGACATGTACATCACCATGGGAAGCACCAATTTTTTCACTAAAAATGTGGATGGTAGTATTTGACATGAAATTTCTTAGATAAAGATGAACCTAGTGATGGGGATGAACCGATATCCTTTACTTGGGATTGATGATATATATTTTTATCATTTATAGGGATCTTGGTTGTTCACCAAGATTGATCATGGATTATTCTAAAATTATCCATGGTTTAGAGAGGAGGACATTATAAAGATGAAATCTCAGAGTAGGTATGGGATGCACAAGCACTTGGTGATTCCATTCATACTAAAGTATGTTCTAGATGTGTTTATAGATCTCATGAACAAGATATTCCACCCATACCTGGATTCATTCGTCATGATGCTTGAACTAGAAATACTCATCAACCCAAAAATACCATAATAGAATGAGAGACACCTCGAGATATTCCTCAGTACATTTCAATCACATCAAATTTAATTCAAACTATTGAAATATGACTTTAGGATATGAGAGTTTATATTCATGGAGAATATGATGTCTAATATAGGTATATCTTCATACCCATAGATAGTATATGTAGTGATGTCCTAAAAACATCTCCAAAACATGTTTGAGATCAAGAGATTTCATTTAAAATAATTATATTTCTAATAGATTATCCATGACTTCACTCAACACTTAGTACCCCTGAAAAAACTGATGAAGAAAGTAGTGGAGTTCCAATGGCCAAACCTATGTGAAGAATTTTTTATGAGTTGAATATAAGGTTAAAAACTAATATATTAATAACACTCCCTGAACCTAGGATTGAATATCTAGTGTACTGTGATGCATCAGTAATTTTCCTAGGAGTGGTACTGAAGTAGAGAGAAAAGGTATTAGCCTCTGGGTATCACTAGATTTGTCCCGAAGAGAAGAACTACCCTATTTATTATTATACATATATATGGTATCCATGGCCTTCTCTATGATGTGTTTGTGACACTATCCCTTTGACATGTGATTTTTATTACATGGACCATAAGCATCTTCACTATATCTTCACATAAAGAGACTCCAATATATGGTAGAGGCAATGTGTTTAGTATCAGCATAAATTCTATATTGATATTATGTATTCATCTATACAGGGTAATGTATTTTAGAATTCAATTATATATAAAACACATGATGATCTAGAGTTATATGAGAGGCATTTTAAGGATCAATGGTTCTTGATGATCTTGTTGGTTAACCAGAGGGTGGATACTTAAGTGGATCAAGGATCATTGAATTGTTATCCCTTGTTAGTCACACCATAATTGGTATAATGGGTGATGGAATGAAAATTATTAGACCTAGAGCTTGATTTCATGTTTAAATATATAGCTATAGGTTACTCAATACTCAGGTGGTTGATAGATGATGATGATGAGATCGTGGTACATAGAAGTGTGGTAGTCCCTACTACCATCATATTGTAACTAATGAATAATTTTCATATCTGGAGATGTAAATCACATACTAGAGTGAAGCGTAAGTACCAAAATTTTAGGTGATAGTTCTGCTGTCCAAGGATGATGAGGGACATTGCATGTTTCATCTCCTAATGCATTACAAGTCAGAGGGTGAAGGATAAGTACCGAGCGCCAGGTGGTTTTCTCCAGATACTTATTATTCCCTTATAGAGTGAGAGGATTCCATTATGGACTTTGTGATGGGGTTACTAAGGGCCTTGGGGATTCATGAAATGGGATGGGTTTTTTTCGATCAGATGACTAAGGTTTCACACTTTTGTTCGATATGAGAAACTCAATCAGTTGTTGAGATAAGAAAATTATACATCCATGAAATCATAGTCTTACGTGGAGTAACCGAAGATTGTTTTTGAATAGTGATGCACATTTTATATCATTGTTTTGGAAAGGTTTCCAAAAATCCCTAGCGACTCAACTAATTTTGAAAACAATATAACTTTATCAGATAGATAGAAAATCTTAGTGAACTATACACATATTGTAGGATATTATTCAATATTACATCCTTGAATTTAGTGGTGATTTATATGATCACGTACACTTTAGTGAGTTCACATACAATAATAGTTTCTGGGATTTAATTCAGATGGAACCTTACAGGAATCTTTATTCTAGGTCATATCATTCACAAATTTATTGGAATGAGGTTGGTGAGGTAGTGGTTGCAGGGCCTAGTTTGGTTTAGGGTCCTCTAAAAGAGTGAAACTAATTCATAATAGGGTTTTCATCAGTTAGAGTAGGTAGATATCAATTTATAACCATTGGAGGAGACCCTTATATTTTGTAGTAAGTGACCATGTTTTCAGGAGAGTGACTCCTAGGCCATGCCACCAAGATCTGAGGATGAAAATCATGCTAGAAACACATATTTTGGGACCCTATGAGATTATTAGGAAGATTTGGACTATGGACTCCCATTTGGACCATCCTATACATTATTGAATAATATACGATTTATTCCTTATTTATCTACATCAAAGGTACACACCTGGTTCTATGCATGTTATAAACTACAAAGATGTTTATTTACATATGAGGAGAGTCTAGTTTTGGTTTTAGACTAGAGTGATAAAGTCCTATGAGGGATAAAAATACCACCCTTTCATATTTGGTGGAAATATTGGTGGATCTAGGAGGATGACATAGTAGTGAGAGACTAATGTTTGAGCTTAGGGTCCTATGTTTTTTTTACCATGACCACTAGATACACTTCTTGAAGAAAATGTACTATTAATAGGGGGAAAATGTTAAAGCCACAAATTTTTTTACCTTCATGAAAATCATTAATACTCCTTTTTTTAGTTTAGATCTTTTTTAGATAGAGGTATAAGGGATTTGGCATGTTTTTAGAGGCTTATGTACGTTTTTGTGAAGTTTATACCCAAAAAATATTTTCTACATAGAATCACACAGGGCCAAAACATATAGGGTTTATCCATACTATAACATAGGTGGTTTCATAGTGGTGGTATGTTGAATCTAGGTCACAATGCAACTGAATGTTGCAGTGTTGTAGTGGTTCTGTTTTATAGAGGTTGCACTGTAGTCTTCATAGTGGAAGGAAGGGTTGAACTGTGTAGGGAACTAGAACAACACAAGGACTTCTCGACATCAGTTATGTATAGAACATCTATCCTAACAATATTAAATAATTAAATCATTGAACTGGCTTTTATGATTTGAATTAGTAGAATTCATTTTAGATTTAAATAGGGGGTCATTATGAGGATTTATAAAGTGTTTTAACATGGAATTGAACCTTTGACGATCCCTTGAATATACCTATTCCTCCTTATTGGGGAATCATTTATGGATATTTGAAGGTATTGGGAGAGAACTACATGTTGTATAACCCACCATGAACTATAGAGGTCACTTTTCTCATACACTCTATGCTGCAATATCTAGTTTTGAACCATGGTCCTCTTAATCTAACACACACTAGTGTCTTGGGATCTGATTTTGTGACATGTTGGTATCTTTTTGTACACTTCTACACCATGTTAAGTTCTCTAACTTATGGTGGTGGTTTCCAGTACAACTCTATTCAACAACATCCTAAATTTCAATGTAGAGCCTCTTAGTTTTTTAGAAAACATTCTTCCAGCCAACCAAGACCGAGCTTGAGGACCCTATCAATAATTCTTGACAACATACATGATTTGGATTTATTATATTTCTTATATCTCCTTTATTTACTATTGAACCCTTTTTATGTTGGATTGGAATCAGTTCTAAGATTCCTTAGCTGGTAATCATATTCTGGTTGGTGTGTGAACATGGTTAAGTTGCTTCCATATTTGATTGACCCTAAAATTGATGTGAAAACCATGAGGTTAGAAGTTCCTTACCTTATTAGTATCTCGTTTAATTTTGTTTCCATGATAAATATATTTTTTGGTATAACTGATGAACTTTCACGATTCTGATTCGAATGTGGGTGTGTTTGTATCCTTTGTTACCCATTTTGAGGTTTTTTCATGAGTAATAATTTAGTATATTGTTGTCTCATTTGATTGTGATAAAATTATATTGTGTATTTTAACTTTATTCCCATTATGATATGCTTTCTTTGTATACTCTAAATTGTATATATATTACCATTCTTGGAGTAATTATTATTTGTAATCAAGATAGGTGTCCCATGATGGAATATTAATTCCTTGGAGGGGTAATGATCTTGACTTGAGACACTAGTTATGTGTGGATTAATCATGGGGTAGATTTATGAGGATTACATACTTATCATTCTATAGATTCAATTGAGGTATCCTGGTATACATCAAGTTCCATGTGCTCAAGGTAACCTAGTTGATAACTAGAGGACACTGGGCATCATGAAACACTTAGTGACGAAAGGTTGATGGGTAGGATGTTCAAACAATACCATGAAATAGAAAAGATAATAGTACATTAACCTTGTTTATAGTTCGGTTATTGTTAAAATGTCTCATTATAACTCTATCATGGATTCAAAGTATGTATAGTTAGGGAGTTGTGTCATCCTAGTTAGTGCATGACTTCTCAATTTTGGGTTGTATGTTTATACTCATTATAGATTAAATATTATTATTTAATACACTTGTTATATATGAGCACATTATGTTGAGGAACCATTGGTGGTTTTATACTGAGTCTTGTACTCACAACCAACTTAGTCATTTGGACATGCTTATAGATTTCATGGCTAGATATCCAATGAAGGGAAAGGGCCCTATGGTGTTAGATTGAGTAGAGGAGGAAAAAGTTGGTAGTGGATCATGACATATTCTAGAGGATCCCACCCATGATGATTTCATTATATTCATTTATAGCTCTGGTTTGGCATGCTCATTTTGAAGTATGTTTATTTTTCTGAAATATATTCCATCTTAGATTTCTTAATTATTAGTCTAATCATTTATTTACTATTGTTATTTTTATTTTATTTATTTTTATCTACTCAATGACATGATACTCAGGTTATAGTCTCCCCACTGAGGGACTTAGAATATCACTACTAGTCGATAGCCCCTTACATATGGGGAGTCACAACTTTGGTTATTTGTAATTATAGATCAAACATGGTGGATTTGTTTGGGGAATTACATCCATATAGGTTTTCATGGTTTTAACCCTATGTTGGGTTAAATATAAGGAAAAATATATTTTTCCTAAAATTAAATAATGAATTGAATTGTATAATTTATAATTTTTTTTATAAACTATAAGAAATTTTATTTTGGGAAATTTATTAATTCATAAATATGTTTATAAATTAATTAATTATAAATTAGTAATTAATAATTATATAAATAATCATGATACAATTAGTAAATAAATTTTAATTGATAAAATTAAAACAACATTTTCTTATTTCAAGGAGTGACCCATAATTTGGATATAAATTTAATATATGGAAATTATAAGTGTGATTTATAAATGTTTTATAAGTTAAAAAATATTGGAAAATATAAGGGAGTTTAAATTTTTATTATGAATTATTCATAATTAATTTGATTTTTTTCAAATTACTGGCCATAATTGAGAAATTATTTAAGCCACATCAAAAGGAGTTTTGATAAATGATTTGAGTGAGGTTTAAATAATGATAAATTATTTATGTTTAGATTATATAGATTTTTTACATAATGAAAATGAAATATAATTTTTATTAAGTTTCACTTAATATCAATTATTTAAAGATAATGTTTTATAATGAATAATATGATAGGTTTTATGTTGGTAATAAATTATTATTTTTACATTTAATTAGTTTCGGATTTTCCATAATGAATGTGTAAATTATAAAATAATTATAATTATACTTTTTTATGAATTGTTCATAAATAATGTATCTCATGTTTGAACATATAAAATTTTCATTTATTTATAATAATACATTATTTAATATTCATATATATAAATTTTTTATATTAATAAAAAATTAATTCTTTATTTTTAAAACATTTAAACCACTTCTAGGGATTATCATAAATTCCTCAAAGGAGTCACATGCCAGATAAAGATTCCAAATGGACTGTGATGAAATAGTGTTGTATTTATTATCTATGAGAATTAAATAATAAGTAAAGTTAATTTAATGATCCAAATTTTTTATAAATTAAATTCTCTTTTGAATGAATAAACTCTTCATTAGGTAATGAAGTTATATAAAACACATGCACAACAATTAGTTATTTTTACCATTAGAAAATATATCCTATCTGACTTAGAAACCATGAAACACCATAACCTTTGATAATATATCTATTCTATAGAGACCATTAAGAATATTATATATTAATGGTTATAATAATATGTAATTGAAATAGAAGGAATAAGTGATATACTTGACCAGTTTGAACATACCATATGAATCCCATTTATCAGAGCTTATGAGGGATATGATATCAATGTTATTTTACATTGACTAATCCAAAGATGATATTAAACAAATGAAACTTAAGAAAAAACTGTATAGGAGATATTTTAAAGTTTATTGAGATAACTTCTCAACCCATGTTCTCCAAACCACCCAAAGAAAGTACATATATAACACACCTTACCCTTAGGAAGTAAATTTGTGTGATAAGGTGTTATGTAACTAGACCCTAGTAGTATTATTTTATATATTGTATTTTTAATAAAACTATTACTATATTTATAATTTTTCATTATTAATTTATACAGATGATTATATATAGAGTTCACCTAAAAATATTTTTTTATATGAAGAAAAAAAATGGTATTTTGGGGAAGTATATAGTCTCAATTTTTTGAAAACCTTTTCCAAATCGAGGAATTTAAAAATAAATAATATTTTCATGAAATATTCTTATTAAATAATATTTATTTAAAAATATCTGATTATATAATTTAACTAAGTCCATTGTAAATTTCATATCGTTCAGAATGTTGATAGTGTCATAAAAATGAGTGTTTTCTATTAAATGAATATATTTTTTAATAGTGTAAATTTTCATATTTATAAAATTATAGAAAAATAAATATTATTTTTTTTAATCATCATGTAATTTTTTTCCAATGGTGTATTTTTCACAATTTTATGAGAAAGTAGATTTTTTTGGTAAAATTTAAATAGTTTATAAATATACAATATGCATTATGACACCATTATAGAAAAAAGTGATGTAATACATACTATAAAAGGTATCCATAACCAAAAATAGATTTATACATTAAAATATAGTATTTTTTAATGTTATTTGATCCATTTTATAATCCTATAATGAATATTCCATAACCTATATTATATTTAAATGTTAAAAAAAATTCATTATATTCATGAATCACTTCCAAATCGTGAATGGTATTTTTTAATAATATTTTTTCTTTAAATAATAATATATTTAAAACCACTTCACTTTGGTGGAAAACAGGGGAAAAACTTGGGAGGGGTTGTGGTTTTGATTATTTTATCACTTAGAGTCCAAAACCTATGCATTTAAATTAATAAAGAATTCCCCTCACTTTTTCTATAAATACCCACCCAACCACAAATTTCTCTTCACTAAAATCCCATTTAGTTTGAATTTAATATACTTATACCTCTCCAAAGATATCATAAGGTGTTACCAAGCTCATAGGAATATTCTCCCAAGATTATAGAAGCACACTCTCAAGGTAAGAGATTCACTTCCGCTTCATTTTTATTAACGTACATTATTTTTATTAAGCCTTTTTTGAGGGATAAATGTTCTTTTTTGAACGTGTTTTAACATATTTATTTATATTACCAATGATTCTCAAGTAATTATAGACCACATTTCTCTATCATTAGACCCTTCCATTAACTTTTATATACACTCGTTCTGCTACCCAAAATATCTCATGATTTTATATGCTAAAATTTTTTGTTCTGAAAACTCATACCTATTTCAACTCAATGGTATTCACCTAGATATAAAAATACATAATTTATTGGGTACTTATACAAATGTAAACAACTATCCAAAATCATGGTATTAAAAGCAATTAAATACGTTATTATTTTTTGTAATATATGTGGAGAACAAATTTATGTACATGATATGAATAGACTGGTGTAAATGAACTTATATATTCCTCCCATTAATTGGGTAATGATTTAATCTCATGAGTTACCATGTATGGGGAATGATCAGTTTGACTAAGAAAACTATGTCATGACGTCTTAGTTATTATCCTTGACTTATTCTTATGATGTAATGTTTTATATTGGTTACAAAATTCTATTATACCTTGATGTTATTATAATATTTTATGATTTTATGTTCATTATTTTGATTATAAAATTTTTATATCACCATATTATTCACCGTGACCAACATTTACTACTTACTTCATTTTATGCTTGTATGATTCCCTTACTAGGATTTATAGATCACCACATTTTATGTATGTCTTCAGATTACCATAGATAGTATTAAAATATCAATGAAATATAAGGGAATGTTATTCATATTTTAAATAATTTCATTATATCCCAATTTCAATTTATTATGATAGGTATCTAAAATACTGAAGACACTAGGCTACTTAAACTTTTTGGATTTTATTATGTGTATGCTAATGTAATAGATCTTCAAATAAATTTTAAAAAAGAAATGGGTTGTCATAGTTAGTATGAGAGTAAGTTATCATTATTTTTCAGGACAAGGATTATAGAACTCTAGTAAAAACCAATCATAGGAAAAGATTCCTAAATATTGGTGAAGTATAGAGGGAGCGGTTTCTAAGAAACAAAATCACTATATAGATACAATAAGTTGAAGTGAATATAGAATATATATACCTAGTGGTAATAACACTATAAAGGCCCATACTTTACATATATATTTTAATTAAACATTTAATAATATTTATTGCATAACATAACGAAAAACACACCAGGACCATATAGGTTTAGTTTCTTTAGAAACTAGAAATCATAAACAACTGGTTCATAAAACATCTACATTGTGTCCCGCATATTTCGTTATAACTATACCCCCTTTTGAAATATCTTACTTAATACCCTTATCATGACTTGGGGAAAAGAAACATATAAAATGGTGAGCTAAAATGCTCAGTAAGGGTAAAAAAGGGAAATCATATCATAATCATAAGAACCTAACATTTGAAAATCATATCCTGCATATAAAAGATCATAATATCATGTCATGGGATAAATCATAAAAGTGAAATGTAATCCCAATAGTCATAACATAATATATGAAATTTCGTGGTATACACACATAAGCACATAAAATCATTTCATAATAGTTAAGGCTCATTACCAAGACATTCATGGCGGACAAATCCCATTACTAAACCAAGTTCACTCCTCATTCTAGCCCTGTATTACTGAACCTGATTTTATTTCCATTATAGTAATATCTATATAATGATATATAAATCTATACCCAATTAATTGGAGGGAGATATAGGTCCCACACATCTCATAAGGAAATCATTCTTATGTGTTCCACAAAAAAACACAAATCATGCATCATAACATAACCTAAAGAATAAAATGTTTTCATTAAAAATCATTCCATAATAATCCATATAAAACAAATGTATTTAATCAATAATATTAATTATAAAAACTATAAAATAAATATAATAGCAGGGATAAAAACATAACACTATTTAATCTTAGATGGAAAATAATTTTGATAAAACACTTGAACTTAATTCCATAGGAAAATAACCATTCTTGTTAAAAAATGTTTTCTTTTCTCAAAATGCCACGAAATTTTAAAATAAAAGAATTTAGTTGAAAATAATCTTGAAATAATTTATATTAATCTTCTTGGAAATAATGTTTCATGAAACCATAAAAATCCATTCATTCCATATTAGTTAAAAAACATTCTCCTTGTACTTTTACCAGAAAAGTAAAAAAGTACCTCAAATTGAATAATGACAAAAGATTAATTTCATACCATTTAATAAAAATTTACCAAAGGTAAATTTAAATTTAAATATTTGTATAGTAATATAAATAATATTACACAATTAGGAAACATGGATTTGGATGATAAATATACCCTAATAAATACTTACGTATGAAAAATCTTAGATAAAAATGAGATTGCAAATTATCCCTTACCTTAGGTCTGATATGCTTTGTATGTATTCAAAACTCATGTATAATGATTTAAAAAAGGTTAATAATATATTATATAATCATAATAATTTTTATGATAACATTTATGGTCATATTTTCAACCATTTATTAATAACATTTCATTGTTACTCATTATTCGGGTATTAACTGCTTTATGTTCTTATGCACGTTTTGTTGGATAAGTTCTGATTAATCTTTTTAGGTTATAGTTATATCATTTAAATAATTTTATTAGTATAATATATATCATATTTATTCATTAAATTAATTGATATAATAATTCCTTACTAAATATTATGTAGAATGAACCACATCGCATCGTGGAGACGATAAGCCATACGTACACATGAGCGACAATGTCGTTCCCATAATTATTGAATGGTATTGAAGAGGATGGTTTATACTATCTAATAATAAATATAATTTTATATCAATAATATATATATTTATTAATTCCATCATTATACCCATCCATGTAAGGTGGTGGTGAAAAACGGATTACACCACGACTTGGAGAAGATAAGTTGTACGCACTCACGTGCGGTGATTTCATTTTTCATAAGATGGATCAAAGGTGAAATTTGATTGTTTCATATTTATGATAACATATTAGTATATGAGTAATACTTATGTTATAACTTTATAATTAAACAAATAATTAATAGGAAGTATAAGAAGAAATAATATTGAATGAATTGGTAGAAGAGATTACCTCTTCCTCGACGTGCTTCCTCTAAATCTCTTCTTAGAGCACTAGAGTTGGTCTTTGTAGATGACCAACACTTATAAAATGAAAATATGGAAGTTTAGAAGAAATATTGTCAGGTTATGTCCATTCTTGAAGGCACAAAATGAAGTGAAGAGTTGAGGAAGGAAGTTCCCTTTTATAATTGAGGTGAGGGGCACTTTTAGAAACCTAAAAAATATTAATTTATAATAAAATCAAAACCCACCTAAAAACTTTTAAAATGTACCAATTTAGAATATGAGATGATATAGGGATGTAATATCATCAACCGAAAAATTTTATAGAAGTTTTTATGTCAATTTAATCATTATAATTTTAATTAACACTTACTTATTATATTTAATTTTAATTTGGGTAATAAAATTTTAAATATTTAATGGTTATGAATATTTACTTATATTGTGATAATTTACCATAAATGGATATTTTATGAAATTTTAGACCTTATAATTATAAATTTTATAAATTTTAAACATTTTTATGATTTTTAAATAATTTAATAAAATTTTATTTTTATAAAATATCAATAGTGTAAAATTTGACACTATTCATTTATTTGAATTTAAATAAAATCCATATAGAATATAAATTGAAAAAAATTTAATACACTCAAAACATGTCATATTCACCTAGAAAATTCGTGGAGAATATTAATTTGTTCATATGATATTTCTTTTAATATTTTTAAAACCATTTATTTGATATTTCTATTAATAAAATAATTTCTACATCACTATTGTATCATAATTAATGGTAATCATTTAATATATAAAAATTATCAATAAATTTCTATGATGTAGTTAATTATTTTATATTTACATATAATATATATAGTCTATATTATAACCTAGTTATCCATATATTAAAATTAATATACTTATATAAAATGAGATTGGAACATTTTGTCACATTCATTAGTTTTTATTATATTCATGTGATATTCATAGGTAAGTGACCCTTAAGTGATTATATTTAGAACAATAGATTATAAGGGTCTAATTTAGTCATCCAATAGAATTTTTATAGGTGTTAAAGTAATTTTATAATATTATTTATACCTTCAATTATCCAATTTACCTTCAACCACGGTAATAAAAATAATTACCAAAGTTACTATTCATATTGCATAAAAATAAAAGTATCATATTAATATAACTCAGAACTAATGATTCCAAATATGGAGCCGATTTTTAAAAATTCAAAAAAAAAATAATTTGTAGTAATTAATTCCAAATTAATCCTGTTGTTGAAATTAGAAAAACGGGTTTTGAATGTTAAAATATTGCGAAAGATTGAAATGTTTTTACATCTGAATTTAATGTCAAATTAATTCCAATTACCTAAATTATATTAAATTATAAAAATATATTTTATTTATACTTTTAAACCATTAAATAATATAATTTTACCATATAAATTATTTCAATGAATAAAAGTTATTTTCAATTAAATTTTTCGTATTTTTATTATTCACAAAAACATGAAAGTTATCAGAAAAAAATCAGAAATTTATCCAAAGTAATTTTTTATATCTCACTTCAAAATAACATGTTTATATTGTTATATGAAAAATATTAATGTTTCAAAATATTAATTTAAAAGGGGTTTTCCATTCAAATATGTAAAATTAACCTTTTAAAAAATAGGTTTTTATACATAAAATAGGGTTTTATTCATACCCTATGACTAAAATATACATTATATGAATATCAAAAATATTTTTTATGTATATATCACATATATATCTCCTTAATTTCATTACCAAAAGTAATTCACTCAAGAAAATAAAAATATCTAATTGATTTATATTTTTTTGTAAATAATTGATAGCCAATGAATTCATAATGCATTTTCATATGTTAATTATAATTATTCCTAAAAACCTAACAGCTTGGATATAATGGTAATTTTATAATAATGGTTTCTCATAGTTATATTGAACTCACAATTTTGTGAAAATAAATCTACTAAATAATATAAATTATTTAAAGAAAATATTTCATAAAAACATCGGGGTGTTACAAAATCCAAAAGGTTTATTGGGTGTTAACTCATCCTGTACCCAGTACAAGAAAAATAGGCCATGCTGCACATCAGGTTTGACACTCCCAAGCGGTGTTCATTGGTAAATTCAAAATCTCTTTACAAAGCATTTAAAAGGGAATGAAAATAATAATAAATCTAATGTTATAAAATAGAACATAGAGAACTGAAATTAAAAAAATATTAATTCATCGGTTAAAGGATAAATTAAAATAATGTGATATCCGTTAAATGTTCACAATTTACTTTTTATGTGATTAATAGTTTTAAAAATATCATCCCCATTTTTTTATCTTAGTATCTTGATAGAAATATGTAGAACTAAGTCAACAACCAATGTGATAGGAAATTTGATGAGTGACCAAATGAGATTCCCAACCTAATGGGAGTAGGATTCGAGAACTTCATGAAAATACATACTCAATTAAATCATGTCCTAAAGAAATCATGAATCAATGGGAACACTGACATCCCCAGAAGAAAGGGAATGTTGAAATTAAGGCTGTTATCTGACAAAAGACACCAAAATTAAGTAAATATTTTGACCCATAAACCTTGAACAATGGATCAAATCCATTTAAAAGATATTATATTTCATTTAATTTTATAATCAATAGAAGTTCATACTGGTTATTTATTATATAGAGTGATAAATTGATCAATGGTTTATGTTAATCAAGAGTTTGATTCCCAAGGAAGATTTCAAAGCGATGTAGTGAAAATAATTTTGGAAATGTTTTCCAATAAATACTTTCCTCACAATCTCTAATCTAATATGGATATGGAGTTACTAAACCTCATGAAAAAGGATGAGGAATGCATTAGGTAATTTTAATTCAACTTCCTAAGTCATTATAGATACACCAATTTATTTTTCATTGACCCCAAACGTAATGTGGAATACTTATTTAGTGTAATAAATTTGAATCTATGAATAGTTTTTATGATTCAATACTTCTATAGATATAAATAAATTTTACGATGTTCCCTCAAATTCAAAAAATAGATTGAAAAATCTCAAGGGTCTAAATATAGAAAGTGGAGAATGGACTTCAATTTTGGAAGTGTGATGGAGAAATATCATGGTATAAAGAAATTCCAATATCCCATTTGTCCAAAGTTTTGGAAGAATCATAAAAGAAATTTATTAATGGTGGAAAGGAAATGTTTTAGGTGTGGTAGGGAGGGGCAAGTACCATGTGAATACCGATGGGATAAACCCATCGTTGTGATGGATGAAAGGAAAGTTCCAATCAACCACTAGTCTATTTCTGATGTCTCAACTGCATGGAACAAGTACACTCTACAAACCAATGAACTAACCTAATGGGGTTAAAAGATGACCAATGATAACAATCTCCAAGGCCTAGAGAGAAATGTTGGAATATTCCCCCACAACTATTGAGGTGGATATGTACAATGAAGTGGTGATAGGTACACTAGTTATATATTAAATAATAGATAATGTACTATTTGAGTCTTGTTCTATTCAATATTTTATATCAAACATGTTTATTATAACTATTAAAGAACCACCTCAAACAAGGATGTTGAGTTATCTATAAAAATGGTAAGTGGGTAACATTTTTTATCTAAAGCTTATAACTTATCCCTTATCAATATTTATAGGATTAATTTTATATAAAATATTATTATACTAACTTTAGTGTAATTCATTATAAATATAGGTATGGTTTGGATTTATTTGTATAGAGACAATATAAATTAATAAATGGATTAAATCACTTTCTGTATCACGAATCACCCTATGATTCTATACAAGTTCATGGAGGAGGATTAATCTCATTTGGAATCATCATATCAATCACAAATATTAATAAATAATGAGTAAGATTATCCTTCACAAATGTATAAGACTAAATAAAGAATCATCATTGACAAATTTCCCTTTATAAGAGAATATGCTGATGCGTTACCCCAAGAATTTCCTTATATTCTTCCTAACTGAGAGGATGAGATATTAGTTGAAATTATTCCCATAACTTTTCTAACATCCAATACATAGTATTAAATTCCCAATATTTAATTTTAAAATTTAAAAGTATCAACTAAAAGAGAATCTATATAAGGGTTTTATATAACTAAGTGCTTCATCATGGGGTGACCCAATACATTTCATTTCAATATAAATGATCAGACAATGTGCTCCTACATTGATAGTCATGAGATCACCAAGATCACAATAAATAAAATGTTTCCTCACCATGAATTAATGAATTTTTTAATCAAAAACTTGAATCCCATTACTTATCTATGGTGGATCTTTTTTCCTAATGTTATCAAGTAAAGTTATATAAGGATTATATCTCTAAGAAAAATTTTCATACAAGGTATGAACACTACAATTTCATAGTGATTCCATTTGGATTCACTTATGATCAAACTAACTCTAAGGATTTAATTAATAGAGTCTTTAAGGATTACATTAATTAAATTTTGGTAGTCTTTATAGATGATATTATTATCAACTCAAAAATAATATAATAACATGAGTAACATTAGAATTATATATTTATGGCCTAGATAAAGTAGAAGTTATTTGAAAATTATAGTAAATGTGATTTTTGGATAGAGTAAATGACATTTTTGGGATATTTTATCACCAAAAAAGTGATATTTGCAGATCCATTGAAGATAATGACAATTTAAGGATAACCTAGAACAAAATCTTGGATAGAGATCAATAATTTCCTTAGGATATCTTAGAAATGTTGTCGATTAGGTAAAAATACTCATTATTTTCAACCCCACTATCCATGATAACATAAAAGGGATTCATTTTTTTGGACAAATTAATGAAAAGTTATAATTGAATAGTTAAAGAAGAGTCTAGTCCCTAAATCTATGCTCAAATTACGCACCATTAGGGATGGATTTATGATCTATAATTATGTGTATAATAAATTATTGGGTTGTGTAATAATGAAAAATTAAAATTCTATAGTATAATCATTTTTTCAATTAAATATCAATGAGAATAACTACCCCAAAAAATCTTGAATTTGGTATGGCGATCATTGTATTAAAGATTTAGTGACAATATCTATAAAGGGAGAAGTGTGAAATATATACTGATAATAAAGTAGTCAAGTATATAATCACAAAAAATTAGATCAATATACAACAATACTAGTGGTTATAGATAATAATTGATTATTTATATTCAATAAATTACCACCCTGAGATGGAAAATAAAGTGGTATATGCTTTGATTAGAAAGGATCCCACAATCTAATTCATAATGAGGATTGAAAGGGATACAATATTCATGTAGTTGCAAAGGATGGACATGGGAATATAAAAATGAACATTACACTACATTTAAAAAAAATCACCCATCCAAATATTATTAATAGGATCATAGAGGATTGATAAATATAATACATATCTATAGATACAGGTAGAGAATATTCCAGAATTGAAATTTTCTAAAGATAGATTTATATAGTTTAAAACCCAAATATGAGTCCCATCAATACTAGGACTAAATATATAACTTCTAGATGATGTATATATATCATAATTATCTATTCAACTAAGAATTAATAAGATGTATATAGATATAAATAAAAAAAATTTGTGGGAAAACATGAAGGAGGAGATTTTAGAATTTTTATCCCGATGTATTGAATAAAAAAATGAAAAAAGTAAATGAATAAATTCATTGTTTATGATGAAACAATTTCCCATAATGTATGGAAATTGAAAAAACAAACCATATATTTGATCATAGGACTCCTCAAGATGTATAATGGAAATAAAACCATTTGTATGGTTATCGATCACCTTATATAGTAAATTCATTTCATTCTCTTATGGAAGAATTCTCTATTGATCAGATCACTATGATATTCATAAGAGAAGTGGAAAGACTGCATGGAGTACCACTCACCACTGTATCTGATTGAGATCCAAGGTTTACATCAAGTTTTATGAGAACCCTTTAGTATGAATTTTATATAGGGATGAGTTTCAGTAATGCATATCACTCATAGACGGATGGTCTTTCTGAGATAACCATTCAAACTCTAGAGGAAATGTTGAGAAATAATTCTATATATTAACAAATGTTTTGGGATCAACACATTCCCCTAGTAAAGTTCTCATATAAAAATATTTTCTATTATAGAATTCAAATGGCACCTTATTAAGATCTATATGAGAATAGGTGTCAGAATCCAACATTATGGGATGATGTTGGAGAGATAAAGATTATGGGACCTTATCCAATAGATGATATAGAATGTTCAAACTATTCAGTATCATATGAAATCCATGAAAAGTCAATAAAAAATCAATTCAAACAATCATCAATGTGACATAGAGTTTGAGGTTAGATATAAGTTATTCCATAGTATATCACCATGGATGAAATTAATGAGTTTTAGGAAGAATGTAAAGTATAGTCCTAGATATATCCACCCCTTTTAGATCATTTATCACATTTTATTTATGGAATATCAACTAGATCTACAACCTAATATATCTCAAGTACATGATGTGTTCCATATATCATTATTAAAAATGTACATACCAGACCCATTGAATGTACTAAATATTGATGTGGTATCTTTGGAGAGTGATATTTCATATATGGAGTATCCAGTGAAGATCTTATATCACAGAGATAATGTTCTATGAAACAAGGAGAGGTGATGAAACAAAAGTAGCATAATCTATTTTAGTGTATAAAAATAAATTTTGAGATTGAAATTTTTTAAGAGGGGAAGAATATTTTGGCCAAACCATTTATATATAAAATTCCCTTTTGTAAAAATAAATTAATTATTATGTAATGTAGTTATAGAAAAATAAATTCAATATATATGGTTATTTTGGAGAATTATAAAATAAAGCATGATATACTTATAAGATCATGAAGCTTCATAACCATTGATAACCTAGTAATTCTATAATGACTATTATTATTAAAATATATTAAGGGTTGTAATAATATCCAAATGACATATAAGGAATATGTGATGGCCTTCACTAGTAGGATTATACACTATAAATCCCATTTATCAAAGCTCTTGAGGTAGATGGAATCACTGGGCTTTTCCCTTAACCAATCCTAATATTAGATTCAACTACTAAAACATTATTGATACTGTTTATTGGAGAAGTTCAAGATTATTATGATCACTTCCCAAAAAATGTTAGCCAAACCACTTGATGAAATTAATACTATCACACACCTTACCCATACAACATACGTTGGTGAAATGGGTGGTTATGTATCTAGACCCAATTTTTATGTTTTTTATATTTTTTTCAACAAAATAATGATTATATTTATCCCTTTTAATTATTACATTATACACAAGATTATATAGAGTTTAAAAAAATTATATTTTGATATATAGAAACAAAAAATCTATTTCTTGAAAAACATTTTCTTAAATTATACACACATTTTTCTAAATTCAAGGATTTTTGAAATATATTATATTTCAATCAAATATTATTATTAAAAAATATTTATATAAATATAAATTATAATATAATTTAATTAAGTGAATGCGATTTTTAATATGGATAAAAAGTTATTAGTTTCATAGAAAATAATATTTCTTATTAAATAAGGATTTTTATAGTGTAATTAATTATAAATAGGACATTATTTTGTTAAAATATTTTTTTAAATTAGTAAATCTAGTTTATTTAATGGTTATTTTTTCATAATTTTATAAGATATAATATTTTTTGTGTAAAAATTATATAAATTATAAATATAAGGTATGTATTATGACATTATAATATCCCAAAAGTTATCTAATAAATAATATTAAAGGAACCCATGACCAGAAACTCAATTTACCCTTTATAATAATTTATTTTGAATTTATTTTATTCATTTTATAGACCAATAATAAATATTTCAAAACATATATTATATAAGGTATTAAAAACAATAAATTATATAGATGACTCCCTTTCACATCATGAATGGTATTATTTTATATAGTTTGGTTCATAACCTAATTAAGTATTGAATAACACTCCTCTTTGGTATAAACCATGGGATATAAAATGATTTGGATTTTTGTTTTGATTATTTTTTCACTCAGAGTCGAAAACCAATGTTTAGAAATTAATAAAATTTCCCCCATTGTTTTTCTATATATACCCACCAGACCTCACATTCCATTTCAATAAAAACCCATCGAGCATGAAATTAAACTCCCCTCCTTCTATAAATTCCTCACATGGTCTTCCCAAGATTTTAATATGATCAACTTAATATTTTATAATCACCCTCTCAAGGTTAGGGATTCTCTTCCTATTCCTTTCTATTCAATTAATTTTTTTTGTATTAGGACTTTTAATTTATTATAGTTCAATATATAATGCGTTTTTACACAAATCGTTACTATACTTATGATTCCAAAGTAACGAGACACTATCTTTCACTCTCATTAATATCTTACATGAACATTTTTGTACACATGTAATGCTTCTAAAATTATTCCCTTATTTTCTATTCCAGAATTTTATATTGTGGACACCCATCCCCATTTCCAATCCTTGGTATTCAACTAGACATTAATATCCACCCTTGTTTGTGGGAATCCATGTATATAACCCACACTCAATAATTAAGGGATTTAATTTGAATAATAAAATTATTATGTTGTATGATCCATCTTCTATATAAATTCTTTTGCATTATATGAATATGATGAATGTGAGTGGAAATATATAGCACTCCAACACATTGGGTAATATTTTTATATCATGAGATACCATAAATTTTGTACACAAGACTATCCTAAGAATAATATTTTATGATGTATTAGAATTTATCCTTGACTTATTCTTATAATTTCATGTTTTATATTGTTTCCACATTCATATGATTCCATGATTTTATAATCTTATTTCATGATTAAATTTTCATGATTATGATTCTCACCTTTTTTATGTCACCATGTTATTCCCCTTGATTATCATTTAATTATTTACTTCATTCAATATTTTTATTTTTAACTTACTAGGATTTATATCTCACCACTTTCTTATATACATCCCTAGAATATCCCATATAGAGTTAGAATTTTGACGGAATAAAAAGGCATGTTATGGAGCCTTTAAATAATGGGGGTGAAGAAGGAGAAGAATAAGGGAAAAGAGGAATAATAATTTGACAAAATATAAAAGATATGATACAAAAGGGTTGTTTATAAAATAAAATTCTATAATTTAATACATTAGAAGATGGAATATAGGAAGATACTTGATATACTACCAGATGATACACACTGAAGGTGTTTATATGGGATTACTAAATAATAGGAAAGATGATGTTTGAATTTAATGTAGTGGAGTATTAACATTGAATGAATACTTACTCTATGATTAATTGTGAAACTATGAAAAAGTATTAAAGGTTATTTAGAGCACTATATAATACACTTGGATGTTTAACGTTACCTGAGAAGATATTTTCAAGATTTTATATGCGGAGATATTATAAATGAAAAATTAAAATTCATCTAAAAGATGATATCTTATGAGAAACACTTATGGAGGATAATCATACTGACAGATTCACTCATAAACATTAAAAGTGAAATATTAGATTACTAGTAATGATTTCAAGTTGAATTTCATCTAGAATGTATATGTTGTAGTGGAGATTATGTGATCATAAGATAAAGAGCCTTCTAGAAAAAACGAATGAGAGTTGTATTCCATAATTGACAAAGTTAAAAATATTACATTGTATATAAGATAATTTTTTTCATATGGAAGATATTCATTTGAGGGATTAATATTTAATTTGTAAAAGTAATTTATACACATCTCAGTGATACATAAGGTATCTAGGGAATACATAAGATTTTTAGTAATCCAAAAGTGTACTATTGGAGATTATATGTGAATGCTGTGTTGTGATTTTATTGGAAGACAATTCATCCATGAGAACCATAAGGGAAAAACCATATGAAGTGTTTTTAAATTAATATTGAAAATTATATACTTTTCTTCTACTGAAAAATATAGTAAATTCAGGATCAACCATACTTCTAAATTAGTTTCAATAATGGTTTTAGTGAAAAATGTTCTAGATTATCTTAAATGCATTAGGGATTTGAAAAATAATATGGTGGAATACATTTGAAAAATATATATATAAAGAATAATAATATTTCATTAAGACCCAATCAAAGGAAAAAGTCTTTTCATATCTTATGAATAGTTAAGAGTTGAAAATAATTCATGAAGACATAAAATATATATTACCCAATGTTTTAAGGATAAACACGTTCCTTCAAAACATGACGTTTGAGATGGTTATGAATGAAAAATGTGAATATTATCAGATGAAAAAAATAATTTAATTTTACAAAAGATAAATATGGAGGTTTAATCATCGACTATTGAGGATGAACTTTGAGATCATGCACACAACGAAAAAATACTAGAGAAGAAGAAAAAATTGAGTTAGAATTTAATATGTACAAGAATTAAAGAAACTTTAGAGTACTAAAAACTATGGTTTATATAATTACATTAGTGTTATATTAATTCAAAAAATTATTGACTTTTCCTAATGCTGATGTGGACCATGAGAAGAAGAAAAGTATAATGGATTACTTTATATAAATAAATAAATTTAGAAAATTTATTTCCATGAAAGATAGACTATGGGCTTAGCAAGGATTAGGTAATGACATTTGGACTTAACGATGTAAATACTATTCACTTATATTAACATTCCTTTACTAATTTTTATCTGGTGGATTCTTTTGGGAATATATGATATTCATTTATAATAAATAATGGTATAGGATCAACTTATAAAAGTTGGAAGAAAGTTTATATTTGACTAATTTGATAAAATTTTCAATATTGACTAATCACCATTCTCAGCGTAACATCTTGATCCATTGGGAATTCCACTAGAAATTATAAAAGATTTAGTTTTTAATACCATTAATTTGGATTGAAGTGTCATATAATCATTAATGAGGAAATTAATTATGAATTATATATAACATGAAAGTGTTTCACATACCTTATTCATGGGAAGAATTTACACATGTATGAATATAGTTGTCTTTTAATTTAGGAAATTAACACAATATATAGGTTTTGTAAAGGGTTACACATCTATATGATTTGAACATGTTGATTATGTTAAAGCGAAAGGATTTAAAAATAAATAATTAGAAGCGTGAATACATGTAATGAGAATAGAAGGGATAAGATGATGAGATATTAAATCCCATTTTATAATATTAAGTATTAGATTTATTCTAAATAAAACACATGTTAAGAACTCAATAATTCATCCAAGAATATTTTACTAAATTGGGGTTAGTATGGATTATATAATGTAAGGCATGGTGTACATATGCAACCTTGAGTGTTATGTAACTAAATTCCTATGTAATCTTTGAGATACACTTAGATGGTGAATCCTAAGAGTTACAAAAATAAAGTAATAGTGTTGGTATTATCAATATGATTGATTGGGATAACTGTTTTCCACCTATATTTATAAGATTCAAATATGATATTGTAGGGATGATTCCCTACATTGATAACTATGTTATAATAGGAACATCTAAGAGGGTTCATTAGTAGTGGAATATGGATTCTGGCCCACTAATGGATTTGATGAATGCAATCACATTTAATAAAATTATTTATAAAATGTGTATAAAAAATGGAATTAATATAGTAAAGGATTATTCTGTATATAACACCATATCCATCATAATATTTAACATTGAGATTAATCCTTAAAAATGCAACACTTATAAGTAACTCTTATGATTGGTAACTTATGAAATGTTCTTATATATAGAAAATTTATATGGTTTTGAGAAACCCTTTATTGAGTAACCAACTATTGATATAATTCAACAAGTGGATCAAATAGATTTTTATGATAATCATATAATGATTTAATCATATATTCAAAGTAAATAGATGCAAAATAACCAAATTAATTTCATATTAAATATGATTAAATATGTCTATAAATTGGAGACACTAAATTTCTCATATATGGATTTTCCTAGATAAGGAAATCATTCTATTTTTAGATATAAAAATGTTCTGAAAATGTGAATGAGTTCAAGAATAGTTTACTTAATATTTTTAAAGTGATAAAAATATATAAACTAGATATATGAAATCTAGGTTCTAGTGATGTGTTGATATTACAAGTGGGTGATATTCCAATCTAAAAGTAGAACTGTTAGTTAAAAGTTCAATTTTTTTTTTAAGTAGTGAACCAAGGATATTTAAATATAATGTTTTTAGGAAGAGGGATTGATGATTCCATATGAAGGAATTACCTCGAATACTTAAAGGAGTTATGGAAAATTCATGAATTTAAATTTTTTATATTATTGTTATAGAAATTAATTCTTTAATTATGAATAGTATCTGTTAGATTGTGTATACATTAGAGGACCTCAGAACACACTTTGAGGGGAGGGGTGAATCAGGCTGTCAAATTTTTTTCCTCAAGCTATGGTTCTTGTTCCTGCATTAGTAGGAACCTATTAAACCTTTCTGATGGTAATGTGTAGTAATTAAAACAATCACCAGCAGTAAGACAACACGACAATTTTACACGGTTCACCACTATGGGATAGTACAAGTAGAATACACCAAAAGTATTCCAGTTTTACATAAATCCACTATTCTTCACTAGATGTGGAATAAAAATGTTCATACATAGTCATTATGTGCTAGACACACTGTATTTATATGATTTTAGGGATAACACACTACATCCTATAGAACACTTCCATCGACTCCACATAGCTCACTGCCGTGGTTGAAGTCTAGATCAGTTTATCGACTTGAAGGTATTTTCAATAGATTTTCATTTAAATATTTGTCATTGTAAAACATAACCATATACTTTCATCGAATTCCTAAATTGATGCACTTTATGTAACTGAACTAATAAACCAAATATTCAAAACTTGAAAGAATGTCAACTCAGTACTTGTAGACATCACCAATTCATGTGCACAAGTTTTGGGGTTTTTTGTACAAGTTGTATTTCACGCAACCCTTATATTTTATGAAACCCTTCTATTTTTCATAGATACATCATAATATTCACTTATTATTGATATAATCAAGGAAAAATTTGTGAGAAACTCCCTGCTTACAGGCAACTGACCACTCATGCACAACTCTTGGCTTACATGCAACGCCCTACTTTCATACACCTCATCACTTGCACAATTGAGAGTTTTTATTTTATATAAGTCTTGAACCCCTTATAATAAGGAAGTTATACACCTATTTATAGGAATTTATTTGACCCTATGTGAAACTCGCACAACTTTCCTTGAGCGCACAAGTCTCATTTTCCCAAGTATATTTTGTGAAAACTTACCTTTCACCAAACCCCATAACTTGCACGATCCTATTTCATTTTCCATATTTTGATGTGGTGATCTTAAAAACTGAATTTCATGAAACTTTTCAAACCTTTTAGAAACTCTTCCATTTAACTTCCTCAGTAAAAAAAACTTTTCTCCATTCTCCAATTTTTGGAACCAAAAATTTGGCAAACACTAGGAATCAAAGTCACCTTCAATACTATTGTCTTCTTGAACTATAAGATCCATTTTCTTGGAAAATCCATACTTATACAGGTGTGGATTGAAAAAAAAACACAAACCATACTCCATTTAAGGGAAATAACAACCTTGGTTCCAACATACATTAAAATTTTTGTAAATATACAGGGGTTCAAAATGAAGAGAATATTTAACAATGCTTACAGTTTTAATTCAAATGATAAATAAAAGAGTTACTACATCAAAGATTCAAATGTAATGGAATATATCAAGGTTATATGGATCTATATAACTAATGTATATCACTATCTCATTTCCCTTATATGATAGAATAATTTTTTTACTAAAATTGTTGTTATGGACAGTATGAGATGTTACACAATGTTTATGATCCATCAGATTACATAACATACATGTGGAGAAAAAAAGTATAAAAATGTTTTATCTAGGGTAACCATGTATATAATAATGATTTTTATTATTGTAATTTCTTAGTTTACACCACCTTCAAGGAAATATATTCTTGAATGATCTATATCTAATGAAATTATAGCAAAAACATAAAATAAAATATATTATATGTATGTAATAGTTTATTTTTTAAATATTCATACTAATGGAAGATAAGTGTAATTTACTAAACAAAATAGAGATTCTAAATTTTATTATGAGTTATAGATATAATACATTTTTTAATATCATAGTGATAAAATGGTTTAATTATGGGAATTTCAAATTTAATATATAAAAGATTATTCCAGTCATAATTGAAATTAAACATCACTTAATATCCCAAAAGAGTACATGGTGTGTTGGTAGAGTAAGAATGTAATTAGTTATGCGAGATTTCATTGAAAAATTTTGTTATAAAGGATTCCGAGAAGGATAATTATATACTTTGAAATATTTTTTATAATAAAAATGAAGTTATTGACATCATAACATTAGATGTTGTGATGTTAACATGATTGAATATTTTCAAGGAGTTGAATATTAGGAAAATTATTGTTAAATCACTACATTATTCAGAAAATATTATATTATAGATTTCAATCACCATAGAGTTTATTTGGATGGTTTTATTATATCTGAACATAAATATGAATAAATAATTACATATAAATGCAATGAGTTTAACAAAACCCCTGAAATTGCATCAAACATAAGGCTAGAAGAAAATCATATGTGATATGTTAGGAAGGAACTTATGTGTGGTTTTTTAATTATCATAATAGTGTGTATGAGTATTATAAGATCCCATATATTGTGGAGGTATGTACTTATTTAAATTTTGGTTTCATTATCTAGTTTTTGGTTAATGAAATTCTTTCTGGGAGTTTGAGGGGCCTTGAGGGTGTTCAAGGAGTTCAGGAAAAGGAAGGAAAAATCAGGAAAATCTGGACAAGGTGCATGGTTGGCATACATTTTTTAAACTGTGCTGAGCTCCCCAAGTAATAATGTGACCTCCCTCATCTCAGACAATGTCTTTCAGACAGTTTTCAAATGGTTTGGAAAACTGTGTGGGTAAATCGGTCGCCACTTTAAAAGTTGAAAAAATTACAATTTTTCCACCTTAGTATTTTAAGTATCCCATGAATTTTTACTCTATTTCTTCTCCTATCAACCCAAGTGATGAACCTACACCTAAATATATTCAATGATATTGATCTCTTCCATTTCTTCGCTATTTTTATAATCATTGGTTGTGAATTAAAGATCCAAGTAAGTCTAAAAATCTCATTTATTCTCTTTTTCAGATTAAGGTTTGTGTCTTGGGAGACCTCCTTCCAAATCCCAAAAAATAACTTTTTTTGGGGGAGTATAATTTGAATCATAAAAGGGTGTTTGTATTGGGATCTTAGCGTATGAAGAATAGTGCGTTCGTCAATGGATTAGGGGTTGGTGGTCCCCACATTATATCTCATAGTCATTATGTTGATTTGTGCATGTTTGTATTCATTCTTGGGTCCCCTTATTATAATTTGAATACCTTGGGTGATATTTGGTTAAATGAACATATGAATGATGATTTTAACCCCTCAAGATCCCCATGGGATGCATTGGGGATGATTTGACTGATTTAGGGCCATCCATGGGGTGCACTGACCTTCCCGAACATGGTAAACCAAAACGTTAAGTGTGAACGTGACTTGTGATTATGTAGAGACCATGATGAACATGTAAATTGTTAAATGTTATGATTAATAAATTAATATGTATTGTTGTATGTATATTTTTATAAAGTATATGGTATTTTTTCTTAGTCTAAAAAATGGGTTAAATGGGATTAATGGGAATGTGCCAAATGAATCATGTTAGGTACTTGAAATGCATAAGTGGGATAATACATGGGAAAATGATGAAAGGGTTATTTGAGTTAAAATATGGAAATGATAGAATATGTTAAATAGGTTAATGTTTGAGGAAAAGTTAATATTATTAATGATTTAGGCATAAGAAATGGGAAATGGGCTAAATGACAATGCAATGTAACTAGTAAATGTTTTAATGGGTTATGGAATAATATTAATTCCCATGGTGATTATTATGATTTATGTTTTCTATTAGTATTGGTTATATTTTTTTTATGATATGGTATATGTGTGGTGAATAGATAAATAATCATGTACACATGGATTGGTAGTGTGGGGTATTCAAATTTGGATCTACACCCACAGATCGAGTTAGAATGAGGCTCTAAAATCCACCCAAAAATGCACGGGTTTGGGAAGGTGAGTGTGTTGTACATTTGATGATGTGATTACCCCTAGAGAGATAGGGAACTTAACTTATTTCCATTATGCATTAAGATTGACGAGTATGACTAATCCATTAAACATGTGCTGATAGTAAATTATGTTATGAAGATGGTAAAAGTATTACAATTTAAAGTAATGATAGGAATGAGTTAAGTGGATCTTGTTTACTAATGGTACATGAACTGTATTTTATTTACTTCTCATTTACTTATTACTTGCATGTGATTTTTGTTAAGATTAGATATTTTTAGACACCATTGGTGGTGTCCTACTGAGTTGAACTCACACCCTGCTTAGGCCGCCATTGGGTACCCAAGTAGACTTCATTTTTATAGGAAAAGATAAGGAAAAAGGCCTATGCTTGGGATTTGAGTTAGGATTAAGACGTTCATGGATGAGATTCTATAATTGGAGTCAATATTTTTTGGGGATTCTTTTGTTTTTCTTTATTTTGGGGTTTTTTACTTTGCATTGTTAGAATGACATGACATATTTATTATTGGATATGTTTGTACCCATCTTAGAGAGATGTCTGTTTAGGAATGTTAATTTGTTATTATATGTTGTTTGAAATGTTTTATTTATTTTTTGTTATGGTGTACTCTATTAATGAGGGTATAGTCTCCCCCATGACCTTTTTGAACCTTTCTATTAGTTAGAAACCTTTTTCATATGTGGGGTCATGCTTGAGGTCATGTGGCGACCCAACTCAGGGCACCGATTTAGTGGATCCTGAGTTGGGGACATTACAAAGTGGTATTAAGGGAGGTTCTTTTCTATGGTCTTACTATTTGCGATGGTATAAGGAATATTAGGATGTTCCATGCCTTGGATATGATCTCATTATTAGGAGTAACTAACCCATGTATGAGGGAAAACCCAAGTCACCCAGGGTGGGAGTTGTTGTTCTTATTGATCGTTGCAACATTTGATGATATTTAACCATTGGATGATGCACATATTATGTGATGTGATAGTTTTATGATATATATCTCATGTCTATAATGGAATGGGATTTAACATTCATGAATCATTATAAGAACCTAGGAATATAAGCAACATGCATCATGGTTGGCACACATGGGATGGGTGTTTGGGGCATGAAAGGTATGGTGCATTTAGTTCCTTAAAAGTTTGAAGAAAATGGTGTTTAATAAAGATAATTAAAATGGTTAAATAAAAAGAAAGAAGTTAACGGTTAAATAATAATTCTTAATGAAAGGTTTCATATGAGTAAAAAATGATAGCTATAAAAAGTTTTGAAAAAGGGAAATGTGTATAGGAGGAAAACATTGGAGGTAAGAAAGTGGAAATTGGATTAAAAATTGGGTGTCTAATGAAATATTTTTGTCGAAGTCAGCTGGCTTACCCAATTTTTACCATGGATTTTGGTAGGAATGGTATAGGGTGGTATTGGAAATGCGATCACATGAGTTAGGATATTGTATGTAGAGTGGGTTGATTATGGCAGATAGTTTACTTTTCATTGTGGTCGATACCGACTGGATTTTCCTTATAATGTTTGTTGATGGAGATTTTTTGAAGTATGAATCCTATTAAATAGGGGGTTTATGAAATGTTTGGTAAATATAATGTTTAAAGTATAATCCTTTTAATTTTAAAAAAGTTGAAGGTAATTATAAAGGAATATGTAATGATGGAACTTCAGTGAAGACTGGTTTTAAGTAGCCCTTGTGTTGTTTGTTTGGACCTTGGGTATGGGTGGTATGGGTAGTGAGAGTGACGTAGGATGATTCCTTGGTTATATGTCGGGGTACCTCAATGAGTATCGATGTGTGGATAAAGGGGTATTTCTTGTTATGATTTCAATAGGGTTTTTCCTTGAGGTTTTGAGATGTTTTGTGATAATGTGAAGGTGGTAACCCTTGTGGGTTGTGAGTCTATAAGTTGTACATTTAACTTATTAATGAGTGTATTGGTTTTGAAATCATTAGTGATTGGTGTTTTATGATGGTTTTGGTGACCCATGTAGGTTCAGATCATGCGAGTTGTGTTTGGACCCTAGAGGGGGTGTTTAGGCTCGTGGTGCCGATGTGTGTGCAAGAATGCTTACTGTGAAACCTAGGGTGGATGTTTACTAGGGTACTTTGAATTTAGTGTGCCTAAATGGAGGAAAAAGAGCCAACAATGAGTGTAAAATTATTAAAATCTTGATGTATATGGCCTAGAGAGAGAGCATAGAGACTAGTTACCCTTAACCATAGTTGGGGAAGTTCATATCATTCGATTCTCAAGAGAGACCCATGAGAGTGGTCATGAATTTTTTCAGTGATCTTGGATGCATGAGGTATAGTTATATATTATGGTTTTGGATGGGGGAATATTTTCTTAGAGGGATGAGTGGTAAGGTCAATGGTTTTGGGAGATGTAACTCGAGTTGTGACACTGATTTGATAGTCTGGGGGAAAGTCAAGGGTGACCTCATGGGAGGTCATCCTTGTGATGTATGTGCCTCAAAATATGAATCATGTGAGATGATTTAGAGGTGGAATCAATGCATAATGAGTAAAATCATGTTTTGGTAAATGGTGTGATAATTCCTATGTTCTTTCAGAGGGGTGCCTAAATAATGGAAGTTGGTTGTAAGGTTAGTTTCCAAGGGTTGTATCACTTGGATGTCTGACCCATATATCTGGGAGATGATTAATGGGGGACTCAATATTGATTTTGGGTGGAATAGATAAGAGTGAATGAATCTTGGTTATATTATTTCATTATGAAGGTGATGCCTAGTGTAAGGTCAGTCATGTGGTTTGGATTTTTGTTTGAATGATTTGATTTTTGGGCATGATGTTTATGATGAATCATAACAGATTGGGTTAATGGACCAAAGGTCTTGGTCAGGTGATAAAATGGATGTTGATCTAGGATTTAGTGATATTTGTCTCAAGTGATCTAAAACCACTTTAAGTGTGTGGTCATAGGAAGGTGAAAAACCTTGGGAATATTCTATAGTCTAGATGTGGGCATTTGATTCTTAGGAACTAGTTTGTTCGAGATGGGAAAACTAGTTACTCGGGATAAGTGACCTTTGATCTCTATGAAACTAAAGTGGGAATTTTGGCTATGAGGGAGACTGTAGTTTTTGATCAGGGTGGAGGACCAAAATGTTTCAATTTTTAACTATTAGGGTTATTCCAAAAGAACTCAAGTGGTGTGGTGTAAGTAGTGGAAAAGAAAATATTTTTTCACAACTACTTCATAGAGAGTCGTGAAGTGGTGGTGAGGTAGTTGGTAACCAAAAATAAATTTTTTTGGTCGGGTGTCGATGATATGTTATGGGAAGTGATGCTTGAGACTATCGACACACCAAGGTTTCCCCATAGTGGGAGGTGACATCATTGTGGATAAGTTATGGCAGTGTTCTTAGAAAACTTCTTAGAATACTTCTAGCTAGTGGAGATCATGTCTAAAAACTTGACATCATCCCGAGTATGCGGAGAAATCTTTATATTTGTGCCTAGTAACTTGAATGTGTTATTGTTGGGTATAAGACATCTAGAGATTTTTTCCCATGGGGCTGTATAGGTAAGGATAGATGGTGGGATGTACACCACTACCCATTTATGGGTGAGTTCCTAATAATGGACTGGGTGTTGAATAATATCATGAGTCCCATTCACTAAAGTTTGGATTGAGTACCAGGTGATGTTGGTTTTGTTGAACTGAGGAAATATAAACAGCCTTGTTCAAGTTTTTGGTGTATAGATCCTGAAAATCATGGGAATTGGTTACTTAAATATCTTGATAAAAGAAATGATAACGACACTCCTAAGGCCTGGAGTGATAAGTCAGTCCGAGATGGGGGGATTAAATCATAAAGTTATTTTAGTGGAATTTAGATTCCAATTAGATAACTATAAGGTGCACATTAGGTCTCTAAAAGAGGAAAGGTGGGTCTTTTTTGGGGTGGTTGACTTAACCAAGTGTTGGATTTGTGCTCAAGGTGGTTCTAAATGAAATTTATGTTTTCTATGTCAAATTAATGGACTAGCATGGTAAGATATGAAAATGGTTTATGATGAGAGATCTTGGGTTCTAGAACCTCATCAAGGGTTGGGTATGGACTCTGGTGGGTATGATTGGGTGACCATAGAGTGTCCTTAGGTGTGAAGGCATCTTGGTCAGGTAAGGTGGTGGAATACCAATTATGAATCCAAGCATCTCTTGGATGAGTCAGCCAGGGACAACTTGACTTAGCTGGGAGAAAAGAGTATGTTTCAAATTTTGTAATGGTCTTGATAGAGGGATTAGGCATATTTAGTTAGTGTTTGGATAGTATGAGTGTAACTCCCCGACCCCAGCTACCCAGAGTCGGTGCGTTATTGCATAACAATGGCATGATCACAAAAGATCAAGTCTCGAAAGACCGTTTAGTTTTGTTGCCTTGGAAACACTAGATACATTCATAACTGTTACATTACATCATAAAGTAAAACAAAACTACAAAAACATCTTGTCTTCATATCCTCTCATACTATACCTGCAGGTCATTCATAATATACTTCTTCACATCCTGGAAAAATTAAAACATTGGAAGGGGTGAGCTCAGATTCTCAGTAAGGATAACAATATAGAGGAAGCTTTCATAAATAAACATAAACATTTAAGGCAATGTATGCCTAAAACAAAAGCCTTTTAAACTTGAACTTCAACATAATATGGAAAAAGAAAAAAGATATAATGCCATTTACTTATTCACGTGGATATTCTACTAGTTGAATAATCACATGAAATATCAATAACCACTTTCATAATGATGGAATGCATAATGCTAGACTATCATAACCACGTATCCAAGGCCTTGTGCCAAGACTACAAATAAGATTTTGTCAAGGCCTCGTGCCAAGACACTAGTTTGTCTCATGAGACCTACCGATGCAATATTTTAGAAGATAATTACGTTTAAAATTTCTTAAATATACTCCAGTGTTTTTTCTGAAAACATTATGCAAGCTTCTGAAAACAAAATAACTAATTCTGAGACTGCTTGACTAATTACAGGCCATGATGGGTCCACACCCAATCCCTTCCTGTCTACCACACTCGAGATTCAGGTTTTATGAAAACATTTTTAAGCTTGCGTTAAATACGTATACATTTGCACTGGATTTTCGTATATTTGAGAGAAATATCTTTTTTTTGAAATCATTTAAAAATCACATAATTATAAAATAAAACCTTGTGAATAAATGTAAAAGTCAAAGGGGTTTATACACCATATAAAAGAAATTTGTGTATAAAACAAAATATGCCTTAATGAATGGAGATTGAGACGAAGTCCCTTAAAAAGATCCTTTTTAAATAAAATATATCTATTATGTGTATTCACTATATGTACACATAATTAAAGTATAAATACAAGATAGGACATAATAATATCATGACATAATTTGAAAGTAGGAGATTAACCCAAAGAATGGAAATTGGGTTAAGAAGTTCCCTTACCTCGTGTCCGACTTGACTCCACCACTCTTTAACCTCCTGAATAATAAACTAGAGTTAATTTATATTTTCTTAAGAACCTTTTCCATTTTAATTATTCCTTTTATATCACTTATTACTATGTTATGAACATTATGTAATTATTTAAGTTAATAACTGTCATTTTTTCGATATTTGGTACTTGAGTAAAAAATACACTTCTTATAATTACAAGTTGTTCATGTGGTGAAATATCCATTATATACAGAATTATATTCATGATGTAGATATCATATATATCATATATATCCATTAGATACATTCATTTATAATATTACATAACATTTAGAGGTAAGAAATGAAATGCACCGTTCATGGAGACGGTAAGTTGTACGTACGCATGCACACTACTTTCATTTATATTTCATATTTAAGGGAATGAAATTATAATTATATAAAGGTATACTATAATTCCAGTATAATATAATGTATAATACCATTTACTCCATCCTTTATACATCCCACATATGGCATTAACGATTCAAATCACTTTGAGGGGGCGGTAGTCCGCACTTCTTAAAATGCAATTATCGTGTTTACCCATAATGGAATTCATAAAGGTATGCCACAAATGAGAAATATAGAAGAATAATAAAAACATAAACATAATATATATATCTTATATGAAAATAGTGTCATCATAATGGCCACCTTTGAAGGTGTTATGTGAGTGTTGAACAATCATCGTTTCGTGAGGCAGTATTTCGCCACCCACAAAAACAGTATGTTCTTTAACCATTAGACGAAGGTGTGTGTAAGTGTAAATCAAATACATATCATAACAACATCCTAGTATATTTAGTATACTGGTGTTGTTACAAAATAAATTAATAAAAAGAGTTTAGGTGGTTGGAGAAGAAAAATAACATAAGAGAAGACATTACCTTAAAACGAGTAACTCTTTTTGATTTGAGCTCAAAGGCTTCCTTCGGAAGACTTATTCCCAAAGTGAGGCTTCTAGGAGTAAGATAGGGAATTGGAGAGACAAAATGGGTAGATTTTGTCTGAGCCAAAGGCTTGAGAGGTGTGGGTAAGGTGGTAGAGGTGGGAGCCTTTTATAAGAGGAGAGGAGGGGCACTCTTGGAAAGGTTGAAATGTTACTTTATTATGAAATGATTTTCGGATTCTAAAGGTCCCACAATGATATATTTAGAGGATAAGGTGATAAGGGTTCTAAATATACTCATCAAATATTTTTTTGACAAGTGTATGCCTTGGTTTTTTACATTATCTTTTCATTTTATTTAAATTGTTAATTAATGAGGTAATCGCTGCATCATCATGGTGTCATTAAAAATTTAATTTATTTAATTTCAAAAATTATAAAAAATCTGTCATGATGTATAAAATATTTTTATCTTTCTAATGAATATTTATAGTCAAAAATATGACTTGTATAACCCCATTTAATAATTGTTTTAGTAAAACAACTCCTGTTTGTGACATTTTTATTTTAACATTAAATAAAAAGTTTTTAATGTAATTTTCCTACCAAAGTGGCTCCATGGGGTCCCCAAGTTGACCCATGGATTTTCTTGGTCGTCCATGACTCATCCAATAGTTTTAGGACATGTTTCAAGGTCATTTAAAATTATTATAACATTATCTTTACCTTAAATTACACTAATTACCTTTAATCGCGATTAATTAAACTTAAAAGTTACTATTCACCAAAAAATTATTTTAATCCCATTGAACCAAATTTTACTTCCTAATGACAACCATGTATGTTGTATTTTTGAAAATAAAATTACAGATGTGGTAATATTTGATTTAAACAAAAAATCAGTTATTTAACTACCACTTAGTGGTTTCACTATTCATCAAAAATTGAAGTTTTTCAGAACAATGCCAAAATTTTACCCTAAGATATAATTGATATTCTGAATTCAAAAATGATGTCTATTTTACAAAATTCCAGACATATAAGTTGCATTAATTAATTTCATAATTAATTCCCGTTGTCACAACAAATAGCGTGTTTTTAAGAAACAATATATATCAAAAGATTGACAATTGTTTATGTCGAATTTCAAAGTGAAATTAATTCTAATGAACACCATTGGATAAAATGGTAAAAATATATTCTAATTATACTTTAAAACCACTCAATATTATAATTTATCACTATAAATTATTTTAATTAATAAAGTTGTTTTTATGTATTTTTTACTATTCATAGAAAATTGGAAGTTCTCAGAAAATTACAAAAAATTCAACTTAGGATAATTTCGATATTACGAATACAAAAATGAAGTCCATTTTGAAATATAAAATTTATATAATTTCAAAAAAGTGGGTATTACTATTCATAACTACTATGATTGGTCGTGGTGTGTTAGAATCTCGAACTTGTGTACAATTCAAGCTATTGCATTATTGAAAGAGAAGCGTATCGTGAAAGCTCGGGGTGTTACATTCTCCCCTCCTTCAATAAATTGCGTCCTCGAAATTTGAAATTTTTCTTTGAAAATAAAAGGTTGAAAATAGAAAATACCTTTGTAGAAAACCCACATTGGAAATAAGGTTAATAAAATTTAGCCTTAATAAGAGGGAAATAGAAATGAAAAAGTCACCACCAAATTATGATCTCGATAAAGAGAACATTGGTGGAAATTAGAGACATATAATTGGAGGAAAAAACGTAAATATTTGTAGGGAGTGATTGGGGTCATCAATCACAAACAAGTGTAAAATTGAGGGCCTCAAAGCCTTCAATCTATGTTGATTTAAAATATTATCAGTTCAACAAGACATAAGGTATTAGGATAACACATTTTTTGTTTTAATATCCCTTTACTAATGTTTAAGAATTAATTTATTCATAGAATAAGAGATAGGTATATATATATTTATTCTTGACAAGTAGAGTTTCAACCTTCAACTAATTTCTACCACAAACTCATCTTTTACTCAAAAAGATAATAGAACTCAAAAATATTATATTTATCCTCATCATGAAAGGTTCAAAATATTAACACATACCATTTATATTAGGAAAAATATTTTTCAATAACCAGGGACTTCCTGTAGGCTAGTGGTAGGTAATAAAGGAATGTCGCACTATGGTTGTGGGTTCGATTCCTGTAGCTTTGTCTGACACGACGAGTTATCTTTCAACCTGTAGGTTGTCCTTTTTCTAAATGTATAGTAATATAATATTCCAAAAATAATATTCAGAAATGTTTTAACCTTAAAAAATACTATCCAAAGATCAACTTAATCCATTCCAACCTTTATAGTTATCCAAAATACTTCTTTCCAAGTCACAGTCCAAATTTATAAGGAAGGTAAACATAATGAAGATCCTTTTTTCTATATAACAACATGTGAACACCTTCATCATGTATTCTTTTAAAACACTGCAACATAATGAATTACCATAAATCCTTATTGATTACATTCATTATCCCTTATTCCTTATAGAATACTAGATATACTCCTATCAAAAAATGTATACAAATCATTAATCAGTTTCAAGGAAGTTAAGAATATCCAATATAATTTATCCAAATCAATCATGTATTATTCCAAAATCACTATCTTAGTATCAGAACCATATTATGGTTTATCTTTCTCTCAACCATATATTTTCCAAAAATTTAACCTGCTGTGGTGTCACTTTTCTTGGTTCCACACAATCTCAAGTCCTTAATGAAATAGTACTGCAGTACAATCCTTATATACTCCATAATTATTATAACCAGTACATCATTGATACAACACTCAAATTAGAAAATTATTTAATAACAACATAAGAACTCTAATCATTCCTCCTCATCTGTGGTAGTATCATAACTTGATTATTATCCAATAACATCATTTGGGGCATACTCTGATGATTTGGACATTGGTTTGCGTAGTGTCCCCACTCCTTGCAGATGAAGCATTGTACATTTGAAACCTTTTTCTTACCCTTGTAGTGACACACTTGGTGTCCTTTTTCTCCACACTTATAACAAACTCCCATTCCCTTCAGGCAAGTTCCAAGGTGTTTCTTCCCACATTTATCACATATTGGACAATTCTTCTTTTCCCTCGTCCCTTTATCCATCATTCTCTCTTCCATCATTTTCTCCTCTTTCATCCCTTAAAATCCATAAGAATCAGAGAATTCTCTACTTATCTTATTAACACATGATACTATTTATTCATATGTTGAGAACACATGGGAGACTATTTCCCTTCTAAATGTTGGATTAATACCGTGAAAGATATGATCCTTCTTACTCTTTGGATTATACGTATTGATGGAGTTCACATTCCTTCTACTGGGTGCCATTTCTATACAATGACATAAACTAGGTTAGTTTATGAATCTAAATACATAATAACAAACTTGAAAAACACTTAAAATAAATTGAACTATTTATGGATATAATCCATAATCATAAAAAGAAATGTTTTCTTTGAGGAAGTATATACTCATAAACCCTTCATAATGGTTTGTAAAGAAAATGAGAATTATCATAAGCATATCCCCTGGGAGTGTCGTAACCAAGAGTGCAGCAAGGCCCTTTGTCGTGCACCAGTTCCCGTTCGAGTCTAGCTCAAAGCGGTGTTTTTGGGTTTTACCCCTAGGTACATCTGTGCCAGAGCCGCCTCTACCTGCTCGTATCCAGGCAGGGATGTATTGCTCAAAAAACCCACAAAATCTCTACAACAACAAAATTCTAGGAAGTTCTTCTATACTAATCCTCAAAGTCTATCTTATGACTATGCGCTCTAATCAGAGTTTATCTAAATCTAGTTTCCAAGGTTAGTACTAAAATGTCTCTGATACCAACTGTAACACCCCGACCCCAGCTACCCAGAGTCGGTGCGTTATTGCGTAACATTGGCATGATCACAAAAGATCAAGTCTCGAAAGACCATTTAGTTTAGTAACCTTGGAAACACTAGATACATTCATAAATGTTACATTACATCATAAAGTAAAATAAAACTACAACAACATCTTGTCTTCATATCCCCTCATACTATCCCTGTAGGTCATTCATAATATATTTCTTCACATCCTGGAAAAATTAAAAAATTGGAAGGGGTGAGCTCAGATGCTCAGAAAGGATAACAATATAGTAGAAGCTTTCATAAATAAACATAAACATTTAAGGCAATGCATGACTAAAACAAAAGCCTTTTAAACTTGAACTTCAACATAATATGGAAAAAGTAAAATGAGATAATGCCATTTACTTATTCACATGGATATTCTACTGGTCAAATAATCACATGCAATATCAATAACCACTTTCATAATGATGGAATGCATAATGCTAGACTATCATAACCACGTATCCAAGGCCTCGTGCCAAGACTAAAAATAAGATTTTGTCAAGGCCTCGTGCCAAGACACTAGTTTGCCTCATGAGACCTACCGATGCAATATTTTAGAAGATAATTACGTTTAAAATTGCTTAAATATACTCTAGTGTTTTTTCTGAAAACATTATGCAAGCTTCTGAAAACAAAATAACTAATTATGCAACTGCTCGACTAATTACAGGCCATGATGGGTCCACGCCCAATCCCTTCCTGTCTACCACACTTGAGAGTTAGGTTTTCTGAAAACATTTTTAAGCTTGCGTTAAATACGTATACATTTGCACTGGATTTTCATATATTTGAGAGAAATATCTTTTTTTTTAAATCAATTAAAAATCACATAATTATAAAATAAAACCTTTTGAATAAATGTAAAATTCAAATGGGTGTATACACCATATAAAAGAAATTTGTGTATAAAAACAAAATATGCCTCAATGAATGGAGATTGAGGCGAAGTCCCTTAAAAAGATCATTTTTAAATAAAATATATCTATTACGTGTATTAACTATATGTACACATAATGAAAGTATAAATACAAGATAGGACATAACAATATCATGACATAATTTGAAAGTAGGAGATTAACCCAAAGAATGGAAATTGGGTTAAGAAGTTCCCTTACCTCGTGTCCGACTTGACTCGACCGCTCTTTAACCTCCCGAATAATAAACTAGAGTTAATTTATATTTGATTAAAAACCTTTTCTATGTTCATTATTCCTTTTATATCACTTATTACTATGTTATGAACATTATGTAATTATTTAAGTTAATAACGGTCATTTTGTCAATATTTGGTACTTGAGTCAAAAATACACTTCTTATAATTACAAGTTTTTCATGTGGTGAAATATCCATTATATCCAGAATTATATTCATGATGTAGATATCATATATATCATATATATCCAGTTGATACATGCATTTATAATATTACATAACATTTAGAGGTAAGAAATGAAATGCACCGTTCATGGAGACGGTAAGCCGTACGTACGCATGAACGCTACTTTCATTTCTATTTAATTTTTAAGGGAATGAAATTATAATTATATAAAGGTACAATATAATTCCAGTATAATATAATGTATAATACAATTTACTCCATCCTTTATACATCCCACATATGGCATTAACGATTCAAATCACTTTGAGGGGGCGGTAGTCCGCACTTCCTAAAATGAAATTATCGTGTTTACCCATAATGGAAATCATAAAGGTATGCCACAAATGAGAAATACAGAAGCATAATAAAAACATAAACATAATATATATATCATATATGAAAATAGTGTCATCATAATGGCCACCTTTGATGGTGTTATATGAGTGTTGAACAATCATCGCTTCGTGAGACAGTATTTCACCACCCACAAAAACAGTATGTTCTTTAACCATTAGACGAAGGTGTGTGTAAGTGTAAATCAAATAATTATCATAACAACATCCTAGTATATTGAGGATACTGGTTTTGTTACAAAATAAATGAATAAAAAGAGTTTATGGGGTTGAAGAAGAAAAATAACATAAGAGAAGACATTACCTTAAAACGGGTAACTCTTTTTGATTTGAGCTCAAAGGCTTCCTTGGGAAGACTTCTGCCCAAAGTGAGGATTCTAGGAGTAAGATAGGGAATTGGAGAGACAAAATGGGCAGAGTTTGTCTGATCCAAAGGCTTGAGAGGTGTGGGTAAGGTGGTAGAGGTGGGGTCCTTTTATAAGAGGAGAGGAGGGGCACTCTTGGAAAGGTTGAAATGTTGCTTTATTATGAAATGATTTTCGGATTCTAAAGGTCCTACAATGATATATTTATAGGATAAGGTGATAAGGGTTCTAAATATACACATCCAATAGTTTTTTGACAAGTGTAAGCCTTGGATTTCACATTATCTTTTCATTTTATTTAAATCGTTAATTAACGAGGTAATCGCTGCATCATCATGGTGTCATAAAAAATTTAATTTATTTAATTTCAAAAATTATAAAAAACTATCATGATTTATAAAATATTTTTATCTTTCTAATGAATATTTATAGTCAAAACTATGACTTGTATAACCCCATAAAATAATTGTTTTAGTAAAACAACTCATGTTTGTGACATTTTTATTTTAACATTAAATAAAAAGTTTTTAATGTAATTTTCCTACCAAAGTGGCTCCATGGGGTCCCCAAGTTGACCCATGGATTGTCTTGGTCGTCCATGACTCATCCAATAGGTGTAGGAAATGTTTCAAGGTCATTGCATATTATTATAACATTATCTTTACGTTAAATTACACTAATTACCTTTAATCACGATTAATTAAACTTAAAAGTTACTATTCACCAAAAAAAAAAATTTATCCCATTGAACCACATTTTACTTCCTAATGAAAACCATGTATGTCTGATTTTTGAAAATCAAATCACAGAAGTGATAATATTTCATTTAAACAAAAAATCAGTTATTTAACTACCACTTAGTGGTTTCACTATTCATCAAAAATTGGAGTTTTTCAGAACAATGCCAAAATTTTACCCTAAGCTATAATAGATATTCTGAATTCAAAAATGATCACTATTTTACAAAATTACAAACATATAAATTTCATTAATTAATTTCATAATTAATTCCCGTTGTCACAACAAATAGCGTGTTTTTAAGAAATAATATATATCAAAAGATTGACAATTTTTTATGTCCAATTTCAAAGTGAAATTAATTATAA
Organism: Viscum album; assembly: GCA_963277665.1. NCBI lineage: Eukaryota > Viridiplantae > Streptophyta > Magnoliopsida > Santalales > Viscaceae > Viscum > Viscum album. The sequence goes on from OY728120.1 coordinate 1,390,504,911, forward strand.
TGAACACCATTGGATAAAATGGTAAAAATATATTCTAATTATACTTTAAAACCACTTAATATTATAATTTATCACTATAAATTATTTTGATTAAAAAAGTTGTTTTTATGTATTTTTCACTATTCATAGAAAATTGGAAGTTCTCAGAAAATTACAAAATATTAAACTTAGGATAATTTCAATATTCCAAATACAAAAATGAAGTCCATTATGAAATATAAAATTTATATAATTTCAAAAAAGTGGGTATTACTATTCATAACTACTACTTTGATTGGTCGCAGTGTGTTAGAATCTCGAACTTGCGTATAATGCAAGCTATTGCATTATTGAAAGAGAAGCGTATCATGAAAGCTCGGGGTGTTACAATGAGTTCTTATTTTTTGATTTTTGATGGGTATGACGGAACATGAGGATGGTTTAGAGGATAGTGGATGCTATGATGGTGGATTCCTACTAGATTTCAGGGAATGGAACTGGTATAAGCATTTGATATTAGTGATAATCATTAAGTTAGTAAGCTCTCATGAAGAAGAAATGGGTGTCATGATAATAATAGAGGATGGATGTTATGGGAAATGCCAGTTGGGGGTGGTCTAAAACGTTGTAGTGAGGAAGGAATGGATGTGATATGTTGTGACCCACATCCAATTTGATGTTTTTGGTGATAAGTGAATTTCTTAAAAGAATTTGTGCTTGGGAAAGTTCAAGTTGTTCTTTGTAGGAAAATGAATGGTGTAGGGGTTACATTTTAGATAATTTTGATGTCAAGGATGATTTTCAAATGGCTGAGGACCTTATAGTTTTTTTCCGGCATATTGATTTTGGAATGCGTCTAGTGTGTTTTGAAAGTTGAGTTGGAGTTATAATGGTCTATTTCGATAGTGTAGGGTCCAATCATTGAAATATGACATGGCGAGATAAAGTGTATGGTGGAATCACTATAGTGGAAATTGTTCGGTTGGTGATGTGACTGGTGTTTCAGGTTGAAGAGACTCAAGAATATAAAATCTTAGTGTTTTGGACTTAGTAGTGAGTGTTGGTTTGGATTTTGATTGATTGAGGGCCCTGAGATTTTTTTTGTTCTTTGGATGTTCATTTATGGAATGGGAATGTTAGATCTCAAGCTATGGATGAACATATTTCATGAGGTATTGTTTGTAAGACCATGTGTTTCTTTGGGTGGCATTGAGTTTTGGGCATCGTTGGAGTTTTTGAAATCAGGTAAAATGAAGCCATGTGATTTGATCCATGAGTTTCAAGGTGGATTGAACTGAATGGTTTCCAACTAGCTATTCCCCTAAGGGTTTTATGTTGGTTGTGACATTTTATTATGTTGTGATTCAGGATCCATTTTCTAGGCTTCCCTATGGAGATCTGGTGGTTGACGTATTGGTTGAAGTTGATGCATCCTTTAAGGAGCACCCAATTCATTTTGTGGATCATAGTGAGAGTTTTTTGGGGAAAGTCCGCGATTTTAGTTCCAGTTTTGTGGTAGTATGATAATTTTAAAGAGTAAACACAAGAATGGAAGATGGATATGCAGGTCTAGTGACTTGATCTATTTTCTTAGATGTCCAGTGATGCTTTAGAAGAGTGTCTTGAGTATGAGCCATTATAAGGTGGGGAGGTTGTAAGATCTCAGACTTCATGGAGACATGTACTTGTTTAAATTTTGGTTTAAATATATTATTTTAGGTTAATTAAATTCTTATCAGGAGTACGACGGGCCTCAATGGTGTTCTAGGAGTTCAAGACATGAAAAAAAATAGAATTCGGTCAATATGGGTAAGTCACATGGTTGGAGCATGGTTTGTAAACCATTCAGAGATCCACATGTAAGCACGAGGCATCAATCACCTTAAGTAGTGGATTTCACACGGTTTACACATGGTTTGGAAAACTGTAAAAGTATACCATGAATCCCTTTAAAAGTTGAAAAAATATGGTTTTTCCATCTTAGTATTTTAAGTATCCTAAACTATTTTCACCCAATTTATTTTCCTCTCAACCCTAGCGATGAACCAAAAACTCCTAAGCATCCAAGGGATTGATCTACTCCATTTATAGGCCGTTTAGAGTGCTGTTGGTTGTGAATCAAAGATCTGGGTAAGTCTAATACTCTACTTACTTATCTTTTTCAGATTATGGGTTGTATATTGAGATATATCCTTTTGAAGCCATAAAATTATCTTTTTCAAATGGATTATAGGTTGAAGATTCAAGGGGTGGTTGGACTGGGATCTTATATTAAGATTAATATCACGTTCATTAACTAATTCAAGGTAGGTGGTCTACAAGTTATATCCCATAGTCTTTGTGTTGATTTGTTCATATTTTGTTGTGTTCTTGGGTTACACTTATTGTGATTTTAATACCTTGGTTCCCATAGTCGAGGTGTTAAATAGGGATTTTAACACCTCATAATCATCGTGGGATGCATTAAGGACGATTTGATCGATTTAGGGCCATCCATGGTGTGCACCGACCTTACTGAACATGGTTAATAGAAACATTAAGTGTAAAATTTACTTGTGATTAAGTAGATCCCATTAAGAACATGTAAATTGGTTAATGTGATGATTAATAAAAGAATATAGATAGTTTTATCTTAATTTGGATAATGGTTGAGGGATTTTTTGGCTTGTCATGAAAAATAGGTTAAATGGGATTAATGGGAATGTGACAAGTGAACTGTGCTAGGTATTGGAAACGCATAAGTGGGATAATGGATGGGAAATGATGAACGATTTATGTGAGTTAACATATGGAAATCGTTGAATATGTTAAATGGGTTAATATATGGGGACTAGTGATTATGCTTAGTGAGTTAGGCATAAGAAATGAGTATTGGGCTAAATCACTATGTAATTAAAATGGTAAATGTGTTAATGGGTTATAGAATAATATTAATTCCCATGGTGATTGTTATGGTTTATATTTTCTAGTGGTATTTTTTATGTTTGGTTATGATATGGTATGTGTGTGGTGTATAGATAAATAAGGTTTTTCACATGGATTGGTAGAGTGGGGTATTAACATGAGGTTCTACGCCCAAGATTCGAGTTAGAATGAGGCTCTAAACTCCACCCCAAAATTCATAGGCTTGGGAAGGTGATGGAGATATATTCCCCTAATTATTCCATTCGATGATACCACATGGACTGAGTCTTCCATGTGAGTGTGTTGTGTTTGTGATGATTTTTTTATTCCTAGTGAAATAGGGTACTTGAATTATTTACCTTATGCATTGAGATTGATTAGTATGCATAATACATTAAACATGTGATTAAAGTAAATTAAGTAATGAAGATGGTATAATGATTGTAATTGGAAGTAATGAAAATAATGACCTAAGTGAATCTTGTTAACTCCTGGAACCCGAGAAATATTTTATTTAATTTTCCTTTACTTATTACTTGCATTCACAATCTGTTTTGACAGGATATTTTGTAGAAACTATTGGTGGTGGATTTCTGAGTTGTACTCACACTCTTCCCAGGCTTGCATTGGGTACCCAAGAAGACATCATTCTTGCAGGTTAGGGTAAGGGAAAAGGCCATATTCTTGGGAGTTGATTAAAGATTGGGACGCGCATGGATAAGGTTCTGGACTTGGATTCAAGACTATTTGGGGATTCCACTATTTGTATTTATTTTGGGTTTAGTTCACTTGGCACTGTTAGCATGACAAGACATATTTACTACTGGATATGTTTTGTACCCAGATTTAGGAGATATTTGTTTATGCATGTTCATTGGTTTTTATATATCATTTCCACTGTTTTATTTATATTATTATGCAATGTAATATGGTAAAGAGGGTATAGTCTCCCCACAAGACCTTTTAGAACCTCAATTATAGTTGAAAACCTATGGTGTATGGGGTGGCACGCTTGTGGTCATGTTGAGAACCAGATTGGGGTACTAGTTTAGTGTCTTCCAGGCTAGAGACGTTATGAATATAAAATTTATAATTTTATATAAAAGAAAAATAACTACTTTATCATTATTTCATATTGGTTTCATTATGTATATATTGATATATATCTCATGAAATGTAATTATGACTCACCTTTCAATGTACGACTTTAAGTTATCCCTAATAATGGTTCATCATAGAGTTATATTGGTTGTGATAAAATGATATTTTTTAGGAGAGTGTGATTCTTTTATCAGGATATAAAATATACTCCTGAGGCATAAAAACAAGTTTTTTACATTTGATACCAATGAAGTATACCACATGAAACATCATACATTATATATTTGGTATACTAAGGGTGAATTTTTTATATTTGGAATCCCCAAACCTAAGGTTTAAAATATACCTTGTATGAAAAAATTCATAATTTGATATGTTTCATACACAAAACATGAGGCTTAGCTATTTATGGGGTGTTTTGTTATGTTTTGAATCATTTAATCTATTGGAGATCAACCATGATGGGATTTTTCCTATCATATGATGAGTTTGACAATAGGACACTAAATTTATATAGACCGAGGATGCGTACAAATATGCCTAGATACCCCATATTATGTGATTTTCTATTTGATTGATGGGAATGTTATGTGATCACCTATAAGGTGAATGAAATGTGATGTATACAATGAACAAGTTATACTATAAAAGGAGAATCAATAATATATTAGTAATATATATGTAATTGACATACTCTATATCCCATTATAACTCGATGCATTAGACAATGTGATCGTATAAAAATTTATTCTTATTTTTGATGGAGGTTGTGTAAATAAGTATAGAGATACATTTGTTTGATCAACATAAATCCGGATACCTTTATATCTTAATAGAATTGATGCATTTTAGGGTATGATTATTAATTTTATATATATATTAAATGATTCATATATGATTCCAACACTAGAAAGGCCCCACAGGTAAATTTTTTTGGTTTACTGAATAGGTGTCCCGACCCACATTCACTAAGGTGAAGGAAGGGACAACAGATTTGCTAGACCCTTCCTTATTCATGTTAAAGGAGAGATAATGACCCCCCTGAGACCCACCTTCAATAGGTCCCAGAGTGGTGACTAGAACCATGGGTATGGAATCATATGCAAAATGGAAGGCATTACCAATTTTATTTAGTAGGATCCAGAGATAAGATAGTATGTCCCAAACAACACAAAAACTTAAAGTAAAAGTAAATCCCAAACAATCCTTTCCCATATGCATGTTTCAAATCATAAGTACTATAATACAAGAAAACTACAAAGGTAAATACCAAAGAAAGGAAAAAAACAACAAAAACTGTTCCAATGTCCAAACTAGTATGGCCCTGCATAGTCCTCAATGTCCTCCTAGAAACCTGAAAATATTTATATATATATAGGGTGAGTATACAAGTTTACTCAGTAGGGAAAACTAAAAGCTCTTGTGCACAAGTGGGGAGGCATTCTAATGCCCAGTGAGAAAAGGAGATAACCAAGAAGCTAATAAGGAAACTATCCACCCAAACCTCTCCAAGGAACACTCCCCAAATAATGAAAGTAATGTAAGGTAATAATAATAACACATCGATGTTTGGGTACCCCGCACCACTTTCCCACTGGTTATTGAAGACATCCTACGCGTCAGACCTTCCCCTCCATTTTCACCACAGTCCCACTCCCATGCCCTACCCGCACACACCTGGGCTACCACAACCACAACATCCCACCTGCAAACACCTGGGCCAAAACCACATGAACCACGCCCACAAACACTTGGGCCAGAATAACTACCGCCATGCCCGAAGACACTTGTGCCTCATCCCAAAGACACTTGGGAAACAACTTGACCGCACACACCTAGGCTAACCACCACAATGTTCCATGCCTAAAAAATCTTGGCCTCTAATGGACTTTAGGCCATTACAGCCTACCCGAAGAGTCTTGGGATACTCAGGAAAGGGATAAGAAAATGAGCTAATAACCAGCCACTCATACGAGTGTTGATAAAAACGCCCTCCCCCATTGAAATGGGGGTGTTCGGGACTAAGTACTCAACTTGGGTGGGGCGAGGATAAAAAACATAAGAACTAAATTATACATATAGGTAATCAAGCACCCTTCCCAACCTAGGGGTTTCAAGACCATCCCATACACAAAAACCCTTATTACTATTCATTCATAAGAAGCACCACAACCACAACCAAGTCACAAATAATTCCATAAAAAAACAATTACCCATTGAACCCATTATTGTTTTCATATTCAAGTGATACCATTTAAATATTTCTTCACCACCAAGAAACTAACAGGCATAACAATAATACAAGGAAGGAAAAATAGCCAAGAATCAATTTAAGCATTCACACTCGCTTCTCTTGTAAATTCACAACAAAAAAAGGGATCCATGAGATCCCTTAAAGTATTGGAACCAAACCAAGCCCCACCATATGGCCGCACACAACCTTATATCCACAAACCATTGACCGCACCACAATAGGGGATCCCATCCCCACCCATGCCACCCCAAAGCATCAAGAAAATCAATCACACATGTTACCAAGATAGATCAAGGGATGTTTTAGATTCGAAAACATCTTTCATTAACTTTTCTTCTTCCATTTCATTAACCGGGTGACCAAAAAATGATTATTATTCACTGGTTATCCATTTAATCAACTGAGTTTACGTGATTAACCGTTTCCCATGTTACAGCCATTCAATCATAAAATTAAACAGAAAAAAGAGGATCATTAATTCACATAGATGGAACACCAACAACCACAATTTTCAGTGGACATAAGCCCATAAAATCCATAGCATATAATCAAGTATAAAAGATTACAATAGATACATAAAACTCACCCCTTCATTCTTTAAAAGTCCGTTTATTATCTTCATTACGATTTGGTTTCATCCATCCCCATAGAAACATTAGCATACCCACCCTACATGATACACAATAAAGAGAGATGAAGGAATAACCCTACCCGGATGATCAATGATTGATATTTTCCTCCATGTTCCAAGAACTGGGGATGCATGAATTGCAGGGGAGGAACTTCGGGGATTCCAAGACTGAGCACGAAAGGCTCTATCACAGGTGTGCCACTAGTTTCGGGAAGGGGGACTCCAAACGCACCAAGGAAAGAAAAAGAGACCTTCCAAGAAGAAGAAAGAATTCCCATGCGATAAAAAATAAGATCCTAGAGTTACGGGATATGAAATATTGAACTATTTTAAAGGCAGATCATGGTTTCACCATGCGGTTGGACGGTTACACATGATGGAATTAATTTTTGTTTAATAATTGTCATCAGGGAGGTGGCCAAAAGAGATGTGTGTTAAACGATTTCCTTTAAGAAGAGGAAAATGCGTAACAAGGGTGGAACTGAAAATTATGGGAAAAGGGTGTGACACCAAGGAAAATCCACACATTTTGGTAAGTCAAGGGTCGACCGAATCTTGAAGGATTTTAGATATCATTTATGGGATTTAAAAGGATTTGAAAGGGGGTATTAAAACACTCTTACGTCAAAACATACATTGTGGGGGAGGAACTAGAAAAATAATAAAGGGTGGGACACTGTAACGGTGCCACGGTCATGATGCCACCATAGGTGGTGCCATCATCATGGGGACACCATAAGAGGTGCCACTTTCATAGTGCCACCGGTTCAGTGGAACACCATAAGTTGTACCACCATCACAGTGCCACCATTTCAGTGTGTGACCATGACCAGTTCCACCATCACAGTGCCACCATGACTGATGCCACTATTTCGGTTGAACCGTTTGATGGAACCAAGCTTTAGGGAGAGTCCTTAATAAGCCATTTCCTGGTCCGTTACAATAGGGATTGGGTTTGATTAAGATAACTACTCTAAAAGTGTGTTATGGTTTATCTAAAATGTGTTTTGAATGAATATTTAACAAGGTAATGGATACCATGTGAAAAAAGGTGAAGTTATTGATAAAATAATAAAATTGTTTTAGATGATATCCAAAAATGGATATTATTTCACATGTTAATTTATATGCTACCATATATAGTGAAATGGAATAAACTCTATAAATTTTTAGTGTAAGTGGGAGATTGAAGGAGGTTTTACCTAAATCCCATGCATATTTTAAATGCTTTGAAACCCATCATATAGTATTATATGTTAATGTGATATTTTAGGACTTTCATTACACCTCATAATTTCATATTCCTTGGTAATTGATATAATTAAAAGGCTTTTTATATGATAAAAACCCACTATATTTTCCTTGATGTCTAGTTTCCATATGATAACACCCAAATCACTTCCACTAATAAGATTTAATTGTTAAAGACTTTCAATAATATGATATATTTAGTATAATTTATACCTTCATTTGATGAGTTCATTACTACTAATATCATTAACCCATTATTTTATTAATATATGAGTTAATACATGCAACAATTTATAAAAACTTGATAGAAATATTACGAGGTCATTATCATAAGATTATTATTGACTAATGATACCTAAACCATATGTGATCATCACTAAAGATCTCATTCTATACCACCCAAAAAATTCCATGAGATAGTATCATATCTTGGGTGGAGGTGAGTCCATCCCAAGTGTCAATAAATTCAACCAACTATTGTATATAATAAGTAAGAGAGATGTATTTTTTATACCTCTACGATGGTATTCAAAAATCTATAAAGATGAAGAGGAAAAATATCTTGATGGATAAAGGTACACACACACACAATATAGTTATATATCTTTTTTATATTAACATGGTTATAGGTTTTTTATGCATGGTTGATCTTATTTCATGGGTTTTTATTTCATTTAGCTTCCTTGAATACTTTTTATATGATCATGTTAATCTTACCAATACAAATGTTTAAATATGAAATAGTAGATGAGTTTTTCTCATTGTTGAATGATATAATATGCTATGATATGGTTCAAGGAGAGACATTGTATGATTACGTATTTTTCAAAAAGATACTATATATTATGAAATACATGTTAGATGAAAATTAATTGACCCCTAAATAACTTTATTTGGATGAATTTCCTTAATTTTTTTTGTAAATTATAATGGAAAATTATGATATATAAAAAAGGTAAATGTGATTTTCCCTTGTTCTTGGGACAGTCATTAGTGTTCGGACTAGAGATCCACTAGTCCTCAAGCATTCCTCCCCTAATTCCAAATACAACCAACTAGAAACATGTCTATGATGGAAATATGATGAGACTATACCCATACAATAGAGTCAAATAAGAGATGAAACAAAGGAAATCATATAACAATACATAATGAGAAGTAAATAGAAAATATTCTAAATCACACATTTACCACATGTCACTTTACTTTATCATATCCTATTATCATGGAGTCTATTTGGGTACCAATGGTAGCCTGAGTAGGTTGTGTGTATGACCCAATATTCCACCACCAATAATGTATAATCCATCACCCATCTTAGTATGAATGCATGATCCACTGGGTTTTTTTCACTAGGAATGATGAATGATTTAGATATTAATACCCTGAAGTTGAATTGTACTATCTTATAAACATGAATTTAGAAGTTAATTATTAATTATATATAAAATTAAATCATTTCATATACCTTATTCATGGGTTGAAGTTATACATGTATGAATATAGTTGTATTTTAATTTTGGGAAATTAACATAATCTATAAGTTGTGTAAAGGGTTACACATCTATATGATTTGACCATGTTGATTAATTAGAAGGGGAGGGATAAAAAAAATTAGAATCATGAATACATGTAAATATAATATAAGAGATACAATTTTGAGATATTAAATATAGTTTTAAAATATTAAGTGTCATATTACTTCTAAAGTAACACACATGTTAAGACCTCAATCATTCAACCAATAAAGTTATACCAATGTGGGGTTCTCATGGATTATATAATATAACACATGGTAAAAATAGAAAACCCTAAGAGTTAAGTAACTAAATACCTCTATAATCATTGAGATACACTTGAATGAGTAACCCTACGAGTGAGGATAATAATTTAATAGTATTGGGATTACACAAATGATGGAATGGGATAATTATTTTTGAAAAAGGTTTATAATAGTCAAAATTGATAGTGTTGGGATAACTCCTTACTTTAATGATGATTTTATGATAGGAACGCCAAGTAGAACTCATTTGTTACTAAAATATAGATTTTGGAATACTAATGGATATGTTGAATTTAAATTGATTCATATTTTCTATGGGAACATATATAATAAAATTAAATATTAAATTTTTGTAAAACATCGAATTAATATAGTAAAATTTTCCATTGTATATATTACCATTTCAATCATCGTACATAACAAAGAGATTAATCCATGAAAACGAAGCACTTAATTTAATAATCTCTTATTATTAGTAACATAAGAAATGTTCTTATATATTGAAAATTTCTATGTGTTTGAGAAACCCATTCTTGAGTAACCAACTATTGATATAGTTAAAAAAGTGGATCAAATTTATGCTTATGAGAATCAAATAATTATTGGATAATATATTCAAAGGAATTAAATGCTAAAAAACAAATGAAATTCATATTCAATATGATTGGATATCTTAATCAACGAGAGAGAATAAATTTTTAGTATATTTATTTTTATGGATAAAAAAATCATTCTATTGTCATCTATAGAGATATTTTGGAAATATTAATTCATTAAAGAAAAGTTTACTTAATATTCTCAAAGTGATAATGATATATGAAATATATATATGATATATATATATATATTTTAGTGTTGTGTTGATATTACAAGTGGGTAATAGTTTAATCTAGAAGTTTAAATGTTATTTTTAAAGTGTAGAAATTGTTATTAAATTATCCAACCAAGGAAATTAAAACATAAAGTTTTCAGGAAGGAGGATTAATGATTCCATATTAAGGGGTTATCTGGAATACCTAAAGGATTTTAGGAAACATCATGTAATTTACATGTTTGGTATTATTGTTATAAAAATTATTTATTTATTTTTGAATGGTATATGTTATAATGTGTATACATTATAAATGTTATAAATATGCAGGGGTTCAAAATCAAAAAATTAATTTACAATTCTTATAGTTCATATTCAAGTGATAAATAAAATAGTTAATAAATCAAAGATTTAAATTTAAAGGAATATATAAAGATCATATAGAACATAACTGATATAAATCATTATATCATTTTACTTATATGATAATTATTTCTTACTAAAAATATATGTTATGAAAAATATGATATGTTACACAATTTTTATGATACATAAGATTATATAATATACATGTGAAGAATAAAAGTATAAAAAAGTTTTATCTAGTATAACCATGTATATTTTTATGTTTTTTATTATTAATTATTTAGATTCCACCACATTCAAGGAAGTATTTTAAATAACGATATCCTTTTAATGAAAATTAAACTAAAAATATAAAATACATTACATGATATGTATATAAGATTTTATTTGAAAAATACATCGACTAAATGAAAATAAATGTTATTTTCTAAACACAATTATAATTTGAATTTTATTATGAATTATAGAGACAATACATAATTTAATAGGATAGTGAGAAAATGTATGAATTTTTTTAATTTCAATGTTAACAATTAAAATATTATTCTATTCATAATAGATATTAAATTTCACTTAATATCCTAAAAGATTTAACGGTGTGTTGGTAGAGTAAGAATGAAATTTTTTACATTATATTTCAATGAAATTGTTTTATACAATGTGTTCAAAGAATTATGATGACATAATTTGAAAGAGAATTTGGATGAAAATTAAAGTTTTTGGGATTATAACATTTGATGTTGTGATGCTACATTATTGAATTTGTTCAAGGAATTGAATATTAAGAATATGATTCCAAAATCTCAACATTATTCAAACAATATTACATTATATGTGTTACTCATTATAGAGTTTATCTAGAGGGTTTTATTATATAGGCACAAAAATATGTGGAAAAAATTACATATAAATCTAATGAGTTTAAAAAACCCATGAAAGTGCATAAAACATATGGCTAATATATATTTCAATCCTAATTGATATGTTATTAAGTAACTTCTAAATTGTTTTAAAAATTTTCATAATAGTGTATATGAATATAAAGTGTATGATTTTAAATAAAATAAAAATCTCTACATTTTCATTCATTCATATTGGTTTCATATAAGTATATATTGATATAAATATTATGAAGTGTAATGGTAACTCACCTCTCAATGTATGAATTTGAGTTATCCCTAACTGAGGTTCACCATGGAGTATTATTAGTTTTTATGAAACACTATGATTTGGGAGAGTATGATTATTTTATTAGGATATATAATATAATCATGAAGAAAAAACATGTTTTTTTACATTGGATACCCATGAAGTATACAATATAGATCGTCATACATTATATATTTGGAATACTATGGGTGAATGCTTTATATTTTTAGTTCCCAATACCTAAGTATGAAATGATACCTACCATGAAAACCATTACAATTTGATATGTTTCTTACAAAAAACATGTATCTTAGCTATTTATGGAGTGGTTTGGTATGTTTATAATCATTTTATCTCTTGGAGATAAACCAATATGTGAATTTTCCTCTCATATGATGATTTTTACATTAGGAAACTTAATTTATATAGACTGAGGATGTGTATGACTATGACTAGATAGCACATATGATGGGTTTTTCTATTTTGTTGAGGGGGATGTTATGTGCTCATTCATATGGTAAATGAATTGTAATGTATTGAATAAACTAGTTAGACTATATGCAATGAATCAAGAACATATAATTCTTATATATGAAATTTAAATACTCAATGTCCCATGGAAACTCAATGCCTTGGACAATGTGATCCTAAAAAAATTTATTCTTGTATTTGGTGGAGGTGGTGGACACTAGTATAGAGATACATCATTCTGGTTGAGATAAATCTAGTTACCTTTATATCCTTACAATAACTGATGAATTTATAGAAGTTTATCTTTACTTTAATATATATAATAAATGATTCATATATGATTAAAATACATGAAAGGCCCCAGGGGTCACATTTTTGTTTGAATGAATGGCGATTGAGTTTGACAGAGACAACTTCACTAAAAGTGTGTTATAGTTTATCCAAAATGAGTTTTGGATGGATTTTTCACTTGGTAATGCATACCATGTGATACTAGTGGATGTTTTTGATAAAATTATAAAAGTGTTTCAGATGATATCCAAAAAAATTCGTCCATGATTTCAGGTGTCAATTTATATGGTACCATATACAGTGAAATGGAATAAACCCTAAGAAGTTTTTGTGTAAGTGGTATATTGAAGGAGGTGTGAACTAAATCTCATGATTATTTTACATTAATTGGACCCTATCATATGTTATTATATGTTAATGAGATATTGTGGGACTTTCATAAAACCTTAGGATTTCATATTCCTTGGTATTTAGTATATTGTAAAGGCTAGTTTTATAATAATAACTCATTACATTTTCCTATAAGTCAAGTTTCTATATTATAACACCCTTAACACTTCCAAAAATAAGATTCCATATTAAATACATTAAATAATATGAAATATTCTAGATATTTTATACATTCATGTGATTAGTTCATTAATAGAAATATCATTAACTCGTTATGTTATTAACAAATGAGTTAATACATGAGATAATTTATTATAACTCGAAGACAATATAAGGAAGTAATTATAATAAGATAATGATTGTATGAGGATTCCTAAACCATATGTGATTATAAATAAATATATATTTCCCTTTAACCCATAGAATTCATGAGATACTATCATATCTGGGTGGATGTGAGTCCACCTCAAGTGTCGATCGATTCAATCAACTCGTGGATATGCCAAGGAAGATGGATGTGTTTTTTATGCTTATATGGTGGTATTCACCAAGCTACATGGATGAATTGGAACAAATATCTTGATGTATCTTGGTATAAAAACACTTTATAGTTATATATCTTATTTATAGTAACATGGTTTTAGGTTCTTTATTTCTAGTTGATCTTGTTTCCTGGGTTTCTATTTTTTTAGTATCCTTCAATATGTTATATATGATCCTATGAATCCTACCAATTAAAATGTTTAAATAAGAAATATTGGATGATATCTTCTCATGGTTCAATGATATATTATGCTATTTTAGGGTTCTAAGAGAGGTATTTCATGAAGAAATATTTTTCAAAAGGATACTATAAATTATTTAAGATATGTTAGATGGAAATTCATTAAACATTTAAGATCATGATTTAAATGAATTTACTTAATTTTTTTGTAAATTTTAATAGACATATATGATATGGAAAAGGTAAATGTTGTCTTCTTTACTTTTTGGGCCACTTAGTTGTGTCCAAACCAGAGATCCACTAGTCCTCAAGCATGCCTCCCCTTTTGAAAAGGCTAGCTACTAGAAACTTTTGTCTCTAATGGTATAGTGAGGAGATAATACCCATATAAAATAGTAAAATAATTGAGGAAGTAAATGAAAAAATATAATAATACACAATAAGGAGTAAATAGACAACTAATAAAGTGATAATAAATATTCATAATCTTTTCTATAACATGCCTACGAAAATTCATGTCAATAATTTGTACAAAAAAATACATAATGATATATATCATAAATAATAAAAAACATAAAATACCCCTCAAATCATTCCTATGCAATACCCGATACCCAAACAAAAAAGATGCACAATAGTTTTATAAATCATACATCTACCATATGTCACTTTCCTTTATCCTATCATATAATCATGAAGTCCTTTTGAGTACCAATGGAGGTCTGAGTAGGGTGTGAGTATGACTCAGAAGGCCACCACTAATGGTGTCTAATTCATTTACATTTTAAGTAAAAAGTGCATGTTTATGTGTATAGGTAAATGATATACTAATAAATAAAAAAAATAAATAACAACTTTTTCCCTTGGGTTCCAAGGTGATACCTGGGGTAGGCCAAACTGGATTTGACCAAATTCGCATTCCGCTATCCAAAATTTCCATAGAGTAAGAACTAAGTACAAAGAGTGAGTATAAATAATCCAATTAGAGTGGTCATACCTCTTCAAGAAACAAATCAAAGGTATCCCAAATCAGTAGACATCCTAGTCCCAAAAATCATATCCATGGTGACCAAATTTGTATCAGCAGTCCTCCCAACCCCTAAGACTAAATCAAAGGTGGCACCAATATGTATCAGTGGTTATCCCAATAGTGTGTAAAAAATTAATGGCATCCAAACATAGTATTAGTAGACATTCCGACCCCATAGATAAAATCTAATGTGACCCAAATATATATCTATTGTAACCTTTCCCCCTTGGATAAAATAAAAGTTAGTACAAATCAACATCAATAGTGATCCAAATTCCTTGGATAAATCCCAAATTTGACTAAATAAATTTCAGTTCTAGTTCCTAGATAAGTCATTTTATCAATAAATAAGATAACGTTCAATATGTATCACATAGTTAACATTTACCATAGATCTAATATATTGAACTAGGAATCCCTCACAATTTATTCATGTTTAATGCAATTAAATATAAACACCACTATGAGAACCCATTTTTAATTTTCTCATTTTATAACCAAGGTCATGCACACACCATGGGTGGGAAAATTATAGTCTACTGGATAAGGAGTTATTGATGTCCCATGGGGAGGATAAATTTCATGATTATAGGAACCTAATATTTGTGTATAATTTATTGAAATGTTTATAGAATACTGGTCTAACCATATAACATACACACAAAATTGAATGGTAATAATGTTTGTTACATTTTTTAGAATAACCAAACTCAAGGATAACAAAGCATAATCATCAATAAACACCATAAAAAATGAACCCAGCCATCTAATATCCATAAATTATATTCCCCCAACACCATATTAAGGTTTATAATAAATAAAATAATAAAAATATTTTAAAATATAAAACTAGGGATTTAGGAATCATATACTTACAAGGATGAATCAATAACAATGAATAGAGATTCAATTAGTTAAAAATGAGTCTAGATGAGCCAATATTGTGAAAATAATGACACAGAGTCGATGAATTGAAATTAGGGTCTCCCAATTGATCCCCCATATTTTAAAACTCCCAAAACACTAGGATAGTTCACAGTGTGAATACACATTCGTTGTGTTAAAGTTCAAGACTAAACACAACCAGGGCCATTTCCCAATTTTTAATGGTGTGACACGTGAGTCATCCCATGATTGACCACATGCATCTCCCAAAAAACCATTTCTTCCTCTTGTACTTCACAAAAATCCTCTAAAATCCTCTAGAAAATGGTAATATATAATAGGTGTTGTGTTATAGGTGTTTGGGAAACAAATTTATACCAAAATGAGCCTTTCATTTTTAGGTTATCACAAACTCCCTCCCTATGGACTTCTCATCCACAAGAGGTGTCTTGAGGGGTCTCAAAAGAACAAATTAGACTCTAGTAAAAAATATTACAACCTATATGGCCTAATATCTTTAAATATTGGACTAAAAATCCTAGAATCTAATACTCTGAAGAGATCTATGAAACCAAAACACTCAATATAGAGTCAACTCCATAATTCACCTCACGATTCACCACCTGAATTTTTTCATGAAGAATATTTCACCCCTGGTTCATGTCACAAACCACATCCAAATCCCAAAACCTTTATCTTTAATAAAAAGTACAAATATCAATATTATTTAAATAGGTTAAAACATTTAAATAATTCTAGGTGTTTTACAATCACACCATTATATAGTTGTTCATCCTTGATCTATATTCTATAACATCATTGGGCCCCATTAGTGTATAAATATGCCCACTAAAATCCCATGTTTTATTCCCACTCCCATATCCACCATTAGTTATAGTAATGGATCCACCATACCAATATTAATGGAATGTCCATATAATGAAGATCCTTTTCACATGTATCCATTATAAAAAATGGATGATCTTCAAATATTGTGTTTACCACAAGGTCAATTTAATTGGTGTAAAACACATGAGCTGGATCTATATGGTATCTTCTCAATTGAATCATGAAGAAAACATCATTAATATCCACAAATCATGGTGGAAGATTCAACTGATATAAGAATTTACTGATCCTATCCATTATCTCAAACAACCTCACAAACCACGATACTTACTTTCCATTAATCCATATCCAATGATTCCTTTGACCCGATGAAACTCATAAGATATCCTGATCAGCAACCTTGAACTCATAAGGTTAGCATCTATGGTTTGCATACAATCTCTATCTTCTATTAGTAGTAGAAAAACAAATTTGGATGAACTATATGTGATTCATTATTTCCTAAATGATACTTTTCCTAATCAATCCCTCATCTCTATATTCTAAATAATATGATGGTGAATGATATGGTTTACCATATAAATCCTTATAAGGTTCCATAATTATGAAATAATGATACCTATTTTTATTTTTGAATTATTTCAAGGCCAAGTGGATCTCCAAGGAACCACAAAAATCTAGGACATATGGTCTAAACATGTCCTCCAAAATATGTATAGTCTTCTAAGATCATCTTTCCATTTATGGATTATAGGCAGTTCTCAAATTCATCTTCATGCCTAAAAATTTCTATAAACTCTTCTAGAAGAATGATATGAAATTATAATCTCTATTTGAAATTATAGATCAAGTGACCTCATTTTAGTGAACTATAAACTATACATAGTTCATTTGGAGAATATCAACTGATAATATCTCTTTGATTGTAAAATGTTATTCAATTTTTTTATCGATTCACTATCACAAAAAATTCCTTTATACCCTATATAATACTTGGAAACATTATCAAATAATTCACAATAACTTAATTCTATTTATACTTAGGAACATAAAATTACTGTAAAAGGATAGTAGGATGCTCATTTCAAGACTTTACTTACTTATAAAAGGAAAATCATGTAACAAATACCGCAACCTCATTCTTTATTGCTGGAAACCAATACAATTGAATAATGTATCTCTACATATTTATCACACCTGGGGGAAATGACCATTTTTAGGAATTTTACTCTTGTATAATCTCTTTATATATATGTGGTAACTATGTCACGATGATGAATATAGAGGATCTTAACAACATTCGTGTCCCAGTTTGGTGATGAATCCAAACCATATATGCCATCCCACATGGATAAACACTCGGGTTCATATATCTATCTCCTAATTACCTTGATATTTAATTAAATTAAAATGGATAAATATATAAGGGTTTCCTCACATTAAAACTCTTAGACATCCAAAAGAATCTTAGTGAAAATATCCCTAAATTTCCATTCACTATTGGACACTTGACCTACCTAAGCCTGCATCTTCTAGATCAAAGAATATGAAACCAAATTTCCCATTAAATATGTATAAGAAATCTAAAAATCAATTTATTTATGACACTCAACCAATATTTACTCCTGAAGGGTCATGTAATGTTAATATGAGATGCATTTTTGGATTTGGTGGTCTGTGAACACCAAATATTTCTCCCCCAACAAGTAATTCCACCAAAACCTTAGGGATTTCACTAATATTTTCAGATCCATGTCATGGGTATTATAATTACACTCATGATATATCAATTTCATAAAATTATTTATAACCACATAAACTACTTCCATCAATAATTCTCTAATCCCAACCCCTAATGGATCACAATGAAAAGTTTACCCCATACTTGCCTCGGGTAGGTTCTTGATTGGAATTGTTCTTATCATTATCATTTGTTTCTGAAAATAATTTTGATAAGAATGAGACCAAATTTATTTCACTACCGTTATGGTAAATCCCATCATTTTCACTTCCAAACAAGAAGCATTCTGTAAAAATATCCAATAGTACAGAGATAAACCGAAAATGAAATGTATTTCAAAGATGTTTTTGGGTTTCTTTGAAGTAACCACCTCCTGGACCTTATAAGGGTGAAGTATTATCCCAAAAAATTGAAATAATATAGCGTAAAAAGTTCATCTAATTGATCCAAAACTGGAACTTAGATATATTGATATAGGGTCGATGTTCTTTAAGTGTACTGAACATTATTCCTAGGTGATTCTTACACTCCTCCCTTTTCATGGAATACACAATCAGGAAAACAATGAAGGAACCAAAAAATGTGACCAAATAATAATGAAATAACATATTCATTAGATATGTAAATACTATTTATTCATTTATCAAACTGAAAAACATAATTAGTTACTCATATGGTTTGTACCTATTCCAAAAAAGTAGTATGAGGTAATTTATAAGGCCTCCCATTTAGTTGGTGATAACTCAATTTTAAATAAATCTTCAAGAATAATTGGGAACCTCTTAATTTATTAAATGAGTAATAAATATATATAATAGGGTATCAATTCTTTTCCATAATCTTTTTCCACATCCAGTAGTCAACACACCGCCACAATGAACTATCAAACTCCTTAGAAAATAGGTACATAGATACTTAAAAGTACAGTCTCATCCGAATGATCCCCTTATCCTCCATGTACTCTAATGGAGCCTTAAAAACATAATTCTACACCAAATAGAAATGTGATGGGATCTTAATAGCTAACTAAACATCTTTATCCGATGGAAAATCTAGGAACATGTCATAAAAAATGTCCTCAAAATTTTCCACCATGGAAAGAAAATTATCTCATGGTTCATGCTCATTATCCATCATCAATATAGATACTAGATCAATAATCACTCTCATATTATTATAGGTAGTTCTTATATGAAATTCCTCAAATTTTCACTATCTAACATGGTCATAGTTTCTTCCGTCAAAATATTTAAAGTAAACTCATTGAAGATAATTGTCTATATGAGTAGAATATGACACTAAACAATCAATCCCATGGACTGTTTTGAATCCAATCATTTATAGCATGAAGAAGTCCCATAAAAATTTACAACCATTAATATCAAAGGGAGGTATTATATAATGATGAATTCCCTATGATCACACTACTAATGGGGTTTCAATAGACATAATCCCAAATATATACTGTATAACCAACCATAGTCTACTAAAAAACTATAAAGATATAAAATAATATAAAGAAATTATGTCAAATAAGTTGTATGATAATGTATAAGACACCAAGATAGTACCATGAACCATATAGGGATGTACGTCATGGAATATAGTAGTATTTAGTATAATGTAAAGCTGACCCACACCATGGCCCTAAGCTCCCTCTTGATTAACTTGTATAGTACCACTCTACTGGTGATTATCTTATCCCTGAGTACCATATCCCCTACCCATACCAAAATGTATGCGTAAAATCCAACCACTCACGTACAGTGAAAAACCTAATCCCTCTATAGAACTTATATTGTCCTATATCTCAGGCCGATAGTCACATATCATGTATTATTGTATAATATCTATACATTTCCAATCCTTCCATATTAATGACACTCTAATAGAGGTCAATAATATTAATAATGGCAGTGTATAATATTTCCACACTGATGACGCATCACTGATCTAGCATCTTAAGATGAAATTTATGATATGCTACCCCAAAAATGCTACCCACCACCTCTCTATAATATACTTTCAAAAGGGTACAACCTACTTCTTGAAGACCCCCAAATAGAAGACAAATGTGTAAAGCCTCTTATTTCACATAGTTTCCTTTATAATATAAATCCCGAATTCAAAATCATTGAAAATTAAGAAAGGTAGAATATATTCACCATAAGTTCAGTCCAATACCACAAGAAAACCTCAAAACATCTCACCTGGGATTCATAACCACTTTCTATTATAGGGGAAAGTTATATAAATATTTGAAATGATTTGAATAATACCTGACCAACATATTAAACTATGTAAGATGTTTAAAATTCCTATACCTAATAAATTTTAGGGTCCCTGGAAAAAATTATTCAATGAGATGTGTCCTAATTTCATCCAGGGTTAGTCCCACATACTGATTTACCCAATCTAGAATATTCAACCATCATTTTTCATATAACCAAAGTAAATAAATATCCAGATTCACTCTCCAATCCAAATGAGTCCAAGGTGATTCGAAATAATCATAATTAAATATACCTAATAATTGGTTTATTGGGGGTCCTCACTTCCTAGAAAAAATCCCTGGGTGTGGAAACTAAAACCCTTTATATATTTTAGACATCGTATCTATAGTGAAAGGATCCCCCCTCTATATTGTTTTCACCAGTCATTGTAAGATTGCTTATAGCTAATCATAAAACTCTTACACTGGTACTATAGGATTTTAAAGACTAATTACCTATAGGGAATACTTATCACCACCATCTTAGAGGTTTTATTGTGGTAATTTTTAGACAATGACAAACACATTCCAATAAATACATCATTGTTACAGTTATTGAATTCATTATTTAAGAAAAAATGACAAAAATATTTACCTACTATAATCTTCAATATCCCATTTACCTAAAAAATAATAAAAATAGTTATCTCACTAAAAATAAATACCCACACATAGGTTCATCACGACACATAAGGTCTCTACCACACATATAGGTTTCAGGTCATCATGATTTTCCATTGTAATTTAACAGGAATTTCCTAATAAGGTTAAATTAAAAGGATTTCAAGTTATAGGGAAAAGAAAATTTTACATTACAACTGTATTTTTTTCAAATTACATATAATTTTTTTAAACAATTAATAATACATATAACATGTAAATCCTATGTTCTTGATATCATTCCGAAACACATAGCCTCTTTCCATTCTATCCAAACAAAAAAATCACATAAATCATAAATTTCAAACTCATGTGCATCACTCTTGGTGAAAATAATCTCATAGTAAAAACAATCATGAATACCAATACCATCACGAGTAACATGAAATTTATTCATATGTCGGTTAGTTACTCCAATTAATGAGTTCTAAAACACCTCTTGAAGATGGACTATCTCTATTCCATCTTAACCAAATAGCCAGGAAAATGAATGAATCTCTAATACCACTCTGTGATATCCCAAAGTATGTGATTGATAGATATAATAATTTCATTATTTTTTTATATGTGTTTAAATGATTTAATACCTAACAATTAAAAAATGTTAGCTTATTTTAATTATTAAAGTATTTTTGGTGAATTTTGGTCTTAAATGTAGAAATTTGTTAATTCTAGAAATTTATCAGTTTTTTATTTCTTATGTATTTTGGAAATATCATTTAAAATTAGGATCTAAATTGGGTGATTAATTTTTTTTAGAATTCATTTGTTCATGGTATTATCATTTTTTTTCTAGACTAAGATCCAATGAAAAAATAGCCCATAAAAATAAATTCATTGGAGAAATGTTTCGAGACGACAGAATGAAAGCCACCTTAGTTAATGAGGAATAACTTGGCCAAGAGATATCCAAATGATGTAATTCCAACTGTAATAGAAATAGGGCTCCACATATCATTTTAAAATTAAATTTCATGGAGAAATTATATCATTAAGGCCTCTATTAAATGAAACAGTGTGGAGGGAGTTGATAAGTCTGCTCGGCCATAAAATCCCTCTTTAGTAATTGAGGTATAACTTTGTTCCACCTGTCCAAAGAAGCTAATATTTTTAGGTATAATGAGAAATAAATATAGGAATTTTTTTTATTAATACATATTTATGATATTAGTTTATTTATTTTGATAAATATGCTAAAAATTTCAAAGGAATGAATTTGGAGGGAAACTTTTCCACCCCTCAAGCCTATAAATACGAGTGTTTACTAACATTCAAGGTGCTGAAGGAGGAGAAGGAGGGGATGTGATGAAGGATTTGAATATTGAAGTAATTTTCATTTTCTATTTACTATTTCATTATTTTTATAATGTTATATTATCTCCTTTCAACTCTATTTCACTTCACATGGAGGGGTACAACTTTTGAGTGATTAGGGAAGGGGGATGTTCACTTTTGTAATGATAGAGACTTTCGATTTAATTTGAAACTCTATTTTTCTATTTAATTAATTATATTTTAATCGGTTTCCAATTTTATTAATATTATTTTATTTTGGGGTTTTGTTTCATTCATTTGTATAGTTTTGGTGGAATAACTTTAAACTCCCTTCACATAGTGAAATTTTTCTTGATCGAGTAGATCATGGTTGGTGGTGAGTGTATAGAGATCATTGGAATGTGTGTGTAATAAGTGATTTTTTCTAGATTTATAAGGATAAAAAATACTTGATAGGGACTTTAATTATTTATTTGGGAATGGTTTATGAATTTTCATGCACATAGGAGTGGTTTCTGTTGATTCCTTCAACCAAGGGTGATTGATAACTTGATTGTGGAGTCTTTCACTTTTCATTCATTAGGAAGAGAGGCGGAATGATATTTAAAAATATGAGGAAATATAAAAAGGTATTCCTAACCTGACCCATCATTCTATTCATCCACTTGTGCTAAAAATTATTTTTAATTAACTTCTTTCTTTTTAAACAAAAAATTTTCAAAATAACCTATACTTATTTCTGAAATTTAAGTTACAAATGTGATTTATATGAAACTCTCTATGGATACATCCTAGGTCAACCATTTTAATGCATTTTATTTTAGGAAATATTTTTTTACATCCTACAATATACACCTATAAAAACTTGGTGCAGTTGTCGGGGGGTGGTGCCAACAATTATTTTATTTTATTATTTCTTATTATTTTTTCGTTTCACTTAAAAATTGTATGATTAGAACCTCAAAAACAGAACCTTTCCCCTAGAGACATATGTGGAACACAATTCCTTAATAAAAAAAAAATTCCATGATAGAGTTACAAAATTATTTTGATAAGAAAACTAAAATGATTATATTTCTGCAAAAGTTTCATGGATTGGAAGCTAAGGATTCAAAACAATATTAAATATTTCAAATATCTCTGCACTACTTTCAGACCCCGTAGAGTAGGTCAGAAGAATGTAAAGTGGACAACATTCCCATTTTCATTGGATGGAGCTTCCAAATAATGGTTGTATATTCTACAACTAGGATATGTTCATTATTGTAATGAACTAGTGATATGATTCATGCAAATATTCTCCCCCGCTTTTAGAAGTATGACCATCAGGAAGAAAATATATACCATTAGACAATCATCTCAAGAAACCCTTTATGAGTATTGGCAAATATTTAAAAATCTATGTTCGAGATACCCACATCATGAAATATTGGAAAATTAATTTCTTGTATTATTTTACCAAGGTTTACTAGACAATGACATAAACCCTCTAGATTAATCATCAAGAGGTGCATTAATTGATATGTCACCAGAAGAAGCCAAGGGGATGATTAAGAAGATTTCCTAGAAGTCTCAAGAGGATCATCATAAAGAAGATGAGACTTCAAGGGAATGAAAATATCAAATTTGGAAGAAGTGTTTCATCCCTTATCATGCCATAATTTCCAACCAAATGTCAAGATCTAGGGATGTTTTCCATTCCATGCACCATTGGTTCTTTAAATTTATATAATTATTTATGTGATCTATGTGATTCAATTAATGTATTTCCTCACTCTTTATATGATTATTTTAATATGGGGGACTTTAATCCCACAAGAGTGGTGGTCCATCATGCAAACAGATCCAAATTATTCCAAATAGGAGTTCTGGAGGATGTCCTAGTGAAAGTTAATGATCTATTTATCCTAGTTGACTTCTATATGATGAATATGGAAGATGAAAAGATACCATTACACTCAAAAATAATTTTGGGGATTAATTTTTGGAATATGACCAAAACCATCATCAATGTCTATGAAGGGACACCCACCTTGGAATTTGGAGATAACACTATCAAATTAAATATTTTTGAATCTATGAGGCACCCATAGGATGATCACTCCCTCTTTGCACTCTCACATGAAGTTGGTACTCACCAATTGAAAAATAAGGCTTGTGACATGCTTCTTATCCTTAGGAGATATTTTTTCCATTGAAAATATCACTAAACATGAGGATTCCCAAAATGCTGGAGATTCTGATTTTATGTGGGAAGAAGAGGTAAAATCTGATTTCTGTGATGATTTTTTAGATTACGAGAAATATGATATGGTTTCTTGTGTGAAGGAGGTCCAACCTTTTTAATTGGGTAATATTATTATGATTACATTCTTTTAATATACTCCAGATTGTGAATTAAAACCACTCCACTCTAATTTGAAATATATGTACCTTAGGAAGGGAAAGAAATTTCCAATAATAATTGCTAATAATCTATTTAAAACCCAAGAAAAATATTTTATTGATCTTTTTAGTGAGAATTTAAAAGCAATAGGGTGGATCTTAGGTGATATCCTTGTAATAATCCCCAAAAATATGCTCTCATAGAATTCTTATTTAGGAAGATTCCAAACTTATCCGACCACCCCAAAAGATGATGAATCCAACCTTGAAGGAGGTTGTGAATAAGGAGATAAATAAGAACTTGTAATTTGGGATTATCTATCCCATATCATATTCAAAATTGGTTTTCCCCATTCATGTATTTTAAAAAAATGGCCTAACCACTGTAAGGAATGAAAATAATGAATTAATCCCTATGAGAATTTAGAATAGTTGGAGAGTGTGAATTGATTTTAGGAAGTTGAATCATGTCACTCAGAAAGATCATTTCCCCATCCCATTCATTGACCACATGTTATAAATATTGGAATGGAGAAATCATTATTTCTTTTTGGATGGATTTTTAGGTTATTTTTAGGTACCCATTACTCATGAGGATCAAGAGAAGACAACCTTTACTTGTCCCTTCAATACCTTTTTCATATAAAAACATTCTATTTGGATTGTGTAATTCTACAAGTACATTTCAAAGCTACATGGTAATTATCTTTTATAATCACATAAAATATTTCTTGGTGGTTTTCTTAGATGATTTCACAGTTTTAGGAAATTCCTTTGATCATTATTTCAAAAATTTCAAAACGGTTTTGAAAACCTACTTTGAAAAGAATATTGTTTTAAATTTTGAGAAGTGTTATTTAATGGTTGAGAGAGGAATATACCTTGGTAATGTCATTTAAAAATGGCATTTAAGTGGATAAATAAAAAAATTTAGTGACAAATTCATCACCTTACCCAACTTCTGTGAAACATGTTCATTCATTTTTAGGACATAGAGGATTCTATAGGAGGTTTATCAATGATTTAAGTAATATTGACCTCCCCATATCTATATTTATTTTGAAAGATGATGTTTTTTATTTCAATCGTGAGTGTAGGGAATCCTTTGATGAGTTGAATAGGATATTGATTACACCACACATGATGTAGTCACCAAATTAGGAAGAACCATCCAAGATAACTTATAATGCTTCTAAACAAGTAGTTAGAGCATTAATTTCTCAACAAATTGAGGGTAGGGAAAAAGTAATTTTCTATGCCTATTGAACCTTATATGTGAGTCAATTCAACTATAAATCCATATACAAAAAGTGTTTAGTTGTTGTTTTTTATTTAAAAATATTTAGATTATATCTTCTTGGAACTAATGTCACTATGTTTTCTTATCATGAACTCTTAGGTACTTGATGAATAAGGATGAAGATAAATTCAGGATAGTGAGATTTATGTTACTTATATATGATTTCAACATATTAATCAAGGATAATATTGGATTTAAGAACCAATTGGATGATCATTTAAGTAGACTACCCAACACTGCAGAAGCTGAAATTCCAGAAAAAGAACAATTGAATGATCACCTTCGAGGAGAGAATTTATATTTGATTGAAGTAGAAATGCTTCGGTATGCTGAAATGGTAAATTATCTATTAAATTATTAGGTCCCATATCATTTTAATTCTCACAAATTTCACACACTGAAATATGAATCTAGTTACTAATTTTTTGATGATCCATTTCTTTATAAGATTTTTAATGACCAAGTGATAAGAAGATGTTTTCTAGAGAGTTAAATTGGTTCTGTATTTGAGTTTTTTCACATATTATATTGTGGATGAAACTTTATAACTTAAATAATAACAAGAAAGATTTGGGAATATGTAAATTATTGGACCACCCTTATTAAATGTTCTCATAAATTTTTCATAAGGTGTCAAAAATGATAGTTTTCTAGAAAAATTTCCAAGAGACAAGAAATTACCCAACAACCACATAACTTTTATAATATTTTTGAAGTTTGAGGGATAGATTTTATGGGACCTTTCCCAATGTAATTTGGAAATTATTATATATTTCTTGTAGTTTATTATGTTTCCAAATGGATGGAAGCAAAAGTCACAAGGACTGATGATGCTAAAGTTTTTTGTGATTTTGTTAGGGATAACATATTTTGTAGGTTTGAAGTGCCTAGATCCATCATAAGTAATCAAGTGAATCACTTTTTCAATAGGTTAATGGAGGATTTTATGAATACATATGTGGTGCATCATAAAACATCAAGTACTTATCATCCATAGACAAATGGTCTATCAAGAGTGTCTAACAATGAAATCAAAGGAATTTTGAAGAAGACTATTAAACCAAATAGGAAGGATTTGGGCTAGAGGTTGAAAGACATGTTATGGGATTACATGACAACCTCAAAGTCCCCAATTAGAATGAGCCTATATAGGATGATTTATGGGAAGAAAATGTCACCTACCTATGGAATTGAAAAATAAGGTGTATTAGGATATGAGAAAGATGAGTTTAGATCTTGAAAGCACTAGGAAAGAAAGAAGATTGTAGTTGTAAAATCTGGAAGAAATTATAATGGAAGCCTTTGAAAATTAAAAGATTTATAGAGAGAGAACAAGAGTGCCTCATGGTAAGCTGATCCAACAGAATGAATTCTTTCCTAGAGACAAAGGGATTTTATTCAACTCAGGACTCATGCTGATGCTAGGTAAACTTAATTATAGATGGGAAGGTCCATTTATAGTTACACATGTATATCCTTTAGGTGTTTTTTAGGTTTTAAATAATGGAGAGCAGGATCCATTCACTGTTAATGGAAATAGGTTGAAAAAATTCCATGAGACCATTCCATCAGATTCAGTTGAGGATATCGCACTCCTCAAATCTGATTATCAATAAAATCTACCAAGTTTTATATCCCCTTTACAATTTCTTGTCTACTATGATTAAATTTTAAATATACATACATGTAAAATCCAATTTAGTTCATTGAGAACACTATATCATTTAAGTTTGGGTGATGTAAAATTTTTAGTTTGGGATTTTCATTTGTTTTTTTCTATTATTTTTAAAAAATTGAGTGTTTTTCAAATTTTTGTGAGTTTATGTTTCAATTTTTATGTGTTTTTTAATATTTTGAGATAAAATGATTTTTATTTCTATTTTTAAAATAAATTTCAATGAGTGAAATAATTTATTCCATGAAACCAAGATTAAATTAATGCTAAAATTGGCTTTATTTCATGTTTAAATCTTTGGGAATTTCATGAAAAGTAATCTAATTTTTGAACAACATTCCACATATCACTGTATTTATCATTGAAATAACTTTCCTATGAAGATTCTAAACCATTTTTCCATATTTTTTATTTTAATCTCACTTCTTGGGATAAATAGACCATACTTTTATTTACTATAATTTGATTTATTCCTATCAAAACTTGAGGGTTTGAGGTACTTTTGTTTTAAATGATTGAGGAATTTATTTGGTTTTAAAGACAAATTTTCAAGAGAATAATTTTTCATTATGGCCTTAATTGTACATTTAATCCTTGTATCATTTAGAATCCAAGAACATATTGTTTGGTTAGCCACATTAGAATCCAATTTTCTCTATCCAACCTGATTCTGATGTGAAATTTCATGATCTAGTTAAACTTATGTGTGGTTGGGGGACTATCTTATGTTTGATTCCTCATTTTGTGATAATATTTTTGCAAAATAAAATTATTAATAGATGTTTTTTATTCTAAAATAATAATTCTATTGAAATCCATTCCTTTTCTTGAGCTTTTATAGTAAGAGAATATGTTCCTTTCTAGACCTTCCAATTGATAAAGAATGTTTTTCCTATTTGGAGCTTTCAAGAAAAATTATGTTTGAGAAGATTGAAATTTTTATAGCTAAAATGATGATTATTGTGAGATTTACTTGAGTTTTAATCAAGATGGATCTGATTTTCTTCTAAGTGGTTTGATGAGGATACCATAATTGAGTGAAAACTGGAATCTTGTAATTTCAGTTCAAAAAGAGTCAAGACTTCCTCATTCAGCCCCAGAATTTTTTGACATCTAATCCTACCAAAAGGATGCCACAAAAAAACTTTTAAAATTATTCATGATAAAAAAATATCCTTGAATCAAATATGCTAGAGACGTAATAATTAATCATTCCTATGGTGAAACTTTCATTGGTTTGGATGAGAAAAGCCTTGTTGAAAATTGAAATTTGTGAGATTAGAGAAAATTCATGGGAGGTAAGTGTTTTTTTATCATGGGAGGAGAAATAAATAGGAAAAAAATTGATTTATATAAATGGGAGACTTTGAATAATGGTTTTTATGAGGCATGATACCTTTTGTTTCTTGTTGTGAAATTGGTGGATCTCATGGGAAAGAGTTTAATTTGCATTGATTTGATTTTGATGCTAACTTGTCCAGGAGTCCAAGTGTTAAGTGTTGGGGAATTAATAGAGGTAATATTTTAATTATTTATAATATGTGTTCCAATGATTTAATGCCATCAAATTAATCAATTTTATCTTATTTGTATCATTTTAGTATTATTATTGAATTTTGGGCTTAAATGTAGAAATTTGTTAATTCTAGAAATTTATCTATTTTCTATTAATTCTGTATTTTGATCATATATTTTACAATTTGGATCCAAATTGAGTGATTATTATTTTTTATGATTAAGTTATTTATGGGAGTCATTTTTATATTCTAGACCAAGAACCAATTCAAAATCCACTGGCCTAGAAAAATCAACGCATTAAAGAAATTTTTCTAGAATACAGGACGGACCCTACCTCAATTAATGGGGTATAAATTAGACTAGATACTTTCAAATTAAGTAATTAGAGATAATATAGAAATAGTACTTCATATCTCATGTCTAAATTAAATTTCATAGATAACTTCTACCATAAAGCATCCATTTAATGAAACAAAGTGGAAGGAGTTGAGAAGTCTTCTAAGATACAAAACATTCTCTCCAATAATTTTGGAATAACATTTTTAAACTTTTCTAAATAAGATGATATTTTTATGAATAATGAAAAATAGGGATAAGAACCCATTTTATGAATACATACTTATGATATTAATTCATTTATTATACTAAATAGAATCAATGTTTTGGAGGAATGAATATTTATGGAAAACTTTCCACCCCTCAAGCCTATAAATATGAGTGTTCACTTCTATTCAATGGTTTTGAAGGAGGAGAAAGAGGGGCTATACTGAAGGGTTTTAAGATTTAAGTGTTGTGTATTTTCTCTTTCCTCTTTTCTTAGTTTCAAAATGCACTATTATCCCCTTTTAACTCTATTACCCATCCCATGGAGGGGTAAAACCTTTGAGTGATCAAGGAAGGGAGAGTTTCACTTTTGTGATGTTAGAGTCATGAAATTTGATTTGAAACTCTATTTATCTATTTAATGATTTATATTTTTAGTGGAATCAAATTATCTTAATGCAATTGTTTTTTGGATTTTTTTTTCATTCATTTTTATAGGTTTTGTTTAATAATTTTAAACTCCCTCATCCTAGTGCAATTTGTTTTGATTGAGCCAATTCTGTTAGGTGGCGAGTGTCTAGAAATCCTTCACACATGTGTGGAATAAGTGAAATTTTTCTAGATTTCTTAGAAATGTTTTTTTCTGATGAGGAAATTCAATATTTATTTAGGAATGTTTTATGAATTTTCATGCATATTAGAGTGGTTTCCATTTCCTCCTTCAGGAATTGGTGATTGATAACTCGATCAAGGAGTCTTTCACTTATCATTAAATAGGAAGATAAGGAGAATGATATTTATGAATATTATGAAATTGAAAAATTTTATCATACCCTAACCCCATCACTCTCTTCATCCACTTATGTTTAAACATTATTTTTAATTTCCTTCTTTCTTTTTAAACTAGTTTTTTTAAAACAACCACTACTTCTATCTCCAATTTGAGTAAAAAATGTGATTGTTGTTCAATAATATCTTGAGATATCCAAGGAAAACCACTTTAATACATTTTTACTTTAGAAATATTTGTTTTTTCCACACCCCATGATAGGAATGTGTTAGTGATCAACTCAATAGTTCCTAGATTAGAGTGACATTGGAACTCATGCATGACTTCATACACCATGAATCCTTATGATTAACAAAATAAGTCTATGATAGTATAGTGGGGAGATTATACAGTCATATTAGAGTAAAATTATAATAGAAATAAAGGAAATCGTATAATTATTCATAATGGGTAGTAAACAAACAACCATACAAGTGATAAACAATTACCACATTCCATGATATAACATAATGAACTATATTAATATCAAACAATATTAAAAAACATCCATATTTATTATGAAGAATAAAAATGTTGGATGAAACCTTAAAATAGACTCAGTACAAAGCCTAAACCCATTCTCCAAAACTCTACCCTAATAGTAGAAACCATGAATCAGCTATAGAGATCATTCCCTTATACTATATTTCTATTATAAATCCTACTCGTTAAGTTTTATAGGCTCCTGATTGGCATCCAAAAATACCCAGGATCAAATCCGGATAAGGAATAATTTTTGGGTACTACAGTAGCACAGTAAAAGAGAACTGTAGTAGTACTGTAGCAGAGGCGGTAATGTAGCACCGCGGGTACTATAGAAGTACTATTCACCGAGGGGTCATTTGATAAAAAAATGGGATTTCAATCCTTGTATTCAGGCCACTTGGCCTTGGGTCTTCAGGCTATATAATGGTTCCCCCTCTACCAAGACTCAAAGAGGTCTTTACTTTAATAATAAATTGAGGCTTTAGACCAAACCTAAAAAAATAGGCATTCTACATGTAGAGAAACTTATTTTAAAACACCCAAGAAATAACCTAAGGATAGGTCATGATGTCAAAGACACTTTCAAATCATGAATAACTGAGAGAAAACTCCACCGCATCCCTGACATAATTTTTTATGACGTGACACATGTGTCACACCGTAAGTCAATGGCTACTAGTCTTGAATAGTTGAAGGTTCCTCCTGGAATTTAAAAACCCACCCCTCAAACCTCATGATATGTATTTAATAAAAAAACAATGAGGTTACATTCATATTGGCTAAAAATATAAACCGAAACAAGCCTCCAAATTTCAGGGTAATATAATAAAATATTAATTAAAAATATTAATAACATATAAGAATGTAAAACTTAAATCTATGTATTGTGTAATGAATTTAAATTTGATAAAGTAGAAATAAAATTAATTTTCTAATTATAATGATATTATTGTAATTTTTTATAAGTTATGTTAACATATATAAATAAATACTAAAAAATAAAGGGTCAAATACTAAAATTTTTCACCCTTCTAAATTTTCAATTTTGGTAATATTTTTTACTTTATAATTAATTTTCTAATGATTAATAAAGTTTGAAATAACGATGTATATTCATAAAAAATATTTATCACAATTAAAAATAAATAAATTGAATAGGTTAATTTTTTCTTCAATTAGAAATGAAGGTAATTTTTTTAAAATTAAATAGGATATATTTTATAGTTAAATATATAGGAACAATAACGTGATACAATAAAAAATGAAGATAATGCCTAAAGTTACCATGATAAGAATATTATAATAGATAAAGTTAATAAAGAAATTTCTCATTTAATGAATATTTAAATAACAATGAATAATATCAACATAAATATATAGTCGTTGATATAACATGAGTTGTAGAAGTGCATTTCACTAATATAACATATTTTAAAAGAGAATAAGAAGTTCAAGAATTAATCATAATCATAAATTATTGGTGACAGATTTTTTTATTGAAAAATAATTGAATTTTGGAAAGAAGATTAAGGAATTTAATGTATTTATTATTGATGAGAAAAAACAAATGAAAAGTTAAAGGTTGAGTATTTACCAAGTACAAGTAACATCAAATCATATATTTTAATTTTTCAGATATTATATGTTATAAGAACATGATTATATACAATTTTGAAAAATATATGCAATAGGTTAGAGAATTATTAATGAAAAAAAGACCTAGGTAATAATATTTTTTAATGATTGAATAAATTATAAATGATAACATTCAATTGTTATACAATTTAATTGATATGTATAAAATAAAATTACTGTCAACATAAGAATAAAAAATATAACTATTTTATTCCAAATATAATTTAATAAACTTTTCCCTTGAAACACTACCTTCAAATGAAAAACTACACCAATGTGGACAACTTATTTTTTTTAAAAAAATTAAAAAAATTAAAGGATAAATTTTATACGAAGTTACCTAAACCCACACTCCAAAAATATAGAAAAAATATATTTTTAAACAATATATTTGATAAACTATGAGATAAACCTAGACAAACACACACACATATTCTTAATTTAAACTTTACTTACCATAATAATAAAATAATACCTAAATAAAAAGATTTAGTGTATTTGGTGATTAGTTATATATGTGAATTATTTAACATTATTTCTTCAACCTGTCACACGAAACTTCATACACAATACTTCCTATTAAATATAACCACATATATAATTCCCCTGGGAAAATAGTAAACAATAGAAAGGGTGAGGTCAAATGTTTAGTAATGGAAAAATATCAATGATTCATAAAGGGTTATATTATAAGTATGTGATAGAAGAAAATAAATAGATAAATATAAAAATAAATGGATCATGAAACCATAATTGTTGTGTATAAAGACATGATAGAAGGATTTGTAACCCTGACAGACTAAACATAGACCATGAAATAAGTGTGTTGAAACATGAGAAATAATTTCATAATCCTTGGAGAATAAAATAATCATATAACATAAAAATAAGGCATAATAATTGTATATCATAACATTATGTAATAATACAACTGTAACCAAGTCCGTGTATACAGTTTCCAAATATAACAATAATTTCCACAAATCATGTTGTGAAGATTAAAAAAGTAACCATGAATAAAGTTTTGAACATAGAATGAATGCCATCATATATCATAAAGGACCCATCCTTTACATAATATCATATCACAAAGAACCCATGGGGAAAAAATGGGTTCGTATCATTTCCCAATGGTATCATGAAAAATGAATTCTAGAATTAAATCATATTGTAAGACAAAATTATTCACATAAAATGAGTATATCATAATTGAATTTAAATTATATTTTATTAAATATAATTTTAGAAGGGTATATTATTTTATAGATAAATAGAAAAATGGAAAAAAACTATAATTTTTTTTACAAAACATTTCAAAACATTATAATAAAGAGAAAATTTTCTAAGTCATTTTAAGAATAATTTTTTATGATGGTAACATGATATACATTTTTAAATGATCACATAAAAATAATTCCCAATATTTTGACCATAGAAATAAATAATAATTATCTAAAAATATTTAGAGTGGAATATAAAAGGTATAAAATGTAAATTATAATCTTTTTAAATATTTTAAAATATCAGTTTTTGAAACCCACATAATTAAAAGGGTAATAATGTGAAAGGTCATATGTTTTTACCTGAGTATGACTCAACTCGATTATGAGTTTTGAATCCCCATGACCTTATCAAGGGTTAAATGGGTTTTCTACCATAGATAGTTAGACCATAAAAAACTTCTAAGGGTTCTTTTGGTTCCAAAATATGGGGTTTACCTCTAGGATGAGATGACATGGAAATGAGTGCGATGTATGAACTAAAAAAATGATATATTAGAAATAATATATTATTTTAATCTCACAGTTTATAATTTGAGAATAAATTATATAATATCTTTATAAGGACATTGGATGAAAAAAAAGTACTTCCATTGAGTTCAGAATAGTGTGTTTTCACTGGGCATGATGTTAGCTTGGTTCATATATTGAATCTTGAGTGTTTTCTATCATGAGTGGATTAATTAAATATTATAGATATTTAATTAATTAATTTAATTTATAGGAAAACTCCTAGACCATGTTTATTTAATCCATATTTTTCATCCTCTACGTGGTAGTCCACATTTTTCATTGATAAACCATAGAGAGGGGAGAGGAGAGGAGGGGATAAATGTGGTTCCTGTAGTGGTGGAAGTGGATGAAGGAGAGAAATTGGATATGTGGAATTATATTTAGATATATTTTTAAAGTGATGAATTATGGACCTATGGATATGTGAATGAATTAAATAATTGGTAATTATCTATGAATGTAGGGATTTATTTACTGATTTATCCAGTCTATGGATATCATTGTGATTTTTGATTAGTCTAATCTATCTAATTAGGAATCCATTATTACTAATCCCATTATATTATTATTTTTTCATAAATTATAATCACTATTTTGGATGGATTATTTTACACTTTTTCCATAAAATCATAATATTCCTTCAATGAATTGTGGCTAAAACAAATATGGAAATATCCATTTCTCACTTTTTTGTTTTATAGATTTCTCCCTCTATTCTAAATGATCTCATAAATGGTATCTTTTTGGTAAGTTATTTGAAAAATTATAATAATCTAATTAATTATGTGATAGATTAGGAGTTCTATAGATTTTCATTATGGGTTCATAATATTGGGATATGGTGTGATGCAAATATTATATTGATGATGTGAATCTGAATAGTGTCTGTATGATGGTCATTTCATGAGTCCAAACATGCATGATTCTGAGCCTTTGAAGGGAGGATATCTCTAAAGGTAAGTATCTTGATATTAATTTTTTATTAAAAATATAAAATATTTATGAGCGATCATATTGTGAGGATTTTCATATATTTCATGGGACCAGAAGCACAAGAAATGTGGGGAGGTGACACAAATCAGATTTTTTGACAAAGGGATGGCTGAAATCTAACTTCTAGAAAGAAATTGATTATGTTAAATTTGGAATATAGTAATTTAATGCATAAATAATGGTGATATTGATATAAAGGATGATAGAATCAAATGATGCCTCATCATTTTATGTTTTTGGAAATTTCCCAAAAATATGACATGTGTTTCATAATAACACACTCCATGAAGTTCCTTTTTACACATTTCTATGTTTTCACATGATGTTAGGTATCAAAAAACCATGGGAATAAGTTACATACCAGGGGATCTCTACCCACAAATGTTTATGTGTACTGGGAGTACACTCCCCAGAACCATGTGTCCCCAAATACCGTGTGTGCTAGGATACACCCTGCTTACCTTTAGTGGTATATGGATGTAGAAGAAATGGTACACAACAAATACTCTGTATACAAGGAATTATAGACAAAACCTATACATTCCATGTATTCAGTCTATGGAACACAATGTGGGATAGGATACCACATCAAAATAGATAGTATGATGCAACACATTATAAACCCACTTTTTAGGTCATGTAGCTTCACTTGAACTGATAGGTTATGATAAAAAATTGGGCTTACCCATATTTATTCCAATATGGAGTTGGTATCACAAATTTTTTGATGATGATTCACCTAGGGAGTTTGGATTTCACCCATTATATCATAATACTGGGATCCCCTACCTATGAAATTAGATAGAGTTAGTATTTTACCAACAGTCTAGGGTAAGTATCCTATATTTGTGATGTTTTATTTCTCTAATTTATAGATCTTATTTAGGATTTGGATCCTCCCCTAGATTTAGAATTTCACAAATTTTTATTGGGTAAGGATCCTCCAACATCATCTGAGGGAATAACTGCATGATCTATTTGAGACATATGGAGTGAGAGCTAGCATGATAGAGTTCATTTGGTAGAATAAGTTATTTGAAATCAAAATCAAGGACCTAAGTAAATTATATGAATATACCTTTGTCTTTCCCTTTTCTACTAGAAGACCATTCTACCTAAATATTCATTCCTGTATTGAGAATTATAAGGCACCCCTTCTTGGATTATAGAGGGGGAATGACTACATCAAGCTTATGAAAAGTTGACTTATAAAAAATATGTGATTCATTGGAACCATTGGGATTTAATTTAATACATGATGTTGCAGATGGATTTAAAATTTATTATTTGAGTACTATGCAGTTCTATATGAAATTACATATTTATATGGGTGGATGAATTTGAGTTTTTGTGAGGGGATGACCGAAATTTATCAATATCCCTAAGTTACCATGTTTTTGAGTAAATATGGATTAATCTTCATGAATTACTTTCATGTACTAATTATTATCATGAATATTGAGAAAAAATGGTTTTCTATTTTTTCTTACTATCCTCTACCTAGAAACCTCTAGATTTAGTAAATGATATTATTATTACTTAATTCTCCCTTGATGGTTTTCAGGGTGTCCTATTAAGTATTTTCATACTCACCTATACACTAACATTTGTCCCACATGTGTTGTGTTAGTGAATATGATATAAATGTCTGAGTTGTATTTTTTAGAGTGGAGTTGACATAGCTTGTTCAAAGTTGACGTCCAGTGACCTTGGTGGGTACAATTTTGTCATGACATTGGGGGTACTAGGAGATGATGGTATTTGGAGCTATCCATGATTGGATCCAACATGCTTTTATGGACTCTTCTCCAAGGTATGATTGTCAGTTTTACTTTCTAGTAGTTCATTGTGTATTTCTCCCCATTATTATATTTTATTCATACTAGTTATTTTTTATATCTTACTAGATATCTCTTTTAAATATTTTTTCTTTGGAAAACTGATATCTTGTCATGTCTACAGGATTAATTTTAAATATTTTTTTTCCACTTGTAGTAATGGAATTTTAAAAAATGGAATACATATTTGGAATTAGAATAATTTTTATTATATAATAATTTAAACTTAATTTTGACCATAATAACGAGTAAATATATTAAAAATTATTTACGGAAGTTAAGGTAAAAATGGGTATACCAGAGGTGTTAAAATAAGAAGATAGGGGTTAAAAATGACATAAAATTTTTCAAACACCCATTTTTGGAAATATTTACACCTTATCTTTTCTTGGATTTATAATGGAAAATCTTGAGCATTATTTCAACTGAAAAATGTTGGTATACCTTTTTCTTTTCAAAAATTAAAAGGGAACCACTTACCACACATATAAAAGGCCACCCCTATCCTCTCATCTCCATAATTCAAAAATCCAATTGATTAAGAAAATAACTACCCAAATAACTAAATTAATTCCCACCTCTAATTCTATAGGACTTGTTGTGGTCATAAAGACATCCGAATAAGCCTTTTGGTGCAAACCAAAAGAAATTGTTTTAAACAAAGGCAATGTCCCTAGTCAAATGTTTTATTTTATTTATTCCTCCACCTCCTTAAATTATTATTACACCATTATATTATAATAAAAACAATATCTTCCATATAATTAGATGTTATTTTACTAATTTCATTATATAAATCTTTCTCCTCTTTCATTAAATGAGTTGCAAAAACATCATTCATGTGTACAGCGGACAACCGCCTCGTGAAATGATATCCTTCATTTTTCCGTTACCAGCTATCATAGATAGATATAATTATGGATTAAATTTTTATATATTATATTTATTATTTTATTACACCTATTTTTATATAATACCAAATCTACATTCTTACCTCCAAACCTGTTTGGAAAACAATAATGTCGCTCATGTGCTCAAAAGACTACCGCCTCATGAACTGATGTGACATGTTTTCATTAATTATTTACTAACATTGTAATATGGATAAATTAAATGAATATATATTTTATTTTTAACATTATTTTACTTATTTAATAATTATATCACTTATAACATATTACTTTCCATTCCATGGGGGATACAATAATGTCGTTCGTGTGTACAGAGGACTACCGCCTCGCGAAGCTATGTGATTCATTAAAACGTTACATGGAAGGTAATATGGATGAATTTAATTATAATATGTGATATATGTGAAATTTAAATGATTATAAAATTATAAAATATTATTTAAAATTCTTTCTTTCAATCCTTATATAAAATGGAAACCATGTTCATGAGTATACATGACCTATCATCTCCATGAATAATGTATTTCATTTTCAATATCACAATTTTATTGATTACTATAAATATGTATATAATGAATATATATTATATTTATATCATGGTTAAAATTATGTATATGATGTATAAAGGATCAATATAAGGGTACTAGAAATATCAAACCAAAATATATGTGAAAAACGGATCTATTATTACCCAAAACATGACTTCAACATGGAATTGTAAATAAATTAGAAATAAATGATCATAAGTAAATAATATATTGTTTTATATATATAATTATTGTCCGGTAATTTATGTATTATAATCATATATTTATTATATAGGAGGTTAGAATGTGTACAAAGGAAGTCTAGAATTGTGGGAAGGGATTTCTATCTATCTTTTTTACTTCTCTTAGACACGTTCCATATTCACAACCCATTTCTTTTATGTGGTGAATATAATTCCATTTAATGTATTTTATTGTTATTATAATTATTTTTTTGGTATTTTCATATCCAATTTTTGAAGCCAAAATTGGAGGCGAACATAATATCCTCAAAACATTAATGCCTACCCAGTGAAGACAGATCGGGAAGCTACTGGAGCCCTGCGGCCGGCGCACAAGAGATCCTATGTGAGCCCTCGTGAAGAAAGGAGGCAGGAATGCTCCATGAAGCCCTCTGACATTCAAGATCCCTCACGAATCAAGGAGGTGGGACCGCTCCTCAAAGCCCTATGATGTTCGTGAGCCCTCAAGAAGCAAGGAGGCGGGACCACTCTGTGAAGCCCGCTGACGTTCACGAGCCCTCACGAAGCAAGGAGGTTGGACTGCTCTGAGAAGCCCCCTCACATTCACAAGCCCTCATGAATCAAGGAGGAAGGATCGCTCCACAAAGCCCTCTGACGTTTGTGAGCCCTCGCTAAGAATGGAGGTGGAAAACTCCACGACGACATGTGACGTTCGTGATCCTCCGCGAAGCTCGCTGCGCGCCGAGCGCACGATGCTTCACGACGCCTCATGCCTATAAATACAGGGCTCACCTCATGCCCAAAGGACAGATATTATGACCTTTACTCTTCCTAGATCCTGAATCTTAAAGCACCTATGCTCTGCGAACCATGAGCTTCTCAAGGTACTTTCGGCTCCGCGAAGTACCCTCCCCTTGGTGTTAATTGAGCCCCTCTTCCGAAAGGGATGCCTTTCGCGAAGCCCATGGGTCTTCGCGAAGGAAGGATATCCTTAAGGGGAATCGGGTCTTCACGGAGCACTTACTCTTTGTGGAGCACCCTTGATGCACATGTAACCCATGTGCCAAGGTTGGGTCATTGTGCATCGCGAAGCACATTGCTTCCCCATGCCCTGCTTAGCAAGGTAGTCCCACTTCGCTAGTCATTGCTTCGTGAATGGCTTTCCACTTCACAGAGCACCCTTGATGCGCATGTAACCCTAGTGCCAAGGCCGAGTCATTGTTCATCACGAATCACATTGCTTCCCCATGCCCCACTTCGTGGGGAATTGCTCCGTGAATGGATTTTCACTTCGCGAAGAACCCCGCATGCGCATGTATCCCACATTCCATGGCCGGGTCACTACGCATCACGAAGAACTTCGCTTCCCCATACTAATATTTTCAAGGAACCCTTGCTTCGCGAGGTATTTCTTTGAAAATGCCTTTCCACTTTACAAAGCTCCTCCCATATGTACCTCTGCCCTACACCTAGCCTAGGAAACATCACTTCGCGAAGGAAAACCCTTCGCGAAGCCCCTCCATTGCATGGAGAACCAAAGCTTCACAAGGCTTTTACCTATGGCCCCTCTCGCTTTGCAAATCCTTTTCCCGTGCAGCCCTTCAGGTTTTCACAAAGAAACATCAAATTCCCCTGGACAATACTACCTGTTTTGTTGCTTCACCTCATTCTTCTTTGCATAGGCACGCTAACAACTATTGTTTTTTCCCATAGCCAGGCTAACGTGGACCCCAAATGGTTCGTTCCATGACACCCCTAGTTATGGTGTTGTTGATGACTTCCCTTCCCCAAGGGGTGGGGGGTACCATTCATGTAAGTCCTAGGGGTGCGGAGTGAACCCACCTCGTCTGAGCTATAGGATGTTAAACTACCAAGCACTCTCGTCCTCAGCACATGAAATTAAAATGTGACCATTCCCCATGCGTCAGACGCAGGGTTCCCCCACCATGGACATTCTTCACACCCACTGGTCTCTATGGGAGTGAGATCATTTTGCACATGGAATGAGATCATCTTTATCAGAGCGGTGTCTGTCTGTGGGGAAAGGGAAATCACACTGGTGTAATCCCCTAGCTTTCCTCGCAGGAGGTAACATCTCTACTGCTCCTCTCTTCCTCGGTGCCAAGTCCCTCTCCCGCTGGGCTTTGTCACCATTTGGGCCTCCATCCCGGAGTAAGTCCTAGTCTTCATCACCTAAGGTTTCTAACCAGGAATAATCCCCTATTTCATTTTTGTGCCACTATCCACGTGTAAGCCCCACTACACTTCCCACAGATTCACATTTCATAACATGATCGTCAAGTCTTTTTTGTCTCTTGTTTCTCACATCGATCATTACTCACATGGGCTTAGAGCAAGCATCGACCATGACATCCTCTCTGGGAAGCCTCAAGCGTAATCCCCACACCCAAACCTGAACTATGAGAAAATTGGTCCTTGCAAAGGATATGTACGTAGGAAGCCTCCCTAAGGTTCAATCCCAACACCCCATTGGTTCCGACCACCTTCACATCGGTTCCCATCATCCAAACTACAATGAATTTAATCCTTTCCAAGGCAAGGTACGTAGGAATCCTCCATGAGGTTCAATCCCTACAACCATTGGTCCAAACTACCCCACATCGGTGCACTGAGCCCCTTTCACATCCTGAACTAAGAGGAATTTGGTCCTTTCCAAGGTGAGTTATATAGGAAGCCTCCACGAGGTTCAAGCCCAACACCCCATTGGTCACTCCAACCCCCTTGATGTCAGTTCACCAACACCCTGGGCAGCCTTGAGTGTAATCCCCACTCCACCTGAACAACGAGGTCTTTGATCCTTTCCAAGGAAAGGTATGTAGGAAGCCTCCATGAGGTTCAAGCCCACCATCCATTGGTAGTTCCGACCATCTTCACGTCGGTTCACCAAACCCATCCTGAACTACGAGGACTTTGATCCTTGCCAAGGCTAGGTACATAGGAAGCCTCCCTGAGGTTCATGCCCTATACCCCATAGGGCCCCAGGTCCTCCATCACATCGGTTCACTGACCCCAACGGACTAAGTGGTCTTTGATCCTTGCCAAGGATGGCTATGTAGGAATCCTCTATGAGGTTCAATCCCACCATTCACTTAGTCATTTCGACCCCATCACGTCGGTCCACCAGCACCTTAGGCTGCCTCAGAGCGTAAGCCCCAAATTTCCCCTATCCTAAACTATGTGTACTTTGATACTTGATAAGGTAAGGCACATAGGAAGCCTCCATGATGTTCAAGCCCAACACCCAGAAGTTCCGACCCCCTTTTATGTCAGTACGCCCCCATCCTGCATGATGTTAAACTGTGGGCTCCATCCAACGGTAAGTCGTTGTGACCTCAATCAGTGGTAAGCCATTGTGACCCTATAAATCAGTAATCTATTGACATACCTATTCAGTAGTAAGTCGTTGACATCCCTATCCAGTGGTAAGCCATTGAAACCTCATCCAGCGGTAAAACGTTGTGACCTCACCCAGTGGAAAGCCGTTGACAACCCCATCTAGTGGTAATCCGTTGTAACCTCACCCAGCGGTTAACCGTTGACAACCCTAGATGAACCACATGGACTTTGATTCCCTACGACGGGGATATGTAGGAATCCTCTTCGA
Organism: Viscum album; assembly: GCA_963277665.1. Lineage (NCBI taxonomy): Eukaryota > Viridiplantae > Streptophyta > Magnoliopsida > Santalales > Viscaceae > Viscum > Viscum album. The sequence goes on from OY728120.1 coordinate 1,390,547,989, forward strand.
GGCTCAATCCCAAAACCATCGTCATCCTCATGATGGTTCCATCCCATTCACCATCCACTTCATGGAACCTTCTATCATCCATCCTGATTCTTACCTGGGATGCCACATCCCGGTGGGATCATGAAACCCCATTCTTCATTCCATTTAACAACAATCGAGAATCCAACCACATGTTGACCCCAGCATCAGTGTTCCCTCTAGGGGTTTCACCCATCTGATCCACTCTTGTTAGTGTTCTGATCAGCCCGATCCATCTCCACTAGATGTTAAACTTGCGGCATACCCTGTGTTAAACATGGGAAGCTGAGAAAAACCTCAGTTACATACCCATGGAATATGTTTCCCTGCATTCGATGTGGGATGACTCATGCTTTTTCACCCTTGAGAAGACCTATAATAAGGGTAAGAAACCCAAACGCGCCAATCCCCCAGTGTCCAGACATGCCAGTGATTCCCAATGTGACTACTCCCCTAACTGGAGGTTTCTTCCCTGACTGGACCCCTTGGAATTTCCTGAACGAAGCAGTGTAATTAACTGGTGTCCATGAATATTTGGCACTAGGAAGAGTTTCACGAACAACATCTTAAATCTTTGAGGGACACCCGGACTAGGTGATGAGTTCTGAGGAGGAATCCAAGGAAGGAAGAACCGACATCCCATTATCCTGTTTTGATCAAGCAGAAAATGTCCCTAAACAAAGAGAAGATGCCACCCACCTTTGGAATGTGGGAATGAGGGGCAACAAAGACGTGCCTTTCATACTCAAGAAGACGGATGCATTCTCCCCAAGAAAATGTTAGAAAAAGAAATTGTGAACCCGACGTGAAGATATTCTCCTCATTATGGAGATTAGTAGTGCTCAAGGCATCAATGGAGTGATGTTTCACCGGATCCAGTTATCTGGCACCATGTCCCACCAAGAAAATAGTGGGCCTGGTGTGAAACTCACTAGAATTTGGGGCAGTAGAATGTTGTACATCCCGTCCTGCAACATTGTCAGCATGGATCCCTATTACCGATCATGGGATATGGAATGGCGCTAGGGCTTTGGTCGTCGATTACTTTTTCTTTTAGCACTGACAAGTTAATCTCCCTGCTCTCAAGAATTAGTTTGCTACATCTGGAACACGATCACCCCCTGCACAATGACACATGGGTAGGGGCAGCACTAACGCGGCAGTCCTACGTGGTTCCACCACTTCCACGATGGACTCTACACCCATGGTCCTAGGGCGTCCACACCCCATCTCACCATTTGAGGTTATCCAATAAAGGGTAATCAATGACCCTGTGTGCCGTTACGAGGAGGAGGGCATAATACCGACTCGGGATATGGCCCTCCTGGATCTGGAGGCATCTGCGTCTCGTTAACAATGCCTCCCCAAGGGCTGTGTAGGGAACCACTACTCCCCACGCTGACATACAACCATTTTAGGAGCCTCTCCCCGAAACACTTTGACAACTCCCAGCCTTATGCGGATGAGGTAGGTGACGTCCGACCCAGCCCATTTAGAGTCCCATTCCAGGGGATCCCAGCAAGGGCTCCCACCTAGCCATGTCAGTGCCACCTCCCAGTCTTGCTGAATGAGGAGCAGGTAATCCACATACCTGCACCACCGGCTCTGGTTCGTCTGACCCGATGCCAGCATCGGGCGCAAGCTAAGGATTCCCTCCATGGGGCGTCAACATCGAAAGTTACTATGGCCCAAGCCACCGCCGGTTCATACTGTCAGTTCCCTGTGTACATTGAGTAGGGGAACTTATATTCCCGACCAGGATCGAGGCCCCAACCAGCCCATGGGAAGGCTGGGTTAACTCTCATGGTCGTCGGCACATGAAGTGGCCACTGAGAACTAACCCGTAATGATGTAACCCATTACAGAGGTCCTTCCCATACCACTACCAAAGAAAGCACATGCCTTCCCCGCTTCGAGGCTCAGCATGGAGGTCCACCCTGTGCCACCTTCAGTTCAAATGAGGGTTTTCCCCATGGCTGTGACACTCGGTATAGAAGTCTCTTTTATGGCCATTACACTGGGTATGGAGTCATTCCTCCTGCCCCCGATCACCGGTGTAGGGACATTGGCCTTCTGGTCTCTCTTCAATGCGAGGATCCTTACAGTGTCTTCTTACCAGATGGTGAAGGTCCTCCTCACCTCGGCAACCAGAGGGGTGAAGGCCAACCTCGCCTCACTAGCACCCAACACGAGATTCCTACCCGTGTTTAGTTAGACTGGTACAAGGACCCTCCTCATACTAAGGTCACTATGGGAAACAAGCATAGAGGTCCTCCCCATGCTCCTTCTAGTTCTAGTGGAGGTCTTTCCAACTCCAGCGCTATCCATGGAGGTCCTCCCCATGTCCCCTTTGACATCTGTCCCGATTCTCCTATCACCCTGGCTTACTCAGATGGAAACCCTCTCCGCCCCAGCACTAGTGCAGTTGAGGGACCCCGTGTCAGAAATCAGCCCCATCTCGAGGAGCCACCCAGGGGTAGGAAGGAGGGTCATCGCCACCATAAGAAGAATTTTGGGAAGGTCCGAACAAAGATTAAATCAGTCCACTTCTCAGAATCTGAGGTAGAGTACGACTCAGCACAGGAACCCTCCTCTCACTCATCCGAGTCTAGGGTCGAGGCAGGGACAAGGCGCATCAACCTAGTACTCCCAGAATGCTAGGTCCATCAGATTCCCACCTCCTTCAATCGGTATATATAGGGGGATGAAATCCTGGTGACCCCACGAGTCACGATCATGCAATCACCACCGTCGTCACCAGAAGCGCTCTCTACCTCAATAAGAGATCACAATGAACTATTCTGGGGACTAATGGTAGGCGATCTGCAACAAGACCTATTGCCAATGGCCATAACCCCTGAGCCTAGAACTGTAGCCATAATCCCATCTTACCGTGACGTAGCGGCCAATTCGCTACACTCTTTGGAGGAAAACCTGAGATTCGACGGCCGGTCAGCCTGCTCGCCGTATTCTCCACCGGTCACCCTACCGTCCCAGCGGTCTGCTTCAGTGTTTCTTCCAGTTCCTCAGCCTTTCCAATTGATTAATAGGGAAATCAAGAGCTAGAACCTGAATCTGAGATGAGGAGCTTATGGAACATTCTTGCAGTGAACCACTTCCCTGAGATGTTCTGGCCGGTGGCAGTGCCGATTTTTTATGTGTCGGAATCTCTCACCCTAGAGGAGATTGAATGTTTCTCCCAAACCCTATGGGTGATGTACATTCACCTTCATCATTAGTGAGTGTTTTATCCCAGGATCCAAGTGAATTTTGAACACATTGGAGAGAAATTCCCTTTAGTTGATCTGGCTGCACTCCCTGTGGCCCAACGCCCGAGTCACCAGGCCGTCGTAAGGCCCTCCAAAAACAATGCGTTCATAGTTTCAAGGTACTCTGAAAAATTATCAGGGAGGCATCCCCTCATGCACAAGTCCGTGGATGGGGCAGTACATTGCCCTCCTCTTTAGTCCTATCTGGTGGCATCCCGACTTGCTAGGCGATATTGGGGACATGCCCCCAGGAAGGGTCACTGTCAACATGGCCGACATAGTGGACGAGGAGGATGAGTTGGAGATTCTTGATGTGGACTTACCCCCTAAGGGTGTTCCACCACTATTGGATCAATTGGGGAGGATTAATAACTAGTAGAGGAACCTAATAAGTCTCCCTGCGCCCACCTAAGCATTAGTTCTCAGCTGGAATTCCAGTAATGGTAAAGAGCATGTTTGAGCTGCCAAGAACTCTGACCCATCCAACTTAGTGTAGAAGATGGAGGAAGACCTTGAGAAGGCCACATTGTGCAAGATACTTTCTGAGAAGAAGAATTTGGTCGATAAAATATTGGCTGAATGTGCTTTAGAGAGACGAACGGAATATGGTGATCCTAGGCCAGGGCAACAGGGGTAGGAACAACTTCCTCTCAGCGAGCTAACTCTAGGTGACCCTAACTGTCCTGCCCCTTCAAACAGGGTTGAGGCTGGAACTTACAGCAAGAGGGCATGATATGTCTCTCCAAACCCTCCCGAATGACATGAAAATCTAAGGGACCCCTGCTCGGGCTCCCCCAACCACCCCAAGGGTCGTGCCGCCAGCCGCTCCATGAGCCACTGGGCCTGCTTACTATGTTGAAGAACCTGCCAACACACTCATGGTTAGGGATCCTCGTCAATAAAGAGACCCCCATCTAGATGATCCAATGGTGGCACTCATTGCCTGCCTTGAGTTATTGGAAGCACAACAGGTGGAAATTTCGCCTCATGGAAATCCATATCCATCCTGGGTGGATGATATGCCGGCACCTCTGGGTTTTTGGAATCCCACCATCTCCCCCTTTAATGGGACAAGGGACCCGCCACAGCACCTAGACCACTTCAACTCAAGGTGTGGGCCCATGATAGGGACTCCAGTGTAGCAGGAGGCCTCCATGCTCTGCTTCTTTTTTCAGAAATTGGAGGGGCCTGCATTCGTTTGGTACAACTAGCTTCTCGTCATATTCGTAACCAGTTAGGAGGACCTTTGCAAGCAATTCCTCTACTAGTTCAACTCCACCACATGGAAAACGATCATCGCATACCTATTCAAATGAAAACAAAGTCCTGATGAGTGTGTCGCGGAATTCATCTCTCGGTAGAAAGGGCTTACATATTCCTTTGACATGACACTAACTCAGGAGAAATTATTGACAATGTATGTAGGAAATGTCAAGACATAGTTGGTTCCCTCTCAGATAACCCAAAACTACCTTGAAGTATTTCGAGACTTCTCTGATAAGGCCCATCTCCTGGAAGAAGCCCTGCAACAGGCCAACCAGGCATGCCCGTTGCCACCTGTAATTCCTGAAAAGAGGGATGTTAGAGCCGAGCTCACCATGGTGGCCCAAATAGAGGCCCCAGATAGCTAGAGTTATTACCAGTGGAGCCTCCTCCGCAACCTCACAGAGGCCCGCCACCATAGGCTCATCCTCCGGCCCAACAGTGGCTTCCTCAAAATCGACAGGTGCCCCCTGCGAAATGCGCCGCCACCACCTAGGTGGGACAATTGGGCCTTGCATCCTCGACAGGCTCCTCCAGATCCTCTTCAGGACCAGGACCTAAGGCCTCCCTTTCTGGAAAGAAGAAATAGCACCTACTTGTTCAATGAGAATCAGGTCCCCAGCTACATCCAAAGTGCCTTGGAATAGGGGATTGTGCATTTGCATGAGTGAAAAAGGCCAGAAGAGGTGAACCTTGCTGATCAACCCAACTATTTACCCTATCATCAAGTCCTGGGGAACACCCTCAAGTAGTTATATGTGTTCAAAGACTGGCTTCAAGACCTGGTCGATAACAACATAGTCTGGTTGGGCCCGGTCCCCACCCAAGTGGCATGTGTCATCATAAGGACAGACAGTAGTAGTGACAACGAAGGTGAGTGGCAGCAGGTTTCTAACCATGAGTCCCATAATTATGATGACAGGATGACACAAAAAATGGTTTCTCGTTCCCATGGAATCATTCATGCATTCTTGAATCAGTCGGAGCCTTCAGAAGCTGCAGATTCTACTTCTACATCATCATCTCAACCGACCTCTTTCCAAAAGAGGAAGCATCATCAGTGGAAGGGAAAGCAATGAACCCTTCCAATGCCATAATCTTCCATCACTCTCGATGATTCATGCCTCTGAAGATGGGGATTCCTCCAAAAATCCGCATGGTGATGGATGACTCTTCAAGTGATAGTCAAGGGCACACTTCAGTTAATACCATGCAGTTGGTAAATCCCTATATGACTCCCGACAATAAGGAGCGCCAGCCGATCCTCCCCAACGTCCCCAGCCAATGCCAATGTCGGTGGAACCGCGACTACATGGGTCATCGAGGCACATCAGTTGGCACCTCCAGCCAGGCCGTGCATGCCGCTGAGACCAGACAGCAGGCCCAATGCAAAACTCAACACGTGCAACCTCTTCATCTGGTGTCATCAGGCCCGCCTCCACTACCACTTGTGTTAATGGATCAGGTAGAGCCACTTCGACCGTGCCGCAACCAGCCTCACCCTACCATAGGCTGATATCAGTCATCCATCCCTCATCCAGTATCTACTATGTGGGCTTCCACTGGTGAGCAGCGGGATATGCGAAGCACCAGTCATCTACCGACCCAACCGGCAGGGCCCTCCATGCCTCTTGTCACAAAGAGGCCTCCTGCAAGGAGAAGTTCACAGCTAGCACAGAAGTACATTGTTCTCAAGAACCTTTCCAGCATCCCAGTGAGGCCTTCCATCCTTGAGGCCCTTCTTCTATCGTCAGATATGAATGAGGCCCTCACTGAGGCTTTAAGAAGCCCTCTCCAGTTTGAGACGGCAGTAGCAGATGCAAGTGCTTTTCATGCTGAAGCATTTGAGAATGATGAATGCCAGGCCATCATTTCATTCCCTATAGAAGATGAAGTCACTCCCATATAGGGGAAAATCCGCCCACTATACCTCACCGACCAATTTAATGACGTGGAGGTTCGCCGCTTTCTTGTCGACACCAGCTCCAGGATTAACATTATCCCAACATGGACATTTTAGAATCTAGGGTTATCTGAGGATGACTTCACTCCATCTAACCTAAAGATCCAAGGATATGGTAGGACAGAGTAGACCCCAGTTGGTAAGATCCGTTTGAAGACTCAGTTCGGTGGCCTAGTAGCTAGCACTGAGTTCATGGTTGTCTATTAGGACACAACGTACAATGTATTAATGGGCAGACCATGGCTCCACCTAAATGCGGTAGTTCCCTAGTCATACCACCAATGCCTAAAGTACCCCCTCAATGGTCGAGTAGGCATACTATAAGGAGACACATATCCTTTGTCTCTTCTGAAGACTGCTACCTAGACGCTGACTATTACAAGAGCAAGGACATGCAGATTCAGGCCAGTGAGGTAAAACCCGTCGTGGTTCCAACTGACCCCTGGGTAGGTCTGGACGATGCCTACATCTTCCTGATCCATCGATTGGAGGCCACGACCCCCGACATGGGGAAATGTATTGTTGTCTCTCATATAAGGGGGAAGCATATTCCCAAGTCTAAGAGACGATGGAAAATCACCTCGTACTCCTACATAAATCAGGCCTAAGTGATCCCGGAGCCTCCTACCCCTGTAAGATTTCAAGATGTACATCCCATGAAAACAATATTATATCATACATGTCTTTTTCATTGGGTTGGAATTAACCTTCTCAAGCCGACACACCACTATTTCTTTGATATCATCCAGCGTGGCCCCTTGGGCCGAAGACCAGATGGGATCGGATCGACTGCCTTCATTTCTATGATTTTAGTAGCATGTGAACCTCCTGATATGTTTTCCACAGTAGCCCAGGCTGGTACTAGCCTCTCTTTGGGATCTTCCACCCAAAGGAGGCTTCCCCCACTGGAGATCCCTCCTTCATAAGCGAAGAAGAGGATTTAGAGGATACTTCCCCCTCATCTGAAGAGGGCGTCTCTACTACGGTTGATGAACTAGTACAAGTGAACCTTTGTAGTGAGGCAGATCCAAGGCCCACATTGATCAGTGCCGCCATTCCCCCTGAGGAGAAACAACGGTACATGGAATTTCTTAAACCACACCATGACATGTTTTCCTAGAGTTACGGTGAGATTCCAAGACTAGATCCTCAGGTAGACATCCAGCGACTTGGTATTCTGGAAAATCATTACGAGTTCAAGCAGCCTCCCAGAAAGATGCACCCTTCTCACTGTGACATGTTTGAGGTTGAAGTTGACATGATCATCAGAGCCTACTTCATCAAGGAGGCCCAGTACCCCAAGTGGCTGGCCAACATCATGCCAGTCAGGAAGAAGAATAGATAGATAAGAGTCTGTATTGACTTCCGTGATCTCAACCGGCACTGTCCGAAGGATGATTTTCCCCTTCCTGTGACAGAGTTGTTGATCATTGCTACAGCTGGGTTCCAATCCCTCCCCTTCATGGATGGTTAATCTGGATACAATCAGATCCAAATGGATCCCCAGAATGAAGATTACATAGCTTTCAGGGCATCGTAAGGTATGTTTTGTTACCAGGTCATGCCCTTCAGCTTAAAGAATGCAGGTGCCACCTATCAGTGGTCCATGCATCACATATTCAATCCAATCCTTAGGGCATTGGTGGAATGTTATGTGGATGATCTGGTGGTCAAATATTGCCAGCGCCAGGACCATCTCAAGGACCTTGAGAAAGTGTTCGTCTTCCTCCATTCCCTCCACCTGAAGATGAATCTGTTGAAATGTGACTTTGGGGTCACCTCGGAGAAGTTCCTTGGATTTGTTGTAAGGTACTGGGGCATCGAGATCGACTCTGATATGGTCAAGGCAATCAACCAGATGTCTCCCCCTAGCAATATTCTGGAGCTTTGAGGTTTCCAAGGACACTTAGCCTAAATACGCCAATTCAATATGAATCTGTCCGGAAAGTGTAAGACCTTTTCTTGGCTCATGCAGAAAGGCACTGCCTACGAATGAGACGAAGAGTGCCAAACCACATTTAAGGAAATCAAGCAGTATTTTCTTCAGCCTCTGGTCCTGATGCCACCCATCTTTGGAAAGCCTTTGGTTCTCTATGTGACCACCCTGGAACGATCTCTCGATGCCCTTATCACTTAGAAGAATAATGAGGGGATGGAGAACAACCTCTACTACATCAGTCATATGCTCATCGATATGGAGACCAGATACTCCCCTATCGAAAAGAGCTTCCTTGCGCTCCTATTTTCCATGCAGAAGTTGTGACACTACTTGTAACACCACGAGGTACAACTGGTGTCCTGGGTAGACCCACTGTAGTATATCCTGAGTCATCCCATGCTGACAGACCGAATAGCGCAGTGGGCGGTAATCCTCCAGCAGTTTTACATCATGTTCATGCCTCAGAAGGCTATCAAGGGACAAGAATTGGAAGATTTTATTGATGCCCATCCGACCCCCACAGACCAGTCCCTAGACCTCGATTTTTCTAATGAGGCAATCCTCTCGGTAGATCAGGCCATCCCGTATTGGAAAATGCACTTTGATGATGCCTCCTGTAGTCCCACCGAAAGGAAGCTAAATGTTCCCAGACTCAACAGAGTAGGCCTGGGTATTATATTTATTACCCATTCTCAATCCATTCTTCCATATGCATTCCTACTATCGGAAGGTTTCACCAACAATAAAGCGGTGTATCTGGATCTTATAACTGGACTTGAGATGGATCTCGAGATCAAAGTGCCCCATTTACATGTGAAAGGGGATTCCAAACTAGTCATCAAGAAAATCAATGGTGACTATGTCATCCTAAATCCAGATCTCGTACCTTTATTGGAATGAAATCTCCAGCTAATGGCCCAGTTCTCATCTTGGCCAGAAGTTACTCATGTCCCCCAGTCTCAAAACAGCCGAGCTGATGCCCTGGCTGGCCTGGCCGCGTCGCTTGCAGAACCTGAGCAGGATAACCGGATTATACACGTGACACATCAGAGAGTCATTTCTCATATCATCCAAGATGATGACGATGGTGTGTGAGTAAGCCATCTTACAATTAGAGACTCCACATTAGGACCCCTAGGTCCCTCAGATGTAGTGTTTGAAGTGACTCCCGACTGGAGAGCCCCCTTTGTCAAGTATCTCCAAAATGGTTACCTCTTAGATGATCGGGCTGAGTGCGAGTGAATCCGACACCATGCACTGCAGTTTACCCTCTAGAGTGGTCCCAATCTTGAGAATATCCTCTACAAACGCAGGGTTGATGGGGTTCTCCTTCATTAAGTCCAAGGAGTTGAGATTTCTTAGGTCATGAAAGAAGTTCAGGCTGGTTCCTGTGGCGCCCACCAGATTGGGTCAAAGCTCTCTCATCAGATCTGGAGACTGGGGTACTTCTGGCCTTCCATGATCCATGATTATATCGAGTTCACCAAGAGATGTCACGCAAGCCAAATTCATGATAACTTCATGCATCGGCTGCAAGAACCTCTCCACTCCACCAAGTACTCTTGGCCATTTGCGGTGTGGGGACTCAATGTTGTGGGACCATATCCACCGGCAATAGGTCGCCAGTGCAGGTTTATCCTAACCACCACAGATTTCATTTCCAAGTGGGCAGAGGCAGTTCTGCTAAAAGAGGTTAAGGCTCATTCTATCATCAACTTCATGAGCTCCAATATCATCTATTGGTTTGGAGTTCCTCACGCTGTCCTCGCCGATAACGACACCAACTTTCAAGCAGCTGAGCTGATGAAATTGTATGCCAAGTTCAACATCCATTCAAACTATACCTCCTGCTATCACGCACATGAAAATCGACAGATCTAGGTGTTCAACAAAACCCTCTCTAACATTTTGCAGAAAATGGTTGGTCAGAACAAGAAGAGTTGGTCGGACAATCACCCCAATACCCTCTGGTATTATTAGACGACGACTCGCAATTCCACCAAGGTGACCCCATATTCCCTAGTGTATATAGTTGAGGCTGTCCTACCCATCGAGGTACAACTGCCTTCATTACGCACAACGGTCTATAACCAGCAGGCGCCAGATAAAGTAGCTAAATTTTTTATTGCTGAATTGGAAGCAGTTGATGAAAATAGGCTTCATGCCCAGCACAATCTGGAAAGACACCAGAACAAGATATCTAGGGCGTTCAATAAGAGAGTTCATCTCTGCTCTTTCTTTCAAGGTGACTTGGTATTGGCCCTCCAGAAACCAATGATCCCTGGCAGGAAACCACCCAATTTGGAGCCCAAATGGGAAGGACCTTACATAATTAATAGGGTTTAGCCCAATGGTGGATACTCCTTGGTGACCATGGATGGTGAGTGTATAAGTCCTCCCAACAATGCCGAGTTCCTCAAGAAATAATTTTCATGAGCCTACTTAACCTGCACGACCTTAAACGGGACAGTCCCACATGACCAAAAACTATTCGGTCCAGCATGAACTTAAACTATTTGGTCCTACATGACTGTAAACTATAAAATGTCCTGCATGAAGTTAAACTGTATGTCGTCCTGCAAGACATTAAACTTAACCCTTATAACAAAATATGGCTTCATTACCATCTGTGTGGGATACATAGGAACACTCTAGAATTTCATCTTGAGCCCAGCCCCAGACTCTTCTCTTTAATAATTCCCCTGGGTATAGTTCTCTCAGAGGGTCCTTGCATGATATGGTATAGGATTACTTATCTCCACTCATGTCAAGATTATGATTCTCTCACCATGTTCCCACTCCTCGTTCTTCTATCCTCCCAAATCCTTACCGTACGATGCTAAACTGCATGGCCTTCAAAAACTATGTATGGATTGATTCCCATATTCATGGGATACGTCGGAATGCCGAGACATTTTGTCTGTTGGCCCAGCCCAAACACCAGAATCTTCCCTCAGGTCAAGACATATGGTGTGGTGAAGACTCTTTCCCCAATTCACATCGAGCTTATCTCGATCCCGCCATACGTCCCACTCCCCGGAGGTGTTCTCATCTTTCACATATGGGTACAACTATGATTCACCAAGTCCTTTGATTGGGACTCCATCATCTTTACCATCTAGAAGGGCCCCCAAATGGAATGGATTCAAGGACTAAGGGCTCTGCTACCACTTGGGGAAATTCCCTCAAGGATGTTGAGAAACAAGCTGATACAAGTCCCGCGTTGCGAATATGGTCAGTGGTTGATGCTCATTTGTTGTTCCCAATCTAGGTCACTATAGGGACGCTGTGTTTCGAACATGGTCAACAGCTATCTATTGTCATTAGAACCACCCCATGATGTCCCAAACATTGAGTGTATTGGTTCATTCTGCCCCATTGTATCTCCAAGTGATGAACTCCCTTTGGGCGATGTCAGCTATTAGACCACTATATGACAGGGAGAGCCGAGTCCGGCTCCTTGTTTCCCACACCGAGCACTACTCATGTGGGATTAAGAGCTGTGATGAGGTAGTGACCACACAAGAGGTCGTATGGCTACCATTGACTAGGATGCCCGACCTCAGGCCCCTTGGCCTTTTCTGGCCCCTTGGCCTTTTTTGGCCCCTAGCCGAAGTTCTCATTTAGGATTGTGTGGTGTGGAGCAGGCTTATGTCTTCATTCACATCAGGATATTTCACCATGCCACACATATCCCTTTGAGACATCCCTCATGTCGTTTATCATCCATACCGCAAGCACGGGCCTTCCTGCGCTTTGCGTGTCCAATCTTGGGCCCCGCCCCAAGTCCTAAATCTTACGAGATTGTATGGTATGGTATAGGCTTATGTACTCATTCATATCATGTTACTCACTATGCCGTATAGATCCCCGTATGAGATTCCTTATCCATAATCATCCTCATTGCAAGAAGTTAAACTGCAAACTGGCTGGTACTTTCCATCTGAGGCCCAACCTCAAGCACCTTGGCCTTTTCGGGCCACGACCCAGGTTGTCAGTTAGGGTTGTACGGTGTGGTATGGGATTATTACCCCATTCATGCTGGGTTACTTTCCACAACGTACCCCTACTGTGTGTGGGGTATCTCACCCACCAGCATCCTTACTGCATGATGACAAACTACACCTTAATCCCTTCAAGAACTACTTGTGGCTTGATTCCCATCCTCATGGGATACGTAGGACTGCCCAAAATTCTAGACTTTAGGTCCATCCCCATCGCTTAGAGGTCTCTCTATTATCTAGGCCCTTTGTCATGTATTCCCCCAAGGAGGGTTATGTGGTGTGGTATGAGATTATGTCCTCGTTCATGCCAGGTTTTGTAACAACCACGCCATTTACCTCCTCCTATGGAGAGTTTTCCATCCCCTTGTGCTATACTCGTCTTTTGAAATCGGTTTCTCTCAAGATGAGCCCCTCGGTGTTCTTTGGAGATTCACTAATGTGCCAAAGGTTACTCCGGTTTAGCACCTGGACTGTCAGATTCTACCCAGACATGCATTCACCTATTTCTCAGGCTTCGTGTTCCCCTTTATTAGGCCTTCCATATCTTTCACACCCAAAGGGACCCCCAAATGGCATGGATGATAGGCCTAAGGGCTCTCCTACCATTACAGGTCAACGTCCTTGAGGGTTTCAGACAACGAATCGATACAATTCTCACGTTGTGAATATGGTCAGCGATCGATGCTCATTTGTTTGTCCCCATTTTAGGATAATGTGATATGGATGCTGTGTTTTGAACATGGTCAATAGTTATCCTCCATCGTCATTCCAACCCCATTAAGTCCAAAATGTCGGTTACATGATTCACATCCTTCTCCACCTCATCATTTCTAAGTAGAACTTCAAAACTCTTGGTACTATTCCTCAGTGCGCATCCGCACGTTAGGAGGAAAAAGCCATGGTAAGGCAACCATTTGGGGCTCCACCGATTTCCCCTTTGCATGTATTTCACGTATTTAAAATACCTTATCTTCCCTTGTTTCCTACACCGAGTTCGACTCAAGTAGGATTACAGATTGGGTTAAGGTTCACCTTTACTTGGGATAGTCTTGATTCTCTATGGTCCATCTTCTAAGACCTTAAACTAAGATATTTTCATATTTCCCCTTTGTGAGAACTACATACAGCTTGATTCCCATCATCATGGGATACATAGGAACACCCAAGAATCTCATCCTCAGGTTCAGCTTAGCTTAGAGCTATTCTATCCTACATTCTACCTTCTTAAGATTTTCTGGCCCCTCGACCTGAGGTTTCTTTCTCTAAATTACGCACGTTGTGGTATGGGATTATGTCCTCATTCACGTCGGGCATGCTTTATTCCACCGTGCACATTCCCTCTTGAACCTCATCTCTATGTCTGGGATATATGACTTTAAACTATGCTTCCTAGTCCCACATGACTTTAAAGTATCACGTCTTTGCTACACAATGTTAAGGTGCATGGTTGTTCCTATCACATGACCCTAAATTGTGACAACATTTTCCTAGCTGCACAAAAAAAATGGAACTCCATTGTGTTGTCCTTATCCAAGGGGACATCATGTTTGGTATCAGTTACACGCCATACCATTTTTCAATGCCTTCATATGGCTTGATTCCTATGGCAGTATCGGGAACTTCCATCCCAGGTCCATCGCTTTGCAAAAAAACATTCATCTTAAACGACATACAAGATCTATCAAATACTACTTCTTTTTGGGAATGATCGAGACCCGCACAACCTCATTATACTCAAAATGGGTAACCCATTGTGCCACCTTAAAAACTATGTGTAGCTTGATCCTCATCCTCATGGGGTACGTAGGAATTCCCATGCACTTTTCCTCAGGCCCAACTTAACTCTACTTTCCCATCCCTCAACCTAAAACCTTCCTAAGGAACACATGGTGGTCGGAACCCCAGGTTCCCATTCACAACGGGTTTCATATTTACCCCACCATGTGTCTCCTGTGTTTCCTTCAATCCATGGTTCGACCTCTAAGACCTTAAAATAGGATCATCTTCCAGAACTATGTACATCTTGATTCCCATCCTCATGGGATACATAGGAACACACAAACACATTGTCTCCAGATCCAACCCTAGGAATCTAAAATCATGTCCTCTATTTCGGCCCCTCGGTCTGATCTCTCTGAGGAACATGTGGTGTAGTGAGTACCTCATGGGTCCTTATTCAAATTGGGTTTTGAAAAGGCCACACCATGTTCCTCCCATGTCTTCTCTCAACATGGTCCAAGCTCTATGACCCAAAACTAACATCTCCCTACGGGAATTGTGCGTCATGTTTGGCTATTTTTCCGTCCTGAGCATATTCCATTAAATCAAGAACTTTTTATAGTCCAACCCAGGACCTTAAGACAAAAGTGTGCAATCCCGGGACACTTTTACCTAGGAAGGGACTCAAATCCCTCTTTCTGGTACGTCTTGTAGTCGCATTCAGATGTGTTCTGAAAAAGAGCCCGAAGACTGGAATTTTCACGAGGAAATTCCCCTCATTCCATGTCCAAGCTTCATGAGTCCATTATTTGGATCCTCATCCTCTTCCACATTCGAAGGAAACACCTTCACGACCTAGTCTCATGCCACCTCGGCTCACCTACCATCTTGGGCCAACGTCCCTAAAGACCTCAGATGACATTTGCGACATGTCCCATGTTTCGAACATGGTCAACGGTTGACCCTCATTTGTTTGTCCCCATTCCAGGATAATGCGATATGGATACTGTGTTTCGATCATGATCAACAGCTATCCCCTCTCATCACTCCACTATCGTTATGGTCTAGATCTCAAGCATCATGATTCACATATTTTCACTTTCTTATGTTCATGTGGAATTTCAACATACACGACATTACTCTTTAGTGCATCTAGGTGCGTTATATAGGAAGCTCAGCATTAGTGGGACATCAGTCACCTAATTCCCCATCATCCCTAATGTGTACCTCCCAATGCTAGGAATGTCCCATCACAACTTCTTATTTCCCACATCAAGCACGACTCACGTGGTCTTAGTAGTTCTGGTAGGACATGTACTGGCACATCCATGCCACAGTTTCCTTTCATCATCCTGCATGATGTTAAACTATGCTCTTGGAACTACGTATGTCTTGATTCCCATCTTCATGGGGTACGTAGGAACGCCTGAACACTTTGGTTTAGGGCCTAGCCTAATTCTCACTCATGGTCCCTTGACCTAAAGGGTTTTCTCTGGGTATATGTGGTGTGACCTGGACTCCATGTCCTCATTCACGATGGGTTCATAGCTTACACATCACATACTCCCTTCCTGAGATATTCCCTTTCACCCCACATCCTATAATATGACGTTAAACTACATGAGTCCATTTTTCCTCAACTCATGACACTAAACTATGATTCTACCTTGAACAAGTTCGGGATTCCCTATGTTAAGAATGGGATGTGTCAGTTTCCTCTCTAGAGAGAATTCTCCTTACCAGTGCTATTCTCTGACCACACTGTGCCCCAAGAAGTACATTTGGATTGATTCCCATTATCATAGGATATATAGGAACCCCCAGACATCTAGTCTCTAGGTCCAGCCCCAGAAACCGTAATTCCTGCTTCCCCTTATTTTTTTGGTCCCTTGATCTGAGCTCTTTTGGGGAACTACAAAATTACATCTTTACCCAGAACAAGTTCTGTATGGCCCATGATGACATTGGGAAGGGAAAAATACCTCACCAGAGAGCTCCTTTATGAAAGTGGGAATGATCCATGATCAGACCGGTGCACCCACCTAATGTGTTCTCACTATGGTGGCATAATTCCAAGAGTGTTGGATTCCATTTGAACAACCCATGACTTCACACTCCATGCTTTGCGTGCCCTTTATTCGGACCCTTGTCCTCTTTCACGTCTATGGGAACCCCCTAACAGTATGGATGTTCAGCCTATGGCCCACCTATTATCCTGGGACAACATTCCGAATGACTCATGGGTGAAATTTGGAGCCAGTCCCCATGTTTCGAACATGGTCAGCGGTCGCCCCTCATTTGCTATCCCCATTCCAGGCTAACACAGTAAGGATACCATGTTTCGAATGCGGTCAATAGTTAAACTTCTTGTCACACCACCCCCACAGCGTTCCGAATCCTAGGTATAGTGATTCACTCTTTCCATTCCCATATTTTCGGATTGATTACAGTGCCCTTGGTGTTACCCTGTTCATGCACAAGATCACACCGGGAAAATGGTAATATGGTTGTTCTAAGAGCTTCACTATCCAGTCAGGGCTCTCCCTTCACTTCCTGGGAATCCAAGTCAGTTGTTAAAACCCCAAACACCCGAAACATGGTTAACACTCTTATGTTCAGAAGAAATGACATAGCGTTCGTACTTTGTTTCTCATGTTGGGCTCAGCCCGCGTGAGCTTAGGGATTGATCACTGGGTGTTTCACAAATATGACATACACGTGTAAAACCAATACAAATAACAGAACTCATGAAGTCTATGGCATCAAACGATCAAAGCATGAAATTATGTTTGAGGGTTTGTAATCATTACAGTACCCGGGGGTCGTTGCCACCCATGGACAGGTTAACCTCATCAAAAGAGCGTAACAACTCCGCCACCCTCTGGCTAGTGGCATCCAAGAGTTGCTGCCGCCTGTTCAAATCTTGCTCTTCCTCGACAGTGATGGGATGTAATTCGTTGACCGCAATCTGGGCCCACTCCACGTCGGTCTAGATGGAACTCATCTCCTTAGAGGCTCACTTCATGCCCTCTTCGACCTTTACCAGCTGGGCCTTCAATTGTAATCTTAACTCATATTGTTCGTCGAGGGAGGTCGAGTACTCGTCTGCCCAACTCTGCAGCCACTGGACCTCATGTTCAGCCTCCTATAGCCTCTTGATGTTTACTGCTTTCCTCCACTGCCAGTCCACACCAAGTCCACAGTCATACTCTCAAATCTTTTCCACCATAAGATTTCAGATAAGCATGTGAGGATGTTGGGAATCCACTCCCCCAGCACATAGTCCGTGTAGTAGCGAGCGAAGTCTGTCCATCTCATCCAACCATAGTTCTTGGGGGGTTTCATCGATGAAGTACTTGATCTGCTTCCACGATCGGCGACAAACTATCTTGTTATCCTCTTCCTCAGAGGCTGTCTCATCCCAGTCGGTGTGATTGGCATGCTCATACGCGGGGAACACCTCTAGGAACTATTCAGTAGGGTCCATTTCTGGTATTTGATCGGGAATGGTAGGGAATGGACTATCTGTTCGATCCCTATCATCGGATCCTACATCAATGATCTTAGGTTCAACCCCGCTGATGGTCCCACTAGTGATCAGGAGCACCGCTGCCTGGTTGGTTTGGGCCTCTGCCTCCATGATTATTAGAAGTCCCCTAGGAAGGACACCGTAAGAAGGCCTATCCAACCTCGCCAAGTCAACCCACACCATTTGAAGAACTATACGCACCAAAAAAAGGATATGCACATCAGTAAACATGGTTAGGGGATGACAATCATAAAATTGGAAGAGGGGACATACAAAGATCGAATTCCTGGTCTTGTTCTTGTGCTAATGTCATCGGGACCCCAAGGCGTGGCCTCCCATATATTATCGGAAGGTCTGAAAGATCTGAAGGGGTCACCTCAGGTGTTTGACCCAGTTGGACGTGGCAGTTGATGCAACCATAGGTATTGATTTTGAAGGTCTGGCATTAGAATTCATTGAGGGACAGGGAATGGGTCCTATGTATGAGGTCCTCCTGTATAGTTTAGATGTTAGTAAAGAGTCTAGAACAACCTAGGAGAAGGCCCTGAGGGAGGGGTTCGAGGTTTTACCTCGAGCCCCTCAGTGAATTCTTCAAGGTCTGAGCCCTGATCGCCAACTTTTCCCTCCTCTAACAGGCTCCCTCAACCACCCTCGTCCCCCCAGGAGGACTCGTCTGATTATTCCAACAGAGGGAAGAATTCTCTCAGTTCATCGGCTGATAATTGTGGAGGGACCATACGATCCAGCATCACCTTGACACGGTTTGTCATTGGACGTGGGTAACCCCGGGAAAGCGCACAGTCCTCCAACTCTTCCAGGTACTGCTCTGCCTCCGCCCGGTACACCGCAAAGTCGGCCCTAATTAGGATTATCCCTGGAAAGTCCACCCCGATATGGTTCAAGTGTGGGCACATATCGGGAGGGCTCAGGAACTGTCTGTTGACTTCCCAGATATCCCATGCCTCTGGGAAGACAAAATCCTCTAGCATGTCTATGTGATGCAACTACTTCCCCGGAGCCTGAATGGATATCCTATAGAACCCTCTCGGTGACCTCCCCTCTGGATGACTCTGTTCTTCTGAAACAATCGGTTCCGTTACCACTGCTGGATCTACCGCTGCTGCTTCACCCTCAACTAGTGCGAGCCTTTTTTCCACGGAAGCCCCGCTACCATGTGACATACCTGCCACCTTCCATCCCCGACCATGAGGTTAGGAAGGTCCACCGTCACCAGCCCAAACTGTTGGATTCTTTAGCATTTCCCCCGGGTAGGCCTCCTCCTAGCTTTGAGCATACTCCTTGACCAACCAGAAGGCAACAGTGGGCAGAGGCAGCTCATTCCTCATCATTCCATCCTCACTAGTGAACATGAGCCACATGTTTCTCATCAAACATGGATTCTCTTCAAATCACAACCCTAGGTAAACCTGGTGGGTCAGTCACTGCATGCACTAAAATTTATGGGCAAATCGGTGTGGGGTGTACGGCTCGCAGAGCGGCTCACGGTCTACTTTCTTCACCAGGACTCCACCTCGAAAGGCCAGGAGATAATACCTATTCTCTTCTATCCCTCATCAATCATCCATGAAGGCCCTCACAGGCAATGGGAATGGATGGAAGTTGAACTATTATACTTTACAGACTCGGTTTAAAACTGATGGTACGGTCAGCTGGGCTGGAAATCTCCCCCGCAGAGTTCAGGATGTATGGGTGAATGGCCGATCCCAGAGGAGAAATAGGTTTTGAGAATTCCTAAACCCCCCTAATGTGTGCCTCTATCCACCCGTACAGAATGTGGAACGAACCACATATCTTCTATGGCCTCTTCCCCACGCTAACGTGCCAGAGCATTTTGTACATCATGGAAAGCATCAGAATTCTAAGATTCACCCGCCCACCAGTCGCTAGCTTGGAGTCCATGATGAATGTTCTTGGTCGCACCCCCATATTTGTATCCCTCACTGGCAAGATCTATCCATAGATAAAGGCCGCACTGAATGACACCATCCTGACTATCGGCTGCTGTTCGGTGCTGATGCTGAAGCCCCAGGTCTTCCACTAATTGTCCTCCATTAGCTGCCAGTATGAGTGCTCCTTTCCACATTGAGCCCCCTTTGGGAAAGTTTGAGGCCTCATCAGAAACTTCATATCTTTCGGGAAGTTCTGAAATTTCATGAACCGCCGTTTGAAGTTAACATCTCTCACTGATTACTTGTCCTCTCTCGGCACCAGTCTCATAAACGCCATCGCCAGTGGTGGAATCTGCTCTGGATCCTCCCACGCACCCATAGGAGGGAGGAATTCATTGTACACCACTCCCAGTATCGGGACCCCCGAGATCTGATGCACGTCCCATAAGCTGATGCCAACCTCCCCGTGATGCAGGTGGAAGGTATTTTTCCTCGATGACCATCATCTCAACAGCTCTGGCATCAGCTGCTTTGGCTGGTAGATGTGAAATTGGGAGTCGCATGCCACCTCATACAGGCCCACTCTCCTCATCTCTACCCCGAACTCTTCACATGAGGTTCTTACGCAGTAGGTGCAGGCCTAGTCATCTGTGAAGTTTCCACATTAGCACAGGTCCCACTCATCAGACCATCCCTTCTTCGGGTTCCTCAGTACTGCCTTCAGGATGTTTTGGTACAGAGGAGGGGAAATCTCCAACAACAATTCCTTCCCGTAAATGTCATTCAAATGATTGTATAAACAATCAGTGGTAACGGGTGTAAAGTCCTCCCGAGCATAGCCATTCTCCACCCTGAACCACTGGCGCTGGCATGACATGATCATGAACCAGTTGGCTAGCTCGTCCCTGATTGATCTAGGGATTAAGACATCATCCCTCAGTCTAAATCCATACAAGGGAAGCCTCTTGCACAATGGGTAGTCCCTTTGGATTTCTAACAATCGCTGCACCAACGAATCATAGTCGGAATAACTCCGTACCAACTCCCCCACACCCAATATGTTCCCCATCTCTTCCCTTTAAGTAGCATCTACAGTGATCCCCCAAACGACCATCTAGTGAGCCATCCTGTCCTTCAAATTTAGGTGATTTTTAATCTGGATCGCAAACCTCAGTCACGAAGCTCAATCACGAAGATCAATTGTGGAGACCAATCATAAAGCTCAATCCAGATAGTGTAATTATAGAGCCTAGCACCGACCCTCTAACGCAAGTCACGAAGCGCACTAACACGAATTTGATGATTCACTGTGCACTTCAAAGCACAATCCCAATTTGCAGAGAGTGATCACGGCGTACACGGAGCTTCACAAATTGAGAGCGCCCAAAAAAATTGAAATCGTGGAGGAGAGAAAATGACAAAAGATAGGTCAGCCCACCTATTTATAAGTGATGACCCCGGGTGCTTCGTAGTGCGTCCAGACGTGGCGGACTTCGCGGTGTGCCTCACCCACGCATCTGTGCTCCACCTCACGAGCCTCCTTCATGAAGCCGTCTCGCGAGCTTTCGACGTGAGGCCGGCTTGCGGGGAACCAAAGAATTTTGGTGATGGACCCTAAGACTCAAATTACCTGTAAAGACCTATTAATTTCAACGAAATTTTTTTTCTTAATTTTCTTTGGAATTTTACAAGAACGTAGTTTCTGACGGCACTTGATTCTGAGGCCCGGTGTGCCCGGAGTCATTTTCCGAAGTTTGGCTCGGGAACGTTCAGTGAACGGACGAGCGGGTTTTTCTAACTTTTGAACCGGTGCCCGAAATCGAATTCTGAGGGCACCGATGAAATCGCAGCGCTGGTATTTGCTTAGAAACACCTCTTCCAGAGTTGCGTTTTCTCGGGTGTGGTTTTTAATTTTCGGGCTTAAAGTTAAGAAATAAAATAATTTTACGACAACTTTATTTTATTTCGCTTAAGACACTTGGAAGCCACTTGAAGCCACTTAAAGGTGGCTTAAACTGAGTTTAAACGGATAGGGTGCTATCCAGAGATATCCTACCCCCTTGGTAGGATATTTGCGAGGTGGGGCCCGCACGAGCCCCGCCGTTTCATTCCGCTAAGTAACGCACCCGTGAAAACCCGTCATTATGAAAGTCAACGGACGCGTTTTCTTATTTTCTTAACAGACCATTTAATTGGGTTGTTTATTTCGTAAATTAAATGATCTGTTTCTTTCGTTGAATTAATTCAACGAATTGATGGGTCATTACTTACCCTTTTTTTCGTGTGTTGGCATAATAATAAAATAAGACCAACCAGTCTTTGGAGGATTACTGGTTGAGAGGTTTTGTAAGAATTTCTTGAGCCTACATCCTCCTTCACGAAGAACGCGAAGAACGCGAAGAACGCGAAGAACTCGAAGAACGCAAAGAACGCCGTCACCCTCGGAGTTCGACGACGCTCCAATCCGAGACGTTCTTCCCCGCCCCGATCTCTGATCACCAACCATTTGAGGTGAGTGATTTCGGGTTTCTTCTAAAGTTCTTTTTGGTTTAAAACGAAACACGGATTTAATTATTAATAATTTAAATCTATTTTTCTTGGTCCATTGAGTTCGCCGACTCAATGATGGATTCCGTGACGACGCGACGCCTTTCCGCAACGATGCTATGATCCCCCTCTTCCGCGAGGAGCAATTCCGTGAAAAACGCTCACGCGCGACGACTATGAGGTAGGGAATTATTTTGGAATCTACCCTTTTTTATATTCCCGTAAATGTTTCTTTAAAAAAATTAAAGAACCGGATTTGTGAACAATTTTAAACTTATTAAAATTGTTGTTTCCTATGTGGAATAAAAATTCTCCCGTTGTTTATATATAACACGGAGGGTGCGGGCCAAACGAACACGGCCTGAAAACCCTCCACCGTCCTTCGTTCTTGTGCGGATTTGACGGACGACGACGGAGCGTGTCACAACAGATGTTTGATTATTACGCAATGAAGGTCGAGTCCCGGGAGGAGCGGCGGCACAGACGGGAACAAAATCGGACCACCGGAACGATTCTGGTGGCCCGCGGAGCACGCTGGCGGCGCGGGTCGCCGGCGCGGCGGCGCCGACAGCCGGGTACGGCGGCGCCCCGGCGCGCCCCCGGACAAGACCGCCGCGGCTGAAGCCACGGCGGCGGCACCTGCGGACCCGCTTCCGTGCGGGTCCGGTGCACTCAGACGCGGCAAAGCCGCGTCCTTGACTCAGCGCAGCCCCACGCGGGGGGCCGCGACACCTCCAGGCCGCGGGGGCAGCGCCCCGCGGCACCCCGGCCGTTCGGCCGCTCGGCCGAACCAGGCCAGGCCGGTCCGACCGGCCGGGCCGCGCCCTGGCCGGACCGTACTGGGTCAGACCGGGTCGGGTCGACCCGGTTCGGCCGACCCCGAGGGGGGGGGGGGGTCAGCCCGGGTCGGCCCGGGCCCGGACCCCCCGTCTTCCGACAGCTTTCGATCAAATGCCCGTAACATGAGCTACGGGCCTCCAAACGATGCGCCGTTAGCGGCTACGCGATCCTTGGATCGAGACGCTGGTTTTAGTATATCACACTCAAGGTTTCGGAATACTTTGAGTTCGGCCGGGTTGGTTCGTACACGAAACCAACCGGGCCCTCGGAGCGGAAACACTCATATCTTGAGCCACGAACGCCCGATTGACGTGCCGTCAGCTTTTTTGAATTCCTCTAAGTGAGACGGATCTTTTGGATCACTCTGCCCGAGGTTTGGACGCAGGTGGAGTACGGTCAGGTTGGTTTTTCCTTAAAAACCAACCGGGCCCCTAGGACGAAAAAGCCAATAACTCTCAGACCAGGCGTCCGATTGACGCGCCGTCTGCGACGTTGAGTTCCTGTTGGCGATATGGAACTTTTGGATACATCAACTTCTGACTTTGTGACAATTGATGTATCGGCCTCTCGGCTCCGGGAGCGGACCCTCCCGAATGAGCTTGCTGTGTGCGGAACCCTAGAGCTGGCTGCAACTGCTTCTTCGACAGCGACGACTGTGCAGAGATCCTCCGTGGACTCCGACGACGACCGTGCAGAGATCCTCAGTGGACTGCGGCGACGACTGTGCAGAGATCCTCAGTGGACTGTGACGACTACTGCACTCAGCGATCCTGCGTGGATCAGTGCTACATGTCCTGTGTGGGCCTGGTCCTATGTGGGCCCGATCCTGTGTGGGTCCGATCCTGTGTGGGTCAGCGCTCAACGGTTCTGTGTGAGCCAGCGCCTACAGGTCCTGTGTGGGCCCGATCCTGTGTGGGTCTTTGCGGGGGTTAGTTACCTATCGATCCTTCGTGGGTCCGACGACTTAGATGGATCAGTGATCATCTTTATCGTCATCCGAAGAAGTATACCTGTGTGAGATGAATCTTGTGTTACTCTCCTTTGTGGATTGTGTTGAGCTATCCTGTGTGGATTTACTGTTTACTCTCATTTGTGGATTGTGTTGAGCCATCCTGTGTGGATTTACTGTTTACTCTCCTTTGTGGATTGTGTTGAGCCATCCTGTGTGGATTTACTGTTTACTCTCCTTTGTGGATTGTGTTGTGCTATCCTGTGTGGGTATTCGTTTTCTTTCCTATGTGGACTGGGTTGTGCTTGGGCTCGGACGTTAGAGCCGAACGGGAATTGATGACTTAGGTAGATGTATGGGCATATACCTAAGCCGTGTCAGATGTTACTTCGTGATTGTATCCCTCCTTTGTGGATTATCCTTTGTGTATTTCGGGAGACCTTCGAGGGTCTCGGGGTCCCTACTGAGTAGCTTATACTCACCCCTTCACGGGCTATGCCCGCACTTCGTGGTGTTGGTTGCAGACGACGGACAGCTCTGATCATGGTGGAGGCGTGCGGAGCAGGACGGTACGTGGAGGTGGACCACTGGGCGGGACGTACTCGGAGCGGTCAGGTGGACCCGAGGAGCAGTGGAGGCTATCTATACCCACCCTTCAAGTGGGACGTCTAGAGGATGACTCGATGCTGTGGCTTTTCTTTTAAGTTGTTGTTTTTCCCTTTCAGTTGTACTTTACAGTTGGGATTGTATTTCCGGCCCCTTTTACTTTCAGCAAAGCTTGTACAGTTTTTACTTAGTGTTTACTTTTCCGCTTGCTTACTCTGTAGTGCTTGTTTACTTTTCAAAGGCAATTTCTTCCCTTTTTGTTGGGATTTATGCCTTGGTGCTAGTCGCCAGCCCCGGGCCTATGGAAGGCGGGCTTGGGGTAGTCACGGCACGGGCCCCGTGGACAGGTCGTGACAAATTGGTATCAGAGGTGGTCAGTTCTACCGCAGACTCTGATCTTCCTTCTATGTGAAGCAATAGTGTTTAGTATATTGAGTGTGGTTATCAGTCCAGGGAGTCCAGTGTTGGTGCGGCGGCCGACGTATCCATACACCAGGACCCTGACTTCTGATTTCCGACTTAATGCACGAAAGCATTGATTGCATGTGTGTTTCAAGTTTTCTTTGTGATTACTTGTGTCAGCTCACCAGGTATACTGTTCTGACTGTGGCACACTTGTTTCCTTTTCAGTATGGCCCCACGATGGCAGCCAGCTAGGGTTACGAGAGTAGAGTGCGACAACAGCCTGCCGAGCGACGAGGCCTCGGTGTAGGGCCCATTGACAGTAGAGGCACCGGTGGTACCCTTACCCGCCGAGCCCCCGATTCTTCCAGCGTCGACCGCTGACGACGCACGACGCCTTAGAGCTCTGCACGAGTTCCAGTTCCAGCGACCTCCCAGGTTCCGTGGGGAGACGGACCCCTAGGCCGCCGAGGACTGGCTGGAGGTGGTCGTCTGAGTTTTCAGGCTAGTGAGGACACCACCAGACCTCATGGTGATCCTCGCGGCGAGCCAACTGCACGCAGCATCAGGGCGATGGTGGAGCTTGATGCTCCAGGTACACGATGAGGCCTCCCTCATCTGTACGGACTTCGAGAGCCTCTTCCGCTCAGAGTTCGTCCCGGCCACCCTCCGTGCGGAGCGCATTCAGGAGCTTCTTCAGCTGCGGCAGGGCAGCTTGACGGTCGCCCAGTACGCGGCGAGCTTCACCGATCTTTCTCGCTACTCGACAGACATGGTACGGGACCCCTTCTTCCGGGCCCGGACCTTCGAGTAGGGTTTGAGACACGAGATCAAGGAATCGCTGATCTCCCTTAGCATCCCGACCCAGGCATGAGTGCTGGAGCGAGCCCTTCTGATCGAGAGTTTTCTGGCTGAGTCTACAGCGAGACCTACCGCAGGGCGGCATGTGGCGGAGTCTTCGGAAGTGGGTAGCCGACGGATGACACAGGGTTCCAGGCAGACCAGACCTTCCGGAAGATGACCTCGGGACACTGGCGCAGCAGTGCGGGGCACACAGCACAGAGCCAGTCTTCCGAGAGGCAGGCAGTGCTACGAGTGCGGCGGGCAGGGCCACATGACTCGTGACCGCCCGACCCGTCGTACCGA
Source organism: Viscum album (assembly GCA_963277665.1). Lineage (NCBI taxonomy): Eukaryota > Viridiplantae > Streptophyta > Magnoliopsida > Santalales > Viscaceae > Viscum > Viscum album. The sequence continues at coordinate 1,390,574,093 of OY728120.1, forward strand.
GGGGCAGTAGACGGTGGAGGGGCCACCCAGGCAGAGGCAGAGGGTCGACCGTGGCGGTCCACAGGGAGGAGGCGGACGAGGTAGAGGAGCTGGCTGAGCAGCAGGGGGTGGGTGATGCTTTGAGGCTCTGCCACCACCACCACCAGGAGGCCCGCCCCGACCACAGGGAGCTGGCGGGCAGAGACAGGCTCAGCTCCAGGCAGTGGAGGCCTACGACCACGGCGCACTAGAGATGATTCAAGGTACGATCTGTGTCTATTCCACCCTTGCTGCAGTTCTTATAGACACAGGGGTGAGTCACTCTTTCATAGCCACTGCCCTTGTTCGAAGCTTGGAGATTCCGACAGAGCCGTTGGCTTGATCCTTATGGCTAGAGACTCCTAAGGGAGAAGACTCGACGATTACGCACTGGTGCCGGCAGTGTGAACTTACTCTAGGAGGTGAGAGATTTGGCTGGGATCTTCTTGTAGCGGCGTCGAGGCCTTACGACGTCTTCTTGGGCATGGATTGGTTATCTATGGTCCATGCTCAGATTGACTGCATTAGGCGCAAGGTGCGATGTGTGCGCACCGACGGGAGCAGGTTCACCTTCACCAGCAAGAAGGGAGCCTTCGCAGCACAGGAGGGACTCTCGCAGAGGAGAGGGAAGCCCATCACTCATCAGTTGTCTAGCCTCATCCTTGAAGCAGTTGATGTGTGGAGTCCTAGTTTTCCTGCAGTGGTGGATCAGTATGCGGACGTCTTCCCCGACGACGTTCTAGGGCTACCTCCTCGCAGAGAGGTAGACTTTTATATTGATCTGTACCCCAGGACAGCCCCGATATCCACTCCAGTGTATCGGATGGCCCCCGCTGAGCTTCGAGAGATAAGGGTACAGTTGGAGGACTTGTAGGTCAAGGGGTTCATCCGACCCAGTGTTTCACCCTGGGCTTCGCCGATTTTGTTCGCCAAGAAGGCGGACAGGAGCTTGCGACTGTGTGTCAATTATCGTCGCCTGAACCAGGTGACAGTGAGGAACAAGTACCAACTACCCAGGATTGATGATCTCTTCGACCAGCTCAAGGGAGCACGGTGGTTCTCGAAGATAGGCCTCATATCAGGCTATCATCAGCTCAGAGTTCGAGATGAGGATGTACAGAAGACGGACTTCAGGTGTCGGTATGGCCACTATGAGTTCTTAGTTATGCCTTTCGGCGTAACCAATGCTCTAGCAGTGTTCATGAGCCTCATGAACAGGATATTCCAGCCATACCTCGATCGATTTGTCGACGACATTTTGGTGTACTCGATGACAGAGGAGGAGCACGCCTACCACCTGTAGGTTGTACTAGACACACTTTGAGAGCACCAGCTTTATGGAAAGCTCTCGAAGTTCCAGTTCTGGTTACGTGAGGTCCACTTCTTGGGGCACGTCATTTCTGAGGTGGGAGTTGCAGTGGATCCTGCGAAGATCGATGCAATGCTAGCTTGGGAGCCACCCAGGAGCATGACGGAGGTGCGGAGTTTCTTGGGCCTAGACGGATACTATCAGAGATTCATGCCGGACTTCTCCAGAGTTGTGGTTCCACTCTCATATTTGACAAAGAAGGGGAAACCCTTTGTGTGGTCGGACAGATGTCAGCAGAGCTTCCAGGAGCTGAGGCAGAGATTGGCCAGCGCACCTATCTTGAGGTTGACTGAGGAGGGAGTTGGATACGTAGTCTACTGTGATGCATCAAGGACCGGAATTGGGTGTGTCCTAATGCAGGAGCGGGCCGTGATTGCCTATGGATCATGTCAGTTGAGGCCGCATGAGCAGAACTACGCTACCCATGACCTGGAGTTAGCAGCAGTGGTCTTCACCCTGAAGATATGGCGGCACTATCTGATGGGCGAGCGCTTTACAGTCTTTTCCGACCACCAGAGTCTCAGGTACATCTTCTCTCAGAAGGACCTGAACCTGAGACAGCGATGATGGATCGAGTTCTCCAGGACTATGACTTTGAGATAGTCTATACTCCTGGGAAGGGGAACGTGGTGGCCGATGCCCTCAGTAGGAGGACGGGAATCCAGCTACTTGAGGAGGCGACAAAGCAGCTAGCCGCTTTGCAAATATCCTTCGTGGATAGGGATGGAGCAGCCTTCCTTCAGTCTCTTATAGTCACCTCTCCACTACTGCAGCGGGTCAGATAGGCACAACGTGAGGATACTGACTGTGAGACGCGGCGTGCACAGATACCCTTGGGACAGGCACCTGATGGTTTCTCCCTTGGAGCAGATCACGACGTCCTTTTTAGAGGACATACCTTGGTACCTGTATCTTTACGAGAGGAGGTGCTGAGAGAGTTTCACACTTCTCATTTGGCAGTACATCCTGGAGTGGCGAAGATGTACCAGGATCTCAGATGACAGCACTGGTGGCCGGGCATGAAGAAGGTTGTGGCAGAGTTCGTTTCACGGTGCCTCACCTGCCAGCAGGTGAAGGCAGAGCACCAGGTACCAGCAGGCTTGGTACAGCCCTTGGAGTTACCAGAGTGGAAGTGGGACAGCATATCTATGGACTTCGTGACTGGACTTCCACGCACTTCCAGAGGTCACGACTCCATTTGGGTGATTGTTGACCGACTCACCAAGTCGGCACACTTCTTACCCATCCGAGAGCAGGGCTTAGTGGAGAGCATGGGGCATCTCTATGTTCAGGAGATTGTACGGCTTCACGGTGTGCCATCGACTATCATCTCTGATCGGGATCCTCGCTTTACTTCCCGGCTTTGGAAGGGGTTGCAGGAGGCATTCGGGACGCAGCTACGTCTGAGCACCGCCTTTCACCCACAAACGGATGGTCAGACAGAGAGGACCATTCAGACTCTAGAGGACATGCTCCACGCATGTGTCCTCGACTTTGGTCGCAGCTGGGAGGACCACCTACCGTTGGTGGAGTTCGCGTACAACAACAGCTACCACTCCACCATCGGGATGGCACCATACGAGGCGTTGTACGACATGACTTGCAGATCTCCTTTGTGCTGGATAGACCCTGGGGAGTTAGCACTTGTGGGACCAGAGATGGTCCGGGCCACGATAGAGAAAGTCCAGGTCATCCAGGAGCGGATGAGGACAGCTCAGAGCCGATAGAAGTCATATGCGGACAGGAGGCGGAGGCCACTAGAGTTCGAGGATGGCGACCACGTGTTCTTGCGTGTCTCACCTCGACGTGGATTGCAGAGATTTGGCCGAGGCGGCAAGTTATCTCCACGCTTCATCGGGCCTTTCCAGGTCCTCAGCAGGATTGGCGAGGTGGCTTATCGCCCGGCTCTGCCACCTCAGTTGCACCGGGTGCATGACGTCTTCCACGTATCTCAGCTGAGGAGATACGTGCACGAACCGACACACATCATTGACTATGGGGAGCTAGACGTGGATGATGGGGCGACTTTTGCGGAGGTCCCGGTGGAGATAGTGGATCGACAGGAGCGGGTCCTACGTGGGCGATCGATTCCTCTTGTGCACGTCAGATGGAAGCACGGGAACCTCCAGGAGAGCACATGGGAGAGGGAGGCTTAGATGCGTGCTCAGTACCCACATTTGTTTCCCTAGTTTTTGATGTATCTTTATGGGGACGTAAAGCCCTGAGGTGGGAGTAATGTAAAGAACCGTAAATTTCAAGGAAATTTTTTTTCTTAATTTTCTTGGGAATTTTACAAGAACGCAGTTTCTGACGGCACCTGATTCCGAGGCCCGGTGTGCCCAGAGTCATTTTCTGATGTTTGGCTCGGGTACGTTCAGTGAACGGACGAGCGGGTTTTTCTAAATTTTGAACCGGTGCCCGGAATCGAATTCTGAGGGCACCGATGAAATCGCAGCGCTGGTATTTGCTTAGAAATGCCTCTTCCGGAGTTGCATTTGCTCGGGTGTGGTTTTTAATTTTCGGTCTTAAAGTTAAGAAATAAAATAATTTTACGACAACTTTATTTTATTTCACTTAAGCCACATGGAATCCACTTGAAGCCACTTAAAGGTGGCTTAAACTGAGTTTAAACGGATAGGGTGCTATCCAGAGATATCCTACCCCCTTGGTAGGATATTTGCAAGGTGGGGCCCACACGAGCCCCGCCGTTTCTTTCCGCTAAGTAATGCACCCGCGAAAACCCGTCATTATGAAAGTCAACTGACGCGTTTTCTTATTTTCTTAACAGACCATTTAATTGGGCGGTTTATTTCGTAAATTAAATGAGCTATTTCTTTTGTTGAATTAATTCAACGAATTGATGGGTCGTTACTTACCCTTTTTTTCATGTGTTGGCATAATAATAAAATAAGACCAACCAGTCTTTTGGAGGATTACTCGTTGAGAGGTTTTGTAAGAATTTCGTGAGCCTACATCCTTCTTCGCGAAGAACGCGAAGAACGCGAAGAACGTGAAGAACACCGTCACCCTTGGATTTCGACGACGCTCCAATCCGAGAGGTTCTTCCCCGCCCCGATCTCTGATCACCAACCGTTTGAGGTGAGTGATTTCGGGTTTCTTCTAAAGTTCTTTTTGGTTTAAAACAAAAAACAGATTTAATTATTAATAATTTAAATCTGTTGTTCTTGGTCCATTGAGTTCACCGACTCAACGCCGGATTCTGCGATGACGTGACGCCTTTCCGCGACGACGCGATGATCCCCCTCTTCCGCGACGAGCAATTCCGCGAAGAACGCTCACGCGCGACGACTACGATGTAGGGAATTATTTTGGAATTTATCCCTTTTTATATTCCCATAAATGTTTGTTTAAAAAATTAAAGAACCGGATTTTTGAACAATTTTAAACTTATTAAAATTTTTGTTTCCTGTGTGGAATAAAAATTCTCCCGTTGTTTATATCTAACGCAGAGGGTGCGGGCCAAACGAACATGGCCCGACAACCCTCCGCCGTCCTTCGTTCTTGTGTGGATTTGACGGACGACGACGGAGCATGTTGCAATAGATGTTTGATGATTCTGCAGTAAAGGTCGAGTCCCGGGAGGAGCAGCGGCACAGAAGGGAACAAAATCGGACCACCAGAATGATTCCGGTGGCCCGCGGAGCACGCCGGCGGCGCTGGCAGCCGGGAGCGGCGGCGCCCCGGCGCGCCCCCGGACAAGACCGCCGCGGCTGAAGTCGCGGCGGCGGCACCCGCGGACCTGCGGCCGCGCGGGTCCGGTGCACTCGGACGCGGCAAAGCCGCGTCCTTGACTCAGCGCGGCCCCACACAGGGTCCGCGACACCCCGGTCATTCGGCCGCTCAGCCGAACCAGGCCAGGCCGGTCCGACCGACCGGGCCGCGCCCTGGCCGGACCGGACCGGGCGGACCGGGTTGGGTCGACCCAGTTCGGGTCGACCCGGTGCGGCCGACCCTGGGGGGGGGGGGGGGGTCGGCCCGGGTCGTCCCGGGTCGTCCCGGGCCCGGACCCCCCGTCTTCAGACAGCTTTCGATCAAATTCCTATAACATGAGCTACGGGCCTCCGAACGACGCACCGTTAGTGGCTACACGATCCTTGGATTGAGAGGGTCGTTTTGGTATATCGCACACAATGTTTCGAAATACTTTGAGTTCGGCCGGGTTGGTTCGTACACGAAACCAACCGGGCCCTCGGAGCGGAAACACTCATATCTTGAGCCACGGATGCCTGATTGACGTGCCATCAGCTTTATTGAATTCCTCTAAGTGAGTCGGATCTTTTGGCTCACTCCGCCCAAGGTTTGGACGCAGGTGGAGTACGGTCAGGTTGGTTTTTCCTTAAAAACCAACTGGGCCCCTGGGAAGAAAAAGCCAATAACTCTCAGACCGGGCGTCCGATTGACGCGTCGTCTACGACGTTGAGTTCCTGTTGGCGATACGGAACTTTTGGATACATCAACTTCAGAATTTGTGACAGTTGATGTATCGGCCTCTCGGCTCGAGGAGCGGACCCTCCCGAACGAGCTTGCTGTGTGCTGAACCCTGGAGCTGGCTGCGACTGCTTCTTCGACAGCGACGACTGTGCAGAGATCCTCCGTGGACTCCGATGACGACCGTGCAGAGATCCTCAGTGGACTGCGAAGACGACTGTGCAGAGATCCTCAATGGACTGCGATGACTACTGCACTCAGCGATCCTGCGTGGATCAGTGCTACAGGTCCTGTGTGGGCCCGGTCCTGTGTGGGCCCGATCCTGTGTGGGTCCGATCTTGTGTGGGTCAGCACTCAACGGTTCTGTGTGAGCCAGCGCCTACAGGTCCTGTGTGGGCCCGATCCTATGTGGGTATTTGCGGGGGTTAGTTACCTATCGATCCTTCGTGGGTCCGACGACTTAGATGGATCAGTGATCATCTTTATCGTCATCCGAAGAAGTATACCTGTGTGAGCTGAATCTTATGTTACTCTCCTTTGTGGATTGTGTTGAGCTATCCTGTGTGGATTTACTGTTTACTCTCCTTTGTGGATTGTGTTGAGCTATCCTGTGTGGATTTACTGTTTACTCTCCTTTGTGGATTGTGTTGAGCCATCCTGTGTGGATTTACTGTTTACTCTCCTTTGTGGATTGTGTTGTGCTATCCTGTGTGGGTATTCGTTTGCTTTCCTGTGTGGACTGGGTTGTTCTTGGGCTCGGACGTTGGAGCCGAACGAGAATTGATGACTTAGGTATATGTATGGGCATATACCTAAGCCGTGTCAGATGTTACTTCGTGATTGTATCCTTCCTTTGTGGATTATCCTTTGTGGATTTCGGGAGACCTTCGGGGGTCTCGGGGTCCCTACTGAGTAGCTTATACTCACCCCTGCACGGGCTATGCCCGCAATTCGTGGTGTTGGTTGCAGACGACGGACGACGCTGATCGTGGTGGAGGCGTGCGGAGAAGGATGGTACCTGGAGGTGGACCACTGGGCGGGATGTACTCGGAGTGGTCAGGTGGACTCGAGGAGCAGTGGAGGCTATCTATACCCACCCTTCAGGTGGGACTTCCAGAGGACTTCTCGACACTGCGACTTTTCTTTTCAGTTGCTGTTTTTCCCTTTCAGTTGTACTTTACAGTTGGGCTTGTATTTCCGGCCCCTTTTACTTTCAGTACAGCTTGTACAGTTTTTACTTAGTGTTTAATTTTCGGCTTTCTTACTCTAGGGTGCTTGCTTACTTTTCAAAGGCAGTGCCTTCCCTTTTTGTTGGGATTTACGCCTTGGTGCTAATCGCCAGCCCCTGGCCTATGGAAGGAGGGCTTGGGGTAGTCACGGCATGGGCCCCGAGGACGGGTCGTGACATTACCGCTTTCTCCTCAACTCCCAGTCTGAGGGGGGGCATTTGTTGATGAAAAAATTGATGGAAAAAATATCCTAAAAGTATTAAGGCATACCTCATGAAGACAGATCATGAAGCTTCCAGAGCCCTGCAGCCAACACACTAGTGCTCCTATGTGAGCCCACGTGAAGCAAGGAGGTAGGACTGCTTCGCGAAACCCACTGACATTCACAATCCCTCACAAAGCAAGGATTCATGACCGCTCCATGAAGCCCTTTGATGTTCATGATCCCTATTGAAGTAATAAGGTATGACCGCTCCGCGAAGCCCTCTGAAGTTCGTGAGACCTCTCGAAGCAAGGAGGCGGGAGCACTCCGCGAAGCCCTCTGACATTCAGGAGCCCTCGCGGTGCAAGGAGGCGGGACCAATCCGTGAAGCCCTCTGACGTTCGTGAGCCCTAACAAAGGAAGAAGGCAGGATCACTCTGTGATGACAGGTGACGTTCGCGATCTTCTGCGAAGCTCACTGTGTGCCGAGCGCGTGCTGCTTTGCGGTGCCTCATGCCTATAAATACATGGATCCCTTTGAGCCCAAAGGATGGATTTTCCATCCTTTTATCTTCCTAGCTACCAAATCACGAAGAACCTATGCTCTGCGAACCATGATCTTCTCAAGGTACTTTCCACTCCATGAAGTACCTTTCCCTTAGTGTTAATTGAGCCCCTTTTCTGAAAGGGATGCCTTTTACAAAGACCATGGGTGTTCGCGAAGGAAGGAGATCCTTATGGAGACTCGAGTCTTCACTGAGCACTTAAACATCATGGAGCACACTCGATGCACATGTAACCCAAGTGCCAAGGCCGGGTCACTGTGCATCACGAAGAACATTGCTTCTCCATGCCCTACTTTTCGAGGCAGTCCCGCTTCGTGGGGCATTGCTTTGCGAATGGATTTCTACTTCGCGGAGCACCCTCGATGCGCATGTAACCCAAGTGCCAAAGTCAGGTCACTGTGCATCGTGAAGCACATTTCTTCTCCATTCCTTTCTTTGCGAGGCAATCCCGCTTCATGGTGCATTACTTCGGGAATGGATTTCCACTTCGCGAAGTACCCCACATGCACATGTAGCCAAAGTGCCAAGGCTGGGTCACTATGCATCACGAAGCACATCACTGCCCCATACTAAGATTTGAAAGGCACCCTTTCTTTGTGAGGTATTTCTTCACAAATTACCTTCCACTTCGCTAAGATCCTCCCATATGTACCTCTTCCCTACGCCTAGCATAGGGAACTTCACTACATGAAGCACAACCCTTCGTGAAGCCCCTCCATTGCATGGAGAACTAGATCTTCACAAGGCTTCTACCTATGGCCCCTCTCACTCTGCAAATCCTTTTCCCGTGCGGCCCTTCAGGTTTTCACGAAGCAACTTCAAAGTCCCTTGGGTGATACTACCCATTGTGTTTCTTTTCCTAATTCTTATTCACATAGGCACACTAACATCTATTTCTTCTTCGCATAGCCACACTAACGTGGACCCCCCAACGGTTTGCTCCCTGACACCCCCTAGCCATGATGTTGCTGATTCCTTCCCTTCACTAAGGGGCCGGAGGTACGAGTCTTGTAGGTCATAGGGGTGCGGATTGAACCCACTTTGTCCGAACTACAGGACATTAAACTTCCAAAATATGGGGTTTACCTATAGGATGAGCTAACATGGAAATGATTTTGATGTATGAACTAAAAAAATAATATATTAAAAATAATATATTATTTTAATCTCACACTTTATAATTTTAGAAGAAATTATTTAATATCATTATAAGGTCATTGGATGTAAAAAATTACTGCCATTGAGTTTAGAATAGTGTGTTTACACTTGGAATGATGTTAGTTTTGTTCATATATTGAATCTTGAGTGTTTTCAATCATGAGTGGATTAATTAAATATTATATATATTTAATTAATTGATTTAGTTTATAGGAAAACACCTAGACCTTGTTTATTTTATCCATATTTGGCATCCTCTATGTGTAGTCCACATTTTTCATTGATAAACCCTAGAGAGGGGAGATGAGAGGAGAGGATAAATGTGGTGGTTGTAGTGGTGGTAGTGGCTCAAGGAGAGAAATTGGATATGTTGAATTGTATTAAGATATATCTTTATAGTGATGAAGTATGGATCTATGGATGTGATAATGAATTAAATAATTGGTAATTCTCTATGAATGTAGGGATTTATTTACTGATCTATCAAGTCTATGGATTTCATTGTTATTTATGATTAGTCCAATCTATCTAATCAGGAATCAATTATTACTAATCCCATTATATTATTATTTTGTCGTATTTGATAATCACCATTTTTGGATGGATTATTTAACACTTTTTCCCTAATATCATAATATTCCTTCAATGAATGGTGGCTAAACCAAATATGGAAATGTTCATTTCTCACTTTTTTGTTTTTTGGATTTCTCCTTCTATTCTACAAGATCTCATAAATGGTATATTTTTGGTCAGTTATTTGAAAAATTATAATAATCCAATTCATTATGTGATATATTAGGAGTTCTATAGATTTTCATCGTGTGTTCATTATATTGGGATATGGTGTGATGTAGATATGACATTGATGATGTGAATCTGAATAGTGTCTATATGATGGTGGTTTCATGAGTCCAAACATGCATGATTATGAGCCTTTGATGGGAGGATATCTCTAAATGTAAGTATCAAGAAATTATATTTTTATTAAAAATATACAATATTTATGAGAGATCATATTGTGATGATTTTCATATGTTTCATGGGACCAGAAGCACATGCAATGTGGGTAGGTGACACAAATGACTTTTTTTTTGAAAAAGGGATGGCTGAAATCTAACTTCTAGAAAGCAATTGATTTTGATAAATTTGGAATATAGTAATTTCATGCATGACTAAAGGTGATATTTATATAAAGGATGATATAATCAAATGATGCCTCATCGTTTTATGTTTTTGGAAATTTACCAATAATATAAAATGTGTTTCATAATAAAAAACTCCATGAAGTTCCTTTTTACACATTTCTATGTTTTCACATGAAGTTAGGTATCACACAACCATGTAAATAAGTTACATACAGGGGATCTCTACCCAAAAATGTTGATGTGTACTGGGAGTACACTCCCCAGAACCATGTGTCCCCACACACCATGTGTTCTAGGCTACACCCTGCTTACCTTTAGTGGTATATGGATGTAGAATAAATGGTACCCAACAAATACTCTGTATACAAGGAATTATAGATGAAACCTCTACATTCCATGTAGTCAGGCTATCAAACACAATGTGGGATGGGATACCACATCAAAATAGATAGTGTGATGCCACACACTATAAACCCACTTTGTAGGTCATGTATTTTCACTTGAACTGATAGGTTATGATATAAAATTGGGTTTAACCACATTTATTCCAATATGGAGTTGGTATCATAATTTTTTTGATGGTGATTCACCTAGGGAGTTTGGATTTCACCCATTTGATCATAATACTGGGATCCCCTACCTATGAAATTATATAGAGTTAGTATTTTACCAATATTCTAGGGTAAGCATCCTCTATTTGGGATGTTTTATTTCTCTAATTTATAGATATTATATAGGACATGGATCCTCCCCTAGATTCAGAATTTTACAAATTTTTATTGGGTAAGGATCCTCCAACATCATCTGAGGGAATAACCACATGATCTGCTGGAGAAATAAAGAGCAAGAGCTAGCATGATAGAGTTAATTTGGTAGAATAAGATATTTGAAATCATAATCTAGGACCTAAGTAAATTATATGAATATAACTTGGTCTTTCCCTTTTCCACTAGTATACCATGCTACCTAAATATTCATTCCAGTATTGAGAATTATAAGGGACCCCTTCTTTGATTATAGAGGGGGAATGGCTACATGAAGCCTATGAAAAGTTGACTTATAAAAAATATGTGATTAATTGGAACCATTGGGATTTCATTTAAAACATGATATTGTGGATGGATTTATAATTTTTGTTTTGGTTACTATTCAGTTCTATATGAAATTACATATTTATATGGGTGGATGAATTTGAGTTTTGGTGCTGGGATGACCGAAATTTATCAATATCCCTAAGTTCCCATGTTTTTGAGGAAATATGGATTAATCTTCAGGAATTATCTTTATGTACTTCTTATTGTCATGAATATTGAGAAAAAATGGTTTTCTATTTTTTCTTACTATCCTATACCTAGAAACCTCTATATTTAGTAAATGAGTTTATTATTACTTAATTCTCCCTTGATGGTTTTCAGGGTGTCCTATTAAGTATTTTCATACTCACCCGTACACTAACATCTTTCCCACATGTGTTGTGTTAGGGAATATGATTTAAATGTCTGAGATGTATTTTTTAGAGTGGAGTTGACATAGCTTGTTCAGAGTTGACGTCCAATGACCTTGGTGGGTACAATTTTTTCATGACATTGGGGGTACTAGGAGATGATGGTATTTGGAGCTTTCCATGTTTGGATCCTACATGCTTTTATGGCTTCTTCTCCAAGGTATGATTGTAAGTTTTACTTTCTAATAGTTCATTGTTTATTTTCCCCAATTATTATATTTTATTCATAGTAGTTATTTTTTATATCTTACTAGATATCTCTTTTGAATATTTTTTTCTTTGGAAACCTGCTATCTTGTCACGTCTACATGATTAATTTTAAATAATTTTTTTCCACTTATATTAATGGAATTGTAAAAAATGGACTACATATTTGGAATAAGAATAATTTATATTATATAATAATTTAAACATATTTTTTGACCATAATAATGATTAAAAATATTAAAAATTATTTACTGAAGTTAATGTAAAAATGGGTTTACTAGAGGTATTAAACTAAGACGATAAGTGTTAAAAATAACAAAAAAAATTTCAAACTCCCTTTGTGGCCATATATACACCTTATCATTTCTTGGATTTAAAATGGAAAATTTTGAGCATTCTTTTCAAGTGAAAAATGTTGGTATACCTTTTTCTTTTCAATAATTAAAATTGTACCACTTACCACACTTATAAAAGGTCACCCCTCTCCTCTCCTCTACATAATTCAAAAATACAATTGATTCAAAAAATAACTACCCAAATCACTAAATTAATTCCCACATCTAATTCTATAGTACTTTTTGTGTTCATAAAGACATCCTAATAAGCCTTTTGGTGCAATCCAAAAGAAATTGTTTCAAACAGAGGCAATGTCCCTAGTCAAATGCTTTGTTTTATTTATTCCTCCACCTCCTTAAATTATTATTATACCATTATGATATAATAATCAAAATATATTACATATAATTAGATATTATTTTACTAATTTCATTATATAAATCCTTATCCTCTTTAATTAAATGAGTTGCAAAATCATCATTCACGTGTACGGCGGACAACCGCCTTGCGAAATGATGTTATTCATTTTTCCATTACCACCTATCACAGATAGATATAATTATGGATTAAATTTTAACATATTATATTTATTATATTATTACACCAATTTTTATATAATACCAAATCTACATTCTTACATCCAAACCTATTTGGGAAACAATAATGTCGCTCATGTGCTCAAAAGACTACCCCCTCACGAACTGATGTGACATGTTTTCATTAATGATTTACTTGCATGGTAATATGGATAAATTAAATGAATATATAATTTATTTTTAACATTATTTTAATTCTTTAATAATTATATCACTTATAACATCTTACTTTCCATTCCATGGGGATACGTTAATGTTGTTCGTGTGTACAAAGGACTACCACCTCGCGAAGCGATGCGATTCATTAACACTTTACATGGAAGGTAATATGGTTGAATTTAATTATAATATGTGATATATGTGAAATTTAAATGATTATAAAATTATAAAATATTATTTACAATTCTTTCTTTCAATTCGTAGATAAAATGGAAACAATGTTCATGAGTATGCATGACCTATCATCTCCATGAATAACGTATTTCATTTTCAATATCATAATTTTATTGATTACTATAAATATGTATATAATGAATATATATTATATTTATATCATGTTTAAAATTATGTATATGATGTATAAAGTATCAATATAAGGGGACTAGAAATACCAAACCAATATATATGTGAAAAATGAAGCTATTATTACCCAAAACATGTCTTTAACATGGAATTGTAAATAAATTAGAAATAAATGACCATAAGTAAATAATATATGGATTTATATATATAATTATATTCCTTTAATATATGTATTATAATCATATATTTATTATATAGGAGGTTGGAATGTGCACAAAGGAAGTCTAGAATAATGGGAAGGGATTTCTATCTAACTTTTTTTACTTCTGTTAGACACATTCCATATTCACTACCAATTTCTTTTATATGGTGAATATAATTACCTTGAATGTATTTTATTTTTATTATATTTATTTTTTTTGGTATTTTCATATCCATTTGTTGACGTCAAAATTAGAGGTGAAAAAAATATCCTCAAAGCATTAAGGCCTACCTCACGAAGACAGATCACAAACCTGTCGGAGCCCTGTGGCTGGCGCACAAGAGCTCCTAAGCAAGCCCTCATGAAGCAAGGAGGAGGGACCACTCCGAAAATCCCTCTTATTTTCATGATCCCCCATTAAGGAAGGAGGCGGGACCGCTCCGCAAAGCCCTCTGATGTTCATGATCCCTCGCGATGAAAGGAGGTGGGACCGCTCCATGAAGCCCTTTGACGTTCATGATCCCTCGTGAAGAAAGGAGGGGGGACCGCACCATGAAGCCTTATGACATTCGCGAGCCCTCACGAACTAAGGAGGCGAGTCTGCTCCGCAACAACAGGTGACGTTCGCGATATACTGCGAAGCTCACTGCGCGTCGAGCGCGCACTACTTCGCGGCTCCTCGTGCCTATAAATACAGGGTTCGCCTTGAGCATGAAGGACGAATTTTCCGACCTTTCCTCTTCCTAAATCCCGAATCGTGAAGCACCTGTGCTCTGCGAACCATGAGCTTCTCAGGGTACATTTCGCTCTGCAAAGTACCTTCGCCTTGGTGTAAATTGAGCCCCTCTTCCAAAAGGGATGCCTTTTGCGAAGCCCATAGGTCTTTGTGAAGGAAGGAGATCCTTAAGGGGACGCGGGACTCTGCGGAGCACTTACGCTTCATGGAGAACTCTTGATGCACATGTAACCCAAGTACCAAGGATGAGTCACTATGCATCATGAAGCACATTACTTCCCCATGCCCTGCTTCGCGAGGAAACCCCACTTCACTGGGCATTGCTTCGCGAATGGATTTCCACTTCGCAGAGCACCCTCAATGCGTATATAACCCTAGTGCCAAGGCTAGGTCATTATGCATTGCGAAGCACATTGCTTCCCTATGCGCTGCTTCGTGAGGTAGTCCCGCTTCGCCGGGCATTGCTTCGCGAATGGATTTCCACATCACGAACACCCCGCATGTGCATGTAGCCCATGTGCCATGGTCAGGTCACTGCACATTGCGAAGCACATCACTGCCCCATACTAAGCTTTTCAAGGCACCCTTGCTTCGCGATGTATTTCTTAGCAAATTCCTTTCCACTTCGTGAAGCTCCTCCCATATGTACCTATGCCCCAAACCTAGCGTAGGAAACTTCACTTCGGGAAGACAAACTCTTCGTGAAGCCCCTCCATTGCATGTGGAACAAGAGTGTCACAAGGCTTCTACCTATGTCCCCTCTCATTCTGTGAATCCTTTTACCGTGCGGCCCTTCAGGTTTTCATGAAGCAACTTCAATGTCCCTTGGATGATACTGCCCGTTGAGTCTCTTTGCCTCATGCTTCTTCACATAGGCACACAAAAGGCTATTTCTTTTTCGATTATCCACGCTAACCTAGACCCCCCAATGGATCGCTCCATGACACCCACTAGCAATGGTTTTGCTAATTCCTTCCCTTCCCCTAGGGGCAGGAGGTACCAATCATGTAAGTCCTAGTGGTGCGGAGTGAACCCACCTCATCCGATTTATAGGACGTTAAACTGTCAAGCACTCTTGTCCTCAGAACATGATGTTAAACTGTAACCATGCCCCACATGTCAGACGCGGGGTTCCCCTACCTTGGATATTATTCACACCCACTGGTCTCTATGGGAGTGAGATCATTCCGCACATGGAGTGAGATCCTATTTATCAGAGAGGCATCTCTCTGTGGGTAAAGGGAAACTACCCTGGTGCAAGCTCCTAGCTTTCCTCACAGGAGGTATCATCTCTACTCCTCCTCTATTCTTGGGTTCCAAGTCCCTCTCCCACTGTGCTTTGTCACCATTCGAGCCTCCATCCCAGAGTAATTCACAGTCTTCATCACCTCGGGATGATAACAAGGCATAAGCCCCTATTTCCTCTTTGGTCCACTAACCACTTGTAATCCCCTCTCCACTTCTGACAGATTCACCCTTTATGATGTGATCTTGAAGTATTTTCTGTCTCTTGTTTCTCACATTGAGCATGACTCAGGTGGGCTTAGAGCAAGCATCGACCATGAAATATTCTCTGGGCATCCTAGAGCGTAAGAACCACACCCAATCCTGAACTATGATGACTTTGATACTTTCCAAGGCTAGGCACATAGGAAGCCTCCCTGAGGTTCAATCCCAACACCCCATTGGTTCTGACCACCTTCACGTCTGTTCCCACCATCTGAACTATGAGGACTTTGATCTTTTCCAAGGTAAGGTACGTAGGAATCCTCCACGAGCTTCAAGCCCCACAACCATTGGTCCCGACTACCCCACATCGGTGCACCAAGCCCCTTCCATATCCCGAACTACGAGGACATTTATCCTTGCCTAGGAGAGGTATGTAGGAAGACGCCATGAGGTTCATGCCCAACACCCCATTGGTCACTTCGACCCCCTTCACGTCGATTCACCAACTCCCTAGGCAGCCTAGAGTGTAAGCCCCACTCTACCTGAACTACGAGGTCTTTGATCCTTGCCAAATCAAGGTATGTAGGAAGCCTCCCTGAGGTTCAATCCCACCATCCATTGGTAGTTACAACCATCCACACGTCAGTTCACCAAAACCATCCTGAACTATGAGGAATTTGATCCTTTCCAAGGCCAGGTATCTAGGAAGCCTCCCTGAGGTTCAAGCCCAACACCCCATAGGGCCCCAGGTCCTCCATCATGTCGGTTCACCAACCCCCATGAACTACATGGTCTTTGATCCTTTCCAAGGAAGGGTACGTAGGAAGCCTCCCTAAGGTTCAAGCCTTCCATTCACTTATTCACTCTGACCCCCTTCAAGTCAGTCCACCAACACCTTGGGCTACCTTAGAGCATACGCCCCAAATACCCCCATAACCTGAACTACATGGAATTTGATCCTTACTAAGGTAAGTTACATAGGAAGACTCCGTGAGGTTCAACCCCAATACCCAGCAGTTCCGACCCCCTTTCACATCAGTTCGCCCCCATCCTGCATGACGTTAAACTGTGGACCCCATCCAGCGTTAAACTGTTGTGACCTCAATTAGCGGTAAACCATTGTGACCCTATGCAGCAGTAAGCCATTGACATCACTATTCAATGGCAAGCCGTTGAAATCCCTATCCAGTAGTAATCCATTGAAACCTCAACTAGTGGTAAGCTGTTGCGACCTCAACCAACGGTAAGCGGTTGACAAACCCATCTAGCAGTAAGTCGTTGTGAACTCACCCAGCGGTAAGCCGTTGACAACCCCATCCAATAGTAAGCTATTGTGACCTCACACAACGGTAAGCCATTGAAAACCCCATATGAACTACGTGGACTTTGATTACCTTCCACAAGGATATGCATGAAGCCTCTTCAATGCTCAATCCCAAAAACATCATCATCCTCATGATGGTTCCATCCCATTCACCATCCACTTCATGGAACCTTCCATTATCCATTGTGATTCATACTCGAGCCTCCACATCCTGGTGAGATCATGCCACCCCATTCCTTATTCCATTTAATAGTAATCGGGAATCCAACCACATGTTGACCCCAGCATCGGTGTTCCCTCCAGGGGTCACACCCATCTGATTCACTCTAGTCAGTGTTCTGATCAGCCCGATTCGTCTCTAAATGACGTTAAATTTGCAGCATACCCTATGTTAAACATGGTAAGCTAAGGAAAACCCTAGATACATGACCATGGAATATGGTTCCCCACATTCGATGTGGGATGACTCAGGATTCCTCACCCTCGAGAAGCCCTATAATAAGGGGAAGAAACCCATATGCACCAATCCCCCAGCGTCCAGACACACTAGTGATGCCCAATGTGACCACTCCCCTGATTGAAGGTTTTTGTCCTGACTGGACCCCTTGGAATGTCTGGACAGAAGCAATGTAATTAATTGGTGTCCATGAAGATATGGCACTAGGAAGAGTTTCATGAACAATGTATTAAATCTATGAGGGAGACCCGGACTAGGTGATGAGTTCCGAGGAGGAATCCAAGGAAGGAAGAACTGACATCCCATCATCCCATTTTGATCAAGGAGCAGACATCCCTAATCAATGAGTGGATGCCGCCTGCCTTTGGAAAGCAGGAATGCAGGGCAACCAAGAAATGCCTTTCGTACTCAAGAAGACAGACGCGCGCGCCCCAGCGAAAGCATCGTAAACACCATTTTAGTATCCCTCTTTCATGGGGTTTATGGTTCAAAGTTTACTAAACCACTAAGGTATTTTTTTCCTTAATTTTCATTTGAGACATTTGTTATATTTTGTAACTATATTATTTTTTAGGTTTATATACATCTCCATTGACATGTTATATCCTGAATATTATTATTTTCATGATATTTAATGTTTCATTTTATGTTAATAATTAATGGCACTTACAATTCAATGTTACGAAAGTGGTATGGTTTTTATCTTAAAATCTCATCATTTATTAGGATTGTTCATGATTATGATTCAGATGATTAAATATTTTGATCCATATACCAAGAAACTCATGAATTTTTTTATCCCATGGTCAGGTCATGAGAATACATTTTCCCCTTCATTTACCTCTATTCATGTACCCACGAGACCAAAATAATGTTTTAATAAAAATAGTCATTATTTATATCCTTGGTCGAAAGGACTTTTTCTTCCAAAACAATTTTTTCTAAATTATTTTAGTTTTTTTAACATTCTAAAAATGAATTATTAATGAAAATTTTACCCATGATTGAGTTTTTATAATTTTTTTGAATGGATATTCATTTCATTTTCTAAACAACGTGTGTTTTTCTTTTAATAAAAATGTAAAATAAATATTTTTTTAACATATACCACATGAATGTAATCATCTTCCATCAGGAAAAATAATTTATTTGAAGGTTTATTTATAATAAACAAGGTTATTTTCAAGGAAAAGGATTTTAATTTTTTTATTCTTTAAAAAGAATTTTTTGAAAGTGGTAAAGATATTTTCATCATGAAATGTTTTTAATGATATTTCACCATCATTTTCCATATAATATGACATCCATTGATGTTACCTATTCTTTATATGGTATATAATCCAAGAATACCATTCTTATTAATTATTTGAATGGTTTATGTTTATGACGGTGTGATGTTTATGAAAATTGTTTCTCTTCCACATGTTACACCATACAGAAAAACTTATGAGACCATATTTTTCTTCACAGGTTATACTATGATGAATTGATAAAATCATTATGAATCATGTTTCTTTTCTATAGGTTATGATATGATGAAATTTTTATGACACCCATTTCATTTCATGGGTTATGATATGTTGAAGGTTTTAAGATATTATGGAACACATACATATTATTTTGATTATGTGGAAGGTGGGAAATATATCTCCCTAAAATGTATTGGGTAAGGATTTATATTTCATGAGATAGTAATGAATAGAATAGGGAGTAAACACAGTCTAGTAAGGGACTTTGTGAACTATGATAGTCTTGGGAGTGAACCTTGAATACTATTATGGTTTGAGGGGTGATCCCATTCCACTATGATAACCTTGGAATAGATCCTTGACTACTATGGAAATGATTTTATATGCTTATGTGTATGCCAAAATTAAATGACTTATGAAAATTTTATGCTCTCATGGATCATGTTATTTGATTCCATTAGGATTCATGTCTTATGAAATTCCAATCATTATTCCATGACTGAATATTATAACCTTTGATATAAAGGGTATGGTTTTAAAATGATATGATCATGTTATCATACACTTATTATAATTTTAATCTTATATACATTCCTTATTTACCCTTACTGAGCATATGAGTTCACCCATTCTTATCTTTCCTTCCCCAAAATTATGAATAAATTTATTATATATGATATTTTTATAAAGGGTGCTAGTTATGAAGAACATATTGGGAGATTATTTAGTTCACATATGAACCAGTTGGTTATGATTCCTTATTTCTAAAGTCACTATAAATTTAAGACCCATAGGTGTGTGTTTGTGTAATGTAATGGATATTCATAAAAATATATATAATTTCTTTCTATGATAGGCTAAAGTCTTTACAAATGGTATCAGAGGAAAGGTTTAGTAAAAATTTATAAACTAGCATGAGAAAACATTAGTGAAATCCCTAGGGATATTTCTAAGAATATTTCAATGGATATGTCTAAGGATAAGTAAAATGATGAGTTATAGTATAAGAAAATGTCCTTGAATTTTGGTAAAGGATAGAATGAGTGATTTCAATAAAATTACATCCCTATATTAGTACTACAAGTGGATGTGGCTCTAGCAAAAATGTACCTAAGGATAATAACACTGAAAAGGGATAATTGAGATGGACTAAATCGTCACTTATTGCACAAAAATGGGAATTACTGCACACCGTTTTTGACATTACCATGGAATATGGTAAGAAATATTCCTAAAATATTTATGAACCTGCATGAAGTATTTAAATAATGATCATGAATGTCCTAAGTTAAGACTAAGGTGTCATATATTGAAAATAAGGTTTCATGAATTATACATCTTATAAGTTTTTTTTCATGAATATGTGGTTTTCCACTATGATTAGAGTTTCTCACTCAATGAATTTTCATTTTATTAAATGAATTTAGTTAGAGGGAATCATGTTAACATTGAATCAGATATAAAATTTACCGACTATGAGAAAAAAAATTGGATGATGGATGGAGAAAATGATATTGGGATTATTTTTAATATGTTATGAAGATATATGATTAACAACATGAACTTTAGTGAGATCCCTTAAGTGTAAATTTGACAACCCTGCTTTTATTACAAACTTAAACATGATTTATTACAAAAAATGTTCCCTTGATAAAATATGGATGATTGAGAGGCCTAGTGTCTTTGGAGATTAGGATCATTACATAATAACTTAAAACATGAAGTACAACATCTTTATTGAAAACTTCATTTATATGACCACTAAATTCCCTCGTACTTAGCATTGCATGAGTAACCTGAGGACATGCATAAGAAAAGGGGTGAGCTATAAATCCCAGTAAGGGAATAAACAAGGAATATATGAGGATTAAAACACATGTTTGACAATAGGTATATCAATATATCACAAGAGAAACAAGAACATAATGGCATGATAAAGCATGATAATCATAACATGGAAATCTGGCAACAACACTTAACATGGAATTAGCATGAGCCAAGGCTCATTGCACATGGATCACGAGTAAATCCAAATTGAACATGAAGCACGAGTAAACCCTCATTGCACTTGAATTAGCATGATTCAACACTCATTTCACATGACGTATCATGATACTATACTTTACCCAATTAATTGGAGCACTATAAGGGCACACCCTTCTTAAACATTTCATTTCATACATAAGTGAGCCACATGGATCTTAAAACATGGATTCATAAAACATAATCATTTATTCCATGAAAAAGGAATGTGTAATGGAACTTTATAATCAATAAGTAAATGTGCATGAAGGTTAATACCCTTGATGGAGAAGTGGGAATGGTATTCACTACACAATGGCATTGGCTTAGAAAATCGGTGCAATTTCGGCAGCGTAACGACGTGATATAAGAATTCATAAAAATGGTTGATGAGAGATAAAGGGGTGTCTCATAATATCTACCTGAAATGGATTGTAATGGGGTCATATAGATACATGTCCCAATAATTTTAGTGGAATTGAAATTCATGACACAAAAGTATTGCTTGAATGTAAATGAGGAGAGAGAAGTTCCTTTCGGAATTTCATCATAGTAACGGGTGGACATGGGAGGCATTTAATGGGAGATAAAGGGGTCTTCCATCATTAAAACAATAAGAGGGCAGTATGGGGGAGGTGTGAAACCATACCCCAATATTTATAATTGAAATTAAAATGGAATAACAATATTAAGAAGATTGGACAAAAAAATGAAAGGAAGAAAAACCCTTACTTGGAAGTGTGCTTCCAAAATCTTGAGAGAGGCTTTTGGGAGCTTGGGGCACCTTGGGAGAATTATATAGAGATTATTTCAGAGGTTGTAAGAACTCCAAAGGATTTGAGTTATGAGGAAGTGGGAGCTTGGGTGGGTTTATATAGGAAAGGTGAGTGAATTCTTTATTATTTAGGTTTGGGTCCCCTTACATTAAACTAATCCAAACCACAAATCAGCTCATGGTTTTTGCCCATGGTTTTTGGAAAAGGGGAGAGGAAAACAATATTTATTAGGCCAAAGTCCTAACTTCTTAAAATAATGGGGTTGCTTCTGTGGAGTTGAGTCACACTCCCATGGAAAATAATTTAAAAAGACAAGATGCTTAATAAGTCTTGAGGGGTCCATTAATGCTTTGTAAAATAAGTCAAATAAACCCAAAATCACATTTTTTAATGTTAAAACATATATTGGCTGAACATAAAGCTTATAGTATTTTATTATATCACTATTGGGTCATTATGATGTCATAAAACACATTATATATTTAAACAATATTTAATTTTTACCCAAAAATTTGACTGTTATAGAAAATTATAAAAAATTCACCATTGGATAATTTCGACACTCTAATTTTAAAAATAACATTTATTTTATCTAAATAATTTTATAAATTTTTTAATTTTTACTTTTAAAATAAAAACCGACATTTACAAAAAATTCACGGGTTTTGACAAAAATGGCTTTCAAACCATTAATAAAAATTACAATTGCATTCATAAAATTATAAGATCATTTATATTTAATAAAAATTAATTTAATAATAATAATAATATTTTATTAAAATATTATTTAATTCAAAAAATACATTAATTTACTAAAATATAATTCTTAATTAAATAATAACTAAAAATACTATTTGTACTTTAAAAACTATTTACAATGTATCAATAATGACAAGAAAGTATATTCATTATTAAATAAAAAAATAATGTACATGAACATAGTACTAGAGATTTGTTACATAACCCCTTAAAACAGCCGCATAAGACCTAAGAGTAAGGTGTGCGATGGTGACCGACTCTTGGGGTGGCTCAGATAACATCACTCAAGTGGTAATCTCTATCAACTTCCACTTTTCCTGTAGATGGTCCCATTCGAGCTTGACATGATAAAGCTCAGCTTGGGCTTGGTCAAGAGCGAAGCCCAAAGACGCCACCCCTTTTCTGAGCTCCAACAAATGGGCTTCGTATTGAGAAATTATACTGGATGATTCCATCGCTTCCTTTGTCTCAGTAAATTGGTTTTGTTAAAGCCTTATATTTATACTAATCATGTGATCACTGTTCAATGACTATAAAATTAACGGTCACAATTCTTAACATAAAACCAAAGAATTTTACATTTTATATAAACATTTTACATAAAGAGGCATTTAATTAGATCAAGAGGAATTTCCATTAATGAAACATTGGGTCATTACAATATTCCCCCCTTAAGAAATTTCGCCCTCGATATTTCCTTTTCCCACACTAAAACAGATGTGGGTAACTCAACTTCTTCATTTTCTCTGATTCCCAAGTCACTTCTTCAAACTTGTGGTTTCACCACAATACCTTGACGAGCGGAATTGTCTTATTTCGTAGAACTTTTTCTCAACGATCTAAGATCTTCACTGGTTGCTCCTCATAAGAAAGATCATCCTCTAACTGTACCACCTTAGAAGAGAGTACATGTGAAGGGTCCGGTATGTACTTCCTTAAGAGGTATACATGAAAGACATCATGTACTTTGGCCATGGTTAGTGGATGTCCTAGTTGATAGGCCACATCCCCGACATGATCAAGAATCTTGAAGGGGCCGATGTACCTTGGACTTAACTTCCCTTTCTTTTCAATCCTCATGACCTTATTCCCCATAGATATGCGTAGAAAAACCATGTCTCCAACTTTAAACTCATGGTCTCATTGAAAATTATCTTCATAACTCTTTCATTGACTCTGGGCTGCCTTGATATGCTACTGAATGGTTTTCACCTTCTCCACCATTTCCTCGACCATTTCTGGTCCAAGCAGCTTACGTTCACCGACCTCATCCCAACATGCCGATATTCTACACCTTTTCCCATACAGGGCTTCATATGGTTCCATTTGGACGCTCGAGTGGAAACTGTTATTATAAGATAACTCAACCAGAGGAAGATGTTGATCCCATCCTCCTTTAAGGTCCATTGCGCACGCTCTCAACATGTCCTCATGTGTTTGGATAGTCCGCTTGGATTGGCCATCTATTTGAGGATGATAGGCCATAATGAAGTTCAGTTCAGTATTCAGATCATGTTGAAGACTCTTCCAAAATATAGTGGTGAATATTGGATCTCGGTCAGACACAATAGATAGTGGTACTCCATGCATCCTTACCACTTCCCTGATATATATCTGTGCCAGTTGATCCAATGAGAAATCCTCTCGAATAGAAATGAAGTGTGCAATCTTGGTAAGACGATCCACAACAACCCATATTACATTGTTTCCTTTAGATGTCCTTGGAAGTCTGGTGACAAAGTCCATAGTGATGTTCTCCCATTTCCATTCTGGTATGGGCAATGGTTGCATCATCCCCTTAGACTTCTGCCTCTCTGCCTTCACTTGCTGGCACACCAGACACATTAATGTATATTCAGTGATCTCTTTCTTCATATCATCCCACTAAAAGTTTTCTCATATATCTCGATGCATTACTGTGCTCCCTGGGTGAATAGAGAAATTTGAACTATGTGCATCATCGAAAATTTCCTTCTTCAGCTCCGGAATTGATGGAACACATAGTCTTTTCCCAAATCGCACAATTCCTTCTTCATTAACATTAAACTATGAGGATTTACCTTTTTCGATAGCTTGAACTTTTTATTTAATTCCCACATCATCCTTTTGAGCATCTTTTAACCTTTCCAAAAGAGATTGTTGAGCAATAATTTGTGAAAGGATTGATGATGTTCCCTTTTTTATGATTCCCATGTCCATCTTCACCAAGTCTAAGAAGATTGAATCCTTATCAATTATCATCATTGATAGAATCGCTGAGTCGTTTCTACTTAGGGAATATGCCACCTTGTTCACTTTCCCAGTGTGGTAATGTATTGAACAGTCATAATCCTTGATAATCTCTATCCATATTCTCTGGCGCATACTAAGCTCTTTCTATGTGAATATATATTTAAGACTCTTCTAGTCAGAATATATCTCACATTTCTCCCCATAGAGATAATGACCCATGATTTTCAAGGCAAAGATCACAACAACCAACTCCAGATCACGCATTGGAAGGTTTAACTCATGGATTTTCAACTATCTTGAGGCATAGGATATAACTTTATCACTCTCCATCAGCACATAGCCTAATCCCTTCTTCGAAGCATCAATGAATACCACAAAAAGTTCCCCACTTGTGGGTAAAGTGAGCATAGGTGCAGTGATAAGCCTCATTTTCAACTCCTTTAAGCTTTATTCGCATTCATCACTCCATGAAAAGTTTACTCCCTTTCGAGTTAGCTTGGTAAGAGGGTTGGACAATCATGAGAAATTTCTCACAAATCATCAATAATATCTAGATAACCCAAAGAAGGTACGAATATCCGTTACCGATCTTGGCCTCGGCCATCCCTCAATTGCATCTGTTTTAGAGGGATACATAGATATCCCATTGCTTGTGATGATATGTCCAAAGAATGAGACTTCCTTAAACTAGAACTCACACTTGCTATACTTTTCATAGATCTTCTCCTTGCATAAAGTCTCCAGTGCAGTTCTTAAATGTACCTCATGATCCTCCTTGTTTTTGGAGTATATTAGAATATCATCTATAAAGTCTACCACAATTTTGTCTAGGTAATCTCTAAAGACTCTATTCATCAAGTCCATGAAGATTTCTGGAGCATTGGTGAGTCTGAAATGCATTACTATGAATTCATAGTGCCCGTATCTTGTACGAAAACCAGTCTTGGGAAAATCTTTCTTTTTCACCCTTACTTGATAATATCCCGACCGCAAATCTACCTTGGATAGGTATTGTTCTCCACGCAGCTGATTGAACAAGTCATCAATCCATGGCATAGGATAATTGTTCTTTATCATGATTTTTGTAAGTTCACGATAATCGGTGCAAAGCCACATTGATCCATCCTTCTTCTTGACGAAGAGAACTGGTGCACCCCATGGTGAAGCACTTGGGCGTATAATCCATTTATTTAGATTCTCCTGTAGTTGTTTCTTTAGCTCTTCAATCTCAACGACAACCTTTCTATTTGGAGTCTTGTATATTGGTAGTGCCCCGGGTATAAGTTCAATTGAGAATTCAACGTATCTTCTAGGAGGAAGACCAGGAAGTTCCTCAGGAAACACTTCAGAGAATTCCCTCACAATAGGAATTTATTCAAGGATAGTTTCTTCCTTGGACTCAATCATCTGAGACAGATATGCATGCTCATAGGGCAGTAATATCCATGCTTGAGATGATGGAGCTAAAGGAGATTTATCTTCCTCCTTACACTTGTAAAGAATCAGGGGTCGATTCTCTATATAGAGTGTGATTTCCCTCTCCCGAAAATTTATGTTGGCTCTATATAAGGAAAGCCAATCCATGCCAATAATTATATCAAATTACTCTAGAGGGAGTATGACGAGTTTCGTAGGGAAATTCAATCCACATATTATGAGAGGGGAGGAGTTATATTCATGGGATGTAATGATTTCCCCATTTCCCGTACTCACCGACATCTTCACTTCCATGATTTGTGGTGGTGCTGGGATTGATCTACTAAAATTTCGAGATATAAAAGAATGCGTAGAACCTGAATCAAAAAGTACGTTCGCTATTCTTGAATGAATAAATAGCGTACCTGTCACCACTTCATTGTCGGGGTTCAATTCGACAGAAGTGATGGAAAAAGATCTTCTTTGCTGCCTTGTAGGTTGTTGGTTGCCTCCTAAAATCTTTGGATTAGGGCACTGATTTTCAAGATGCCCTGGTTCTTTGAAGTTTTATCAATGAACAATGCATTGCTGTTCGAACAGAGCATTCCTCTCCTCTATCACAGTCGCAGGCTTTCTTGCTGACACTTAACAGCTAGGTGCCATTCTCTTCGACACCTAAAGCATTTCCTCATCCCCTTGAGGCAATTTCTAGGGTGCTTCTTTCCGCACTTCTGGAAAGTGGGGTGCTGGATCTTCTTAGCACCATTGGATTTATCCATTGGACCGCCAGCACTGAAGTCCACCTTATGCTTCTTTTCCCCATGATACCCTTGTGATTCCTCGATCTCCATTTCGACCTTGAGGGCACATCAGACAATTTTCTCATAGCTTTCGAAGTCATGGATCACTAATGCTTTCCACAGGCTAGGCTTCAGCCCACCAAAGAAGCGGTCAACCTTGTATTCAGTGGTAACGACAAAGCTGGAATCGTATCTTGCAAGCCTTGTGAAGATTTCCCCATATGCTCCAACAGATTCATCTTCTTTTTTCTTGAGGGAACAAAAGTCCCTTTCCATCTTAAGCTGTAGGGTGCGTGGAAAATATTTATCAAAAAACATCTTCCGGAAATCCTTCCATTCCAACGCCTCAATCTCCTCCTCAGGCTTTGTATTTTTGATCAACGTCCACCTTTGATCAGCTTCACCCTCCATACGATAAGCCACTAGGAGAACCTTATCTTGTTCAGAAAATTGAAGGATAGAGAAGATCTTTTCAATGAAGTTGATCCATTGTTCGAAAATCGTGGGATCAGATGATCCACTAAAAGTAGGAGGCCTTTGTCTCATGAAGCTCTCAATAGCGACTTGTTCCTTCTTATGGGGGTTTGGACGTTCCTATTGACCCGTGTTTATATTCAAATCTTGAGTTATCTAAGAGAGAAACATGAAAAAGTTCGTGATTCCTGCTCCCATTGGATTGAGCATCTCATTAGTACAGTCATCACACTAATCTTCACATCAGTTGTCAGCCCGAGTCCTCATATTACCAGCGATTGGCTGGAATAAAAGGAAATTTAGGTGGTTAACACATACAGGGTAATCCAAAGACAAAAGTTGATGACTTATAAATAAAATTTTATTTACTTAACTCATGAGTCTATAGGCTTCAATATAGGCTTTTCATGATCGACTTTCTAACATATATTCTTAGGGGAATTTTTTTTATTCCCTTAATAAGGGTTCATAATAAGCTTGTGAATTTATCAAAACATATCCCCTGGGAGTGTCGTAACCAAGAGTGAAGCAAGGCCCATTGTCGTGCACCAGTTCCCGTTCGAGTCTAGCTCAAAGCGGTGTTTTCGGGTTTTACCCCTAGGATACATCTATGCCAGAGCTGCCTCTACCTTCTCGTACCCAGACAGGGATGTATTTGTTTGATAAACCACCTACTCTGTACTTACCAAAACTTAGGGATGTTTTTATTATACTTAGTCTTGTCTCTAAGGCTTTACTATGTTTTTCTAATCCTAATACCAAAAATAACTAAACCTATCCTCTGATACCAACTATGACAACCCTACTTTTATTACAAACATAAACATGATTTATTACATAAACTGTTCACTTGATACAACATGGATGATCGAGAGGTATAGTGTCTTTAGGGCTTAGAACCATTACATAACAACTTAAAACATGAAGTACAACATCTTTATTGAAAACATCCTTTACATGACCACTACATTCCCTCATACTTAGCATTGCATGGGATAACCTGAGGAAATGCACAAGAAAAGGGGTGAGCTATAAAGCCCTGTAAGGGAATAAACATGGAATAAATGATGAGTACAACACATTTTAGACAATAGGAATATCAATAGAGCTCAATAGAAACATGAACATAAAGGCATGATAAAGCATGATAATCATAACATGGAAATGTGGCAACAACACTTAACATGGAATTCGCATGAGCCATGGCTCATTGCACATGGAGCATGAGTAAATCCTCATTGAACATGAAGCATGAGTAAACCCTCATTTCACTTGAATTAGAATGAGTCAACACTCATTGCACATTAATTATCATGATACTATACTTTACCCAATACATTGGAGCGCTATAAGGGCGCACCCTTCTTAAACATTTCATTTCATGCATAAGTGTGACACATGGATCATAAAACATGCATTCATAAAACATAATCATTTATTCCCTGACAAAGGAATGTGGAATGAAACTTTATAATCAATAATTAAATGTTCCTGAAGGTGAATACCCTTTATGGAGAAGTGGGCATGGTATTCACTACGCAATGACATTAGCTTAGAAAATCGGTGCAATTTTGGCAGCGTAACAGCGTGATATAAGAATTCATAAAAATTGTCGATGAGAGAGAAAGGGGTGTCTCATCATATCTACATGAAATGGACAGTAATGGGGGGTCATATAGATACATGTCCCAATAATTGTAATGAAATTTAGATTCAAGACACAAAAATATTTCTTGAATGTATATGAGGAGAAAGAAGTTCCTTTCAGAATTTCGGCATAGTAACCGGTGTACCTGGGAGGCATTTAAAGAGAGATAAATGGGTATACC
Source organism: Viscum album (assembly GCA_963277665.1). Taxonomy (NCBI): domain Eukaryota; kingdom Viridiplantae; phylum Streptophyta; class Magnoliopsida; order Santalales; family Viscaceae; genus Viscum; species Viscum album. Next base: position 1,390,603,339 of record OY728120.1, read on the forward strand.
ATCATTCAAACAATAAGAGGGAATTATGGGGGAGGTGGGAAACCATAACCCATCATTTATAATTGAAATTAAAAGGGAATAAGAATATTAATAAAATTGGACAAAAAATGAAAGGAAGAAAAACCCTTACATGGAAGGGTGCTTCCAAAGGCTTGAGAGAGGCTTGAGAGAGGCTTCTAGGGAGCTTGCAACACCTTGGGAGGATTCTAGAAAGAGTAGGGAAGAGGTTGGACGAACTCCAAAGGCTTTGAGTGAGGAGGAAGTGGGATCTTGGGTGACTTTATATAGGAAAGGTGAGTGAATTATTTATTATTTAGGTTTGGGTCCCCTTACATTAAACTAATGCAAACCACAAATCAGATCATGGTTTTTGCCCATGGTTTTTGGAAAAGGGGAGAGGAAAACAATATTTTATAAGGCCAAAGTTCTAAATTCTTAAAACAATGGGGTTGCTTATGTGGAGGTGAGTCACACTCCCATGGAAAATAATTTAAAAAGATAAGATGTTTAATAAGTCTTGAGGGGTCCATTAATGCTTTTTAAAATAAGTCAAACAAACCCAAAATCACATTATTTTAATGGTAAAACATATATTGGCTGAAAATAATGCTTATAAAGTTTTATTACATTACTATTGGGTCATTATGATGTCATAAAACACATTATATATTTAAACAGTATTTAATTTTTACCCAAAAATTTGACTATTTCAGAAAATTATGAAAAATTCACCATTGGATAATTTAGACGTCCTGATTCCAGAAATAACATTTATTTTAAAATAATTTTCTAAATATGTTAATTTTATATTTTAAAATAAAAAATTACATTTATCGAGAATTCAGGGGTTTTGACAAAAATGGATTTCAAACCTTTAATAAAAATTAAATTGCATTCATAAAATTATAAGATCATTTATATTTAATAAAAGTTAATTTAATAATAATAATAATAATATTTTATTTAAATATTATTTAATTCAAAAAATCCCTTCATTTAATAAAATATAATTCTTAATTAAATAATAACTAAAAACACTATTTGTACTTTAAAAACTATTTACAATGTATCAATAATGACAAGAAAGTATATTCATTATTATATAAAAAAATAATGTACATGAAAATTTTACTAGAGATTTTTTACATAACCCCTTAAAACAGCCGCATAAGACCTATGGGTAAGGTGTGCGATGGTGAAAGACTCTTGGGGTGGCTCAGATAACATCGCTCAAGTGGTAATCTCTATCAAATTCCACTTTTCCCGTAGACGGTCCAGTTCGAGCTTGACATGATGAAGCTCAGCTTGGGCTTGGTCAAGAGCGAATCCCAAAGATGCGACCTCTTTTCGGAGCTCCGAAAAATGGGCTTCCTATGGATCAATTCTACTAGATGAGTCCATCACTTCCTTTGTTTGATTAAATTGGGTTTGTTAAAGCCTTATATTTATACTAATCATGTGATCACTGTTCAACGACTATAAAAGTAAAAGTCACAATTCTTAACATAAAACCAAAGAAGTTGACATTTTATATAAACATTTTACATAAAGATACATTTAATTAGATAAATAGGTATTTCCATTAATGAAACTTTGGGTCATTATAGTAATGTAATATGAATATGGAATTTTATGAATGTTCATGTGGTAATGAACATATAATAAAGATGATTTCTCTACATAAATGTCAAGTAGTTGGGAATAAGAACCTAGAAGAATATCTCAAATGGAGGGGAATATTTTTTCTATATATAAATTAAGGACATAGAGTAAAAAAATTCCACTTAATTCGATGTCTTATATGTGAGGAAATTGGGCATTATTTGAGCTAATAACCTAAACATGGGGTTACCCCCTAGACCATGGAAGGAAATATTCCATACCAAATAATTTAAGTAAAAATGTTGAAGTATTTATGTATCTGGATTATAGAATTATGTTATATAATTATTTTACTAATGGAATGTTGATTATAAGAATCATGAAACATCTATAAATTATGTTATTTTTGGAAACATATATTCCTTTATGTAATTTTAACTTAAGTGTTATGGATTACACCCTTGGTTTATAAGATTAAGGTTGATCATAAGTTCAAAGTCTTATACACCCCTCATGAGGTTTTATGTGATTGTACTTATTTAGTATTAATGATATTTTGGGATATATTTATGTTGTAAACCACTTTGGTTCTTTATATGTTTTTGTGAAAAATTTATTGGAGGAGAAATTCCTTTACATTTTGGGTGTATAAGATTAAAGGTATTGGTAAACTTTCGGTATTATCCTATCTCTATTGTTGTGGTAACTATGGGTAATTTCAATTTGAAAATTATATTAATACTATTTTTGGAAGGATAAAATTCATTTCAGGAGACATCCTATTGCATCTAGCAAGGTCAAAATGATTGAACCGACAACTGAAGGGTAACCAGGGTATAACACCTACCACTGTTCAACCTAAAAGAGTATTTCTAATGGTAAAACATGAAGATATATATTTTTGAGAACGTGTATTGGTACATGGTATGCCAACAAGTTAAGGTAGTGAGATGAATGTATTAGAGGATGCTATAACCATTATCCATTTTAATATAGATGAGAAAACATCCCCATGTATATTTTTCATTGAACTCCCCAAAATATATAAAGGGAATAATGTTATATCGTTTTTAGAATACCTCCTTACATAGTCAGCACACTTTATCGCTATCAGAGAATATTTTATTCTGAATTCTCTTTCCAAGATATTCATTAAAGAATTGGTAATGTTTCATAGAATACGAAATTCAATTTTTTCAAACAAATATATTGGGTTTAACTAAATTTTATGGAGAAATATTTGGAAATATCTTGATAAAATGTTGAGTTTCATCACTGTATATCATCCTCAGACAAATAGTGAGTTTGAGAGAACTATTTAAAGCCTAGAGGATATGCTAAGATTTTGTTCTATGGATTTTAAAGGTGGATGAGATAAAAAACATCCTCTAGTTGAGATTTTCCAAATCAATTGCTTTCACTCGAGTATTCAGATGGATTATTATGACACCCTTTATGAAATGAAGTGTAGAACACCAATGTAATAGAATAAAGTTTCAAAAAGAAATATATTAGGACATGATCTAGCTAATGAAATGGAAGAAAAGGTTAGATCTATACAGAAAAATGTAAGGTTATAAAAAAGTTCTTATAAATGTTATGATGATAATAATCAATATTATATATAATTTTAATTTAGTTAGAAGGTGTTTCTTTTAAATTCGTCATGGATATAGAAGGGAAAGCTAAGGCATAGTTATATTGGTCACTTCAAAATTCTAATCCATATCAAAACCATATCTTATCACATGGAGATTCCACCGAACCTATTCCAGGTTCAGGATATGTAATATGTATCTCACTTTAGGAAGAACATACTCGATCCCTCACATTTACTGAACTTAATGATCATACCACCAGAGGATGATATTTTTATTAGGAAAAACCAATGGATATTGTAGATTGTAGAGAGAATGTTATATGAAACAATACCACTCACCTAGTTAATATTTTTTAGTGAAACCACCCTCCTGAGTAATCTAAATGGTAAAATAAGGATGTAATGAGGTATAATTATCCTCAATTTTTGGCACAAAAGTGAAAACTTTCAAGGGTGAAATCCATTTATTTATCTATTTATTGATGCATTATTCAAAACTAAAAAACATCATTAGTTACTCATATGGTTTGTACCTATTCCAAAAAGTAGTATGAGGCACTTTAGAAGGCCTCCCATTAATTTGGTGATAACTCAATTTTAATTAAATCTTCTAGAATAATAGGGAACCTCCTAATTTACTAAATGAGTAATAAATATGTAGAATAGGGTATCAATTTTTAACCATAATATTTTTCCACATTCAGTAGTCAGCACACCACCATAATGAACTATCAAACTCCTTAGAAAATAGATACATAGATACATAGAAGTACAGTGTCATATGAATGAGCCCCTTAACCTCCATTTACTCTAATAGAGACTTAAAAACATAATTATTCACCCAATAGAAATGATATGGAATCCTGATAGAAAACTAAACATCTTTATCAGATGGAAAATATAAGAACATGTGATAAAAAATAACCTGAAAATTCCCCACCATGGAAAGAAATGTATCTCATGGTTCATGCTCATTATCCATCATCAATCTAGATACCAACTCTTTAATCCATCCCATATTATTAAAGGTAGTGATTATATGAAATTCCCCAAATTTTCACTCTCTAAAATGATCATAGTTTCTTCTATCAAGATATTTAAAGTACACTCATCGAAGATAATAGTTTATATGAGAAGAATATGACACTAACCAATCCACCCCATGGGTTTTTTTGAATCCAATCATTTATATCATGAAGAATTCCCATAAAAATTTTAAACCTAAATTATCAAAGGGAGGTATTCTATAATGATTAATTCCCTACGATCACACTACCAATGGGTTTTCAATAGACACAATCCCATATATATACCGTATAACCAACCATAGTCTACTAAAAAACTATAAATATTTAAAATAATATGAAGATATTATGTCAAATAAGTCATATGATAATGTATAAGACACCAAGATAGTACCATGAACCATAGAGGGATCTACATCATGGAATATAGTAGTATTTCGTATAATGTAAAGCTGACCCAAACCATGGCCCTATTCTCCCTCTTGATTAACATGTATAGTACTAATCTACTAGTGATTCTCTTATCCCTGAGTACCATATCCCCCACCAATACACAAATGGATGGTCAAGCTCCAACCACTCACCTACCATGGAAAACTAATCCCTATATCGAACATATACCATCCTATATCTCATGCTGCAAGTCACATATCATGTATTCTTGTAGAATATTTATATGTTTCTAATCCTTCCAAATTCCCGACACTCCAATAAAGGTCGATAATATTAATAATGGTAGTGTATAATATTTCCACACTGATGACACATCATGGATCTAGTATCTTAAGATGAAATACATGATATGCTACAAAAAAAATGCTACCCACCACCTTTCTATAATGTACTATCAAATAGGTACAACCTACTTCTTGAAGACCCCCAAATAGAAGATAAATGTGTACAGCCTCTCCCTTCACCTAGTTTCCTTTATAATATAAACTCCGAATTCAAAACCATATAAAATGAGGTAAGGTAGAAGATATTCACCATAACTTCAGTCCAATGCCACAGGAAAAACTCAAAACATCTCACATGGGATACCTTACCACCTACTATTATAGGGGAAAGTTCTATAAATATTTGAAATGATTGGAATAATACCTGAAAAACATATTAACCTATGTAAGATTTATAAAATCCCTATTCCTAATAAATTTTAGGGTCCCTAGAAAAAAATTAGTCAATGAGACGTGTCCTAATTTAATTTAGGGTTAGTCCCACATACTGATCTACCCAGACTAGAATATCCAACCATCATTTTGCATACAACCAAAGCATATAAATATCCAACATCACTCTCCTATCCAAAGGAGTCCAAGGTGATTCAAAATAATCATAATGGAATTTACCTAAAAACTGTATTACTGGGGGTCCTCCCTCCCTAGTGAAAATCCATGGGTGTGGAAACTAAAACTCTATATATATTTTAGACATCATCTTTATAGTGAAAGGATCCTCCCTCTATATTGTTTTCACCTGTCATTGTAAGATCACTTAGAGATAATCATCAATCTCTTGCACTGGTAAAATAGGTGTTTATAGACTAATTACCTATAGGGAATACTTATCACCACCGTCTTAGATCTCTTATATAGGTTTTCTTGGGGGAATTTTTAAATAATGACAAACGCATTCCAATAAATACATCATTGTTACAGTTATTGAATTCATTATTTAAGAAAAAATGACAACAATAGTTACCTACTATAATCTTCAATATACCATTTACCTAATGTCTAATAAAAATAGTTATCTAAATAACCCTAAATAACCACACAAAGGGTCATCACAAAACATAAGGTCTGTACCACACATATAGGTTCCATTTCATCAAGATTTTACATTTTAATTTAACTATAATTTCATAATAAGTATAAATTAAAAAGTTTTCAAGTTACAGGGAAAAAAAAATTTTACATTACAACTGTATTTTTTTCAAATTCCATATACATTTTTTTAAACAAGTAATAATACATATAACATGTAAATCCTATGTTCATGATACATAACCTCTTTCCATTATTTCCAAACAATAAAATCCCATACATCGTAAATTTCAAAATCATGTCCATCACTCTTGGTGAAAATAATCCCATAGTAAAAACAGTCATGAATACCAATACCATCCCACGTAACATGAAAGTTCTTCAAATGTGGGTCAGTTACTCCAATTAATGAGTTCTAAAACATGTCTTGAAGATGGAATATCTCCATTTCATCTTACCCAAATAGCTAGGAAAATGAATGAATCTCTAATACCACTCTGTGATATCCCAGAGTATGTGATTTACGGATATACTAATTTCATTATTTTTTAATATGTGTTTAAATGATTTAATCTGTTCCAATTAATTAATGTTACATTATTTTCATCATTATAATATTTTTGGCGAATTTTGGTCTTAAATGTTGAAATGTTTTATTTCTGGAAGTTTATCAGTTTTTTTGCTTAGGTATTTTAGGAATATCTTTTAAAATTGTGATCTAAATTGAGTGATTAAATTTTTTAGAATTAATTTTTTCATGGTATTATCATTTTTATTCTGGACTAAGATCCAATTAAAAAAATATCCCATAAAAATCAACGCATTGGATAGATTTTTTAGGCCAACAGAATGGACACCCCCTTAGTTAATGGGGAATAACTCAACTTAGAGACATCCAAATGATGTGATTACAGCTTTAATAGAAATAGGACTCCACATATCATTTCCAAATAAAATTTCATAGAGATATTATATCATTAAGGCCTATATTTAATGAAAAAAGTGCAGGGAGTTTAGAAGTCTGCTCGGCCATAAAAAGTTCGCTTCATTAATTCAGGTATAACGTTTTTCCACTTGTCCAAAGACGCTGATATTTTTAGGTATAATGAAAAATAAATATAGGAATTTTTTTAGTAATTCATATTTATAATATTAGTTTATTTATTATGATAAATATTCTAAAAATTTCCAAGGAATGAATTTGGAGGGAAAATTTTCACCCCTCAAGCCTATAAATACGAGTGTTCACAGACATTCAAGGTGTTGAAGGAGGAGAAGGAGGGGATGTGGTTGAGGATTTGAATATTGCAGTGATTTTTATTTTCTATTTTCAATTTTATTAGTTTAATAATGTTATATTATCCCCTTTAAACTCTATATTACTTCCCTTGGAGGGGTATAACCTTTGAGTGATTGGGGAAGGGGGAGTTTCACTTTTATAATGTTAGAGATTTTCTATTTAATTTCATACTCTATTTTTCTATTGAATGAATTATATTTTCGTTGGTTTCTAATTCTATTAATATGATTTTATTTTGGGGTTTTTTTCCTTTATTTTAATATTTTTGGTTGAAGAACTTTAAACTCCATTCCCCTAGTGCAATTTGTCTCGATTGAGTAGATCATGGTAGGTGGTGAGTGTTGAGAGATCATTGGAAATTTTGTCGAATAAGTTATTTTTTTCTAGAATTATATGGATTAAAAATTCTTTATAGGGACTTTACTTATTTATTTGGGAATGTTTTATGAATTTTCATGCACATATGAGTGGTTTCCGTTGATTCCTTCAACCAAGGGGGATTGATAACTTGATCGAGGAATCTTTCACTTTTCATTCAATAGGATGAGAGGGGAATGATATTTAAAACTATGATGAAATATAAAAAGGTGTCCCAACCCTGACCAATCACTCTATTCAACCACTTGTTTTAAAATTTTATTTTTAATTACCTTATTTCTTTTTAAACTCAAACAATTTCAAAAAAACCTGTACTTGTTTCATAAATTTAACTAACAAAGGTTATTTTTGTGCAACTCTCTATGGGTACATCCTAGTTGAAACATTTTACTACATTTTAACTTAGTAAATATTTGTTTTTGTCACACCCCACAACATATACCTATAAAAACATAGCACTTTTGTCGTGGGGTGGTGCCAACAATTTTTTTCTTTTATCATTTCTTCTTCTTTTCTTCATTTTACATAAAAATTGTTTGATCAGGACCTCAAAAATGGAACCTTTCCCCTAGATCCTGAAATTTAAATAACATTGTTTAATAGACTTGAAAACCTTAATTTTCAATATGAATTAGAGGAAATTTCTCTTGAATAATCGAGTGAAACATCAAGTGTTCACTCTGACCCTATCATCATGGTGAGAAACCAAAACCAAAACCTTAGAGACATATGTGGACCACAATTCCTTAATCAAAAAAATTTCCAATGTCAGTGATACAACATTATTTTGATATGAAAACTAACATGATTATATTAATTAAAAAGTTTCATTTCTTGGAAGGTGAATATCCAAAAAAAATATTAAATATTTCACACATCTCTGTACTACTTTCAGACCCCGTATAGTAGCATAGGATTCTGTAAAGTGGACGAAATTCCCATTTTCATTTGAAGGAGCTTCCAAATAATGATAGTATGTTCTAAAACCAGGATATGTGCATTATTGGAATGAATTAGTGATACGACTCATGAAAAGATTACCCCACCTATAGAATGACCATCTGGAAGGAAATCTATGTCATTAGACAATCATCTTAAGAAACCCTTTATGATTATTGGGAAAGATTTAAAAATCTATGTTCGAGATACCCACATCAAGCAATATAAGAGAATCAATTTCTTGTCTTATATTACCAAGGTTTACTAGACAATGACATAAACCCTATAGATTAATCATCAAGTGGTGCATTTATTGATAAGTCACCTGAAGAATCCAAGGGGATGATTAAGAATATTTCTTAGAAGTCTCAAGAGGAGCATCAAAAAGAAGAGGAGACTTCAAGGGAATGAAAATATCAAGTTGGGAAGAAGTGTTTCATCCCTTATCATGCCATAATTTCCAACCAAATGTCAAGATATAGGGATGTTTTCCATTCCATGAAAAATTGGTTATTTAAATTTATAAAATTATTTATGTGATCTATGTGCTTTAATTAATGTATTTTATCACTCTTTATATGATTATTTTAATATGGGATACTTTAATCCCAAAACAGGGGTGGTCCAGCTAGCAAAAAGATCCAAATTCTTCCAAATAAAAGTTTTGGAGGTTGTCCTGGTGAAAGTCAAAGATCTATTTATCCCATATGACTTCTATACTATGAATATTAAAGGGGAAAAGAGACCATCACACTCACCAATAATTGTGGGGATTGCTTTCTTGAATATGGACAAAACCATCATCAATGTCTATGAAGGGACACCCACCATGTAATTTGGAGATAACACTATCAACTTCAATATTTTGGAATCTTTGAGGCACCCATTGGATGATCACTCCCTCTTTGAACTCTCCCATGAAGTTGGTACTACACCAATTGAAAAATCAGGCATGTGAAAATTCATCTTATCCTTAGGAGATATTTTTCCATTAAAAATATCACTGAACATAAAGAGTCCAAAAATGCTAGATATTCTGATATTATGTGGGAATATGAGGTAAAATCTGATTTCATTGATGATTTTTAGATGATAAGAAATATGATATGGTTTCTTGTGTGAAGTAGGTCCAACTTTATGAATTGGTTAATATTATTCTAATTACATTCTTTTAGTATCCTCCTAATAGTGAATTAAAACCACTACCCTCTAATTGGAAATATATGTACCTTAAGAAGGGAGAGAAATTACCACTAATAATTGCTAATAACCTATATAAAACCAAATAAAAATATTTTCTTTATATTTTTAAAGAGAATTTATAGGTAATGGGGTGGAGATTAGGTGATATCATTACCATAATCCCAAAAAAATTCTCACATAGAATTCTTATTTAGGATGATTCCAAACCTATCAGAAAACCACAAAAGTGGATGAATCCAACCTTGATGGAGGTTGTGAAGAAGGAGATCAATAAGATCTTGGAATTTGGGATTATCTAACCCATATAATATTAACAATTGGTTTTCCACATCCATGTAGTTTAAAAAAATGGACTAACCACTTAAAGGAATGAAAATAATGAATTAATCCCTATGAGAATTTAGAATAGTTGGAGAGTGTGCATTGATTTTAGGAAGTTAAATCAGGTCACTCAGAAACATAATTTCTCCATCCCATTCATTGACAACATGGTAGATATATTAGAGGGTATAACTCATTATTTATTTTTGGATGGATTTTCAGGATATATTTAGGTACCCATTACTCCTATGGATCAAGAGAAGTCAACCTTTACTTGTCCCTTTAGTACTTTTTTCATATAAAAATATTCTATTTTGATTATGTAATGCTAAAAACACATTTCAAAGGCCCATGGTAATTATTTTTTCTAATCACATTAAATATTTCTTGGAGGTTTTCTTAGACTATTTCATAGTTTCAAGAAATTCCTTTGACCATTATTTAAAAAACGTGGAAAAAAGTTTTGAAAACCCATGTTGAAAAGAATATTGATTTAAATTTTGAAAAGTGTTATTTCATGGTTGGGAGAGGAATATCCCATGGTAATTGATTTTAAAATATGGCATTGAATTGGATAAATAAATTATGTATGTGATAAATTCACCACCTTACCCAACTTCTGTGAAACATGTTAGTTTGTTTTTAGGAAATGAAGGATTCTATATGAGGTTTATCAAAAATTTCAGTAAGATTTATATCCCTCTCTCTAGAATTATTTTTAAATGTGATGATTTTTATTTAAATGGTGTGTGTAGGGAATCCTTTAATGAGTAGAATAGAAGATTTATTACACCACCCATGATGTAGTCACCAAATTGGGAAGACCATTCAAGATACCTTATAATGCTTCTAACCCAGAAGTTGGAGCATTCCATTATCAACGAATTGAGGGTAGGGAAAAAGTTATTTCCTATGCCTATGTAACCTTATATGCAAGTCAATTAAATTAAAAATTTATATAAAAAGAGTTTTTAGTAGTTTTTTTAAAAAAATTTAGATCATATCTTCTTGGATCAAAAGTCACTATGTTTTCTCATCATGAACTCTTAGGTACTTGATGAAGAAGGATGCAGATAAATTGAGGATAGTGAGATTTATGTTACTTCTATATGAGTTCAATATATAAATCAAAGAAAATATTGGATTTAAGAACCAATTGGATGATCATTTAAGTATATTACCTAACACTATTGAAGCTAAAATTATAGAAAAAGAACCATTGAACAATCACCTTCAAGAAGAGAATTTATATTTGATTGAAGTAGAAGTTCTTTGGTATGCTGAAATGGTAAATTATCTATTAAATTATTAGGTCCCATACCATTTTAATTATCAAAAAATTAACATAATAAAATATGAATTTAGATATTACATTTTGGATGATCCATTTATTTATAAGATTTTCAATGATCATGTGATATGAAGACATTTTCCTGAGAGTTAAATTGGTTCTGTCTTTGAGTTTTTTCACACTTTATCTTATGGAGGACACTTTCCACCTCAAAGGATAATAAGGAAGTTTTGGGAATCTAGAATTTATTTGACCACACTTTTTAAATATTCTCATGAATTTTTCAAAAGGTGTCAAAAATGTTAGTTTCCTAGAAAAATTTCAAAGAGACAAGAAATTTCCCAAAAACCACAAAACTTTTATAATATTTTTAAAGTATGAGGGATAGATTTTATGGGACCTTTTCCAATGAAATTTGGAAATTATTATATATTTCTTATAGTTGATTATGGTTCCAAATAGATGGAATCAAAAGTTACAAGGATTTATGACGCTAAAGTTGTTTGTGATTTGGTTAGGGATTACATATTTTGTAGGTTTGGAGTGCCTAGATCCATCATAATTGATCAATTGAATAAATTTTTTAATAGGATAATGGAGGATTTTCTAAATACATATGAGGTTCATCATAAAATATCAAGTATATATCATCTATAGACAAATGGTCTAGCTGGAGTGTCTAACAAGAAAATCAAAGGAATTTTGGAGAAGACATTCACTATTGAAGAAAACATTTTTAACGTCACTATTTTTTTACGTCGGTTATATATAACCGACGTGATAATCTGTGAAATGTGGTTTTTTACATCGGTTATTTTATAACCGATGTAAAAAATTCGGAGAGTAAATTTTTAATGTTGGTTATTTTAATAACCGACGTTAGAAATTGCACGCGTTCATTTTTTACGTAAGTTATAAATTAACCGACATAAAAAACCAAAGAACGGTGTTTTTTACATCGGTTATCAAATAACTGACATAAAAAACGAGGTATCTACAAATTTTTTACGTCGGTTATAAAATAACCGACGTAAAAAAGCTACTTTTAAGGCCTTTTTGACGTCAGTTATTTGATAACCGACGTAACAAACCAACCCGAAATTTTTTTTACACCGGTTATATTATAACTGACGTAAAAAACTGTGATTTATGATGTATTTTTTACATTGGTTAGTCTATAACTGACGTAAAAAACCAACACATGGATTTTTTAACTTCGGTTATAAAATAACCGACGTAAAAAAAGTCATCTCAGATTCATTTATAACGTCGGTTATTCTAATAACAGATGTTATAAATGTAATAAAAACGGTTTATAACGTCGGTTATTAAATAAACGACATTATAAAACATTTAAAAAAGTAACACGCCCCATGGATTGTCATTTACAATTTTTCGATCGACAGTCCAGCGACTTGTCTCCCTCGCGCGGAAAACACTAATCGACTCGTCGATCTCATTGTGTTAAACTTTTTTTTCATCATCATTTATCATCTTTACTCTCCTCAAATCTATCATCTCAACTTGAAACACTCAGGTAAGCCTCCCATGACTTAATTTCATTCGTTTTTTTCCCGGATAGTCTATATTTACATTTTGTGATTTTTTTGTTTAAACTAGGTAAGATTCTTCTATTTTGAACCCTATTACATCGTTTTTCCATCATCATCTTATTTGTTATCCCCATATCTATTATATCAACTCGCAATATTCACATAAGCCTCCCCTACTTCTATTTCGTTTGTTTTTTTTCACGAATGCTTGACATTGATGGTAATTTTTGTTGTCATTGACAACTAATGATCTCATTCACCTATATTACTGCAATTTATAGGTAAACCATTGTGATACACCCATTACATGTACCAGTGTGATTTATTTTATAAGTATATATATGGTTTTTCATGGTGGAATGTTTGTTTTGGATCCTTGGTTGTTTCTATTTTGGGTATCACTTTTTGTTGTTCCATAATCTATTTACGTCGCTTATTTTCGTGGACTATTATAAGTCTTCATATGCTATTAAAATCGGATTCATTGCACAATAGAGCATTTTAGACTAGTAGGAGATACAATTCATGGTTCTCATTTTGAATAATGGCATGATACCAAAACTAGTATCTTGAGGTTAAAATCTCCAGATATGCCAAAAATAGTAGCTTGAGGTTAAAATCCCATGGTTCTGGGGGGATGTCAAGAGGGTTGGTGGCTGTCTAGGGGTTGGGGGCTGTCCAGGGTGTCCATGGAGGTGGGGGGGGGGGGGGGTCATTCCAGGGGTGTGTGTGTGGGTGTGTGTGTGTGTAGGGGGGGGTGTCGAAGGGGGTGGGGTGTCGAAGGGGGTGGGTGGGCTGTCCAAGGGGGGTGGGGGTGGGTGTGGGGTGGGGGGGGGGGTCCAAGGGGGTGGGGGCTTGTCCAGAGGGTTTGTGGGGTTGTCTGGGGGGGGGGGGGAGCTGTCCAAAGGGTTAGGGGGTGTCCAAGGGGGTGGGGGGGGGGGGTGTCCAGGAGGGTTGGGGTGAGCTGTCTAGAGGGGTGGGGGGCTGTCTAGGGGGTGGGTGGGGGGGGGGGGTTGTCCAGAGGGTAGGAGGGTGTCCATGGGGGTGTCCAAGGGGGTAGGGTGTGGGGGTGGTGTCTAAAAGGGGTGGGGGGTGCTGTCTAGAGGGGTGGGGGGTGTCCAGGGGGTGGGTTGGTGGGGGTGGGGGGGGGGGGCTTTATAAGGGGGTGGGGGCCTATCTAGAGGGTTTGGGGGGTTTTCCGCGGGGTGGGGGGGGGGGTATCCAGAGGGTTGGGGGTGTCCAAGGGGGTTGGGGGGGTGGTGTCTAGGAGGGGTGGGGCTGCTGTCTAGAGAGGTGGGGGGCTGTCCAGGGGGTGGGGGTGTCCAAGAGGGGGGGGGGGCTGTCCAAGGGTGTGGTGGGGTCCATGGGGTGTCCAAGGGGGTGGGGGTGGTGTCTAGGTGGTGGTGGTGGGGGGGGGGGGCTGTACAAGGGGGTAGTGGTGTCCAGGGGGTGTCCAAGGGGGTGGGGGATAAGTGTCAGTTGGTATTGACTACTACATTGTGGTTTCTAAGATTATGACATGATGATTGTGCCATGATGATTGGCTTTACATTGTGATTTTCTCCATCTAATTTTTTATTTTAAATTTGATTTGATTTTTAGGTTTACTCCATTTTCTCCAATTTTCTATCAACCATAGTAGGCCCATGTTTTTATTTGATTCAATGTAATTTAAAACTATTATATCTAACTATATTTTGTTTTTAAAATAATATTCAAGCATCCTTTTTTTAAATACGCATAGATTTTTTTTATATTGATAAATTGTTTTACATTCAAATTATGATTTTTTTCTTATAAACATATATTTGTCTTATCTTAAATAAATATATAATTTTTATATTTTTAATAGGTAATAGTGAGTTGAAGTTTTATTATGGCACATCGAATGAGAAATGAATATGAGGAAGGTGTTGATGCATTTTTGGAATTTTCTAAACGAAATGTTCTAAGTAGTGACATTTTTTTTTCTGTCCATGCCTAAAATGTTTGAATATGAAGAAGTTGAAAAGTATAGAGATAAAAGATCATTTGATTTGTCATGGTTTTAATCCGAGTTACATCCCTTGTATTTGGAATGGTAAAACTGGATGGAATGTCACTAATGATTATGATTTACAAGATGGTAACTCTGATGGAATTGAAGAAATGATTCGCGATATTGTAGAAGAGAAAATTGAGATAGAACTGACAGTTTCACGTCAATATGGTGATGCTGAAAAACCATTATATCTTGGTTGTACAGATTTTACGGTTTTGTTGGCAGTGTTAATATTGATTAACTTGAAGGTGAAACATGGATGGAGTGATAGAAGTTTTACAGAGCTGCTAAAATTGATGAAAGATATTATTCCAAAAGATAACGATCTTCCAGATTCACATTATAAGGCCAAGAAAATATTATGCCCGATGAGATTGGGATAGAAGAAAATACATGCCTATCTGAATGACTGCATTATATATAGGAAGGAATATGAATTTCTGTCAGAGTGTCCTAAATGTGGGACATCACGGTATATGGTGAAAGAAAAATCACAGGCTGATGTAGAGATTACAAAGATCCCTTCAAAGGTATTTTGGTATCTTCCTATAATTCATCATTTAAAATGTTTATTTGCTAATTAACATGATTAAAAAAGGTTAAGATGGCATGCTAATGAGAAGGTATATGATGGAGAAATACGTCATCCAACTGATTGTCCACAATGGAAGAAAATTCATGCGCAGTATTCTACATTTGGAAATGAAATTAGAAATCTCAGACTAGGGTTGTGCATAGATGGAATGAATCCATAGCGAACCCTCAGTAGCACACATAGTTCATGGCCTATTTTATTGGTAATTTAGAACCACTCTCATGAAGTTTGTATGAAGCGAAAATATGTCATGTTGAGTATAATAATCTCTGGTCCAAAGCAACCTGACAATGATATTGTTGTTTACTTGTCACCGTTGATTGATGATTTGAAACTTTTATGGGTTTATGATATTAGGGTGTATGATTCTTATAAAATGGAATATTTTCAACTGCATGAAGTGCTTCTGTTCACTATAAATGACTTCCCAGCATATGGAAATTTGTCTGGATACAGTGTTAAAGGGAATAAAGCATGTCCAATTTGCGAACAACAGACATCATATTGTCAATTTCATCACGGGAGGAAAACAATGTACATGGGTCATCGAAAGTTTTTTCCTATGGATCACCCTTATAGAAGACTAAAAAAGGCATTCAATGGCTCACAAAAATTTGATACTGCTCCAAAACCTTTATCCCCTGATCTGTATTTTGAGAGGGTGAAAAACCTTGATGTGACATTGGGAAAGAAACATAAATCTGGTAATGATAGACATATTTAGAATAAAAGGTCAATATTTTTTGAGTTACCATATTGGAGGTATCATGAAGTTAAACGTAATATTGATTTCATGCACATAGAGAAGAATATCTATGATTGTTTGATTGGAACATTGTAAGATATTAAAGGAAAGACAAAATATGGGGTTAATGCAATATTAGACTTACTATCAATGGAAATACGTTTGGAGTTAGCTCCCACTCTTAAAGGAAGACGAACATTTCTTCCCCCGACTTGTCATACATTATCGAAGAGGGATAAAATTATCTTTTGTTAGTGTCTTCATGATATCAAAGTGCCTCATGGTTATTCTTTAAATGTAAATTTTTTTGTCTCATTTAAGGACTTGAAGTTGATAGGTATGAAATCACATGATTGTCACGTCCTGATGCAACAAATTATACCAGTTTCATTGCGTGGAATATTTCCCATCCGTTTCAGAAAGACTATAATGATGTTGTGTTATTTTTTCAATTAAATTTGTAACAAGGCGATTGATGTGAATGCTTTAAATTTTTTGGAAAAGGATACAATTTTTATACTTTGTCAATTGGAAATGTATTTTCCTCCAACTTGTTTTGATATAATGGTGCATTTAATGATTCATCTGGTTCGAGAAATAAATCCTTGTGGACCTGTATATCTTTGTTGGATGAATCCTTTTGATAGGTATATGAAAATATTAAAGGGGTATGTCAAAAATACATATCAACCTGAAGCCTCCATTATTGAAAAGTATATTTCTGAGGAGGTAGCATAGTTTTGTACAAGCTACTAGGCTGATGCAGAACACATAGGTTTGCCTCCATCTCGCCATGAGTGAGTTAATAATGAGGGAAAGGGGATTCATGGCTTGAATGTCAAATCATTGTCAGCTGAACAGATGAAGAAGTTAGAATAATACATCTTGAATGACCTAGCTGATGCTCAACCGTATATCACATTGCATGTTAATGAGTTGAAACAATGTCATCCAAAGAAGAAAGAAATGTGGATTTTGAATGAGCACAACAAAACTTTTTTGTCATGGTTTAAAAAGACCTTGCTTGGTAGATCCGATGTATCAGAGCCATTAAAATGGATAGTGGGTGGTCCATGTATAAATGTGATAACATGGCCTGGTTATGACATTAATGGCTATACATTTCATATGAAAGCTCAGGACAACAGAAGTGCAGTTCAGAATAGTGGTGTATTGATGTTTGCAGAAGCAATGCATTTTTTGAGTGCTAAGGATAAAAACCCAATTTCTGCATCAAGTGTATATTATGGAGTGATTGAAGACATATGGGAGTTTGATTACTTTAAAATTAAAGTTCCTATTTTTAACTATAAATGGTTTATCGGTAACAACACTGGCCAACACGATGAATTTGGAATAACACTTGTTAATATGAATAGATTGGAAGACACATTTGATTCTTTTATAATGGAAACACGTGAAAAACAAATTTTCTATGTAGTAGATCAATCAGATATGCAGTGGGATATTTTTTTACAAGGGAAAAAACAATATGTTGGTGAGGATGAACTAGATGAAGATGATGATTTATGTGAGATCCCTACTTCCAGGGAAATATTAACAGAACATAATGATGAGTATGTTGAAGACATGGTTTGTTCCATATGAAACGATCATGACGAAAGAATTTGGGAAAACAATCCATTTTTAAACTCCTAAAATTACAGTTAACATATTTTTATTTCTTGTTTACATTTATTTTTTTCATAAAATATTAGATATTGTATGTTTTTTGTTTATTAAAACATGTATTAAATCAAAATAAGTATAAGTTTTTGTTTGTTTTAAGTTTGTTTAGTTTACTTTATCATGTTTACCATTACATGAATTATATATCAATTATTTTTGTTTAGTGATAATTACTTTACCATGTTTTCCAGGTTTACCATGTTTTCCATGTTTACCATCTTGACCATCTTGACCATATTTACCATTGTTTAACTTGATTACCATATTAACAATGTTTACTATTATGTAACTTAGTAAACTTTTCTATTTTCTGATTACATTATTATTAAAATATGTGAATTTGTATATTTTTGAACTAAGGTTTGTTTTTTTGATTTGAAGGATAATGACAGATCATTCAGTTGATCAACCACATGATTCTAAAGATGAGCATATTGGTCATACCTCTGGGGAGGAACATTCACATGCTCCTCTTGATGTTCCCCAATCTTCCGCATGTTCTCCTATTACGACAAAGAGTTCAAAGGTTGTTAAATGTGGGTGCACACGTTTAACAAAATTAGCACTTGACCGTACATAGGATCAGAGGATACTGGTTGATTTTGATGATGATGATATTCCTAGAGGTCCAAATGCAAAATATTTTAAGAGTTTTATATCAACTCAGGCTAAGAGAAAAGTAAGCATTCTGTATGATGACTGGAGAAGTGTGGATAAAGTGATAATCTATAAGTTGTGGGAGACGATTTTGGTAAGATATTTTGTTATTGTTTGATTATTCTTTAAATGTTTCTAGTATATATAATATGTTTAACCTTTTCTTTATCAGATGACATTTGATATTCCTGACACTGGAGGAGTCAGGAAGAAATGCTTATCATTGGCTGCTGGGAGATGGAGGGATTTCAAATCCACCATCTCATCTGATTTCATTTATGGTTATAGGAGTCATGAAAATTCATGTCGTATATATCATTTTATTGATGAAGACACATGGAGCCAGTTTTTTGAAAGTAGAAGAAAAGGGTCATTTTTGGTAAGGGAAATGTAAACTTTTATAAGATTTCTTATATAAATGATCTTATTAATGTTTTGTTAATGATTTATTATTCTTAATTTACAACAAACAAGGAAAGATCATTAGGAGATCCAATATAAAAATGTATACCCTCATAGTTTATCTCAGGGAGGGTATGCATTTTTGGAAGAAAAAATAATGGTGGAAAAATTTCAACAACTAAGAGCTGAGTGTTCAAGTTCTGGAGAGGTGTCCCCTCCATCCCTTCCATCTAGACATGAAAATGGAAGAGAGCCCGAATGGGAAAAAAGGGAAATATCTTTCGGAAGAATTGATAATCGTAGCTGAGAGGATTGTAAGATATATATTTTATTCATTTAAGTTAACTATTTTCTTTATATAATTTCAATCATTACAGAAATGTTCAATTAATTAATACAGGACTCTCTTGAGGAGCATAGTTCATAGGGAGAATTTACAACTACTGGGAGGCAATATATTTTATTTGTAGCATTGGGAAAGCCCAAACATCCTAGTCGTGTAAGAGGATATCTGGTAGGTGTATCGGTAAGAAAAGTGTTTCCACGTTCTTCAGCTTCTTACAATGAGGGGTTTGATAATGAAAAAAAATAATCCTTGGATTTTGAAGTTCATAATATTAATGTGACGATGGAGGAAAAGATTAGAGCATCGGTACAATATTTGTTTGCAGACATGCAAAGGCAATTTTGGACTGCATCTCCCACTCCTCCACCTCCCCCTGCAGACCCCATTATTTATCCTCTACCTCCACCAGTAGATCCCACTCCCCACCTCAGCATGTGGACCCCATTTTTTATCCTACTCCTCCGCTGCAGCTTCCTACTTATTGCGAGTTGTATGTTGATGATCCTCAACATCATATAGTTTCATATGGGTTGGTAGATTGTATAGGAGATACAATTCATCATAAAAAATTAGAGGTAGAGAATCAGAGGGTCACTGTACATGACATTATAGATAGATCAGCTCAAGTACCATTACCTACAGATGAGGTGACGACAGTTGGACATAGTATCGACCATTTTTTAATTTGTCCATCCAAACTTCTTCGACTCATTACCATAGATGTATCAATGTTATATCTTTTATTTTATTTTTTCACTAAATTTGTTATATCATTTGAAAACTAATATATTTTTCTATTTATTTTTATAGGAATACATAAAAGGTAAAGAAATACTGTATAGAAACCAACAAAGACAAATGGCTATGACATCAAATACAGATTCTAGTAGTCTGGACAGATTTTCAAGATATTCAAATTTGTTGGAGGGCCATTATTAGTTTCCAATGGAATCTCATGTTTGTGGAAGTGCAATAAGTGTGGGGATTATGAAAACTGATATCATGGAGCTTGTTACTAGAGATAAGTTGGGCATCAACGTGGTGAATTTTTTTTCCATGTAAGTCTTAACACCCTTTCCCTGCATTATATTTATTAAAAATGTATAATTATGTCTATTTTTTATTAGGTATCTTTATAAAATTTGTGAGAGGAATGAACTGACAGATGTATATAGATTCATGGACCCACAATTGATTTCCCCTGAAGCATGTGCATTGGATGGGGAACAAAGAATGCTTTATATTGCCGAAAGACTTGAAAAGAATATAGTCACACAATGTTGGATGATGCCTTTTTGTGAGAGGTATGAAACACATCTCTCTAAAAGAGTTCATTATCTTTTAACATAAAAAACCACTAACCTTAAATTTCCTTTTATTAGTGATCATTGGATGTTATGGGTTTTTTTTCCCAAGGGAGAAAGAACTTTATTGGATATGCTCTGTCCATGATGATGTGTGGGAAAGTTTTAAGAATATATTGGAAAATTAATTTTCAATTTCTAAATAGTTTTATATATTATAATGAAATTTAAATTTACCCCATTCGTATTATTTTCTAATAGGGCATGGGTCTACTTTAGAAAAAACAAAAAGAAAAGGAGTGAAAAGATCAAATATGTAAATGCGAAGGTAAATATCAATTTATAATTTTTACTTTTTTATTTATTACATAAAAATAATATATTAAATTTATACTCATTAAAACATAATTGTCATGAACAACAAGGAGTCATCGAATGCGGATATTATATGTTAAGATTTATGTATGAAATAATAACAACTAGGACAGTTGTGAATTTTGACATGGTATGATTTACTCTTATAATTTTACATAATATTTCAATTTGATTTATTCATTATACACGTTAACTTATATCCTTTTCATTTGTAGCTTTTTGATGACCCTCAACCCTATACTACTGAAGACATCAAACACTTACAAGTGGAGTGTTAAAATTATTTTTCAGGTCTGATTGAATTTTAGTTTTTTGTAATGTAAAATGTAATTTTGAATATTTTCATTGTAATTGTGTATTTGGAAGTTGTATAGGTTGAATTTAGTATTTTTGTGAAGTTGACAGTGTATGTTTTGAATGTTAAATATGTGAATGTTCAATTTTTCTCTACTTCTTGTTTTGGTCTACTTATGATGGTTTTTCTGGTATGGATTTTAGTCTGGGGGGAGGGGTTCCAAGGGTGTGGGGGGTGTTCAGTGGGGTGGGGGGTGTCCAGGGGTCTGGGAGGGCTGTCCGGTGGGGTGGGGGGTCCTGGGTGTCCATGAGAGTGGGGGGGGGGGGCAATCCAGGGGGTGCGAGCATTTCCAGGAGGGTGGAAGGGCTGTCTAGGGGAGTGGGAGGCTGTACAGGGGGTGTGTCAAGGGGTGTGGGGGTTTCTGGTGGGGTGAGGGGGGTTTCCAGTGGTGGAGTGGGGGGGGGGGGGGGTCCAGGGTGTCCATGGGTATTGGGGGGGGGGCATTCCAAGTGTGTGGTGGGGGATGTCTAGTGGGTTGAGGGGGTTCTGGTCTATTTTTGAAAACTTTTTGGTCTGTTTCAAGGGTGTGGGAGGGCTGTCCAGGGATGTGGGAGTGCTGTCCAGGGGGTGGGGTGTCTATAGGAGGGTGGGGAGATGTCCAGGGTTGGTGGTGATGTCCAGGGGTGGGGGGGAGTGTCCAGGGGTGTGGTGGGGGCAGTCAAGTGGGGTAAGGGGGTTCTGGTTTGTTTTCGGTAACTTTTTGGTTTGTTTCAGGGGTGTGGGAGGGCTGTCCAGGGGTGTGGAAGTGTTGTCGAGGGGTGGGGGTGTATACAAGAGGGTGGGGGGGGGGGGGGGGGGTTGTCTAGGGGGTAGTCCAAGGGTGTGGTGGGGGCTGTCCAGTGGGGTGGGGGAGGGCTGTCC
Source organism: Viscum album (assembly GCA_963277665.1). Lineage (NCBI taxonomy): Eukaryota > Viridiplantae > Streptophyta > Magnoliopsida > Santalales > Viscaceae > Viscum > Viscum album. The sequence continues at coordinate 1,390,625,687 of OY728120.1, forward strand.
AGGGTGTGGGGGGGTATACATGAGGATGGGGGGTTTGTCCCAGGGTGTTTGGGGCTGTCCATGGGGTTGGGGGGTAGTCTAGGGGTGTGGTGGGGGCTGTCAAGTGGGGTGAGGAGGTGTTGTTCCGGGGTTGGTGGGAGGGATGTCCAGTAGGGTTAATTTTTATATGTTATCAATGTAAATACTTAATTTTTTTTAGTTCTTGTTTTGATCTACTTCTGTTTTTGTTGTACGAATTCTTGATTTGGTTTCTGGTTGTTTCTGGGGGAGATCAGAGGACAACATGTGATTTTTTTTAAAAAAAAAGTTCTTCCACGTCGGTTATTTTAAAACCGATGTGATAAATAAATTGGGAAGGGTTTATCATGTCGATTTTTTGAATAACCGACGTGATCAACACCTGTGGAATGGTTTATCACGTCGGTTATTTAATAACCAACCTGATAAAAGGCCTGTGAAATGGTTTATCATGTCGGTTATTAAATAGCTGACGTGATAAAAGCCCCCCCGGGCTGGTTTATCACGTTGGTTATTAAATAACCGATGTGAAAAACATCCCCCGCATGGGTTTATCACGTCGGTTATATAATAATCGACGTGATAAACCCCCCGCCCCTGTTTATCACGATGGTTAGATAATAACCAACGTTATAAACCCCCCCCCCCCCGGTTTTTTCACGTCGGTTATTAATTAACCGACGTGATAAACACCGTGATGTTATGTTTTTAACATCGGTTTTTAAATAACCGACGTAAAAAAAGTTATTTATAACGTCGTCCGTATTAACGTCGGCTAAAAACCAACATAAAAAATGAAAAATAACCTACGTAAAAAATAAAAAATAACCGACGTAAATAATGTTTTCTGCACTAGTGTTATAAAACAAATAGGAAGGATTTGAGATAGAGTTTGAAAGACATGTTATGGGATTACAGGACAACCTACAAGTCCTCAATTAGAATGAGTCCATATAGGCTGATTTATGGGAAGAAACTGTCACCTACCTATGGAATTGGAGAATAAGGTGTATTAGGATACAAGAAAGAAGAATTTAGATCTTTAAAGAAATGGGAAAGAGAGAATATTTAAGTTGCAGAAGATGGAGGAAATTATAAAGGAAGTGTTTGAAAAGTAAAATATTTATAAAGAAAGAACAAGAGTGTCTCATGGTAAGCTGATCCAACAGAATGAATTCCTTCCTAGAGACTAAGGGATATTATACAAATCTGGACTCATGCTGATGATTGGTAAACTTTATTCTAGATATGAAGGTCCATTTATAGTTACTCATGTATATTATTTAGGTGTTTTTTTAGGTTGTGAAGATGGAGATTAGGATCCATTCATTATTAATGGAAACATGCTGAAAAAATTCCATGAGACCATTCCTTTAGATCCAGTTGAGGATATCACACTCCTCCAACTGGTTTAACAATAAAATCTGTCAAGTCTTATCTCTCATTTAAAATTTCCTATATACTATGATTAAATTTTAAATATACCTTCATGCCAAATTCAATTGAATGAATCTAGGACACTATATCATTTATGTGTGGGGAGGAAAACTGTTTAGATTGGGATTTTAATTTGTTGTTTTTCTATTTTTTTTAAAATTGTTTGTTTTTCAAATTTTTGTCAGTTTATTTTTCAATATTTATGTGTTTTTGAATATTTTTAGCTAAAATAATTGTTATTTCTATTTATAAAACCCATTTCAATGAGTGAAATAATTTATTCCATGAAACCAAGATTAAATGAATGATAAAAATGACTTTATTTCAAGTTTAAATATTTGGGAATTTGATGAAAAGTAATCTAATTTTTGAATACCATTCCAAATATCATTGTATTTATCTTTGAAATCACTTTCCTGTGAGGCTTCAAAACCATTTTTTCCATATTTTTAATTTTAATCTCACTTCTTGTGTGAACTAAACCATGATTTCATTGACTATAATTTCATTTATTCCTGTCAAAACTTGATCGTTTGAGGTACTAGTGTTTTAAATTATTGAGGCATTTATTTGGTTTTAAATCCCCCTTTCCATGGGAATTCGTTTTTCATTATGGCCTTCCTAGTAAATTTAATCCTTGTATCACATCAAATCCATGAACATCTTGTTAGGTTAGCCACATCACAATCCAATTTTCCCTATCCAACCTTCATCTGAAGTGAAATTTCATGACCTAGTTGAACTTAATTATGTGGGAGGGGGGGAATGTCTTATGTTTCATTCCTCATTTGGTGATAATTATTTTGGAAAATAAAATTCTTAATAGATGTTTTTATGATAAAAGAATCATTCTATTGAAATATATGCCTTTTATTTATCTTTTATAGTAAGAGAATTTGTGCCTTTCTATACCTTCCAATTGATAAAGAAAGTTGGGCCTATCTGGAGCTTTCAAGAAAAATTCTGTTTGAGAAGATTGAAATTTTTATAGCTAAAATGATGACTGTTGTGAACTTTCTTTAAGTTCTCATCAATATGAATATGATTTTATTCTAAGTGGAGTGAGGAGGATACCATACTTGAGTGAAAATTAGAATCTTTTAATTTTAGTTCAAAAAGAGCCAAGACTTCCTCATTCAGCCCTAGAATTTTTTGACATCTAATCCTAACAAAAGGATTCCCCAAAACAAATTTTAAAATTCATCATGATAAAAAAATATCATTGATTCACATATAGTGGAGACCTAAGAATTTATCAATCCTATGGTAAAATATTCATTATTTTGGATTAGAAAAGCCTTGTTGAAAATTGAAATTTGTGAGATAAAAGAAACTTCAGGTGAGGTAAGTTTTTTTGTTCATGAGAGTAGAAATAAAGAGGAAAAATATTTATTTACATAAATGGGAAACTTTTAATAATGGGTTTTGATGAGTCATGACACATTTTGTTTCTTGGTTTGAAATTGGTGGATCTCATGGGCATGTGTTTAATTTTCATTTATTTGATTATGATGCTTACTTGTCCAGAAGTCCAAGTGCTAAGTGTTGGGGAATTTATAGAGGTAATATTTTAATTATGTATCATTTGTGTTCCATTTATTTAATCCCATACAATTAATCAATGTTATATTATAAGAATCATTTTTGTATTTTTATTGAATTTTGGCCTTACAATGTATAAATTTGTTAATTCTAGAAATTTATCAATTTTCTATCGAGTCTATATTTTGGTCATATCTTTTACAATTTGGATCAAAATTGAGTGATTAATTTTTTTAGGATTAAGTTGTTTGTGGGACACATGTTTATCTTCTAGACCAATAAACAATTCAAAATCCATTGGCCCAGAAAAATAAATGCATTGGAGAAATTGTTCTGGATGATAGAACGAACCCTACCTTAATTAATGAGGCATAACTTAGCCTAGAGACTTCCAAATGAATTAATTACAGCTATAATATTAAGAGGACTCCATATATTTTGTACAAATTAAATTTCATGGATAATTTACACTATAAAGCATCTATTTAATGAAACAAAGTGGAAGGAGTTGAGAAGACTTATTTGATAGAAAACGTTCTCTCCAATAATTTGGGTATAACATTTTTTAAAATTATCTAAAGAAGAAGATATTTTTAGAGAGAATGAAAAAGAGAGATAAGAACCACTTTTATGAATACATACTTATGATATTGGATCATTTATTATGCTAAATAGACTCAATGTTTTGGAAGAATGAATCTTGGTGGAAAAATTTCCACCCCTCAAGCCTATAAATATGAGTGTTCACTTCCATAAAATGGTTTTGAAGGAGGAGAAGGAGGGGATATACTGGAGGATTTTAAGCTTTAAGTGATGTGTATTTTCTCTTTCCACTTTTCTATGTTTCACAATGCACTATTATCTCCTTCCAACTCTATTACCCATCACATGGAGGGGTAAAACATTTGAGTGATTAGGGAAGGGGAAGTTTCAGTTTTTAAAGTCAGATTCTTGCACTTTAATTTGAAGCTCTATTTATCTATTTAATGATTTATATTTTTAGTGGTTCCAAATTATCTTAATTCAATTTTATTTTTGTTTTTTGTTTCATTCATTTTTATATTTTTTGTTGAAGTATTTTAAACTCCCTCATCCTATTATAATTTGTTTTGATTGAGCAGATTGTGTTAGGTGGTGAGTGTCTAGAAATTGTTGGCACATGTGTGGAATAAGTGAAGTTTTTTTATATTTCTAATGAATAAAATTTCCTGATCTAGACTTTAGATATTTATTTGGGAATGGTTATTGAATTTTCATGCATATAAGAATGGTTTCCTTTTCCTCCTTGAGCCAAGGGTGATTGACAACTCGATCGAGGAGTATTTCACTTGTCATTCAATAATAAGAGAAAGAGAATGATATTTATGAATATTATGAAATTTAAAATTTGATCCCACCCTGACCCCATCACTCTCTTCATAAACTTATATTTAAACATTATTTTTAATTTCCTTCTTTCTTTTTAAACTAATTTTTTCAAAAAACAATCTCTACTTCTATCTCAAATTTGAGTGAAAAATGTGATTTTTGTTCACTCTTATCTAGAGATATCCTAGGAAAAGCAATTTAATAAATTTTAACTTTGGAAATATTTGTTTTATTCACACCCCGTGATAGGCATGTATCTGTGATAACCTCAATAGTTCATAGATTAGAGTGGCATTGGAACTCATGAATTACTTCATACACCACAAATGCTTATGATTAACAACATAATTTTATGATGGTATAGTGGGGATACTATAACAACATAATGGGTAGTAAACAAACAACCATGCAAGTGCTAAAAAATTACCACATTCCATGATATAAAATAATGAACTATATGAATTTAAAATAATTTTACAAAAAAACAAATTCATATTTAATATGAAGAATAAAAAGTTGCATGAAACCTTAAAATAGACTCTGTTCATAGCCTAAACCCATAATTTAAAACCCTACCCAAATAATTGAAATCATGAATGAAATATAGAGAACATTCCCTTATACTATCTTTCTATTATAAATCCTACTTGGTAAGGGGTATATGCTCTTGATTGGAATCAAATAATACACAAGATCAAATACAGGAAGGGAAAAAAATTTGGGTACTGCAATAGCACCGTTGCAGAGAACTGTAGCAGTGTTGTAGCGGCGGCAGTAATGTAGCAACGTGGGTACTGTAGTAGTACTGTTCACTTAGGGTTCATTTGGGGAAAAAATGGGATTTGAAGCCTTGTATTCATGCCACATGGCCTTTGGACTTAGATCTATGTAATGGGTCTTCCTATACCTATACTTAAAGAGACCTTTTCATTAATAATAAATTGAGGCTTTGGCCCCACCCTTAAAAAATAGGTATTATCTATGGAGAGAAACTTATATTAAAACACCCAAGAAATAACCTAGGGATAGTTCATGATGTTAAAAACACTTTCACATTATGAATAACTAATAGAAAACTCCACCATGACCCTGACATAATTTTTTATGATGTGACACATGTGTCACACCGTAACTCAGTGCCTACTAGGATTGAATAGTTGAAGGTTCCTCCGGGACTTTCAAAACCCACTCTTCTTGCCTCATGATATGTATTCAATAAAAAAGAATGAGGTTACATTCATCTAGGATAAAAATATAAACTGAAACATGCTTCCAAATTTGACGGTATTATAATAAAATATTAATTAAAAAAGTAATAACATATAAGAATGTAAAATTTAAATATATGTATTGTGTAATGAATTTAATGTTGATATACTAGAAATAAATTTCATTTTCTAATTATAATGATGTTATTGTAAGATTTTATAAGTTATGTTAACATATATCAATAAATACTAAAAAATAAATGGTCCAATATTAAAAATTTTCACCCTTCAAACATTTCTATTTTGGTACTATTTTTTACTTTATGATTAATTTTCCGATGATTAATGAAGTTTGAAATGATGATGTAAATTCATAAAAAATATTTATCAAGATGAAAAATAAATAAATTTAACAGGTTAATTTTTTCTTCAATGAGTAATGAAGGTAATTTTTTTTGATTTAAATAGGATATATTTTATAGTTAAATATATATGAACAATAATGTGATACAATAAAAAATAAAGATAATTACAAAAGTGGTCATGATAAGAATATTCTAATAGATTGAGTTTATAAAGAAATTTCTCATTTACTGAATATTGAAATAAAAATGAAGAATATCAACATAAATATATAACCAATGATATAACATGATTTGTAGAAGTGAATTTCACTAACATAACATATTTTAAAATAGAATAAGAAGTTCAAGAATTAATCATTATCATGAATTGTTGATGGAAGATTATTTTATTGAAAAAGAAATGAATTTTTGAAAGAAGATTAAGTAATTGAATATATTTATTATTGATGAGAAAAAAGAAATGAAAAGTTAAAGGAAGAGTATTTTCCAAGGATAAGTAACATCAAATCATATAAATTAATTTTTCCAATATTATATGCTATAAGAACATGATTATGTACAATTTTGAAAAATATATGCAATATGTTAGAGAATAATTAATGAAAAAATGACCAAGGTAATAATATTTTTTAATGACTGAATAAATTTTTAATGATAACATTCAATTGATATACAATTTAATTGATATGTATATAATAAAATTACCATCAACATATGAATAAAAAATATAAATATTTTCTTCTAAATATAATTTAATTAACTTTTACCCTGAAATACCACCTTTTAATGAAGAACTACTACAATGTGGAAAAATTTAGTTTTTTGAAAAAATTTAAAAATTATACGATAAATTTTATACAAAGTTCCCTAAACCCATACTCCAAAAAATGGAGAAAAAAAATATTTTTAATCAATATTTTTGAAAAACTATGAGATGAACCAAGATAAACACAAACACATATTCTTAATTTAAATTTTACATCTCATAATAATAAAATAATACCTAAATAAAAATAGTTAATGTATTTGGTGACTAGTTAAATATGTGAATTATTTCACATTATTTCTTCAACATGTCCTACAAAACTTCATACACATGACTTCATATTAAATATAACCATTTATATAATTCCCTAGAGAAAATAGTATAAAAAATAAAGGGTGAGGTAAAATGTTTAGTAAGGGATAAATATAAATGATTCATAAAGGGTTATATTATAAGTATGTGATAAACGAAAATAAATAGAGACATATAAAATTAAATGGATCATGAAACCATAATTATTGTGTATAAAGATATGATAGAAGGATATGCAACCTTGACATACTAAACATAGACCATGAAATAAGTGTGTCGAAACATGAGATATAATTTAATAATCTGTGGAGAATAATATAGGAATATAACATAAAAATAAGGCACAATCATTGGATATCATAACATTATGTACCAATACAACTGTAACCAAGTCCATGTATAGAGTTTCCAAATATAACAATAATTTCTACACATCATGTTGTGAAGATTAAAAAAATAACCATGAATAAAGTTGTGAACATAGAATTAATTCCATCATATATGATGAAGGACCCATCCATCACGTAATATCATATCACAAATAACCCATGGGGAAAAATGGGTTCGTATCATTTCCCAATGGTATCATACAAAATGAATTCTAGAGTTAAATCGGATTGTACCACAAAATTATTCACATAAAATGAGTATATCATAAGTGAAATTAAAGGATATTTCACTAAATATAATTGTAAAAGGGTTAATTATTTTATAGTTAAAGAAGAAAATGAAAGAAAAACTATAATTGTTTTACAAAACATTTCAAAACATTATAAAAAAGAGACAAAGTTATAAGTCATTTTAAAAATAATTTTTTATGATAGTAACATGATATAAATGTTTAAATGATCACATAAAAAGAATTCCCAATAGTTTGAACATGGAAATAAATAATCATTATCTAAAAATATTTAGAGTGGAAGATAAAAGGTATAAACGTTAAATTATAATCTTTATAAATATTTTAAAATATCAGTTTTTGAAACTCACATCATTAAAATAGTAATAAAGTGAAAGGATCTATGTTTTTACCTGAGTATGACTCAACTCGATTTTGAGTTTTCAAGCGCCATGACCTTATCAATGGTAAAATGGGTTTTTTACCATAGATATTAATACCATAAAAAACTTCTAAGGGTTCTTTTGGTTCAAAATTACGGGGTTTAACGATAGGATGGGCTAACATGGAAATGAGTGAGATGTACGACCAAAAAAATAATATATTAGAAATAATATATTATTTTAATCTCACACCTTTTAATTTCAGAAGAAATTATTTAATATCTTTATAAGGATATTGGATGTAAAAAAATAATTCCATTGAGTTGAGAATAGTGTGTTTACACTTGGCATGATGTTAGTTTGGTTCATATATTGAATCTTGAGTTTTTTCTATCATGAGTGGATTAATTTAATATTATAGATATTTAATCAATTAATTTAATTTATAGGAAAACTCCTATACCATGTTTATTTAATCCTTATTTGGATTCCTCTATGTGGTTTCCCACATTTTTCATTGATAAACCCTAATGAGGGGAGTGGAGAGGAGAGGATGTATGTCGTGGATGTAGTGGTGGCAGTGGCTCAAAGAGAGAAATTGGATATGTGGAATTTTATATAGATAGATTTTTATAGTGATGAATTATGGACCTATGTATGTGATAATTAATTAAATAATTGGTAATTATATTTGAATGTAGGGATTTATTTACTGAACTATCTAGTCTATGGATTTAATTGTGATTTCTGATTAGTCTAATCTATCTAATGAGGAATCAATTATTACTAATCCCATTATATTATAATTTTTTCATATTTTATAATCACCATTATTGGATGGATTATTTTACAATTGTTCCCCATTATCATAATATTCTTTCAATGAATGTTGGATAAACCAAACATGGAAATATTCATTTCTCACTTTTTTGTTTTATGGATTTCTCCCACTATTCTGCAAGATCTCATAAATGGTATTTTATTGGTCAGTTATTTGAAAATTCTAATAATCTAATTAATTATGTGATAGATTAGGAGTTCTATATATTTTCATTTTGTGTTCTTAATCTTGGGCTATGGTGTGATGCAGATATGATATTGATGACGTGAATATGAATTGTGGCTGTATGATAATTGTTTCATGAGTGAAAACACGTACGATGTTAAGCCTTTGATGGGAGGATATATCTAAAGTATTGTATCTAGAAATTATTTTTTTATTAAAAATACTACAATATTGATGAGAGATAATATTGAGATGATTTTTATATGTTTCATGGGACTAGAAGCATAGGCGATGTGGGGAGGTGACACAAATCAGATTTTTTGAAAAAGGGATGTCTGAAATCTAACTTCTAAAAAATAATTGACCATGGTAAGTTTGGAATATAGTAATTTTATGCATGCCTAAAGCTGATATTTATAAAAAGGATGATAGAATCAAATGATGCATTGTCGGTCTATGTTTTTGCAAATTTCCCAAAAACATGACAACTGTTTCATAATAACACACACCATGAAGTTACTTTTTACAGATTTCTATGTTTTCACATGAAGTTAGGTATCACACAACCCTAAGAATAAGTTACATACCAGGGGATCACTACCCAAAAATGTTGATGTGTACTGGGAGTACACTCTCCAAAACCATGTGTCCCCACACACCGTGTGTACTAGGATACACCCTGCTTACCTTTAGTGGTATATGGATGTAGAAGAAATGGCTCACAAAAAATACTTTGTATACAAGTAATTACAGATGAAACCTCTAAATTCCATGTATTCAGGATATGAAACACAATGTGGGATGGGATACCACATCAAAATAGACAGTATGATGCAGTACACTATAAACCCACATTGGAGGTCATAAAGTTTAACTTGAACTAATAGGTTATGATAAAAAATTGGGTTTACCCATATTTATTCCAATATGGAGTTTGTATCTTAATTTTTTTTGATGATTATTCACCTATGGAGTTTGTATTTCACCCATTTGATCATAATACTGTGATTCCCTACCTATGAAATTAGATAGAGTAAGTATTTTACCAACATTACAGGGTATGTCTCCTCTATTTGTGATGTTGTATTTATCTAATTTATATATCTTAGATAGGACATTAATCCTCCCATAGATTCAGAATTTCACAAATTTTTATTCGGTAAGGATCCTCCTACATAATCTGAGGGAATAATTGCACGAGCTTCTTGAGACATATGGACCAATAACTAGCATGATAGGGTTCAATTGGTATAATAAGTTATTTGAAATCATAATCTAGGACTTATGTAAATTATAAGATTACAACTTGGTCGTTCCCTTTTCCACTAGTAGACCATGATACCTAAATATTCATTCCAGTATTGAGAATTATAAGGCACCCCTTCTTGGATTAAAGAGAAGGAATGGATACATGAGGCCTATGAAAAGTTGACTTATAAAAAATGTGATTAATTGGAACCATTGGGATTTCCTTTAAAACATGATGTTGTAGATGGATTTCAAATTTATTATTTGGGTAATATTTAGTACAATATGAAATTATATATTTATATGGGTGGATGAATTTGAGTTTTAGTGCTGGGATGGCTGAAATTTATCAATATCCCTATGTTGCCTTGTTTTTGAGTAAATATGGATTAATCTTCATGAATTCCCCTCATGTACTTTTTATTGTCATGAATATTGAGAAAAAATGGTTTTCTATTTTTTCTTAATATCCTCTACCTAGAAAAATCCATATTTAGTAAATGAGTTTGTTATTACTTAATTCTCCCTTGATGGTTTTCAGGGTGTCCTATTAAGTATTTATATACTCACCCGTACACTAACATTTTTCCCACATGTGTTGTGTCAGTGAATATGATATACATGTCAGAGATGTATTTGTTAGAGTAGAGTTAACATAGCTTGTTCAGAGTTGAAGTCTAGTGCCCTTGGTGGGTACAATTTTGTCATGACATTGGGGGTACTAGGAGATGACAGTATTGGGAGATATCCATGTTTGGATCTTACATTAATTTTTGGTCTCTTTTCCAAGGTATGATTGCCAGTTTTACTTTCTAATAGTTCGTTGAGTATTTTCCCGCATTATTATATTTTATTCATACTAGTTATTTTTTGTATATTACTAGATATCTCATTCATGAGTTATATTAAGTACATTTTATTGAATTTTTTATATTCTAATGAAGTCATTTATTATATTTTAATTTTTGTATATGATCATACTTAATGTTTTCATATTTTTGGATTCTAATATGTGTGATATTCCAACTTTGGGATAGTGACCAACCCTTGGCCTATTGTAGGATTTTTTGGGGTGTTACTTATGGAATGTTGTCAGCCTGAGTGGGACACTTGTAGGTAAAGAAGTGATAAAGTGATGTAAGAGTGGGTATACCAAATGGAAAGTGATTAGAGTCAGTAGTCATGTTAGGATTGGTTTATGAACATAAAGAAATGATATTTAGTGGGTTATGAGTACAGTTAATATACTGGGAAAGATAAAATAAATGAGGTAATTGATACATATTTTCCCCATAAATAAGATAAACTATTTGTTAACTCAGAACCTAAAGTCATTGATTTTAAGGAATATGTAAGTTGGTACATGAATCATATAGTGTCTGGTTATGATCTTTCATATTGTGTCAGCTCAACTCTATATTCTAAAAACTTGTGGTCTAGATATACTTATTTTAGTTTTCAACCACTAATAACTAGTTTGAATGTTGATGCAAGTAAATGGAGAGATCATGCATATGGTTGGCGCCCTCTCCACTAAAAATTTGGTGATGTGGTATGGTTTCTTAACAATTGAATGAGAGGTTATATTTCCCTAATATTTAAGGTGAACTCTCTTCCCTTACATTGGATAATGTTTTTTCTCATAGAGAAAATGGTAGCTTCAATTGTGTTGGGTGAGACTACCAGTTTGTTAGTTATTATATATACGTTCAATAGTATAGGATTCATGAGTTTGTGAAGCTTTCTTGACCCTTAAGTGATTGTGGATTAATTAGATTCAGGACTCACTATAACATGTGTTTTAGAATTATAATAACTATTGATGATTCATGTGTTGAACATTCTATATGGAAGTGTGATCCATTAGTGGATTATGTATTTCTCAAACTCTAGATGATATCACAATACCATGGTTTCAGTTGGAGTGATTATCATGGTTGTATTTCTCAATAGAGGATGTTAAACCTTCTAGAAGGTGGCATGACCATATTTGAGTATTGATCAGAGAATGCATGCACTATAATGGGTTACTAAGAATGGTTTATGGATTAGTTTTTTAGTGATCAGTGATTCAAGTGGACCCAAAATAAATATTCACTGAGAAATTGTGGATTTTTCATGATACAACTCATATGGTGGAGTTATATGAGAAAGCCATTATTGATAACAAATGATGGTGGATTTACACTGTGGCTACTGGAGAAAATCAAATTTTGACATAAATATAGCCAAATTCAGTATCTGAAGTGTATTTAAATATCATAGAGGGTGTATTGTTTAATATAATTAGTTATAGACCCATATTTTTTCCAAGAAGTATCTATTTGGGAATAGTGTAGAGGGATGAGACCTGTGTGGTAGATAACATGCACAATTGATACCTATGCTTGGGTGAAAACAAAAGTGAACCGAAGTGTGACCTATGTATGTATCCTAAAAAAACCACTTTATCTTTTATAAAGGAATGTAATTCTCACCTAGTTCTATATATGAGAGATATATATAAACCAGTGGAGCCTTGGGATAGAAATTTGTCAGCTAGAAATCTTCCATTATTATCAATAATCATCCACTAATCCTCCAAATGGAGTGAGTTTATATATTGTAAAGAAAAATACATTTTTTTATTAACCCTTAATGATAGTTATTATGTGTGATGGTCCATAAATTAGTGTGAACTAGTTACCATCTTTGGGTGTCAGGAGTTGTTAACGTTTTCATGGATGTGGATGTTTCTATAAAAAACAATCATCACTATGTCTGTAGTAGTATTAAAGACCCAATAGATGTGTCAATTGGAGTAATCAAAATGGATATTGGTTTATCTAATCATTAGTTTGTATGAATGGGTTTTTACTATATGGAAATGGGAAATAAATTCCCTCCTAATAAATGTCATGAAATGTGTTGATGTTATAGAAGGATGATCAATGATTGACTATTGTGAATATTCAAGTGTATGTATCAACCCATAAACCGAAAATGATGAGAACCTTTTTGTAGTTTCAATGAAGTGAATTGAATCTCGCATTGAGATGATTTGGGTTTGAACCTAAAAATATTTCTGATTCCATTGATATTAAGATTATATTTATCGAGTGGCTTTGGTATACACAAAATAAGACAGTATAGGATTTTTATATTAGAGTATCATGACCGTGTTGTGATGTTTGGAGCTTCATAAGAAAAGGACTCTGTGTATGAGGGATGATTTATGTTCTTAAGAAGTTGTGTCATGAACATTGGTGTTTGATTAAAATGGGATATTTTTCTCATAATTGATTGAAATTTGTGTCCCTATACCTTTATTTTGTGTAAATGAGGATGTGTGTGTGAATTATACCATTTCTCATAAGTGATATTATTTTCTATGATAAAAAACAAAAGAGTTTTTCTTGAAAATGGTGATCAAACTGTCATATTCCTTAGGTGGAAATATATTTTTCACTAGTGCATGTAATGGGTGTTGATTTGGGCATCATATTCATAGTAATATTTTTTTATGTATGGACTTTTCTGAGTTTTCCTAGTTATTATGTCTTGACATACTCATCCCTTACAAAACTTTGTATTTATAGAAGAAGAAATTATCTTTAATGTTTGATAATAGTTTTCAATCATTTAGGTTCTTTATTTTGGTATGGATCTAACAAAGTGGGGTTAGATAACATGTAAATACCATCCACTTCAGATAATGATAGATTGGGTCACCCGACGACTAGTGGAATACTGTTCATCAGTTAGTTGGGGTGGTTGTTACGACTAATTTTCTCATTACTATATTTATAAAACAATCGATGATAACCCCATTAGGATAAATTTGACTAATATTGTGAGTCTGTTAGTGATTATTATGTGAAAATGGGGGAAAATATAAATTTTGGTTTTAGGGTTTGAGTTGAAGGCTTATTCTACCCCTTGGATAGAAGATAGAGATGATATAACATGTGATTTGTTGATATATTGGGGTATAGTATAATATAATTAATCATGGAAATGTTATAAAATTACATAATTTCCAATGTCAATATAGGAATTATTTTATAATCCTAGTGTATTCAAGTGGTGTATATTGATTTCCCTCAATAAAGACCATCTGAAAATCTCTTTAAAGTTGGAGGAGTAAGTCACTCCCACTAGTTTTTATAATTTAATTGAATGATTAGGGGTAGTATTCAGATATTTCTGAGGTTTAATTCATCCTATGTGTGGGGGGGAAATTGAGTGAAATGTGTAGATGATTATATTTTTCCATGGGTGGAATATTTCCAAGATGTTTCCTTACATCATGGTAGAGTGAGGTTAATATCATCATAGATGGATAAGGGATGTTCTACTTAACAAGATGTGTTGTAAAGAGTTCTCTTAAAGATTACATATTGAATTTAAAGGTCTTGCATGAGATAGTGTGTGTATTCCACTTTAGTTTTATCCTAATCCTTTTTTTCATAAACCCATGCTGTTATATTTCTGTTGGAAAAATGTTTTACACTGGGGGGAATTCAACATGGAGGGTTTTTACTCTTATGGGACAAAGCTCTTTTTTTAGTTTTGAAAGACTGATACCATCTTAGTGGAAATATAGTGATTCTACCATATCCATGGAACCGAAAATAATTTTTTGAGTGTTCTATAGGTTTTGGAATATGGGTTTTACACCAGGGTTAAGCTGGCATGAAAATACGAGTGTTGTGTGGCCTCGAAACTAATATAATAATTTGTTTTATATTATTGGTAATCTATATTTGAAAATTTATATTGAAATTATTTTTTCTCAAGATCAAGAACTTATATGAAAAAACTAGGCCTGTATGAATTATTTAAGAGAGTTATAACCCTATTTGATATATTTTTTATGGTTTCATATGAATTTTCAAGTGTTCACTTTAGTTAATTGATAACTTATATAATATAATTATATAATGAATTGTTCCAATTTATAGTGAGACCCCTAGTCCATGTCTATTTAATCCTTCTCATGTATCATCTCCAGGGTTAACCAAATTTTTCATTGAATAACCCCTGAGTTGGGATTTTGTAGGTGTGGATGAACATGGTGTAAGTGGTAGAATATTGAGGGGAAAATTGGAATTGCGTTGAATTTTATGGATATATTTTTATAGTGATGAAAAAAGAACCTTGGTCTATGAGAATGGATCATAGGTTTGGAATTTGTTTTAGCTATTTAGGGATTTATTTTATGGATTTATCCCCATGTTGGATTTAAACATGATTATGGATTATTATAAAACATCTAATATGTAATAAATTTTTTTCATGATTGTTAAAATATGATTTTTATTTTATATTTTTTGTTTTTTAATTGATTATTTTAATCTAGCTCTTCCACATCTACTCAAATTTTTTCAATGAACAATGACCAAAACAAACACCACTATTTTTTATTTCTCAATTTTTTATTTTATGTATCTGTCGCTTGATTTTATATACACTCATAAATGGTATTTTATTTTTTGTGGTTCAATGAATTTGGGAAACCGAATTCATTTCACAATCAATCATGGTTCTGTGGATTGTTATTATAGGATTTGAATCATGGGTTATACTTTAAATGATATTTATTTTTTATTATTGGAATTATAAGAGGGTTTAGGGGATGTTCATTTCTTATGTTGGAGAATACATGATGATAAGCCTTCAATGTGATGATATATTAAATGATCAATAGTCAGAAATGGTTTCTGGAAAATAGTTTCTTAGATGAATATGAGAGATCAGACGATACTGATTAGTGGATGGTTTGTGATCCATAAATAATATGCGATATAAATAAGAAATGTAAATCTGATTTTTTTTGAGATGGGATTTCCAAAACAAGAATTTTTTATAAGCATTGATGTTGTTAGATGTAGATTATATTCATTTCATGAATGATTGGGGGTGAGATCAATGGAAGGGGGAAGAGAATCAGATTATATGTCAAATGTTAGTATTTTTTTTTAATTTCCAACTAAACACCATGTTTTTTGATAGAACAAACACCATATAGTTATATTTTACATAGAACTAGGGATTCACATAGAGTGAAGGATCACATGGTTTTACGACTAAGGAACACACCTTGAGAACCCTACTTGGCCATGTCATCATATGCAAGGAGTAAACACATATGGACCCATGTTTCCCCACATGACATGTGTGATAAAACACACCCCGTGTATCTATATAGGTAAATGTATGAGCAAGATAGGGTATATTCTAAATACATGATATATATGACTTTTCATGCAATCTGGCTCAGAAATGCCACGTGTAATGACAGAACATGTCAAACTGGCTAGTATGGGGAAACTTGTCATGTAACTCTAGGACACACCATGTAGTTACCCTTAAATAAAGAGGTTATGGTTATTGTGATAAGGTGGAATTATCATTGCATCTTATCACTAAATGAACACATTAAGTAATATTTACATTAGTCTGATGTCTTGATAGTCTTAGTCTACACAATAGAAATCTCCCAAAAAATACCACCGGACAAAGGTTCATCTCAAAAATTCCTCCTCACTAGTATGTGAAATGGAACTAGGATGAGATCCTAACTTATCACCATAAAAACTCAGTGAAAAAAAATTACAAAAACAATATAAGATTAATGCACAAATAAGATTACATTCTTTGGATAAATTTTCTACATCCCTAGGTGAACACTTAAAATATTCTCATTACAAAGATAAAAGTGAATTCAAAACATATCACTCACCTCAACACCATTTAAAAAGTCTCTAAATAAAAATTCCTAAATTAAAATCACCTTAGGAAAATTATTCAAAACTTATCACACGTAGTCCAATATCTATATATATATTGGTGTTCATCTGATGAAATGGTTTCACTACCTCTCAAGATTCACTATAAACCTTCATTTGACCAAGGAAACCACCAATACTCTATTAAAAATTCAAATGAAACTATTTATATCTAATAAACATGATTCTAAAACAAATATAAATTTTACAGATTGGTGGAAACCATAAAATGGACTCCATATGATGATATTATTCTAGTGCATATTTCTCCGGTGAAAATATTCTGATCAACTGCTCTAAAATATCTCAATATGTAACCTATCTTCAGTGATCAATGTCTAATGATATCAATAAAAAGACTCTATCTGATGGAAGTAAGAAATTTTTATAAAACCAAATAAAATTAAACTTGAATAATAATCTAGGATTCCTAAATCCTTCAACTATCCACATGGTCCCATCATCCCTTTGATGAAAGAAGTTTTCTCCTCTCTATCAGATCATATAAGTCCAATTAAAGCACAATGTTATCTATGAAATTCTTGGACTATCTTTTTATAAATATATTAATAGAATTATTGTTTCCAAAAATCTTATGTATCATCGATAATTTATCTTTCATAAGGATTTTTATATTGTTCTAGTTTATCTCAATGTGTTTTAATCATCCATAAAACACTAAATTTAATGAAAGCTAAATGGTACTTTTACTATCCCAAATGAACTTTAAAGTGTATAATACATTAAAAATTTACTTCATGAAGATAATTAACCATATTAAATCTTTCCCTACTTCAATGGTAGTAACATAATCCACTTCCATTATAGATAATGTAAAAATATGTTGCAACTAAGACTTCTAGGTGACTATTTTTCCCTAAAATAACAAACAAACCTATTGTAATTTTCAATGAATCCATGCCTCAAGTAAAATATGGATCTATAAAATACTTTAACTGATGAAAAAACTAAAATATAAAGCAACATATTTTGATCCTTTTACATATTAAATGATCTATTTAATTGATTCCCAATATTTTCTTTCATGTATTTGGTATGAAAAGCACCATAAATCCCACAAAAAAAAGAAATTTCTAGTTGTAAACATACATATTTAGACATAGAAGTTATAATAGATAAATAAAAAGGTTAACTTTTCCATTTCAAGAATATCTTAATATGTTAATAGTGCTTATTCTTTATAAAGTTTAATGAATTTTATGAGAGGGGTTTAAAAGGGATTTCAATATGTCATTCCAAACTTCTTAATGATATTATTGATGTATTCATTATGGGATAAAACCAAAGTGAATTATTTCTTATTCCTCTATATTCCTATCCCCTATATTTTCTTGGAATATTAGAGGATATTTATCACAAAACGTCTAGATAGAATTCTCTTTAGTTACTAAATCAGATGAAATTATGGACCTCAAATCAACATATCATCAACATATAATATATTTATTTATGGACTACCATCCCATTTATTTTTTAATTATAATTATTATGATCACATAGAATGAAACTTTTCTCTAGCATGAAAGTGTTTAACTTTTAATTTCATTATCATGGATAACTCTTCATGCTATAAATACTTCATTTCAAATTAAAAAAAATCTCCTTATAAATTTCATAACCATTAGGCTATATCATGTAAATTTATCCCTCCAAATACCCATAATGTAATTTTTTCTTTATATCCATACACTCCATGTGTATACCATCAAACAACACATTACTGAACACTATTTAAAAGACTATGTACTTCACCACTATTGAGGAAATTTTATAAAATTCTATCCTATATTTTTACTAAAAACAATTCCACACTAGACTTTATTTGTAATGAATAATTCCATAATATTACTATTTAAAATGAAAAAATATATATTTATAGATAATGTTTTCCTTCTTGTAGTTCATCTAACTACCATGTTTAGTTGAGATGTATTGATCTCATTTCCACCTCCATGGAAAACTCCCAAAATGTTGAGTCCCTGAGTGTAACCACTTCTTCCAAAAATTCTAGTTATCTAGTATATGATAAAAAAAGAAAGTTATTATCAATCCCCAAAAAATTAATAAGATTTTTATAATAGTGGTTATTTATTGAACAACCTTGGGTTTATCCAATGGAATGTCTCTATCAGGTTGTCATTCATCTGAATATTTTCTATATAGTATATGAATATATGAATAATATACATCCAATAAAATAACCAGTGAAACACTATCCTATGAATTATCTCCTAATGTATTAGGATATATATTCTATATGGTATCCTTTATCCAATCATCTAAAACATAACCAGTTTATCTAACATCATCAACATTCTCATCCAAGATATGATCTTTCAAAAAATTCATTTAAAAAAACATATATTATAAGGATGATTTGATTCTTTTCATAATACCATAGATGATATCTAATTTTATCATCACTATAACCAATTAGAAATAATACCTCTTAATTAATTTCTAACTTATTTCAGTTTCTGAAATCAATTTAAACATATGCGATACTTTCAAATACATTGATAATATTCACAAGTAATCTCATATGAGACCGAATTTATTTTTAAAGCACTTTCCCCATAGCAAAATCTAGACTTTTTTTACTAAATATTATAATATTTTTTTTACTTGTAAATATTCAAAAAGGTATTCCAGATTGATGTATCATACTCACATATTTCTCTTGAAAAGTCAGATTTATCCTTTCATATACTCTATTTAGTGGTGAAGTTCCTCAAATTTTCTTTTCATTCCAGATTCCATTTTTATGAATAATGTTAATAAAGTTGTGTCTAGTGTAGTCTCTACCATTGTCTATCTAACTTCCCTTAAACTTTAATTCACACTCACATTTAGAAAAAATATTACAGTAAATAAACAGTTGAAAAAATAATATTTTTCATCAGTAAGTAAACCAAAAAAATTAATTTTGAATCATCATAGAATTTCAAAATGTAATAATATCCTAAATTAGATTGAATAAGGTTTGGTACACAAAAAATAAAATTAAAAATTTATAGAATTAAATTCCTTGATTTTATTCCATCTTTGTTAAAGGAAACTCTCTTTTATCTCCCCAAGAAAAACTCTCACATATTCCATGGATCATATGTTTTAGTTTATGAATGCACTTTGCTAATAGAACAGTCAAATTATTTTCAAAAAAGTAACCAAAAATATTGTTCTAGATTTAAATATCATTAGATGAAGTGCCTAAAATTACATCAACTTCATCCATTTGTCCATTCAAGTACATGTTTCTATTAATTTCACTACATTTAAATATTTTGGAGCCTTTGGTTATTTTAAAAAATCCATAAAATATATCATTATGAAACCAACATCATAAAGATATCTGACTGATTTGAGGTTATTCTTGATACATGGAATATGTATAACATCATTTAGTCTCAAAAATCATCCATTGATAATTCAAATGATAACAACACCTTTCACAACTATCTTTTGAGCATCATAATTTAATAGATGTACTATACCCAAGAATCAGAGTACATAGTCAACCATGCACCGTAACACAAAAATTGAAATAAAAGATGAAAAATATTCAATAACCCATGATTATTTCCAATTTTCATACTCAATGACAAAATTAGTGCCTCCATCCTTTTCACTGGAAATGTTTTTTTTCTGGATGATCAATCCTATGTTTGATTCCTCCAATAATTCTGGATATGTATCTTCTTCCCAAAAATCCAACATGTAGGTACTATAATAACTGATTTACTTAAAATTATTCTTTATAATTATCATATAAAAACCTCTTATTAGGAAAATTATTATATTGATGTGAACATTACTATTATATATTTGAATGATCACATCTAAATGGATCTTGGAATTCCTTTTTTCCTTGACTCCTCATTCATGATCATGTTTCGAATGTCATCAGACACAAGATCTATCATCCCACTATAGTTTCTCACTAATATCACTATATAATCCCATATTTATTGAAGTTATGATATGAGAATAAAATTAAAATCATGATCTATAAATGTTACCATCACTAATTTTATTTTCTCTCATAACATATTGAAATCATTCACATAGTCTGCTGTAGTTCTTCCAACCTATAAACTAAAGTCAAAAAACCTTTAAATCATGAAAAAATTATTTAGTTTAGTTTTTCTCTCATTCCTTATATCCAATGAAAAACATATATTATAGAATTATTTTATAAAATAATATAAGTATCATTCTTAGTGAGTGATATATTTTTCAAGGCTAAGAAATTATTTTCCAAATACTCCAATTATTTCATATCCATCTTTATAGGACATTCCCTTGATAAATTATCATTCAAATATTTATATATTAGATGATCCTATAGTTTCATCCTCAAAAAATAAATTTACATTACATTTATTTTTTTACATGAACATTAGCTTTCTATAAATTCATTCTTCAAATAATATTAAAACTATTTGAAATCAAAAAAACATCAAGATAATAAGAGTACGAAACATAAATGTTGTGAGTGAAGTAGAAGCATATCTGATAACCCTAGATGGGTGAAGGGTTATGAAGAAAAATATCTTATCACCGAATGAAAATAGAGAAAGCTATATACTCCATATAAAAATCCTTATGAAATTCTTAGTATTTGTATTATAAATATCCAAAAAAATATCACATAATGATGGTTCATATAAAAAATTCCTCTTTTAGAATATGTACCCTAGAACTCAGCTGATATCCTACTTAATAAATGAAAAAAGTTTAAAACACACTTCACAAAAATAACATCATAGGAAAAGAAAAATTTTATTACGTGGTTTGATAAAATTTCATACATCATGGGAGAACACTACAAAAAAAATTCACTAAGGAGATATAAGTTAATAAAAAACATATTGATAAATTCCTCTCAATTCACAAACTCTTAGATTATGATGTCATAAATTGAAATCAATATAGAATATAAATTACACACATAAAACAATTAGGAAACTACCTATGTATATAGATGTATTTATTTGGTGAATTGGTTTCACCACCTCCTAAGATTCACAATCCAACTCTTGTTAACCAAAGAAACCTTTGATACACAGTTGAACCATCCAATGAAACTGCCAATATCTAGTAAAAATGTTTTCAGTACAATCCTAGAGTTTACAAATCAATGTATTCTATATCATAAACTTTTTATGATGGATTATATTAGATATAATTCATCTAATAGACTCTATCCAGTACAATTTGGACCAATTAAACTCTTATTTCTAACTGATCAGTAGGAAACCACCTTCTGGTAGTGTCTGTTTGATGATTTACATCTGGAAAACTCTATATGATGGAATTCGAGAATCTATAAAAAACTAAAAATAGTTAGAAATAATTATTCCATATCATTATTCCCAGCAGGAGTTGGTATATTAATGATTGGGAACTGGATATTTTTGGGGAGTCAATATATGTAATATATGAGTTTGAGTTCCGTATCCACTACAACAAAATAATAGAGAGTCAATATTTTAAACAAATTATGAGGCATGTATTATCTATCTATGGAGTGATATTTCACATATCTATATGCCACATTTGAGATATGTATCAACCACTATATTTAGTATTTTACCCATAGTCAAGGGGCATGAATCTTTTAGCATCATTTGAGGGAATGACTGAGAAACATTTTTGATACTTATTGGCTAAGAGATGGCACAAAAGAGTTATGTTGTATAGATGGGATAATTGGGATTATAATTTGGAACCTAGGTACCTTTTATGAATATACATTGGTTTATACCTTTTAAACTAACATAATTTACTACCTTGGAAGGTGAGAAAAATTTGTGGCAGAGCTGACACCCCTTCATGGATTCTAGAGGTGGACTAAATACTCAAATCCATTGGAATGATGAAATATGGAAGAATTATGATTTCATGTAACCCTCAGGGTTTCTATGGAGACATTATGTTATAGATATATATAAACATAAATCATTATGGACACTTCAATGACCCAATCTCTGCAAGTTATCCACATGTTTTGTTTTTTTGGTTTTGGGTAGTGATTACTAGGTCTTCTCAGTGTTTAAAATTTCCCAAATGTTGTGTCATATATGGAATGACATTTTGGATATCCTTTTAATGAACCCTTATTTCCATGAAACATGAGATTAAATGTATTTATATCTTTCCTTATCATCTTTATACAATACATCTTCATAGCCAAGAGTTGATTTGATTTTAGCATCATACTCCCTTCATGGTTTTTGGAGAGTCCCCTTTAGTTTATTGGTACTCGACCATACATGGGCTATATGCCCATTAGTGTTTTTCCAATGAATATTATGTATAATTCATTTATGATTTTGAGAGAGTTTATTTCTCATAAATTGTTCTTTGTTAATGCATGGTGACCACAATGGGTATAGTTTCTACATAACATTTGTGGTCCCAAAATATGATGGTAGTGGAAGTTGTCCAAATTTTTAGGTAACTTATAGTGACGACCTCCTCCCCCTGAATAGGTTTTTGGTTTTCCCTTTTTACTATCATTCATGTATTTTACCTCTTATTATTTATATAATTCACCAGGCTTATCCTGTAGATCTATGTAGATGTATCATGAATGTGTTATATTAAATACAATTGATTTCATTTTTTTATTTACTAATGACATTTTTGGTTATATTATACTTAATTAGTATTATAATATTGTATATTATTATAGGTTAAGGCATCCCATGTGTGTGATATATCCACTCAATGCTAGTTGGTAGCCCTTGGATTAATAGTGATGGGTATGGCATGTCATTTTTGATATACTATAGGCATGGGTAGGGCCCTGATAGGTAGAGGTATTTCATAAAATTCCATTTCAAAATATGTAAATATATATATGAACAACACATAAGATAATACATATTTGGGATCGAATGTATGAAAGGGGAATAATTTTGGGATGAAAGAATATGTACATGGAACATAAAGAGCTATTTGAGAGTGAGAGAATTATCCTTAACAAAAATATTTTTAAAAAAAATACGAGAGTCCAATTAAAGATGAATTTAAAAATTAAAATAGTAATCTAATAGATAGTGAATATTGAATATCATAAAAAATTGGGTAATATAAAAATATAGGAAACATAGATAAACATTTTCAATTGAGAAACACTATGACACAATGAAATGGGAACTGAGTTGATAAAAACACTTATGGATATCATAATTTTTTATATAAAATACATTTAGAAATAAATTAATGAGGTTTAAATTTAAATATCCATAAATTAAAGTGGAAATATATTTTAAAATAATAATAGGAAAAAATTAATTAAACATAGAAGAATGGAGTTCAAGAATAATAGTTATAACATATTAAAAAGAAATTGAGTAAATAAATCATTAAGTTGGACTCCAAAACCTCTTGTATAATACCAAAATTATCATAATCAGTTATTTTATATCCTTATTCATATATATTACCTATTATATTCTTCATTTGAAATCATTTTCTTCACACAAATTAGTTATTTTTTTTATTTTCATCACTAGATATTAATAATTTTATTTTTGATTCACGTTTTATAACAAAAATGTAGGTTCATGTTTATTGATAAAAAAGTTTATGATTCAAAGATTATTAAATATAGTAAAATCACTTTGTTTAAATTATTTATGAAGTTCATATATCATTTTATATATGCAATATAATAGGTTTTTATAATGAATCATTGATGAGAATGTTTCAGATACATTTCATAAAACAATAATATATTTTAAATTTATCAAAACATTTGTGTTAAAATTCAATTGTTACATTATCCAAATAAAATATCATTTAATATTATATATTTATAGTACTATTGTCTTTATTATAATTAATTTTGGGAATGGTGGAGACAATATAACATTGCTAATGGTGGTGGTTAAACTGACTTATATAATAAGATGCGTTACTAATGAATGATAATGAGTATGAAGTTATATAATTTCAGTATCATTTTATCTTAATTTTATTTATTTTTATATAAAATACTAATGTGGATAGTGAGGTTTAGGAATATCAGAGATTAAAAAGTAAATGAAAATAAATAATAATAACATGTTACCTTCTTGGTGAAATCACCCTTTTTCATGATGACTTCACTTAGAATGATGGAATAATGCCATATTATTGTGAATAACGAATTAAAAATGAGGAATTTAACTCTAATATATTTTAAATGGTTATCTATTAAATATTAATTTGAATGTATATAGTGGTTTGGAGTGTGTGGATATGATCTCCTTTTACTGGGGAAAATTTGTGGCACATCCTTGGAAACTAATGTCAGGTAAGGGTTACGAAGTAATCAAATTGGAGTTAGAGGAAGAAATGTTGCTGAGACATGTAATTTTTAATTTATCACCATTAAAAGGTATTATATATGGTATATGTGTCATGTAAATTATAAAAAATTCAATCCATGGTAGATTACAACCTTTTACACCTTATTAACTTATTTAATTAATTACCATGGTAATTATTTTACTGAAAAATATAATATGACCACTATTACAAAATTTCAACATGATGATTCCAAATTTGGGATCAATATAATCCAATTTAACTTTAAAATATGATTAAATTAAAAATAAAAATATAATATAGTATATATATATATATATAATATTTTCTAGAAAAATAACATTTTATATTTTTAGATTTCTTAATATTATTTAAAATAAATTACAAATAAGCAATGATTTTTTTATGAATAAAAATATTATTGTTTATTAATTATTTAAAATTGATAAATTTTTTATTACAATAATATGTTGTTCTATATATAAAATATAATTATTTGAAAAATAATTATTTTAACATGGTAACTAATATTTAAATTTGTACATATTTTTATATCAAAAATTGATAAAGAAAATATTACCATATTTGTATATATTGATTATAAATATTAATTTTTTTAAACTGAATTCGAAGAGGTGATAAAAAGAATAATTTTAATTTATGGTTCCTAACACATAATTTTTTTTAGAAAAAACGATTCTTTTAATAATAAAATTAATATATTATTATGAATTTTATACCAATAAATATTAGATGAATTTATATTTATTTTTCTATTAATAATATTAATTCATTTTTACAAAATCATTCTTTATTAGTGATTATTTTTTATAAAAAAATATATAATACTTAAACAATATTTATTTCTTAAATATCACTTTTATATTAAATAATCTCTACCCAATACCATTATATTTATAATTTATATTCAAAATATTTAATTTTATCATCCCATTGATATTTAAATATTTCAATGAATTTTATTAATACATTATATCATCCATTTATAATAATAATATTTGACAATTTTTTATATAAATAAATATTTTAATTAAATATCGTATTTTTGTTTTTAATATTTATTATTTATGAATTAATTTATTTCAAATTTATTAATATCAATACCCAACATTATTATACCTGTTATATACATGTATATCTAATGCAAATATTTTTAATGTCCATATTTCCAATAACTATGATTCCAACAATGATATATCCAATGATTATATATATTTATGTATACTTTCATTCCTATATATTACCTTAAAAACATATATATAATCCTCACTCCAATTCATAATTCTTATATATATGGTTATAATTTTTTATTTTATAACAATCATTATCGTTTCATGATATTTTTTTCACATTTTGTCTTTATATCTACCAATGTTAATTCTTAAGGGTGATGATGATCCAGCTGATCTAATAGTTTTTTTAATATAATTATTTTATATTTATTTTCCCATTTTAATGAATAAAATTATAATGGATTAAGTCATTAGTTGTATTTAATATTAATTAGTATTTATTAATATGTTTCATTTACCATTATTATAATGATCCACTATAAATAAATAGTGTTTTTAGTCTGATACTTATATTATATGACTCATTACTCAGTTTTTTTATATAATTTTAATTAATATAAAAAATTAATTTATAAGTATAGTTATATAATTCATGTATTGAATATTGATAATAAAACTAGAAGTTTTATATTATCCCCCTTCAAATAGATTTTGACCTAAAAATATTAATTAACTTATTGATTTAATTATTTTAAAATATTCATAACATATTCATTTTTGAGATATAACTTCTAATGAGACAACTAACATAATATATTTTTAATGGATATGATACTCATATTTACATAATTAATTATGGAAATTAAAAATCAATATATAAGACCTATATAATTGAAGTAATTTTAATTGAGAGTTCAAAGTCAACATTGCATTGATGGTTACTAATAGGATGATTTGAGATATGAAATGTGATTTACCTATTCCAGAAAATAATTTTAAACTATGTATAGATAAATAATCCATTCCCAAAATCACATCATTCTATCCAAATAATATTTTTATTCATTTTCAAGAAATACCAAAATCAATGTTTTCATGGGATCCTTAACAGATATAAAATTATAATAGTAAAATAAAATTCAAGGTGAAATGATGAAACCATTCAAAACTAACCATAAATGGGTGGAATCATGTACCTTGGTAAGAATCCAATAAATAAAAGGTTTACTCTTCTTGAGATACTTTAATAGGATATCCTTATAGAGTGATTCCATCTTAGCCCTGGTCATACTATACTCCTCAAAATTAACATTTACTTAATCAAACCCATGAAGAAAAAACATATCTTGATTTTTTATCAATTATGAATATTTTTTATTAGTTAAAACCTAAAAAACATTATCATTAATATTTATACATTCTTCCTCTAATTTATTGATGATAACTTACTTTTCCTTTATAACTTCGTTAGAGTGCATGATTAGGTTCATATAAAAATTTGAGTCAGCTTTACCCTCTTTTTCCATTTTATACTTCCTCATTTATCTAACTTAAGTTGACCCACATATTTCCATTAATCACTTTTTCCATTTTTGGCATAACCTTATTCCTCAATAGTTATGAACACTAAAATTTGTCCATCTTCTAGTAATGGAAAAGAGTCACATTGATTCTAAAATTATTCTATTCATTGAGAAAAAAATGAAATGTAATGGAAGTTCCATTGAGGAATCCTAACCAATTTATTTTTTCTCCATTATCACATCAACACCCTTAATATGTTGTTTATGTATACTTTAGAACCAATTTCCTTTCCAGTAGATCTCATTCATATTGTTTCTGTTATATTGGAATAATCACTTTGTTTCCTTATTTTCTTCCAATTGGTAATTCAATATTACACTATATCCAATACATTATTATTCTCATTAATCATATTTAAGAAATAAAAAAATTCAACATTATTGTATTCCTCACTATATGAAGAGGATTGGAAAAAATAAATATCTTGAGTTACACAATCATAGTTATCATATAGACCCCAGACTCATGGACAATCCTCTACTAGTTCTGATGAAAATGTTCTTCCCATTTAGTACTTTCTCCAAAACCTTGGCACAACCCCTTTTCATTCACCATTTTCCTTAATTTCTGCATCATCATTTCATATTTTTTTTAAACTAGTTCCGCACCTCCACTCTAGATGATATACCTTTTCCAACAATCACTATTTTAGATGTGACCAGTAGTTGTATTAAGACCATTTTTATAGGGGTAACCTCATTACATGTAGCAAAGTATAGAGTCTTCTCTTATGGTAAATTCTCAAATTATCTATGTGTACCCCATGAAGAAATACTGAATCTGTAAGTAACTCCCTCATATAGAGTGAATATCCCAACCCATTATTGCTAGAGTGATAATTATAATTCCAAATGGTATATAATTTAACTTTCCTAGCACGCTTGAACCCCTCCCTCCAATATCACTTATAGAAAGGTGTCTCCCTTTATAAAATAAGAAGATATAACAAGTATTTTGGCCGTAGTAGTCTTATTGGAATATCATTCCTAACATGCTTTGTTCTTAACCATAGTAATACCTTTAGGTACAACACCATTTCTATGATTAAATTTATGGGTTAAATTCCCTTGACGATTTAATTATAGGTAGAACTCATAAACTGAATCCTGATGAAACACAAAATTTCATCGATACTGTCATTCAATTTCATTCCAAACAATATTCAAGGGAAGATTCAAGAAATCAAAATTCAAACATATGAAGGTTCATGTTGGATAAAAGAAGGATATTGTTCTTTAATATGAGAAAAAGAATTCAAGAAACATATTTATGATAATTTTATGATGGATGAGTTCTAAAAATGAAGATTTATATCTAAAAGGATATTTCATGTCATCAGGGGGGATGAACCACGATTCAAGTGGAAATCATAATAGCATATTAGTAGATACAAAATAACAAAATTGAAATAACATGTAGCTATAGACTAAAAAATATTGAATTCATCATCATTTGATATGTAAATTATAATGTTTTTGGAATTAAGAAGTCCCCTAAAAGATGATTCTATTGACCAAAATATTCATTAACATACATATTAAAATAATCAATGGAGGGTAAGTTACATTTAATGTTTACAATATGAGAGAGGCTAAAGAAATATGATGTTATCAAGGATCCCGATTTATCTAACGTTGATGAGGGAGAAAAATTGAACAATCTAATGAACATAAAGAAACATGAAATGAAAAAAAACATTGAAGGGAATGTTGTTTTATAAATTTATTGTACCCTCAAGAGTGATTTTCATGATCTATGGGATTTAAAGGTCAATGGTGAGTCACTAGAGGAACTATGTTGTGTCCCTCTACCTACAGTGGTGAATAGAACCATAGAGCACCCATAACCTACTTAATCACTTACTTAATCTATATCAGGACACAAGATTTATTCTTATCAGTGTTACCATGTCACCCTATAAAAATCAAATCAAATTTAACTAAATAGAGAGTAATATGAATTTTCTTTAGTATTTTCCCATATTTTTATATCAAAGAAGTTTTGTAGATATGAGATCTAATCCTCACACCACGTGGCTATTTTTATAGATAATTAATTATCCATGGTTTGAGTTTATGAATATATATTCTATGTAAAACATAATGATATGAATAAAATACGAAGAACAAAAATTAAATGACACATTTTTATTTCTCTAATTTGACGATGAGTGCTGTATAAACCACTGCGTCTCTACAACCCATTTTATTATTTATGATTGCATAAACATTCCACAATGCCACTGGGATTTAGTGGTTTAATATTTCATTTATCCTCATTAACCATTAAGGTGGTTATTTTTTCACATGGTGACAAATCGCCTCACATTTAAAATATTTAATTATTAGTGGTACCATCGAGTGAACATTATTTTTTCCACTGTGTAAAAAGAATTGTTAATTTTTCTTTAGAATTTGGGTCCTTGATTCCCTCCCTTACCAAAAGTAAAACATCTTCAAGTTCATTTGGGACACCACCTTGGGTGCTTGTTCAAACATTTTTTATAGGTAGGAAACTGAGTCATTTTTTATTTACCACTTGAACTTCCATGAAAAAACATTTTTATCTAATTTGCTTTGTTTTTAAATTTTGACTATTTTATGTTATTGGTCATAACATGAGATAAGAGGTTAGGCATAACCATAATATTTTTTGATCTATATATTATATTGTTTGATTTATAATTTTGATAATCACCACATTTCCCATGATATCCATTATTAACCTAGTTCCTTTTGGGCCAAGCCATCACATAAGTTATGAATCTCTATGTTTCATTCTTGGTTATCCATTTTCATTTTCTTATTAGGTTCTATAACCTAAATTATTATATATTACATCATCTAAATCAATAAATATATATTTAAATACTTTATAATGGTTAATAAAGATAATTATAATTAAATAATGAGTTTCATATGGGAAGTTAAAATCAGTGTCCAGTTAGTCTCACTTGTTGTGAACTGAGTGAAGATCGAGCTAATTATTAACTAATTTTAAGGGATCATTACTCCCAGGTGCATCTATTTTAGATCCTGAAACTATGTATTTGTATCTGTATCGGGATTTTATTTTTATAAAAATATACACTAAATACATTACCAAAGTATAGTATACTTACCTTAGTTTAGACATATCCACTTGGTTTTTACTAATGTTTCCTATTTATATTCCCCAAAAATTAATTAACTACACTCTAATAGAAATTAAACCACTCTTGACCCACAATATTGGACCTACTAATAAAATCATAATTTTACACACTATCACTAATATAATGTTATATGAAAAAATTTAGACATTAAATTTTTCAATAATAACACAATCCAAAATCCCAAAGGATTGGTGTATTTAGTTATTAGCTATATAGGTTCCTTTTTTACATTATTTCTTCAACATATCCCAAAAAATTATAAATACATGAATTCATTCTAATCATAAACAATTATGTAATTCATTAGGAAAATAGGTATAAAAGTATGTAATGACAAAAAAACTCAGTTCGTGAAATCATATAAACATTTCATAAAGTATTAGATCATAATAATTTGATAAAACATGATAATGATAGAATTATTTGATCAAAATAATAATTGAACATTGTTATTGTTTCATAAAAGAATTATATAATGAAATATATCCTCAAAATATGGTATATATACCATGAAATAACATAGTAGAAACATGATTGACAATAATCGTAAGCCACATAGAAAAATATATGCATATAACATATAAATGAATCATTATCATTGGATATGATAACATTGTGTACCATGATAGTTTTCACCGAGTCAATATATAAACTATTGAACATAAATATAACTTCCATGCATAATTTTTTGAACATAAAAATAATCCTCACACATCAATTTGTTATCATAGTAATAATTCTGATGCATCATGTTGTGAACATAAAAACAAAAAACAAGAATCATGTTGTGAACATAACAACAATTCAAATTCATCATGTTGTGAACATAGTAAAAATGAACACACCTAAAATTATCATATAATGTGACATAAAATATTTTCCAATAAATTAGAGTGATATATAGGAACCCTCTCAATACATAAAATCATATTATGCAGAACTAATGTGGAAAAAATGGATTTTATAGAAATTCAAATGGTATTATATAAAATGAAACCAAGAATTTGATCGGATGGAACACAAAATTCCATCAACCAAAAAGAGATCATTATATAATAATTTTTATGGTATTTAATGAAACATAATTCCATGTGATATATAACTTTAATAGATGAATTTTAATTTTGATTCAAAACCATAATAGGAGTTTTTAAAAAAACATTTCTTATCATTGTCATAAAGAGTTGACATTATGAGTCACTATCAAAAATATTTTTCAATACATTAACAATATTTATTTTAAAAAAATAATTAAGATAAATTCCAATGGCTAATACCTAGAAAATAATTACGGGATAATTCATCAAATGTGAAGTGGAAGATAAAATATACACATGTGAACTGAAATTAATTTTCAATATTTTAGAATATTTTTATTAGAACCAAGACCCTTAAAAGAGTAATAATGATTCATTTTAAATTGAGGAAAAAAGATCTATGAATATCATAATAGATTATAAATATTTGGGTTTCAAAATGAATAATTAAAAAATTGGAGAAAATAAAGAATGCGGGAGTGGAAGAGAAAACCCTATTAAGGAGGATATGAATTATTATTAATGTAATTAACTTTTGAATAAATATAGTAATCCAACAGAAGAAAAATTTTTGAATAAAAAATGTAATTTCATTAAATATATAAGATTTAATATCTTATGAAATAGTGTAATAGATGAATATGGAAAATTGACTAACAAATTAAACGTATAAAAACTATGAGTCAACAAAATGACAATTGGGTTGAAGATAACCATTATGAAAATATGAATTTTGGAATTGAAAATAATTTGAAAAGGATTTTATGGGAAGTAAATGAAAA
Source organism: Viscum album (assembly GCA_963277665.1). Classification (NCBI taxonomy): domain Eukaryota; kingdom Viridiplantae; phylum Streptophyta; class Magnoliopsida; order Santalales; family Viscaceae; genus Viscum; species Viscum album. Next base: position 1,390,658,660 of record OY728120.1, read on the forward strand.
TACCTAGAAAATAAATATGATATAAAATTTAATAGTATAATAATATAAAATCAATTAATATTAAAAATATATTTGAATAAGAATACTGATAACTTAATGAATGAAAATTGAGTTAACAATGTATCTTACCATAGATTCCACCTTGGATGGACGTGATCTATCCATTTATAAAATAATAATATTTATCTTCATAAATTATTTTCAGAATGATATTCTCATCTATTAAATTTTATAAAATTCCATTATAATCATTAAATATAGATATATATTTTAGTTATATTTTATTTTCATCATCTATTGTTAATAATATCATTTATTTCAGATAAGCTTTGTAATGAAGATAATGGTTATTTATTGTTAATTCAAATTTAATAAATCATAGATTATTGAGGAGAGTGGAATATTTGTGTTTCAATGATATATGATGTCTTATTTTAATTTTAGGGAATTTATGGGTATTGTTTAGAAGAATGGAATTCATGAAAAACATGTTTTTGGTATTACACAAATAAAAATGATTTATTTTATATCGATCATTCAATTCCATGTTACCCTTCCAAAATTAAATTTATAACATATCTTATATATAGTGGAATATGTTATATTTTTTACAACCTTTATTCCCATTCATGTAAGTAATGGGGGATATAGTGAAAGATCGTCCACGTAGGTGGTCAAACTGATAAATACAAGAACATGTTATCATAATAAATTAGAGATTCAATGAAGTTTTATAATAGTAGTATATTTTTCATCATATAAATGTGACTTGAATATAAAATAATTATAGTGGGGAGTTAGGTTTAATAAGAGTTGATGTGAGAATGTAAATGACATGGAATAAGAAGAAATTTTTATCTACTTGGTGAAATAAAACATTATCACAATTAATTTATCTGATTAATGGACTCATACCTTATTCATGTGACTAGTGGAATAAAAACATGGAAGATGACTCTAGTATAGGTATAATAGTTTATCCTTAAAGTGGAATTATAATAGACTGTGTGGTTTTGAGTGGTTGTAACTGATATACATTTATATGTAACAATGAGAGACATATCCTTAGAAATCCAATATAAGTGAGGGTAAAAGATGGAATCACATTGTAGTAAAACGAGTTAGGTATGGAAATATTGATGAGATAAGTTGTACTGAGTTTACCTCCTAACAAATTTATTCTATATGGTCTATGTTTCAGGAAAATTTAGTGAAATTCAAGCCATGATATATTACCTATTTTTACCCCTTATTAATCTGTTTAATTACATACCATGGTAATTATTTTACCAAATAAAAGAATATGACACCTATAATCAAATTTTGACTTACTAATTCAAAATATGGACACAATTTAATCTAAATAAACTTTTAAATAAAAACATAACTTTTAAATTAAAACATAATACACATTTTAAAAATGTTTTTATAGAAAAAATATAATTCGAAATATTAATTATTATTATTATTATTTCATATCAATTACTAATTAGTGTTAAAATATTATTTTTTGAATTTAAATATTATATTAGTTTCATCATTTAAATGTGATTAGTTTTATTTATTAGGATAAAAATAAAGAATATTTAAAAAATATTTTTTAAAAAAATTACAATTTTAGCATGGAATTAAATATATAGCTTGTCCACTTATTTGTATGTTCAAAATTTTAAATGAACATTTAACAAAATTTTTACATATATATTAAAAATATGACAACCACTTTATTTGACTCAATTATTAGACTTGATAAAATTTAATTTTTTTACAAGCGCAGACAATATATAAGATTTGTTTAAAAAAAATACATAATTAAAGTAGAAAATGAATTTATTCTTCTTATATTACATGAAATAACTATTTCAAGAATAATAATTTGTTTTATTTTATATAATATTAGAAAATGTTATTAAAATAATTTTTTATTAGCAATTAATTTAATTAAAAATATACAAAATAGTTCTGCTTTTCGAGAAATATCAATTTTATAATAAGTAATCCTCACTAAATACCATTTAAAATAATTAATTATATTCAAAATGATTAAATTTTATCAATACATTGACATTAAAATAATTTATCAAATTTAAAAAATTAATCATATCATCCTTTAACAATAATATATATTTTTTACACAAAAATATTTTTTAAAGAAATATATTTTTAAACATTATATCAGGTTTTTCATTTTTTTTTATTATTAATTATATTATTTTAAATTTCTTACTAAAAATTTATAAAATTAGTATACCTATTAGACATGTGAACATCAAATAATAATATTTCTATAAATTACACTTCCATGGATCAGATATCCAATGATTATATATATAACGACTATATTTAAATCCTATATATATCCTTACCAACATTTATAGAATCATGAATACTATCCCCACATCTCATTCCTATGGATTTTGTTGGATTTGGTGGCCTAGAACCAAATAATTTGTACTTTATTCATTAATAAATACCTTATCACATCTTGATTGTTCTTGTACATGACAATACATGTGATAATTTCCTAAGGATATCTGTTGCATTAAAGGGTCATAGTGGATCCTTACTATGATGAGAACCCAAAAGTTACATAACACTATTCTTGAATATATGTTATGTGACCGGATGATGTTATTTTATAGACACAAATAATATAGGCCATTAGGGGTGGGGACTCATAAAACTGTGAGGTACCTTATCATGGTGTTCGCCTTTGGTAATATCCATGAGGATATTATGAGGACGAGAACGGCCAATAAGAAATCCACATTTCATAGTGTCATTGGATATTCCTATCTACGAATTTGTGTATTGGTCCTTAGACTTTAATATTATTATTAATGGATATTACAACTCGGGCACATAGATGTATTGGAAAAAACTGTGGCGACACACTGTTCCTATCAAGGTAGGATATGTTGGGTGCATCACGAGTAATAATGCATTAATAGATAATGTGTGAAAGGATTTGTCCCATTTGTTCCATAATGGAATTAGACATCTCAGGACCTTTGATGGAATTGATATAGCCTAAATAAATCCCTAGACATGGTAAGTAATGGGTGAGTTCAATTCTTGAGAAGCCAATGAAAGAATAATTGAGCACATAGGATGATGACACTAGCATGAAACCCACTTGATTCGAGATATCGAGACAAAGGGATTACATTATATAGTAAGCATTCATAGGAGGTGACACGTCATTGTGCCATTAACATATTTCTCTATGGGTGACTTGGCGTATTTCTAGATGTTATTCTTGGAATTTAGGTAGGCTCTGCCTAATTCCACTGAGAAAGAGGTCTAGAGGATCACACACTAAGTGTGTCCAAGTATATTAGTTAAATATTAATTTAACAAGTGGAATAAATATTATTCCTAATTGGGGTTTAATAATTATTCAAGGATGCCTGATCAGATTTATTTTGACACTAGTTATTAAATAGAATATATTTTGGGAGAAATAATATATTTATTAGCGAGTAATTCAGTGATATTCATTTGAGAAATAAGTTTCCATTATTCAAGGTTTAATAAATGTGGTGGAGGAAATAAAGAAAATGGAAAAACAAAAGTACACACCGTCTATATTAATATACCCACCGTAATGTTTTTTCTGGGGATTTTTGGGAAATAATATTATTTATTTAATTAAATAATATTAGATGTAATTTTCTGGGTGTATGTCAAGTAATGATAATAGTCAACTGTTATTATTTGACATGGGGTCTTACGAAGAACTAAATGAAATGAATAAATTCTTTTGGGTAATTAATTAATTTAATTTTTCTAAGTAATTATAATCCTAATTATATAATTCTCATTAGCCTAGCCATTTTTGGGGGTTGTGCACAATGGATCTAGAGAAATCTCTCAATCCAAGAGAGAATTATTTTCTTCCAAGAACGCTTTCAAGATATGAGAGAGAGATCCTCCTCCACTGGATCACGATGATAGAAAGAGGACATCGCAAGTGAAGGATCTTCTGTGCTAACACCCAGTGATCCCTTCGGTGACATCCAGAGATACATGGAGCATGTGTGGATCACTGCTAGAGGAATCATACACTTGGATTCTATAACGCAACATTAGATCACATAAGATCATGGCCCGAAACATCAACAGAGAGAGAATTAAATCATGGTAATTTTTGTCTTTTAATTAAATTATTTATAACCAACATATGATGATCCTCTATATTGTTCCAAGACTCCCCTATTTTATTTCGTTATTCATTCTATTCTAAAGATCCAGAATTTTATTATCGTGATAGATCTCAGATTAAACATCGTTGATGGAAAAAATTAAAGTTGGATACACCCACCAACGCGCTTCCACTACGCCCAGAACCTATAAGTGGTATAAGAGCAGTCATATCGTTGATTGTAATTATTTAGTTTTTCACTGATGATTTACACGTTTAATAATATACTTTTTTCAATTCAAGTTAATCATTCTTTAAATATGAATCTTGTGATCTGTTCCTCTTCTCTCATTTCTCGTTCACCTTACAGAAAAATTTTGTATTTAATTATTGATTAAAATAAAACATAGGATCTTATTCGGAGGTTCCAAACGGTCATGGGCATACAACACCAAAACATACGGTGTATATTTAGAAGTACACACTGTGTATTCTAGGTTCAATGCATCGGACTAGTTTTCCAAACCAGGACGTTTCAATGGATCCTATCTAAGTCTTTAAGAATCTGTAAGTTGACTAAGAATAGGTGGCACACGGTTTTCGAAGTACACACTGTGTGGTCCATTGAGTATGAAGTGTAGTCCCTTCAGGTTTGGGTAGGACCGTATACCCTGTACATGTCTTGACCAGTTGGAAACTGTGTAATGTGGATACTACAAAACATGTGTCACACTGAACACACCATGTACTCCGAAGATTTCCGAAGTACACCTACATGCCATGTCCCCTGGCATGTACTTCAGATGGACGGTGAACAAAATTACATGTCGTATAGTTGGAACTACACACCATTTATGCATCCAAATTACATAGATTTATTAAAATTTATTATTATATTATACAAACCATTGAGATGTGTACCATAGTATATGAGTAAAGCTGAGGCACAACAAGTGATAGGTGTTATATATATGTGTTTAATTTAACATCTTCATAATATTCATTTCTACTAGAACATGAATTCACCAAGATGTCTCCGAGGTACAAGTTACTTATAAAGATAATTTAAAATGAATTTAATTGTTTAAAATTATGATGGATGATAATCTAACATAAATTTAGAAAAAGGGTTTAAGATATAAGGATTAATTAATTAAAGATAATTATTTGATTCGAGCGCGATTTATCATAAACAAAAATTATTAAATAATTGAATTCTAGTTTTATTTATGCGTAAATATTGTTGCATGTATTGGTGATCATGAGCTATACCAAGACCTTTGTATGTGAATGGTTTATTTTAATTAATTTATTTAAATTACATTTTTTGGCATGTGAGCCTTCTCCTCATTAATATGTAGGGCATGCGTGCCCAAGGATTATTTTATGTGAAACCAATTTTCCCCCTCACCTGCGAGTGAGATAAAATTAAATGTAATTGATGGTTCTCACAAGCTAGTGGAGGTGGATCATGTTAGGATCCAAGGTGAAAGAATTCTAAGGATATACAAAGGTGGGCAGGTGGAAAGCTGTAAACACGAACCTGAAAGGTTCATGGTGTTTCTCGCTTAGGTCTTGGGTTAGTTTATCAACTTATAGATACACTAACCAATAGAACAAGCTCATAATCAGACCATTTATTTTATTTCTTTTAGTTGTATGGTTTATTTATTGTGGGTGTGTTGTCAATATCACACAATCAATGAATTAAACATTCTTTCAATATGGAACTAAAATAAGACCGGCTTATGTGTAAATATTATCTTAGACATGGTTAATAACGTAATTATATCCCACTTAATATTAATAAGCATGTAGTCAAAGATAATAAAATAGAAATTTACATATAAGGATAAAATCCCTCATAGAAAATATTAAGTCGGTATAGCCTTCCATAATCTTGGTTAGAATCAAACCATAATTCAAAGTGCTTGACCAACCCTAGCTAGGGTGATTTAATTTCTGGGGAATTCTAATTCTAGGTTTTGGGTTGACATAACTTGGTTCGAATCAAGGGTTGACTGCCACAATAGGACTAGGTGTGACCAAGGGACAAAGGTTGAGGAAATCCAAAATAAAAGGATTTCAGGATTGGGGAGTCCACTCAGTGGATCAAGGAGCTACAAGTTAATGCAGTTGGCATTTAGAATGCCTACATAAAACTGTTAATGTTTCTTGAAAAAACCTTGTTGGGTTAATGCGAATGGAAATATGGATCCTTTCCACTAGAATATTAAAGAAAAAAAATTTTCCGAAGTCAATGGTGAGGGATATTGGATTTCGATAAAATAGTGGGATACTAATAAGTATTTATTTATTTATTTGTTTCAGTTTTATCATGATAAAGTAATAAAACTTTGATCATATTAATTTTTATAAATGGAAAGAAAAATGACTTCAAACTTATCATTACGAACCATACTCGATAAGGAAAAACTTCTCACTGGCACCAATTTCCTGGAATGGTAGAGGTGTTTATGTGTCATCCTTTTCCATGAGAAGAAATTGTATGTGTTGGAAGATCCTTTTCCAGTTGCGCTTAGAAAAGAGGCCAATGATGATGAAATATCTCTCTATATGAAATATTTGGATGATTCCATAGATTTCCAATGTTTCATGCTATCAGCCATGTCTAATGACCTCTTGAAGTAACATGAAAACACGGACACATATACCATGATGTCTCAACTTAAGGATCTATATCAAGAGAAGCCGAGACAAGAGAGATATGAGATCTAAAATTCATTGTTGACAAATAATATTTGAGAGTCTGTGCTAGATGTGCCTCATGTAGTCAAGCTTATTGTCTACATTCAATGCCTAGACATCTTGGGGATTAAGTTCCTGAATGAGTTGCGTACAGATCTCATACTATCATCACTGTTGAAGACCTTTTCTAGCTTTATTGTCAACTATAACTTGAGAAACAATGAGAAGAGACTATAAGAAATTCTAACCTTAATTATCCTAGTAGATAAGGATATAGGGCATGACAAACTCATAGTTCATATGGTGAATAAGAAAAGTTAGGACAAGGAAAATGGGCCAAGAATTCATAAATGGTCTTAATCCCCTGAGAATTGTCCCTCTAAGAAGGGGAAGATCCAAAGGAAGGGAAAGGAATGGGAGGTGGTATGTTTTTCATGTGGCAAGTAGGGCCACTAGAAGAGGAACTGCACCCAAAAGTGTGGGGATGATAAAGGTGAATTCATTATCAAGTGTAATATTTCCATTTCTTCACATTGGGTATTATATATAGCTTTCAAAGATCACATTTGTATTAAAATGAAGGAAATAAGTAGATTTAGAAATATTTCCAGAGGATATGTGGATCTTCAATTTGCCAATTGCGCAAGGCTTTCTATGTTATCTATTGGTGATTACCATCTCTCATTGACCACTATAATTCTTTTGGTTTTATGTAACTATTATTATGTTCCCAGTGTTACCAAGAACATAATTTATATATCTTGTTTGGATATGGATGGATTTATTTTCATGTTTGAAAATAAGGGTGGTTTATTTTATAATAAAAATGAATGTTATGGTCTGAAGCATTTAAATAACAGTTTGTCTGTATTAAATTACAAAATCCTAGTGTTGGTAATCGATAATGAAACAAACTCACATGGCTCATACATCAGCATGTTGTGACATCACCATCTCAGTCATGTGAACAAGAAGTGCTTGGAAAAGCTCTACCAAGATGGTTATTTATACTCTACTGAGATAAAAACACTTGATTGATGTCACACTTATTTACAAGGTAAAATGAACAAGATTCCTTTTGGTGGATAGGGTGAAAGGTCCACAGAGATTATAGGATTGGTGCACACAGATGTGCATGGAACATTTACAGTAGATGCTTGAGTTGGATATTCTTACATCATTACTTTTACTAATAATTTGATTAGATATTTCTATTCCAAATTAATGAGGTTTAATTCAGAGTCCTTAGAGAAATTTATGGAATGAAAGAATGATGTAGATAATCATCTTGGTAAGAAGATAAAGAATGTTTTATTAGATCAAAGTGGAGAATATCTGAACCAAGAGTTCATCGATCTTCTATGGGAGTCTGGTATTCTATATCATCTCACTACTTCTTATAAACCACAGTGGAATGCGGTTAGTGAAAGGAGGAACTGCACATTGTTGGACATGGTGAGATCAATGATGAGTCATGTAGATCTTCCATTATGATTTTGGGTATATGAATTACAAATTGCAACATACATATTAAACTGAGTACCAACTAAGGCAGCAAATAAAATTCCCTCTGAGATATGGAATGTAAAGAAACCCAATTTGTCACACACATGTGTCTGAGGATGTGATAAATTTGTTAAGGCCTTCTTAGGCAACAAACTAGCACGCCGAGGCATGAAGTGTATCTTTATAGGATATCCCAAGGAAACAAAAAAATATTACCTATATAACCCTTCAGACAAGAAATCCACTATTTCTAGACAAGTGGTACTTCTTGAGAGGAGGAACATCCTAAAAAAGGATAGTGGGAGAAAGATTAACTTCAATGAAGTCGATGCTCAAGATACATATGATTTGGTACAAGAACATGTTCTACAAGTCCCCATGGGAGAGGTTCCTAAAACACAATTACTGCGTAGGAGCTCAAGAGAGGTAAGGGAACCAGAGAGATTTGGTTTCCTAGTTATTGAGGATGGTGAATAATTATTTTCGGATAATGATGAACCTATCTCCTAAAAGGAAGAAGTAGAAAGATCAGAAGTTGCAAGATGGCTAGAAGCTATGAATTATGAGATGGATACCATGTATCAGAACCAAGTCTAGGTTCTGGTTGATGAGCTAGTTAATGTAAATAAGGTTGGATTAAAATGGGTATTCAAAAGAAAACTAGACATGGAAGGTCAAGTTAGCACCTATAAAGCAAGGCTAGTGGCTAAAGTATTCAGATAACATTAAGTAATTGACTATGATGAAACCTTCTCACCAGTTTCCATGTATAATTCCATAAGAATCATACATTCCATATGAGCTTACCATGACTATGAGATTTGGTAGATTTATGTCAAAACAATGTTCTGTAACAGGAACCTTCACGAAGATTTCTATATGACAGAACTAAAAGGGTTTGTGACACTAGTTGAATTCAAATGGGTTTTCAAGTTGCAAAAATCAATTTATGGATTAAATAAAAAATCTAGGTTAGGGAACATTCGATTTGATGAAGCCATAAAGTAATTTGGTTTCATTAAAAATGAATGCGAGATATGTGTTTATAAGCAGTTTAATGTAAATTTAGTCGTTATCCTAGAAGTATATATTGACGACATATTACTTATTAGAAATGATGCATTGATCATTTAAGGACTAGTTGAACAAATGTTTCTCTATGAAGGACTTGGGTGAAGTAATAACCAATATTATAGGGATGAGGATCATTCATGATAGATCTAAGAGGATGCTTGGACTAAGTCAGGGCACATACATTGACTAGATTCTAATGATATTTAGTATGGAGCAATCCAAGATGGGATCAGTTACAATGTCACATGGCCTAGTTCTTTCAAAGAAAATGTGTCCTCAGACACAACAAGAGAAAGATATAATGAGTAAGATCCCATACACTTCATCTATAGGATCCATCACATATTTGATGTTATGTACCAGGCTTGATGTTCCCTATGCACTGAGCATGGTAGGAAGATATTAAGTAGATCTAGGAGAACAACATTGAACTGCTATTATGACTATCCTTAAGTATATGAGAATAACTAAGGAATGTTCCTAGTGTATGAAAGAGACGAGAAGCTTGTCATTAGAGGGTATGATGATGCTAGTTTTCAGTTAGATCAAAATGATCTAAAGTCGAAATATAGATATGTTTTATATCTCAATAGAGGAGCTGTGAGTTGGAAGAGTTCAAATAAACCAGTTGACGTCGATTCTACAGTGGAGTCTGGATATATATAGGCTTATGATATAGCCAAGGAAGCCATTTTGATTTGGAAAGTTTTCCAGGAGCTTGATATGGTGACTCGTAGTAAATATCATATCACATTGTATTGTGATAATACTGCAGCGGTGGATCTTGCAAAATAACCTAGGCCACATCAATAGAAAAAGCACATTCTCTGAAATTATTTCCTCTTGAGGGATTTCTATCAAAGGGGTGAAGTTGCAATGATCATTGTGTCCACAGAAGAGAATGTGTTGGACCCCATTACTAAAGGCCTATCTCAGTAGAAGCATGAATATCATGTGAGAGCTAGTGAGTTAAAGGTTATTAGCAGTTGGATCTAGTCTAAGTGAGAGTCTGTTGGAGTTGGTGGCCTAGAACCGACTACTTTGTACTTTATTCATTAATAAATACCTTATCACATCATGATTATTTTTATTCTTGATAATGAAATTGGTAATGTCCTAAGGATAACTATTGCATTAAAGGGGAATAATGGATCCCTACTACGATGAGAACCTGGAAGTTCCATAAAACTATTCTTGAGTATATGTTCTATGGCCAGATGCTGTTATTTTAGGGACATAAATAATACAGGCCATTAGGGTTGAGGACTCATAAAACATTGAGTCACCTTATCATGGTGTGCGCCCTTGGTAATATCTAGGAGGATATTATGTGAACGAGACTCACCATTAGGAAATCAACATTTTATAGTGTCATTGGATGTTCCTATATACAGACATGTTTATTGGTCCTTAGCCTTTAAGATTATTTTCAATGGGTATTGAAACTCGCACACTTAGATGTGTTGATGAAAATTGTGATGAAAAACTGCTCGCAGCGAGGTATGATATTTTTCATGTGTCTGGAGTAATACTGCATTAATAGATAATGCAAGAAAGTATTTGTCCTTTCTATTCCATAACTGAGTAGATATCTTAGGCCCTTTGATGGAATTGATATTGTAGGACCCCGGGACACCCTGAGAGGGGAGGGGTGAATCAGGGTGTCAAATTTTTCTTCTTAAAGTTGTGGATCTTGTTACCACGTTGGTAGGAACTACTTAAACCTATATGATGGATATAATCAGCAATGAAACATTCACATATAAAGAGATGACACATCAATTTTACTTGGTTCACCACTAAGGGCTACGTCCAAGGAGCATACGCCGACAAGTTTTCGGTCGTACCAAATTCCACAATGCTTCACTAGCTGTAGATTGCAAATGTTCGGGAACAGTCACTCTGTCCCAGGCTCACTTCCTTTACAATTGTTCAGGGATATCTCACTGCATCCCTCAGGTCACTCCCATTGACTCCCCCTGTCTCACTGTCATTGGTGAAGTTCCGCTCAGTTTATAGATGTGAAGGTCTCTTCAATAGATTTTCATTGAAGTCTTTGTCTCTTGTTCATCATGAGACTTTTCTTGCATCAGGGTTCAAGTTTGATTCTCTTTTCAGTTCAAACCTTCTTCTTTAGTGCAATGACTAATGCACTAGATCCTCTTGTCTTCGTTTGCCTGAATCACAACCACTAATGTGATTACTCAATAAGAGAAGCTCAGTTTACTAGGCATCGTGAGAATTAGTTCTCCATGTATGCATGAGATCATTCATGTATCATTTATATTTCCTCTTTAATCTCACTTTTCACTAAAAGGTATCAGGAAATCTTCCAGCTTTCATGCAGCTCCAGAAAGACGGGCATGCTTCAACAATATCTGGCACTCTCCTCAAATCTGGACGTGCAAGTCCAAAAATGGCGCACAAGTCCTCAGCGCGCAAGTCCAAACTAGTGCGCAAGTGTCACCAAATCACCTATGCGACACTGCCTTCTGGAACTTAAAACCTGCGCGACTCACTTCATTTCTTGCCCAAATCACCTTGGGCGCACAACCATCAATCGGCGCGCAACTTCTAAGAGTTGGCGCGCAAGTCTCTCCAAACCACTTGTGTGACCACTCACCACTTACTCGGCTCAACCACATGCACGATGAGATCTCTAACTGTCTCTAAGTCTTGAACTCCATGGAAAATGAGGAGGGGTGGTCCATTATTTATAGGCATTTGGTCAAGCTACACGGCGACATGCAAGTCACCCCTTGGCGTGTAAGTCTCGGCGCGCAACTCATCTCCCATAGCCTCTGTCGTGCAACTCACTTGCGTGACCCAACCAATACTTGCACAACCTTCTTTCCTTTTCCATCTTTTGAAGTTATTTTCTTGAAAAAAATAGCTGTGAAAGTTTCCAATCCTTCTAGGCACCGGCGCGCAAGTCTCTTCACGACGCGCAGGTCACTTGCGTGACCAACCCAACACTTGAGCAACCCTCTTTGCTTTGCCATTTTTCTATGTTCCGATCTTGACAAACACTAGGCACACAAGTTCCCTTTTCATCAAGTAACTGGCATGCAGGTATCTTTGCCAAAACCAGTTTTCCCCATTTTTCGATTTTTAGGCCCATAAATTTGGCAAACACTGGAAAATGGAGCCACCTTGTATCTGCTCTTTTTGTACTGCCTCCAGATCATCCATTCCTTTGTTGACATTCTTGAATCAAACATGGATTGTTAACCACAACCCTTGAACTCGACATGAAACCATGGAATCTCCTTTGTCAACAAATTTGTATGTCATTTGTATTCATTGTCAATAAGAACAATCACCTCAAAAAAACTTCTTCTCAGTGATTTGTATCCTTTAGAAACTCTTCTTCGTTCATCACGAACTCCACTATTGTGATATGTATTCTTTGAAGGAACAGCTTTAGCATCATCATCTTCTGTGACAATGTGATGTGAATGGCTATCTCAGAGTTCCAATCCCCGCATGGCCATCTTAGAATTCCATTCACTTGCACATTTTCTTCTTCTTCAACTGTCATGATCTACTTCATGCCGAGCATATGATTCAATTTTTCAAGAAGTCTCTTGCATGGTTCTCATGCAATCATGAGTAATTTCATGGTCTTCATCAAATCCCATGGTTCTCATGCAATAATGAGGAATTGCATGGTTTTAATCAAAACCCATGGTTCACATGCAATAATGAGGAATTACATGGTCTTCATCAAAAACCCCATTCTTCTTTAATCATCCTCAGATGGATTACACCTAACATTCTTAATTTTTGTAAACAATGTGTCACCTTTGACACATTTTCTTTGAACTTATGATCAGTATAACAATCGTCTGAATTTCCATTCCCCCACTTCATTAGAGTACTTCTTGATCTCCTTCATTTTGATCTTCATTGACAACTATTGACAACAAATACAACCTTATACACAAAGTGGTTCCAACAATCTCCCCCTTTGTATTTTGTTGTCAATACCTTATACATCTTCTGAAATGATTTCGTCAATGTCAAAATAAGAATCTTCTCTTCAATCAACTTTTCTTTTCAAACTTTCATTTCACTTTCTCTCCCCCTTATTGACAAGAAATACAAAGCGCATGGTAGGGAGAGTATCAATCCATACTCAATAAAAGTTTCATTAATCATTTCACTCTAAGTCTACTTGAGCAATGCTCGATTTAGAAAACAAGAGGATTTGATTAAGCCAACAAGGCTGACCATTATTCACAGATCATGATACCAACATGAGATGAGAACTCATGTATTTTTTCTTAATGGATTTACCACTTTTATTTCAGGTACAAGAAAAACAAATGTGATAGGGAATAATCAACCTGAAACTCCTGCACTCACATCAGCAAATAGATCAAAACCATTCAAGTGCTATCAGAAGGATAAGTGTCCTTGGGGAACATCCATTCTTCTTATGTCACTGATCAATTTAGTTACTCCCCCTTTGTAGAATGATCTTTGATCTGAGTAACCAAGGGACAGAGGTTGAGAAATGGCATACCTTCTCCATTGACATGTTCTTCAAGAAATTCATAGAGTAACTGCATTAGAGTCTAGATGGAGTTGATATTTAATGAAACAATTATTTTGGAAGATTCTTAATTTTTCTCCCCCCTCAAGGGAAACACTCCTCATCATCTTCATCAAGAGTTATCCTTCATCATCTTGATCTTTGTATATCAATTGAAGAATCTACTAAGGATGGAAACTTCTTTAGCTTGGCTATCAAGAGTTGACAGAATTCACTACTTCTCAGGTTCTCCCCCTAAGATCATGCTTCAGCTTCAATTCCCTGCATTATTAGCACGAATACAATAATCAAATGAATAAGGGAAAAAGGAGGTTACTCCTTGCTTCATCGACATGAGCTGCATGGTTGAGGTTCTTTTCTCAACCAAGTTCCTTTGTTCGCTCCAGTCTTCATGCCTACACATTTAAACATATGTTCTGACATCTGTTGACAAGGCATGGATTTCTTCACATTCTCTTCTACTTTATGTGGGGAATTTTTCTTCTTAACATCCATCATGAATGATACATTTTTACTCCTCTTAAAGACTACTTCTTTCTCTGGTATTAAGGTTAGGAAACATTTTGCAATGTGACCATATTTCTTGAATCTCTCACACAGAACTTCTTTTACACATGTGATTCTCTTGGTTTTCAATCTCTCATGAACTCTATATTCATCAAGTGAATGTTTTCCTTTTCCTTTATCACTATCCTTGGACTTTTCATCTTTATGTTTCCTCATTCTTTTCAAATCTTCTATCCAGATGACCAATATGTCATTTGGATTTTTTTTGGCTGATTTGGTTCTTCCACATGGGTTCATTTGAGTTTCATCCCACTTAGTTTTTCTTTTGGATGAATGGCCCTTCAATTTCATGGATCTAAAATCCTGGTTCTCCTTAGATTCCCAACTTGAGATCTTCTTGGGGAAATGTGTGTTCACAATATTCTTCTGATTTCCTCCCAAGGAATATTCTTCTTTTTTAGATGGCTTGTGTGGTCTTCTATTTTTTATCAGCTCTAGATATCTGTTGACATAGGCATGCAACATTCTTATGACCACTGTCATTGCATACATCAAAGATATTATCAATAATTCCAAATCTATTTGCTGTAAATAGATGCTTCTAGACTTACATATGTTTCTTCTTCTTCTCTGGATTTCTTCCCTTTGATACAGACTTTCTTTGTGATTTTCCGTTAAAGGGATTGTACCAACAATCCAGTGCACAATGCCCAATTCTATTGCAGCACCAACATTGACCCAAAAATATTTTCTTCTTTGTATCTTATGTATGAGGTTGTTGGGATTTTTCTTAATCATTTTTGCTCTATTTGAGGAAACAACTTCCTCCTTTTTCTTCTCATCCACCCTAGCCATGGTGGTAGGTTTCTTCTTCTCACATTTCCTCATCTATACTAGTTTAGAACTTTTCTTCCAGCATACACTGGTTGTGGGAACATATTTAGAAACATGAGTACAAGATGGTTTGGATGGTACCTTCACTTTCTCAGTTGCTTGTGATAGATCAATGAGTGAAGTCATGATCTTCTTATCACATGTTGGAGGTCTTTTGACAATTGAATCATACAGTGAGCTTTGAATACCTGTAGCAAATGATTCTTGATGTGAATAATCAAGAGTTGTCATAATCTTCTTGTCACATGTTGGAGGTATTTTAGATTTAGATTCCTCCAACAAACAATGAGTACAAGCATCACTCATTTCACTCTTTTGTGAAGTCTCAATATGTGTATTCTCAATCTTGGTCAATTGGGCTTCCAATTTTTGACCCTCAATATTGAGGATGATCTTCTGATCTTCAATCATGAGCATCTTCTCTTCACAAGTCTTCTTCAATCTTTCAACTTCATCTTCATGCATCATAACTTTGTTTTGTAACAAAGAGTCAAGTTCCCTGAATTTCATGGAAGTTTCTTCCAAACAAAAAATCTTGACTTCACTGCTCTTCTTCAGCTCAGCTTCAAGTGCATTGATCTTTTCTTTTAGAGTCTTATTGACTTCCTCTTTTTCTTCAAAGACTTTATCCCGTTTGGTGAGCTTCATAATTTCCAGAACTTTTCTTTCCAACCACTTTTCTATATTGTTATCTTCCCTTTCTAATCAAATGATATCAATCTACATAGATTGGAATATGCTATAAATAATAGCAACAATTTCTTCAGGAATATCATGCAGATATGTTTTGAGTTTTTCTTGAAAGATTGAATTAGGGGTGTCATCCTTTCCTCTAGAAGAATTCTGAGCCACCTTCTCGATGATTTCTAAGCCTGATGTTTCTTCATTATTTAAATGTCATGGAGAACAAGACACTGCATATTCTTTTGATATGAGGGACTTCTTCAACTGCTTCTTCTATTTCCTTTTTCTGTTTGTCATGGTATTGACAGATGTAGAATTCTTCTCAGAAATGACTGAATCTTAATCAAGACTGCTCTTCATTGTTGACATTAGGAAAGAAACTCAAATCCCATTCTGAATAGAATTACTGTGGATTATCCAACATAAGTTATCCTTTCCCTCTGATACCACTTGTAGGACCCCGGGACACCCTAAGAGGGGAGGGGTGAATCAGGGTGTCAACTTTTTCTTCTTAAAGTTTTGGGTCTTGTTATCATGTTGGTAGGAACTACTTAAACCTGTATGATGCATATAATCAGCAATGATACATTCACATTTAAAGAGATGACACATCAATTTTACTTGGTTCACCACTAAGGGCTGCCTTTAAGGAGCATACGCTGATAGGTTGTCAGTCTTACAAAAATCCACTATGCTTCACTAGTTGTAGATTAAAAATGTTTGGGAACAGTCCCTCTGTCCCAGGCTCACTGCCTTTACAATTGTTCAGGGATAGCTCACTGCGTCCCTCAGGTCACTCCCATTGACTCCCCCTGTCTCACTACCATTGGTGAAGTTCTGATCTGTTTATAGATGTGAAGGTCTCTTCAATAGATTTTCATTGAAGTCTTTTTCTCCTGTTCAACATGAGACTTTGCTTGTATCAGGGTTCAGAGTTGATGCTATTTTCAGTTCAAACCTTCTTCTTTAGTGCAATGACTAATGCACTAGATCCTCTTGTCTTTGTTTGCCTGAATCACAACCACTGATGTGATTACTCAATAAGAGAATCTCAGTTTACTAGGAATCATCAGAATCAGTTCTCCATGTATGCTTGAGATCATGCATGTATCATTTATATTTACTCTTTAATCTCACTTTGCACCGAAAGGTATCAGGAAATCTTCCAGCTTTTGTGCAGCTCTAGAAAGACGACCGTGCTTCAACAATATCTAGAAGTCTCCTCAATGCCCGATGTGCAAGTCCCAACACAACGCGAAAGTCCTCGGCACGCAAGTCCAAACTGGAACACAAGTGTCACCAAAGAACCTGTGCGACACAGCCTTCTAGAACTTCAAACCTGCGCGACTCACTTCTTTTCTCACCCAAAACTCCTTGGGCATGGAACCATCAATCGACGCGGAACTTCTAAGAGCTGGCGAGCATGTCTCTCCAAACCACTTGTGCGGCTCAACCACCTGCGCGATGAGATCTCGAACAGTCTCTATGTCTTGAACTATGTGGAAAATGAGGAGGGGTGGTCCAGTATTTATAGGCATTTGTTCAACCTACGTGGCGGCGCGCAAGTCACCCCTCGGCGCGCAAGTCTCAGCACACAGCTCATCTCCCACAGCCCCTATCGTGCAACTCACTTGCACGACCCAACCAATACTTTCACGACCTTCTCTCCTTTGCCATTTTTTTAAGTTCTCTTCTTGAAAAACAATAGGCGCGCAAGTTTTCAATACTTCTAGGCACCGGTGCGCAAGTCTCTTCACGGCGCTTAGGTCACTTGTGCGACCACCCAACACTTGCGCGACCTTCTTTCCTTTTCCATTTTTCTATGTTCTAATCTTGAAAAACACTAGGTGCGCAAGTTCAATTTTCATCAAGTACACAGAGCACATGTATCTTTGCCAAAACCAGTTTTCTCCATTTTTCGATTTTCGGGCCCATAAATTTGGCAAACACTGGAAAATGGTGCCACCTTGTATCTTCTCTTTTTATAACACCTCCATATCATCCATTCCTTTGTTGATGTTCTTGAATCAAACATGGATCATTAACCACATCCCTTGAACTCAACATGCCACCATGGAATCTTCTTTTTCAAAAAAAATTTATGTCATTTTTTTTGCTTTTTCAATAAGAACAATCACCTCAAAAACAGTTCTTCTCAGTGATTTGTATCCTTTAGCAACTCTTCTTCTTTCATCACAAACTCCACTATCGTGATATGTATTCTTTGAAGGAACAAATTTAGCATCATCATCTTCTGTCACAATGTGATGTGCATGGCTATCTTAGAGTTCCAATCCCCGCATGGCCATCTTAGAATTCCATTCACTTGCACATTGTCTTCTTCTTCAACTGTCATGATCTACTTCATGCCGAGCATATGATTCAATTTTTCAAGAAGTCTCTTGCATGGTTCTCATGCAATCATTAGTAATTGCATGGTCCTCATCAAATCCCATGGTTCTCATGAAATAATGAGGAATTACATGGTCTTCATCAAAACCCATGGTTCTCATGCAATAATGAGGAATTGCATGGTCTTCATCAAAAACCCCATTCTTATTTAATCATCCTCAGATGGATCACACCTCACATTCTTCATTGTTGTAAATAATGTGTCACATTTGATGCATGTTCTTTAAACTTATGATCAGTACAACAATCGTCTGAATTTCCATTCCTCCACTTCATTAGAGTACTTCCTGATCTCCTTCATTTTGATCTTCATTGACAACTATTGACAACAAATACAACCTTATACACAAAGTGGTTCCAATAGATATAACCTAAATAAATACATGGCCATGGTAAGGAATGGGTGAGTTCAATTCTAGGAAGTCAAAGAAAGATTAATCGAGCACATGAGATGATGACACTATCATGCAACCCACTTGATTCGATATATCGATTCAAAGGGATTAGATTACATGGTTAGCGTTCGTAGGAGGTGAAACATCATCGCGGTGTTAACTTATTTTTCTATGGGTTCCTTGGTGTGTTCCTAGACTCTAACCTTGGAATTTTGGCAGGATCTACCAAATGCCAATGAGAAAGAGGCCTAGAGGGTCACACACTAAGTTTTTCCAAGTATCTTAGTTAAATATTAATTTAACAAGTTGAATAAAGATTATTCCCGATTGTGGTTTAATACTTATTAAAGAATGCCTGATCATATTTATTTGGACATTAGTAATTCAAGAGAATATATTCTGGGAGAAATAATATATTTATTAGTGAGTAATGAAGTGATATTTATTTGAGAAATAAATATCCATTATTCAAGGTCTAATAATTGTGGTGGAGGAAATAAAGAAAATGGAAAAACAAATGTGCACACCATGTATATTAATATACATGCCATTAGTTTTTATGGGGATTTGTGATAAAAAATGTTATTTGTTTAATTAAATAATATTAGGTGTAATTCACTGGGTGCATGTCAAGTAATAATAATAGTCAACTATTATTATTAGACATGGGGTATTAATAATAATTAAATGAAATGAATTAATGATTTTGGGTAATTAATTCATTTTATTATTCTAAGTAATTAAAATCCCAATTATAAAATTATCATTAGCCTAGCCATTTTTGGGGGTTTTGCACAAAGGATCTAGAGAAATATCTCAAGACAAGAGAGAATTATTTTCTTCCAAGAAGGATCTAAAGCTAAAAGAAATAGAGATCCTCCTCTACTGAATCAAGGCGATCGATGGAAGAAATCACAGATGATGGATCTTCTACACTAGCACCCGAAGATCCCTTCGGCGATGTCCAGAGATATGTAGAGCACATGTGGATAACCGTAAGAGGAATCATAAACTTGGATTCTATAACACAACAACATATCACATTGGATCATGACTTAAAACATCAACAAAGAGAGAATTTAACCAATATAGTTATTTTCTTTTAATGAAATTAATTATAACCAACATATGACGATCCTTTTTATAGTTTCAGGATGCCCCTATTTTCTTTCTTTCTTCATTCTATTCCAAAGATCTAGAATTTTATTATCATGACTGATCTTGGATTAAACATTATTAACGATTAAAATTAATGTTGGGTACACCCACCAACATGCTTCCACTATGCCCGAATCCTACAGTTTGTTTTTTGGATTTTACAACATTGTTTCTAATTTCAAGATTTTTTTTCTCATTTCAGGACTAGTTATACAAGTAGTGATTCTCAATGGTGAAGATAATCCTAGAGATCTCCTAGTTATAAAAATATTATACTTTTCTATTTATTTTCCCTCATTAATTTAAGAAATTTTGAGGGATTTAATCATATGTTTCATATAATATTCCTTGGAATTGAATATATGATTTCATTTACCTTTTTTGTAATGTTATACTATTAATTAATAAGATTTTATTAGTTTGATACATATCACGTATGACTCATTCCCAAATAATATTCAATTATTTTCAAAGAATTGAAAAACATACTTTGAATTATTTAAATATAATTCTATTAATTTAAATGGTTTTAACACCTAGGGTGTGACATTATAAAATAAAATAATTTTATTTTAAACAAATATTTTAAAAAAATTTATAAAAATATCAAAAATTGGTTAGGTATAAAATAATTATAGAATGAATATTATGTAATAAGATTAGTCTTATAAGGACTCTATTAGTGTTGTGGATATTACTACGATATATAATGGAATTGTTTTAGTGGAAGACCTTATAAAACATCTAAAATATGAATAAGGATGGTTTTTGTAACACCCCGAGATTTTATGAGAATTATTATTTTTAATTTCTTTGATGTATTTTATTGTAAGTTTCAACAAGATTAGCTTGTACTATACGCAACACTGTATTAGCTTGCAGTATATGCAACACTATTCTTGGCTCGTGTTAAACAAAATTTCAAGTTTGTTTTGTGGAAATTATTCTACCCAACATTAAGTATAGAGTTCGTTTAATGTATAAATAAATTAAGTTTTGATTATGTTATACATAACACCAAACAGAGATTTCAATACACACAGCCCTAACTTGGCTTGCATTACACGCAATCAAGACCTTCTTCGATAGCCTGTGTAGTATGCAATACCGAGTTTCACTAAACGATATATTATTATAATATTATTATAAACTAGCCGTTATGAATAGTAATACCCACTTTTTGAAATTTTATAAATTTTATCTTTCAAAATGGACTTCATTTTTGGATTCGGATTATCGAAATTAGCATAGGTTTAATTTTGGGTATTTTTCTGAAATCTTTCAATATTTGATGAATAGTGAAAACACTGGGTTACTATTTAAAAACCGAATTTTTATTTAAATAATTATTTATTTTATTTAAATTTATTCCAGGTCAAAATTGATAAATAATACCTATATAAGTTCAATATAATTCATTAGAGTCATTTTATAAAAATTTTAGATATATAAAAAATTTATTGAACTTTTCACCGTCTTTTACCCACCTCCTAGGAGAATTTGAAAATTAACATAAAACATAATTTTACCGCTTATGTGAGTTGAATTTTGAAAATCCGAGAGACACAGTTAATATTAAGGAGTAAAATGTGGTTCAATAAGATAAAAATAATTTTTGGTGAATAGTAACTTTTTACTTTTATTTACCATGGTTAAAAGTAAATAGGGTAATTAAGAGTAAGCATGATATTATTATTACCCTAAAAAATGCCCTAATTTTATTAGATAAGTTTTATTAGACCAAAAACAACCTTAAGAATAAAATATTACACTTTAGGTCCACTAGGATTAGATTAGGACATTTATTATTATTTTATTTAAAGAAGAGTTAAAATAGTTAAAATCAAAGTTTAATAACTAAAAAATTTTTTATATAGGGTTATACATAAGATAAATTTGACTATAAATGTCAATTAGAAATCTATAAATATTTCCAACATAATGGTATTTTATTTATAATTTTTAGAAATTCAATAAGTTAAGTTATTTATGACACAATGGTGATGTAGTAATTACCTAAATAATGAAATATTAAAATAATTGATATTATAAATACCCAAATAAATGTAATTTGAGACTTTTTAGAAATTAAAATAATTTTATAGGTTAATATGAAATGTTAGTATTGATTAAATTAACTTTTTTCGAACTAATCATGCTTTTATGAGTTTTAAAAAAATCAATTACCAAATAGTGTCAAAATTTCCATAAAATAGTTTTTAAAAAAATATTATATTATTAATTGTTATTATATATCTAAAAATATAACGTTCGGACAAATGACTTATTTAAGGTTATATATATTAATAATGAACCACTTGGGGTTCTTTTGGCTTGTTATAGTAATTTTATTAAACTTATAGTGTTAGAAAACAAGAAGACACGGTAAAAGTTAAATTATTTAACTTAGAGTTAAATCTAAATGATAAGGTTAAAATAGTAACCTAAAATTGTCTAAAACCTATTGGTTTAGATTATTTCGACCCAGACCCACTTTAGATTCAAAATAAATCAATTTGGAGCTATTATAAACCGAATATGACTTTATATAAAATAATATTTTATGTTTTTCCTAAGGTGCCCCTCTCCTCCCTTATAAAAGGAAATCTCCTGCCTCTTCTATTTACACAATTTTGAGCCTTCAAGATCGGAACACCCCTGACCATTTCCATTCTCAACTTTCCTATAATCATTATAGAGGTTCTGGTCTCCTCAAAAGACCAACTCTATTTCCTTAAGAGGAATCTTAAAAGAGGTGCGTCGAAGAAGAGGTAATCTCTTCTACCAATTCATTCAAGTTTCTTTCTTCTTCAACATATTTTCTTTATTTGTTTAATCATAAATTTATAATAGAAGTATGTATAATATAATGATATGTTATTATAAATATGAAACAAACCCATTACCCCTTCTATCCATCCTACAGAAAATGAAATCACCGCGCATGCGTACGTACAGAATACCGTCTCCACGCCGTGGTGTAATCTATTTTTCCACCACCACCTTACACGGATGGGTATAATGGTGTAAAGCCTAATTATATATGGTTATTATAACATCATATTGATTCTGAGATATTATATCATCCACTCCAATTATATTCAATCATTATGGGAACGATATCATCGCTCATCGTTACGTACGGATTACCGTCTCCACGACGCGATGAGATTCATTCTCCATGATAACCATTCAAGAATGATTATAAAGTATATATAATGAATAATAATGAAATATATGACATAATGAAGCTACTGGATTTATGTATACATATATATATATATGTCATCTACTTACTTCTACTCAAGTCAATAAGGAAAAGAAAACAACGTTCATGCGTACGTACGGCCTACCGTCTCCATGAACGGTGTATTTAATTTCATTTATCTATCTATTATTTATATATATATATATATATACTGAATATATATGATATATAAATCAGGATTTACATTTTGGAAGTAATTAAATCATGATATAAGTAATAATAATATCAAGAACAACAAGTCCAAACACGTAAGATAAATAAAACGATTTTACCCAAAACGTTGCTTTAACATGGAATTTACAAAATAACAGGTAATATAAAGTCATAAGTGAACCATATATGATATCCTAAAAATAAATATGATTCTTTAATAAGTCAATGAAATTATTAAAATCATTATACAGGAGGTTCGGATACGTACGAAGCATATCGACCCTAAGGTAAGGGATAATTTTGCAATCTCATTTTTATCCGAGATCGTTTATTCGTAAGTATTTACAAGGTTTATTGTTATCATCCATGTCCATGTTTTCTAAAAATGTTTTTATGTATGTTTAAATACCTTTTTACCCATTTCTGAAATTTACCACATGTTATGAAAGGAATCTTACTTTTTTTACCACATGAGGAACGTTTTGACTTTTCCGGCAAAAGTATGAGAAAAATGTTTTTTTAACTTCTACGGCATGAACAGATTTTTACGTTTTCATAACACCTTACTTTCAAGTATCTTACTATACAAGATTTCATGATTAATTTCAAAAGAAGACTTTTCTTTTAAAATTGCATGGCATTTTGTGAAAAGAAAATGATTTTGAGAAAGAAAGGATATTTTCCTCAAGAATTCATTTCAAGTGTTTTATCAAAACCATTTTCCATATAAGATGGCATTATTTCATATGTGTATGTTTCAAGTATAATGTATCTATGATTTACATGGTTTCACTTTTCTTATGATGAAATGATATCCATTTGTTTTATATGGATAATTTTATGATGGTATGACGTTTATGAAACCCATTTTATTTTTTGGGTTATGATGAATGATTTATGATTATTTTGTGGCACAAGTAAGAATGATTTCATTATGAGATGGGTGGGACCTATATCTACCTCCAATGAATTGGGTAAAGATTTATATCTCATGATATAGACATGGCTGGAACGATAAGTTAATCTGGTTCAGTGTTATAAGACTAGAATGAGGAGTGAACTCGATTCAGAAAGGGATTTTGTCTACTAAGATGGTCTTGGCAGCAATGCCTTGGATACTATGGAAATCATATCATGTGATTAATGGTTTTACACAATTACATGATTTATTTCCATGCTATTTTATGATGATTGATGTTCCATTATGATCTATGCCTTACGTACTGCCATGTTTTATGTCATTGCTCAAGATTTTTATGTTTAAACATTATGTTCATGTTTTTAAGTTCAAATGTATATGGTTTTTTTCCATGCTTAGCCTTACTGAGAATTTGAGCTCACCCTTTATATATTTTCTTTTCCCCAGGATTTAAAGAAAGGTTTTAGGTATGAAAACAAAAGGGGAAGATCATTATGGGAGATGTTGAAGATCTTTCACCACGATTAGAAGATTATATTCTGAGTTTCGAAAGACACTAAACTATTACGGTCCTTATGTGTTTGTTTTTTTTATATATTAAGTAATCCTCAAAAGTAATGTAATGTCCATGTATTCCAGTATTTGGGTCTCTACAGTTGGTATCAGAGGAAAGGTTTAGTCAACCTTTGGAAACTAGGATGCGAAAACTTTAGTGAGATCCCTAGAGATATTTCTAAGGTATTTCTAGGGATGTCCCTAAGGATAAGTATACGTATAGGTTATAGTCCTAGAATTATGGTAACAATCATAGAATTTAACCTAAGATGTTAGATATTGACGGTACTCCCCCTTTATTATGTTGTTTTCCCTAGCATGATTTTTGCCTCTCACACTATTCTCTTTGGGTTTTAGAAAATGGTTGGGAACAGGAAGATTCATGATAGAGGATATGATGGACAATGGAATGATATTCATCATGAGAAACCAAATAAAATTGGATCTAGAAGTACACATATCATTATTATGCCTAATAATAAATATCATAATATGATCTATAATCTCAACTTTGGTAAGTTTCCCGACTCAACTAATAAGAGAATGATGGAGTTTCAATATGATCATAGAGGAAAGAAATTTCAATTTCCCTCATGTAAATCATATGGGAAGAGGCATCAGGGAGAATGTTTCAATGGAACTTGAAGATGCTTTGGGTGTGGAAAAGAAGGACACAAAGCAAGTAATTATAAAGGAAAAGGTTTAGTTAACACCATGGACAAGGATAATGGTATTGTTAAAACATCAACAACGGTTAAATGTTTTAAATGTGGAATGTATGGGAATTATTCAAACCAATGCCCTTAGGGAAAATTTCATGAAGAGAATCAACATGGTCATATGGGTAGTATTTATGTTAATGATGATGAATAGACTACAAATGATATATGAGATGAAAGAAATGACGAAGCATAGTCAGTGGTTTAAGAAGGTAGTGGAATGATTGTTTGTTTATCAAGAGTTATGTTTTATAGGTAATTTAATGGTACTATGGAATAAAGACACATCTAAGGATTGTTATACTATTGTTTTTTCTAATGTATTTGAAAGTATACGTTGAATGGTACTGGTAACCATGAAAGGATAATTCATATATTTTTTGAAAGTAGATGATATGCACCTAATGATGGGATAAGGAGATAATGAGATGTTTGATATTATTCATGAACTCATGATTGATATAAGGACCAAGTGATATCATGGTTTGAGTATATAGATTTTTTGGTATTTTGGTATGTGGAAAGAGTTAACTTTTGACAGAACTCATGTTTTCACTAAGGTTATATGGTAATTCATGTTTTACGAGAATACATGATTAGGGTATTCACATGTTTGGAATATGACCAACAATATATATCGTATGATAAATGATGGTATTAACATGCTCGGTAGATGACATTTGAAGTAATCATTATCTTTATACTATGAGATTGGATAGAAGTATTTTGGATAAACCTAAAGATTGGAATATATTATGTTAGATATTAGATATTATTGTTTAAGGCTAGAACTTTTGTTATGTTATAATAGTATAGTTAGAAAAAGGACAACTCATTGGATGAGTGACAACCCATCGCGTCGGAAAAGGTTGCGGGAATCGAACCCACAACTGAAGTGCGACAAGCCTTTATCGCATACCACTGGCCCACAGAAAGTCCCTGGTTAGTAGAAACTAGTTTTATTTTATTAAGAGGTATGATAGATGAAGTATAAGTCCATTTTTGAAATGATAGACGATTAACCTCACTATAGATGGACTTATGTATATTTGATAACTATTTCTAACCTTTTGTTTGAGACAGATGGAATGACCCATCATTTTATCTCATAATCTGCTAACACTTCACGAAAGACAAAGTCAACTTCATTTATTTAAGAGATAAAGTGGAAATTGTTCAAGGCACAAACAATTGTGAGATTATACCAAAATCAAGTAAGTATTTCTTCTAATTCAAAATTTTCAACTTTTGGGAAAGGATATTGAAAACCAGAAATGTTGTCCTAGTGCTCTTATATCTGATAAATCATATAGTACCTTAGATCATCAAAAATTTATGGCTTTGTGATTGATTGGATTTTTCACAGCCATGTTCTCTACTAGTCTCCATCAGAACTTGACGGTTAGATTTCTCTTCCATATCTATATTTTCACATATGTTCTCATATGTGGAAACCCAGTGATTAGTTAATTTGGGTAACAATTACATTTAATAATTTAGTTTTCAAAGATATTTTTTGTAAGTCCTTTTTACAATGTGGGTTTCTATTAAAGAAACTTTCAAGTAGTAAACCATTTATAACTCCGACGAATTTTGAGGGCGAAATTCATTTTAAGGGGGTAGAATTTAACACCCCGAGATTTTATGAGAATTATTCCTTTTAATTTATTTGATGTATTTTATTATACACTTCACCAAGATTAGATTTTACTATACGCAACACCGAATTTTCTTGCAGTATATGCAACACTATTCTTGGATCGTGTTACACAAAATTTCATGTTTGTTTTGTGGAAATTATTCAACGCAACATTAAGTATAGAATTTGTTTAATGTATAAATGAAATAAGTTTTTGATTATGTTATATGCAACACCAAAAAGATCTTTCACTACACGCAGCCCTGACTTGTCTTGTATTACACGCAATCAAGACCTTCTTCGATAGCGTGTGTAGTATGCAACACCGAGTTTCACTAAACGAGATATTATTATAATATTATTATGAACTAGCTGTTATGAATAGTAATACCCATTTTTTGAAATTTTATAAATTTTATCTTTCAAAATGGACTTCATTTTTGGATTTATAATATCGAAATTATCCTAGGGTGATTTTTTGGTATTTTTCTGAAAACTTTCAATTTTTGATGAATAGTGAAAACACTAGGTTACTATTTAAAAACCGAATTTTTATTTAAATAATTATTTATTTTATTTTAATTTATATTAGGTCAAAATTGATTCATACTACCTATATAAGTTCAATGAAATTCATTGGAGTCAATTTATAATAATTTTAGATATATAAAAATTTTATTGAACTTTTCACCGTCTTTTACCCACCTCCTAGGAGAATTTGAAAATTTAAATAAAACATAATTTTACCACTTCTATTATTTGAATTTCTAAAATCTGAGAGACATGGTTAATATAAAGGAGTAAAATGTGGTTCAATAAGATAAAAATAATTTTTGGTGAATAGTAATTTTTTACTTTTATTTACCACGTTTAAAGGTAAATAGGGTAATTAAGGGTAAAAATGATATTATTATTACCCTTACACATGTAATAGTTTTATTGGATAAGTGTAATTCGACCAAAAAAACCTTAGGAATAAAATATTACCCTTTAGGCCCACTTGGATTAGATTAGGACATTTATTATTATTTTATTTAAAGAAGAGTTAAAATAGTTAAAATCAAAGTTTAATAACTAAAACATTTTTAATATAGGGTTATACATAAGATAAATTCGACTATAAATATTAATTAGAAAGATATAATTTTTTCATACATAATGGTATTTTATTTATAATTTTTATACATTAAATAATTTAAGTTATTTATGACACAATGGTGATGCAGTAATTACATAAATAATGAAATATTAAAATAATAGATATTATAAATACCCAAATAAATTTAATTTGAGAATTTTTAGGAATTAAAATAATTTCCTAGGTCCATATGAAATGTTACTATTGATTTAATTTACTTTTTTAGAACTAATAATTCTGTTATGATTTTTAAAAAAATCAATTACCAAATAGTGTCAAAATTTCCATAAAATAATTGTTTAAAAAAATATTATATTACTAATTGTTATTATATTCCTAAAAATCTATGGTTCAGACATATTACTTAGATAAGTTTATATATATTAATAATGAACCACTTGGGGTTCTTTTGTCTTGTTATAGTATGTTTATTAACCTTATATTGTAAGAAAACAAGAAGACAAGGTAAAAGTTAATTATTTAACTTAGAGTTAAATCTAAATGATAAGGTTAAAATTTTAACCTAAACTTGTATAAAACCTACTGTTTGAGAATATTTATACCCATACCCACTTTATCTTTGAAATAAATCAATTTGGAGCTATTATAAACCGAATATGACTTTATTATAAAATAATATTTTAAGTTTTTCCTAAGGTGCCCGTCTCCTCCATTATAAAAGGGCACCTCCTCCCTCTTCTATTTACACAATTTTGAGCCTTCAAGCTCGGAAAAACCCTACCCATTTCCATTCTCAACTTTCCTATAAACATTATAGAGTTTTTGGTCTCTACAAAAGACCAACTCTAGTGCCTTAAGAGTATGCTTAAAAGAGGTGCGTCGAAGAAGAGGTAATCTCTTCTACCAATTATTTCAAGATTCTTTCTTCTTCAACTTCTTCTTATTTATTTTTTTCATCATAAATTAATAACATAAGTATAACTAATATACTGATATGTTATTATAAATATTAAAAAAACCCATTTCACCTTCTATCCATCCTACGAAAAGTGAAATAACTGTGCGTGCGTACGTACGGAATACCGTCTCCACGCCGTGGTGTGATCTGTTTTTCCACCACCACCTTACATGGATGAGTATAATGGTGTAAATAATAATTATATATGGTTATTATAAAATAATACTGATTTTGAGATATTATATCATCCACTCCAATTCTATTCAATAATTATGGGAACGATATCATCGCTCGTGCGTACGTACAGATTACCGTCTCCACGACGCGATGTGATTCATTCTCCATGATAACCATTCAAGAATGATTATAAAGTATATATATAATGAATAATAATGAAATATATGACATAATGAAGATAATGTATTTATGTATACATATATATATATATATGTGTGTCATCTACTTACTTCCATTCAAGTCAATAAGCAAAAGAAAACAGCGTTCATGCGTTCGTACGACCTACCGTCTCTATGAATGGTGTATTTCATTTAATTTGTCTATCTATTATGTATATATATATACTAAATATATATGATATATAAATCATGAACTAAATTCTGGAAGTAAGTAAATAATGATATAAGTAAAAATAATATCAAGAACAACAAGTCCAAACACGTACGATAAATAAAAAGATTTTACCCAAAACGTTGCTTTAATATGGAATTTACAAAAGAACGGGTAATATAAAGTCACAAGTGAACCATATATGATATGCTAATAATAAATATGATTCTGTAATAAGCAAATGACATTATTTAAATCATTATACAGGAGGTTCGTATACGTATGAATCATATCGGCCCTAAGGTAATGGATAATTTTGCAATCTCATTTTTATCCAAGATCGTTTATTCGTAAGTATTTACTCGAGTTATTGTTATCATACTTGTACATGTTTTCTAATAATGTTTTCATGTATTTTTAAATACATTTTTACCCATTTCTGAAATTTACCACATGTTATGAAAAGAACTTACTTTTGTTTACCACATGAGGAACTTTTTGACTTTTCTGGCAAAAGTATGAGAAAAAAGTTTTTTTAACTTATACGGCATGAATGGATTTTTATGTTTTCATAACGCCTTATTTTCAAGAATCTTACATGACAAGATTTCTTTATTATTTTCCACAAAATAATTTTCTTTTAAAATTGCATGGCATTTTGTGAAAAGAAAATGATTTTGAAAAAGAAGGATATTTTCTTCAAGAATTCATTTCAAGTGTTTTATCAAAACCATTTTCCATATAAGATGGAATTATTTCATATGTGTATGTTTCAAGTATAATGTCTTTATGATTTACATGGTTTCACTTTTCGTATGATGAAGTGATATCCATTTGTTTTATATGGATTATGTTATGATGGGATGACGTTTATGAAACCCATTTTATTCTTTGGGTTATGATGAAAGATTTATGTTTATTTTGTGGAACTAGTAGGAATGATTTCATTATGAGATGGGTGGGACCTATATCTCCCTCCAATAAATTGGGTAAAGATTTATATCTCATGAGATAGACATGGCTAGAATGGTAAGTTAATCCAGTTCAGTGTTACAGGACTGGACTGAGGAGTGAACTCGATTCAGAAAGGGACTTTGTCCCCTAAGATGGTCTTGGTTGCAATGCCTTGGCTACTATAGAAATCATATCATGTGATTAATGGTTTTCCACAATTACATGACTTATTACCATGCTATTTTATGATGATTGATGTTCCATTATGATCTATGCCTTACATACTACCATGTTTTATGTCATTACTCAAGATTTTGATGTTTAAACATTATGTTCATGTTTTTATGTTCAAATGTATATAGTTTGTTTTATTTTCTCTATGCTTTCCATTTATAAGAATTTGAGCTCACCCATTATATGTTTTCTTTTCCCCAGGATTTAAAGAAAGGTTTTAGGTAAGAAAAAATGGGGAATATATTTATGGGAGATGTTGAAGATCGTTTACCACGATTAGAAGATTATATTCCGAGTTTCCAAAGACACTAAACTATTACAGTCATCGTGTGTTTGTTTTTGTTATGTATTAAGTATTCCAGAAAATTAATGTAATGTCCATGTACATCTGGCTTTGGGTCTCTACAGTTTTCTATTAGTGATAAACTATTTAATGAATTAATGTTCAATATCATCTTAAATAATAATTTGAAGTAGAAGAATTAATTTTAGTTAATGAATATAGTGTGGGGAATTTGTGACTTATCATTTCATGTGTCTGAATATTTTATTAATATATTAATAGATTAATTTATTATCAATAAGTCTACATATTTTTTTCAAAATAGGAATAAAATGAAGTGGAGCATGTAGTTTAATTTTTATTGAAGGAATTATAAAAGGAGAATGCATAGAATTTTTAAAAACAATGTTTATCCTATATGATGGGGTTTTTATTCTATTAAAATAATTCAATGATTTAATATATAAATTCATCAATTCTATAATTATAGATGAATTTAACTCCCTTTATTTTACTAATATCATATATAAACATGTCTGTGTACACGAAAATGTGTGTGTTGTGTTTATGTAGCCTCTTAGTAGGATAACACCATAAATCAATGAAAATAATTTTATAATATATACATAAAATAATAGTTTTTACTATAATTAGAAAATATTATTTCAAATATCGTTTAGATTTGAAATCTAAGAACATCATTAATTAAGCCGTTTCACCGTGAATGTGTTCATAATTGAGAAAAGTATGTAGGATTTCACAATGAGAACATAACATATGTCATAATTTAAATCATAAATTAAAGGTAATTATAAAAAAATAATCATAAAAACTTATTTTGACCAATTAAATATTTAAAATAAACCATTACCACACCCATAGATCAATTTATGGATTAATATATTCTTGATTTACACAAAACCAAACTTACCCCATGGACACACTGGGTTTCAACCACTAGATAGAGTGAAATGATAATTAAGTACCACTTGATAAAATTAAATCATTTTTCAGGTAGCACATATTTTTAATATCCCACATAGAACCCTAGACTCCCATGTAACCCATCATATAAAAATAAAATAATTCAATTTAAAGTACTAAAAAACCATAAAATATCAACACAAGAACCATATTCTTAATAACTCCCTTTCAAAAAATTCATATGTAATGACCATAAAGAAAACATTTCACATATATAAAAAAACTAAAAGGGGTGTAAATGAAGAAAGTAAAGATGATCAATAATAAAAATTATAATGTAATACATAGTGTTTCAAGTCTTAAAAACTCAAGAA
The DNA here is from genome assembly GCA_963277665.1 of Viscum album. Lineage (NCBI taxonomy): Eukaryota > Viridiplantae > Streptophyta > Magnoliopsida > Santalales > Viscaceae > Viscum > Viscum album. The sequence goes on from OY728120.1 coordinate 1,390,691,347, forward strand.
ATTTTCAAAATACCATTTCATAAAATAAAAAAACCATAAAACCCATTTTTATATATCCATTTGGAATATAATGAGTTATATAAACATTTTATCAAACACATTATATTAATTTTAATGCATTTCAAAAACATAACATTTGAAAAGAATAGAAAACACATTTTTATATAATTAATAATAATAACAATACTTTGATAACACTTATAAATACATCATATATAGTCTCCTCATAGAGTTCACATATTCTAGTTATCAATTTTTGGATCCATCAATCATAAAAATATTGGAAATTAAAAGAAATTCTTATTTAAACACATACCATCCACCAGTGAAACTAATACAAATTCTTACAATAATAAGATATTTTAATGAGAGAGCCCATTTTCATACACTAGAAACTAATAATCCATTGATTAGACCAAAATCACCATATAATAAGGGTATCATATAAAATAAGGGAAAGGAATAAAGTAAAATATGAGAGGAGGAAATAAGAGAGGAATATAAAAAGATAAAAAGATAGAATTCCGTTGTAGACCCACTTGAAATAAATAGAGAAGAGACAAGATACCCGAATATGGATAAAGACAAATTGATTGGGTACCTTAATGAAGCTTCCCAAATATAAAAGTTCTAATTAGGGGTCATCTTTGTAAATTTAAAGAGGATAAATTTAAATCTATATCTTCTGGATAAAAAACATGATTAGGTCAAATGATTAGAACAATTGTTTATTGGAACATTCATAACTACGAGATTAAAAAAATACCCGCACATTGTTACCATTCATGGTGAGGGTGACCAAGAAACATGGAAAATAAAATTATTTATTGGTGGTTTAACCATTGGGGGATACGACCTTCCCATTGATCTTGTGATTGTATTTAGAATTTGTGTGTTTCATTATACTTATACCCCAATCACCTAAAATATATATATGTGTGTATATATATATGTAATTATATATATATATATACACACCACTGAATAGTGGTGTATAAACATGGGATATTTGACATGAACCATATAGAATAATAGAAGAAATAATTATATTTAATGTCAGAGTAATGAATTATAACAATAAACTATGGCACTAACATAGGTGTAAATATCATAAAACAGTGGTGAAAGAATCATTACATGTTTCACAAATCATGTCAGAGTAAAAATCTCTACCTGATTACCATAGTGGATTAGGTTCACTATCTTAATCCCTTAAATATAGTGGATTAGGAATAACTACATGATTATCATAAATTTAGTGGTTTATTAATCCCTACCTAATTCATGTAAACTAGTTGAGAAGGTATCACATCCCACTTCCCACGACCAATGTAGTGTCTGCATCACATCCCAATTACCATAGACATAGAAGAGCACAAATCTCTTATTGATTCTAACAAATAAATATGAGAAATAATCACTCTATGATTCCCATAAAAATAGTGTAGAAATAATAACTTCATTATTCTCATAGACATATTTTTGTATACATCACATTCTAATTCATATAGTGGAGAAAATATCAATAGTCAATTCCCATAATTATATAATGTGATATAAATCCATAACCAATGAGTTAGAGGGATATATAAGAGCCACCCCATCAATCATCCATTCATTTGTGATATAATTTAAAATCATCAGTAATCACATCATAAACAATCCACAAAATGAAAATGGGTTTTGAATCATTTCTTAATGGTATCACCAAAATTTACCTGAAGAATGTAAATGGTTTATACGCAAAATATTATCAACCAAAAAGAATATTTTATATAAAAATTCACATGGTTATTTATGAAATATAAAATTTAATGTATTAAGGGATTCATATAGGGTAGATAGATTTTAAATAAGTTGTATATAAAACATTTTTAAAATTTATATTAGTGTTGAAGCTACAAGTCACTTTGAAAATTCATTTTTCGGAAGGTTACCTTTGAGAAATTGAAAAAAAATAATTTTCAAAATAATTTTAGGGAATGAAATATCAATAATAAATACATAGAAATGAAATAAATGTTTCAAAAATATAAATTTTAAATATTTTGAAAAATTTTACCTGGAAAAATATTATTCAATTATAGAGCATTAAAAAATGAATACAGTTTACAAAATGGGGAAGTAAAACATTTTGAAAATAGTTACTTTTAAAAATATTATGCAATAATTGAGGCTTTAAAATTACAAAAAATGTTTCAAAAAGGTGAAATGGAATCCATGGAAAAAACGTTTTAAAAATAAACATCAATAATAGAATATTTAAATGACAAAAAGTTTATAAAAATAAATGTGGAGTGGAAAATAAATCGTTTGAGGTTGAATGGATGTTTTTTTTTTAAGATTTTGATTTTTTGAAAAACCCACGTCATAAAAAGAGTAAAAAATCATCCATATTAAAAAGAGGTGAATGGAAATATAATCCTCACATGATATAAAATATAAATAGGATTTTAATAGATAACATTTACTTGAAATAAAATATATACAAGTAGTGGAATCAATCATTAATATTGACGAGAATTAATCTTAATAATGATACACATTTTTTGGGGAATAAATACCTAAAGAAGAATTATTTGAATCATGAATTTAATTTTCCACAGAGAGAAAGAGAAAGTACCATGAAATAAAATTTTACAGTGGAAGAAAATAATATTTTAATAAATAAGATGATAGAGAAGAATTATAACTCAATGAGGGGAGTTGAGATAAAAAACACTTATATATTTAATATCATTTGAATGAAAGGATATTTAAATAAATAATGATATAAAAATCAATAAAACCCATTAATTACATGAATATAGTAAAATAAATTCAATAGGTAGTAATCGTACCAAATAAAATAAATGGTAGTGCACATTATAAAATATGTATCATGGATTTGAAAATGAGAAAAAGAAACCATTCCCTTAATTTTTTACAACCGAAATTGTTCCTAAATATCATGTATAAAAATATATTAACCACCTATTTTAGAATCATATTCAAATATTTAAACTTTTATATTATTAATGAATAATTATTATTGGCATGTTTATTATCGACATATTATTTATTTCCATTATCATCTGTGAGTAATCCTAATCGTTTTGAAAAACTGCATTAATTGTGATGTTATTATTTATTTTTATACAAAATTTTCATCAGTACCAGATAATAAAAGGTACTATAATTTATTTTCTATGGTAGATCATAGTGTTATTATTTCATTGTATGAGACTTTAAGTTATATTTCTTGAAGAAAAAATGGGTAACAAACATGTCTCAATTAATTTTAACAAAAAAATTGAAGAATATTAATTGAGGAATTAAATAATAAATTTACCTTTCAAAAAACCAAAAATAATAATAATTTTTATTTTTATATCATATAAAATCATTATATAAGTTCTTATTTTCATCAATGATATTATTCTATTGCATTGTTCTAGTAGGTGGTCTGAAAAAACCTATCAGGAACATACCATAATTAATGGATAAGTATGGTTATGAAAGTGTTTTATTTTGGAATAGTATCAGTAATATAAAATCATAATGATCTAATTTATATATTTTATGGAGTATTTTAATGGAATTTAATAAATACGAAATAAACTAGATAAATAACAAGATATGTTGATTTATGGAGTAAGTAGTCTACACAGGGCCAAAGAAAATTTTTATTTTTATTAATGGAAAATGGGGTTGGTGGTTAATAGTAATTCCATTGTGAGAATAAAATTATGTATAAAAATACTAATTCCAATATATATGTATAATAAAATTATATTTTATAATTTAATATAGAAAAGTATCAAAGATATGGAAAATTAGTACTTACGTTGAGGGATTGGTATTTTCTAGAGAGGAATCCATGAAAATGGATCGATTAGGCGATAATAATGTGATAAGAAGTTAAAGGAAGTGAAATTGGATCATAGGGGAGGGAAAAAGGGTATAGTTTCAAGATGAATCCAAAATTTTTGAGTGGTCTTGAATGGGTAGTGAGAGGTCCCTTTTATATGCACTGTGATTTTTATTTTCATAAATACTAAAACTTAATATAAAGATAGAACATGTTTCACAAGTCCAAAAGACATAAAAATGTAAAATAATGGAGTTAAAAAAAATTTATTAGAAAAAATTTATTTTTATCTTTAAAAATTATCTGTTGGATAAATTATCATTTCATTTTATTTTCATTAAATATATTTATTTTTCATGAAACTAATAAAAAATATTTTCCCATAAATTCAATCTAGAATGTTTTAAAAAAAATGAAATTAAAATAAAATACAATAATAATTTCTTATGTTATAAAATATTACATAAATAAATAAAATGATTAAAAAATGTTTTCTAAATTCATAGTATCATTTAAAAATTTATATTTTTTTCTTAATTACATCACTAATAATTTAATATTTTTTTATTTTTTTATGTGATACTTAATTATTTATAAATTTATAAATTTTACGATTTTAGTAAAATTTTTACTTTCCACTATTCATAATAAATAAATTATTTTAGAAAATATCCAAAACCGCAACTTTTATTATGGATGATATGTTTAATTCAAAATTGATGTTAATTTATTTTTATATTCTAATACTAAAATTTATAAATTTAATTTTAATTTAAAATTCAATATGAAATGATTTTTTTATTAAAAAATAATCTTCTTAAACATTATGTGTTTGATATATTATTTTAAAATAATTTATAATTTATGTAACATAAATATATTTCTTAATATATTAAGAATTTATATATTATCATAAAAACATATAAAAGTGGTCAATTTCATTTATTAATACTTTGAACTTTTTTTGAGTGTGAATAATCCTTTAAAAATTTAACTCATATTAATTATATATCCTCAAAATATAATAATTTATAATTAATCATAATCTTTTTATTTATTAATTTTTTATTATTATTTTAATTTTATTGATAATATTCATCAAATATGTTTTATCACATTTTTTAGGGTTTCATCTAGAATAACCTATAAAAAATAGTACTAACTGAGTGATTTATTTCCCCAAAATCTTTAGGTGTTACATCCACTACTTAAATAAATTGTATCCTTAAATTTTTAATTATTGATCACTAAAAGTTAAAGTTAAGGGATCCATAAGAAACCCAAGGTATATCTTATACTATGATATCAACTTCACTATCCTTTGTACATATAGAATTATTTTTATCCCAAATATTCTTCTTCAAGAGCTAATAGGGACAGATGTTTCAAAGGTTTGTTTTCATAATTATTTTTCCAAATAAATAATTGAATCGAAAAGTATATGATAATGTACAAATAAAATCAGAGAAAATGATTATTTGAATTTGAAAACCCAATACAAATATTTCTTCTCCAAAAAAACATTAATTTAATCCTATGATACTTTCATTTAAATCCTTATATAATTTGATAAAAAAATCACTACTTCAATTTGACATAGGTTTTCTATGGTAATTTTCAATTTATATTCTATAACCAAACTCTTAAATAAATTAAAATATTTTTAAATCCTTCATATATTTTTGTAAATATAATTTTCTTAACCTAATAATATCCCATGAGAGTTTCTATCCTCATATTCATTCCTAGGAACACTTAGCAAGCACAAGAGTAAAGATTGAGTTGACACCGAACCCTCATTTTTTGGGAGACAAATCCTTGGTGTATCAGTGCCACAATTGAATTAACATTCCAATATCCATAAGGGGATGTAATTTCTTGGAGAAACACACAATCCCTACTTCACAAAAACATTGGGATGTCAACCTATACATATAATAATCCCTTAAAAATTTCCAAAGGGTTTTAAGGAAAGTTATTTTATCTTATTCCAGAATGATAACTAATCTAATCCTTACAAATAACTAAAACATGCCCTCATGAAAAATGAAGCCCCCTAAACCAACACTCCCAGATTTGTTCTTGAGTAAAATTTATTTAAACACTATATTTTATACAATGTTAGACACCCTATCATTATTTTAAAAAATTATCTTAAGTTAAATATTAAATATCAAAATAATCACAAAATCCCAAGAATTTGTGATTTTCTTATTTGAGTATTTGATATATAAGAGACTTATAATATGATATTATTGAAAATTTAATCCCAATTAAACCAACCAATGATGTAATTCAAGTAATATCATTGGTTATATTCGTCTTTATAAGTTAGGGAAATAAATGAGATGAAAGGGATGAGATTGAACACTTAGTAAAGGAAACAATTATAACATTTCATCAAATACATATACAAAGAATATGATAAAACATGAGAATTAAGAAATATATTTCTTAAAAATAACATTGAAAAATAATATTTTTATATAATCCATAAAAAAATTCATGTAATCGCAGAAGAGAAAACATATACCACATAATAGAGGTCTGGGAACATGTGGCAATAAACAAGATCTCTGAGTATAATCATAGGCCTAATGAAATATAATTCCATTTAATTGAATCATAATAGTAAATTATGGTACTAAAATAGGTGTAGAAATCATAATATAATTGAGTTAGAATCTCTAATTTTTCACTATATTATTCTAGAGTAAGCATCTCTACCAGATTCCCAAAGTAGAGAAAGTATCACCACCTTTTACCCATAAAAATAGTGGAGGAGGCAACACTACATTATTTCCAAAAATATATTGGATAATGAATCATTTATAGATTCAATAAATATAATAAAGTAAATATATGTTCCTGATTCCCATAACATAATGGAGAATAATTCATAACTTGATTCCCATAAAAATTATAGATAATAAATTAATTCATTATTCCCATAAAAAAATTAGAAAAATAATCACTTGCTATTTCCCATAAAAATAATTTATTTTAAATCTTGTACTGATTCTCATAAACATATTTAGTAATTAATCACTTCATAATTACCTTAGTAGAGTACGAATCAATACTAGATTCCCATATTCAAATCATGATATATAAACCCAAAACTATTGAATTTTAGGAAAATATTGGTCCCACTCATTAATCATACATATTTAATTGTTATAATTTTAAAAAATTATTATTATCATTATAAAAAACAAATGTAGATAAAAATTAGATTCAAAATAGTTTTATATGGTGCTATAAAAATTTACCTCAAGAATATAAATCATTGATATCCAAACATATATCACCAAAAAATAGTATTTTATAAGTAAATTTAGAGGGTGGTTCATTAAACATATCATACAAATAAATAAAGTATTTTAATATGGTAGAGAAATCAATTTTTTTAAGAACATTATTTAAACTTTTTTGTATGTGTTGAAGTTATGAGTCTCTTTGAAAAGTTATTTTCTGAAAGGTCTATTTTGATAAATTCTAAAGATGAAATTTAAGAATAAATATTTATAAATAAAAATTAATATTGAATCCTTAGAAATAAAATATTTGTGTGAAAAATGTGTATTGACATCATTTTGAAAACTCTTACTTTTAAAAAGAATCTTCATTAACGGATCATTGAAAAAGATACAAAGATTTAAAATAGTGAAGTGATTTTTTTGAAAACATCTATATTTATAAAAATCCTCAATAATGGATCCTTGAGAATTGTATAAAGGAAAAAATGTAAAATGATAGACTTATAAAATCATGAATTTGAAAAATAAAAATAAAAATTATATCCTTTAAATGGAATAGGGGAAATTGAACCAGATGTGGAGTGGATGATAAATTTTTTCCTTTTGAAATGATAGAAAACCATTATAATATTTTGAAATACCTCTTTTTTGAAAACCTAATTTCTTATTTTTTTAAAAATATATCTTTTTAAAAATTCGGATGGAAATATGTATCTCATATGATATAACACATAATTTGGTTTCTAATAAAGAACATTTTCATTAAGAAAAATATTCGAAGGGATGGGAAACCATCATTAAAGTGCATGAGAATTATTTTTAACAATGGTATAATTTTTAGCGGGACAAAATTAACTAAGGAGAATGATTTTAATTAAAATATTCATTTTCTTAAGAGATATAGAGAGATAAATTAATATTAAAAAAACATTGGAGTGGATAAACCAATCATTTTATAATGAAGTTCATGAAGACTCACTATAACTCAATGGAGGGAGATGAGTTAAAAAAACTCATACTACATTGGAATCTTTTTAATCAAATTATATTTAAAGAAAAAATTTAAGTGGTTATTAGAAAGACTTTAATTACATTAATATGGTAAAATAAACCCATTTTTAGTAATCACACCTTATAAATGAAATGTTTGTACACAATATCAAAGATATCTTAATGATTTCAATTCATTATAACAAAACCCCTACCCATTTCTCGACATCCACTAAATAACATAAATCTCAAGTATAAAAAAATAAATATCCTCAAAAAAAATTTAGAACCTTATTCATATCAATAATAATTTATAATCATTATTTAAAATTATTAACTATATTAATATTAGTTATTTATTAATTAAGTTTTATGTTGGGTGTGACTAATCTTTACTATTTTGATATAGTTTTATAATAGTAGTGTTGTTATTCATTAATATCAATGTCTTAATCATTAAAAGACCATAAATTTTAATATAATTTGTTGGTTTTTATATTTTAAAAATTAATAATTTAATTACATGATATTTTTAGTCATGGGTCATTTAGAAAAAATTGGGGGTCAACATGTTTCTGTGTTCTTTTAAAAATGAAGAGTGGAATCTTAATTGATTAAGTTAATATTATTTTTTCTATTAAATAAAAACAATAAAATTATTAGTTAATTATTTATATAAAATATAATTATTAATTAATCCCATATATTCATTCATTGGGTTATTTTATAACATTGTTCAAGTAGGTGGATAGACCATCCCAAATGTGAACATACCATAATTATTAGATGAGTATTTTTTTGAAATAATTTTATTAGAATAATATAATTATTAAAGATGAGTAATGATATTATTTATATATTTTTTAGGTTTTTAATCTTATTTTATGATAATTTAATAAATTATAAAGAAAATATATGAAAAACCTGATAAATTAATTTTTGGAGGCGGTAGTCTAAACTACAAAAAATTACCTTTATTTTTTTCATAATGTAGAAGGGGCTTGGTAGTCAATAGTTAATACGTTATCATAAAAAAAAATTAACTTTAAGGACAATAATTATTTCATTATATAGTACTGTAATTTTTTTGGGATTTTAAGATAAAATGGAGAAGATGTTATGAAAAACTATTACTCGCGTTTAGGGAATGGGCCATCCCTTGGAGGAATCCACAAAAATGGAGGGATTAGGACAAATTATATTTACCCAAATATAATTTAAGATAATTTAGATTATATATATTATAAAAGTCAATAATTTCATGAGGAAACTAATTTTTGTGAGTGTTATTAAAGGATTGGTGGGAGAACCATTTTTAATGTTGTGAGAATGACATTTTTGTAAATATTTAAAATTAATATAATGAGAGCATATGTTTCACTTATCAAGAAGACTAAAAAATGGAAATTAATTAGATTAGTGAAGTTATATGGTTTATTATATATTAAAAATTAATTTTTACAAATGTTTTAGAATTTTTATAGGTGGATTACACTTAGAATTTTTACTTTTTGCATTTTTTGTTTTAACATGCTAATAAATTTTGACTGAAGTAATTTAATTTTAATGCATAAAAATATAATGATAAAAATTATTTAATTTTTTAATATATATTTCAAATATGAAATAAATTTCACCACATAAAATTTATATGTCTAATAAAAAAATAACAACTTTAGAGTATGTATCATGTAAAAATCCAGTTTTATAAAATGTGTATTTTTAATAATAAAATTTTTATACGATAAAATTTTCAATGTATTTTATTTACATGAAAAAATAGTGGTTTTATATAAAATATATAATTTATGTATATTTTAATGCATGAAAAACCATAATTATACCTATGTAAAAGATAATTTATAAAAACTAAAAAGCAGTTTCTTTTTTTAGAAAATATTTCTAATTTTAATAAAATGTTAAAACATGTTTTTTAAAATCATAAAAGAATTTAGAAATATATATTTTTATTTCATAATTTTATATTTTATCGTGTAAAATGTTTTATATGTTTTCAATTAATACATACAACTTGATAGAGTCTAAAACACAATGGTTTTAACAAAAACTATATTTTCATTATTCGATTACAATCAATTATATATTTGAAATATTAATAAAAATTAATTTAAAATTTAACTAGTGTTAATATATTTTTTAGTATATTTAAATATTATATATTATCATAATAAAAATATAAAATTTTTTGATTTAATTTTTTAATAGTTCAAACAATTATTTTAGTATGGAAAATCAATTTTAATTGTTAAATCATAATTATTAAATTTTATACAAATGTAATAATTTTTAATTGGTTAATGTCATGAACCAAGGCTGAGATTACATCAAAAACAACAAGTAACTTAGTCTATATAAATGATCGAGAAGCATTCCTGATCCTCCGAGACCAGAGACTAGCCTCGAGCATCATAGATATCATAGTGGGAACAATTTAGCCTAAAAATAACCAGGATGAAGTAACCAAAATAATAATAGCTGATTATCTATAAATACATAAATGGAATCTGATACAACTACAACTGAATGAATCTGAAAACCAAAAAAAATCACAACCAAATTAAAACCCAATGAAATATCTATGTGAACTCTTGGTCACCACCATCAACAAAACATGCCCACTCTAAAGGAAACTAAACCAAAAACTTAATCCTCAAAAAATAATCGAGTGAATCAAAACTGAGTGGAATAAGTAGAGTGAAATCATAAACATATTTATATGTAATAAACACATATTTATTGAATTTAATTTTTGGAAATATTCCAAAAACACTATTTTGAAATTCAGTTATTAAAATAGAGTTTTTATCACTTTAAAGAACCAAACACATATTTTCAGTTTTAAATGAACACACAGAACTTTTTCGTTTTTCCAATAAAAATTTACTTTTTTAAAAACCCAATTTGAAGCCCAATTTTAATATAAGTATCCGAAAATAGTTGATAAAACAACTATTCCAAGAATAAAAGAAATAGAAAAAGAAGGCAGCTACTAGAAAAAAATAAAATAATGTGTATAAAAATAAACATAACACACAAATAATATTCAAGGGTATTTCCTAAACATCTCTAGAATTAATCCATGGATGTACTCAGTCTAGAATCACCTACTGATGTATAGTGTAGCTCCATATTCAATAACCAATTGGATGATCTACCCTAGCCAATATAGTGGCGCATCCCACATGGCCTCTCAGCAAATCAAGGGTGTACCAACCAATCTAATTAGGATTGGTAAGAAAGTGTCAATAGAACCTCTATAAGACTCCCATGAATATAATGATAACAGTACATGGTGAGTGGGGAGGTCCTCAGACACATGGCTCAAACTGAAACCCACATCCATCATGCTTACATAACCCAAACACCGAACCACTTATGTGATGACCCTATCCTCAGAGGGTCCTCCAAGGAGGTTCTCATCACACCAGAAGTCATACACAAGTGAAAACCAGGACTTCATAAGAAAAGAGATTTCAAGAAAGTTTATAAAAAATAATAAAATTCCAATTGACTCTTACTTCTCCAAATATAAATTGATTTCCAATATCATTTCCAAAATTTAAATGAATACATACATCATTCTAGAAATGATCCAAATGGGCCTTTCTTTTATTTAGTTACAAAACCACGTTCCATGGTTACAAACATTCCTAACATTAGATAATAAATTTTTAATCACATAAAATTTCTTTTAGAAAGTCAAGAACCATTTTAGGACCATTTTAAGGGAAGAGGATTAAGGGAGAGAAGAAAGGAGAGTAAATGTGTTTTGAAATCCAAGGTTTAAAATGAACATTCCTTTTGAAAATCATTATCATTTGTGTTATCATCTCTATCTTCACCCCATGGACATATGAATATGAAAAATCCAATGGAATTACTATTTAAAACCAAGAGAGTGCCCATAAACCATTAATAAAATACACTATCTACACTCTTTCCAAACAAAACAATTTTCAAACAAGCACTAAAAACAAATAGGCAACTACACTTACACACAAGGCTCAATTTCAAAAGGGAATTCGAATCAAAAACTCTCACAAATGGATAATCCCAACCAAAAAACCCAATTTCATATTCAAAGGTCTAATGTCATTTTATCAAACAATTAAAAAGAATTAAAAAATAAGTATAATCCAAGAAAACCATTTTAAAACAAATCATCAAATTTACACCATAAAGCACCTAAAAACGACCAAAAAGAACATAAAAAACATAAATCACACATTTATAAATCTATTAGAAAAATACAATAATAAATGGAATGTTCTAAAAAAATAAAATAATGGAAACACTAACCTCAATGATGTGTCGATGTGAAAAAAACCCCGAGAGAGGGAATAAAAGGCCGCATGAGACAATCTTTACACCCTAGAATGAGAGGAACACAAGACAAACACCAACCGTAGCTTCTACGGTTTGGAAAAATATGACCTCAGAAAGGGAGAACCAATAATAAGTGGGAGTGGAAGATAAGAATAATAATATCAACCAAAAACTAAGAAGAACTCAGCTTTAAATCTTTAGGAGGAAACCATGAAGGGACAAACATAGAGAGGGGGTTTTAGAATACGTTGGTGCGCTTGGACCAAACAAGAGAGAAAAATATAGAATTAGGGTAATAGTAGGTAGGGGTTGAATGGGAAATTTACATTTTAATGATATTGGAAGCTCACATGGTTTTTCCACATGGTTAGAAAAACCATACGCCAATCGTGTACACCCAACTAGAGAAGAGATACACTCTGAACGATTTGACCACACTGTTTGGGAAACTGTGAACCAACCAAGTGATTTAGCTCTATCAAATTGAATACCCTACCTGAACGCTTTCCAGATAGATTCTACTAATTATGCATAAGCTGTTTACTATGTTTCAAACACCAACCTGAAGTCACAAGATTTCTAGCAGACCTCACATAGTTTTCCCCAAACCATGCACAGATAGTGAATAGAAAATCTTGTAGGATGAAAATAAACTATAAAGGACCTAATCCCCAAAAGTATATAAGGTTAACCCCAAATCCATCCACTCAAACCCTGAACATTCCATAAATAAACCTAAAAACTCCAAAACTCATTAATTAAAACCAAGAACAAGTCTCTAACCTGAACCAAAAGTACTAAATCCAGAAAAAGAAAAAAATAAAAGAAAAACTGTTGTTGGGGTGTGATTTTTAATTTATTTTAATTCAATATAGTTATTAATATTTTTTTAATATTCATTATAATATTAATATACTATATTATAGATCATTTTTGACCAGTTTTGAGTGTTGAATAAGAAATTGAACATATTATTAATTTAGATAAAAAATATTCATATATCATGGGGTTATACACATGCTCCCATGTATCACAATTTTATTTTTCATGATATTATAATATACGGACTCAATTAATACATTTTCATATAATAATGTATTCTAATAAAAAGGTTTGAGGTCTAGTTTCTCTGTTATAATGGAATCTCATGTTAAATCACAACTAGCATATTAAATTATATCTGATGGGTCATAGTGGTCTTCCTTTAATAGAGAGATGTGATATATATTTTCAATCAATTTCTACTGAGGTGGAAAAAATATAAATTCAAAATTTTAAAGGAATTAAACAATTTAAAATTTCATGACATACCATGAAATGAGTTTACCTAATTTACAAAATCCATAACGCCACACTCATTGAGAATGTTTAATAAAAACATTTTCAACCAATTTAATTTCATTGTAATGATGAAAATGATTATCATATTATTTTTGGAGACATTAAGTGATATTTAATATTTTTTTGAATCATGTAAAATTTTCTCATCATCTTATTAATATGGATTAATATAAATAAAAAGGATTCACTTAACTCAAACCAATAGAGAGGGGATCGATATAACTATCTATAGAGTGATTAAAATTAGGATATATACATTAATGAATGACAAATATTACTGTATTAAAAACTATTAATTGTTTAGTCCATATCCCATGAAATTATGAATTAATTAACATAGTAATGAAGCTTGAATTAGTGAATTTGAATCTACCAATAAATATAAATATTAATTTCTATGTGATATATTATAGCCAATATTATTTGAGGACCTATATACTCTGAAATTTCCTTCCTGAAAAGGGATATAAAGAGTGGGTTCTAATTTTAAATGATATATTAAGTCACTCTATGAATCATAACGATCTATTGGGTATATAATCAACCAAGCTCTTTAACATTAACACTTTTCTTCATAAGAATGAAATGAACCGACTTAGTTAAGCAATTGACAATCACCTATATGTAATTTCATACATGAGGTTATAAAAGAAATAAAATAAAAAATTCCTCGAATATTTCACCACTTTTATAAATAGGTATGGTTCAGGGATACAATTATACTATGGTATTTTAAGGATAAGAAATAACCATTTGATTGGTGAGACAATAATTCTTAAAAGAATAATTAATTACTTCATACCTGACCACTAATATAATTAGTTTTTATCATACAACATGTTTTTGTTACCATGGTGAGTGGTCAAGAAAGAATAATGACAATCTCTAATAACGACATGCCTCAAATAAAAAATAAATTCCCATATTTTTCTAAAATATAAAGATCAATAGGGTGACTGATACCATTTAAATAAGGACTCCTAACTACTTGAAATTAAACTTTTGAGGATACAGTTATGACCAACATATTATTATTTAATTTGATAATTCAATTAATGTTTTACATTCACATTATCCAAAATAAAAAATTCTTCTCCTATATTACATCAAAATTAATTTTAGGGAGGACATTCATAAAATTCCATTATTCATATGTTACATTCACCACCTAAATAAAAAAAATATCATCTTAAAGTATCATAAACCATAATTCCTTTTCCTATGGTATATGTCACATGAAATTAAAAGTTTTGGAGATACTCTCTCAACGGTCCCTTTTTTATGTTCACATATCTTTAATTGAAAATATACTTTATAATTTTATAATCTGTACAAATTATGAAATTAAACCTACATTGATAGTAGTTCTACATCTTTAGTGTATGGATCACCTCCACTCAATCCTTTTCATGAGTGGGATATATCCACTCACTAGGATATAAATAGTGGGATCCACACCCAACTACATGGTCATGTGGAATTAGAACACATCCCAACCTGATCAAAAGGAATAATAGTAGAAAAAATATCCTTCATTGGGATTCAGAGTGATAAAAAACTGAAAGTATTATAGTTAATTATTTAGATAATCAATGAACATCATTCACTATTAACTGAATTAAGTTATTTATCTCTTTAGGGTAAAATCAGCAAAGTGTAATTTTAGTTTTTATAATTCTATAAAAAACTATTTGTAATACCAAAATTTAACCAAAAATATTCTAATATCGAACGCATTCATGGGTTTTCCCAAGACAACACCATTAGAATATTACCAGTGTCCAAAAATTTCATTATCATATAACACATGACCAATGAATATGAATTTTTCAAAACTAGACTAATAATTATTATCTTTTCATACCATATATTATCCATTTAATTTCTCAAGAATGTATCTAGATGATTATCAAGATCTTCCTTTATATAGTAATTTACCAATATATCATTAATAGACATGAAAAATGGTATAACGATAGTCATGGAAGGTAATTTCATTAATATCATGAAGAGCATAGGCGAATTCATATGACACAAGATAATTACTAAATAATAATGGATCCCAAAATATTTCTTATCACCTATTATAGACTCTATTTATATCTTGATATGATATTCCAATATCTTATAATGAGACCATTTTCCCTTAAATATATCACACTATAATTGATATCCCCTGGTGTGAGAAAAAAATTATACCTTAAGGAAGATTATTGATGAACTTCTAAAGCTGACCCATCCATCCATACTTAATGAATGTATTTGGATAATCCTAAAAGTTTTTAATGGAATTTATAACATTTAAATACTAGAAGTATACATGTTGATTACACACTGATTGATATGAACATATTCTATTAAATAATCAGTTAAAACACCCACTAACACCATTATAAGACTTGTCCTATTTTATTATCATACAAGATGAATAACTATAGACTCCAAGTATAGTAATATATTCACTAAAAAACCAATAAGTCATACCATATTAATCTTATATATAACATAATTTTTGACCAATTATATGCATATAGACAAATAAAATAAAAAAAATATTTTATTGGATACCATGCCTCAATACTAACTCAAACTAATGTTTTATTAGAAAATAATTAGAGATAATCATAGGGGAAATTAAACAAACTCAATGAAATGAGTTTAATATTTTAGGTCACAATGATTCACCTATTCTAGGGTTACAAAATCCCTATCCCTATCCATCTTTAGTGAGTCTTGGAATAATTTTCAGTTGAACACCTCATTGAATTTCTCCCGATGAGATCTTTATGGCGAATAGAATGCATTATCAATTCCCACAAATTATATCTGATAAATTATACAATATATATGTAAAATTTAATTTTATATGAACTTAGTGTTTAAATAAATCCAAATATGCAATTGATTTTATTTATCAATTATCAACCTCCTAGGATCCTCAGTCACTATGAAGTGAAGAAATGTTTTGTTTAGTGAATTCATAAGAACGATCCACTATGAGGTATTGATATATATCATTACCTATTTATTTTTTTAATATATCTAAGAAAATAATAAAAACATAAGAGCCATATAAGGGGTTTCTTATTGAATCTTATTCATAGATACTTCCTTAGAGTTCACTGATTATTTTCTTTGAGGCATGAATCCATTTTAAATTTTCAATAATAATTTTGAACTCCAAGAGAAGTAATATTTAAAAATTTAAAATCAAATGAAAAAAATTATAAATTATGTATTTAATCAATAAAATAGTGATTAGAATCACAAAAAATTAGTTATTTCACACTATACATGTTTAATCCACACAGTTAGTTAAAATACGAATCTAATTGTGGTTGAATACTGACCTAAAAATATTATGTAAGGTTTACGAATAATGAGTGTCTCATTCCATTATTAACTAAGATTACACTAAACTATTTCCAATTTTCACTTCACAATCTAAAAATTATTATGAAAAAGTAAGGAATTAGAAGTATAATGAAATGTACCCATCCTCAAAAACCTGTATAAACTTAAGGCATATCACAAAATGTGTGGGATAAATAGTTACTTGAAATATTACACTTGAGTTACAATGGTGATATCATCTATCTTCCATTAAATCCAATGAAAAGAGGGATCTAATATTTTTTTTATAATGAACCATCCATGATCAACATTCCATATAACCTTACATGGATCTACAAATCTTTCAAATCATGTTGTCGATCACCACACACCCAAAAATAATCATCTAAGGCCTAAAAAATAATCAATTAGGAATGATTTCATTGTATCAAAAGAATTTAAAAAATAATTGATTCATATTGAGTATTAGGATTGAATAATCTATTAATTGGATAATATATATATATATAATTGAAATAATAAAATAACATAAAAATGAATAAGAGGATAAAGTTTGAAGGACCATCCAAACATGCGTCCATTACAAAAAAGGTAGATACCTAAAATTTGTTATGCAAGAGAGAGAAAATAAGGATAGGATGGTGAGGGTAAAAAATTTACATTTAAAGATAAACCTAATGTCCTAGTATTCCTATTGAACTATATCATCATGACCTTTGGTAACTACCCAATCTTCATATTAAAAAATTAGGAATAACTAATTGAAGAAAATCAATTTAAAAAAGTATCTCCCTTACCATTATTGTAGTCAGATATAAACAATTATAGGTATACATGAGTGCATAGAAATAAGTTGTGAGAAATAAACTAGTGTGATACCTCCAATAATCAATAAAACATATTCTATAAGAAATGACTCAACTTATAGTTTTTTTACAAAAAATTAAAAATAATCATTTATGTTTAATATAGAAAGGAACTAAATTTGTAACATCCTCAGTTTTAATGAAATTCTTTTTGGGACTTATGGTGATTTAACAAAGATCCAAGATGATTTAGAGGTTATTAGTGTCTTGAATAGACTGTCTGGCTATTATAGGGTAAACCACAGATAGGACCATGCCATGGTGTAGGCTATTTTACACTTTGCAACTAACTGTCTGAAATGGGTTGGTAGAATGCACATGGTATAGTGTGGTCTCAGAACTATAAAACTATATGTCCTCCTAAAGAACATAAAAATAATATCCTAATCAAACTATTATGAATGGTATCATAATTCCAAAATGGGTAAGGTCATGACACCACACCCTAATGGGTGGAAATGTTAGGTTTCTTGGGATTTCATGTTCCAAGACACCATGACCATGATGTGTATCACCATTTCACAATGAATAACATATCTATAATTTAATGGTTTTAATATTACACTTATCTCTTAGGGGGAGTTATGATTCATAATGAAAACATGCATGACCATTAATAGAGGTTTCTATTGTTTTATTAACCTAATATTATATCTATTAATCAATTCACCCTTCTCCTCTTTGGTGTTATTCATATAAAGATTATTTAAAAATAAATATAGGGGGTATACTTTGATTATATTACTTTCATGACCAATATTCTAGAGAAATACCTTCATTTAGTGGCTTGTTCATCTTGATCTAGGCTCATGGGATCTCCAGATCTCTTCAATAGTCATTGTTCTATGAGTGTGATGTTCAATTCCGTAAATAAAATCTTGACCTACTAATGACTTTGTATTATTTCACTGGGTATTTAATAAGGTTACACTATA
Organism: Viscum album; assembly: GCA_963277665.1. Classification (NCBI taxonomy): domain Eukaryota; kingdom Viridiplantae; phylum Streptophyta; class Magnoliopsida; order Santalales; family Viscaceae; genus Viscum; species Viscum album. The sequence continues at coordinate 1,390,710,290 of OY728120.1, forward strand.
TTATATTTATTTCCTCCACAAATACCATTCTAAAACCCTTCTCAAGTTTCATGGGAATCAATTATAGGGACCCTTAGCATTCATGTTAGAACTAGTTAGCATGAAGGTGAGATTTTGGAATCAACTATTAGCTAATTTTTCCTTTACATTGAGATTTATGATTTAAGAATCCCCACACTACATAGAGACCTTATTTTTGAATGTTGGAATGATATGATAGTTTATGATAGTGTTCTTAGAGGCCAATTCTTGAGTTTGATCACATTTTTGTGCATGTGTATCATGTGTGATCCATGTTTGATATTAGTCACATATTTCTATGTGTGAAGCCTAGGATACCCATGTTTTATGTAAATTACATTTTTGTGTGTGTATGGCTACTGATACCACTGCATCATAAGATTTTTTTGAGACTATATGTGTTATTCCCCATTATCTATTATGTATGTAATTTGGAGGATTTTACTCTAGTATAAAATAAAAGGTTGAACATCATGGCTTGGTTACCCCTTTGAGGGGGATCATGTAAAACATATGATGATGATGAAAATAGACTATGAAATAGGGTAGGGATATGATGGCCTTTTTTCCTGACCCATGGTAGTTCCAGGATACAATGACTACGTTTGCAGACTTGAGTTATTGATGGGGTATGATGGCTATGTGTCCTAATTCATGATAGATAAAGGGCTTGGTGGCCTTGTGTCCAGAATGGAGTCTCATTTTCCCTTTAGATATTCAGAGATATTTGATTTAACCTAGATGTTTAACCATCATTACAACTTCTTTAATTAATATTCATCTGACATGGTGATGAATAAATTATTGTTGGGGTTCTCAGAAACATGGTTACACCATGATCACACAACACAAAATTTTTTATTTGTATATTTATCTATTATTATGGAATAAACCTTTTTATAATGTTAACTTGTGTTAAGGACTCATTAGGGGTGTCCTATGGGTCTTATACTCACACTCCACAAGGGAATCTCAATGCAAGTGTTTACATCAAGATCAGGGATCCATGAAAGGGGAAGGGACCAACAAAAGGGAGTTGATGAGATGGAGTATGTAGTTTAGAGGTGGAATTTAGGTTGAAACTAGAGTGTCTCCACAATTTATATATTTATATTCCTTTTTTTATTTTTTAGTTTGACCATACACTCTATGAATCCTTTATTTGTTACATGCATGACATGAGATGCCTATCATGGAATCTGTTATATAATTGTTATAATACACTTTACATGTTCCATTGTTTTGTTATAAATTTATTCATGATATATTTATGAATTTTTTCTTTTGATACTAAGTGTATTGTCTCTTCACTGATGATTCTCAAACCCTCACTTCTCGTAAGAAACAACTTTTGTATGGAGGGGAATGAATGAGGTCATGTGGCACTCCAATCCAAACCATGTAATTTGGGTCTCAGAACTAAAAATTATAATTAAATGAGGTTTTAATTACAATTTATTCTAAAATATTTTTTGGAAAATGTATAATGGGGATATACTATTTGGAACATGGCTAAGGAAGTCATGTAAGATCCTAAAAAACTCTTATATAAAAGATTTCTGAGTTTATAGTCCTGGGGCTACTTTTAGAATTATGATTTTACAATTTTAAAATGATATTGAGTATGTTTTACTATTATATTTTAATGAATTTGGGTGAATGCATGAATCATTAATTGATACATATGATCATGTTTCATATATTTACATATTTCATTCCTATCCATGTTAGTTCATTTAAAAAAATTACTGTATCTATGCCCTATAATTATAAGTTATACTATGATGATATTAATATTATTTTAACTCGATCATGCATATATATATATATATATAATACCAACATATGCGTATATAGAACTAGGATTGAGCCTTGTAATGTACTAGAATGGTTATGCCTTCCTATCATGGGTAGTCTGCTAGGATAATTTTTATGTATAAATCCCTCATATGTTCATATAAACTAATTAGGTTGTTATGTTATTTATGATATTATTGAAATTTCAATCATTAGATTACCATTATAGACTATTCATCCTAGAAAATGTCTAAGCCCCCCCCCCCGACATAAGCATGATAGAATGATATTGCTAGTGTGGATGATTCTATTCCACTAGAGGGAAGGAGGGGGGTGTTCAATTTATCATGATAATTTTCCTACTCTATTGGTTTCGGTGGTAGACCCTATAGTCTATAGTATTTCACATAGCTCCTTTTCAAGTTTTAGGACTTCCTAAGATTATTGTATATTATCACCAAGACATGATTCTCTAGCATCCACTATTTATCAAGGGCACCATAGTTCCTCAATATATTGTGGACTAGATTTAAATATTCTTTAGGATATTTGATTTACTAGAGACCATGGCTGATTTATGTGTAAATTTGGCAACATTCAAGCTTCAGAATCCCACCAGTATGTGGTGGGGTGTCTTGATAAAAGAAAGAGTACATGAGGGTCTTATATGGGTGACCTTGACATTTATCTTCTTTGAGGATTTATTCCTAGGTGTGATGAATCTAGATCATGCTCATGATTTTATAGAGCTTCAACTAGGACTAATGTCAATGTCTACTTACTTTGCTTATTACACAACGTATCTTAACTTTTCTCCACTTTTAATGGGGGATGAGATGCAAATGGCTAGAATTTTTATGTTTGATATTCGACCATAGTTGAGGATCTAAGTAAGGATCATGGTCTAGAAAAAATATCCATAGGTTTCTCTATAGGAAATGAAAATTTAGATGGATTTGTAAGAGGATAGGTATGAATTTTTTCCTTCATTATCAATTAGATCGATGAGGGGGTTCTCCAGTGCTTTAGTGGGTGCCTATTTTGGTAGCTATAAGAGGAAGGTCTATGTGTTGTAGTGGGATGGGGGATGGTGATCATATTAGAGAATATTTTCTTCTATCCCCTATATGGGTGGTATCGGTCCCTAGTTTACAACTATTGATAAAGTGGGAATTATGGAAATTTTTTCCAGGAAAACAGATCATGTGTCATTGATGTGGCCATATTGGACATAGTCAACATTTCTATTTATCGATATTGGGGAAAGGAACTCACAGGGGTATAGGGGAGACATAGAATGTAACCCTATGATTTGGTTGAGTCCTCAATATTATATTTTTATCATAGATACTTTTGATACCTAGTAATGTTTTTAGACATAGGGACATTCTCATGAAGCTAGGATAGTAGAATATATGTTATAGAATAGGTTTTAGCTATTAGCGTAGAGGTAAAATGGAATATTTGTGATATGATCTTGATCATAACTACCTTATCTTATACCATGTTTGATTCATGAGATTCATATTTAATAATATATTCTCAATTTATCACATGAGTAAACTTATCGATCAGGTTATCATCTAATTTTAATTCTCTTAATACAGCCATGAGAATGACAGTGAATCATATCCATAGATGTCTATAATGTCCATAGTAGTTTCCATATATGGACATAAATGGGAAATTACTACATTCTAGATAACTATCATTGATGTGATCTTCAAAATGAAATATGTAACTAGTTATTGCGATCACATCAATTGCTATTAGTGATGAGTATCATATACAATTCCTAATTGGGAGATGTTCGTGATGACTAGTCAATGAGATATTAGAGTTGGCAGAATAGGACCAGAGTTAAGCCATATTGGATCAATTATATAGAAATTAATTGGAAATACACTAAGAATATATTAGGAAATAAAATTATTCTCTTTAACCCCTTTAGTGGACCTGTATTAGGTTGTCATCACGAAATATATCTTAAGAATCCCACCTAATATAGGAATTGACATTGAGATAAAACATTTCCCAATATATTTGCTTATATAGATACATATATATCATATTTATCTAGCTGATTTATAGGAACTCAAGGTATAACATTAGGATATTAATGTGAAATATTTTATCGTACGATGAACATCTCCTTATGGCACTATGGTGTTGTTCACAAAGAATAGCGATGATAGTCTTTTTTTTTCATGGACTACATGATATTGAACCAGGTGACCATAAATAAAAGGTAACCATTTTAATGGATCAATGATTTTTTTGATCATATGTGCGGATATTTAATATTCTACAAGAATAAATGATAAATTGGATAAAATCAATATCATGTTAGATGGGAGGATATATCTAAGACTTTTTTTATGAGTAGATATAGATTGGGTGATAATCATGTTATTCCCTCCAGGTTGAAAAATTCTACATCGGTGTTATTTTCTCTATTGAATAATATATTACATCCATATATCAACTCTATTGTTTTATATTTTTGATTATTTCCTCATATACTCAAAGACTAAAGAGATGCATGCTAAACAAATAGTGAATGTATTGAGTACACATTAAGTGCATCAACATTTTTTCATGATCTTGAGATACCAATTATAGATCTAGGAGTTATTTTTCATTGGGAATATGAACTATAAATTTGTAATTTATATATACTTAGATAATTTGGTGGTTTTGGTGTCTTGGGAATTACCTAGATATGTGTTTGAGATAATGAGATACCTTGATTTATCTATGTAATACAAATAGTCCATGTACAAATTCATCCATATGAAATCACCTATGACTAGGATTTCTATGATGGGATGAAGGGAATAATAATGTCAATAAGCCTTCCTAAAGGTGAAGAGAATATTCATTATAGCTCTGGCCCAAACATTTCTAGATTCTATAATTATGTATTTTGTTTAATATAATTCATATTATGATGTTTTAGGAGTTATTTCTATGCAGAGGGATCATGTAGTGGCATATGGGCCTTTCAAAAAATGACCCCATGAACATAAAAACTATATGCATTAAATTTATTTTTTAGGTTTGGACCATGCATTAATGTGTTGGCAACATTATCACATTAGTTGGAGGTTTTTTGTAATCACTGACCACTAGATAGTGCGTTACATATCTATAAGCGAGGCTTCAATATCTATAATATAAATTTTATGGATTATAATTTGATTCTTGAAATTGAGAAGGATTATAATGTAGGAAAATATGATTCAATTATAGATGATCTCCGTAGGAAAACAATGAATCACGGAGAGAGTCTGTCAAGGGAGGAATGATGGTTGATAATCTTTTTAGATGAATGGTTAGTGGATGAATTATAGGAATAAGGGTATTATTACATGTTCTCTAATGGATATTACATAGAAATCGGTTTATATAGTAAATAAAAGTAAGTTATTGGATATCAAATTCTTAGTAATATAGGAATAGTTAGAAGGAAGTGACCCAGTTCAACGATGGTTGATGAAAAATTAACATTTCAACATAGTTCATTAGAGATTAGTGTTTGTTGCACCTATAAGAGAGGGGATGATGAGGAACTGGAATTACTCTCAATGGTAAGTATACTGAGGAGTGATGAAATTGTATTTTGATATCAACTAACATATCTGGTTGTTTTGAATGAAGATAAACATCAGGAGCTTAATCTCTCAATGTCCAACCTATCATAAGATCAAGGAAAAGCACCACAAACAAGTAGGATTAAATCAGACACATCCTATGACTATTTGGAATTTGGAATAGGTAAGGGTGGAATTCAAGATATGGTTTCCTAGGAACCCTAGTATTTGAGGATCCATTTTGTTAATAGCTGATTTCTTGATGATAGTGAGACAGTTCTTGAAAATATGCGAGACTCACTATGTGGATGAGTTGGGAATGAATTTTTTCCATGAGATTATACTAATATTTAGAGTTCCCACTAGTATCATATCAAAAATGGAAACACAATATTATATCATGGTTTTGGAATGTATTGTAGAAGGATTCGGGGACTTAGTTAAACTGAGTATGACCAATCATCTATAGGCTGATGGATAATTACTAAGGATGATCCATATCCTGGAGGATATATTTTTAGAATGTGTTCTATACCTTAGTGGCATATTTGATGATCATTTATACCTTTTGGAGTTTGTTTACAATAATTTTTTCCTAGATCTAGTTTAGATGGTACATTTTGAGGATATTTATTGTTTTTCATGTTTCTCACCACTATATTTGTATGAGAATGGTGAGGCAGTTATTGTTGGAATGATTATGGTGAAGTAGACCTTCGAGAGGGTGCTGTTGATTAGGAAGTATCTGGTTACCACTCAGAATTTACAATGGAAGTATTCCTACTAGAGGAGATGACCCTTGTATTTCATTGTGCATGATCGAGTTTTCTTATGGGTATGACCTCTATTGGGGAATTATCATCTATGGAAGGTAGTTAAGATGACACTACAGTCTGTGGGACAATTGGGGATCACCAAGAATTTCAGAATAGTTGATTACCAATTGGAAATTTCATAAAAATAATAATGTATTAATAACTTATTCCACATCCTTTAGCCTTGGAGGTATGAGCTCGATCCTGTGCATGTGATCAACTGTGAGGACATTGAGATGAAACCATTTGAATCTATTATGGGGTTCCATACATAGATTATAGACTGAGTGATATGGTGTAGTGGGTGAATGTTGTATCCCTTTTTTGTGTCTTGTGGAAGTATGGGAATATCCACGATGAGACTAGGGACTGAGATTTATATGTTTGGGATTTTTTCTTGAGTTGTTTGTGAATGATCAATAGTGGACCTTCTCAAGGTGAATAAATCATTAGTGGGGGGGATTTCTTAAATCCCTAATTTTTATAATATGTTTTTTGTGTTGTGATGGCTTGACATTGATATTTTATGATTTTTATGTTTTCAAAGGAATAAACTAGGTATTTATCTATTTTAGGGTACAACACTAGTAGAACCACACTGTTGTGTAGGTCATTTTATTATTGAGAACCACTTGTGTAAAATGGGATTTCCAAAACACCCATGGAATTTTGTGGTATATGGCATGAATTTTTTTGATTCCTATACTGGAGCATTACTAGACTGGACTCACCATGCCATTATAAAGGGTGTTGTATGTCCAAAATGGTTAAGTATTTTAAACAATTATTTAGTGGGTGGCCTTGTTGGATTTACTAGGCTAGCATGTCTGATGCCACTAAAACCATGGTGGGAATCAAAATGACTTGGTGATGACTATTTTGAAAATTGAAATGTCTGAATTGGACACTAATATCTTGGGGGTGTTATGATTCTTAATGGTAATGTGTGTGATCATTAATAAGAGTGTCTAATATATTTTGAATCCATTATTCTATCTATAAATATATTTTCCATTATCCTCTTATGAGTTCCTCATATCTATATTATTTCCCAATGAATCTAGTGGTATTACATGTATGATCTTCCTTTCTGGAGAGTGGTATTGGGTGATCTCTTATTTCAAGGGCTTGTTGATGTCGATCTACGATCGCAGAGAACTTAGTATCCTGTCTCTAATATCAATTTTAGGATTGATTGGTTCACTTCCTTTGATGTGACCTAGATCAACCATTTATGGTGGTTGATGTCTATGGGTATATATTATAGTTTTACCATATTCGATTGATTACCATCTTGATTATTTTTTAGAGCCATTGTAATGTATTATTGGAATCAATTCTAGGGATCCACAACATATAAGTTTTATTCTATTCATGCATGGGTGATATTTGAGAATAGACTCTTATACGATCATGAGCAAGACTATGGTGTGTTTGGGAAAAGAACATCTATAACATATATGTCCAATTTATATGATTCTTAACATGGTATCTTTGTATTTTCTTGTGTTTATTGAGACCAATACTCAAGTTTGACCGCATGTGTGTATATGTATATCCCGTGTGAACTGTGTATGATATTGATCACATGTGTTTTCATGTGTATCCCATGAGACCTAAGTTTAATATTGATTACATGTGTGTGTCTGTGTGTGGATACTTATACTCATTAATTATTCGTATGCTTTACCTAATTTATAGATTCTCTATTTTGGGTGATGTATAAACATTAGAAGATTTTTTAGGTAAAAAATATGAAATATGGACCATTATTGAATGGTTAACCATTATAAGGGGAGAATTTGTGATAATAAAAGATAGAATAAGACACATGGTAGGGGTAAAACAACACTGTGTATTAACTCAAGAATGTGTTGGGATACGATGACCATATGGACTTACCTGGGGAAGATATGGGGTATGATGGACATGTGGCCCTACCCATGATTTAGATGGATCTTGACAACCATGTCTTCCAAATCGAGACACATTGGACTTGTAAAATTTTAGAGTTATGTGAGGTGGACTTTTGAGAAACTGATTATTATAACTTATTTTATGAACGCTCTTCTAGAATATATCCGAATTATGTATAATTTAATTTAATTTCATATTGGTTATCCCAATATTTTTCAACATACAATTGATTACTTATTTCTTATTAATTCAATTATTATCATTAAATACACCTATTATGGATGTGAAATTTTTAAAGGATGCATTTTTGGTGTCCAAATAGTTTAATAGTCAGACTCAATAATTGTATCTTGATGCACATGAAGATTTCATAATCAAGGATCCATGAAAGTTAAAGGGATGACTGATAGGGTGTTTAGAAGATGGATCATGGTGTTCAAAGGAGGTACTAGGACAAGATAAGGACTATTATTGTAGTTTATTTACTTATTTTACAATTTTATCTTACACAATGGTTTTAATTTACTCTCCATGTGTCCTTTATTTATAACATTCATGACTTGAGACACCTATCATGTCATATGTAATATCCTTATTATAATATACTTCCATTGTACTGTTCTTATATTTTTTTTCTTTCATTATATATATATAAATGATGTAATACTTTTTATGATAGTAGTATAGTCTCACCACATATGATGCTCAGACAACAAGTATTAGTCTACAACCTCTTACATGTGGGGAGGAACACATGAGGAATATCAAACCAACTCTTTATTAAACATTAATACTTTATTTATTACATAAAATTACACTTAATTCAACCCAAAAGATTAATAAGTATTTTGTGTTTAAGAATTAGGTACATTACATAAAATATTATAACATGGGATAAAAAACATTATTGAAAACTTCCTTGACATGATCATAATTTTCCAACGAACTTAAAACAGAATGGGATAACTTGGGGATAAATATAATAAAGGGGTGAGATAAAAATTCCATGAAGGGAATAAACAAGGAATAACATGAAGAAGACAATACATGTTATACAATAGGCATATCAATGGGGAATAAAAAATAGTAGGATTCATAAACATGAACAATGAGACATGATATATCATGATAATCATAAATAAAACATGGGAAATGTGAAAACAACTTAAAACAATGAATCATAAACATAAGACAGGGCTAAACCACCAAGAATCCATGGAGAACAAATTACCATAAAGGAATCTGGTACACCCATGTACCAACATGATGTATCATGATACTAAACATTACCCAATTAATTGGAGCACAATCTAGGCACACACATCATATTCATTCCATTCTCAAGCTTAAGTGTTCCACATAGATTATACGACATGGATTCATTCATCATTATAATTTATTGCACAATAAAAGAATGTGGAATAAATACATGTAAGTCCTAAATCAATAAATATATGTGAATAATGGTGAATACCTTTGATAGAATAATATATATGTTATTCACTACAAATTTTTTTTCTCAAGACAAATCCTAGTGAAATTTTGTAAGCATAATAACGTTACTTAAAAATTACAAAAAATGATTTATTAGAGATAAATGGGTCTCTAATTATTTAGAAATAAAATTTTCTATGATTGGGACATATAAAAACATATACCAATATTAGAAATTTGGAAATATAAGGCATAAGGTAATGAAGAAACATGAATAGAGAAAAGATTCCTAAAGAAATTCTGGCATGGTAACAGGTGTACATAAAAGATCATGGGAGGCTTAATGAGTGTGAAATAAATATATAATAATTTGTAAATGAAATTAAAAGTAAGTGAAATATAAAATATCATATCCCTTCCTAGTAAAATAAAAAGTAAAAGGCACAACATAAAATGAGTTCTTGATAAAATAGGAGAGTGGAACATCCTTTAAAGAATTTCAACATAGTAACGATTTCGGTAAGGTTCCAAATGGGGGAGGATGAATGATAACTCATTCAAATAAAATATAATGTAAAGTATTGTAATTATTATAATGAATAAAAATATAACCATTTGAGGTTACAAGTACTAATTTCAAATAAGTTTCTATAATTTGAAAGGAGGAGATGAAAGGTCCTTTACTTTTGTGTGTGACTACAAAGGCTAAAGAGGTGTTTCATGAAAGCTTGTGGGTACCTTGGGAGGACTGTATAGAGTGTAAGGAATAGTTTCTATGTGACAAAAGGTTTTTTAGTGAATATAAAGGTGATATTGGTGGAGTTAATATAGGAAAGGATGAGGATTTATTTATTATTTAGGTTATAGACCATACATAATAAGATATCCAAAACCACAAACCATACCATGGTTTTTCCTATGGTTTTAGAAAAATGGATGGTGGTTTATAATATTTTATAGGAACAAGGGCCAAACCTAAAAAAAAATATTACCATTGTGTATGTGGAGGTGAGTCACAGTCTTAAAGAAATAATATTAAAATCATAAAATATATTATAAGTCTTGGAGGATTTATAATGGAGTTAAAAAAATAAATAAAATAGACATAAACCCAAATTATTTTAAATTTAAAACATATATTTGTCCATTTATCCCATTTAAATTACTTATTACATCACTTTTGGCTTCTTATGATTTCAGAAACCACCAACTATATTTATACGTTATTTAGTTTTTACCTGAAAATTTGACTATCCAAGAAAATTAGGAATAACTCACCTCTATAAAATTTCAACAAACTTGTTTCAAAAATGATATTAATTTTTTCTAAATAATTTTTAAAATATGTGAATTTTCACTATTATAATAAAAACTCAATTTTTTGATGATGACAAGTTCTTAACAATAATATTTTTTTGAACCCTAAAAAAAATCACATTTGACTTCATAAAAATATTTTATTATTTATATTTAATAATAACATTTTATTAAACTTTTATTTATTTCAAAAATACATTAAATCATCAAAATAGACTACTTAATTGAATTTCAATTTTACCCAAAAATACTATTTGTTCTTTAATGAATCAAAATAAAAATCATTTACAATGTAAAAATAATAGGATGGAAATATAATTAATTATTCTATAAAAAAATATAATCATATTACTAGGGAATTCTAACATATCCCTTTAATACACTAGTAAACGCCCTATGGGTAACGTGCGCGGCGTTGTGACTTTCATGGGGCGTTTCAGTGATTATGGCTTGGGCCATGATCTCAAAGTTCTTGAACATCTTGCCTAAATGGTTTCACTCATTCTTAAGTTATTAGACCACATATATTTTTGGTTCTAGGGAGAATCTTAAAAATTTTATCTCCCTCATAATCTTCCACAAATGGGATTTATATGGTTTGATCCTACTAGATGAGGCCATCCCATCCTTTATCTATGTCGATTGTATTTGTTAAAACCCTATATTTATGCTAATCACATGAGAATAGTTGAATGGTTGTATTATCAATGGTAATGATATATAGTGTTATTTTAAATCCTATATAATATAATAAAATAAAATAACTTCATGTTTTTTCTATAACCATATTATATAATAATACATTTAATAAAATTATAAGGAGGAATTTATTTATAATAGTTCAGGTCGTTAAAATATCCCCCCTTAAGAAAATTTTCCATCAAAAGTTTATTTTCCCACACTAAAATAGATGTGGGTAACTCTACTTCATGCATTCCTCTGGTTTCTACATTTCTTCTTGAAACTTGTGGTTCATCCACAACACTTTGACTAGGGTCATCATCTTATTTCAAATAATGTTTTCTCTATGATATAAGATCTTCACTGGATACTCCTCATATGGAAGTTCATTATCCAATGGTACCATGTCTGGATTGAGTACATGTGAGGGGTCTGGTATGTACTTCCTCAAGAGGGGGACATGGAATACATCATGTACTTGAGATAGTTTCAGTTGCAGTGCTACTCGATAGGCCACCGCTCCAATGTGATCAAGGCTCCCAAAAGGGATGATATATCTTGGAGTATGATTTCCCTTCTTCAAAAATCACATCAATTTCTTCCATGGAGATATTTAGAGGAATACCATGTCTCTAACATCAAAATCTAGGCCTCATCGATGATTTTCAGCAAAGGTCTTCTGTCGAATCTTGGAATCCTTGATGTGCTACTGAATTGAATTAACATTCCCCAATATTTCATCCAACATTTCGGGAACTATAATTTTTCCCCAAAGTCATCCTAACAATCCAGTGTTCTGCACCTCTTCCCATAAAGGGTTTTATAGGGATCTATTTGGATTATTTAGTGGAAACTTTTGTTATGAGAGAACTTGAAAAAGAAAGATATTTTTATGATCCTCATTTGATGTCAACTGATCATGATCTCAACATTTCCTCAAGTGTTTGGATAGTCCACTTATATTGGCCATTAGTTTGAGGGTGTTAAGACACACTGAAGGCCAACAGAATGTTTAGAGCATAATAGACACTTTTATAAAATTTATAGGTTAATCAAAGTTCTTTATAGGATATAATTCTTAGTGGTACTCCATGTATCCTTTCCACTTATCTACAATATATCCATGTAAGTTGATCCAGTGTGAAATCCTCTCGAATCACTATGAAGTGTGCATTCTCTGTAAGACAAACCACAACAACCCAAATAGCATTATTTCCATTGTATGTATTCATGATTTTTGTGAAAAAGTCCAAGGTGATGTTTTACTATATTTTAATATTGGTATGGGTAATGGTTTCATCATCCACTTAGACTTTTTTCCTTTCATCCTTAATTTTATGATATACTAGGAACTTTAATTTATATTCTTCAATATCCTTCTTCATATTGTCCCAAAAATATTGCTATCAGAGATCTTGATACATCTGTTGTTTTCCTGGTTGAATGAAGAAAGTCAAATAATGTTCATCATCCAATACTTCCCTCTTTAACATTATATTTAATGAAACACATACCCTTGACCCAAATCTCATAATTCCTTCTTCATTAACATTGAAATACAAGTATTTCTGTTTTTTATAGTTTCCGCTTTCTTTTTAATTCACACATCATCTTATTGATCACCCTTTATCACTTCAACAAGAGATGTTGACAATTAATTTGTTAAAGGATTGATGATGTTCCATAATTTTATGATTCCCATGTCCATCCTATTTAATTATAAGAAGTTTGCATCCTTTTCAATGTTAATCAATGATAAAATTGCTATGTCCTTTCTACTTAGATCATCTTAAACATTATTCACTTTATCAGGATGGTAGTGAATTGAGAAGTCATAGTTCTTATTATCTTTAAACATCTTCATTGGTTCATATTAATCTCTTTCTACATGAATATATATTTAAGGCTCTTATGATCAGTATGTATCTCAAAATTCTCCCCATAGAGATAATGTTTCCAAATTTTAAATGAAATGATCATAGATTCCCATTATAGATCATGTGTGGGATAGTTTTTCTCATGAAATTTCAACTTTCATTAGGTATAGGCAATGAATTTTTCATAATGCATTAATACAAAACCCAATACCTTCTTCAAATCATCACTAATTTTAATAAAATATTTACTTATGGGTAGTGTGAGAACAGGGGTAGTGAAAAGACTATGTTTTAACTCCTTGATGCTTTCATCACTTTCATCATTCCAATAAAACTTTACTCCATTCAGAGTTATCTTAGAAATATGGTTCGACAAACATGAGAAATTTCTAAAAAATTAGCAAATATACCCAGATAACCCAAAAAGACTATGGATATCTATCATTGATATTGGAATAAACCATCCATCGATATTTTTTTATTTGAAGGATCCACATATATCCCATTTCTTATGACGATAGTCCCAAATAAAGAGTCTTCCATCAACTAAAACTTACACATTATATACTTGGAATAAAGCTTCTCCTTTCGTAAGGTCTTTAGAAAAGTGTTTAAATGTTCCTCATGATCCTCATTGATTTTGGATTATATTAGGATATCATATATAAATACTGCCCTAAATTTGTTGAGGCAATCTCTAAAGACTCTATTAATCAAATCAATGAATATTTGAGGATCATTAGTGGGTTTTAATGGAATCACTATGAAGTCACAGTGCCCGTAAGTTGTAAAAAAAGTAGTTTTGGGGATATTTTCTTTCTTCACCCTTAATTGATAATATTCTGACTGAAGATCCACCATGGATAAGTATTATGCTCCACATAGATGATTAAATGAGACATAAATCCATTGTAGAGGATAATTTTTCTTTATCTTGATCTTTCTGAGATCACGATAATCAATTAAAAATCACATTGACCCATCCTACTTATTTAAGAAGAGGACTGGTTTACCCCATGGTAAAGCACTTGGGAATATAAAAATTTATCCAAATTAATTTTTTTTTGTTCCTTTAGCTCCTAAAGTTCCATAAAATCCATCCTATATGGAGTCTTGGATAATGGGAACACCATATATATAAGATCGATTGAGAATTCAACATCCCTACTAGGAGGAGGATGATACAATTCCCCAAGAAAAACACCAGTATATTCCCTCACAATAGATATGTATTCAAGGATGGTCCTTTCCTTAGACTCAATCAATTGATCATGATATTCTAGCTCATAGGAAAATAATATTCATACTTGAGATGATGGTGTTGAAGAAGATTCATCCTCCTCCTTTCACTTGTATATGAATGGGGTTCGATTATATATAGAGAGATTACTTTCCTTCTCTCAACAATTTATGTTGGTTCTATATAGGGAAAACTAATCCATGCCAATAATTGCATCAAATTACACCAAAGGAAGTATGACAAGGATCACTGGGATGTTCATCCCTAAAATTGTGATAGAGGGAGTTAAATAAATGGGATGAAATAATTTCCACATTTTCATTTTCACTGACATATCTACTTTCATGATATGTGATGGTGTTTAAATTTTTCGTCTAAACATTCATGTTATGAATGAAGTCATAGAACTATAATAAACAAACATGTTTTCTATTCTTGAATAAATAACTAGTTTACCTTTCAATACTAAATTTTCTGGATTCACTTTAGTGGTAGTGATGGAAAAATTACCCTTGCTACTGTGGAGGTTATTGGTTTCCTCTATGAACCCCTGTCTTAGGGAATTTTTTTGCTAGGTTATCTAGTTCCTTTCATTTTTATCAATGAAAAATGCACTAAGTGTTGACTAGGGAATTAATTTTTTCCTTCACATTAGTGGGTTTCTCCTGTCAGCAATTATTATCTTGGTGTCCTTCCTTCCTACACCTAAAGAATTTATTTTCTCCCTGTAGGTAATTTTCATGGTGTTCTTTCCCACACCTTTGAGAAGTGGGATGCTTAAATATCTCAGAACCATAAGATTTATCCATAGAACCACCATTATTAAACTCTACATTATGCTTCTTATCATCATGATCTCCTTGAGATTTATGGATCTTTATCTGGAATTTTTGGGAACATCTGAGAATTTACTCATTGCTATCAAAGTCCCAGATTACTAAGGATTTTCATAGACTAGGCTTTATCCCACCGAAGAAGTTGTTAAACTAGTTTTCTAGGGCATTGAAAAAACCATAGTAATATCACGAAAGTCATGATATTTTTTCCTCATACTAACCAATAGATTCATTGTATTTTCTTCTTGAGTACAAGGAAATCCATTTCCATTTTAAGAAGAAGAGTGTGAGAAAAAT
Organism: Viscum album; assembly: GCA_963277665.1. Lineage (NCBI taxonomy): Eukaryota > Viridiplantae > Streptophyta > Magnoliopsida > Santalales > Viscaceae > Viscum > Viscum album. The sequence goes on from OY728120.1 coordinate 1,390,726,115, forward strand.
ATTTCTCAAAAACATTTCTTAAAGTTATTTACACTCCATTACTTCAATATATTCCTCAGGATACATACTCTTGATCAATTTCCAAAACTGATATTCCTATATCTCCATATGATAAATGACTAGTATAAACTTCTCTTTTTTATGACATTTACAGATGAAGAAGATATTCTCAATGGAGTTGATCCATGGTTCAATGAATAATGGATCATATGAATGTATTTATTATGGACTGTTATCTCTTAGGGGGGATTAAGAGCTCCTATTGATCCAAGTTTCTATTCAAAACTCGTGTTAGATGAGAGAGTATAATTATAAATTTTACGATTTCTACTCCCATCGGATTGTGTATCTCGTCAGGGAAATGATTTCATTGCCTGTCACTTTGTTTGTTTACCTGATTTTTATTATTTCGGGCCATTGGATAGAATAAAAGGAAAATTTGTGATGAGTTTTTTAAACAATTAAACACACAAAGGTTAATCCAATTACATTAAATGGATAACTTATAAATTACATTTATCTCCTTAACATATGAATTCTAGTCTTCCATCAATGTTATCCATGATCTATATCCCAACATGTATTCTTATGGAATTTTTTTGATCCAATAATAATGGTTTATAATGAGCTTATGAATTCACCAAATCATATACCATGGGATTATCAAAATATGTGTGTATTAAGGCTTGTTGTCGTGTACTAGGTTCCCCTGAGTAAGGCCCAAAACACCTTGTTGAAGTTATTACCCATAGGTATATCAATTCCAAAACCATATCCACTTGTAGTATATATATAGGGATGTATTTTCTTGGTAAACCACTTAATCTATACCTACCAAAATTTAGGTATTTTTTCTTATACTTAGTCTTATCCTTAAGGCATTCCCTAGAGTTCTTGAATCACATTCCCAAAAATAACTAAAATTTCCCTCTAACACCAACTATAACAAACCTGATCTTTATTATATATTAATACTTGATTTATTACATTAAATTACACTAAATAAAACCCTTAAGATCAATAAGTCTAGTGTATTTGGGATTTAGGAACATTTAATGACAAATTATAACATAGGATAGAAAAAACATTATTGAACACTTCCTTGATAGGATCATAATATTCCAACGAACTTAAAAATGCATGGGATAACCTAGGGACAAACATAATAAATGGGTGAGCTAAAAATTCTAGAAAGGGAATAAATAAGAAAAATAATGAAGAATATGAAACATGTTAGAAAATAGGTATATAAATGGGGCATAAACATATTAGAAATAAAAAACTTGAACAATGAGTCATTATATAGGATGGTAATCATAAAATCAACATGAAAAATGTGGAAACAACGTAAAACTGAATCATAAACACAGGTCAAGGATAAAAAACCATGAATTCGTGGTGGAAAAATTACTATAAATGAATAAGGTACAACCCTATCACAACATGAAGTATCATGGTACTAAAAATTACCCAATTCATTGAAGCTCTATCTGGGTGCACCCGTTATATTCTTTTCATTCTTATACTTAAGGGTGCCACATAGATCATATGACATTGATTCATTCATAATCATAATTTATTAAAAGATCAAGGAATATGTAATAAGTACATGTATGTCGCCAATAAATCAGTATATGTTCATAAATGTGAATACCCTTTATAGAATAATGGGTATGATATTAACTACACAATTATTTTGGTATAGAAAATCATGGTGAAATTTCTACAACATAACAACATTACATAAAAATTCATAAAAATGGTTGATGAGTTTGAAATTGGTATCTCATTATTTTCATATCAAATAGGTAGTAATAGGGAAATAGAAAAACATATCTAAAAATTAATTTTTTAATATAAATCATAAGGTAATGAATAAACATAAATAAAGAAAACAATCCTTACGAAATTTTGGCGTGGTTACAGGTATACATAAAGGGTCAGGGGAGGATTAATTGGAGTGAATGTAAGATATAATAATTTATAAAAAAAAATTAAATTAATGGGAATATGAAATATCATATACCATGATAATAAAATAAAAATTAAAATTCATAACAAAAAATGAGTGCTTGAAAATAGGAGATAGATGAAGTTCCCTTATAGAATTTCGGCATAGTAAAGACTTAGGTAAGGATATAAATTGGGGAGGATAAATTATAGAAAATTAAAATAACATAAAAAGGATAGTAATTTTATGACTATAAATGAATGAAAATATAACCATTTGGAATTACAAGAACTAATTTCAAAAAAGTTTCTTGAATTTGGAAGGGGAGGAAAGGACCCTTAAAGAGCATGTGACTCTAAAGGCTTGGAAGGGGCTTCCTGAAATCTCAGTAGCACCTTTTGAGTACTATAGTGAGTTTAGGGAAGAGTGTGTATGTGATCCAATTATTTTTTAGTAAAGATAAATGATATTTTGGGTGGGTTTATATATGAAAGGAAGTAGATATTTTTATACATAGGTTTGGTACACTACATAATAAAATATCCAAAACCACAAAAAATTCCATGATTTTGGACCATTTTTTCTACCAAATTCTATTGGTTAAAATTTTTCTGTATCTACAAAGGAAAAAAATATTAAAATTTTACCATTGGTGATATGGATGTGAGTTACAATCTTAATGAAATGATTTTAAAATCTTAAAATATATTATACGTCTTAGAGGATTCATGATGAATTTAAAAAATAAATAAAATAATTTTAAAATTAAATACTTTTAAAGGGAAATAATATATTTGTCTATATATCCAATTTATATTACTAATTACATTAATTTTTAGTCCTTATGATATCATAAATTTCTATGTATATTTATAGGATATTTATTTTTTACTCTAAATTTCAACTGTCTCAAAAAATTATAAAAAATTAACTGATGGATAATTTTGAGGTCCTATTTCCAAAATTAATTTTAATTTTATCTTAATAATTTTAAAAGTAGTTTATTATTCACTTTTAATATAAAAACAGACATTTTTTGAAGATAATATTTTTTGACAATAATTTTTTTAAACCCTTATAAAAATGAAATTTGACTACATAAAAATTATATGATCATTAATATTTAATAAAAGTTATTTAATAACAATTTTTTATTAAAATATTATTTATTTCAAAAATCCATTAATTCATAAAAATATATTTCTTAGTTGAATTTTAATATTAACCAAAAAATAATAGTTGCGCTTTATTGAATAAAAAGAAATATAATTTATAAAGTAATAATGACAGGATGGAAATATATTCATTATTATATAAAAAATAATATACATACTCATATTTCTAGGGAAATTCTATATATCAATTAAATTCACCAAAAAACTCTCTAAGGGTAAGGTGTGTGATGGTGGCACTTTCATGGGGTGGTTCGACAAACATGGTTTGGGCCGTGATCTTAATGAGCTTAAAATTATCTCATAAAGAATTTCACTCATGTTTAATTTGTTGGATATAAACATGGGTTTGGTATTGGGAAAATCCAAAACACACTATCTTCCCTTGGAGCTATGATAAATGAGATTAATAGGGTGTGATCCTATTAGTTGAGGCCATCACTTACTTTGTTTGTGTCAATGGATTTGTTAAAACACTACATTTATACTAATCATGTGAGAGCAGTTCAATGACTATATTATGAATGGTAATGATTCATAATGGTATTTTAAATTCAATTGGATATAATAATACAAAATAATTTCTTGTGTTTTATATAACTTAATTACATAATAATAAATTTAATAACAATTCACATGGAATTTTATTTATAATAGTTTGTGTCATTACGTGTGGTTATGTGGCACTCTGTCCCAGAACATGTTACTCGAGTCGATGCATTACATTAAAAACATTTCATTATTTCTTTTATGAAACCATTTAATTATGAAAATCCATATATCATTGAAAAGTATTCATTATTTCACAATGATCATATATCATAAGACATAATGAAAATAATATCATTCCAAAAGTTACAAACTAAAATAAATATATTCTGTAATATTAAAATCCAAACGTGCAGTGATTTTTTTACTAGAATTTAATATCACTTGATGACATATCATAATCATGAAATACATGGAACCTAACTAATATCGATGACCGCCCTGTCTGAGAGCCCCTGGACAGAGGAAAAAAATAACTACTGACCTTTATCCAAAGAGAAATAATATCATAGGTTATAGTAATCCTTGATTTCCAACATAACTCCTAATAATCCCATGTAAATCATCATAACCAAATAAACGATGTAAAATAATAATCCTTAAATAAACTCAGGTCTCTAATAAATCACTGTGTTCAGAATATCCCCCTTTTAATAATTATATAACGAATATACATCAAGAAAAATTTCAAATAAATAAAAAAACCAGAAATAGGAATGAGTGATAGAGGATAAACATAATAAATCATAATAATTAAAATTTTATAAATAGTTTTTATAGTCATAATGTTGAAAAAAACCATGAACCCACCACTATATAAAATTTAAAAAAACATTAAAACACATTTAAATCTATTTAGACTAAAAGGAGTCATAGAAACATTTTATCGAACGACTTATAGAAATCCAAATGAACTATGAAAACATAACCATTTAAAACCATGGAAAACCTATTTAGTTAAAATTAAAAAATATATTAAATCTTTATTAACACCATTAAATTAATTATGGAATCCATATTTAGATTTTTCCAAATAAAATCTATTACAAAAACCTTATAAACAAATGTATTTCAAAATAAGATACTATCATTAATTGTGGTGTTTTTTATGAACACCAATAAATGTTTTTAATCTTAATTTACATAATAGTGACTAACCTAGTTTTTCTCTTGAGTAAATAATGAAACAATATACATATATTTTTCTTATTTTCACTTATTTATGTTATTATGATTTTAAATTATAATAATGTATGTCTTGAAACATGGATTAATTTTTAAAATTTATAAATGTAAACTAAAGAAAAAATATAAAAAAAAATGAAACACCAGACATAATAATAATTTTTTAATAGAATAAATAAATATTATTAATACTCACTATATAATTTTTTAGATCTATAAATATTAATTCACTCACATGCATCGACTCAATACCAAAAAATAAACTATAAATAGACCCTATGGTATTAATTTTTAAATATTTTCATACACTGAAATAAAGAAAATCCAAAACCATATCTACACATTGTGAATTGGTTAGGTTCATTCCCCAAATGGGTGAAAGTTCCTTGAATCCACCATAATTCAATCGCTCTATACCACCTTAAATGAATATATTTCAAATTTATCAAACTATATTTTCTATAAAAAAAACATAGTAGAGAAACACATAACAAGACAAATAAACAATAAAAAAATCTAAATATATGTTATCAATCATAGTGGTAAGGGGACTTGAATTAAAAAACAAAGGAAAAAAGTGAACTTAGGACGAAAGTGAGTCTACAATTACATATATGATATTCTACCCACATAAATAATCCCAATATTAAAAATATATTTAAAAAATATTAGTAACCTTGTTCATTAAGACCATTTATTCAAATATATTAACAAGTTTACTATGTTCATCATGTAATGAAAAAATGACATATTTAAGTTGCAACATTCATAAATAGATTTTTCTAAATCATTGAAAATAAAAATACTTGAATTTATTCTTTATAAAATCACATATTTTAAAAAAATGTATTTTAACATAAAAGAAATAATTATTTTAATCATAATATGATTATTTCATTAAGATTAACATAAATAATAAAAATGAATTATTATTGAAATTTTAATATAATTAAAGGTATGCTAACACTGGAAAACGCATACCCAAAATTTTATAAATTCTTCCATACGTGATCCAAGATCGTACCCCATTTCTCTAGCTTTTATTTGGTAGGTCATAGGGCCCGAACAGATTTACAGATTAGGAGTTATGGACATTTGAAGTTGGGCTGGAAAACTAGTTCGTAGAGCCCATTTGTGAAGCCCCCTCCATGATTGCGGAGCGCTGCCATGAAGCAATAAGGGGTGATGCTCTGTGAACCCCTTTGAAATTCATGAACACGCCGCAAAGCAATGAGGCGGGATGCTCCGTGAACCCCTTTAACATTCGTGAACTCACCATGATTTGAGGAGGCAGGATGCTCCACGAACCCCTTTGATGTTCTCTAACTCACCGGGAAGCAAGGAGGTGGAACGGGTCTGCGAACCCCTTTGACGTTCACGACATGCCGTGGGGAAAGCTCCACCTTCGCGTTGTGCGAGCTCTGCTTCACAGTTCCCCTTGCCTAAAAATACCTATCTCACCCCCATTTTCCAAGAGGGCGGTCACTTCACCCCTTGGGCAGCTGATCTAATAGTTCGTGGAGCTCCGCTTTCCTTTGCGAAGTGGATCTGGGAGTCCATGCTCCGCGAGCATCTTCCTTCGCAATGCTGCTCCGCGAGTCCATGCTCCGCGAGTAGCTTCCTTTTTTATGCTGTTTCGCGAGTCCATGCTCCGTGAGTCCATACTCTACGAGTCCATGCTCCATGAGACCCCATTTTCCACGAACCCCTTTACTCCGTGAAGCTACTTCAGGAAGACCTATCCTTTGGGAAACTCCTACCTTTGCGCCCATCAGTGCATACCACGAGGGCTGCTCCCCCGCACCCCTACTCGGGGTCAGTGCCGAGCTGTGATCCCGTCCCATCGGGCAGGTCCCTTTCCTACTGTCACTGACCGACATGAAAAATTGAGAGTCCCACCGTGAACTTTTCAGGCTGTGACATCAGGATTTTCTATTGTGCCCTTATGTGCACCCACCTTCCACCCAAGGAATACCATGATTTGATATACTTCTCTACACACCATGAAACACCTTGAGTCGACATTTTTCTCTTGATTCTTTTCCCATGTCATCAGTAGATATTCTCATCATCAATTCCCCGAGTACCTTGAGTTGATCCATTCCTCACCTATGTCATCCAAACCCTCTCACCTAACTCCTATGCCAGGTTGAACCAGAAAGGGACACCCTTGTGTAAGTCCCAACACCAAACATTGCTAGTCGCCTTATGCTTAATAGATCTATCTACATGAATTTAAACTGTAGTAATCCTTATGTTCCAAATATATGATGCCTCTTACTCCAAACAAGAGATTCCTTATGATCCAAGAATGAGAAGCCATAGTCCTATCTACATGACTATAAACTGTAGTGCTCCCTATGTTCCAAACATAGACTTCCTCTTGCTCCAAACAGGAGATGCCTTATGCTCCAAGCATGAGATTCTAATAGTCTTATCTATATGAATTTAAACTTTAGTAACCCCTATATGACAATCATAAGATTCCTCTTACTCAATATAAGAGATTCCTTGTGCGCCAAGCATAAGATGCCAACAATCCTTTCTAAACGACTCTAAATTGTAGTACACCCTATACAAAAAATATAGGATGCCTCTTTCTCCAAGTATGAGATGCCTTATTCTCCAAGTATGAGATGCCAACATTCCTTTCTACATGAATCTAAACTGTAGTACACCCCATATAACAAATATAGGATGCCTCTTTCTCCACGTAAGAGATTCCTTATGCTACAAGCATGTGATTCCAACAGTCCTATCTACATGACTATAAAATATAGTGAACCCTATAAAACAAATATAGGATGATTCTTCCTCTAAGTAAGAGATGCCTGATGCTCCAAGAATGAGATGCCTAACTGTCCTATCTACATGACTACAAACTGTAGTGCTCCCTATGTTCCAAACATAGAATGTCTCTTGCTCCAAACAAGAGATGCATTATGCTCCAAGCATGAGATTCCAATAGTCCTATCTACATGACTTTGAACTGTAGTAATCCTTTTGTTCTAAATATAGGATGCCTATTTCTTCTAACAAGAGATGCCTTATGCTCCAAGCATGAGATGCCAAGAGTCATATCTACATGACTATAAACTATAGTATGCCATATATTCCAAACATAGGATGCCTCTTTCTCCAAACAAGATATTCCTTATGTGCCAAGGATAAGATTCCAACAGTCCTATCTACATGACTTTAAACAGTTGTAATCCTTATGTTCCAAACATAGGATACCTCTTGCTCCAAATAAGAGATACCTTATGTTCCAAGAATAAGATTCCTATAGTCCAATCTACATGATTTTAAACTATAGTAATCATTATGTTCCAAACATAGTAAGCCTCTTGCTCCAAACAAGAGATTCCTTATGCTCAAAGCACGAGATGCCAAAAGTCCTATAAACATGACTATAAACTGTAGTGCTTCTTATGTTCCAATCATAGGATAGATCTTGCTCCAAACAAGAGATACCTTATTCTCCAAGCATGAGATGCCAATAGTCCTATCTACATGACTTTAAACTATAGAAATCCCTATATGAAAAACATAGGATTCCTTTTACTCAACATAAGAGATGCATTGTGTGCCAATCATAAGATGCCAACAGTCCTCTGTACATGACTATAAACTGTAGTACACCCTATGTTTCAAACATAGGATGCCTCTTTCTCAGAACAAGAGACTCCTTATGCTCCAAGCATAAGATGCCTAATGCCATGATTATAGTGGAATAATTTTCAGAGGGTTGGAATACATTAAATCATTCCATCACTCCACCTCATGCTTTACGTGTACTTATTTCAGATCTTTATTCACTTCCATGTCCGAAGGGACCCCCTAACGGCCTCGTCCCATGACGCCTTCGCTCACCTACGATTTTGGGCCAATGCCCTAGAAGAATTTAGATGAAACATTGAGTCAGGTTCTCTGTTTCAAACATGGTCAATAGTCGAACCTCATTTGTTTGTCCCCATTTCAGGCTAATGTGATATGGATGTTGTGTTTCGAACACAGTCAAAAGTTATCCTTTATCACCACGCCACGCTCTCCGTATTCCAAATTTCATGAATGTGATTCACACTTTTCATCTTCCTTTGTTCGGAAAGATTCCAACACCCTTGGAATTGTCCCCCTTGGGCTTTAGCGCATAAGGGAAGGCCTCAACCCACCAGTGGGTTGGGATACCCTCATGGCCAGACATGAGGAATGCAAACAGGTAGCTTCCTTGCATAAGACCCATCTACCATTGCCGCTCCATAGAGGCTCCTGGGCAACTTCCTTGAGCAAGCCCCATCCACCATTTCCGCTCCAAAGCGGCACTCGAGTATCTTCCTTGCGTAAGCCCCATCCACCATTGCCGCTCCATAACAACACTCAGGGAGATTCCTTGTGTAATCCCCATCCACCATTGCCACTCCATAGAAGCACTCGGGCACCTTCATTGTGTAAGCCCCATCCACCATTGCCGCTTCATAGAGTTATCCGGGAAGCTTCCTCGCTTAAGCCCTATCCACCATTTTTTCTCTATAGAAGCACTCGGGAATCTTACTCACGTAAGCCCAGTCCACCATTGTCGCCCCATAGCGGCACCCGCGTAGCTTCCTTGTGTAAGCCCCATCCACTATTGCCGCTACATAGCGGTACCCGGGCAGCTTCCTCGCGTAAGCCCCATCCACCATTTCTACTCCATAAAGGCACCTTGGAAGCTTCCTTATATAAGCCCCATCCACTATTTCCGCTCCATAGTGGCACCTAGGAAGCATCCTTTCATAAGCCCCATCCACCATTGCCGCTCCATAGCGACACCCGGGTATCTTCTTTGTGTAAGACCCATCCACCATTTCCACTCCATAGCGGCACCCGGGCAGCTACCTAGCATAAGCCCCATTCCCCACCCTTCATAGACGCACCTTTGCACCATGATCATCAGGTCCTTACTGCCTCTTGTTTCTCACACCGAGAACAACTCATGTAAGCTTAGTGTAAGCACCGACCATGACATCCTCTCTGGGTAGCCTAGAGTGTAAGCACCATACCCATACCTAAACTAAGTGTTCTTTGATCCTTTCCAAGGAATGTTACATAGGAAGCCTCCCTGATGTTCATTCCCACCACCCAACGGTCCCGACCACCTTCACATCGGTGCACCAAACTCCGTCTGGAACTATGAGGTCTTTGATCCTTTCCAAGGCACGGTATGTAGGAAGCCTCCAAGAGGTTCAGACCCCACAATTTATTTGGGCCCCAGGTCCCCATTCACGTTGGTTCAACCCCATATAGGGGTAAGCCATTGTGACCTCAATTAGTGATAATACATTATTCCCCCTTTCAGAGGTATGCCATTGTCAACCTCATTCGGCAGTAAGCTGTTGAATTCCCCCATCGATGGTAAGTTGTCATCAGATGAATTACACCGACTTTGATTCCCTACCACATGGATACGTAGGAAGCCTCCATGAGGTTCAAGCCTAGCACCCATGTATCATCATGATCTATCCCTCGGTCGCATGTGTTTTGGGAAGATCATGCCCCAACCCGGAGGTTTTACTTCCTCCAGGTCCCATCCATGCATCCATTATCATGGGTCACCTCCTCAGGTGTCCCATCATCCCACTTACCTATGAAGAATTTGATTCCTTGCAACAGGGATATGTAGTAAGTCTCTTCGAGGATCAAGAACAACACTACTGTCACCTTCACAACGGTCCCATCTCACCCCCCCTAAAATCTATACAACTATCCATCATCCCTCCTGATTCTCCCCCAGGCCACCACATCCTGGTGGGATCATGTAATCCACATCCTCAATGCTCCTAGCAGTACTGGGACCAAAATTCACACGTAAGACCCAACATGTCTCCAGATCGTTTTCCTTCTTGTACACCATGATTTATCATCCCTTCAAACTACATGGGTTTTGATCCCTATTGTCTACATGGGGTATGTAGGAAACCTCCATGAGGTTCAATCCCAGTCAATGGTAAAACTTGGTGTTCCCCCATTCTGGGGTGCACACTCCCTAATCCGCCTTCAGTTGTGTCCAGATCAGCCTTCACGGTGTGACATCTTCCCTGTATGGGATACACCATCTTGGGTCTGCTCTTATCGTGTGTTTTGATCCATCCACCCGATAAACCTTCCAGGTGTTCCGTCCTAGGGATGTACCAATCTGATCCATCTATATGGTATGTTCTGATCACCCTTATCCCGTCTCTACAAGATGTTAAACTCATAACCTACCCCGTGATAAACATGAGATTCCTGAGGAAAACCTCATAAGACCTGACTTTAGCATAACTGTCTCCGGGAGACGTTGAACTCGTGGCATACCCCGTGTTAAACAAGGGAAGGTGAGGAAAACCTCAGGGACATTCCTCCAACATAAGATACCCCTAGATTAACATGGGTGTCTCAGGTTTTGCACCCTTGAGATGCCATCTTATGAGGAAGAATACATGATCTCCTATGTCCATGAATCCAGAGATGCCTGACATGCCTGATGTTACCACCTACTCCGACCGAAGGTTTCTACCATGTCAAGACCCCATGGAATGTCCAGACATAAGTAGTGTAATTAACCAACGTCGATGAAGATGTGGCACCAAGAATGAGATTCACGAACCATTACTTAATCTATAAGGGAGACCCGAACTTGGTGAAGAGTTCCGAGGAGGAATCCATGGAATGAAGAACCGATATCCCATCATCTCATTTCCATGAAGGAGAAAACGTCCCTGAACAAGGAATATATTCCTCCCACCATGGGAAAGTAGGAAGGCGGGGCAACAACTGCACGTCCTCCACAGACGAATGCGTATTCCCCAGAGAAAGCATCGGAAACAAGGGAGAATAAACCCTATATATTATAAAAAATGTTATAAAATTAATTATTTAATAATCATATTGAAACATCCACTATTTTCCAATTAACCCAGTCTACCTTATTCAAAAAACAAGAGATTCAGACAATGTATTCTCTTTGTGAATCCATGAAAATAACAATTATTTGTTTATCCAAACCCTATCATAGAACTTGGATACTATATCCCAGAAGGGAATAGAATAATGGAAAGAATATAATTGTTAGAGAAGAGAATAAGTGAATAAGAAAAAAGGGTAGATTAACTTTAATTAATAAATTGTAATCAACTTAGATGATTCAAGGAATCTCAATAGATAAGGGTCGATAGTTCGGGAAACCAGGAGAAGCTTCTTAAACATGGGAGGTGGAAATGAGGGGTTACTCAAATAAAATAAAAAATATATTAAAATTATATATTTTGAAAAAATGCACAGTTTGGTAACACTGTTAGTATAAATTTACATTTAATCATTCATAGACACTGTATTCAAGAACCTAATTACATGGTTACACTGCATGGATAGGGTAATCGTGCATCATAATCATAAAAACTATTTAATTCAAAAAAAATTATCCTGTTGAACATTCTATCACAAATTAAAAAATATTACATTGAAATAATTAATCAAGTACTAAATGGTGAAATCCTTAGTTTTATAACTTTTACAATTTGACATCAATTACTGAATTGTGAAATTCTTGGTCTTATAACTTATACAGTCTACCATTGGTGGACTGTTGAAGCCAAAGTTTACTAATGATAAAATAATTTTATTTACAAAATTATAGAAATCACCCATATTACATAAATTAGGTATATTAAGAATAAATCCTATGACCTAAATATATTCTAATGTTTGTGATGAAGTATAATAATTTCAAGAGTAATTCCATTTAAGAGAATTTTGAAAGATGGTGTCACTTATAAACAATTGATATATTTTAATACTATTTTGATAACTATGATATATGAAATGAATATAGTTATCCAAAGATAGAAAAAATAGAGTATTTAAAGGGAGTAATTATATATTATTACAGATGCACTAAAACATTATATTTTACCATGGTATTTATCTAAATTCATTGATAGGTGATATTGTTTATAAAGTGAAAATTCAAAACTAATGTTTTACTAATCATAATTTTGTTATGTATTCTTATGATATGATCCATAATGAGTGTCTAACAATGAATAAAAATGATGTATTTAGAGAAAAATGTATTATAAATATTATTGAAAAAATCCTTGAAAATCATGTTCAATGAGAAATTAATAGTATTTTACTTTTAATACCAATTGAATAAAATAATATATAATTAGTTTATAAATATTCATGGTAATATTGGGGATATAAATATTTAAGTTTTCATTTAACATTCATTTAGGGAGTATGAGAAGTGTTTGCTTTTTGAATAAATTAATAATTATTTTTAATTTTTTTTAGTTTAAGGTTGAAATTTAAGGGTTATAAATAATTCTAGAGTTGTAATTTTAATGTGGTGACTTATATATATATATATATATATTTAATGTATTAAAATAATAAAACTAACACAAAAAATAACACTTACAAAAACTACAGTAAAAAGACTACTACTAAAAAACCAATAACATATATTATATGATATTATGAGGGTGAGGTTGAATCAGTAAAATAGGAAATAATACTAGGTGTCTCCAACGATGATTTCTAAAACAAAATACTAGGGGAAGATGCCAATATTCTATCTTCTGATTCTTCTTCCACCATTCATTTGTCATCAAAATGTGTCTGAAAGTGTTTAAAATCATCAATGAAATGAATTTTCATTTTATATTCTCTACTTTATGTTATCAAAAATAGAAATATTTTATTAATTTATCCATATAATATTATAATATGCATGGAATGATTTTTCTTTTCTTGTATCTATATAAAGGGGACTAACGGTTTTTGCTTAAATTCCATTGGATATTGTATTGAATGATATTTATCATATCTATATACTAATCATGTTATTTATTGATTTTATATTATAATTTTATATTTCATAGGTTTCAAGCATTGAATATTTTTTATTGTTTCAATTTCACATATATTTTATAGGTTGTTTGGAAGAGTTGAAATTATTATTTTTATGTTAGTTTAATAATGAATTTAATTTTTCTTATTTAATTTTTCATTTTATTCTGATTACTTTTTTTTAAGTATATATTTTGGGATTGAAACTTTTTTATGAATTCACCATTACATTTAATTTGTAGGTGATATCAACCCACCTTGCCTCTTTCATTAGGTTATGCCCACAAATTTTCTTTTAATATATCTAGAAAAAAATAAAAATGTTTACAATTTTTGAGATAATTATAAATTATGGATTCCATAAGACATTTAATAATATAATTTAGTTATTTTCATAGATTATTTTATAAAATATATATTGGTCATTTAAGTTAATTTTTTCTCTAATTTATATTTTCTCATGTAAATTAGAGTTATTGGTTTAGCATTAATTTATATTAGAAAAATTATTTATGAGGTTATTTCATTCTTAATTTAATTAATGTCCCTTGAGAATGTCAAATTACTTCATATTCAAAAATTCATAAATAATATTTATTTCAATGTAAAATTTTACTGTATTAGTATTATTTCAATGAAAAGAATAATTCTTGTATTAATTAATGAAATGATTATTGGTTTATGTAATATGAAAAGGGGAAGTGTTTGACCAATATTGATATTAATGAACTAGTTTACATTGTTAAATTGATGATAATAATAAATTTTTACACTATTTCTAGGTTTAAGAATAAAATTAATTAATTGTATATATGTCACTCCGTAATCTATACATTTGATTAGTATGAAATGGGTTTTAAACCACACATTAATTATAAAATTATGATATTTATTTAAATAAAAAATTATTTATTTTGTAAATTGTTTTGAATCCAAAATTCTAAAAGAATTAATATTTGTTTCACTATTTTTAGTAAATTTATGAAGATTTATTAGTTAATGAACAATGCTTGAATGTTAAAACTATTTTTTAAAACATCCATTGGAGTCATTTTTTGTGTTAATAAATCAGTCACATTTTTTTATCAAAACATTTAATTTATCAAATAATTTATTATAAAATGAGATGTGTAACATCTATTTTTTATAAATGAACCTCTTCTTATGAAATAAATGTTTAATTTGAAAAAATTTCGTTCCATAGGCATGGGTTACAAAAGTGATTAAATGGGCATGGATGAGTTGGTTAAGGTATTTTCTTAATTTTTATATCTGAGTAACTGATTAGTTTAAAATCAAGTTGGGTTTTTTTTTGAAATTGGTTTCAATATTATATATTATTATCTAAAACACTTTATTGATTGGTTTTCAGGTCATTGATAATTTTAAAATGAAAAATTGAGTTATTATTTGATTAAATATATTCAATCTTTTAGATTTTAAGGATTTTCTTTCAATACGGTTATTATTATGATTAATTATCTTAATAAGTTGATCTAATAATTATATTATTAAATATGATTGGGTATATAAAAAACATAGTGTTCAGTTAGTTTAAAACCATTTAAATTCTTCTTCTCCCAATAAGAATTTCATTTGACTAAAGATAGGTTAACTGAAAAAATTTCGATTTCATAATGGTTTTGATACCTTAGTGTGTTATCTTCATTTTTTAATCTATTTTTTTAAATTAAATTTATTATTACATCCCTCAAGGTATATTCTCATTGTAAAAATTAAATTTTATATAGTTCCACATATGTTTATATCCATTTATTTCTTACTTATGTGATTCTATAGAAATTTAGTTATATTAATACATGGATATTTTTTAATTCATATGATTGTATTTATGTTTTTATGAATATTTGGTTTCTATTATACCATTCCACATCAATTATCTCATTATTAGTTAGTGATATGATTTCTATGTCATAAGCCACTATACAAGATTAATGGAATTTGTGACATGAATTGATGCTTCCAAATGTGGTTGTCATTATTTATTCTCTAGTTGGATTCTACCTTCTATTATATTGGATTTTAAGAATCATGATATTGTTTAATATTTCCAATTCAAGTATTACATGGATTAAATAGTGGTTTTAATTAATATATATTCCATAACTATACATAAATACACCAGGGTTCCTAGGTAATCAATATTATTTATGCGGGTACCTAAGTACAAGATATCACCTCCTTTAAGTGGAAGATGATCATAGATATAGATATATGAAACAATCTTTTTATTCATGTTTATTTTAATATAAAATATAATTTCTATTTTTATTAACTGGATAATCATGCCAATATTTAATGGTTCTTATTGTTCTTGGAAGGTTTCAGAGTTTGATTAAAAATAGGATAAAAGATTTTGATTTCATGATTCAAATGATTCTTGAAAAAAAGGATAGGTAAAGGTCCATTCCCAAGGACTAAAAATGAATAACTGAGATGAAATACGCAAGAATTTACAAAAAACACTAATTTACATAATTTTTTTAATTTATAATATAAAAATGATGGATTTTCATGGGGTAGTAGTTTACAACTTAAAAACTTATTTCCAGGAGATGAAGAACATGTGTCATAGTGTAAAAAAATGTGTTATACTATGATGATTAATACAATATTTTAGGTTGTAAAATCAATCCATAAACCCTAATATTGAGTTCTGCCTAAAAAATATGACTCTTTAAAACCTATTTTTATGACATAAAATAGTTTTAAGGGACTGAAAACATGATGTTTTGATTAAATATTAAAACAAAGAATATATTGAAGGAATTCGAAGCCCCTGGATTTATTATGAATTACTTTTTATGAATTTATGGAAAAAATTTATAATATCATGAGCATAGTTTAAATTATATAAATAGATTTCCAAGGGGGATGGAAACTAGATCGATCAGTAAGGGGAAGTTATGGGTGATAGATGAGAAATTCTTTATTTTTCTATTTTACTTAATTTATTTTCTTTTATTATTATGATTCCTTATTCATTCAACAAAAACATGATTACCACATTCATAAAGAGGTATTTATTTGGAGTGATTGGGAAATTGAAAGATATACAAATTTTTAATTCATGGGTTTGTATCCAAAAATATATTAAACTCCTTATTTTATCTTTTATTTTGTTTCAATTAATAATTATCTGTTTAAAACATTTAATATAGTTTTGTAAGGTTTTGTCTTTGTTAATTGTAATTTACTTGGTCAATGATCTAGAATCTCTAAGAACCCAATTATGGTTTGTATACATTGGAACATGATAGAGTTTGATTGTGAGTTCCCAGTGATTATTGGCATATGTGTAGAATTATGGTGGTAACTATTAGTTATTAGGTAATAACTTTACCTGATCATGAATTTACCTAATTAATCATGAGTTCCTTCTACAACACTCATACACGTAGGAAATAGGGTAAACCAATATGTAGTTTATGTTAGGGATAATTTCACCACCACTATCTGGCCTAGGGAGAAAGAAAAATCACTTTAGAAATATCTCTCCTAATAGTTTAGAAGAAAAAGATTCTGTATGAAATTGGAAACCATGATAGCATTGAAATATGTTCTAGATAAGACCAACTTGATTATCATTTTAATAAAATGGTTTAAAATTAATCACTCAATCTAGATTCTAAAATTCTAAATTTTTAAAATCTGACCAATATCCATTTTATCTAATAACTCTAATGTAAAAATAGTTTGTTTTCTCACTCCTCTCAGAAGACTACCAAGGGTAAACCACCATACTAAAACGAGAAAAATTAATTATTTTTTCACACCCAATGGCATGGTGTCAAAAAATACCTGGCAATATTTATGGGTAGCCAATGCCTTAAAACATCATAATACTAAATGACCTGATGTTTCGATGTGCCATTAATAGAATTTGAATAAAAAATTTAATGAATGGTAACCCACTTAGGGGAAAAAACTTCCAAATAGACATTCAGGAAATCAACCACACCTATTGAAGTGTCACATTCATTTTTCACATTGAATATGAAGAAATTTCTATAAAACCCAACCGAACCCTAAAATATCATCGTGCACTATAGTTTTAAAATCCAGATAAACAACTTGTTTAAACGTTTTTGGAGAATGACTTTGAGTTTTTAATTAACCTGATTAAAATTTTACCTAAATTCCATAGTCTCCATGGGGAAGATCCAAATAGAAATATTCATGAATTAACATGTTTATAAAAATATTTTAGGTTTATAAGAACACCTTATGATTATTCATGTGGGGGAATTCCCCTTTTCAATTGAGGTATATATGATGGAATTTTTATATAACCTATTATAACAACTCTACTCTTAATCCATATTTATACATAATTTATTACATAATCTGGCACATAAGACAAGTCAAATTTTCAAGATGTATAGTGTATTTGTGGCCTAGAAACATTAAATAACAATATAAAACATGAAATACAATAACTTTATTGAAAAATTCTTTTACATGACCACAACATTCCTTCGAACATAAAACTTCAGGGGATATCCTGAGGAAATTGATAAGAAAGGGGTGAGATATAAATCCCAATAAGAAATTAAAAAATTCATAAAATAAAGAATAAAATACATGTTAGGTAATATGAATATCAATGAAGCATAAGAGAAACATGAACATAAAGTCATGATATAGCACGATTATTATGACATGGAAATGTGGAAACAAATTAAAAAACTCCATCATTAATATAAAGGAATAAGGTAAAACCCTATCCTAACATGGTGGAAACAAGTCATATAAAGGAATTAGGTAAAAAAAATTACATATCATGATTCTAAAACTTATCCAATGCATTAGAACACTATTAAGGCACACCCTTCATAATCATTTTAATATCATGTTTAAGTGTGCCACACAGATCATATAACATAGATTCATTCAATAACATCATTTATTCCATGATCAAGGAATGTTGAATACATAAATATAAGTCACTATTTGATATTTATATGTGCATAAAGATAAATATACATAATAGAGTAATTTTTATGGAATTTACTATATGAGTATTTTCACAAGGAAAATCACGGGGCAATTTTGGCAGCATAACAACATCATATGGAAATTCATAAATTTGGTTTATTAGAGAGAAAGAGGTTTATATTAATTTATACATCATATGTATAGTAAGGGGATCAAGGAACATAATGTACCAACATATGATATTGAATTTATATTCATAATATAAACTAAATTCTTTACTACAAATGAGAAGAGAGAAATCCCTTATGGAATTTCCACATGGTAACATGAGCACACATGAGGGATTAATAGGAGAAAAATGCGTATATAATCATTCTAAAACAACAAGGGATGTATGGGGGAGGTGAAAAACCATACCCAGTAATTTTTAATAGAAACTGTAAGGTTCTAACAATATATTTAAACATGGACAAAAATGAGAAAGGAATAAACTGTTACTGAATTTCGGCATTGTAAAGGGTGGGATTAAAATATCATAGGGGGGATTAATGGGATTTAAAGGTATATATAATATCATATAAATAAAATTTATTTTAAGGAGTTTTTTAAGAACATATTCCAAATGAACAAAATGGAAATTAAAAATCATGACATAAAAGAGGTGTTTGATGAAAAATGAGAGAGGAAGATCCCTTAAAAAATTTCAGCATAGCAAAGACTTAGGTAAGGGTCCAAATGGGGGAGGATAAATGACCCCCATTGAAATAAAATAAAATGTAAATTAGATAATTGATTATTAAAGGATGAAAATACAACCAATTCAAATTAAAAATGATAATTTATAATAAGGTTCTTTAATTGAAAGGAAGATAGAAATATGAGGATCCCTTACATGGATGTCAGACTCCAATGGATTGATATAGGCTTCTTGGGAGCTTGGGGTAACCTTTGAAGGACTTTAGGGAGTAGGGGGTCGAGTTTGGCAGATCTTAAAAGATATTAAGTGATGAGAAATGAGATCATGGGTGGGATTATATAGGAAATAAAGGAGAATTATTTATTATTTTGGTTTTGGACACTACATAATAAAATATTCAAAAACACAAACTATTCCATGATTTTTCCCATGTTTCATGGAAAGGTGGAGTGGTATAAATTATTTTATAAGTATAAGGGCATAATATATTAAAATATTTCCCATTATTATGTGGAGGTGAATCACACTTTCAAGAAAATGATTTTAAAATCATAAAATATTTTATATGTCTTGGAGGATTCACTAAGGCTTCATAAAATTAATTAAATAAACCTAAAATTATATTATTTTAAAGTAAAAAATATATTTTTATGAAGATACCTTTTATAGTATTTTTTACACCACTATTAGGTAATTATGATTTCATAAAACACATTATATATTTATACGGTATTTAATTTTTACACAAAAATTCAATTGTCTCATAAAATTATGAAACATGAACAATTAGATAATTTAAAGGTCCTGATTCCAAAAATTACTATTCATTTTCTATAAATAAGTTTCTAAAAATGTGAATTTTTAATTTTAAAATAAAAACTGACATTTATTGAAAATTGACGGGTTTTGGAAAAAATAGTTTTTAACCCTTAATAAAAATTAATTTTTTTACTTCATAAAAATTATATGATCATTAATATTTAATAAATTTATTTTAATTAAACTATTTTATTAAAATAGTAATTATTTTAAAAATAAATTAATTCATCAAAAATGATTATTTAATTGAATTCATATATTAACCAAAAATACTATTTTTGCTTTAGAATATCATATACAAAGTAATAATAATAGAATGAATGTATATTCATTATTCTATAAAAATAGTAATCATAATTCTAGGGTATTGATACATTTCACTCTATTACACCAACTTATTCCCAAAGAGTAAGGCCTGCAATGATGGAGCTTTTTTGGGGTCGTTCGGTGAACATGGATTGGGTCATGATCTCGATGAGATTGAACTTCTACTGTAAACAATTTTGCCCACTCTTAAGTTATTCGATCTTAGATTTGGATTGGTCTATGGAAAATTCCCAAAACTCTATCTTCCTTAGAAGCTCTGATAAATGGGATTCATAGGGTACAATCCTACTGGTTGAGGCCATCACTTCTTTTGTCTATGCCAAAAGGATTTGTAAAACCCCTATATTTATACTAGTTATGTGGTCATTGTTCAATGACTATATTATGAATGGAAAGGATACATAATGTTCCTTTAAATACAATTGAATATAATAATAGTAGTGCACATATATTTTATAACAATAATACATTTAATTAAAATTTGGGTAATTGTTTTCATAACTGATCAGGTCATTACATCCTTCCCCCTTAAGAAATTTCACACTCAAAATTTCCTTTTCAAACATTAAAATAGATGAAGATAACTCTACTTCATCACTTCTTATGGTTCCCACATTTCTTCTTCAAATTTCAGGTTTTCCACAACACCTTGACAAGGGGTATTGTCTTATTTTGTAGAACTTTTTCTCTACAATCTAAGATCTTCTCTAGATTCTCTTCATAGGAGGGGTCATTCTCCAATGGTACCACCTCCAGATTGAGTACATGTGATGGGTAAGGTATGTACTTCCTCAAGAGTGATACATGGAATACATCATGTACTTGGGACAGGTTCGGTGGGAGTGTCAGTCAATATGCTACTACTCTGATGCGATCAAGGATCTCAAAAGAGCCGATGTACCTTGGAATAATCTTTTCCTTATTCCTAAATATCATAACTCTATTTCATGAAGATATGTATAGGAATAATATGTATCCAACAAAAAAAATCTAGTTCTTTCCGATGATGGTCAACATAGCTCTTTTTTCAGCTCTGGACAGCTTTTATGTGAGGCGGTATGGTCTTAACCTTCTCCACCATTTCTTCAACCATTTCTGGAACTAGAATTTTTCACTCCCCATATTCATCCAAAAAATCCAATGTTCTACACCTTTCCCCATAAAGGTCTTCATAAGGATCCATTTGGATGCTTGAGTGGAAACTATTTTTTTAAGAGAACTCCACCAAAGGAAGATTTTGGTCCCATCCTCCTTTGAAGTCCATTGAGAAAGCTCTTAACATGTACACATGAATTTGGATAGTCTTCTCAGACTGGAAATCAGTTTGATGGTGATAGGTCATGCGGAAGTTCATCTTAGTATTAAAATAATAATGGTTACTCTTCCTGAACTTATAGGTTAATCTTCGATTTCAATAGGACACAATTGATAGTGGTACTCCATGCAGCGTTACCACTTCTTTGACGTATATCCATGCTATTTTATCCAGTGATAAATTCTCTCTAATTGTAATGAAGTGTGTATTCTTTGTACGATGACCCAAAAGAACCTAGATAGCATTATTTCATTTGGATGTCTTCACAAGTCCGATTACAAAGTCCATGGTGATACATTACTATTTTCATTTTGGATTGGGTGATAGTTGCATCATCCCATTAGACTTCTGCCTCTCATCCTTCACTTACTGACATACTAGGAACTTTGATGTATATTAAGTGATATCATTATTCATTTTTTTCCACAAATAGTGATCTCATAGATCTCGATACATCTTTGTGTTTGCTGGTTGAATGGAGAAATTCAAACTATGTGCATCATCCAAAAGTTTTTTCTTTAACTACGAATTTGATGGAATAGATATTCATGACCCAAATCTCACAATTCCTTCTTCATTAACATTTACCTTTGATGATTTCAAAATTCTAATAGCTCCACTTTCTTTTGAATTCCCACATCATCCTTTTGAGAATCCTTTGACCTCCCTAGAAGAGATAGTTGACCAATCATTTGTGATGGGATTTATGATGTTCCCTTATTTATGATTTTCATTTCCATATTCATCAAATATAATAAGATTGTATCCTTTAAATTTATCATCAATTAAAAAATCACTGTATCCTTTCTTTTTAGAGAATCTGCCACCTTGTTCATTTTTCCAAGGTGGTTATGGATTGAGCAGTCATAATAATTGATGTGCTATAACTATGTTCATTAGGGTATTTTCAGATCCTTCTATGTAAATATATATTTGAGACTTTTTTTATCCATATATATTTCACACATCTTCCCAAAGAGATAATCCTTCCAGATTTTTAACACAAATATCATTACTGCCAACTCCAGATCATTCATGGGATATTTTTTTCATTAATTTTCAATAGCCTTGAGGCATAATTTTTTTTTTAATTTTTACTCAAATTCCATCAAAGGTATACTTACAATATTATCAAGAAGAAAATTACCATGAATATTAACTTGTGATAAAACCCTTATTAAAGGTTTTCCTTAATTATTTTATATCATTTTTGATGGGGAATCAATGCTCTTTGAAAATATAAAAGACATACTTATAAGAAATGAGTTGAAATACATTAT
Organism: Viscum album; assembly: GCA_963277665.1. Classification (NCBI taxonomy): domain Eukaryota; kingdom Viridiplantae; phylum Streptophyta; class Magnoliopsida; order Santalales; family Viscaceae; genus Viscum; species Viscum album. The sequence goes on from OY728120.1 coordinate 1,390,749,240, forward strand.
GACATACATTAATTTGAAGTAGTAGTCACATTTTATTCTTTAATAAGTATCCATATTAGTATCATACTTTCTATGATCACTTGATCATGGAGTTTTTTTATTCTTATAATGCTTCCCATCCCTTGTAATAAAGCATTGTCTTAGGTAATGGATGACTTCTCCCCATTTAGGTCATAAAATCATGTAAGATGAATTAGATGGAACATTGTTTCTATCCATAACATTATCCATTTTTCATGGAAGTTGGATAATTTTTTACCTATCCTTCCACACTTAAAACATCTCCCAATCCATTTGTTAAATTTCCGTTAGTGCCTCCTTGAACACTTTTGGAACAAAGGAAATTGGGACTTCATTCCATTATCAACTTTATTAGATGGGATTTCATGAGATGTCTTATTATTATTCTTTGATTTAATTGGGAATTAAATAAATTTCCAACTTTTAATCATGATTTTTGATAGTTTGTTTAGTTAAATCACGATATGTCCCACTCGAGCGCCCATCTTATTGGGAATCTCGTTGAGGCAGTCCTCACTTTGTCGTTAACATCGGTTGTTAGCCTGAATCCTCTTATTAACGGTCATTGGATAGAATAAATGGAAAATTATAGGTATTTATTTTAAACTATTAAACACATAAAAAGGTAATCTAATGAAAAAAAGGTATAACTTATAAATTACATTTAACTCCTTAACTTATGAATTTATAGTCTTCGATCTACGTTATCCAAGATCTACATCCAAATGTATATTCTTATGGGTTTTTTTATTCCCATAATAATGGTTTATACTAAGCTTATGAATTTACAAAATCATATCCCCCAGGAGTGTCGAACCAATAATTCCACAAGTCCCATTGTTGTTCACTAGTTCCCATTCGAGTCTATATCAAAGTAGTGTTTTTGGGGTTTTACCCCTAGATACATCTATAACAGAGTCTCCTCTACTTGTTCGTATCCAGAGAGGGATGTATTATCTTGATAATCCAATTACTCAATACTCACCAATATTTTGGGATTCTTTTATTATACTTAGTCTTATCCCTAAGGCTTTCATTGGAGTTTTCTAATACTAATCCCAAAATAACTAATCCTATCCTCTGATACTGACTATAACAACCCTAATCTTAATTGATATTTTAACATAATTTACTACATAAATTTGAACTTAATAAAACATAATAGATTAGGAGGTATTGTTTCTTTGGGGACTAGGAACGTTAAATAACAACATAAAACATGAAATATAACATCTTTATTGAAAAATTCTTTTACATGACCACAAAATTCATCCATACTTAACACTACATCGGATATCCTGAGGAATGAAATAAGAAAGGGGTGATAAATAAAGGATATTAAGGTAGTAAAAAAGGCATAACATGAAGAATAAAATACATGTTAGGAAATATTAATATCGGTGGATCATAAGAGAAACATGAAAATAAAGGCATGATATTTCGTGATTATTATAACACGGAAATGTGGAAACAACTTAAAACACTCATCATTAACATAAATGAATAAGGTAAACCCCTTTTACAACATGGTGGAAGAAATTAACATGAAGGAATCTCGTAAAACCCTATCCCAACATGACATATCATGATACTAAACATTACCCAATGCATTGGAGCACTATTAGGACACACCGTTCATAATCATTTCAATCTCATGATTAAGTGTGCAACATAGATCATATTACATGGATTCACTCAACATTTTCATTTAATACATTATCATGTAATGTGGAATAAATACATTAAATTAACTGTTCAGTAAGTATATGTGCATAAAGGTGAGTACCCTTGATATAGTAATGGTAATGGTAGTCACTACATGAGGATTTTGGTAGGGAAAATCACGGTGCAATTTTGGCAGCATAACAGCGTCATATCGAAATTCATAAATTGGGATGATGAGATAGAGAGGGGTATATCATTTTTTATACATGATATTGACCATAAAGGGATTATGGAACATAATATACCATCAAAAGAAACTGATTATAGATGCATAATATAAAAGAAATGCTTTATTGGAAATGTGAAGAGGGAAATCCCATACGAAATTTCAGCAAGGTAATAGGTGTAAACAAAAGGAATTAATGAGAGAGAAAGGGGTATCTAACCATTAAAAAATGTCACAAGAATTATGGGGGAGGTGTTAAACCAGACCACATAATTTTTATTTGAAATTAAATGGTGTAACAATATAAGTAAACTTAGACAAAAAATGAGAAAGGAAGAAACCATACAGAATTTCAGAATAGTAACGGGTGGGCTTAATGAATAATTGGGGGGGGGGGGGGTTAATGGGTCTAAAAGGAGTATTACATCATGTATACATCAAATGTAATGTAAGGAGGTTTTTAATAAAAAATCCCAAATAAATAAAATGTAAATTAAAAAGTCCTGACATAAAATAGGTGATAAAAGAAAAATGAGAGTGTGAGATCCCTTATGAAATTTATACATAGTAAAGAATTAGGTAAGGTTACAAATGGGGGAGGATAAATTATATCTCATTGAAATAAAATCAAATTAATATCAGGTAATTAATTATAAAAGTATTAAAATATAACAAATTGAAATTTAAAAAATAATTTCAAACAACGTTCTTGAATTGAAAGGAAGATGGAAATCTGAGGACCACTTACTTGGATTTGTGACTCCAAAGGATTTAGTGAGGATTATTGGTAATTTTTAGGCACCTTGGGTAGAATATAGGGAGTAGGGGAAGAGAGTGGTTGAGATTAAATGTGGGTTAGTGAAGATAAATGGGGTCTTCGGTGAGTTTATATAGGAATGGAGGGAGAATTATTTATTATTTTGGTTTTGGACACCACACAATAAAACATTCATTACCAAAAACCATCCCATAGGTTTTCCCATGGTTTCTATAAAATGGGAGTGGTATAAATTATTTTATAAGTCTAAGGTATGAATATATTAAAATATTTCCATTTCCTATGTGGAGGTTTGTAACACTTTTAAGGAAATGATTTTAAAATATTAAAATATTTTATATGTCTTGGAGGATTCACTAAGGCATTATAAAATATATAAAATAAACCTAAAATTACATTATTTTAAAGTGAAATCATATTTGTTTTCTCAGATTCTTTTTATAGTATTTTATTTCAACACTATTTGGTCATTATGAGGTCATAAAACACATTATATATTTTACAAGATTTAATTTTTACCCAAAAATTTGAATATCTTAGAAAATTATTAAAAATTAACCATTGGATAATTATGACATAATTAATCCAAAAATAATATTCATTTTATCTAAATATTTTTCTTAATAATCTAATATTATCTTTTAAAATAAAAACCAAAATTTATTTAAAATTGAAGGGTTTTGAAAAAAAAGTTTTCAAGCCTTAATATAAGTGTCTTTTGACTTCATAAAAATTATATGATAATTAATATTTAAAATTTTTAATTTACTAATAATATTTTATTAAAATATTATTTATTTCAAAAATACATTAATTCATCAAAATAGATTCCTTAATTGAATTCGAATATTAACAAAAAATATAATTTATATTTTAGAAAATAATTTACAAAGTAACAATAATAAAATTAATGTATATTAATTATTTTGTTAAAAAAATAATCATAATTATAGGGTATTGATACATATCCCTTTATTACACTAGAATACTCCCTAAGAGTTAGGTGTGCAATGATAGGTCATTCTTGGTGCCGTTCGGTGAACATGGTTTGGGACATGATATCGATGAGTTAGATATTCTCCCATAAATGGGTTTCATGTGCTTAAGTTCTTGGATATCATATTGGGATTGGTCTAGGGAAAATAACTAAAATTCTATCTCCCTCAGAAGCTCCAATAAATCAACTTCCAAGGGTATGATGCTACTGGTTGATTCCATCACTTCTTTTTTTTGTGCTAAAATGATTTTTGAAATCCCTATATTTATACTAGTCATGTGATCACTGTTCAATAGTTGTATTGTCAATGGTAAGGATACATAAAGGTAATTTAAATTGAATTGGATATAAGAAAAAAATTTCACATTTTCTCTATAACCATTCGACTTTTAATTAAAAGAAAGAGAATTTTATTCATAAATGATCAGGTCATTACACCTATAATCATGATAATTCAATGACTTGTAAGACCTTAATATATTCTTTATAAACATATTATTTCTCACCTACTAAAGCATAGAGATCTATAATATGGTCCACACAATTTGATAAACATCTAAAGATACTCTCTATGAATACTATAATGGATTAAGAATCTTTTTTGTAGCTTCCAAAATTAGACTATGGAGGAGAACCACATCCTCATTTTATTCAGTAAAGTCCTAGTAGACAATGAATGAAACATTATAAATGCCCCATTTGGTAGAGGATTGATTGAAAAAACACTAGAAAGGGCTTGTGGTATTATTGAAAATATTGATCATAACTCATAGTAATTCAACAATAGGTCCATGAACATGATAGGTATGAATGATGTATGAAATTATTATTCATCACTTTTATGTATATCCAAAATTTATGAAATAAATAGTTTAGTGAGAAAAATGAGTATGGATAAAGTAATTGGAAAACAATACATTCCTTATATATTCATTTAATGTGCGTCACCTAACCATTATACTAACTAGTTTGATGATGTGCAGGGGGTAGAAGGTTGTTCCACTATATTATAACCAATGTAATTATAAAAGTAAAATGCATGACACTGTTTCCAAAATGTATACCAAAATCAACATATTATCCAGTCGTAACAATATCTAAACCCATCACTTTTTTAGAAACCCTATAAGCCATATTATTGGTAGAAATCCCTTTAAACACCACCATTCCAATTGAAACCAAATGAATATCATTAAAAAATTTCTAAAAAACCCACCACGGAGCAATGATTTAATAGATGAAGAACACACTAAAATATTTGAATAGTATTCTTGATAGTCTCCTATACTTGGTATCTAAAAATTTAGTTAAATTTTCAGCCGAGATGGTTTTGAACCCATGAAGGGATTGTAGAAGATTGTAAAATCAAGTGGGAAAGAGCCCCAACCAATATAAAAATGAATGAATTATGATTTGAGCATTTTTATGATGCTTAATCCCACTACCCAAGGGATTAAAATAATAAAAAATAATAACCATGGATAAGGTTTAGGAAATATAGGAAAAAAATTACCACATAGAAAAATAATTGGAAAAAGGAAATTTAGGAAATTTTTCCCTTCTCAATTGATTCTATCTAAAAAGGTAGAAGAAGAGAAAATTCAACTAGAAATTATGGAAATATTTAAAAATTCAAAATCAACATCCCACTCTTATATGTAATTTAACAATTTCCTAATAATTCCAAATTATTGAAAGAGAAATTGACCTAAAGAAAAAATATGGCTGGAACTGAGTGGATCAACATGGGGTGAAGAATATTTACCCTCATCACCCCTCCAATTCCACAAAAATTACAATATCCAAGGATATTTTATATTTAATACACTTTGTTTCATTAAAATAGAAAGATTCATTATGTGATTTAGGTGATTAAATAAATTTTATTCCTTAGTCAGTTTTTTTAATTACATATTAATGATTTATCACCTACAATAGTGGTGTTATAATTAGAAAATTGAGATATAGTTTTCCCAGCATGATTTGTAAAAGAATTAATCATATGAGTAAGATTACTGATCATTCCAGATGAATTTTTTGTCCTTAACATGGATTAATATAAGTAACTAGGTCCTCACCCATCATTTTATGGAGGCCATTATTAAAATTTTCCAAGACCATAATCAATATGTGTGAAGGAACAATCAAAGTAGAGCTCATAGATACAAAGGATTACATCAAAATCAATGATCTAAAATAGAATTTGTAAATAAAAAATTCTTCATTCGAAATATCTCATGAAGAAGGTATAAATAAAATATAATATTAAGGAATTCTTTTAGAATTTTTAGAATTATGAAATCATTTTTAATTTGAAGGAACTAATAACCAAAAACCTAAAAATACAAATTTAAAGTTATAAAAGTACGATTATTATTATTTTTTAAATTATTTACAGAAAAATGAAATTGATATAATACATCCAAGCCTTTCATATAGAAAACCTCAACTCAATCTCTTCCCTTGAACAACGCCCATGTATTGAATTAAACCCATTTCCATGAGATATGAAATATTCCAACTTTGTGGATGGAGATTAAATACCGGTGATCATTTCATGTAATATATCTAAGACACAAGAATAAACTATAAATGACCTTCTAGAATGAAACTTGTATACCATAAGATGGAGTCTCAGAGATGTCCCATGGATAAAACCTAATGTATTCTCTGATAGAGTATTTTTTGAAGGTGATTCCCAAAAAATTATACATCCCAATAGAAGACTTAACTTCATCGTCTTGGTTATTGTTATGAATAAAATATAAAATTTTTTAGATGCTTTGATCATTTACCCAATCATTGATTCATTGTGGGTCTACCCAATCCATGTTTTCCTAATTAAAACTTGTATAAACACTATTAAAAATTAATAAAAAATGGAACAATCCTCATGAGAGTGAAACAAAGTTGTAGGGTGTGTATAGATTATATAATACTAAATCATGCCACTCTAAAGTGATTATTTCTTACACCATTCATCGATCTAATGGTTGAATGGTTAGTAGTAAAAAATCATTATTATATCTAATAAATATTTCAGCATACTTTTAGGTACAAATTGATCTTGATGACCAGAATAAGATAGAATTATCTTATCCTTTTTTCACTAATGTATACAAGAGGATACCTTTTGGGATCATCAATTCTATAGGTACATTTTAATAGTATATGGTGAGTGTATTCTCAGATCATATTTATAACTTCCTAGAGGTGATTCATTATGACTTCACTATTATCAGTAATTATTTCAATCATTGCTTAAGGAATTTCGAAAACGTTTTTAAATCATACAATGAGAAGATTTATCATTTTAAAAATTATACATGTTATTTCATGGTCTAAAAATGAATAGTGTTAGGGAATTTAATTTTTTAGAATGGGATTGAGGTAGATACGTCAATAATTGAGGTACTAAATTTCTTTACATATCCATATTGTTTAAAATATGTTAGCTCTTTTTTAGGTCTTATAGGATTTTATAGATGATTTATCAATGATTTAAGTAAAATATCTCTCCCTATATTAGGATTAATTATAAATGAATTTGAGTTTAATATTGATGAAGAGTATAATAATGTCTTTTATGAATTGATGAAAAGGTTAATCATACCACTAATAATAAAAATAGCCAACCAAGACTATCCTTTTAAGATACTCTATGATTTTTCAAACCATGATTAAGGAGAACACTATAAAAATGAGTTGATAGAAAATATAAATTCATTTACAATTATTCTAGGACATGAAATTCCACACATATAAACAACACAACTATAGAAAATGAGTTCATTATGATCACTATTTCACTAGATTAATTCTTATCTTTTCTTTTAGGAAATAATGTTTGTGTTTTTATAATCATTTAGCTCTCATATATCTAATAAATAAGGATGATGAAAATACATGACTGGTATTAATGATAAATATATTATAGTGGTTCCAATTAGAAATTATAGATAATAATTGAAGCCAAAATCAGGTCATATATCACCTCAATAGGATACCCCCTACTACTGAGGTGGATATTCCCTATCAAAATTCACATAATGAGTAGATAACTAGAGGAAACTCTATATTATGGAAGTTGATATACCTTGGTACACCAAAATTGTTAATTACATGGTAAAATATTAGGTACATTCTATACTTAATTCATAAAAAGTCATAAACTCAAATATGAAATTAGAATTAATATTTGGGAACATCCATTCTAGTGGATGCATTTCAAAATGTTCATGGTTCAGAATAGTGATTCATTTGAGCCTTTTATCGGTCCTTTTTAGTGATGGGATTGGATTTATGATGATGATGACTGGTGCGTTGGGTGTGCAGCTCGAGGAGGACCACATTTCATGATGATGATTACATGTGTTAATTTTTAAATGGATTTTGAATTTTAATATTTTGGTTTACAATAATTTTTTTTTCATATTTTTTTTTGGTATTGTGCATGTAACATTTGAATGCTGGAAGTTGTGTGATTTCCACTCACCCATAAAAGTGGATTCTATTCAGAAAATGAAAAAAAAATTGGTTAACGAATCATAATAATATGGTTACAATTAAGAGGAATTGAAATAGTTTTTTAATTTTGTCATAAATTATCTTATAGAGTCCTCTTTGGTCCTCATATGATAACTAATTTTTTTAAATATGAAATTTATTGGCCCATATTATTTAAATATTTTTATAAATATTGTAAAAAATGTGAAAATGCCCATTTTTGGTAATATCATAAAAGACATGAAATTCTATCGAATATTATTATATTTTTTAAATATTAGATTTATGGAGGAAAAAAATTATGGGAACATTCCCAATTTAATTTTGTAATTCTTGTAATATTCTTTCTGTATATTATTTTTCAAAATGGGTTAAAGAAATATACACTAGGATTGATGATGATAGTGTTGTCTGTGAATTTTTCATGCCTAATATATTATATAGGTATGGATTACCTTGAGTCATAATCCACATCAAAGAAACTAATTTTAAAAATAGATGTCAAAAAGAATTAAAAAAAATTCTTAGGAAAAAATAAAAAACAATCAACACTATACCATCAAAAAAATGGTCATGTAGAAGTATCAAAAAGAAAAATCGAAGGAATTTTAGAAAGGATGTTCAAACCCTAAAGGAACTGTTGAAGACAATGGTTGGAAGATAAATTATGGTCTTATAGGACCTCCTTAAAGACACCCTCAGGGATAATCCCTTATATATTAATTCATGGAAAGATATACCCCTCCCAATAGAATTTGAACACAAATCCTACTTTGTAGTAATGGGGATGAATATGAACCTTGAAATTGTTGGGAATGAGAGGAGATTGAAACTAAATAAGATATTGCAAATATAGAAGGAATATTTTAGAATTTTAATTATATATAAATAGAAAACAATGATGACCCATGAAATGATAATTCAACATATATTCTTCGACCCTGGAGGTCTAGTGATTCTATAAAAGTATAAACATAAATTGATTCCAGGAAAGCTTCATTCAATATGGGATGATCTTTTACAATTTCATGTATATCCATATAGTGATATAAAGATGGAAAATGAATTAGGGTGAAATACATTCAGTGTAAATGGTGATAGACTTAAGAATTTCTATGGGTGCATATCTAAAAAACCACTAGAGAATATTTCTATCCATCCCCCTGATTATCCCGGAAAATACACCTGGTTATACCATTATTTTACATTGATTAAATGCATTAATTCCATTTTAAATATACATACAAGAATAATAAGTTTAAATGAATTGATGAAATTTCAACAATTATGTGTGGGGGACAGAATATTTTATCCTAGGATTTCTATTTTTTTATTTGAGTTGAGATAACAATATTAAACAAAAGCACTTCTAAGAGGCAAACTATCTTTTTTCCTTAGTGTACTCTTCCCCTGAGTCTTATTTTAGAATGATTAAAATTTCCAAAAACTATTATTCATTTTTATTATTTTTTATAGGTCCATATAAATTTAATAAAGAAACGAAGAGATTAATTATAGAATTTAGGAAATAAAAGGGAGTTTATACTTTTTGAATGAAATTACATCATAAGAGAAGTTTTCAGATAATAAAAACATTGATATATATATATATATATGGGTGAATAAAGGCTACACAATGAAACTAAAAAATCATTTTAAAGCGGATTATTATTTTAAATGATTTATTTTAATATACCCAGGATATTTGAAAATATATTTTCAAGATTTAAAAGAATATTTCATGCAACCATTAAACTTCTTTCATTACTTGACTAGTCTATGAGAAAATAATTTCATAGGAATACCAAGATGAAATTTTTTATATTTTTTAATTAATGAGATTGAGTTAATATATTAAGGAATTGGCTTATTCTGTTTTTAATTTTTATTAACCATTTCTTAATGGGATTAGTTTATTTAGGTAATGGAAATTTGACTACCATTTTTGATACCTTGAATTTATAAAATTTATATGGATAGAATTGTTTTTTATTTTTTCATTGGATGATTGATTGTAATAAATTTTATATCCATTAACAAAGAGTATTTATAGACCCTATTATTTATATATTATCCTGATCTTATTTCTTGAGTGATCTCGTGGAATTCCACTTACTATAAAATGCATTATAACTTTTCAAATTTATGACTAAGAAAAAACTACATTTAACGTGATTGAGGAAATGTTTTCTATTAGGCCATTATCTTTGAGACAACAATTAACATCAATCCTTAGGTATCTTTTATAATCATTGAATTGTGTTTCTTGGAATGATCTTTGTTATAATAAATTTATATTAATTACTAACCTTTTTTTATATTCCATGATAATTAAAATTTGAAATGTGGGTGTGAGGGATGTATTGGATGAAGGTATGTATTATGTTCTAAGAAAAAATTATGGGGGTAGTATTTTTAGTATTGGGAAAGTATATTATTATATTAATTACTCTTTAATTAATTTCAATTCATAAATTAATTAAATAATATTTATTTTAAAAAATAAAAATGGAAAAATAAATAATTGGTTGTGTTTATGAAAATCCCAAATCATAATTACCAGACTGATGATTTTATAAAATGGGGTTAGGTAGTGGATGTGATATTTTTTCAATAAATAATATTTGAAAAATTAAATATATATATATATATATATATATATTCAAGAAGGTGAAATTCATTCATTATACATACATTAACCTTGACATTACTCCGAGTTCTAGGAGGTGGGAGTTTTCATGTTATAGAAGAGATTATTAGTGTGATTTGATTTTGATATCATGTAGTATGAATTAGAGATAAAAATCCTTTTGAGATTAATAGTTTTTAATATCAATCCAAACTAGCCTTGAGTATCAAATTCATCAGAACCTTATTTTAAAATTTCTCAGGATTTATAGGTTTTTTTTACAATGTGGAGAATATATATCCATTATGAGACTATGGAAAAGTAACAAGTACTCATGTTATGAGAAAAAATATATTGAATTTGTATAATGATTTATGAGGAAACAAATCTATTTTTTTTGATAAATCCTGACTTGACATGATTGATAGGGATGAATTATGATATACCATTGAATTAAAGGAAAATATCCACAATTTATGATTAAGAAAAAGTAAAATTCTTTGGATTATTAGTCTCCTTAAAGATTGTGAAGTGGTATTTATTTTTTTTGTGGAAAATTAAGGGATAATCATCCATTGATAATAATTTGGTTTAATTATGTTGAAATATGAATATTTATAACATGGTGTCAACATTTAATTTGTTTTGATATTTAATGATCAAGGAAAAGTTTGTTCTATGTATGGTGGAATTGATTAATCAATTTTATAAACGATTATTTTGATATAAATTTTTTTATTTATTAATTTATTAATCAGGATGATATTTAATGGGTGTTATGTTTCATGGAAGGATGTAGAGTTTCATTGAATATGGGAAAAAGGAAAATGATTAAAGATTCAAATGATTCCATGTGATGAAGGATAGGTCAAGCCCCAAGACAAAGGATTAAAAATGAATAATCATGATGAAATATTACAGAATATGAACGGAAAAAATAATTTAAATCTTAAATTGTGAATTTATGATATATAAATGAAGGATTTTCATGGGGTGGAATTTTACGGCATAGAAAAATTATATGGGGAGTAGAATCCTAATTGTAACGGTGTCTCACATACTTTCCATACCGTGACACTTCTTCAAATCATCTAAGATGTAAAATAAACCCATAAAACAACTTCCTGTATAACACCTTAAATTTTTTTCACCAAAATCCTCTATTTATAACATAAAAAATTTGGATAAGTCGAAAAAATAGGCAATTTTGATGAAATATTATAGCTGGAGTATACATTATAGTCCTGAGCAGTAGAGACCCAATTTTTCCTTTTAAGACTTTGGAATATTTCTTCATATATTTATAGATCTAGGAACGGAGACAACATACGATTCTCATTCCTGGTGTGCCAAGAGTAAATTATATTAAACTATTATGGGTTTTGGTACAATGCATGTGTCGGGAACGTGATATTTCTTAAATGGTAGCTCATATCAGAAATCCAATCCCACATGTGACTCCAAAACACGCGGTTTACCCACGGCAAGGTATAACGTTTGTCAGCATGGAACTTCGGAGAAACATTCCATGAATGAGAAAAATGGTAATTAAAATAATAAAATACAATTATTTTATTTGGACTCCAAACCCAATAAATTTCAAATGGGGAATCAAATTGTAAATAATAGACTGCTGTGGAGTTTAGAATGGTGTGTTTAGCCAAGGCATGACATAAAAAGAGGGGGCATAAGATTTTTTGGATTCTGCACTGAGTGGTTCTTCAATAAATAGTTGTTTTGGGAAATGGGATTAAGGATAGCAGTAATTCTATCTCTCTTTCTAAAAATCCTCTATCACTCTCTCTAAACCATTCTTCATCATTATTTACCGGATTGATGAGCAATCTCTATCAAAACCTTGGAGAATCAAACCAGGATCACAGTGAAGGCATCACCGATGACAGAACTCTAATTGGAGGTAGGATCTATTTTGTTTTGAGTTATGATTAAATTTATTCTTTGAATACTATTTTCACTACTTTATTCTTTATTTTATAATTTAAAAATCATTTGGGGTCATAGGAACAAGGAAATCGATCTCTGTTTTGAACACTATTCTTTTCACGTTCTTCGGGTTCTTCGACGCTTATATTTAAACACGTCAAATCCTCAATGGATCATCGAGTGGGGCCCATGTCTATGAAGTTATCATCCCGATCATCCCAAAACTGGGTATGAAATAATTTTTGGACCTCCAGCGTGATTGTAGAGGCCCTTAGAAGGAGACACCAGAGTATAATCACTAGTGGTGGTCCAAGGCGGCGATGAGACATGAGAGCCGACCAGAGAAGTGACTAAAGGTTGAGGTCTGGAAGTGGGGTCAGGTGGAGCACCAGTTGATGCATGGTGGATTGGTTGAGGTGGAACCAATGGCTAGAGGAGATGTAGTTACATAGTGGTGTTGACCGAGGTGGCGAGCCGAGGCCGTGATTTCTGGAGCATGACCATTGTGGAGGATCCGATGAGCACTGCTGGTCATGAGGACCTGCATGCAGGAGCTTAGTGGAAAGGTCGTTAGGGTGATCAGTAGGTGACCAATGGGGGAACCGATACTTAAATAATGCAAGTCTTACCATTGACGAGGGCACCAGCGGGGTCTCGAGGCGGCGACTGCTAGCAGGGTGCCACACCAACGGGGCATGGCTGTCGGCAGGCCGTGCATAAATGCGGTGGGCTAGGCTAGGATAGAGCCACCAAGCCAGGGAGAAAGTCAGGACACTTTCCATGCACAGGGTCGGGTCACAACAATAGGGTAGGGTCATGGGCAGGACAGGCTAGATCAGGCCGGTCTGACCTATTTTGGGCCTGGGCAATTTAAAATTCTTGTTTCTCATAATCCAAGAATCTGATTAGTGTGTCGTCTACGACCACACGATCTAGTCATTGAGGTAGATATTTTAGTCCAATTAGGGAATTTTTGGTCTTGGTCTCAGGGTGTGGGTACATGAAAAACTGATGTTAAATAAGAATAATATAATTATTATTATTCAATAAACTATTTTCCAACCTATATTTTAAACAGGATGTTCGTTTGAAGCATAGTCAGCAGTGAAGGAACCCTTGTGTCTACGAAAACTATTAGAGAAAACTTTTGGGTTTTTAAATTAATGTTAGGGAGTGATCACACCAACATTGATGAACCAAATCCCATTAGTACTATGTAGTTAAGCATGTTTCGGTGTGAATCCACTATCAGATACCTGCGAGTGGAATCCCCATCAACACACTAGGGTGTGGATCCTTTACATCAGGTTTCCCATTTCATGAAAACATATTAATGATTAGCATTTATGTGAAATAAACTTGGAGACACAAGGAAGAGGGGAAATTTTCCCCCCAGGAAGCGTCCTTATGACGCGACCTAAAAGCCATGAGGGAAAGACATTGCTTCCCAAAGTGGATAGTATCAAGGTGTGGTTATTGAGTCCATTTGATTGGAAGTTCAAATCAGATGTGTGGGATTCAAGGAATAAACAGTTACTTCTAGAACTATTGGAAACTCAATTTTCCTGGGATGAGATTTCGAGATGGAGATCTCCTTACTCTATCATTTGGGTTACTTTGAATGAGCACACACACACAGATATATATATATATATATATATATATATATATATATATATATATATATCTATATCCTATTTCCAGTGCCCATTCCTTTGGTTTTAGAAACTCTCCTTCTAGGAGAGTTGAAAGCGCGTGGGGTATGCCATATTCTTTCCATGTCTATCTTCTCATGTATGGATAAGTATAACCTCATTTTATAGGTAGAAAAGACTCAATGGGAAGTTCATATTCTCACTATTTCTAGTTCCTTCAATTTGTATGAGATTACATTACTCTTTTTGTGGGTTGATATGCACTTCCTTTTACTGTACCTTGTTTTATCTACTCTTCTTAATATGTTATATCTCTTACTGATCCCCTATTAAGAACCTCTCTTACTACCCCTTCAACCCTTTGAGGCATCCTACTGAGAATTTTTATACTCAACCCGGCACGGTCTTTTCCTGCACTTGGTATGACCATGCAGATGACCGACGAGTTGATCCTGATATCAGAGGATTTTAGTGATATGGGGTGCTTGGACCACATGTATTAGTCATATATAGGGATTCAATATTGGGATTCTACTACCATTTATACATTTTCACCTATTTTTGGGTTGTATAACTTTTCTAGTTGGGTGTGTATTTTTCACCATTCCCTTTCAGATTTACTTTTCTAGTACTTATTCTGATTAGAGGTCAATGCAAGTATGTGGTTTATTTATAGTAGTATTGTATCTTGTTTTATTTTCCCTTTGCACTACTTTTATTGAGTAGGATATGCATGTGTGTGTACAGGTTATTAGTAAAAGGAATCCTAAGTTTGTTATGCCTTCTACACTAGTCGCCAGCCTTGGCCTATAGAGGCGGGCTTGCAATAGTTGTAGATCAAGCCCCGGTATGGGTCCGGTCGAGACATGAGAATCGATGGGATTGATTCGTAATTAATTTTTATACATATTTGGTGAACATTTAGTAAAACATGATTATCATTTAGGGAATATATATAGATGTACAAGGGGTTTCAAACTAGATCAATCAGCAAAGGGAATCTTTGGATAGTAGACTACTATAACATTATTTTCATATTTTCTTTCTTTTATTTTCATTCATTTATGTGACACATTCATCCTTCTACATCCACAAATCCACCCCTTAATTATAGGGATAGTTCTTTTGAGTGATTGGGAAATGAAAGGTCAGAGCAATTTTTTAATTCTTGAAATTATGTTCTTATATTCATCAAACCCTTTATTTATTCTTCTATATGGTTTCAGTTCATAATTTTTTTTTAAAATACCAAATGTAGTTTTGTTAGGTTTTGATTCTATTAATATAAATTTCCTTAGGCAATGATCCAAAATCTCCCTCCCCTCGATTTTGGTATGTATATGATGGAACAATATATCGTTAGGTGGTGAGTGCTTGGTGATTTCCAACATGTGTGAAGAATTGTGAAATTAACTATATGTAGTTAGGTAATAACAATACCCAGTTAGGCATTGATATAATTAATCTGTAGGACCCACTATAATGCACTATAAAATAAGAAGTAAGGTATACCTTCCTAAGGATTCATTTTGTGATATTTTTTTCACCACTATATAGCCAAGGGAGAGAGAGGAATCATTTAAGAAATATATCATTCAAGTTTAGTAGAAAAATAGTAGTTAAAAATGGAAAACAATAATATCATTATAATAAATTCTAGTCAAGACCGAACTGGTCACTATTTTGATAAATAGTTTTAAAATCAATCATTTAATTTACATTCTAAAAGTCTCAATTTTTAAATTAATACTAAAATTATTATTCTCAAAACCAAAAAAGAGAAGAAGAATTTTGTGTGAAATCCTATTAGGAGACGACCTAGGGTTATCCAATAGACTGTACCTAAGAAAATTAATTTTCCCCCCTCCCCATGACAAGGAATTCAGAAATACATATGTATATAGATATTTATAATATATATATATATATATTCATTTATGAAAAGGTTCCTCCGATGTGATGATAAACACCCACCCACCCACACAAACACACACACCTATTTCCTTATATTGTGGTTGTTGGTGGATTAAGAATTTATTATTTCACTATTTTTGATTATATTCTTAGAATGATATAGGTTTGGATCCTCATATAATAATTTTAGCAATATGTAATTATTATTATCGATCTGTTTCTTATGTTGTTTTTAGTTTCTGGAATTATTTTTCTTTTATTCATGAAACATCTATTTTTTAGTGTACAAAAAGATTATAAAAACTTATCTATATATACTTAATATTATTTTATAACAAATTTGGCATCTTTAATGGGGCCTTCTTTGTATTTTTACACATAACATACATGTTCCCATCGATGGACTCGAAATAATATTATTTTCATTACATGTTTGTTTGGGTGTGAAAATGTTTTTAAGAATTTTTATGGTTTTTGGGAAATTAGTGCTTTCTTATCATGGTCAAGGATCTGTGAGGTGTTAGTATACATGAGAGTATGTTTGTCTAGATAAGTGTTTTATAATTTCTTAGGTCATTTTAGCATATAATAGGTCTATTTTTCATGTTAGTTCTTTATATTTATTAATTTTACCTTGTTTTTTTTGATATCTTCTTATACATGATAGCTTATATTATTTAACATGGTAATATAATCATAAAAAAAATTTCACTACATGTACATTAATTGTTTTAAATTTCTAATATGTCTGACATATGGATTGTTCATGGAAATTTTTAGTAGAATTTGTATTTGTGTTATTTTAAAAAATTCATGATGGTTGATTTTCATAAAATAAGAAATTGAATAATTCAACGTTAGTCACCAACCCTTGAAGATCATAGAAATTATTTTGGTTTGAAGTGGGGGTTTCTAGGACTTTGTAATGTCTATATAAAGTAATTATAAGTGGTTTCCAAATGGTTTTTTGGATTTTCTAGGATTTATTAAATGAGAGATATAAATTTTGGAGCATGAGAAGTAATCCATAAAAAGGATAGATCATCCACCGTGTGGAGGAAGATCAATTACCAATGGTTTTCACATATTGAGTAGGAACCATAGATACGATTGATGATTTTATTTAAGAATCTATATTATAAGGTAGTGAAACTCAATATGTTCAATAAGGCTTGGTCGAGAGGAAATTTATATATTTTTTCATGAACCATCATTATTGTATAAAATTTCTACAAGTGAAATTTATAATTTATAATTGATATATATTAATAAATCTAAACACTCAAGAGATAATAAGGAATTAATAATTTTGTTTCAAAGAAACCTTATTAATGATGACATAATTTGTAATGTTACTGACAGGTACGATTCATATCTATTCATGAACAAGTTTCAATTTTGTGTAGTGTTTATGAACATGTTTATAATTATGTTATTTAAACTATTAATAGATAATTATTGAATTTAAATGTATTGAATATATATATATATATATATATATTATCATGGATACCGATTTTGAAATGAATTTGTAATTTTGAAATTATCATGACACTACCACTCAGGGCTAACCTAGAAAATAGAAAGCCTAGTGCAACAACTCAATGCCACCCCCAATTAGATAGGGAAGGAAACAAGTGCAGAGTGGGAAGATCTCACGCATGGGAGGCCTTAGCCGAAGTACTTGTATAGATTCACACATCTCTAAACACCCATAGAATACTAAATAGTAAGTCAAAATTGATATCATACTTCATGCATAACATGTTTCCCACAAAATAGAATGAAAAAAGTACTAGAAAAAATGTTGTTCCAAACAAAATCCATCTAAAACTGAAAAAAGATTCCAACCTTCTATGAAGTATTGGAATGTTGTCTATTGAAAAGCCTAGTACAAACTATTAACTATCATGATCCCTAGGCTTTATCTACTCCTGTTCATCCTAGGACTCCATCAAATGGCATGTAATATGAATAAGGCATGACATGTTGGGGAAGATCCCATGTGGGGGTGATTATAACAATACCTAGTAAGTCACCAAAAAATCCCAAAATATAAATACTAATTGGAGTAATCAACCCACCTTCATACAGGCATACCATTAATAATACGAGACATAGAAATAAAAAATAACCCAAATATACTAATAATATACACAAAGTATCTAGACTTATCATCCATACTTCAAGATATAGGATTTAACTTGAGGCTTTAAGTTAACACTCATCCAGGAGAACTCACCCAACAATCCAGGATATCACTAAAAGAGATAATCTGAGAGGTCATGCTCATTAGGAATCACCAAAGAAATACTCACTAGAACTCTGAAGAACTCAATACATAGATAGGGGATCTCACTAATGCCTGAGGGGTATACTAGACCCTACCTGGAATAACCCTCTATGTAGGGGATTATATTCTCGAAAAAGATGCATATGATGATTTCCCAAACCCCACCTATTGAAGGTGATGTAGTTACATAGGATCACACCCTTGGATACATGGATGGATTTTATAACTCTATCCAAGACTAATATAGTATAGGGTATCAAAATTCAACTCTCAGGATGTAATGACACACTGTACCCTTAAGGTGATGAACCATAGGAACCTAGAGAAGTTAAAATACTCCATGAAAAAGAGTTGGTGGGACACAACCTACCCTATAGAATATACATGACATGTAATATGAGTAAAAAGTGTGCTTATATAAGTATGTAAATTCCTATGTCTTACTTCCCCACACATAGTTCATTTCTCTAAATACAGGGTGTGTAGAGATTGGTCTGGAACTCAGTGTTCATTCAACTTGATTCCATGTAATGTGAACATTAGATATGTAATATGTTAATTCCTGTGTACCTATCTGTGTTTGAGTACCAGCTCATGCAGATGTACTACTCTTATTCCCTTATTCCTGGCCATTTACATTCCCATGTCAATTAAGGATAAACACCGAGCCACTAGCCCTGGGTCACATGTCATGTGACCTGTGTCACCTGGTGCACAATATTTTTCTCTACATTTAAACCCTAGAACCACATGAGGGGACCAAATAACGTGTGTTATTTAGAATAAAAATTATGTTATTGGTATTTTTCTAGAAATTCTAAACCATTATGTTTCATCTGGTCATGTTACCACTACTTTTGAATCATATGTGAGACACTTTGTTAATCATTGATCCTTATACAGTCAAGCCTTTCCATCACTAGTGACTAGATTTTGGAATTCCAAATTCCATTACAAAACATCTCCCTTCAAACCACCATTATGAGATTCCTAATCTGAAATATGTAAACTCCCAATCCTATATTGATCCTTCATTGATCATCTAACATAATCGTCTCAGCTTGATCAGTATATTGACCATGAGACTGACACTGGAGTGATGATTTATTATGCTAAATAATGAACACACAATTATCACCCATATGGAATTAGTCTAACCTTATAAGAAAACAATTGATTAAAGTTATATTAATGGGGGATAAAATGCACAATAAAAATAATTGTAAATGACCATGGATGTTGTTTGAGTTAGCTTCAATTAATTTTTTATAAAATGAGGAATGATGATCTAATTATCAGTAATTAAATATCCTCAATTCGAAACCATCAAAAGATAAATAAAAACTGAAAAACCATCCAATGATCCTAGAATCAATTGTATTAGATTATTGAATCATGTTCTACATGGATAAAAAAAGGAAACATATCCACAAAATCATCATACCTCATGTTTGGATCGATCTTTGATGACGAAAAAATCCACATCATAGTCATTTGTGAGATCCACAAGCTTTGATTAGAACAATATTTTTCAATACACGATCTATCATTGATTATTCAATAATCCTCCTTTAATGACTCTCTATGAATTACTAGGGTTATAAAACTAGCCATATGGATCTTCCATAAAGAGGATTATATAAGAAAAAAATTTGTTTATTCTTTATGTATAAAAATTAAATAAGTATATCATTTTATTTAATTTTTATTCTTTTGATGATGGTGCTAATGCCGGAAAACTAACACATAAAATTTTTATATTGTTCCTAGGGTAAAACCCATGTTCTGAATTAAACGATGGTCACATATTTCAAATCCAAGAATTGATTAATGATTTATTCCATTATTTTATAAATAAATTAACATGATATAATATTGTTAATATTTTTATTTTAACAAACCTGAGCCTCCCCAGGCCATAGAATCTCACACTAACTCATAATACAGCTCCAAAATATTCACTAACATAATTTAAAGTCATCCAATGATGAAAAAATTAATTATAAAAAAATTTAATTATCATAATGTAAATGAAAAGTGGATAGGTTTAAAACCATATTTTTAAAAGAATATGGTTTTTTGAAATTAGTTTTTCTAAAATTATTGTTTAAATTTTTATTTAATAAATCAGATTTTAATTTGTATAAAAACTATTTTATTTAATGAAAATATTTTTTAATAGTAAATTCAGTGAAATGATGGAATATTGAAAACCATATCGGATTATTATAGTGTGAATAACAATGTAGATAAAATAATCATAATCAATTGTTTTTTGTCAATGTTATGTTTATATCATGTATTATTCATATTAATTTTTTGGGTTTCAAATAGTATATTTGGATTTTGGGAGTATTGTATAAGAATTATGGAATTAGAATTAGTATATAAATTAAATTTTATTATTTTAATTGGGTAGTCAAATAATTATATGATCTTGAGTAAAAGATAGATTTTGATTTTTAGGAATGAAAATTTCTACTATATGGAATTTCTAGGGACTCTTGTCCCAACTATATTAAATTATCTATAATTTTATTTAGTTTAGGAATTACGGGGAGAACATTTAGGATTCCAATAATTTTTTGACATTAAATTTTGATATAGTGATATTTTTGTGTATATACATATGAAATGTATCATTTTCATCATCATCATAATCATCATTATTTAAAGACAAGAGAAGGGGGTGGAATGATAAGTAATGATGTGTGGGTTTGGGTCATACCCACCTGGAATAATTTACATAACATATAGTTTA
Source organism: Viscum album (assembly GCA_963277665.1). Taxonomy (NCBI): domain Eukaryota; kingdom Viridiplantae; phylum Streptophyta; class Magnoliopsida; order Santalales; family Viscaceae; genus Viscum; species Viscum album. Next base: position 1,390,770,629 of record OY728120.1, read on the forward strand.
TCAATTGATTATGATAATCACCAATATTGATCAAGATCATATAAAATATTCTATATTTCACTTTTTTGAATGGTTTTCATGACATTGGTAATTTTAAATTGATATATTGAATTAATCATGGGTTAAATAAAAAATTTTATTGAGAGTTTCATTCTTGTATATCAACATGGTCCAAACATGGAATCATTTTCTTAATATTGTAATCATTTGATGGAATTGTTAATGTATGTGTGGTTATGTAACAAACCTATGGTTATGTTCATTATAAAAATTTTAAATTCCTTATTACAGTACTACAAAAATAGGAATGGGAAGAACCACCTTTCATCAGTGCTAAGCAAAAAGCACTGATAATGGAACCATGTATCAGTGCTAATTTTTTTGTGTTGATAGGGGGATTCTTTATCGGCGCTTCTCCAGCTCTGATAGAGAATTCCTCTATTAGCACTATAAAAGCACGGATATAGAATCCCTCTATCAGTGCTAAAATTTTAGCGCTCATAAAGGTTACCCTTTATCAGCGCTTTTTTAGCGTTGATAAAGATCCCCTTTATCAGCGCTAAAAAAGGATGATAAATCCACCCTTTATTAGCGCTTATTTAGCACTGATAAAACTGTAGTCCCATATTTTATAAAATCTAGGGCACATTATCCTTTGTTTATTGTGCCCTAAGGCCCTCACGGTACTGTACCCCACCGAAAAATCCCCTCCCCTCGATCTTCTCATTGTCGGACCTCCACCGCTTGCCCTACTCTTTATCCTCCCCCTCAAACCCCTTCCAAAGATCCTCCTATATGATCTACCCTACTTCTCCTCCTCTCCACTCAAACATAATCCATGCAAACCATACTCCTTCATTTCTCAATGGTTGTCATCTCCTCCCATGCACCTCCCCCTCTAGCGGTCGCGCTTTCCCCCTCTAAGGAGAATTTATTTTCTATTCTTCTTGATCCTCTTCTTGAAATTTCTTCCTAGGAAGGATGTGACAATAATGCTGATTCGGTTTTTCTGTTTTTTTGTTATGGTTTTAATGGTTAATGTTCATACATAGGCTTTTTATATTACCCTCAAGTGTTAAGTCATGTTTTATTTGAGTATTCTTCTCATTCTTATGAAATATTTGTTAAATCTTTAGTTGAGGTTTGGGACATGAAATTTCTCCATCATTATTATGTTTAAATTTTGGAATTGTCATGTTATTTTGTTTCCATTGGATGGATAGTACTGATTAACCTAAATACAATAATGAATTACACTAAAGGAAATTAAAGTGAAGAGGGAGTTTTTCATGTGATTTATGAAGTTCCATAATATTTCATATATATTTATGAATTTATTAGTGTTGTTGCTAAGTGATTTATTCTTGATGTTGTGAAAGAAATTTATTACTACTAATAGTATGTTATAATCATCTTTCATAATTTTCTAGTCACTTAAAGTAAGTAATGAATTGGTTGTATGGAAATCTGTAATTAAAGTGTTACATTTAATCTATAAAATCATCTTTAATATGAAAGAATGTTTAAGGGGGAGTTTTAGTGTGAATTTCCTATATGTTTTCTCTTTCATGCTACTATGTATGGGGTATTTATCACTATTATTATAAGAGTGATGGTTGATTGATGTGGTTGGGATCATGTGGTGTGGTAATTAATACGGTAGTGATGGATGGATTATTGTGTGGTTACGGTAGTAATGATATGGCTATTTAGGAATAAAATAAGTGGTTTTACGGATTTTAGAATGTGTTTTGTGGTATTTTATGTCATTAAAATTTAGTTGTTATTGGGTGGTTCTATAGTTTCCTTTTGGCATGGAATATGGTTGGAATAAATGAAAATAGTAATGGGTGATGGGTTGGAAATGATAAATGATGGGTTGTTAAATAATTAATGATAATGATTGAAAAAATTATGTTTAAAAAATGGTTAAAGAGGGAATAAATGTTATTAATGATCAATGAATGGATTATAGTGGGTTGTGATTTAATGACTGGTTTTACATTAAAATGGTTAATAATTAAAATGCATTTGGTAAAAAAAATTATAATGTTAAATGAAATTAGAAGTTGGTAATGTTGATATGGATGGTTATGTGATTTTTTGGGGATTATTTGTGGCATTATAATGGAAGTGGTTATTAGAGGGTGGTAGTAACAAGGAAATGGTTGACATGGGTGTTTGTAGTGTTAGTTTGGTGTAAACCCTTAGGAATGATTTATGTGTGACTGTATATTTATTATATTCTCTTATTATTTCTTACGCACCACCACTTGAGTTGAGTAACCTGATTGAAATCCATATGGGTACTTTTGTTCTAAGTGTTTCTCTCAATATATAGATTATAGAGGGAACACATATAGAACCACTCCCTCTTCCCTTCTCCCCCTTCACATTTAGAATGATTTGTAATGGCTCAAAGTGGGTGTATATATACGACCTATAATAATTTTAGGTTTTGGGGTATATATATTCTTGTTGACATGATTATGTGTATTTTGAGTGGATACATAGAGGGGGTTGTGCATTGAAAGAGGAGAGTATGATGTCTATGTACTTCATGCTCTCAATATCATACTGTGATGAGGATGTGATATGCGGTTGTGATGTGGATATGGTTTTTATTTGTTTGAGACATGTGCATGTGTGGATATATGGTTATGAGATTATATATAAGGGGTTGAAGCATAAGAAATATTCCATTAGATTGTTAGAATGAATAGATTAGTGGGGAAGTGGATGTGGGTTAATTTATTAATATATATTCTTTTGAAATTATGATACTATACTTGAAATAGATATTAGGTGAGTGATCCTTGGTGAGGTTGGGTGATATATGACCATATATTTGTGTGTAATAGTTCTGTAATTTATTCAGTATGGTATTAATATATTTCATAGACATTTTCATGAGAGGTTTTGGGAAGGATCATACTGAGTATACTTGTATGCTCACCCTAATTATATAACTATCTTTATATGTTTTTGAAGATGGATTTGGTGACCAAGATGGAAATTACTATCTTGAGTCTAGGAGTTACTTCCAGATCCACTAGTGTAGGATTTTTTTTGGATATTTTATTTTAGATACATTTTTTATGTATGAAATTCACATTAATTATGGATTGGGTTTTATTTTATATTATATGGAGTTGATTGGTGGTTTATCTCTATTCTTGGGATTTATGAGGGAAACCCCTCCCATTTTATTATTTTATACCCTCAATGCTAGTCTCCCGACTATGTACTATTAGAGGTAGGATTCATTAATTGCACTTATTTTCAATGCCATTTTAGTAGTGGTTACTAGTGGTGGTGAGTTAAGATAGTGTGGTATCAGAGCTTTAGTTAAGAGTTAAAATGGAGTTTGTAATTAGACAATCATGGGGATTAAATGAGATGATAGGTCAATAACATGGGATACCATCTATGACACAAGTGATTATCCCCCCCCTGTGATTTAAAGTAAGTAACTTGAGATTACCAAAAATATTAGGCATGATGATATTGAATGTAGGACAGAGACTTAGGAGTGGTAGTTGTATCATTCTAGATTATTTTTGTATTTTGAAGTCTTGTTTTGTGTATTTGAACCATAAATACTAATATTTGATATTCAAATAGGATAGAGATGAATAAATATTAGATGGATGCAAATCATTTGACAATAGAGTAGGAGAACGGAGTGAAAGAGTTCATCAAGATTGAAAAGGATCACGGAAAGGATCCCTCTCAAATCCGTTGTCCATGTTTACGTTGTTGTTATTCTAGTCTAATTACTCTAGAGGAGTTGGAAGAACATTTGATATGTCACAGAATAAATCAGAGTTATAAATGTTGGAATAACCACAGAGAAAAATAGAATGTAGCTACTAGTAGGGATAAAACTATGTTTTATGGATCATTATATATGAATAAAAATATAGAAAATAAAGAAGACCATAAGGAGGATGTGATTAAACATGTAAATGATGATGAAGATCATATTGAGGAAATGACAACGACAATTGAATACGAACTCTGTGATTGCCCAAAATTGTTTGAGAAGTTAAAGAGTTGTGAAAAGATGCCATTGTATGCTGGATGCACTAAATATATAGCATTTTCAGCTGCACTGAAGTTGTATAATTTGAAATCAGGCAACATATGGGGTGATGTCAGTTTTACAGAACTACTTTCTCTCTTGAATTACATGCTCCTAGAAGATAATAAGCTCCCAAGTCGGACATATGAAGATAAATGAATCCTATGCTCGATGGGTATGATTTCTGAAATAATACATTCCTATCTGAAAGACAGTATATTTTTTCTCAAGGAGAAAAAATGAAATACATAATGCCCAAACTGTGGTCCTTCTTGATACAAGAAATATGAATCCGCTTCTACGAAAGTTGTATGGTACTTTCCATTCATTCCAAGGTTTAGGTGTCTATATGGAAGTGAAGAAACTACAAGACAATTGTCGTGTCATGCTGATAAAAGAAATAAAGATGGGAAATTATGTCATTCGTCCCACTCACCTCACTGGAAGAAAATTGATCATAAGTATCCTGAAATTGGAAAAGAGGTGAGAACCCTTCGTCTTGCGTTATCTACAGATGGAGTGAATCCTTTTTCTTTTCAAACTAGCACTCATAGTACATGGCCAGTAATGTGTGTAAATTATAAATTTCCACCCTAGTTATGTATGAATTAGAAATTCATCATGTTATCTTTACTTATATCCAGACCAAAACAACTAGGTAACGATATTCATGTTTATTTGGATCCTTTGATCGAGGATTTGAAGTTATTGTGGAATTCCAATGTTATGTTGTATGATTCTTGTAAAAGTGAATACTTCACATTGAGAGCGATGTTGTATGGGATGATAAATGATTTCCCTAATTATGGAAATTTTTCAGGATATATCATTAAAGGAAATCAAGGGTGTCCTATGTGTGAAGAATATATAGAATCAATTAGGTTGAAACATTCATCAAAATATGTGTTTCTAGGACATCATATATTTCTACCTCGTCGACATAAGTATCGATCTTGGATGGCATCGTTCAATGAATGTTCTTAACAATGTACAACATCATCTCCACTAACAGGTGAGCAGCTATTTGAGAAAGTAAAATATGTGAACACTATTTCTGGTAAACCATTTTCAAAAGACCTTATGAAAATTGGTTTGAAAAAGAGATCTGTTTTTTTGAATCACCATACTGGAATTGTTTATAGGTCAGACATTTTATTGATGTGATGCATGTGGAAAAATATGTATGTGATAGTGTTATCAGAACGTTGCTAAATGACCCTGGAAAAATAATGGACATAATTAAGGAAAGGTGGGACATGGTTGACATGGGAATACAAGAATAGTTGGCTCTCGTGAAGGGTTAAAATCAAATGTTTCTTCCTCCAGCTGCTTACACTCTTTCTAGGGAGGAGAGATATCAGTTCTGCAACTTCTTCAATGATGTAAAGGTTCTATAGGGGTATTCATCAAATATCAAGAACATTGTGTCAATGAATGATTTGAAGTTTAAAGGTTTGAAATGAAATTACTACCATGTTTTGATGAAATATATAATTCTTATATCTTTACATTGCATTTTACCAAGAATGTTCATCATACGTGAACCAAACTATGTTTCTTTTTCAAAGCTATATGTAGCAATGTTTTAGACCCGGTGAAATTGCCAGCTATGGAAAAAGAAATTGTCATCATATTATGTGAATTAGAAATGTTCTTCCCACTATAATTCTTTGATATGATGGTTCATTTGATGATTCACTTGGTGAGAGAGATTTGACTTTTTGGTCCTTTTCACTATAGATGGATGTACCGTGTTGAACTGTATATGGAGATTTTGAAAGGGTATGTCAAAAATCAAAGTCGGCTAGAGGGTTTTATAGTGGTGTGATATATTGTTGAGGAAGCCATTTAATTATGTACCGAATACCTATCTGATGTGGAAAGAATTGGTCTCTCGAAATCTCGTCACACTGGATGGATTGAGGGTGATGAAATTTTCGGAAGAGATGTTGTGGCAATCAGTATTACAGATTGGAAGCAGGTCCACCTTTATGTTTTTCATAATAGTTGGGAGGTTTCTCCATATATTTAAACTCAAATATAAATTCTTAGGAAGTTGAATCCATCAAGGGCTAAAAAATGGATATCTAATACACATAATCACCAGTTTATAGGATGGTTTCAGGAACATATTTTAATGGAGTTATATGAAAATCCAAATTCAATTTCATAATGACATCGATGGATAGCCCTTGGACCAAGTGTGTATGTATTATCTTACAATGTTTATTTAATTAATGGTTACACATTCTATACATATTAACATGATGAATATAGTACCATGAAAAATAGTGGAGTTACACTTTTGGCTGAAGTGATGCATGTTTCTGGTAGTAAGGATAGAAATCCAATTTATGGAAATATGCCATACTTTGAAAATATCAAACAAATTTGGGTGTTGGATTATACAACATTCCAATTTCCTATTTTTCAATAAAAATGGGTTGATAAAAATAGTACTATTAAAATAGATGAATGGGGATTTGTGAATGTTGATTTTAGTAAAGAAGGGTACAAAGACGAACAGTTTATAATGGCATCACACGCGGTACAAGTTTTTTATGTTACAGATCCTGCAAATTGAAAGTGGTCGATTATTTTATTATCATCCAAAATTACTGAAGGGTCTGATGACAATTTAGTTAAGGACAATCCTTTCAGTGGTACGTTACAATCATTTCACAGCGGTCCCAACGTAGATGATGTTTTTTATGTTAGAGGAGACCACAATGAAGTGATTTGGATAATCTATAGAGGTTTCAAATACCTTCAACCTTTGAAAAAAAGAAAGAGAGTTCAATAAATAGGTTTTATTTTGTTTGTAATATAGATATTGTTATCTCATGTTATTATCTTATCATTACTAAAATTATGTAATATAAATTAATTGTTCAACCACTTTTGAAGATAATGACTTCTTCACATTTTGGTGCTCCTGCCATCGAGGCTGAACTAGTCTCTCAAGTAGCAGTAGCAGTAGCTTCTCCTATTGCAGTTGCTCATAGTTCAGAGAAACAATAGGTTTTTGAACCTATTGCTGCTCCTAGTTTTGAGGTCCAACAATCATCAGGACATGTTGTTGCTACCATTTTAGATTAACATATATATTATGTTGATATCAATGAAATGGTTGGGGATGAAGGACCAACGTCGCAGGAAACATAGGTTCATCATAGTTTGACACTGTTAGACAAAGTTCTTAAGGAGAAAAGAAAAGGCATCAAATTTGATGTCGGATAGAAGGCATGAGGACAACATGTGAATCCCAACAAGTCTATGTTTAGTAGTTACATTGGAGTTGTCACTTGGCAACAGTGCCGATGACATAGATTCATGGAACCATGTTGTGTCCAAGCTGAAGGCTATGATCTGGGAATAAATTCTGGTAACATTATGATATTAATTTTTTTAATTTACTATTAAATAAAGTAATGAAACAATGTCTTACTCTTCTCGATCTCTTGCAGAGTACATTTATATTAGATGATTCACACAAGAATTATGTACTAAGGCATGTAGGAGGGACTCATCGAGGATTTCGAACTATTTTAACAAAATGTCACCTGAAAGATTCCAAAGGTAAAATAAACATGCACCCACACCTTGTCTACACTGACCTAATATCCCAAGAAGCATGTGATGCATTTATTAGCCTCTATGGGGATGAGAAGTTTCAGGTACATTGTGGGTGATAATACATTATTTGAGGATACATGTATTCATCACTTTGATTTTCAATATTTCATTTATGAAACAACAACTCAATACTGTAAATAAGGAATGTGTATCAAAACCAACATACCCCTATTGTAAAGAAAGGATGGGGTACGCTTCACTAGAAAATAAAATGGTACGTATTTTAAATTTATAGTAATATTGTTAGGTTCCAAGAAACAACATCATAATTATCTTTCTATATTTATATGTATATTGATGAGTCTGAAACCAAAGACACTTCCATCCCACTTCATGTGCTATGGAAGGAGGCACATGTGAATAAGGAAGGGAATATAGTAGTTGAAAACACACAAAAGTGTGGTAAATATGTGTAAGTATGGAACAACGATAAAAAGATTTGTTTTAAATTGATATTACATAAAAATAATTAGTTATCTTACTATATCCAATGGTCACAGGATTCAACTACTCATGTAGTGTATGCAGACCTATTATCGATGGTGTTGAAGCGACCAGAACAATACGGTCATGTTAGAGGTGCGGGGTTTGGGGTGACACCCCTAGTATATTTTGAAAAAAAAAAGAAATGGATGGTAGTGATGAAAAATTGAAACAAATGAGAAAAAGACTAGAAAATATGGAAGAACTATTTCAATGGCCTGGAGAGTTTTTATAAACTTTTATTGGTGGGATACAAGGAGAAGACACAACTCAGAAACAACCAGCGCGTGAAGATCCTACCCTACGCCCCACGAGCTTTGAGGCGAGCCATTCCCCTCAACAATATATCTTAGCCATGGTAATAAATATTCTAATAATTGTTCCCATGAAATGTGAATCAGACAAAAACTGATAATTTTCCTATACTGATATTCTGTAGGGTGATAATGAACGTGATTTATATATGTCAACACCCACCTATCACCTTGTAGCGAGGGCTACATTGTTCAACATCACAGAGGACAAGCTGCATAATAGACCACTTCTAAAAGATCTTCTGAAAGTAAAAATTACTGTATCTCATGAGTGAAATGCAGAGCTACATATTCCACTTGATGATGATGATATTCATACAGTCGAAAAGTCTATTGGGCCATTCATTGCATGGACATCACAACTTGTAAGAATACATGGGTGCAAAGAGGTATTTATTTCCTTTTTTTCAAGCTAAACATATAACAATTAATGAAAAAGGGTCTAAAACAATGAATGTTATTATATATGGAGAAAGGGAAGGGGTGACAAGAAACATTGGCTCAAAAGCATCTAAAGGATCGACCAACCGATCCCCAAGAGATACTGAAAGCACAATAACACCACCTGTTATCTATCCAAATTTACAAGCATTGAAGACTCATGTGAATACAAAGATAAGAGGTGGTAGTAGACATATATTGGTTTTCAAAAAGAATATATACGGAGAGGAAAGTCATGATTTCATTGCTGATGAGAATTTAAATGAGATCCTTGAAAACGGTTATCTAGGCGTCATAGTGGTAAATTTATATATGAGGTATTTTTTCATGAATTGATTTTATAAAAGCTGATATAATGTGAAAATTATGACTAAATGCATTTTTTTATTGACAGACGTATATATGAAAAATAGTTCATGGAATTTCCCCCTGAGAAAAAATTTGGACTCGTTAGTCCTCATACCACATCAACACATCTAACAAAATTAGAGCCATAAAAAAGGATGAAATAGTGAATGGATTGCTGAAAACATTTGAAAGAAATATTACATATGACAGACTCTTCCTAACACCAATCATGCAGGGGTAAAACTCTACAATTAAAGCATATCTATTATTTTTTCACTTATTTTATTAATTATTCCTTTTTTGTATTTTTAGGAAACATTGGCTACTAATTGCGGTGAACATGGATACTCCAAATATTTATTTTCTAGATTCAATGGAAGGATATACAACAAACCGACCACACATGATGGAGTCTATGAATATGTATGACACTACATCCTAGGTTTTAGGTATAAACATGAAATAATATAATTTATATTATCTTTTACTAAGGATTCTGTTATGATAGGGCGGTGTATCATTATCGTCTAAAAAAAGGAATGAGGACTGGTGCTAGGCATAAGGAGGTGATAAAGTACTACGTCTGGACAAATATCAAGGTACATATAATAAAATTTCACTATCCAAATGCTTATCAATAGAAGTTACTTATTATCCTAATGATCAATTTTTTTTAAGTGTCCAAAAAAACAAACGATAATGATTGAGGTTTTTATGTTTTTATATTTATGAAATAGATCGTTTTTAATCAACAAAGTAGCATCCCTAAAGAGGTATTTTCAAAAACAACTACTATTGCATTTTAATTATTTATTTATTAATTATTTATATATTTTGAAGTACTAATATGACTGTTTAAAAGCCTCATACTCCCAAGATGATATAGATTTGTTCAGAAATGAGTGGGCCGCATACTTGATGGAAGATTGTACACAAATAGCATGAAGATATGACTTGGAGATGTGTACAATTGGCGGTAGATTTTGAAATTGGTTAAGTGGATCGAAAGATGAAACTTTTTTGTATGTAAATGTTCATAGGAAAATTGTAACTGTTATTAAAAAAATCATCCTTTGTCCAATGAGTCATTTTCCCATTTTAACAGTGCACTAGCAACATGCAAGAATGATGATCCACTTTTCTTCGGGATTTGGATAAAAAAATCTAGTAAAATCTACATAATACCTTCATATCTAATCAAAAGCAACACCATTGTGTTGATCCTTTAGGAGAACGATCCATGGGTGTGTTGGTGACGTGTACGAGTCAACCCAACCTCACTCTGAGGCACTGTGTGGCCAGTATCACTCAAAGTGTATCTCTTTTGATTAAAGTGGACATAATTTTAAGTGAAAACAACAATTGACCTTTGGAAATCTGAAAAAACTCATTCGGATTGTGTTTATCCTTTTGAGTAATGATCCATGGGTGCATTGGTGATGTGTAAGAGTCAACCCCACCTCAATCCGAGGCACGGTGTGTCCGGTATCACTCAAAGTGTCTCTCTTTTGTTTAAAATGGAAAGAATTTTAAGTGAAAACAACAATTGACATACGGAAATCAAAACAAAAACATTTGGATTGTGTTGATACTTTAAGATAATGATCCATGGGTCATTTGTAACATGTATGAGTCAACCATGCCACAATCTAAGGCACGGTGTGGCCGGTATCACTCAAAGTGTCTCTCTTTTGTTTAAAATGGATAGAATTTTATGTGAAAACAACAACTAACCTATGGAAATCTGACCAAACACATTTTGATTGTGTTGATCTATTATAATAACGAACCATGGTTGTGTTGGTGATGTTTAAAATTCAACCCCACCTCAATATAAGGCACGGTGTAACCGATATCACTCAAAGTGTCTCTCTTTTGTTTAAAATGGAAAAACATTTAAGTGAAAACAACAATTGACATACGTAAATCTGAACAAAAGTAGTTGGATTGTGTTGATCCTTTAGGAGACCAATCAATGGGAAATTTTTGACGTGTACGAGTTAGAAACACCTCAATCTGAGGCACGGTGTGACCTGTATCACTCAAAGTGTCTCTCTTTTGTTTAAAATGGAAAAAATTTTAATTGAAAACAACAACTAACCTATAGAAATATGACCAAGAGCATTCAGATTGTGCTTATCATTTAGTATAATGATTCATGGGTGCATTGGTGATGTGTACGAGTCAACCCCGCCTCAATCTGAGGCACGGTTTGACCGGTATCACTCCAAGTGTCTCTCTCTTTTGTTTAAAATGGACATAATTTTAAGTGAAAATTACAAGTGACCTATATAAATCTGTCCAAACGCATTTATATTGTATTTATACTTTATTATAATGATCCATGGGTGCATTTGTGATTTTTACGAGTCAACCCTGCCTCAATCCGAGGCACAGTGTGACCGGTATCACTAAAATGTCTCTCTTTTGTTTAAAATGTACAAAATTTTAAGTAAAAACAACAACATACCTAATAAATCTGACCAAACGCTTTTGTATTGTGTTAATCCATTAAGATAACGTTCCATGGGTGTGCTGGTGATGTGTACAAGTCATCCCCGCTTCAATCCAAGGCACAGTGTGGCTGGTATCACTCAAAGTGTCTCTCTTTTGTTAAAAATTGACAAAATTTTAAGTGAAAACAATAATTGACATATGGAAATCCAACCAAACGCATTAAAATTGTGTTTATGCTTTAGGATAATTATCCATGGGTGTGTTTCTGACATGTACGAGTCAACCCCGCCACAGTCCGAGGCATGGTGTGGCCGGTATCACCTAAAGTGTATCTCATATGTTTAAAATGGACATAATTTTAATTGAAAACAACAAATGTCCTATGAATATCTGACTAAATGCATTCATATTGTGTTGATCCTTTAGGAGAACGATCCATGGGTGCATTAGTGACATGTATGAGTCAACCCCGCCTCGATCTAAGGCACAGTGTGACCAATATCGCTCAAAGTGTCTCTCTTTTGTTTAAAATGGACATAAATTTAAGTGAAAACAACAACTAACATATGGAAATGTGACAAAAAAACATTCTAATTGTGTTTATACTTTAGGATAACATTCCATGGGTCACTTGTGATGTGTACGAATCAACCACGTCTCAATCTGTGGCATGGTGTGGTCGGCATCACTCAAAGTGTCTCTCTTTTGTATAAAAGGGACATAATTTTAATTGAAAACAACAACTAACGTACGAAAATATGACCAAAGACATTCGGATTGTGTTTATCCTTTAGGATAACAATCCATGGGCACATTGGTGACGTTTAAGAGTCAACCCCACCTCATTCCGAGGCACGGTGTGGCTGGTATAAATTAAAGTGTCTCTCTATTGTTTAAAATGGACAAAATTTTATGTGAAAGCAATAAATGACGTACAGAAATCTAACCAAACTCATTCGTATTGTGTTTATCCATTAGGATAAGGATCCATGGGTGAATTGGTGATGTGTATGAGTCAACCCCACCTCAATCTGAGGCACGGTGTGGCCGGTATCAGTCAAAGTGCCTCTCTTCTGTATAAAATGGACAGAATTTTAAGTGAAAACAACAACTGACCTATGAAAATATGTCCAAATGCATTAATATTGTGTTTATCCTTTATGAGAATGATCCAGGGGTGTTTTGGTGATGTGTAAGAGCCAACCCCGCCTCAATCCGAGGCATAGTGTGACCGGTATCACTCAAAGTGTCTCTCTTTTGTTTAAAATGGATAGAATTTTAAGCGAAAACAACAACTAACATACGAAAATCTGACCAAAATCATTCATATTGTCATCATTCTTTAGGATAACGATCCATGGGTCACTTTTGACATGTATGAGTCATCCACGTCTAAATCCAAGGCACAGTGTGGCCGGTATCACTCAAAGTGTCTCTCTTTTGTTTAAAATGGACATAATTTTAAGTGAAAATAACAACTGACATACGGAAATCTAAACAAACGAATTTAGATTGTGTTTATACTTTAGTAAAAAGATCCTTGGGTCTTTTGGGATGTGTACGAGTCAACCACGCATCAATCTGAGGCATGGTGTGGCCGGTATCACTCAACGTGTCTCTCTTTTGCTTAAAATGGACAGAATTTTAAGTGAGACCAACAACTGACGTACAAAAATAAAACCAAATGCATTTGGATTGTGTTATACCTTTAGGGGGATGATCCATGGGTCACTTTTGTTGTTTAAAAGTCAATCATGCCTCAATCCGATGCACGGTGTAGCCGGTATCACTCATAGCGTCTCTTTTTTTGTTTAAAATGGACAAAATGTTAAGTGAAAACAACAATTGGCCTATAGGAATCTGACCAAATGCATTCGGATTGTGTTGATACATTAAGAGACAGATCTATTCGTGCAATGGTGACATGTACGAGTCAAACTCCCCTCAATCCGAGGCACGATTTGATCGGTATCACTCAATGTGTCTCTCCTCTGTTTAAAATGGACATAATTTTAAGTGAAAACAACAACAGATGTACAGAAATCCAACCAAACACATTCAGATTGTGTTGATCCTTTAAGAGAATGATCCATGGGTTATTTGTGTATGATTAAACCCACCTTGGACACCAGCACACCCCCAATGGACAACCCCAAGGACAGCCCCCCACCCCTTGGGCACCCACCAACCCCCCTGGAATACACCCCCACCCCTCCTAGACACAACCCCACTACCTGGACACCCCCAACTCCTGGATAGCCCCCACCCTACCCCCCATGGACACCCCAAACCCACTGTAATTCCCTCCACCCCCTTGGACACCCCCACCATCTTGGACGCCCCCACCACCCTGGACGCCCCCACCTCTCCTAGACACAGACCCACCACCTGGACACATCCCCAACCCCCTGGACACCCCACCCCCATGGACAACCACCCTACCCCCTGGACACCCCCACCCCCTGGGAAGCCCCCCCAACACCCTATACACCTGCCAACCCCCTTTGGACACCCCCATGGGACCCCCCCCCCCCCCCCGGGGACAACCCCCTGGACAGCCCCCCCACCCCCAGACACCCCCACCCCCATGGACAGCCCCCACCACCTTCTGGACACAACCCACCCCCCTTGGATATCCCCCAACCTCTTAGACCGCACCCCAACCACCTAGACCGCTCCCACTCCCCCTGGACACCCCTATCCACTCGGACACCCCCATCCCCCGGATACCCCTACCCCCCTTGGATAGCCACCCCAAACCGCTGAACATCCCCCAACCCCCTAAATTCTGAATTGATTTATTTATGTATTTAATTAACTTATGAATTATGTGTTCATGGTTAATGGGTATACTTGTTGTATTGGTATACTTGGTGTAATTTCCTTATGAATTATGTGTTAATTTTGTATCGGTATACTTGTTGAGATGCTGAATTTTTTCAGGTCTTGTTTTGGTGTGCTGCTGTAGAATTGGGTGTGCTATTGCATAATTTTATGTTACAGAAGAAAGGGCATTTATTAGCGCTGAAAAAGAACTGATAAAAAACACATTTATCACTGTTTTTTAGTGCTGATAAAGGATACCTTTATCATCGCCTTTTTAGAACTGATAAAGAATTTATTTATCAATGATTTTTTAGCGTTGATAAAGGGATCCTTTATCATCGCTTATTTTGCACTGATAAAGGAGACCCCCTATTAGCACTGAGCTTTACAACACTTGTTTAGCATAGTTAAAGCCCATTTTGAGCACTGATAAAGGCCGTTTTTGTAGTAGTGTTATCTCCATATAAACACCAATAAACAAAATATGGGTCAAAATATAATTACTTGAACTATCTCACTCAAATGGTGACTAGCATGGTGGTCTTACGAGACCACAAGAATTCATCTCCACACACCAATGGCTATATATTAGTTGAAGGAGTGTATAACCAATAATGGGGAGGCTATAATCTCAATATCATAAAATTCAATATTAATAATAAATAGAACCATTATATAACTAGAATATAATATTCATACATGGAATTATAACTATAATATTACCAAAATTAAGTAAAAACATACATATGATATATCTATATGAACAAGGAAATTCATTCATCTGATACATCAAAGGACTGAAATACTGGTCAAACCAAACATAAATTATAAACCAATATATAAAACTATATAACCAAGAGAAACATCTCAATCGTGTATCCAAATCCCATAAAGCTAATCTTCTTAATATCCCATACAACCTACATTACAATCATCATATCAGAAATATGGTTTATAAATACAGTAGGGTACACATGTAGGGTGTGAATATAGAACATAATTGGTCACTAATAAGAGTCCCCCTATTTTTTTCCACTATATATCAGTGTATTCAAGAAAACATAGATACATAACAAATGATATAAATGAAATCCGATCAAGTCGTTATATATTAACAAAGACCCAAAACCACCTGACTATACATTTTTTGTTTGTATTTAGTGAAATTTTTATGTTTTACCCTGATTTACTATAGAATATTAAGGATTCACGTCAGATGATATTTTCCAACAACCCATATACTATCATGAGTATTGATAAAAAATTATTATGTCTATGCTATAGTCTACCAAGGGGTCTTGGAATCAATACAAATATATCCAATCCATTAACTAAAATGGAGTTGTAGTAAAAAATATTCTGTCCAATCTATAATCTAGAATGGTGTCTCAATAAAACCACTTATATATTCAATCCATGGAAATGATAGGAGTAACAATAATACAACTCTTCTATATAATCCATAAACTAGAAATGTCTAATATGTACCATGTTTCTAATGATGGTGTTTTAATACTGATCCACTTTTAGATGAGAAATCGAAGAGTAGATATTTATCAGTCCACCATTATCGGGGATCGGAATTCACCTACGTAGACAAGTAGAATGAGAAATAATACCCAATATTCATTTTTAATTATTATGGAACCATCTTCATTTGAAGAGTCTTCAAAGTATGAGTCATGGGTGAAAGCAATGAATGAAGAGTTAGATCATATTGAAAAAAATCTGAAACATGATCTTATTAAAAGACCTGAATATCATAATGTGATTAGTAAGAAGTTTATTATCAAAAACTAATTTGATGAACATGGAAATGTGATTAGTAATAAAGAATTCTTGGTCTGTAAATGATATTCACAAATCTAAGATGTTGATGTTGAAGAGACATTTGCTCCAGTATGGAGATTGGAGTCAATCAGGCTATTTTATTCCCTGAAAATCCAAATAGGTTATAAAGTGTATCAAATGGATACCAAGACAACATTCTTAAATGGAGTATTGGAAGATTAAGTCTACATTTAACAACTAGTGGGGATCTTTATTAGAAATTATGAATAGAAAGTTTTCAAATTAATGAAATCTCATTATGGTCAGAAATATGCACAACAGGCATGGTACTCTCGATTGGACTCTTATCTAAGAAAGAATGAGTTTAAAATAGGAAGAGTGGATCAAAATCTCTATGTGATGAAATCTCAAAAGGATTATTTCATGGTATTGGTATATGTGGATGATATTATTTCTAGTGGAAGCATATAGGGATCATTGGATGAATTTTCAAATCACATGAAATCAGAATTTGAAATGTCTATAATTGGTGAACTCGCATAATTTTTAGGGTTGCAGGTACTTCAGAAGAAGAACTACAATTTTATTTCTCTGGAAAATTATGCAAGATAGATGTTGATGAAATTCAATATGCATGATTCCAAACCAACTAGGACTACAATTGGAATTGGATCAAAGCTTAGAAAGCATGAGGAATGGACTTATGTGGAACCTACCATGTACATAAGAATCATTGGAAGTCTATTGTACCTGACGGTGACACAACTAGAAATTTTCTTTACAACATGCCTAGTGGACCACTTTTAGATTAATCCAAAGGAAGAACATATGGAGGCAGTGAAAATAATCATGAGATACATTCAAGGTATAAATAATTATAGAGTATACATTTCTTCCAAAAGAGATAGTAAATTATCAACATTTTATGATGATGACTGGGCTGGAGATTTAGTGGATAGAAAGTCTACCAATGGTGGAGTATTATATATTGGGAAGAAATGTGTGGGCTGGTTATGAAAGAAATAGGAAAGTACTTCACTTAGTACTGATGAAGTTGAATATATATCTTCTACCAAGGTGTTCACTTAGTTACTTTGGATTAATAATCAATTGATTAACATAGGTGATGAGGCGAAACAACTAACGGTGATTTACTGGGATAACAAGAGTGAAATTGATCTTACAAAGAATCCTGTTTAGAATAATCATAAAAAAGATACTGAGATCAGATATCACTTCATCAAGGAAAAATTTTAACAAGGAATGGTCAAAATGGACCATGTGGGAATGGATGATAATGTGGCCGACATTATGACCAAGCCACAATCAGTAGCTCTATTTTAGAAACATCGGTTGAACCTCGCTGTTATGACACCTCCCAATGATTAAGGTGGTTACAAGATTTCCCTCTCCCTAACTGTTTTAGCCGTGTTAATATGTTTGTGATATTTTTTAAGGTTCATGGGGGAGATATAATCCATGGAGAGTTTTTTCTGAGATCTATAATGTATAAATAACTAGTATTTGTGTTTAATTCCAATGGTAGAGAATGGATAAATTCAAGGGAGGGTGATATGTTTCTTTCTAGATATAGGAAAGATGTAGAATAGAAACAACCAGAAATGAAACTATGGTGGAGAAAATAAATGGATGAGAACTCAATTCATCTCATCTCTCTTGTTTTCAATACTGAGCGTTGCTCACGTAGACTTAGAGTGATGACTGAGTTGTTTATTGAAGTTTCAAGTTT
Source organism: Viscum album (assembly GCA_963277665.1). Classification (NCBI taxonomy): domain Eukaryota; kingdom Viridiplantae; phylum Streptophyta; class Magnoliopsida; order Santalales; family Viscaceae; genus Viscum; species Viscum album. Next base: position 1,390,788,759 of record OY728120.1, read on the forward strand.
TGATCATGGATGACGCATCAGTGAATTTATCTGGAAATTTCCAAAAATTCAAATGTGGGAGATTATAAGAACTAGGTCTGTTTCTTTGTAATAGTGGAGTCTGGTTTGTTGTTATTGTTAATATTCACATGGATGACTAGGGAGTTTTCATGGAATGAGGTCATACGTTTGAGGTTGAAAGCAGTATTTAAGGTGGCCTAGTTTCCCAGTGTTTTCCAAATTTTTGGGCCTCAAGATTGAGATTTTAATATTGGACCAAAAATGTTTCTAAGATATGAATGAATGGTATGATAAATGACCAAGAAAATTATATAAATAAGGGAACTGTATACCTCAAAACCTGGACCATGTACCATGTTCTGGGAATAGTTTGCAGCTGCATTCCAGGCAACAAGAGTGGTACATGGAGTGGTGCATGGATTGGTGTGTTGAGAGGTCCACGGAACCAAAAATATTTCACAACAATTGTACATAGTGAAGGAATTCGATACGTATAATGATAAAGGATGAAAAGAAAAATTGTTCGCAGTGACGGTACATGGTGAAGGCATGTAGTACGCAGAGTGCTGATGGTTGGAAGGATTGTTGTAGTTCAAAAAACATGAGCAGTACGCAGAGGAGGATAAACATATGAATATGGAGTTCATTATACATTGATTATTATCCCATATTGAAAATTTGGGTAAATTAGATTAGCAAAATTTACAGAGTTACGTGCCTACTTAAGGAACATTAATCCCCTTTGTTATGTAATGAGATTAGAGATTAAAATTTCTAGATGAAATCCGGTAATATTTGAAGTAGTACACATAGAAGAAGATGGTACATGGAGAGAACCATCCGTTTAAATAAAATAGACAAAGGAAGAAAGTGAAGTTCACGAAGGATGCTCTCACAGTACGTGACAGAGCAAGGTAGCACACAGACCAAGGCGATATGTGTAGAAGCTGAGCAGTATGTGGAGGAAGGTAGTATGAAGAGTCAGATAGTTCGTCGAGGAGTTGGATGGTATGGAGAAACAATAGTGGTACGCATAGGAGGTTGTTGGCACACTATACCCAAAACAATGTATGTGTAACACCCAAGGAAGACTATAAATTAACAAAATTAGTTTGTGAAATTAAGTTCCATAACATATCAGTGTATGGAAAAATAAATTACATCTGGGGGTGATTATGGGACTTCAAAAAAGAATGTATTTACAATTGAGGATGCATAATTTAATTCTAAACAAATTAAGAAACCTTTAACTTGATAAAATAAGTGAATACTCTTCCAACACTGTGAGCAGGGGGTCAGCAGAAGTGATCCAAGGGACATAGTGTGATATCCCAAAAACCTTGTAAAGGAAGTGTGACTGGAACACAGTGGCTGTGCTAAACACTTATAATCCACAACTTGTAAAGATTAGTGGTTTTTGGTATGACCAACACACTATCATCATATTCTCCTTGGATGTACCCCTCAGTGGTGAACCAAGTAAAATTGCTATTTTATTTCTTTGCATGTGATTATTGTTTTTTTTCACTCCTTCTTCAGACAGGTTTAATAGGTTCCTACCAATGTGGGAACAAGATCCATCAATTTAAAATAAGATGTCGACACCCTCATTCACCCTTCCATTCTCAGGATTTTCCGGGGTCCTTCACCACATTGGGTGGTTATCCTAAATGGCCTATATTCCCCTTCTTGATTAATGAATTCACCTTGGGTGTGTGTTTCCCTTAAGTTAATGGTCTTAAATTATAACATAAATTAAAATGGGATGAGGGGATTCCCATGAGTGTTTCCCATGAGATTTATACCTCACCCTAACATTTTAATTTTTTAATGAATAATGATCTACTTGGATGTTACTTGTAACTTCATTAACTGTTTAATGCTTATGCCTTGTTTTAGTGTATTGAACTATATGTGAAGCCATAGTAAACTTGATAGATTTTGATATTGAGATTTTATTGATTACATATGTTTTAAGGAATGTTAATACCAAGTGCCTATGGTTTAATTTCATTATTTAGAGATTATTCCCTATATCTTATGCCTCTTTCTTGAACCTTTCTCATGATTAAGGATTATTTCCTTGCCATATGAATTGTTTCATTGTTTTTTTGGATTAAATTGCATTGCTTCATTAATGGTGAGTATGTAATATTGAGATTATCCTATATCAGCATGTTATTATAAATACATGACTTGAAATGATATCTTTATTTTTTAATATGGATCCCTTGATACTGTTTAAGAGAGATCATGGATTTCTTATTAAGGATTCATGGATGGTCACACCGTACTCAGTTGGTTATGACTCAATGCACTAGGAGCGATGATTTAAATTGGAAGATAAGTGTTTCCCGAGCTATTTTTTTAGTGATACCAATTCCCTAGGGGATAAACAATGGATAGACCCATTGGAAAGATGGGTAAAACATGCCATGGGTGATACTCAATCCCTTATGTGAGATACTTCGGATGAAATCAGAGTCACCAAGCCTCAAGTGATACAAGGGACACCGTGTGGTTCACCTTGGATGAACTTAGTGGCATTGGTTCATCTTTTATGTTCCTGTAGCGATACAATGGATTCTTATATATCACCTTAGAAGGGATTATGACCCCACCACTATATTTCAAAGATTGAATGATAGCTTGTTTATTATTGGGAGATGCATCCTTTATTACTATTACGAGTTTATTATGAACATGTGTTGATTCTTCCTTGATTACTAGCACAAATGAATGATGACATGTGAATTAGACCCCAAGGTGAAGCACAATATTGGGGGTATAACTTCCTTAGTTAGCCTTGTTTACTATTAGTACATGTATATGTGTACATTGACTTGCACATGTACTCGTTCAGACTTCTGACATAGGCCGATGTAGGTTGTATGGGACGTGTGTCCATTTAGAAACCTGGACCACTGATTTAATGTTTTATTTATTTAACTAATATAATATTATCATATACGGAACAATTTATTTATTTAAAACATGAAATGGAAGGATCTAGAAACCATGGGTGTCGACCGACTGAGATTTATATGCCACTCCCTACTTGGGTGCGATTTGGTACCCATGAAGAGTTTATGATCATAGGAATGAAAAAAGGGATGCATTATACATTTGATGGTTGATTTTATTTCTACATAGGATAGATTTGGGGGGAGGAGGACTAAGGCTTTGATCGAGATGTTGTGTAGCATTATTTTTTGGAATATTTTTTATTTTTTCATAGCATGTAGTATATTCTTGTTCCATATTCCCAATACTCCCATTTTTTTATATAGAGTCATGAACATCTTAATTTTTTTATCTATTATTGATTATTTGTTTCAAAAAGTTTCTTATTTTTGTTGAATGGATCACTTCATCACTCCCACTGTTTCCTATTTCTTTATTATGATTCCCCTATTTATCACCAATTTTATAATGTTGTGCATAATAAATTTATGAAGGAGTAGTCTCCTCATGGACACACCCAAGGACCTCATTTCTAGGCAATAGACTATGTAATTTATGGATATGTTCTTGATCTCTTGTATCCACAATCTTAGGGAATTAAAAAGTGGCGTCCAGGGCGGGACTTCACAAAGTGGTATAAGAGGTCCCTTTTTCCATTTTATTACTGTTTGGGTTTGGATAGGAGGCTAGGACATTGGAATTTGGAAATTAACCTGTGATTAGATGTTACTAACCCATGTATAGGAGAAACCAATATTTATTGGTTTTGGAATTCCAGATTTTTATTATGCCATTTATGGTTGATAGGACTTCACCGATGGATAATAAACATATTTTACGGTGTTATTATTCTGATTCTATTAGACTGAGTATTTATGTTACGTAATCCCAAAGAAATGAGGGTGTTTTATTACATGCACCATATTAGGCATTATATAATTGAAATGTCATGAATAATGTCATTTCACATTTAAATTTTATTGTGCATTTCATGTTTTCAAGTGATTGTTGTTTTTCCTTGATCCGTTGATCCCTTTAGTAATTAATTCCATTTATTTTAAAAAATGTGACAATGAAACCTCCATGGACATGTTATTGTTTGGGTTGAGTGTATGTCACATTCAACTCATTATGTGTATATGCCCTTATGAATTGGAATGGTGATCTACCTACTTTAGCCAAACTGAAAGGTTTATTAAATCCTTAAATGGATTAAAATGAAAACTAGCCTTAAAATTAAAAGGATAACTTATATGGAAATGTGAGAGGTTGAACTTGGAATAACCCTATAAATGGGATATGGGTCGTGTATCTTGTGATACTTCCTTGTTACTATAATCTAGACCTGAATCCAAGAGCATGCAGTCAGTTCTGTTGTGCTCATAGACGGGCTTTAAAAACTTTTTAATAATTAATTAGTTTTTCAAAGGTTGGGGCCGAAGCCTCATTTTATTATTAAATCAAATCAAATTCCTCTTTTAACTGGGTAGAGGGAGACCCATTACATATCCCGAAGTCCCATTGGGAATGTAGCCCATTACATCTCCCATATGTCCAAATTTTTGGACATAGGCAGACTTTGTACTTGCACTACATATCATTTTCTTTATCTGTTTTCTTTATCGGTATACTCTGTATGTTATATGTCTTTTCTGAGTATTGAAATTTGAAATTTAGATCAATGTCACAACTAAATCCTCATGATATATTTCCAAAGAGTGGCGATGAGAACACTCTAGAGGTGGTGGGTGTGAGCCACCTGTGATATCTAATGTAGCACCACCCTCAGAAACTCTTATTGATCTTCCACTGGGTGCAAACTCTCAGTTCATGTATTATTTTCTTAGGTTTATTTAGTATGTTTATGGATCTCCTAAACCTTCCCCAACTATGAGAGATCTTATAGGAGACTTACAGAAGCTACATCCTCCCAAATTATCAGTACAACCACCCTACTATTTAATACACACTTAAACATGATTTATTACATAAACTGGCACCTAATAAAACTCTGAGGATTGAGAGGTCTAGTTCCTTGGAAAAATTATGAACATTACATAACAACATAGAACATAAAAGATAACATCTTTATTGAAAACATCTTTTACCTGACCACGAATTTTCCATCATACTTAGCATTGCATGGGATAACCTGAGGAAATGTATAAGAAAAGATCCATATTTAAAGCCTAGTAATGGAGTAAACAAGTAATAACATGAATAATACATTACATGTTAGGAAATGGGTATATCAATGGAGCACAAGAGAAACATTAACATAAAGACATGATATAACATGATTATCATAACATGGATATGTGGAAACAAAATTTAACATGATATTAGCATAAAAAAGGCTCATTGCACATGGTGAATGATTAAACCCTCATTACACTTGATTTATCATGATATTAATCATTAGTTTATGCATTGGAGTGCTATCTGGGAACACCCTTTATAGACATTTAATTTCATGCATAAGTGTGCCACATTGATCATACAACATGGATTCATTAAACAACATAATTTATTCCACAAATTAGAGATGTGGAATACATAAATGTAAGTTATCAATCAGAATTTACATGTAAAGAAAGGGGAATAAACTTTTTAGATAAATGGGTATGGTATTCCCTTAAATGATGAATTTTGCATGGGAAATTTTGGTGTAACTTCGGCAGCATAACAACGTCAAATAGAAATCAGAAAATGGGGTGATGAGAGAGAAATGGGTATCTAATCATTTATAATGAAATGGATTGTAAGGGGGTCATGGAACATAATATACCAACATATGTAATGGAAGTTAGATACATAATATAAAATAATTTCTTGAATGTTAATGAGAAGAGATAATTTCCTTACGGAATTTTGGCATGGTAACGAGTGTACATGGGAGGAATTAACGAGGGAGAAGGAGGTATATAATCATTAAAAAATAAGGATGGAAGTATGTGGGAGGTGTGAAATAATACCCCAAAATTTAGAATTGAAAAAATGTTATAAAAAATAATGAAATTTGGACAAAAATGAGAAAGGAAGAAATCCCTTACTTGGAAGTGTGATCCCAAAGGCTTGGGAGAGGCTTGAGAGATGATTCTAGGGAGCTTGGATCCCATTGGGAGGATTACAGAGAGTGTAAGAAAGATGTTTTTAGCTCCAAAGGTTTTTATTGAATATTAATGGGATATTGAGTGGGTTTATATAGTAAAAGAGAAGGAATTATTTATTATTTAGGTTTTGGACCCTACACATTAAACTAATCAAAACTACAAACTATCACATGGTTTGCTCCATATTGTTTTCCCAAAGTGGATTGGAAAACATTATTTTATATGTAAAATGGAAGAACTTATTAAAATATTATTCTTTATTATTTGGAGGTGAGCCACACTCTCAAGGAAATCATTTTAAAAAGTTAAAACTTTTTGTAAGTCTTAAAGGGTCCACTAAGGCACCATAAAATTAATCAAACATATATAAAATAAAATTATTTTAAATATACAACTTATATTGGAATAAAATAATTTTTTAGTATTTGAATACATCACTATTGGGTCATTATGATTTCATACATCACATTTTATATTTAAACAGTATTTAATTCTTACGCAAAAAATTGACTATCTTAGAAAATTAAGGAAAATTCACCATTAGATAATTTTGATGTCCTGAATCTAAAAATGATATTCATTTTATGTAAATAATTTTCTAAATATGTGATATTTTACTTTATAAAAACAAACATTTATAAAAAATTCATGTCTTTTGACAAAAACTGTTTTCAAAATTTAATAAAAATTACAATTATATTCATAAAAATTCAAAGTTCATTTATATTTTTAAAAAATTAATTTATTAATAATATTTTAATAAAATATCATTTAATTCAAAAATACATTAATTCATCAAAAATAGATTTCTAAAAATACTATTTATGTTTTAAGACCATTTATAAAGTAATAATAATAAAATGAATGTATATTCATTATTCTGTACAAAACTAATGGAAATAATCATAGTTCTAGGGTCTTGTTACATAAACCATTATAACACCTGAATAATACTTAAGGGTAAGGTGTGTGATGGTGAAAAACTCTTGGGGTGTCTCAGACTACATCCCTTAGGTGGCAATCTCTATTAACTTACAATTCACCCGTAGGTTGTTCCATTCAAGCATAATGTGTTGAAGCTCGACTTGGGCATGGTCAAGAGCAATGCCTGATGATGCTACCTCCTTTCCAAGCTCCAAAAATGGTCTTTATATGGAGAAATTCTACTGGATGAGGCCATCGCTTCCTTTTTTTGAGTTAATTGGGTTTGTTAAAAGTTTGTATTTTTCCTAATCATGTGATCTCTATTCAATGACTATATTAGAAATTGTAACAACTCTTAATAGTATTTTAAAATCCAATAACCTAAAACTAAGGAAGCTCATATGTTTTAAATAACTATTTTACATAATAACACATTTAATTAGATCAAGAGTAGTTTTCATTAATAAAAGTTTGGTTGTTACAATGTTCTCCCATGAAAATTCACCCTTGAAATTTCCTTTTACCACACTAAAACAGATGTGGGTAACTCTGCTTCATCCCTTCCTCCGATTCCAACATTTCCTCTTCAAACTTGCGGTTTGTCAACAATACCTTGACCAAGGGAATTTTTTTATTTCGTAGAAAATTTTCCCTACGATCTAATATCTTCAATGTCTTATCTTAATATGAGAGGTAATTTTACAATGGTACCACCTTTGGATTGATTACATGTGGTGGTTCATGTTTTTACATCCTTAAGAGTGATATGGAATACATCATGTACTTCAGAAAAGTTTGGTGGGAGTACTAGTTGATAGGTCACTACTCCAATGTGATCTAGGATCTCAAAAGGGTTAATGTACCTTGGAATAAGATTTCCATTCTTCCCAAATCTCATAACTCTCTTCCACTATGATATGCGGAGGAATACCATGTCTCCAACATCAAACTATAGTTCTCGTCGACGATTATCAACATAGCTCTTTTGTCGACCCTAAGAAGCTTTAATGTGCTGCTGGATGGTCTTCACATTATCCACCATTTATTCGACCATTTATGGACCTAGGATTTTCACACCCCAAATTCATCTCAACATGCTTGTGTTCTGTACCACTTTCCATAAAAGGGCTTCATAATGATCCATTTGGATGCTTTAGTGGAAAATTTTATTGTAAGAGAACTCAACCAGTGGAAGATGTTGATGTAATCCTCCTTTAAATTCCATTGATCATGCTCTCAACATTTCCTCAATTTAATGTATATTCTTCTCAGATTGGCCATCAGTTTGAGGATGATAAGTCATACCGTTATTCATCTCAATATTCAAAGCATGTTGGATACTCTTCCCGAACATAGAGGTGAATCTTGGATCTTGATCAGATACAATCAATAGTGGTACACCATGTAGCCTTAACACTTCTCTGATGAATATCTGTGCTAGTTAATTGAATGAAAAATCCTCCTTAATTGCAATGAAGTGCACAGTCATTGTAATACAATCCACAACACCCTAGACAATATTGTTTCCTTTGTATGTATTTGGAAGTCTAGTTACAAAGTACATGGTGATGTTATTCCATTGCATGTAGGTATGGATAATGGTTATATTATCCCTTTAGACTTCTGCCTCTCAACCTTCACTTGCTGACACACCAGGAACATTGATGTATACTCAATGATCTCCTTCTTCCTGTTATCCCACCAATAATTCTTTATGATATCTCAATACATCATTATTTTTCCTGGGTGAATGGAGAAATTTAAACTATGTGCATCATCCAAAAGTTCATTCTTTAACTTTGGATTTGATGGAACATACAATCTTGACCCAAATATCACAATTCCTTCTTCAGTAACATTGAACACTAAGGATTTCCTTTTTTTTATAGTTTCCACTATCTTCTGAATTCTTTCATCTTCATTTTGAGCATCCTTTATCCTTTCAAAAAGAGAAGTTTGATAAATAATTTGTGAAAGGATGGATGATTTTTACTTCATTATGATTACCATGTCTATATTCACCAAATATAATAAGATTGGGTTCTTTTTGAATCATCATAAATGATATAATCACAGGGTACTTTCTACTTAGAGCTTCCACCACGTTTTTCGCTTTCCCATGGTGGTAATGGATTGAGTAGTCATAGTCATTGATCAGCTCTAACCATCATCTTTGGACCTTGTTCAACTCTTTTTTTGTGAATATATACATGAGGATTTTGAGATATGTATATATTTCACACATCTCCCCAAAGAGGTAATGCCGCCAAATTTTCAAAGTGAAGATTACTGAAGCCAACTCCAGATCATTTGCTGGATAGTTTTTCTCATTGACATTCAATTTCCTTGACTCATAAGAAATGAATTTGTCATTTTTCATCAACACACAACCCATGCCCTTCATTGATGCATCACTAAATACTACGACATGTTCTCCACTTGTGGGTTGTTTGAGCACAAGGGTAGTGATAAGCCTCCTTTTCTATTCCTTGAATCTCTCTTCGCATTCCCCACTCCAAGAATAATTAAATCCCTTTCGAGTTATCTTGGTAAGATGGTTTGATAATCATGATAAATTTCTCAAAAATCCTTCTATAATGTCCAGATAATCCCTGGAATCTATGGATATCTGTCACCTATGTTGGCCTTGACCATCCATCAATTGGATCTTTCTTGGAGGGATCCACAGATATCCCATTGCTTGTGATGATATGACCTAAGAATTAGACTTCCTTTAACTAGAAATTACACTTGATGTACTTTTCATAGATCTTATCCTATCAAAATGTATCTAGTATAGTTCTTAGATGCTCCTCCTTGGTTTTGGAGTATATTAGAATACCATCTATAAGGACTACCACTAATTTGTCGAGGTAATCACTAAAGACTCTATTAATCAAGACCATAAAGATTGATGGTGCATTAGTGTAACAACCCAATATTTTCTGATAAGTATTATTTTTAATTTATTTGATGTCATATGTTTTATGCTACAATAAGATTATCTTGTGCTATACGCAATACCGTATTAGCTTGCAGTATACACAACAATATCCTTAGATTGTGTTACACACAATTCCAAGTTCGTTTGATAATAGTCATTCTACGCAACATTGAGTATATATATATATATATTCAATGTATAAATGAAAAATGGTTGGATTCTGTTACAACGAAACAACAAAGGAGTCTTGCACAACACACAACCCTGACTTGGCTGGCATTACACGCAATCGCGACCTTCCTCGATAGCGTGTGTTGTACGCAATACAGGGTTTTACTAAACAAAGATATATTATTATTATATTATTATGAACTAGCCTTTATGAATACTATTTACTAAAATTTGAATTTTATAACATTATTATTCAACTTACACATTTTCTAGAACACGATATAAGAACAAAATAAATTTTTCGTGTAAAATATGTATTTTTCAAAAAATACAGTTTTTCCACCTTTTGATGGCTCACCCACATTAAATCTAGTTGTTGACATGTTTATAAGTTCAATTTCACCAAATAAAATTATTCTTTTGAATCAGGATATAAAAATTTACATTAGATAAAGTTTTGATATTTTTCTAATAACTTTAATATTTTAATGAATAGTAAAAACACACTATATTTTAATTAACAACAAATTTTTCATCGTAATAATTTATATTGTTAAATTATAATATTGAATGGTTTTAAAGTATAAATAGAATATATTTTTACCATTTAATATAATTTATGTCATTAGAATTGATTTTACATTGAATTCGTAGGTTAAATCAATTCAATCTTTTCCAATGTTTTAAACAAAAACCCGTTTTCATTCGACAATGAGATTAATTTTAATTTAATTTCTACAACTTCTGTGTATTTAATTTGAAAAAATTGATTCTATATTTGGAATCAGGGGGTCAAAATTATGTTAATAGGATACATTTTATTTTTTGAAATTATGAATAGTAACTACGGTAAATTTTATTTACCATAGTTAAAGGTAAATCGGGTAATTAAGGGTAAATATAATATTATAAAATTACCCTAACACATGCCAAAATTCTATTTGATGACTAAAAGTTGACCAATATCACCTAAGGGTCGGATTAAATTCATTTAATGGACTTTTTTCCATGAAAATAATTTAATTATTATTAAAACCAAAGAAAGTGACAACATGTCACTCTCTTAAATCTTATAAGTATAATAATTTAAATTTAGGGATAAACTTCATGAAACTTCGAACATGAGTATTCTACAGAAATTTAATAAAATTATCTACATCATATGAATTTATTTATAATTTTTAGGGATTAAATAATTATCATTAATTATGACACATTAGTGATGAAGAAATTGTTTATCTAGTGAAAAATCAAGAATATAGTTTTTATTAAACTAATAGTGACATAAAATGCACAAAAACCTTACCAAAACTTATTGGTCATGTAAATTTAAATCATAATCATCCAATGGTCGAATATTTGACCATTGGGAGCCTTATATAAGCGATTATGACACTTATATTATTTTATTTTAAATGATGCTAGAGTTGTCACCTTCATAATTTAATAAATATAACAATTTAAATATTGTTATTTTAAGATGATAAATTCTAGTGAAAGTATTATTGTGAAATTTAATAGATTTATCTTCATCATAGTATTTTATTTTTAATTTTTATGAAACAAATAAGTATATTAAATAATTATACAAAAATGATGTAGTATTTATTTTATTAAGAGATAAACCAAATAAATGGTTTTAAAAATAATAAAATAAATATTATATGAACTATTTAATGTGCTACACTAATTTTATTGATACATATGACCTTTTATGAATTTATTAAATATTTTAGTTCGAATATATCCTCTGTTTATATTTTATTTAAATTCAAAGAAATGAATAGTGTCAAAATTGACACTATTGTTATTTTAAAAAAATAACATATTATTAAATTGTATAAAAATAACAAAAATATTTAAAAATTATAAATTTAAATTTACATTGACTAAAATTTTATAAAGTATCCAATTATTTAAAATTAACAACACATAAGTGATTATTTATAACCATTTAAAATTTAGAATTTTATTACCACAAATAAACATAAATAGATTAAATAAGGATAAATCAAATTGATATGGTTTAAAAAAAGATAAAAACATGTCTAAATTTGATTGGATGATGATATTACAACCCTAGATCATATAATATTAGAATATGGGTCATTTTTGGAGGTTTTTAAGTGGGTTTAGATTTATTATAAATTAATATTTTTAAGAATTCCAATGGTGCCCCACTCCTCCCTTATAAAAGGGCACCTCCTCCCTCCCTTGCTCACACCAATTTTAGCCTTCAAGCTCGGACAAAACCTGAAAAATTCTCTTCTCCACTTCCCTAGACACATCCTAGAGGTCCTGGTCTTCTTCAAAGTCCAATTTTAGTGCCCTAAGAGGAGGTCTCCAAGAGGCGCTTCAAAGAAGAGGTAATGTCCGTTACCGATTCTTTCAACATTATTTCTTCTTATACTTCTTATTATTAAGTTGTTTCATTATGAAGTAATGACATAAATATCACTAATATACTGATATGTTATTATAAGTATGAAAAAACCCTATTTCAATATCTATCCATCCAACAGAAAATGAAATCACCGCACGTGCGTACGTACGGAATACAGTCTCCACGCCATGGTGTAATCTGTTTTTCCAAAACCACCTTACTTGGATGGGTATAATGTTGTAAATAATAACTATACATAGTTATTATAACATCATAATGATTCTGATATATTGTTTCATCCACTCCATTTAAATTCAATAATTATGGAAATGATATCATCGATCGTGCGTACGTACGGACTACCGTCTCCACGACGTGATGAGATTCATTCTCCATGTTAAACATTTAAGAATACTTATAAAGTATATATAAGAAATAATAATGAAATATATGACATTATAAAGCTTCTGGATTTATGTATATGTATGTCATCTAATTAATTCCATTCAACTCAATAAGGAAACAAAAACAACGTTCATGCGTACGTACGGCCTACCGTCTCCATGAACGGTGTATTTATTTCCATTTATCGATCTATTATATATATGTATATTATGAATATATATTATATAAAAATCATGTTTTATATTCTTTAATTATGTAATAATTATCTAAGTAATCATATGAATAATTACAAGTCAAAACATGGATGAAAAATGAAACGATTTTACCCAAAACACTCTTTAACAAGGAATTTACATATGAACAGGTAATATAAAGTCATAAGTAAACCAAATATGATATCATAACAATGAATATTATTCTGTAATAAGTCAATAACATTATTGAAATCATTATACAGGAGGTTCAGATACATATGAAACATATCGGACCTAAGGTAAGGGATAATTTTGCAAATCTAATTTTTATCCGAGATTTCTTATTCGTAAGTATTTACTGGGGTTATTTCTATTATCCATGTCCATGTTTTATAAAAGTGTTTTCATGTATTTTTAATGTCCTTTTTACCCATTTTTGACTTTTACTACATGGTATGTAAGGAATCTATCTTTTTTTTACGTTACGAGGTACTTTTTTTGAATTTTCCGGAAAAAGTATGAGAAGAATGTTATTTTAACTTATATAGCACGAACGGATTTTTAAAGTTTTATAAATCGTTATTTTCATGAAGCTTACTCCAAAATATTTCATGACTATTTAAAAAAAAAATCTATTTCTTTTAAAATTTCATGATGTTTTGTGAAAAGAAATTGATTTTGAAGAAGAAAGGATATTTTCCTCAAGAATTCATTTCAAGTGTTTTATCAAAACCATTTTCCATCTAAGATTACATTATTTCATATGTGTATGTTTCAAGTATAAAGTCTCTATGATTTAAATGGATTCAATTTTCTTATTATGAAATGATTTCCATTTCTTTTATATGGATTATGTGATGATGGGATGATGTTTATGAAACCCATTTTATTCGTTGGGTTATTATGAATGATGTATGTCTCTTTTGTGGAACAAGTAAGAATGATTTCATTATGATATGTATGGGACCTATATCTCCCTCTAATGCATTGGGTAAAGTTTTATATCTCATGAGAAAGACATGGCTGGAAAGGTAAGTTAATCCGGTTCAGTATTACAGGACTGGAACGAGGAGTGAACTCGATTTAGAAAGGGACTTTGTCCACTAAGATGGTCTTGGTAGAAATGCCTTGGATACTATGGAAATCGTTACATGTGCCTAATGGATTCCACAATTACATGTTTTATTCACATTCTATTTTATCATGATTTATGTTCCATTATGATATATGACTTATGTACTTCCATGTTTTATGTCGTTGCTCATGATTTTTAATGTTCATGTTTTTTTAAGTTCAAATGTATATGGTATGTTTTATTTTATCCATGCTTACCCTTACTGAGCATTTGAGATCACCTTTTTTATGTTTTATTTTCCCCCATGATTAAAAGAAAGATTTTAGGTAAGGAAACAAAAAAGGGAATATCGTTATGGGAGATGTTGAAGATCTTTCAACATGACTAGTTGTTTATATTCTGAGTTTCCAAAGAAACTAAACTATTACGGTCCTTGTGTGTGTTTTTTTGTTATGTATTAAGTATTCCTCAAAAGTAATGTAATGTCCATGTATGTCGAGCTTCGGGTCTCTACAGTTGGTATCAGAGGAAAGGTTTAGTCAACCTTTGGAAACTAGGATGCAAAAACTATAGTGAGATCCCTAGAGATATTTCTAAGGTATGTCTAGGGATGTCCCTAAGGTTAAGTATAAGTATAGGTTATAGTTTAGAACTACGGTAACGATCACAGAATTTAACCCAAGATGTTTGATATTGAGGGTACTCCCCCTTTACTATGTTGTTTTCCCTAGCATGATTTTTGCCTCTCACACTATTCTTTTTGTTTTTTAGAAAATGGCTGGAAACAGGATGATTCATGATAATGGAGGATATGACGGACAATGGAATGATATTATTCATGAGAAACCAAATGAAATGGGATTTTCAAGTCCAAACATCATTATTATGCCTAATCAGAAATCTCATAATATGATCAATAATCTCAACTTTGGTAAGTTTCCCTACTCGAATAATAAGAGAAAGATGGAGTTTCATGATGATCATAGAGGAAAGAAAGTTCAATTTCCCTCATGTAAATCATGTGGAAAAAGACATCAGGGAGATTGTTTAAAAGGAACTAGAAGATTATTTGGGTGTGGAAAATAAGGACACAAATCCAGTAAGTGCAAAGGAAAAGGTTCAGTTAACACCATGGACAAGGATAATGGTATTGCTATGACATCAACAATGATTAGATGTTTTAAATGTGGAATCTATGGGCATTATGTAAACCAATTCCCTAAGGGAAAATCTCATGAATAGAATCAACATGGTCATACGGGTAGTATTTATGTGGATGATGATGAAGAAACTAGAAATTAAATATGAGATGAAATAAATGATGAAGGTCAGCTAGTGGTTTAAGAAGTTAGTGGAATGATTGTATGTTTATAAAGAATAATGTATGGTACTATGGAATAAAGAATCATCTAAGGATTGTTACACTATTGTTTTTCCTAAAGTATATGAAAGTATATATTGAATGGTACCGGTAACCATGGAAGGTTATTCAGATATTTTTGGAACGTAGGAGATATGCACATAATGAAGGGATACGAAGATAATGAGATGTTTGATTATATTCATGAGATCATGACTGATATAAGGACTAAGTGATATTATGGTTCGATTATATAGATTTTTTGGGATATTGGTATGTGGAGAGAGTTACCTTTTGACAGTATTCATGTTTTCACTAAGGTTCTATGGAAATTTATATTTCAAGAGAATATAAGACTAAGGTATTCATGTGTTTGGAATGAAACCAATAAGATATATCTTGTGATATATGTGGGATAAATGCTTGTATTCACATTCTTGGTAGATAACCATTCTAGTAATTGTTTTCTTTATACTATGATCTTGGAACGAAGTATTTTAGATAAGCCTAAAGATTGGAATGGATTATTTTGGACATAAGTTAGTATTGTATAAGGATAGGACTTTTTTCGATATTATTGATGGGATGTTATAGTAATGCAGTTTTAGAAAAAAGACAACAATCAGGACGGGCGACAACCCATCGTGTCGGACAAGGCTGTGGAAATTGAACCCACAACCGAAGTGCGACAGGCCTTTATCGCCTACCACTGGCCTACAAGAAGTCCCTGGTTAGTAGAAACTAGTTTTATTTTATTAAGCGGTATGATATATGAAGTATAAGCTCATTTTTGGAACCATATACGAATAATATAACCATAAGATGGAATTATAACTTTTTCTAACATTTTGTTTGAAACAAATGGAATGACCCATCATTCTATCACATGATCTGCTAACACTTCACGAATAACAAATTCAACTTCATTTCTTTAAGGGATGAAGTGGAAATTGTTCAAATAATGAACAACAGTGAGATTGTACCAAAATCAAGCAAGTATTTCTTCTAATTCAAATTTTTTCAACTTTTGGGAAATGATCTTGAAAACCAAAAATGTTGTCCTAGTACCCTTATATCTGATGAATCAGATGTTACCTTAGATCATCACAAATTTATGGATTTTTGATTGTTGGTGTTTTTATAGCCATGTTCTCTACCACTCTCTATCAAGAACTTGATGGTTAGATTTCTCTTCCATATCCATATTTTCACCTATGTTCTCCTACGTGGAAACCTAGTGATGAGTTAATTTGGGTAACCGTTAAGTTTCATACTGTAGTTTTTAAAGATAAGTTTTGGTATTTCATTTTACGATGTGGGTTTCAATTAAAAAAAACTTTCAAGTAGAAAACCATGTATAAGCCCGATGAATTTCAAGGGAAAAATTCATTTTAAGGGGGTATAATGTAACAACACAATATTTTCTGATAATTATTCATTTTAATTTATTTGATTTCATGTGTTTTATGCTACAACAATATTATCTTGTGTTATACTCAACACCGTATTAGCTTGCAGTATACGTAACACTATTCTTATATTGTGTGACACACAATTCCATGTTCGTTTGATAATAGTCATTCTACGCAACATTGAGAATATATATATATATATATATATTCAATTTATAAATTATAAATGGTTGGATTCTGTTACAACGAAACAACAAAAGAGTCTTTCACAACACGCAACCCTGACTTGGCTGGAATTACACGCAATCGCGACCTTCCTCGATAGCGTGTGTTGTACGCAATACCGGGTTTTACTAAACAACGATATATTATTATAATATTATTATGAACTAGCCGTTATGAATAGTATTAACTAAAATTTTAATTTTATAAGATTATTATTCATCTTACACATTTTCTAGAACATGGTATAAGAACAAAATAAATTTTTCGGGTAAAATATGTATTTTAAAAAAATGTAGTTTTGCCGCCTTTTAATGGCGCACCCACTTTAAATCTAGTTGTTGACATGTTTATAAGTTCAATTTGAAAAAATAAAATTCTTCTTTTGAATCAGTATATAAAAATTTACATTGGATAACGTTTTGATATTTTTCTGATAACTTTCATATTTTAATGAATAGTAAAAACACACTATATTTTAATTAAAAACAAATTTTTCATCGTAATAATTTATATGGTTAAATTATAATATTTAATGGTTTTAAAGTATAAATAGAATATATTTTTACCATTTAATATAATTTATGTCAATAGCATTGATTTTACGTTGAATTCGTAGGTTAAATCAATTCAATCTTTTGCAATGTTTTAAACAAAAACCCATTTTCATTTGACAATGAGATTAATTTTAATTTAATTTCTGCAACTTCGGTGTATTGAATTTGAAAAAATTGATTCAATATTTGGAATCAGTGGGTCCAAATTATGTTAATATTCTAATTTTTATTTTTGGAAATTATGAACAGTAACTACAGTAAATTTTATTTACCATAGTTAAAGGTAAATCGGGTAATTAAGTGTAAATATAATATTATAAAATTAAAATAACACATGCTAAAATTCTATTGGATGACTAAAATTAGACACATATCACCTATGGGTCGGATTAGATTCATTTAATGGACTTTTTTCCATGAAAATAATTTAATTATTATTAAAACCAAAGAAAGTGACAACATGTCTCTCTCTTAAATCTTATAAGTATAATAATTTTAATTTAGTGATAAACTTCATGAAACTTCAAACATGAGTATTATACAGAAATCTAATAAATGAATCTACATCATATAAATTTATTTATAATTTTTAGGTATTAAATAATTATCATTAATTATGACACATTAGTGATGCAGAAATTGTTTATCTAGTGAAAAATCAAGAATATAGTTTTTATTAAACTAATAGTGACCATAAAATGCGCAAAACCCTTACCAAAACATATTTTTCATGTAAATGTAATCCATAATAATCCAATGGTATAATATTTGACCATTTTGAGCCTTATATAAGCGATTATGACACTTATATTATTTTATTTTAAATGATGCCAGAGTTGTCACCTTCATAATTTAACAAATATAACAATTTAAATATTGTTCTTTAAAGATGATAAATTCGAGTAAAAGTATTATTTAGAAAGGTAATAAATTTATCTTCATCATAGGATTTTATTTTTAGTTTTTATGCAACAAATAAGTATATTAAATAATTAAACAAAATTGTTGTAGTATTTATTTTATTAAGAGATAAACCAAATAAATGGTTTTAAAAATAATAAAATAAATAATATATGATCTATTTAATGTGATAAACTAATTTTATAGATACATATAACCTTTTATGAATCTATTAAATATTTTATTTCGAATATATCTTCTGTTTAGATTTTATTTAAATTCAAATAAATGAATAGTGTCAAAAATGACACTATTGTTATTTTATAAAAATAACATATTATTAAATTGTTTAAAAATCACAAAAATATTTAAAAATTATAAATTTAAATTTATATAGACTAAAATGTTATAAATTATCTGATTATGTAAAATTAACAACACATAAGGGATTATTTATAACCATTTAAAATTTAGAATTTTATTACCACAAATAAACTTAAATAGATTAAATGAGGATAAATCAAACTCATAAGGTTTAAAATAAGCTAAAAACATGTCTAAATTTAATTTTTTGATGATATTACAACCCTATATCATCTAATATTCGAATATGAGTCATTTTTGGAGGTTTTTAAGTGGGGTTAGATTTATTATAAATTAATATTTTTAAGAATTCAAAAGGTGCCCCTCTCCTCCCTTATAAAAGGACACCTCCTCCCTCCCATCCTCAAACCAATTTGAGCCTCCAAGCTCGGAAAAACCCTGAAAAATTCTCTTCTACACTTCCCTAGAAACATCTTAGAGGTCCTGGTCTTTTTCAAAGTCCAATTTTTGTACCCTAAGAGAAGGTCTCCAAGAGGCGCTTCAAAGAAGAGGTAATGTCCGTTACCGATTCTTTCAACTTTATTTCTTATTCTACTTCTTCTTATTTAGTTGTTTCATTATTAAGTAATAACATAAGTATCACTAATATACTGATATGTTATTATAAGTATGAAACAACCCTATTTAACCATCTATCCATCTAACAGAAAATGAAATCACCGCGCGTGTGTACGTATGGAATACCGTCTCCAAGCCGTGGTGTAATCTGTTTTTCCAACACCACCTTACTTGGATGGGTATAATGGTGTAAATAATAACTATACATAGTTATTATAAAATAATAATGATTCTGATATATTGTATCATCCACTCCAATCCAATTCAATAATTATGGAAACGATATCATCGCTCGTGCGTACGTACAGACTCCCGTCTCCACGACGCGATGAGATTCATTATCCATGTTAACCATTTAGGAATGATTATAAAGTATATATAAGAAATAATAATGAAATATATGACATTATAAATCTACTGGATTTATGTATATGTATGTCATCTACTTAATTCCATTCAACTCAATAAGGAAACGAAAACAGCGTTCATGCATACGTACGGCCTACCGTCTCCATCAACGGTGTATTTATTTACATTTATCAATCTATTATATATATGTATATTCTGAATATATATTATATATAAATCATGTTTTATATTCTGGAATTAATTAATCATTATCTAAGTAATCATATGAATAATTACAAGTCAAAACACAGACGACAAATGAAATGATTTTACCCAAAACACTCTTTAATATGGAATTTACAAAAGAACGTGTAATATAAAGTCATAAGTAAACCATATATGATATCATAACAATTAATATGATTCTGTAATAAGTCAATGACAATATTTAAATCATTATACCGGAGGTTTGGATAAATACGAAGCATATCAGACCTAAGGTAAGGGATAATTTTGCAAATCTCATTTTTATCCGAGATTGCTTATTCGTATGTATTTACTGGGGTTATTTCTATTATCCATATCCATGTTTTATAAAAGTGTTTTCATGTATTTTTAAAGTCCTTTTTACCCATTTTTGACTTTTACTACATGGTATGTAAGGAATCTATCTTTTGTTTACGTTACGTGGTACTTTTTTTTTACTTTTTCGGCAAAAGTACGAGAAGAATGTTTTTTTAACTTATACGGCACAAACAGATTTTTACAGTTTTATAAATCATTATTTTCATAAAGATTACTCCAAAATATTTCATGACTATTTTCAAAAAAAATATTTTTCTTTTAAAATTGCATGATGTTTTGTGAAAAGAAATTGATTTTGATGAAGAAAGGATATTTTCCACAAGAATTCATTTCAATTGTTTTATCAAAACCATTTTCCATATATGATGACATTATTTCATATGTGTATGTGTCAAGTATAAAGTCTCTATGATTTACATGGATTCACTTTTCTTATTATGAAATGATTTCCATTTCTTTTATATGGATTATGTGATAATGGGATGATGTTTATGAAACCCATTTTATTCATTGGGTTATTATGAATGATGTATGTCTATTTTGTGGCACAAGTAAGAATGATTTCATTATGATATGGGTGGACCTATATCTCCCTCCAATGGATTGGGTAAATTTTTATATCTCATGAGATAGACATGGCTAGAACGGTAAGTTAATCCGGTTCAACATTACAGGACTAGAATGAGGAGTGAACTCGATTCAGAAAGGGACTTTGTCCACTAAGATGGTCTTGGCAGCAATGCCTTGGATACTATGGAAATAATTACATGTGCCTAATGGATGCCACAATTACATGTTTTATTACCATGTTATTTTATCATGATTTATGTTCCATTATGATCTATTCCTTATATACTTCCATGTTTTATGTCGTTGCTCACGATTTTTAATGTTCATGTTTTTTTAAGTTCAAATGTATATGGTATGTTTTATTTTATCCATGCTTACCATTACTGAGCATTTGAGATCACCTTTTTTATGTTTTCTTTTCCCCCAGGATTAAAAGAAATATTTTAGTTAAGGAAACAAAAAAGGGAAGATCGTTATTTGAGATGTTGAAGATCTTTCAACATGACTAGTTGTTTATATTCCAAGTTTCCAAAGACACTAAACTTTTACGGTCCTTGTGTGTTGTTTTTGTTATGTATAAAGTATTCCTAAAAAGTAATGGAATGTCCATGTACGTCGAGCTTCGGGTCTCTACAATTAGTGAGTCCGAAAAAAATTAATATGAATTCATAGTGACCGTATCTTGTATGAAAAGTAGTATTGGGGATATCCTCCATCTTCACCCTTACTTGGTAATATCTTGACCGTAGATCCACCTTGGAGAAGTATTGAGCTCCATGCAGCCAATCAAACATGTCTTCAATTCAAGGAAGAAGATACTTGTTCTTTATCATGATTTTGTTGAGCTCATGATAATCAATTCAAATGTGAATTGACCCATCATTCTTGTTGACGAAGAGGACTCGTGCTCCCCATGGTGAAGCACTTAGGCGTATAAACCCTTTATCCAGATTATCTTGTAATTGTTTCTTTAGATCCTCAAGGTCACCAATTTCCATTCTATATGGAGTCTTGGTTATTGTAAACGTAACATATATATGATCAATCGATAATTCAACATCTTTTCTAGGAGGAAGACCATGAAATTCATCGGGAAACACTTCATCTAATTCCCTCATAACAGGAATGTCGACAAGGATGGTTTCTTTATTACACCCAATCATAAGAGAATTATACATGTTCTCATAGGGTATTAATATCCATGCTAGAGATGATGGTGATAAATAAGATTTATCATCCTCCTTGCACTTGTATAGAATTGGGGGTCAATTTGCTATATGGGGAGTGATTTCCCTCTCACAGAAATTTATGTCAGCTCTATATATGAAATGACACTCCATCCCAATAATGGCATCAAATTCCACTAGAGAGAGTATTATGAGGTTCAATAGGATGTTCAATCTAGAAATTGTGATAATGGAGGAGTTATATTCCTGGGATGCAATGATTTCCCCATTTTTCTTTCTCACTCACATCTCAACATCAATGATTTTTGGTGGTGTTGAGATTGTTCTACTAAACTTATTTAATATAAAAGAATATATAAAACTAGAATCTAAAAGTATGTTAACTATTATTGAATGAATAACTAGCATTCCTATCACCACATCATTTTCAGGGTTCCCATCGACAATAGTGATTAAAAAATATCACCCTTGCTGCCTTGGAGGTTGTTGGTTTCCTATAAAAACCCTTGGTTTAGAGAACTAATTTCCACAGTGACCTGGTTCTTTGTAGTTGAAGCAATGAATAATGTGTTGCGGGTTAAATGGAGCATTCATATCCTCTGTCATAGCAGTGTGGTTTTCTTATCAATATTTAATGTCTAGGTTCCCTTCTCTTCTACACCTAAATCATTTCCTCTCCCCCTTCAGGAAATTTCTTGGGTGCTTCTTTCCACGCCTTTGGAAGGAGGGGTGCTGAATTTTTTTGGCAATGTTGGATTTTTTATCAGACCGCTATAATTAAAGTCCACTTTCTAATTCTTATCCGGATTATTTTCCTGATAATCTCTGATTTCCATTTCAACTTTGATGGAACATCAGAAAATTTCCTCATAGCTATCGTAGTCACAAATCACTAGGGATTTCTGTAGGCTTGGTTTTATCCCACCAAAGAAGTTGTCAAACATGCATTTGTGGGTAACGACAAAGACACATGCATATCATACAAGGCTTGTGATGTTTTCCTCATACGCTTTGATGGATTCGTCATATTTTTTCTTGAGGGAAAATGAGTACCTTTCCATCTTAAGTCAAATGGTTCACTGAAAATATTTTTCAATTTTTTTTTTCTGGAAATCCTTCCATTCCAATGCCTCGATTTATTCCTCAGTATTCATATTTTTTATCAATGTCCACCATTGGTCAGATTCACCCTCTATACAATAAGCATCTAGAAGAACCTTATCTTGTCCAGAACATTGAAGGACGTAGAAGATCTTTTCAAATGAGTTGATCCATTGTTTGTCCATTAAGGGATCAGATGATCCCTTAAAAGTAGGAGGCCTTCATCTCATAAAGATCTCGATTGCAGCTTATTCATTATGGGGGGGGGGTTACATTCCTTTGGACCCATGTTTCTATTAAAAACATTATCTAACTGAGAGAGTATCATGAAAATGATTACGATTACCACTCCCATCATATTTGGCATCACATTAGAACAGTCATCACATTGATCTTCGCATCGGTTGTTATCTCGTGTCCTCTTATTACCGAGGATTGGATGGAATAAAATAAATTTTATGGAAACACATAAAGGGGAATATAATTAGAAAAAGGGATAACTTATATTTTACACTTATATCCTTATCTTATGAATTTATAGGATTTAATCTATGTTATCCGTGATATGCTTCCCAACATATATTCTTTGGGGTATTTTTTTATTCTATTAATAATTATTCATACTAAGATTATAATTTTACAAAATAATATCACCCAGGAGTGTCGCAAGGCCCATTTTCATGCACCAGTTCCCATTCGAGTCTACCTCAAAGCGGTGTTTTTGAGTTTTACCACAAGATATATCTGTGCTAGAGACACCTCTACATGTTCGTATCTATAATGGGATGTATTTTCTTGATAAAACAGTTACACTATATTCACAAAGTTTTAGGTATGTTTTTATTATTCTTGGTATTATCCTTCAGTCATTCAATATGGTTTTCTAATCCTAATCCCCAAAAATAACTAATCATATCATCTGATACCAACGATAATAACCCTTCTCTTTAATACACACACAAACATGATTTATTACATATTTGCACATAATAAAACTCCGATGATTGATATGTCTAGTGTATTGGGAAAATTAGGAACATTACATAACAACTTAGAACATAAAACACAGCATCTTTATTGAAATTTTTTTAACATGGCCACATCATTCCTTCGTACTTAGCATTACATGGGATAACCTGAGGACATGCATAAGAAAAGCATGAGATTTAAACACCAGTAAGGGAGTAAAAAAGGTATAACATGAATAATATAGTACATGTTAGTAAATAGGAATATCAATGGAGCACAAGATAATCATGAACATAAATGCATGATATAGAATTATTATCATAACATGGAAATGTGGAAACAACATTTAACATGATATTAGCATGATCCAAGGCTCATTGTACATGAAGCATGAGTAAACCCTCATTGAAGATGAATTATCATGAAGAAACCATCATTTAACAATAATTATCATGAGGAAACTCTCATTTCACTTGACATATCATGATATTAATCATTACGCAATGCATTGGAGTGCTATCAAGGCACACCCTTTATAAACATTTCATTTCATGTATATATGTTCCACATAGATCATACAAAATGGATTCATTAAACATCATAATTAATTACATGAATAAGATATATGGAATACATAAAATTTTCCTTATTCAACAAGTACATGTGCATAAAGGATAATAACCTTGATAAAGAAATGGGCATGATATTCACTTACACAATGATTTTGGTATGGGAAAATTTGGTGTATTTTCGGCAGCATACCGACGTCAAATAGAAATAATAAAATGGGTTGATGATAGATAAAGGGGTATCTCACCATTTAAACATGAAATGTAGTGTAAGGGGGTCATGGAACATAATTTCCCAACATATTTAATGGAATTTAGATTCAAAATATAAAATTATTTCTTGAATATAATTGAGAAGAGAGAAATTCCTTATGGAATTTCGACATGTTTATAGGTGTAAATGGGAGAAATTAATGAGATCTAAAGTGGTCTATAATCATTCAAACCTAAGGAGGGAAGTATAGGGGAGGTACGAAATCATACCCAATTTTTTTTAATTGAAAACAATAGGGTATAAAAACATAATGAAATTTGGAAAAAAATGAAAATGAAAGAAATCCCTTACTTGGAAGTGTGATCCCAAAAGCTTGGGAGAAGATTGACAAAGGCTTCTAGGGAGATTGGGGTTCCTTGGGACAATTATAGAGAGAGGAGGGCAGGTATTGGTCTATCTCCAAATGTTTTTAGTGAAGAGGAATGAGAGATTGAGTGGGTTTATATAGGAAAGGATATGTAATTATTTATTAATTAGGTGTTGGGCACTACACATTTAACTAATCAAAACCAAAAACCATACCATGGTACTTCCCAAAAGTGGAGGGGAAAATTATTTTATATGGATAATGGACGAAATTTTTAAAATAACAGGATTTCTTTTGTGGAGGAGATTCACACTCTCAAGGAAATCATTTTAAAAAGATAAAACATTTTATAAGTTTTGGAGGGTCCACTAAGGTCCCATAAAATTAATCAAACAAATATAAAATCACATTATTTTAATGATAAAAAATATATTGTCTGAAAAAACTTTTTATAGAATTTTATTACCTCATTATTGGGTCATTATAATGTCATAAAACACATTATATATTTAAACAAAATTTAATTTTTAACCAAAAATTAGACTGTCTCATAAAATTATAAATAATTCATCATTAGATAATTAAGACATCCTGAATCAAAAAATGATATTCATTTTATCAAAATTATTTTTTAAATAAGTGAATTTTTACTTTTAAAATAAAATATGGCATTTATCTAAAATTAATGGGTTTTGAAAAAAACAGGTTTGAAACATTAATAAAAATTACAATGATATTCTTAAAAAGTACAAAATATTTTATATTTTATAAAAAGTATTATAGTAATAATATTTTATTAAAATATTTTTTAATTCAATAATACCTTAAATCATCAAAATAGATTTCAAAAAATACTATTTGTGATTTTTAAACCATTTACAAACTAACAATAAAAAAATAAATGTATATTCTTTATTATATAAAAAATAATTCACATAATTCTAATGCAAGGGTATTGTTATATAACCCTTTATAACAACTGTATATGACCTAAGGGAAAGGTGTGAGATTATGAAAAACTCTTGCGGTGGCATAGATAACGTTGATCAGGTGAAGCCAAGTGACTCTACCTTCTTTACGAGCTCCGAAAAATGGGCTTCATAGGGAGAAATTCTACCAGATGTGTCCATCAATCCCTTTGTTTGAGTAAATTAGATTGGTTAAGAACTATATTTATCTTAATCATGTGATCACAATTCAACAGCTATATTAGAAATGGTAAAAATTCATAATGGTATTTTAAAATCCAAATACCTAAAACCAAGAAAGTGAAAATGTTTTATGTAACCATTTTACATAATAAGACATTCAATTAGATCATGAGGAATTTTCATTAATAAGAGTTTGGGTCATTACACTTAGGTTATGGTGGAGTCATTCCTTAGATCCATGGTTAGAGGAAATGGTTTCTATCTTCAACCACCTTGGGATACCTCCAAAGAAGAGGGTCAAGCCTTACACCTAAATTATTTTTGACTCCATCAAGAATTGGTGGGATGTAATTTTTTAGTCAGAGAATTACCAATATATGATCTAGAAAGACTTCGAGACAGATTTCATAGATCAGTTCATTCCCTAGTCCTTGAGAGAAGATTGAACCAGAGATTTCATGTATATTCAGTAGGGATCTATGTCAGTTCTTGAGTATTCATCTCACTTCATCGAGCCTCAATGTTTTTCTCCATCATTGATGGGTGAAAAATTGACTACTATAAAGAGTTTTGAGTATGTTATTGTGTATGATGTCCACTAATATGTGAAAATATCCCATTTGACTACTGTGAGATTGATAGTTAAGAATCCCCTTATTATGGAATTAAATTTCAGAGAATATGGTATTATGATAAAAGGAGGTTCTATTCTGAGATAGTGTGATGGTTTTTTAGGTTGTATATAGCACCGATTCGAGGGTGAACATGGGGGTGGTTCTAGAAATTTGATAGAAAATGAATTATCTATAGTGTGTCACCAGAGTGGAAGCATAGTCCATAGGAAGGATAAGTTCATGAAAAAACCAATGGACTAATGAGCTTATGGCCGGATGGGTCATAGTCAATTCTTCTTCCATTCTTTTCCTCCAGAATCCAGTGGTATAGAATTCATAACGACACCTATATTAGGTAATAGATTGGTGACACGATGTCAAGATGGGAGTTGGACTTCTACTACCCGATCACGATGAAGTATTAGTGGGTGTTCCAAAAGTAGCTAGGGTCCAGATATTCAATGTCTGTGGAGTGGATCTACTCAGGCTATTCAGGAGACATCTTAGGGACAAGGTTCAATCCATTTGAACGCAGTTCATCCAACACAAAAATAGAAAACTCTAGGGCCATCAACAGTTAGAGGTACTATTTTAGTGACCTCTACTTTAGTTTCTACCCATTTTTGAAATAGGTGCACCACACTCTTCCATATCTACTGCGTGTGTGGAGTGAATTGGTCTAGATATCAGGTACCTCTATGGGTTTATGTATATTGACACTCCATTAGGGGTCAGAAAATATGGAATACACTAGTTTTAAGAGTTCCCCTTGATACAGGAGGGTACCATTTCTTTTGGAGTTTCTTCATTCTTTTGATGACTAGATTTGATGTTATTATTTCTATGGACTAACATGTGAGTTATCATTCCCAAGTTTATTGCTTTCACCATCAAGTGAATTTTACAACACACGATGGAAACACCTATGTATACAAGGGTGAATGTGATATCTAGGCATATCAAGCTAGACCTAATGAATATGGACATAGGAGAGTGGAAAATTAGTTAAAAAGTATCTTTATGAGCGACCATAGAATGTATTTAGTTGAGAGAACTCATATTGTTGATCATTTCTGGGACCTATTCCTTGAAGATTTCTCCACCTTACCTTCTAATAGAGACATTGAGTTCACCATAGAGATAGTTCTTGGTGTAAAACCAATGTCCATTCCTCATTATAGGATGATACTGACAGAGATTCAGGAACTGAAGAAGCAGCTGGAATATCTTGAGACTAAGGGTTTTATACAACCCCAAACATTACCACGAGATTCACCTATCTTTTTCACCAAGAATGCGGATAGTGACCTAATATTTTTCATAGATTATAAGTAGTTGAAATAGCTTATAATGAAAAACTATTATCCATTTCCATGTATAGATGACCTCTTCAACCAGATCTGATGAGAAATTATATTCTCTAAGATCGAATTTATGTCGGGCTATCATCAAGTTTGTGTGAGTCCCTAGAAATAACATGTACAACATTCCTGATTAGGTATGGTTTTTAGGATTATTTGGTTATGTCATTATTTCTAATGAATGTGCTTGTAGTATTTATTGATTTTATGTGTTAGGTTTTCACCCGTATCTTGATTTCTTTGTGGTTGTGTTCATTGAAAAAATATTTGTGTACTCATGCACCAGACATGACCATGTAACTCATCTTTAGATCATACTGAGTACACCGAGAGAGAACCAGCTATATGCGAATCTTGGTAAATTCCACTTCTAGATCAACAAGGTTCACTTATTGGGCCATATTATATAAAAGGAATACATATATGTTGACCAAGATAAGGGGATATCCATGGTTTCTTGGGAGTATCCCAAGATTGTTTTTGATATTAGAAGCCTTTTTGGGAATATTGGATATTATAGGTGGTTTATCTAGGACTTCTCCCGCTTAGAAGAACCACTTATGATCTTGACAAAGAAGGGTATTCTATTTCTATGGTATAAATCTTATGAGATGGATTTCTAGGAGTGAAAGGGGAGACTCACTTGATCCTTGATTTTGATTATTCCTAAGCCTGGTAAAAGTTATATACATTCTACTATGAGGATTTAAGGATTTTGATGCATGTATTTATGATTTAAGGTGATCATGTTGTGGTTTATAGATCTCTCTAGCTAAGACCTCATGAGGGGAACTATCCAACACATGATATTGAGCTAGAATATGTGGTTCAATCTCAATTATATTGGAGGCACTACTTGTTGGGTGAGTAGTTCATCATTTACACAGACCACAAAAGCAAAAAATATATCTCCACACAATGAGAACTGAATTTAAGGAAACACATGTGGGTATATTATATGAAATCCTTTGAAATTGATCTTTCTTATACACCTAGTAAGTGTAATTTCATGTTTTATTACTTGATCTAAAAAATAAAGACAAAATATGTCAAGGTGGCCAGCGGTGAGTGGTAGATGATGGCTATGTTTTCTTGGTTTCATCTATGGGTTAAAGAGCAGTACATAAAGCCCATTTAATTATCTCTGGTAGTGAAATCCTATATTATAGAATGGGTTCGGATGCATTAGTTAACATATTCCGAGGGCCTCGTTTTGAGGGAGACCGTCAAAGGAGA
This sequence comes from Viscum album, assembly GCA_963277665.1. Classification (NCBI taxonomy): domain Eukaryota; kingdom Viridiplantae; phylum Streptophyta; class Magnoliopsida; order Santalales; family Viscaceae; genus Viscum; species Viscum album. The sequence goes on from OY728120.1 coordinate 1,390,818,597, forward strand.
GAATACACAACCTAGTTGGGTTGTCGATGGTAATGAGGCCCTAATCTACTGTGGGAAGGTTTTGTTGCCTTCTGATATATAAGAAGATATAACAAGGGAATCACATGCCTCTATTTGGATATTTCATCCAAGGCTTACCAAAATATATCAGTATATGCATCGTTAGTATTGGTTTCTAGGTATGAAGAGGCAGATAGCATAATTCATTTCTCGGCGCACCAATTGTTTGCAAGTGATGAAAGAGCATTAGTGTCCTGATCAACTTCTACATTCCATAATGAAAATGGAATGATTTCCCATTGTATTTCATGAAAATATTGCTGAGATATCCTTAAGGAAATGATATAGTATGGGTGATCCTCTATAGGTTGACCAAAGTCACTCATTTTTTTATAATTAGAGAAACCTAATATATTGAAGAGTTAGTTAGTTTTTACATTCGAGAAATTGTGTGACTTCATGGTGTGACCCATTCTATCATTTCAGATAGAGATGCCGAGTTCAAATTGTGGTTCTTGAAATGGATGTAGAAGGCACTAGGATCACAGGTGATCTTGTGTACGTCATATTGTAAGAGTTGGTGTCCTATAAGAAACTGGTTGTAATTTGATTACATGGATAATTAATGTATTAAAATATTAAACATCTTATTACATATTGTTCATTGTTCTACATGAATATTATGTAATAATTTCCTAGAGTGTTTGTTTCACTGATAGGGTCATTGAAGTTCTATGTTATGATGAGAACCTTGAAATTCTATAACAATATTCTTAAATATATTTCTATGATTGGACGAAATACTATGAAGGGACACATAGCAGGCAGATCTTCAGGTGCGAGTACTCGTAAGAAGATGTGACTTCCTCTCATGAAGATCTCACTTGGTAATATCAATTATAGGAGATTATGAGAACAAACCCGCCAGTAGAAATTCTACATGTTTTAGTGTCATCAAATATTTCTATCCGAGCGTGTGTGTAACGATCCTTAGACTTTATGATTATCATTAACACATGTCACGACTCACACACTTGGATTTACTGATGAAAACTATCACGCAGGCAGTTGGTGGGAAGTAGGGTATGTTTGGTGCGTCACGAGTGACATGATATTAATGGATAAATCAAAGAAGGATTTTTCCCTTCCATTCATGGAAGTTGATACCTTTTCCATTTGATTGAAATAGAACTGGCATGTGGAATTCCATGGCCATGGTGTTACAATGAGGTTATTTTAGGTCATCAAAGAATGACATATCAAGCATAAAGGTTGATGACACTATCATGAATCTTGATTGATGTGATATTGAGACAAACCGATTATATTTGAAATTGAGCGTTTTTATGGGGATGTGGTTGTTGTGACTTTACATTATTTTTCTCTTCGGTTCCTTGACCCGTTGCTAGATATTACTCTTGGACATTAGGTAATCCCACCAAATACCAACGAGAAATAATCCAAGAGGGTCACACACTAAGTGTTTTTTGTGGTCTCAGTTAAATTCTATTTTAATTTAGTTAATGAAATAAATATTATTCTCAAGACCATTGAATAATTTTATTAATGTTAAGATGATATCATAAATTAAATTAAATATATTTATTTATTTTATTGAACATTTAATAAATATTTATTTACTAGTTTTTAACTAAAATATTTATTTAAAAGAATAATTTATTTATTTATTTATTCAAGTGTTCAATAAATAGAAGTGGAGTTAGAGTGGACCAAGGCCAGTTCAGTTGTAAAATAATTATTTTGAAGATGATAAATAATTATTAGTTGGAAAATTTTAATATAACAATGAATTTGCTATTATTTTGTGACATGGATATTTTTTCATAATTCCATTTTGCGCATGTTAGCGCACCATAAATAATGACGCGGTATTATTATTATGATCAAGAGTTTTCTCTAAGTTCATGAATGTATGTAATTTTTTTTATGAATTCAAATATTGTAACTACAGTTCCATGAATATAAATAGGCATTTACTTCTATTGTGTCATCGGCGAGTCATTTTACCGAAGGTACGTTATCAGTATCCTAAATTGTTTTACCCTGACAAGTACAGTACCAGTAAGGGGTCGATACATAGGGAACAAAAAGTTATTTTTGAATTGACTAGATAGATTGTATTTTCATCTTAGTGAAGTGTACAGAATTTAGAGTCAATTTTTTTAATGATGGGATAAAAAGGAAATTGGATTTAAATTTCTATAGAAAATTACCTTACAGATAAAGGAAAATACCATAAATTTGTCTTCATGAAAATATGAAGGTAAATGCATTGGGGATTTGGATTATTAAGAGGTTGTTTATTAAATAAATTTCTTATGAGGTTGTAATATTCATAATAACCCAACACTCTGGGTTCCAATTTGTATCATTGTTTCATTGGTCTAGTAAACTTATGTCTAGAGCTGTGGAAACTGACTCCTTGGTCCAATAGTCAGTGTTTCACAGTTCATTATTTGGATTAGTCCATTTTTGAGTTGATGAATACTTCCAATGACCATGAAAGTATTCATCATTATTCATCTTTTGAATCCATGAAAATTCTACCCTCGGTCTGGCTCAGAATTTTCAGTGATAAAATAAAGTGATTAAAGAAGAATAAGAAAAGGTTAACAGAACATACACATTCATAAAAACTAACCAAAATTACAAATCCTTAATTTAGCACAACCCCAACACATAGGGTATTTAGTTACACATATAAGTAAAGATAAAAACATAACCCTCAATACCTGATGGGATCATTGTAGAAACTTCAAGGGGAGATTGGCTCTTTGTTATAATGGTATAATGGTGAAGTAGTTGAATGGTGGTAGCATGATAGTAGAGCTTATTTCCTTCGAACCTTCACCCCTCCTTCCTCTCCCTGAACTGGAGGCCAAGGCCTCAATTTATAGAAAATAAAAGTATACGGTGTGTGGAAAAATTACACACTGTGTACTTTTGTCAATGTACTTTTTTTATATTTTTCTCCACTGGTAGGTGGCCTAACACGCCGTCTTTTACTTCGAACACTATGCCTTCTGGTAGGTGGGTATATAGAGTGTTTAGAGCCTCCATACACAACATGTAATCTCTTTTATCAGCCACCAACCACTTATAGAATGGAATACATTATGTATAGATGATGTACACGACATGTTAACATCATCCGGCCATATGGGTGTGTAGACTTCTTATCAACAACCAATGACTTCTCGAATACTATACGCAGTGTTTAGTTTTCGTATACGGTGTGTGCATGATTCTAGTAACTTGGGAATGTACCTGTGTAAGATAATATGTGTCTTAGTCATACCATACATGGCCTGTATATATGCACATGTTGTGTAGTTGTAAATTTTGCTCAACTTTCTATGAGTTTGTGTGTTCGGCCAGAAATCACCTGAAATTGAACCAAATCACTAAAATCACTGTATTTTTCCACTATTTAGTATGTTTTTTTTTGTAGAATATAGGTTCTTATTTTTAATAAAGTATGTATAAATGTATGCACAAATTGGGTGCATCAAATACCCCCTTACATAATCATTTTCATTCCCTCATGAAAATCTCAACAGATTATTAATAGAGTCTATACATTAAAAAAGATGGAATTCAGTTAATCATAAATGTAAATGATACATTCGTGGGATAAAATTTTAAAAAGGCACAAAATGTTTCAATTCATAAGATATTCTAATCATGCCTCACATACAATTCAATTATATATTTTCATCCTCCTCTAAACACACATTTCAACCTTTCAAAAATAAGAGATCCACTTGATGATCTACCACACCAATAATATACTCAACACTCAAGATATTTTGAATGAAATTTATGTTTGATTAATGATATATACACTCTATCCATTGGTTTGTAAGAAATCTAGTTCTCTACTTCAGAAAATTGAGTTACAAAAATCAAGAGAGGTTTTCAATAAGGATCATATGTCTCTGTGGTGAAGGGTTAGTAGATAAATATGTGAAAAAAACTTTGAGGCCTGAAAAAGGAGGATAAATTAATTAAATAATAGTGAATGATATTCAAAATTAAGATCAGTGTAAAAGCATCATCAACAAACCCGTTCAAATGATTTCATTACCACTATCTCCTTTAGTTTGGTAGGGTTCACAAACCAATAAGTGAGTATAAGGTTCCTTTTTCGGTATCTTATTTTTTTAATAGATCAAAGAGAACCTTTTAGAAATTCCAAAAATAGGGGTTTGAAACCCTTTTCCCCAAATTATCAATAGGATCTCCCCCATACTTAATTTCATGATGATTGAATTTTTTTCCATGTAAAGAAAATTCCTTCTCTTAAGATCTTGTGAATAATCATGAAAAATTATAAAATAATTATGTTAGGAAGGGAAATAATACTGTAATATGGCTTCTTATATTGGTTGTTCATGGTTTCTAGGGATTCATGAAGATCAGATGTAGGGTAGGACTAAAGATAAAAGGGGATGAAACAATCTAATTCCTCAATCATTTTCATGTAATTCAAAAATTCTTCATGTTTTGAAAATTAAACATGAAAATTCTTGTAGTTATGTATATTCTATGAATCTATCAAGAAAGAGGGTATTAAAAAGAATACGATGAAGGGTTTAGAATACCTCTCAGGAGTGGTAAAAACAATTAAAAGGGAAATCAGGTTTTTACATACATATAAATGATTATCCCAAACAATGTAATTATCCAATGATTACAAGTTTCAATTTTAACTATATCAGCAATCATTTTAAAACACTTTATGAACCCAAATAAGAATGAAACTAATAAAAATTTCACACTTTTAGCTTTATTATTTATAAATATGATTAACCAAAATTTCACGACGTTTTCAAATATATCTTCCAATAATGATGTCTCCTTAATGATGATAAAGGGAAAGACTAAGGTGGTCGAGAGACGCTCCCCAATACTTAATATCGCACATGGTCCACCAAGTGCCACATAAAGGTCGAAAAGGGAACCTAGGGACACAATAGTGGACCAAAATGAGTCTAAGTAAGAAAATATATAAATCAAGAAAGAAAAATAAAACAAAAAAATACGTGAAATAAACAATACTCCCCTCGTGTCTAGATGAAGAAAAATGGGAAGTGGTGGATATGTATAGACCAAAGTGTGGAGAGTATATGTGATGGTCATATAGAGTGAACATTGTAATCATAAACAACATAAACATGCACAAGATATCATAAAAATATATATAATGGAAAACATGTGTCCAAAAATATGTCATGGGGTCGCCTGAGAAGAGGAATCATCTAGAACAGAAACAGCTAGGAGAGAAGGTTCTGGAGATGTGGAAACTAGAGGTTCTGAATCTATAATTGGAAGAGAGGCCATCAGAGTTAGATCCACAAGAGATGGATTTGGTAGAGAAGGCTCAACAGCAATACCTGGGCTGGCAGCAATAGTGGCAGCAACTGGGCCCGTAGTGGAGAAGAGAACAGAATCCATGGCCAGTTCAGTAAACGGTGGTGGATCTATAGATGTAGGGCTAGGATATGATGTAGGGTCATGTGGTGGGGGTAGTTTAATACCATGATGCTGAAGAAGAATCCCCAACATCTACTCGAGTTGGTTCTGACGTCTATCGAGAGGAACCAAGTGCATCTCCAACGCAGATAGGTGGAGAGAAATAAAGAGATTAACGAAGGGTGCAGAGGTAGGGGAAGTAGATGGAAGAGAAGAAGGAAGGTTAGAATAAGGGGGGGGGGGGGGTAGGGTGGGGAAGCAGAAAGGGGTGGGGAAGGAGGATAAGGTACATCCACTGGGGCATGAGGGTCGGCCGGTGGTTGGGGTGGTGCTTGGGCAAGGACGTAAGCGCCCCTACTTTCGGACCAATCCCATGCGAATAAGCATGAGAAAGTCCATCCACTGGGGGGGGGGGGCTAACTGGTCATGGGGAAAAGAATGATAAAAAATATTGAGGTGGTGGGCATGGCGGGTGGTGTAAAACCCACCATTCAGGTTTCCCTAATGGTCGGTAAAAATGACGTAGAAATAGGAGGCAGTAAGGTAAAGGAGGACCGGGTTGTCCTAACAGATGACACAGGTGAGGAGCTCCATGTCATGGAAGTTCACAACCCACAAATCCTCGTGTTGGGGGAAAAGGATGGTGGAAAAGAACCAATGGGTGAAGTGGAGGATAGGGCTAGCAATAAGCGTACTCTTCTGGAAAGTGGGGGTGTATCGGTGGTCAGGCCCAGCAATATCCAACAACATGGAAATGAGCTCAGAGCGCTTGGGGTGGGTCAGGGTGGAGATAGGGGTGGGGTGACAGGATGAGGATAGAAAATGCACCCTCAGCCAAACTCAGTCATAATAAGGGAGAAACGTCATCTTCCATGCCGAAACCGGACCACCGAGACCACATCTCCAGGAATCTCCCGGTACTCAGGCCCGTCGAATTCGAAGGTAGCAGTAAACTCCAAAAACAAATCTATGAAAATATGAGTGATAACCTAGATGATCATGAGCAATGTTTTGTTCCGAGGATATGGTCCAAAATTTCCTAGATACCCAGTTGCTGAGGGATGCTGTTGTCGTGATACCAGCTGCACAATGGGATGGAGCGGCGAGAGAAATGATGGACTACATCGTGTGCCAAATCGGTAACCAGGAACACTATGAAAGGTTACGGGACACCTACAGGGGCTGGACCAGGTGTTATAGCAGTAGGGGAGGAGTGGCTACTGGAGATGGAAGCCTGCTGGATGGGGAGGTAGATGATGGATCAACTGTGATTAAGGTGGGATCGAGTGGTGTTCCAGCTGCTGGGGAAGAAAGGGTGGTGCTCGGAGGATCGGTGCTGGATGGTGGAGGTGCATCTATACTAGGACCATCATTGGATGAGGTGGTGAGTGGTGGAAGGATATCCAGCAGAAGAGGTTGGTACACCAGATAGTCTGGAGCTGGTGTCGTCATTTGCCAGAGTCGGATCTGATGAAAAGTGGGTCTCTCGCCCTCAGTGGTTGAGGCGAGCCGCTCCCATACTAATGGTCTCTATCTACCATATCTGGAAAAAGAAAGAAAAACTAAACAAAATAAATAGAAAAGAAATATTAAAAGAAGAAAATGTGAGAAAATTGAAAAAGAAATAGTACACGACATGTATATCCAGAGTACACAACGTGTAGTGGAAGTGGGTTAGCATCCCGTGTTATTTGGATAGACATGCTGAATGAACATGGAAAAGGTTAGTCTACATGGTGTATACTGAACATACATGATATGTATGGGTAAAGTGCTCATGGTCTTGTGGTTACAAAGACACGACCACTGTCTGGGTAGAGCTAATAATAAAGTACACACCGTGTGAAGGAACCACACGACGTGTGTAAGAACAGAGGTCAGACAGACGTGTGATGTTCTAGACATGGGATGGTCGAGAGAAATGGTATACACGGCGTGTAACGAATAGACACACCCTGTACAAGAACATGGTGTGCATGGTCGTGTGAAGAAGGTACCCGAGCACAATGTGGGCTAGTACATGGTGTGTACCAAACATACACACCGTGTAAATTAAATTTTCAAAGTATATAGTGTGTGGATGTTTAAAGAAGTACACAACATGTGTTCCTCAAATCATGCTCTTCTATCACAGAATCCAGACAGTAAGGCGATCCGAAAATCCCCCTAAACACTTATAAATTCTTTAAATAAAGGGTATATAAGGGCGTACCTGGACCGAGGATCAAAATGTAGTAGAAATCAGAAGCTAAAATGCATGAAATCCCCATATTCAAATTTAGGGAGGCCAAATGGCATGCAGGAGAAGAAATAGGGAGAGGGGGGGGGGGGGGGGGGTTGTGCGACACGGGTTGAAGCCATGTGGTGTGTGGATTTTATAGCCATGGTACATGACATGTATCAGGAGCCTACACACCGTGTACCAATTTTTTTAATATATATAGATATATAATTATTATAGTATTCTATGAACTAATTAATATTAATAATATAAATAAAAGAAATGTATATATATATACACACTCATAATTTATCAAAAATAAAAATATACACGTAATGTATTGGTAAACACACGTCATGTGTTCTAAACATTGAAAAAGGGAAGTACAACCTTTGGTCCGATGCTTGGGGAATGATTTGAACCAGTGATCGGCCGTTCGGAACAGAAGCCCTCAACCATTGGAGAAAAGGTTGTACTATTTCACCTATTTGTTCTTTAAATATATCTAATTTTTGAGGAATATATTACACTGGGGGACGGGAATGCAAGGAATGTGGTTTTTAATTATACAAAAAGGGATGAAGCAGAGAGATTAGTCGAGTTTGAACCCAGGTCTTTCAAATCGAGGGCCGAGACTCTACCAATATTCCAACATCACCCACATGTATCTCTTTTTGTTGAAATACCTTTTAATTTAGCAATGAAAACATGGAACACATGACATATATTTAAATACATTCCATGTGGTTTTATTAAAAAGACAAATGATTGAAATGGGGTGGTTGTTAGGATTAAAACTCGGGTCCTTTAGAGCCGGGTTATGACCCTGGCCAACTTATTTATCCCCATCACGGGTTTTCTTATAAGAAAATAAATATATATAATATGAAAAATATGACACATGTTGTGTAGGAAAACAAAAAGATAAAAAGGAGGAACCTGGTGCCGAAGGTAGGTCGGGAAGGATTCAGACCGATGATGGCTTGGATAAACTCTAATGGCCTTACCATCAGAACTAACATCATCCCTATTTATTACATAGATAAATTATATATTTATTATAGTAGATAAATGAAAAGGAATAAGTACACGCCATGTGGATAAGTGGAACATGACGTGTATCTGCAGGGTTTCCACCCAAGAAGAACAATTGTTTTAGGTCTTTGGATTGACTGAATTACCCATCCTTACCTGAGATGTATTGGGGACAACATTCCCACAATGTGCTCCATGTGATGGTAAATCTTCAGCCTCTATCCGTTTACCTTGAATAGTTGACCATACTCTCCTGAAATTTCGACCGCTCTATGATGGAATAATCATATGACTTGGAATGGTCTAGACCATCATGAATTTAATTTCCCTTGGAATAATTGAAGACGAGAGTTAAAAAAGAGTGCCTGATCACCGGGATGGAAAATTTTTCATGAAATCATTCCGTCGTGGATTTCTCTAGTCTTATCCTTGTACAACATGGCGTTCTCATACACCTCTAATCATATTTCATCATGTTCTGAAAGTTGGAACTTACACTTCTCTTTATCTTCCTTCAGATAAGAATTCAGGGCCTTGATGACTCGATAGGCTTTGTGCTCCAACTCTATTGGCAGATGGCATGGATTGACATAGATGAGGCAGAATGGGAACATCCCTAGTGGTGTTTTGAAAGCAGTCTGATATGCCCACAAAGAATCATCTAACTTCTTGGACCAGTCTTTCTGCGAAGTGTTCACTATTTTCACCAGAATATACTTGAGCTCACAATAGGAGAGCTCCACTTTTCCACTGGTCTGGGGATGATATGGCTTCCCCATATGATGCTTCACTCGGTACTTCGATAGTACTCCTTTCATCAATGTGTTGTTGAAGTGGGTTACCCTATCACTGATTAGTACATGGGGAACACCAAACCTACTGAAAATTTTCTTCTTTAAAAATCCTAAGACTAACTTTGTCGTGTCATGTGCTGTAGCAACAACTTCCACCCATTTGGAGATGTAGTCGACGCCGACCAGGATGTAAGTGTTCCCAAAATATGGGGGGAATGGTCCCATGAAATCTATTCCCCAGTCATAGATGATATAGACCTCTGGGATGGGGTGCTGTGGAATCTCAGAATGACAACCAACATTACATGTTCTCTAGAATCAATCGCAATAGGAAATAAAGGCTCAAGAATTTATATGTATAGTGGGACAAAAAAATAGACTGCCAGATCATTTCTATAGTACGGTCGGGATTATAATGTCCCCCAACTGGCGAGGTGTGATAGAATTCTAGGACTCCATGAACTTCAGTTTCCATGATACAACGATGGATCACCCCATCTCCATAGGATCGAAATAGAAGAAGATATTCCGAGTAGTACCTCTTGATATCAAAGAGAAATATCTTCCTTTGATGGAAGGAGAGGTCAGGGTGAATAGAACATGTAACCAAAAAATTAGCAATATCAGCATACCAAGGTTTAGGTGTTTCGTTGACTGAAAAGAGGTGCTCATCAGGGAAATCATCCCCAATCTCTCAATCTTCCTCCTTCTCTAAATGAGGCAGTTCCAGGTGGGAGATATGATCAGAAACACCATTCTATCCACCTTTCTTATCTTGGATCTCCAAGTCAAATTCTTGTAGGAGGAGTACCCATCAGATCAGTCATGGCTTTACATCCTTCTTGTTCAGCAGGTACTTTATTGCCGCATGGTCAGTGTAAAAAATTATTTTTGATATAACTAAGTAAGAACGGAACATGTCAAACATGAACACCACTTCTAGAATCTCCATTTCTATGGTGGTGTAGTTCATATCCGCCTCATTGAGAATCATGCTGGAATAATAGATATGTTAGAAAATTCGGTCAAGCCACTGGCCCAAGATTGCTCCCACTGCGTAGTCGCTGGCATCACACATCACTTCAAATTGTTCCTCCTAGTTGGGAGGAAACATTATTAGAGATTCCACCAAGAGTTACTTCAGGTGTTAAGAAGTTGCGGTGCATGGATCATTGAAATCAAATATAGAATCCTTGGTCAGAAATTTTGTGAGGGGTTGGGCTATCTTTGAGAAGTCGCAGATAAACCGCCTGTAGAAACCTGCATTCCCCAGGAAGCTTCGGATGGATCTAATAGAAGTCAGAATATGAATTCATGAAATGACTTCTATCTTTTCTAGGTCAAACTCTATCCCCTTCTCTTAGATTCTAAGGGTAAGTAAAATTCTACTTTGCTCCATGAAATAACACTTTTCCCAGTTGAAAACCAGGTTTGTGTTCTCACATCATTTCAGAACTAACTCCAGGTTCCACAAGAAAGTGGTGAATGATTTTTCGTAAACTGAAAAATAATCCATGAATACATCTAGGATATGTTCCACCAAGTCAAGGAAGATATCCAGCATACAACAATGGAAGGTGACGGGGGCGTTGCACATGCCAAATGATATCATTTGGTAAGAAAACATACAATAGGGTAAGTAAATGTGCTCTTCTATTGATCCTCCGAAGCAATGGAAATCTAATTGTAATTGGAATATCCATCGAAGAAGCAATAATATTTGGGCCCCACTTGTCTCTCTAGCATCTGATCCATGAAGGGAAGGGGGAAATGATCATTCCTCATGGCATCATTCATCTTTTTTTAATCCACACAGACTCTCCAGCCTGTGACAATGTGTGTGGTTATGATCTGATTCTTATCAATTGAAATCATAGAAATACACCCCATTTGGGTACCACATATAGGGGACTCAGCCATGGATTATCTGAGATTTGATAAATGATTCCTGCATCTAATAACTTAATTACCTCATTATTCACAACTTCCTACATGGGGGGGGGGGGGTTAGGCGTCGTTGTGGTAGCTGATATTGCTCTACACCTTCTTCAAGCAGCATCTTGTGGGTGAAAATGGTAAGGTTGATGTGTTTCAAATCTAAAAATTTCCACCCAATTGCATGATTTCTCTATTTCAAAAACTGCAGAAGTGCATCCTCCTGTTCATATTACAATGTTTCACTAATTATAACAGACAATGTTTAATTGTTTCCCAAATACCCATACTTCAAATAAGACAGAATATTCTTCAGTTCGAGTTCAGGTTCCTTTATAATCGAAGGTACAAGTGGTTTTAATTTTTCCCGCTCTAGATTATTAGGTATAATTGCATGTTGCTAGTAGTGGCCACCCTAGCCTTCTAGGAAATGCAGGTCCTCCAATTCTTCTTCTGGTTTAATTTCTGGAATAACCAAGTCATCTGAGGTAAAATAACATACCAAATCATTCACTTCTCTTCTCAAGTGATCATCCATGGTGGTCACTACATAAAAACCTTTATTCTCTGAAAATGATGCATGTTTGACAGCTTTGAGAACATTGTAGGAGACTCTCTCATCTACTACATGGATGATTATCTCCCTCTGGGGCACGTCGATCAGTACCTTTACAGTGGCCAAGATAGGCATTCTCAAAATAATTGGCGACTCCTAGTATTCCTCCATGTCATGGATGATGAAATATATGGGGAAGATTAGCCTACCCTCCTTGACCAGCACGTCCTCCAGTAGACACTTCATGTATTTGATGGATCAGTCTTTAAGCATTAGGGATACTCGGGTAGGCTTCAGATCATTGAGCCCTAGTTTCTTAAAAACTCCTAGGGCCATGAGGTTGACACTATACCCTAAGTCTTAGAGGGCCTTACCAAACTAACATGGTCCAATAGTACATGGAATAGTGAGCTACCAGAATCCTGGATTTTGGGAGGAATCGAATGCTAGATGACCACTGAACACTAATTAGTCAGTGCAATGGTTCCCATGTCCTCAATCTTTCTTTTTTTAGAGAGGATCTCCTTCATGAATTTTGCATAAGTGGGTGTCTACGTCAGTCCCTCTACAAATGGAATATTGATGTGTAGATTCATGAACAAATTAATGAATTTTTTGTACTGGTGGACCTACTTTCTCTACTTCGTCCTCTCTAGGAAAGGTAAGGTAGGCTCGAAGGGTTTGACAAACTCCTTTCCATTACATTGTAAAGCCTCCTTCAGTGGGCTTTTAGATGAGGAGGGGTCTGTAACTGTAACACCCCAAGTTTTTCTAAAAATGAATAGAAATGAAAGGAACTTTGTTTAATGTAGATATTTATAACCATCCTTTAAAGATAATTTTTCCACTTCTAAGTTTTGCATTTCAAGAAACAGTCATCTATAATTGGTTTTAGTAAGTTATTTGGAGTCTGATGAAACCAACATGTTTTTTGTGAATAGTAGCATACCCGTATGAATAGTAATATGAAAAGAATATGAATCTAATGAATAGTAAATTTTATTATTATTTTATTTTCCTAAGGGTTTAAGAAAATAACATATTGGTTCATTTTTCATCGTGATATAGAAGTAGTTATAGAATTAGAATTGTTAATTTTTGCATTAAGTATGATTTTATTTAAAAATTAAATTAATAATATTTAGAAAATTATTTTCAAACAATGGAATTCATTTTTTGAATTCTACACATTGAAAAATGGTAAGTTTAAATTTTTTGGATTTTTCTGAAATTCTTGAATTTTCGTTGGGTAATGAAATTCGATAAAATATCGTATAATCAACTTATCAGTAAAATACACTATTTATAACATCATAAGTAATTTAAGGCCACTTGGTTAGAACTCACATGCCAGGTTTTCTATTTGAGGTCAATTGAACTAATACTATTCATAATATAAGGAAAAAAATATTATACTAATGATTAAAATAATGAAAAATACCCCCTCTCCTCCACTATAAAAACCACCCTCACTCCCCTCTTCTTCCCACAACACTCAAGCCTGTATCCATGCTTATTTTCTACCCAATACTCCTAACAAGGCTCTTCCTAACGTCCTAGAGCTTTTGGTCTCACAAAAACTGAAAAACCAAATCCCTTAAGAAGGATCTCAAGGAGAAGAGATTAAGAGGTAAACATCCTATTTTATTTTCTTTCTTTTCCTTCATTTTATGTTATTATCTTCCATTCCCTTTGTCTTATGTTGGGATATATCATTCCATATCCCCCCTTACTGTCCATATTATGTAATACTTATGATATTTCCCCTTTCTCTCATCAAACTATTTTTATGAAATTTTAAGAGACGTCGTAAGGCTGTCGAATTTTCGTGAGAAATTTCTCAAGTTTTCTTTTATTTCAAGATTCCTTTATTTTATTCTTGTTTCCCCAACTCCTCTTAACCAAGAGGAATGAAAGATCCAGAATCTTGTATATTCTGGATTTTATCATGTTCACGGTAAATTCATCATAATTCTTATGCTCCTCTCCCTCTTATTCAAGGAATTAAAAACATTGTCCATGATGTGTCGAATTACCGACATCGTGGACGATGTGATTTCATTTTTATTTAAATCCTTCATGTATAGTCATGAAACCATTTTTATGGTTTAAATAGGTTATAATATATTTATTATGTCTCATAAATAGTTCTTTAATTGGTTTTTACAGATGGATTTGATTTATAAAGCAAAATGAGGTTGTTATTATCAAAGAACAACTAAAATGATCTAAACGAACAACATTAATGTTTTAACGTATGAATCATCCTCATGTAAAAATTAAAAATAATAAATGGTATAATTTATGATACAGGAAATATGAAAATACAACTCCATTACAATTCTGGAGTTTCAATTCAATCAACAAGGACAACCATCATGAACCAATCTTGGAAATCTTGTAAAAAACTCACCCAAAAACAGTGCAAGGAGCAAAATACTAACAATTAAAGGATAAAATGATGTTATTAAATGATCATATAAGAAGTTATAAACATTTACATGTTTATGTAAAATACTAGTTACACTCTTTTAACCAGTATACATGACTATTAAACAAGTTTTAAGTAAGACAAGCCTAGGGTGTGGGAATTGTTAACTCGATTTCCATTCTTTGGGTTAACCTTCTACTCTGTTATTTATGTGGTATTAAAATTGATAGTGTGATTGGTTTTTCTTATATTATGATTAATAACGTCTATTTTTAGTTTATATAAATATTACATCCACTCTATTAAGTCTCCCTTCAGTTTTATGATATTTATAAGGGGCTTTCCTTTTAAAATCCTCTTTTACAAATCTATTTTACAAAATTCAAAAGCAATGTTTTTATGAAATTATTCATGTTGTATGATTAGGTTATGGTTCTTGGGAATTGTTTATTATGAAGGATGAGACCTATATCTCCCTCAAATGCTTTGGGTTTGTGTATTTCAGAGGTCGACGATATGGTTACTCCAAGTGTAACTACGATGGTAACACAAATTGTATGGTAGATGTGAGGGTTACAAATTATAAGGTAGAAGAGAGGGTTACGAGATTTTGTCAGTAATACCCCAAGATAACTTTATGGTTAGACATATGTTATTATGTATGGTTGAATATCATGTTTCACAATGTGAGTATATATACACAGGTGATAAGTATATTCTATAAAAATGATTTCATACGTTACATGTATTCATGGAATAATGTGTTCTTTCCTTCTTTTTATATATCGTACAGAGTTTTTGTGCTCATACCAATTTTAAAATGATTTTTCACAGGTTAGTGGATGTGTAAGACAACAAAGGAAGCTATGTTAAATGTTTAATAATTTCCAAGGAAGCATGTTTTATGTTTTAATGTTTTTAATTTTTATAAAAATGGAAACTATTTTTAGGGTATCCACTCTATAACAATGTGTAATGCTATGAATGTATAATTTCCCAATTAACTAATTCTCTAAACATGAAAATATCCTCAATGTAAAAGGAAGGGTTTTCTTGAATAAATTCAATATTATGTATGTAATAAGGCTGGGTCCTTATAGTGGGTATCAGAGGATGGTTTAAACAACTTTAGGGGTTAGGATGATGTTAAAAGAATACCATAAATGATTTTTACTCTATTATTAATTTGAAATGTTTTAGAATTTAAATATTACCATGTTGCTTTATCTAAGATATATATGTTCATAATGGTTTTTTGCAGAAGGAATATGGATGCTGAAGAGGAGTGGCATCGACAGAATGACATCCTTCAAGATCTACATCCCGGAATGGTAGGGATTGAAATCGAGCAGTTTGAGACAATAATGGCTCAGCAAACGCATGCAATAAATGGTGGTGGCATCCATGCAAGAGATAAAATATATTTTCTATAATGGAATATGATAGTAATGAAACATTTTACGATACAACACCCTCCTTCTTTCAATGGATCATCTGACCCAGTAGCAGCTGAAGGATGGATCAAAGCCCTTGAAATGATATTCGATGTTATGGGATGTTCAGTCAATAAAAAGGAAAGTCTTTCCATTTATCATTTTGAAGGTGAAGCTAATTAGTGCTGGTCAATGGTATGGAATCTCAAGGGTATAGAGTATTTTGATTCCTTAGAGTGGGATAAATTTAAAAGTCTTTTCCTGGAAAAATATTTTCCTATAGTGGGGAAAATTAGGATGGAGAAGAAATCCCTTGAATTGAATCAAAAGGAGGAGGATTCAGTGGCTGTGTATGAAGAAAACCTCACCTGACAAGCGAGGTATGCTCCAAATCTTATTCTGGATCTTGATAGAAAAATCAATGCTTTTACATAGGACTAAATCCAAGGTTTCGAAGGGTGTTGTCATCTCGTGAATTCAAAAGTTATGAGAATCTTGTCTAATGTTTTGAGAGGGTAGATATAGAGTTTGATGATGATCATGTGCAGTTTGGAAATAAGGAGAAGAATAGGTCTTTATGGCATGTGATGGGTAATAATGAACCAATGTAATCCGGTGGTAAGAAAATCCAATTTCTAGTTAGTGAAATGTGTGGCAAGAAACACCCTGGAGAATTTCTTAGAAAAACTAGGAAGTGTTTTAAATGTGGTATGTTTGGAAATATGTCTTGAGATTTTAATGAAAATGATCCAAAGAATAATCCTCTCAAGAAAACTGTAAACTGTTTTAAATGTGTCGAGATGGGTCATTATGAAAATGCCTAACTAAAGAGAGATTAGAATGATGAAAATAAGCCAGACTACAAGTAGAAATGTGTAGTGAGATCCTTTGCGACTATTTCAACAGATGTCAGGCCATCTAATGAAGTTGCATCAGGTACTTTGTTTTTTCACTCAGATTTTGCTAATATTTTGTTTTATTTGGGGTCTAAACATTCCTTCATCTATGAATTTTTTTTGGTAAATTTGAAATATCACCTTAATAAATGAGACCCTTACATGTTGTTAAAACACCTGGGTAAATATTATATCAACGAGGAATTATAAGAATATTTCTATTGTGGTCTGTGGAAAGACTTTACCTGAAAACCTTGTTGTTATTTCCATAGTTAAGTTTGATGTTATTCTAGGAATGGATTGCCTTTCTATTTATCATATAAATATTGACTATAGAGCTAAATAAGTTGGTTTTCAGAAAAATGTTTTGTTTGTATACAAGAACAAACCCATACAATTGATAACATATCAAAAAGATGAGAAACTATTGAATGATGGAAATTAAATTTAACTTTATCATATTGTTGAAAACAAGGGAACTATTCAGATTAATGCTGTTCCAATGGTAAATGAATAATTATTGTTTTTACTGAAAATTTAACCGATGTCATACCTAGTCATGAAGTCAAATTCACAATTGACTTAGTTTCTGATGCTAAGAAAATTCCAAAAACCCCATATCGTATGGCTCAAATAGAAATTCTTGAATTGAAAAATTAGTTGCAGGATTTACTTGATAATAGCTTCATTAATCCTAGCACTACACCATGGGGAGCCCTTATTTTGTTCGTTAAAAAGAAAGAAGGTACCATGAATCTTTGCACTGATTATAGAGCTTTGAATAACATCACTGTAAATAAACATGTATCATTTGCCTCACATTGATGACTTGTTTGATTAGCTCTAGGGAGCTCAATACTTTTCTAAGATTGATTTGAGATCTGGATACCATCAACTGAATGTGAAGGAGGATGACATCCCAAAAACAACCTTTCATACTAGATATAAGCATTATGAATTTGTTGTTATGCCCTTTGGGCTAACTAATGTGCCTGCTGTATTCATGAATCCTATGAATAGAGTATTTCATGAGTTCTTGGATATGTTTGTGGTTGGATTTATTGATGATATTCTGATATTTTATAAAAATAAATAGGAGCATGAATAATATATAATGGTTGTTTTACAAACCTTAAAAAAAGAAACTCTATGGAAAATTCAGAATGTGTGATTTTTTGTTGCAACCAATTTCTTTTCATGGGAACATTGTAAAAAAGGATGGAATAACAGTTGATCCTACCAAAACCAAAGTAGTTGATGTATAGAAAATACCCAAAAATGATACAGAGATTCGTAGTTTTCTTGGGTTAGCAGGTTATTACTGAAGGTTTGTTAAGAAATTTTCATGGTTATCTAGACCAATAACTAAGTTAACACAGAAAGGTGTTAAAGTATTTTAGAAATAAGAATGTGATGTTTTTTTTTCAGGAACTGAAGAAGAGATTGTTGAACGCTCTAGTTTTGGCCTTTCCTTCCTGGATTGGTGAGTTTATCATCTACAGTGATACTTCTTTGAAGAAACTGGGTTTCGTTTTGATGCAGAATGATCAGGTAATTGCCTATGCTTCGAGGCAACTTAAACCTCATGATCTAAATTATCCCACACATGATTTGGAATTGGTAGCTATGGTTTTTTCTTTGAAAATTTAGAGGAATAATTTATATGGAGCCAAATGTCAAATATATACTGACCATAAAAGTCTGAAGTATATATTCAATCATAATGAATTAAACATGAGGTAGAGAAGATGGCTTGAACTGATAAAGGATTATAATTGCATGATAAATTTCCATCTTGGAAAATCAAACAAAGAGGTAGATGTCTTGAGTCGAAAACATCATGCATCATGAACCAGGATACATTTGGAACATGATCCCTTGATTAATGATTTGATGAATTTTGGATTAGAAGTTGTTGGTGTAAGAAATAACTTTGTTTTATTTAATGTTTTAGTGTATACATCGTTGTCAGAAATAATTGAGTGAGTGCAGAATGAAGATCGTGAGCTACTGAAAGAAGTAGAATTGATTAAAATGGGTAAGTTTCCGGAATTTAATCTTGATAAAGATTGTGTTTTGAGATTTGGTGGGATAGAATGAGGAGAGATATTAGCGATTTTACCCTAAAATGATTGACATGTAAACAGGTTAAAGAAGAGTGGCAGATACCGAAGTGGATTCTTTAGCCTTTTCCAGTGCTAGAGTGAAAATCAGAGAATGTATCCCTTGACTTTTTTGTGGAACTACAAAATAATTCTAGAGGCAACAATGTGATTTGGTTTTTTTGGATCGACTGACAAAATATACACATTTTCTATCAATTCAAGATACAATATCTTTGGATAAACTTTCTCGATTGTACCTCAAGGAGATTGTCAGGTTACATGGAGTTCCTCTTTCCATTGTGTCTGATCAGGATCCCAGGTTCACTTTTAACATTTGGAAGGGACTTCAGAGGTTTTGGGGAACAGAAATAAATTTTAGTACATCTTTTCATCCTCAATCAGATGGGAAGTCAGAATGAACAATTCAAACATTAGAGGATATGCTTTGATATTATTCAATGGAATACCAAGGAAGTTGGGATCACAATATTTTTTAGTTGACTTTACTTATAAAAATAGTTTTCATTCCAGTATTCATATGTAACCTTTTGAGGTTCGTATGGGAATAGGTGTCAGACTCCAGAGTTTTGGGATGAAGTCGGTTAAAGAAAGTTGATGGGGCTAGAGTTAGTAGAAGAAGTGGCTGAGAATGTGAGGATGATCTAGCAGCACAAGAGGACCACTCAGAGTAGGCAAAAAAGTTATGCAAATAATAGAAGGAAGAACTTCTCTTTTGAGGTAGGTGACCAAGTTTTATTTAAAATATCTCTATGGAAAAGTGTGATGCGTATTGGTAAGAAAGGGAAGCTAAGTCCATGGTTCACCTGTCAATTTGAAATCTTGGATAAAGTTGGAATAGTGGAATACCACGTTTCATTGCCTCTGAGTTTGTCTCAGGTACAAATTTGTTTTTCATTTTTCTATGTTGAGAAAGTATCTGCCAGATTCATCACATGTCTTGATCCCTGAAGCATTTCAGTTGGAATAGAACCTTTGTTATGAAGAGAAACTAGTTCAGATTTTTTATTGAAGAGAACATGTATTTCAGAATAAGGTAATAAACTAGGTAAGGGTTTTGTGGAGAAACCACATGGTTGAAGAATCACCGAGGGTGTCTGAAAAATCTATGAGAGAAAATCACCCTCAGTTGTTTAACATGTTAATAAAATTGTGAGGATGCAATTTCCAGAAGGTGGGGATAATGCAACACCCCATGTTTTTCTAAAAATAAATAGAAATTAATGGAACTTTGTTTAAAGTACAAATTTATAATAGCCTTTAAACATAAAATTTCCACTTCTATGTTTTAAATTTCTAAAAAATGTTATCTATAATTGTGTTATGTAAGTTATTTGGAGTCTAATGAAACCAACATGTTTTTTATGAATAGTAACATACCCTTATGAATATTAATATGTCCCTAATGAATAGTAAATTTTATTATTATTTTATTTTCATAAGGCTTTAGGATAATAACATCTTGGTTAATTTTTCATCGTGATATAGAAGTAGTTATAGATTTTGAATTGTTAATTTTTGAATTAAGTATACTTTTATTTAAAATTTAATTTAATAATATCTAGAAAATTACTTCCAAAAAATGGACTTCATTTTTTAATTCTACACATTGAAAAATGGTTATGGTAAATTTTTGGGATTTTTCTGGTTTTCATTATTTTTCAATGAATAGTGAAATATGATAAAATACCGTATAATCAAATTATTAGTAAAATACACTGTTTATGACATCATAAGTGATTTAAGGCCACTTTTTTCGAACTGACATTCCATAATTACTATTCGAGGTCACATTAACTAAGACTATTCATAATCTTAGGAAACAAATATTATAATAATGATTAAAATAATCAAAAATACCCCCTCTCCTCCACCATAAATACCACCCTCACTCCCCTCTTCTTCCCACACCTCTCAAGCCTTGATCCATGCCTAAGTTAATCCCAATACTCCTACCAAGGCTCTTCCTAACTTCCTAGAGTTTCTGGTCTCATCAAAAGACCAAAAGCAAATCCCTTAAGAAGGATCTCAAGGAGAAGAGATCAAGAGGTAAACATCATCTTTTTTTCTTTCCTTTCCATCATTTTATATTATTCTATTCATTTACCTTTGGATTATGTTTGGATATTTCATTCCATATACCCCCTTACTATACATATTATGTAAGATTTATGACATATCTTCTTTCTCTCATCAAACTATTTTTTTGAAAATTTAAGAGACGTCGTTAGGCTGCTGAATTTTCATGAGAAATTTCTCATGTTTTCATTTATTTCATGATTCCATTATTTTCTTCTTCTTTCATATACTACTCTTAACAAATAGGAATGAAAGCTCCAGAATCTGGTATATTCTGGATGTTCTCATGTTAATGGAAAATTCACCATCATTCTTCAGCTCCTCTCCTACTTATTCTAGGAATTAAAAACATTGTCCATGATGTGTCGAATTAACGACATCATGGATGATGTGATTTCATTTTTCATTAAATCATTAAATTCTGGTAATGAAACCATTTTTATGGTTTGACAAGGTTATAATATATTTATAATTTCTCATCCATGGTTCTTTAATTCTTTTGTACATATGGTTTTTATTTATAAACCAAAATGAGGTCGTTATTATCAAAGAACCACTAAAATGATCTAAACAAACAGCATTAATGTTTTAACTTATGAATCATACTCATGTAAGAATTAAAAATGGTAAATGGTATAATTTATGGTACTATAAATATTTAAATACAACACCATTCCAATTCTGGAGTTTCACTTCTGATCAACATGAACATCCATCATGAACCAATCCTGGAAATCATGTAAAGAACTCACCAAAAAACTAAGCTAGGAGAAAAATACTTACAATTAAAGGATGAAATGATGTTATGAAATGATCATATATTATGATATAAACATGAAAATGTTTTTTTAAAATACTAATAACAATTGTTAAACCATTATACGAGAAGTTTAAACAAGTTTGAAGTAAGATAAGCCTGAGTTAAGGGAATTATTAACCTGATTTCCATTATTTGGGTTAACCTTCTACTCCATTATATATGTGGTATTAAAATTGATATTGTGATGGGTTTTTATTATATTATGTTGAATTATGTCTATTTACAGTTTATATACCTATCCCATCCACTCTATTAAGTCTCTCTTCAGTTGTATGATATTTATAATGGGCATTCCTTTTAAAATCCTCTTTTACAAATCTATTTTACAAAATTAAAAAGAATACTTTTTATGAAATTATTCATGTTGTATGATTATGTTAGGGTTTCTGGGTATTGTTTATGATGAAGGGTGGGACCTATATCTCCCTCCAATTCATTGGGTATGTGTATGTTGGGGGTTAGTCATATGGTTACTTCAAGTGTAACTGGGATGGTTACAAAAATTTTATGGTAGCCTTGGGGGTTACAAATTATAAGGTATTCGAGTGGGTTACAGGATTATGTATGTAATTCCACAAGATACCTTTATCATTATATTTATGTTCTTATGTGTTTTTTAATCTCACGTTTCACAATATAAGTATATATACACATGTGATAAGTATGTCTTATAAAAATGATTTCATATGTTATAAGTATTCTTAGAATAATGTGTTCTTTCCTTATTTTTATATCCCTTACTGAGTTTTTGTGCTCATACCATGTTTAAAATGATTTTTAACAGGTTAGTTAATGTGTAATACAAAGAATTATGCCATATTAAATGTTATATAATTGTCAAGGAATCATGTTTTATGTTTTAATGTTTTTAATTTTGGAAAAAATGGATACTGTTTTTATGGTATCCACTCTGTAAAAATTTGTAATTATATGAATGTATTATGTCTCAATTCTATGAAGATCTAAACGTGAAAAGATCCTCAATTTAAAAGGATGTTTTTTCTTGACTAAATTCAAGATTATGTATGTAATAAGGACAAGTCCTTAAAGTAATAGTACTTTCGTCGTCAACAGGGGGTGTAGGGGCACATGGTTGTGGAGGTTAGTTCTGTTGTAGCTCCCTTCCAATCCGTAGTGTGATGACATGTGCCTCCTCACTCTAGTTCTTCTCAGTGTTACCCGGTAGTGTACCAGGTTTCCACCCTAAGAGACAGTTTTCCAGCTGGCCAATTTGGTTCTCCAGGCCTTGAATGGAAGCCTCTTGATTCTGGAATCTTGTCTGAGTAGTAGATATAAATTTGTTCATGAGATCCTCTAACCTTGAGGTATTCTCTTACTTAGGTATATGTATAGCTGGTGGAGGGGGTTCCTACCGAGGCTACTGCGGGCAAGGGTTTTGATACCCTTTCTGCTATTAAGATCACTATTGAGGCTGTTGTTGCCTCGGGTACTAGTTCTGATATGGAGTCTGACTGTAGTCGGGCGGTCGTTGGGGTGGAGGATTCTGCTATTGTTGACCCCAACATGTGTTCTGTTGATCACGCCATGTAGGGTTCCGGTACTACTGGTAGAAGTTTGGCCTACAGTTTTGGGTCACATAGCTCACCTCTCTCATTAAAGGGCCATCTGTAGGTTCTGGTCTTTCTCCCATGATGTGGTTATCACCACATTCACTGCATGCCTGATGGTTTTCCAAATGTATGCGGGACACACCATTCAAATTGAGCGTGTCAACCTTTTTGGACACAGAGTCCAACTGGGTAGCTGGCATAGCCGTGGAATCAATATTTTCGATACCTCATTTTTGTGTCCCCCACCTAGAATGCTATTGGATGTTGTTGGAAGACATGTCTTCCAATAGTTTAAAAATATCTTTGGGAGACTTCTTCATAACTATACCTCCAGCTACTTCATCCACCATGGAATTTTTATTCATTTTGAGTCCTCCATAAAAGTTTTGTACATTCATCCAATGTGCGAGTCCATGGTGTGGGAATTTTCATAACATATACTTGAAGTGCTCTTATGATTCATACAGTGACTCCGAGTTGTGCTAGTGGAAGTTGTGTATTTTGTTCTGTAGAGTCAATGTCTTCAAGGGTGGAAAGTATTTAGATAGAATGCCTGGGCTAGTTCCTCCCACGTGAGGATATATTGTTGCAGAAAACCTTTAATCCGCTCTTTTTCATTATCCCATAGAGAGAAGGGAAAGAGGCGAAGAAAAATGGAATCTATTGGCACTTCGTGGTAGAAGAACATGTCATAGACCTCCAGAAAATTGGAGAGATGGGAATTGGGGTCCTTGCTGGACAGGCTTCCAAACTGAATGATATTCCGGATTAGCCGCATTATTGAAGGTTTTATTTCGAAGAGTTGGGACTGCACCGGGGGGCGGACGATGCTCAGATCACTCTATGAATAGATGAGAGACTGTACGCCATAAGAGTGTGGTGTGGAGGTGGATGCTAAGGGAGTGGAGCTGACAAGTGTTGTTGTTCCTGAGGGGTGAAGTACGACCCCTAACATGGATGTAAAAATGGCATCTTCTCTGGTTCAAACTATTGGTGTTGCTGCGGGCCATACCCTATAGTAAGTGGAGCTTACTGGTTCCGATTGTCATTCAGACCAAACAATTTCCCAGCTCCTTGGAATGTGGCTGGATTTCCTTATTCATTTTGTGCCATGGGATTGTTTTGGTTGTGATTGGCCATGAGTTCTCGCTGGCACCTTAGTAGAGTTCATTCAATTTCTAGGTTAATTGGGAAAACCCTAATGACTCGGTGTTCTGGGAACGAGTGAGGTATAAAATCATACACCTATAGACCTGCACAATACTAAACACACCAAGTGTAAATGAGGAAGAAGAAATATAAACAGAAATGATATTAGAAAAGATATTTTTTGGAATTTATGATTTTTATTTCCAACAAAATTTGATACAAACTTAATTGAAACAAGGACAAAACTAACTTTTCCAGTTCCCCATGAACAACGCTAAAATTTGGAGAGTCTTTTTACCCAAGGTATGTTATCGGTATCCAAAATTGTTTTACCCTATCGAGTATAGTACCAGTAAGAGGTCTATCCAAAGGGAACAAGAAGTTATTTTTTTCTTTCTTATCTGGTTTTTATTTTTGTCTTAGTGAAGTGTACTGAATTTAGAGTTTATTTTTTAAATGTTTGGAAAAAAAGGAAATTGGATTTAAATTTCATTAGAAAATTACAAAATGGATAAATGAAAATA
Organism: Viscum album; assembly: GCA_963277665.1. Lineage (NCBI taxonomy): Eukaryota > Viridiplantae > Streptophyta > Magnoliopsida > Santalales > Viscaceae > Viscum > Viscum album. The sequence continues at coordinate 1,390,843,660 of OY728120.1, forward strand.
CCATAAATTGGTTTTGATGAAAATATGGAGGGAAATGAGTTGGGGATGTGGATTATTAAGAGTTTGTTTATTAAATAAATTTCTTATCAGCTTGTGTTGTTCATAATAAGCCAAAACTTGGGGATTCAATTTGTAACAAGGTTTTCTTGGACTGGTAAACTTATGTTTAGAGGTGAGGAAACTGACTCCTTGGTCTGATAGTCAATGTTTCATAGTTCTTTATTTGTCTTAGTACATTTTTGAGTTGACAAATACTTCCAATGATCGTGAAAGTATTCATAGTAATTCTTCTTTTATATCTCTGAAAATTCCTCCCTAGGTCTAGCTCAGAATTTTCATTGATAGAATGATGTGATAAAGTAGAATAAGAAGAGGTTAATAGAACAAAAACAATCATAACAACTAAACAAAAATACAACTCTTTCATATCCCACAACCCAAACACACTGGGTCTTTAGTTACACATATAAGAAAACATAAAAATAGAACCCTCAATACCTGATGTTAACATCATAGAAAATTCTAGGGGAGGTTATCTCTTTGGTAGAATGGTAGAATGGAATAGTATTTCAATAATGGTAGCACAAAAACAAATATTATTTCCTTTGTACCTTCACCCCCTCATTCCCCTCCCTGGACTGGAGGCCAATGCCTCTATTTATGTAAAATAAAAGTACATGGCATGTGGAAAAAGATAACACTGTATACTTTTCTCAAGGTGATTTTGTCATCTTTTTCTCCACCGTTAGGTGTGCTAATACGCTGTCCTTGACATGGAATAGGAACTTCATGGTAAGTGGGTATACAAAGCATGTAGTGCCTCCATACAAGGTGTGTACTCTCTTTTATTAGCCACCAACCACTTCTTGAAGGGTATACACGGTGTATAGATGATGTAGAAGGTGTTTTAACATGAGCCGACCAAATGGGCATGTAGACTTCTTCTCAACAACCAACTGTTTCTAGAATACTATAAATGCATGTAGTTTTCTTACATGGCCTGTACATGCTTTTGGTAAATTGGGAATGTACTTGTCCAAGCCTATCCATGTCTGAGTTTGATTGTACATGGTGTGTGTGTATATATGTACATGCCGTGTAGTTGTAAATTTTTCTCAGTTTTCCCCCAGTTTGTGTTTTTGGCTAGAAATCAGCTAAAAATGAACAAGATCACCGAAATCAATATATTTTTTCACTAAGTAGTAAGTTTTTTCTGAAGATATGTTATTATTTTTAATAAAGTATGTTGAAATGTACACACAAATCCGGTGTGTCATCCATTGAGTTCACACCACATGCTTGGAGAATTGATAATTGTTGAGCTAAATAATTTCTCTCTCGAATCCTCTTCCATCCCCTTTCAAGAATGAGAGAAGTTCTTCAATGCTGAAGAACAAAATATCAAGAACGATCGACACAAGACACTCTCTTCACCATGATAGCACCCAGATAATGATTGGTGTTGATCAGATTCTATCAAAGCATGTTTGGATCATCACTAGGGGGATTCTAGTTTGGATCCTCTCAAGTGAAATGAGATAATCTGGAAGGGTCATTCTGAATGATCAAACTCATCAATGAAGAAAATACCAAAGATCTAGTAAATAGTTTCTTAATGAAATTAATTATAAACATGTAGTGATAGATCCTCTCTAAAGGTTTTTGGCCTCTTCGTTCATTATCTAAATCTTTAATTCTATTCTGTGGAGACTGGCGTTCATCGTCGTATTGATCCTGGAATAATCATTGACCATGGTAATAATTAATGTTGGTTACTGGCCCAACCACGCTTCCACTACGCTTGGAACCTATAAGTTGTATCATATGAGTTACATCATAGTTTATAACTATTGAAATATTTCATTGATGATTAACACATTTAATAATTTAGTTGTTTCAATTAGTGTTATTCGTTATGGAAATCGGAATCTCAAGATCTGTTCCTCCTCATTCATTTCTCATTCACCATACAGAAATGATCTTTTCTTCTAATTTTAATTAAAATAAAATAGAAGATCTCATCTAGAGGTTCCAATTGTTCTTGGCCATAAAACACCAGAACACAGGATGTGTATTCGAAATTACACACCATGTTGCCAAGGTTCAATGCACTAGGTCTTGTCCTAAAAAACATACCATGTCATTTGATTTTCTCTAAGTCTTAATGACTCCCTGTGTTGATTATGAACATGTGTCATACTGTTTCCGAATTACATGTTGTGTGGCCAACTGGACACGATGTGTATTCCTTTTGGTTTAGGGTTGGACCGTGTACCCCATACACGACTTTCCCGACTAGAGACCATGTAATAAGGAACTAAAAGGCATGTGGCCCACTAGAAATGTCGTGTACTCTGAATATTTATGAAGTACACTCAGCAAGACATTTCCCCAGGCTAGTACTTTAGATGGTTGGGGAAGAATAGTACAAACCATGGAGTTGGAAATACATGCCGTCTACTCATCCAAATTTTGCAGATTTTTTAAAATTTATTATTACATTATACAAACCCTTGAGATGTATACCATAATGTGGGTGTAAAGCTGAGGAACAACATGTGATAGGTATTTTATATACATGTGCTTAATTTAACACTACGTAAAGTTCATTTCTACTCACTAAGTATTTATGAATAGTGATTCACTAGGTTTCCTCCATGGTATGAGTTACATAAAAAGATAATTTTAAATTAATTTATAAGTTTAATATTATGATGGATGAGAATCTCAAGGAATTTCAGAAAATGGTTTAAGATAAAAGGATTGCTTAATTAAAGATTATAATTAATTAATTCGAGCATGATTTATCTAAAATAAGAACGATTAAAGAATTAAATTCATGTTTTATTTATGTATAAATATCACTGCATGAATGGATTATCATGATATATACCAATTCATTTTTATGTGGATGGTTTCTTTTAATTCATTTATTTAAATTATTTTTTTTGGCATGAGATAATTCTCCTCATTAATATACAGGTCTTGCGTGCCCAAGGTTTATTTTATGTAAAAACCTATTTTACCCCTCACCTACCTATGAGTTTAAAAAAAGGGCATATGTAATGGATGGAACTCCCAAGCTAGTGTAGGCAGTTCAATTAGAGGCCATGACGAAATGAATACCAGGAGATATAGATGTGGATAGGTGGAAAGTTGTAAACACGAACCCAAAAAGATCAAGATGTTTCCCCCCTAGGTTAGAGTTTTTTTTATCAAATAATACAAAATGAAACCATCAGAAAATCTCATGATCATGCCCTCTATTTTTTTTTTCAGTTTCATGGTTTACCATTATGGATGTGTTTTCACGATCATATAATTAATGAATTAAACAGGCATTCAAGATTGAACTAAAATAAACCAAAAATAAGTGTAAATATTATCAAGACATGGTCAATCACTTTAGTAAGTTCCACTTAATATTAACAATCATGTGATAAAAATAATAAAAAATTCACGCATAAGTGATAATGCCATTCAAATAAAATATTAATTCAGATGAAGCCTTTTGTTACATGATTAAGGGAAAAACTCAAAAAAACTATGTGTTTGACCATCCCTTGTTGGAACACATACTTTTATACTGGAATACCTTATGAAAATTTTTGGGTTGACTTAACCATATTACAAAAATAGGAGTATCCCTTTCTAGACTTGGTATAATATTAGAGGCCAGAGTCGAGGAAATCTGAAAGTTGTGATTTCAGGAATGGGGAGTCCACTCAACAAATCAAGGAGCTACAAGCCTGCAGTTAGAAAAGACCTGCCTACATAAATACCTTCTAAAATCTTGACCAACCCTTGTTGGGCTTATGAGAAGGGGAATATGGATCCTTTCCACTATAATGTCTTAGAAACTGGACATTCTGAGTTCAATGGTGATGGCCATGGGGACTTGATAAAATTGTGTGAGACTTAATAAAAATTTATCATTTATCATAAAATGTAATAAATAAAGTACAAATGATCTGATATTTTAATTTTATAATAAAAATGAAATTCCTATCAACCACACTATCCCTGAGATCAATTCTGGATGAAGACAACATCCTCACCGAACGTGACTTCTAGTAATGGTTTAGATTCCTTCAGGTTATCCTATTCCATGAACCAAAGTCTTACATGCTTGAGTAAGCATTACCTAATCTACATTCCAAAGAGGCAAGTTATGAGGATTGCCTGGTCCTTGAGAATCATATGAATGATGCGGTTGACATTAAATGTATAATGCTATCATCAATGTCTATTGAGCTCATGAAGTCACATGAAAACATGGATTCTTATAGAATGCTTGAGCACCTATGTGGTCTTTACTAGGAGAGATCAAGACAAGAATGGTTTGATATCTCTAAGGAACTTTTTCAGAGTATGCTTATAGAAGGTTCCCTAGCTGGGTCTTGTGTAGTCGAGATCATTGGCTACATTGAGTTCCTGGAGGTTATAGGGTTTAAACTCCCCAAATAATTGGGCACCAATCACATTCTCGCATCACTCCTTTAAAGATTCTCTAACTATTTTGTCAATTTCAATTTGAACAACATTGAAAAGTCTCTATCTGATATTCTTATCCTCATTCGCCATGTTGAAAAAAATATGAAGCGTGAAAATCCTTCGGTCCTTATGGTGAATGATAGGAAAGGGAAGGAAAGGAGATTTAATCCCAAAGATTCTTAATGGCCTTCTAATAAAAGGAAGATCAATTGGGTGGAAAAGGAATTGGAGGATGTTTGTTTCTTATGTGGCAAGAAGGACCATTAGAAGAAGAACTGCACCCATCCTAAGAAGCAAGGGGAAGATTCATGTGTGTTTTCTTTCAAATGAAATCTATTTGTTTCTAAAAATTCGGTATTATATACAGATTTTAGTTCTCACATATGTATCCAAATATTGGAACAAAGTAGATTCATGAAGATTTAATGAGGGGGGAAGATCTATGAGTAGTTAACAGAGCCAGACTTGCTACTGTAGCTGTCGGGTCTACCACCTCATGTTGCAAACTTGGATGATCTTGTTGTTAAAGGGTGGTTTTCATGTGCCTTCTTTTACTAAAAACTTTCTTTTTTTATCCAGATTAGATACAGATGTTTTTTTCTTGTTTTCAAGTGAATTTTTCTTCTTTTACAAAGTTAACATTTGTTTTGGTAGGGAACATTTTTACAACGATATTTACATGTTGGATTACACAAACCAAGTAATGAGAATATATAACAAAGATACGTCACATGACTCATAACACAACCAAATTTGGCTTCATCAGCTAGGTCATGTAAACAAGAAAATCTTGAAAAAGTTATATCAATATGGATATTTATATTCTTTCAATCTAAATCCACTTGGGGTATGTCATGCATGATTACAAGGAAAAATGACCAAATCCCCATTTAATGGTAAATATGAAAAATCTAAATAAATTCTTGAATTGGTTCATACCAATGTGTGTGGAATATTTCTAGTTGAAGCAAGTGGATGATACTCATACTTCTTAACATTTACTGAAGATTTTAGTAGATATGGATATATCTATATAATTAGTTATAAGTCAGATTATTTTGATAATTTCCAAGAATATAAGAATGAATTTGAGAACCAGCTTGGTAAGAAGATTAGGAAACTCCACTCAGACCGAGATGGAGAATATCATAATAAAGACTTCATTGATTACTTACAAGAGTTTGGGATCCTATCCCAATTCAACCCTCCTTACATTCCCCTGTGGAAAGGTGTGTGTGAAAGGAGGAACCACACCCTATTGGACATGGTGAGATCAATGATGAGTCATGCGAGTCTTCCATTATCCTTTTGGGAATATTCATTACAAACATCGATGCACATAATAAACCAAGTACCAACTAAATCGATAAATGGTATTCCATACGAGTTCTAGAGTGGAAAGAAAGACATGTTTTCAAATTTAAATTTGTGGGGAAGCGATGCGTTTGTTAATGACTATTTAGGTAACAAACTTTCCCCTCGAGGCACAAAGTGTACTTTTATAGGATACCCCAAGGAAATAAGGAGATATTATATATAGAACCCCTCAGAACAAGAGTTATAGTGGAAATACATTCCATATTCTTTGAAGGGGAGAAAATATCCAAAATAGATAGTGGGAGGGAGATAGGATTCGATGAAGTTGAGTCTCAAGGTATACAAGAGTTGGTATAGGAGTGGATTCCACAAATCCCCATGGAAGAAAGAACTGTTCTAAAGATACAAGAACTATGTAGAAGTACAAGAGAGGTTATAGAACCAAAACAGTATGGTCTTCTAGTTACTGAATATGATCATTCATTATTAGTTGATAATAGTGATCCACTAACCTACAAGGAAGAAGTAAGTGGCATAGATGTTGCCAAGTGGCAAGAATCCATGAATTCTGAAATGGATTCCATGTACCAAAACTAATTATGGATTTTGGTAGATCCTCCAGTTTATGTAAATAATATTGGTTGAAAATGGGTATTCAAGAAGAAACTGGACATGGAAGGACAAGTCAGTACCTAAAAGGCACAAATGGTTTCAAAAGGGTTCAAACGGTGTCAAGGCATTGACTACGATGATACCTTTTCACCAGTTTTAATGCTAAAATCCATCAAAAATCTATTGGCACATACCACTTACCATGGTTATGATATTTTACAAATGGATGTCAAAACAGCCTTCCTCTACAAGAAAATTCAAGAATATGTCTACATGAAACAACCTGAATGATTTAAGACTCCAAAAAATGCCAATAAGGTATGTAAGTTACCGAAATCCATTTATGTATTAAATCAAGAATCCAAGTCATGGAACATTTGTTTTGATGAAGGTATAATGAAATTTGGTTTTATCAAGAATGAATGTCAAACTTTTGTCTACAAACAGTTTAGTGGGAGTGACGTTGTTTTCCTAACAGTATATGTTGATAGAATATTACTTATTTTAAATGAGATACTAGTCTTATAGTCTATTAAGGCATGGTTGAATCAATGCTTTTCCAAAAAGGACTTGGGAGAGGTAGTATATATTCTTGAGATCAAGATCCATCATGACAGATCAAAGAGATTGTTGGGAATAAGTCAAAGTACATACATTGATAAGATACTCAAGATATTCAGTATAAAAGAATCTAAGAGGGTATTGTTTCCAATGTCACATGGAATTCATCTTTCCAAGAAAATGTGTCCTTAGACACATGAGAAAATAATGATAATGGAAAGGACTTCATATGCATAAGTGATTGGGTCATTCATGTATTCCATGCTAGTACTAGGATAGATGTCGTCTATGCGTTATGTGCGGTAGGAATATATAAACCTGACCCAGGTGACCGCCATTGGATGACAATCAACACTATCCTAAAGTATCTGTGTTGTACTAAGGATATGTTCCTGGTTTATGGTTGAGATGGAGAAATAGTTTTCAGAGGATATGAAGATGCTAGTTCCCATACTGATCAAGATGACATGAAGTCATAAACGGGATACATATTCACTTTTAATGAAGGTTCAATGAGATGGAAGATCTCAAAGAAGAGTGTGGTCACAGATTATGTAGTAGATTCAGAGTATATAGCAGTTTTTTACGAAGCTAAAGAAGATGTTTGTATACAAATCATCATCTAGGAGTTGGATGTTATACCAAGACGTAAATATCCCATCACACTGTACATTGATAATACAATAGCAGTGGCTTTCACAAAATAACCATGGTCACATCAGTTTACGAAGCACATACTTCAGTAGTATCATCTATTGAGGGATTTTTCTCAGAGAGGTGAAGCAGTAGTGAGCAATATTTCCAGGGAAGACAATGTGGTGTTCCCCTTGACTAAATCCTTGACTTAGCAGAAACATGATCACCATGTGAGGTTTAGCAGATTGAAAGTCGTTGGGAGTTGGCTCTGGTCCAAGTGGGAGTTTTTAATAGTTGGTTTCCTAAAACTAACTAGTTGTACTTTGATTACATGTATATTTATTGTATTTAAATATTAAACATCTTATTACATATTGTTCATTGTTAGGTATGACTATGAAGTAATACTTTCATAGAGTATTTTTCATATTGATAAGGTCATGGAAGTTCTCCCATATGATGAGAACCTTGAAATGATTTAACAAAATTCTTAAATATAGTTCTATGGTAGGATTGAATACTATGAAGGGACATATAGAATGCAGATTGACATGTGTGAGTACTCGTAAGAAGATGAGACTTCCTCACAAGAAGTTCTCACTTGGTAATTTCCATGATATGAGATTATGATAACAGACCCGCTACTAGGAATTCCGCATGTTTTGGTGTCATCAGATATTTCTATCTATGAGCATGTGTAATGATCTTTAGACTTATGATTATCAATTATATGTGTCATGAATCACACACTTTGATTTACTAATGAAAACTGTAACGTAGACAGTTGGCAGGAAGTAGGGTAAGTTGGGTGCATCAGGAGTGATATGATATTAATGGATAAGTCGGGGAAGGATTTGTCCCTTCCATTTATGGAAGTTGATATCTTGGACCTTTGACTAAAATAGAACCGACACGTGAAATTCCATGGCCAGGGTGTAACAATGAGGTTATTTTAGGTCATCAATGAACTCCATATCAATCATAAAGGTTGATGACACTATCATGAATCCTTCATGATGTGATATTGAGAAAAAGGGATTATATTACATAGCGAGGATTCGTATGTGGATGTCATTGTTGCAATTTTACATTCATTATCTTGGCTTCCTTGACCCATTTCTAGACAGTAATCTTGGATTTTAGGCAAGCCCGCCTAATTGCAATAATAAATAATCCTAGAAGGTCAAAAACTAAGCATTTTTGTGGTCTCAGTTAAATTCAATTTGAATTTAATTAATGAAATAAATATTTTTCTCAAGACCGTGGGATAATTTTATTCATGATAAGATGATCGCATAAATTAAATTAAATTTATTTATTAATTTCATTGAAGATTAAATAAATATTTATTTACTAGTTTGTAAATAAAATATTTATTTAAGAGAATTATTTATTTATGTTTTTATTCGGGTGTTCAATAAATGGAAGTGGAGCTCGAGCGTACCATGTCTGGTTCGGTAGTAAAATAACTATTTGAAAGACAATAAATAATTATTAGTTAACATAAGTTAAAATTATAATGATGCTGCTATTATTTTTTTCGGCATAATTTTATTCATAATTCCATTTTGCGAAAGTTGGCGCACCATAAATAATGATGCGCTATTATTATTATGAGAATGATTTTTCCTCTATGTTCATGAATGTATTTAATTGCTATTATGCAATTAAATATTGTAACTGAAGTTCCAGGCTTATAAATACACAAGTACATCTATTGTGCCATTGAGAACACACCACACACTTGGTGAATTTAGAATTTTTTATCTAAATAATTTATCTCTCGAAACCTCTTCCCATCTCTCTCATGAACGAGAGATGATCTTCAAGGCTGAATAACAAGTGATCAAGAAAGACCTACACAAGACTCTCGCTTCACCGTGCTAGTACCAGGAGAACGAGTGGTGCTGATTGGAGGCTATGGGAGCACGTGTGGACCACCGCTAGAAGGATTCTATTTTGGATCCTCAAAAGCACAACGAGATAATTTGGAAGGGTCATTCTGGACGATCAACATCATCAATAAAAAAATACCGATGATAAGGGTTTTTTTATGAAATTAATTAAATAAATTATAAACATGATGTCTAAGATCCTTTCTAAATGTTTCAGGCCTCTTCCTTATTTATCTAAATATTTTATTCTATTCTGTGGAGACTAGTGTTCATCGTCCTATTGATCCCAAAATAATCATTGATCGCAAAATAATCATTGATCATGGTAAAAATTAAAGTTGGGTGTCGGCCCAAATGTGCTTCCGCTGTTCCCAGAACCTTCACATATCACCCTCAGACTGATGGGCAGTCCAAGAACATGATTATGGAGTTAGAGGATATGATTCATGACTATATAATTTAATTGGAGGTTCCTAGGAAAATTATATTCTAACGGTTGAGTTTTCCTATAGCAATAAATGCTCGAAAATAATTTAGGGTGCTCCATACCGGGCCCTATACAGTTGACTGTTCTGTTCACCTCTATAATGGATTGATGAAGGTGATCTGACTCTATTGGGTCCTTATATAGTTTATGAGACTTAAGTGTAATTATAACTAGTTAAAAAGTTTATGGATACAACTCAGAATAGGAAAAATTCTTATATTGATCATTTCCATAGGCCTCTAGAGTTTGAGGTGCGACATCAGGTCTTTCTACATGTTCACCGGGATTGTATCATAAATAAATAAGACGATAGGGGAAGTTATCACCAATATATTTCAGACCTTTTGAGATAGTGGAACAAGTTTCACTAATAACATATTAGTTTCTATTAGCTCATATGTATCGTTCCATTTATAATGTCTTCCATGAATCATAACATTGAAAATATCATCCAGGACTATATCATTCATTTGATCCTGATGATATCATGAAGGAGGTGGATTCATCCTTTGAGGAGAATCCATTTCATATCATTGATCATATCATGAATGTTCTCCCAGGTGGGTTAGTTCCTCTGGTTTGGGTCATATGGTAGGAAAGATGTTTTTAGAATGAAATTGTGGAGTTGGAGGCTGATGTATATGTGTCGTGGATAAATCTCTTCTGAGAAGACATTATTTAACCAGTGGAAGGGAAACTCAAGGATGAGTTATCTTAAGTAGGGGAGGATGTAACGTATTACATTTTTCAAAAGGTAAAAAATGTTTTATTTTTTGTTTAAATTTCTTTATATGACCTTAATAATGATGATTAATGGGTTGTAGGAGGTATCTAGTGCATCTGAAGCTCACTCGGAGCATAAGACCTAGAAAATGGAGGATAAAGACTGGGCCTCATGGTTTAAGGAAACTATGCCGCATAGCCTGCACGGTTTCTCTAAACCACGTGGTATCTGGAAGTGGGAACCTTTAGGTCACATGGTTAGTCTGCAATCATATGGGCAAAGGTGCATGAACTTGTGATTCTTCTACAATTGGGGACAATGAGAAAACACATTATTTTTGGTCTATGTTTTATTTTGTACGATTCTATTATTTTACTATCATTTATATTGATAATGTTATCACAGAAAAATTTTCATTTTATTCTCACTTATGATTATTTACTATTATCTATTATGTTTTCCATGACTGAGAATCTTTGTTAATTTTTTTTGTTTTCCCATTCCCCTTGAAATCAATAGGTTTATTATTCATTAAATGATTAGAAAGATAGTATTAATGGAGAATCATATGGGAAATTCCAACTACTCGTTGTGAAATAATAAGATCACATAGAAAATATCTAAAGATAATATGCATTTGGGTTCAATGATTGATTTAACGTTCATATTATGAAAAAGATGCTAAATTTGTCTATAAACATAGTTGACCAAGATATGTTTTATAGGATCATATTACATTATTTGATATAATTATAGAGAAAATCAGGATGTAAAATATATGTTTATTAATCTCATGTCATATCAATTGGTGTCAAATAAAACGTGTAATGTTTTTTATTTTAGAACTGGATCAGGAATGAAAGTATACAGTTATTTAGTTGGCATCTTAGGGGGGTTCAGTTATTTTTGGGGATTATAATACTAATTATAAGAGAAACTATCTTGAAAAATCCTATACTGAACCAATGGTGATTTAGGGTGAACATAAATTATCATAGGTTTCATAATTTAGTACATTATAGGATGGATTTATCTTAATACATGATCATTTACTTTGATAATTATTTCTTAATTATCCCACCATACCTTTTTGTTTTAGTCTATGGATGGAACCATAGGGAATCAAGTTGACAATGATTTTTATTGGAAATATAACGGTTGAACCAATGTGAAAAAAATGTGATAGTAAATAGAGTGTAACCCATCCTAAAAATTATATCTTAGGTTATGAGAAATATCCCAAACCATTTTGAGATACCAAATAAGCTAAAGAATGAAAAACATGCTCTGGATCCCTTGATGAGGAAACATTTACTCTTATTGAGTGAGTCTTCTGGTCAAGTAATCTTTATACAATGGATCAACTCAATAGGAATGATATTTCATATTCTCTAGTTCTCAGGGAGTGAAAATGTTGTTTTAGACATTTTTCATTTGTAAGATGATGCTAATAAATTGAGAACATTTATTAATAATTTGAGGCCAAATGATGAAATCAACTCCATGAAATGGGATGAGTTTGGGGAGGTATTTTCAATACATATTTTCCTATAAATAATTACACTAGAATAGATAAATTTTTTTTAGTATAATAAAAAGTATAATGAATCCATTAGTATGTGTGATTCATAATTCATGTGATGTGAAATGTATGAATCTAGTTTTATCATTTATCCTAAAAAATAGACCAATTTTATTTTCTATTAAAAAAAATATCTAAATTCTGTTGGATATAAGTGACTTTGGTAGTTAGAATTAAAATGTTATACCTATACATAAACATGAATCCTAATGTGTAGAATCTCATTTTGGTCATTTATTTTTTTATTAGATACAAAAAATGGAGTTCCATGGAATCTTGAATGATAAAACGCAAGATGGAAAGAAAATTCACTCACCATCACAAAAAGAATGATATAGGAATCCCTCAAAAAATTAACTAAATGGAATGTGAAAATACATCAAGTGTGGAAGATAATATCATTAAGAAAATTATTTTTGAGGAGATATGAATATGAAATCTAATGAAATGGATGGATCTGAAGTATTAGCTTAAGCAGAATCCATAATCTGGGGCTTCAAAAATAATAGGCATGGGACTAATTTTTTAAGGTGAAAAAATAAAAAGGATAATAATGATAATGGATGTTATAAACCTCTTAAGAAATCGGAATTAGATCAATTATATAGATCTTAATACCCTGTAAAGAGGGGTATTTAACTCAAATTGTTTTGGAGGAACTCATTATTGGGAATATTTATATTAATAGTGGAAGGATAATTTTCCTATTATAGAGAATGATTATAATTTTAATATCCCTTTAGAAATTTTTTCCCTGTTCTTTTTCTATCTTATAGAAACCTTTAATAATTTTAATTATTATGAAATATTTAAAATTATATGGAATTTTTTTATGGAGGGTAAAAAATAACAATTTCAGATTTTATTATAAATTTCCATTTAAATAAAGGTTGTTTTGAATAGATTATTTCCCACAAAACTCTAAAATAAAACAATCCATGATAAATTTCAATGAGATAATAGTTTTAAAAATTCAAGATAAATACATTATAATAATTTAATATGGAAGAAAATTAAGAAAATTACAATTGGAAGAAAAATATAAGTAAATAAAAATAGAGTGAACATAAAACCATTATACTCATTGTTTTACAAGATTATAATAATGAAAAATATTATTGACACATTAATATAAGTAAACTTATAGGATTAATAATTCTAATAATATATGTAACACTATATATAGGAATAAAATGTGACTTTTATAAAATTTCTCAATTGAAAAATAGTGAATGTATGTACGAAAATTGTATATATGGTCATCAGGTATTCATTTATTTAATTGGTATATTATATTTGTCTTATTTACAGTAAAAAATAGAAAATATTATAGTTCTATAATGTAATAAAAATTTAATATTTAACTAACTTATTTTATATTTTTTTTCTTATATATCATTATTATATTTTTTATTTGTAATGAATTGTTTGATCTATTTATCAAATTCAAATAAATATTTCATCATGAATATTTTGATTAAATTTAATGTATTGAATGTTGAAAATTAATTTCAATTTGATATGTTTACATTTATCTAATGAAATGCTACTTTTCAATTAATTTTTTTCAAGTATTTTTTATTTTTATCGAAAAATGTTAATAAATATTGAATAAATACATTGTTAATATATATTTATATTTTAATTAATTAAAATAAATATTTTTTTCAATTTCAATGGAATAATAATTAACACTTTTTTTAAAACCGTTTATTTTAAAAATAATTTTTATACATTATGCATTTTTATTATTTTTTTAAATTTATTAATTAAATAAAATAAATTGGATTTAATATTTAAACTTATAATATTAATGTTATATAATTTATCTAGTTTCATTTTTATTATAAAAAATAAATTATCAAAGAAATAGTATTTTACCAGAGTAAAGGTAATAGAGTTATTTTCAAAGTATTTTGTTTAATGTATTAATATAAAAATAAATAAAATTGATATATTTTAAATCATAAGTATAATATATTTTTAATATAAAAAATTACTTTAACTCTAATATGATTATAAATTGATATGAAATAACAATAAGAACATTAATGTTTTAAAATATTTTTTTTACAAATATAGTTTTTTCTATATCATATATTTTATTTTAAAAGTTAATATTAAAATAACATGAAATTGGATTGAATTAAATTGATTCATAAATTGGATAGAACAAAATTAAATTTGGTAATATGTGTAAAAAAATAATTTTATTAAAAAATATTTACTATGGGTAAAAAAGTGACGTAAGGAAGGGGGGGGGGTAAAAATAGGTAAATTATCATGGATCTATTTTGGTTTAACTAATATGATATTTATGAATTATATATGTACTTTATTAGGTGTGAGATTCAAAACTAAATTTACCCCAAGATTTCCTAAAATAATACACCTATGTCCCATATAATTCCATCTTCACTTTTTAATAATTTTTTGATACTAAGGAAACTTACCTTATTTTCAACTAAAAATGAAGCTCACTTATACCCCCTCAAAAACAAAATTATAAATATAATCCCTCTTTATTACCTATATATTTTGAACTCTGATAGTTATCTTCCTTGTTTTTAATCCTATTTTCATAGGAAGATGGCATAAGCCCTTCATTACTAGTAAATTCACTATGAAATTAAGATATTTCATCAAAGTAGGTACCATGATATTCATATTTATTTATATTTATATTATAATAGATAATATACATAAATCTAATTATCAACTATAATTATGTTTTTTAACATAATCGTCCATCAAATAATTTTATTGTTCAATTATATAATTGTATAGTCTTACTTGTTTATTGGTATAAAAAGTTATTTGTTTTGGGACGATACACCACCGACAAGAATAATGTTATTATGACATCAGCATCAACAACATAATTAAGTATCTTGAAATTAATGAATGTAGTATAATATATTAATAATTAAATAATTATTTTTTTCGTTATGTAATGGTTATATTAATATTTAACAAATTATAAATATAAAATCTTCAGTTTGTTATAATTATCGAAATAAGAACGTTATGAATTTTATCTCAGAAAACCATACCAAAAACCATCATGGAATAAAATTGAAGCATAAAAAATAATTATTAAACCAAAAATTCACTTCCTTTAACAATTTTTTAATGATGAACTTGGTTTTAATGAAGGATTATTGACATCACTTTTACGATATTTATATGAATCATTTAAAATTACTAACATTTGATGTGGAAAATAAACAAGAAATAACTAACAATTTTTTAATGAATTATTATAATATAAAATTATAAAATTTAATTTACATGGTTATGGTTTTTATATATGTTACTAATATGGTTGTTTATATCATACAACGTGATATAATAAATTTTATTAATTTTTGGAGTAAACTTATGGAAATTATCATCTTAATTTTTCAAATTAAATACATATTTAAAATTTACAACATGATTTATTTAATTCAGTGTATATAGTACCATATAGAATTAATTTTTCCTAATTTTCCTTAATTTAATGGGAATTAAAATTCAATTTTATGCCTAATATTTCAATGTATTATGGTAGAAAAGTAAGCCTTATTTTAAGGTTCTTTTTATTTGATTTCATTCACTTATCCATACACATTATTTATTAGACATGTTATTATATTATTGATATATTTTGTAATTATATTCCTAAATTTATTTTTTCTATTTAAAATTTGTGAAATTATATCATAATATAACACTTTTTTCATGTATTTCATTCCTTAAAAAAGCAAGATATTGTTTAGAATAATTCTAATGATCTCTAATGTATATTTTTCATCCATGTCCACATACATTCATTCCACAAAAATTCGCTTTAATATTTTTAAATCCATATATTTTTCAATACATGGGATCTTTATATATTTTATTACCTATTTTCAGAATATATTTTTACTAATGTTTTTTAAAGATATTATTTTAATTATTTTTTAAAAAAAGTTTAAAATGTATTTTCTCCCATTATAATATATTTTATATTCCACTTCACATATCAAATTATTTAATTTTATTTGTTTTTATGATTACATTTGTGATATTTCACGTGTGAAATAATATTTTAAAATTTCAATTATTTAATTTTCCATAAAAGGATTTTTTATCTCTTTTGTTAAAAATAAAACTTAAAATATTCTACAGAAATCATTACTCACAACTGTAATTCTATATAAACTATGATATTGTGAATTTTTTTAAAATATCCATTAAAATTACAGGAATTAATAATGATATCTAATTTATTAAATATATATAATGTATTTATTAATGAAAATTTATTTCTTAATTAATAAAAAAATGTACTTAATTTTAAGTAGTGTCATTTAATTCTTGAAAAATATGTTTTCTTCAAAAAAAGATTTGAAGACAATATTTCTCCTGAAAATTATCATTAATTTAAAAATTTTATAGAAATTTTATTTTTGAAGATGAATATAATATTTAAAATCATAATGAAAATATAATCTAAGGGTAAATTTTTTGGATGTTTCTCAAAAATATTTATTTTTAGTGAATGGTGATAAATATAAATCTTTATAAAATTTATCATTTCTTATAAAGTAAATGACACAATATATCTTATTCCATGTCTATTGTTTTATTAAAATTTTTACAAGAAGGGTTTTAGTATAATCAAAAGATTTATTAAATTATTTTTCACCCATGGTTTAGATTTTATGAAATTGTTATAGAGGAATCATCTTGTTTTTTCCGAACAAGGTTCTTTTGATTTTTTTTCTAATAATGGTAAATTAATATTTTTTTTTTAATTTACAATACAAAAAAAATTCTCGTCCGTCATGAATATTATTTTATTTGAATATTCCATTATAATTTTCGTTGTTCCAATTGAAATATAGTGTTTTCCATATTTTTTTTATGTTTTTAGATTTTAAATATATTATTTCAAATGAAAATGGTATTTTCACTAAGAAATGATTTTGTGATCAATTAATACTTTTTATATATATAAAAACAAACTTTAATTATTCTTTTGATTAACTTGGGATATTATCCATTGTCACAATATTTTTTCATTTTCATGTTGGTCATTGATTTTGATATTGAAAAAAGTTTATTAAACCTATACCATTTATATTATCAATGATTTGATGATATAATGATGTTATTATGATCTTGTGGAACTCATATGTATGGTTTTCATTATGTGATATTTGGGAATATAATTTTATATCTCTCTAAAACTTTACATGTTGTTTGATATGTCATGATATAATATGTAATTGAATGGGGTATGAACCAATTTTAGTATGTGACTTTTCTAATAAGATATTTTTGGGATTGAACCATGACTATGAATTGGTGGAATGGGGAGTGAACCCCATCCACCATGACGGTATGGAAATTTATAGTTTAATATGACATTATTTCACTCTTATTTTTATGTTAAACCCTTTTTTGTTATATTTATGACATATTTTCATGGATCATGATTGATTATTGAGGATTCCTTACTCTTTGGTTCTGTATAATTTTATTGATAGAATCTTATTCCTAGTTTCATGATTAAAGATTCAATAATGATTGTGTATGGATATTTAAATTCTATATCATGTTATCAAACACCTATTAATATCTTATTCTCACATATGATCATTTATTGATATCTCTTATGAATACCCTTACTCAGAATATGTGTTCACCCTTTCTTATGTTTCCCTTCCTCATGTTATGAAGAAAGGTTTAATTTATAATAGGTCTATGAAGGGTGGTAGTTGTGAAGAACTTATTATTAAAGGATATATATCTTTTATAAACTAGTTATATATATATATATATATATATATATATATATATATATATTTCTGATGAAACTAAACCTCTATGGTCCTCAATAATATATAGTCACGAACCAGCCCAGGTACCCTAGAAACCTGACAACTGATCCGACCCTGACATAGCTCTAAGGTTGTTCCCAATCCCCATGGGTCGATGATTAGCACCTAGAATCATACATAATTAAGGTGGGAATAAATTTTCCACAGAAAATATGGAATCATGATAAATAATCAGTACGAATATAAAAGAAACTCAACTAGGATTATTGTACTATAATTAAAATAGGTATAACAACCCAATGTACTATAACCGTGTACAAGAAATATGATAAATTACCCAAGTACAAATGGATACAACTCACCAAGTCAAAGGATCAACACCTAGAACCACCTCCAAGTTGTGCTTTACCTCTACTCAAACCTGAACATAGATAATCTACAAACACCCAAAGGTATAGGTATGGAGTGATCTAAAAATCCTAGTAGGGTCTCACCATGGATTATATAACATATTCCAATATTAAATTAACTTAATAAATTTCATTCAATTTAAAACAAACATGTTTGGAATTTTATAAGCATAATTAAAAAAATTCATTATTTATAATTCAAAAGATGGAAATCCTTTATGAAATCGATTTACTTTTCAATTGATGTAATATTTCCAAAACAATGGAAAATTTTCAAAATGGATAAAATAAATTATTTTATTTATATCAGTTTATAAAAATTATAAGGGCATGTAAAATAGTTTACAATAATGTTATATATTCATTTTAAATACAAATAATAAATCCATGTGGTCATATGCCTAAGAAGGTAAGATAGATCTAGGATATAGAGACACCACACTAAAGGTGAATAGAAAAAATGTACATACGTCCATTTTAATTCAATCCAAAGAGAACTCATCCATATCATCTAAGGTATGTTATGTACTAATATTATGTTTTAGAAATTTGTAAATCATAAAGTGTTTTATAAATAACTCACTAACTACCTATGTATTGCATTTTCTCTAATTTAAATAATATATGATGGGAAATTAACTTTCAGTATCCATAAAATTATATTCATCCCATTCTCCATTTAAAATATGCCAACATTCCATTGAAAAACCAAAACAAATTTTTAATCAAAACATTTCTTTTTACAAGATAAAACACAAATGTATCTAGAAAAACCGTTTAAATAAATTTTCATAATTATGGATTTTATATCAATTCACCATTTAATTTTACAATCCAATTTCACAATTAAATTCAACAATTTTATTTTCAATCAAATTCCATCCATATCACAACAAACCCGCAATTCAGTGGAATTAGGATTTTTGACAATTTTACATCAAATGCATTTTCCACAATTAAATTCAAAACATTAATTGAAAATATCTCACAATTTATATCGAACAATTTAAATTCAACTATTTAAAAAAAACACACCCCAATCAATGGAACTGGAGGTTTTCCAATTTCATGCCAAAAAACATTTTTATTTTAAACTATAATTCAATGGAATTGGGTTTTTCCAACAAAACAATTTTAATCCATTTAATCAAAACCAAGAAATTGATTTTATTTAGAAAAATTAAAATATAAAAAAATAAATTTATGGTTAACATAAATTGGGAATTATAATGGAACCCCCAACCTTGGGATCAATAGATCTCAAATCACAAAGACGTAAATGGAAAACTCTAATTGAGAATGATGGAAACTAGGATCTGTGAATCAAACATAGGTTTCGATCCAAAATAGTGGGTATTGGATCCAAAAACCAATATGAGGATCCATGGAACTCTGGATAAAAGAATAAGGATCATGGGAGAATAAGATCATGATGAAGAAACTAACTGAGAGAAGATCATAGGTTGTTCCTCAAGCTTTATATCACATCTAAGAGGGATATGGGGGCAAGAAAACTCTGCATAGTAGCTCCAAAGATGGGATAAATCTCTTATGGGACTTACATGTCCATCAAGTTCCAAAAATGGGTTTTTGTGAATTTTTAATCAAAATTTAGATTAATTAAAAACTCGTTCACACGAGTTCTTGGGAAAAGGAACACGGTTTTAAAAAACCATGTACAAGACATGTGCATATTTTAAATGGGACAAAAATTTCCAACTATGGGGGTGAATTTTTTTGTAAACCATGGTCCAACTATACAAAATCTCACTACCATGGGTGTAATGGTTTTATCCAAGAGGGAGCACAATTTGGGTAAATTGAGCACCAACTGTGAACTAGCCCAAAATTTCCCTTATTTTTTTAAATTAAACCCGAAAAAAACCAATAAAATCATGATTATAAATAGAGATTTTGTAATAATTAAAAACATTAATAGGATATTACATCCTCCCAACCAAATTAACCTTATGCAATGTCATAGATTTTCGGTGTATTATTTTTAAATATTATATAGATTTATTTTGGGACCAGAAATTTCAATGGCGTGCGATTCCAGGGCCCCGAGTGCTCTGAATAAATGTTTGAATTAATTTATCTTTAAAAAACTTGCTAGAGAGATTTTCCTGAAAAATTTGAATAACTTTTGAATGGGTGATCAGATCAGAAATCTAAGGATATTGTTTCGCTCAGAGCAACGAATTTACCTTAGGCGGGGCCTAACATCGACCGGAGGGGGTCAGCTGCAAGAGTTAGTTTTTAGAAGTTTTAATGAAAATAAAATAAAATAATAATTTATTTAAAATGTTTCCTATTTTTTCACAGTGACCTAATCCTCCCTTAAAAGTAAATTCTTATGGCATGTTTATAGGGTTTGCTACATAACCCTGCAAATTGAGGATCAGTCAATGAAGCTTTGGAGGAGAACCCGTTGGTGAAAGATGATAATGTGATCGATTGACGCTTCCTAGATTTGATGAAACTAACCAAAGAATGCGACCTAACGATAGTTCTTCAACCGGATCGAGGTATCGGTTGTTTTTTCAATTCTTCTTTTCCCAATTGTTGGATTTAACGACGAACGTAGATGAAGCCACCAACATGTTGATATGAAGATGGCATGTTCATGTGGGAGGGTATTATTTTTCGTTTCTCTGGGGTTTGAATCATGAATATGATTGTTATAATTGTGGTATTATCCTTGGTTTCTCCCTTTTTTATTCTTTTAATGGGAGAGGATCAACGCCATGATGAACGATGGTGGATTTTCGTTCTTCAATTGGGTGTGTTGGATTTTCCCTCCTCTTTTCTTCATGTTTTTCGAGTTCATCGTAGGGAAATATAAAATGGATCATTGGACATATTTTTTGAAACTCTATAATCCAAAACTAGAGACCCAGCATCGAGACGACTAAACAAAGGTGCGGCGATAATGGAAGACGACAAATCTTTTTGGATTGAGGAAGACTATTCTTCAAGTGTTATTTACGCGGGTGGATCAATAAGTCTTTTCAGGGCCAATCAGAGGCCTGAAAACAATAGATATGACTTAGAGATGTCGGGGAGACCTTAATCTTAATGTTTCATGGAAAACAGAAATCCGAATCCAATAATATATCTCCAACTGAGGAGCGATGGAAGAGGTTCGCGATACTGGAAATTTCCAGAACACACGACGTGTCTCTCGATGAACACACCGTGTAGGTCTGGCTAAGAGATGGTTATGGTTCTGCAGTGCATGAAGTGATGAAAAGGCATGTTATCCAAATAACACAGTTTGTGGCTCCTTACAAGGGACTTGATGTGTATCCAGGTGATACACTAACACAAGTTGGAGTACAAGACCGTGTACACCACCACACAGTCAGACCAGGCCGACTGCATGGGTTACCCCGTGTACCTGATACATGAGTTGTAAGACATAGGTTGAATCCATGTATGGGAACATGGATAGCGTATACAAAGTCCTCCCTCGATAGAAGAACACAACTTGTCACTCTCTTACACGTCATGTATACCTTCTTCTACATGACCAGCCTTAGGACGTTGGCCGTTGTACACTCACTACAATAAAAATTGGTTTTAGCAACAGTTTTGGGCGGCAGTTCACAAAACCGCCGTGAAACCCATATTTTTTTAAAAAAAAACCAGACCCTTCCCTATCCTCACCCCGGGGTTTCCCCCAAACCCTCATGACCCCTTCTTCCCCTAACCCCTGGCCCCGGTGACCCCCAGGCTTCCGACGACCCCCGCACCCTCCATTCTTACCTTAACCCCCAGCCCCGGTGACCCCCAACTGTCCGACGACCCCGAACCCTCCGGTGACCCCGTCCGGTGACCCGCGACCCCCAACCGTCGAGCGACCCCGCAACCTCCGTCTCCGGCGACCCCGTGACCTCCATCTCCGGTGACCCCGCGACCTCCATCTTCGGCGACCCCTGTCTTTTTCAGGTATTTATCCATTTATGTTTTTGGATAAATCTCTTAGAGTTAGGTTTCCTTTCATTTATGAAATTTCAATGGTACTGGTTATCATGTGTTCATGATGTATACAATGGGTCCTTTTTTGTTTTTTACATGTCTATTAAGAAAAATTGAGGGCACACTAGATTATACCACTAAGTGATGAATTGGGTATGGAGGAATGTTATTTCAATCATGATTTTATAAAATTCTAAGGATATTTTGGATGGTGAATACATTGGTTGGGTACTTACATGGATGTGTGCATTCATGATATGATTGATCACAATGGTATGAGATACTTTCACTAATTTTTCATTTGTATCTTATTCACTAATTCATGATATTCACTCTTGTTATATATATATATATATATTATGTTCTGACTTATTCATGTTCTTGGGAATTGTGTGGGATGTATCATGTATTATCTATTAGGTAGTATAATCAAGCCCTTTAGATGAACCATAATGAATATATAGATGTTTCTATTCAAGATATATGAAAAGTAAAGGGCTCCCACTTCATTAATGGTGTATCTTGAGGCTACATCCATGGATAATGGGACCAAGATATTGTATATGGTTAAGGGGTGGATTTTGGGGTTGTTTTATTGTGGCACCTTAATTAATTTTATGAGCTATTGGGTTTGGCAGACTTATATGATATATCATTGACCATCAAAACTCTTATCTTGGTCATGTTATATCCATTGTGTTTGGTTGATTTTCTATCATGCATCATATTTATGTTATAACATTTTGTTTTGTCTAATTCTGGTTATGTTGTTTTTGAGATTAAACCACCACAATGATTTCATATACCATTGTAATTTATAGTCATCCTCTAGTGTGTGTGGGATGCACCTACTTTTAGAGGAATTTTGGCCCTACCCAAGTCAATAGGTTGGGGTCGAGATGTTGTACTGGTATTCCATCCCATTTAGGTTTAATTACCCCCAAGTAAACTTTTCATTTTTGATCCGTTGTTTAGGAATGAGAAATCTGAACTCTGACTTGATGAATTAGAGAAATTTGATGAAAACTATTTTCACACACTTCACATCCTTGAGTTAAATAATAATAATATTATATGAGAATTATATAAGAAGGACCACATATGATTATTCATTCAAGGAGAACTAGTATTATCTATGATAACACCTATGATACCTAGGAGGAAACCTATAAATCTAGAGTAAAATGGAAAGGGCCGTATAAAATAAAAAATTTCTACTCCAACAATGCCTACTCCATGATTATAATGTATTGAGAGCATATCATGTCTACCAACAACATAATTATTCTCAAAGAAATACTTTTTATAACGTCAAAATGGGGATTCGAAAGTCCATTTTTAATGACTCTAAACTTCTTATAGATGGTTCCATTCAAAAGACCACAAACTGCAAGACACGAAGGTCCTTGGTGTAGGACCATAAAATGTATGAAACTCATGTCATTTTCGTATAACATATGATCCATCCTATAACAGTGTAAAATAACTTGAGTGGTATATTTTTTTTATGAACTTATTCCCTTTTATATTAGACATATCTATGTAATAGTTCTTATTGTAAGGGATTACATGTTTTCAGTGGGTCTTCACCAACAAATTTACACTAGGATGAAACCATTTTATTATCTCATATACATAATACAGATCTAAATAGAGACTCCTTTTCCAGAACTATATATGAATTGATTCCTATTCTTATAGGATACATACTGGTTTCCATATCTCGTATATGAATAATGGTTAATGATATATTTAATTCATAATCTTCTACACTATCCTAGTTTATGTGTTTTTTCATTCATGTCAGGTTTCCTCCTATTTTCATACACATGTATAAAACAATCCTATATTATGAACTGTGTGTGGATTAATTAAAGTTAAGTCCATATATATAGTTATGTCCAAATCATTTATATTGGACCAAACCACAAATTTAATTCCAATAAAAAACCAACCTCATCCTACTATTCATGACTTCATCTATTCAAATAAAATTTTCTTTATTGACTCAACACTAAGACTCATGAATTTCATTTATAATAAAATCCAGATATACAAAAATCCTTCTTCACATTTATCATAATATTAGGAACTTAAAATGAATGACATAAAGTTCCTCACCATACCAAATTATACTACATTATAGAAAAGTCAATTTATTAATTATATCGTTAAACTAAATGACATATGATCCCCCTTAAATTAAATTTAAACCTATTTCATAAATTCAATATATACAATATAATTTCCTTACACGAGATAAATATCCATGTAATAATCCTCAGTGAATATTTCCTTCTCAAAAAACCTATGGAAAAATAAAATTCCACAATTATTTCCTTGTATTATATCATATGGGATTCATGGATTCGCATCAAACCTTCCTTTATGTAGCTTGACACTGGACAACATCATTTTCCCCTTCACAATATATATATTTTTGAAGATATATTATAAGAACAACATGTGACATGATTCTTATTGTTATGGGATATATAGTGACACATGAATTTACCATCCTAGGACATTATGTAGTTCCCATTTAATTTCCCAATTCTTAGCCAATGAAGATACATTTAACAATTTAAATCAGTTTTCATCCTTTCAATTCCCACCAGGGCACCCATACATGTCTCCCTTTCTCTCATATAAAATATCTAGATATTTGTTGAGACCTTATAGAAACTACATGTGTATTTATTTCTATTATTACAGAATATATAGTGATGTTTGAGCTACTAATCTTGGACCCAAAAACACATTTCATCACCATAAAAGTTGTCTTAGTGTATAGTACCCTCATTCATGTTGGGTCACTACATATTTGAATCCATACTATGATACTATATTTTCTTCCAAGAACTACATGTTTCATGATTCCTATTATTATAGGATATATAGAAACACCTAAACTATCCATGTCGGTATTAGTCACAATTCATCATCTACTTTCACTCCCCCTCAATATTCTATAATTTCCTAACCTTGGATAGATTTGGACTGGAGTGTTCCAGTTACCTTTTATATATCATATTTATATAAGAAAAACTATACATTAACTATTTTAATCACTCCGAAACTCTCATGGCTATTGGTAGTGAGTGTATCGAATTTTTAAATAACACCACTATTTGGCAATGACATTCATAACGTATATCATTCCTACAAACAAGAGATGATTTGTGTATAATGAACAGAGGTGTAATTTCACGGTAATTCATACCTTTTTAGTATTGAAACCCCCTTCATGATTTCCATTCTATAGATTCATTCGAAAAATTCATATATGAATGGGCTAAATTCAAATAGATAGTGAAAAGATTGAAAACATAAAGAGCAATGAAACATGACCAATTTTCATGAAATGACCTAGGATACCCATAATCTGGGTACCCAAGCTAGCCTGCAATAAGTCTCAAAGGGTGTCATATAAGGGCTAAATATTTCTTGTAATTTTTTGTACTAATGGTATGAAAATCGTGAATCTTTGGTGTGTTCAATGAAATCACTTTCAACGGGATGTTGTTTGAGGAAACATAAATGTATGATTGACAGTGTTATGATAAGTGTGTAACCCGATATTCTTACTGCTCCTCAATGAGGTGTTGACACTGTCTCCTAGGGACCAGACTTGTTCGGTTTGTTTGGGAATACTAAGTAAGTGGTAAATGTGATCAATGTATCATCTTTATAAAATTATGCACACTTTATGATCAATGGGCCATCTTTATTATATTATGTTTCTGTAATCTTACACTATCGTATATATGAAACATTTTCTCTATTTAGTAGTAACTATGTGTTTTAATTTTTTTATTATTGTGTATGCACATTGTGATATAAATTGATAAAAGCTGAATCACATTACCGAGGAACACACCTCAAAATGTTAAGTTTTTGAATGAGTTTTTAGATTATTGAATTTATAATCATTCCATTGAAGGGAGAATTAGATGTCCATATCCTAAATGTAAATTTAGAACATGGTTGAAGAGAGATTATGTTTATGAACATTTAATACTGAATCAATTCCCTGATCAATATTTGTGTTGGATTTGGCATGGAGAATCGAAAAGTATAGAAATATTGAGAATTAATGTTAATCCATAGAATGAGGTCCCAAGTTCTTCTAAAATGGAAAATGAAATGAAAAACCTCATAAATGATGCATTCGGCACTATAAGACACCACTATGAGCATCAAAACATATCAGAACAACCAGAAGAGGGTGCTAAAAATTGCAACGTGACAAGTGATGTTTTTGAGACTGTAACACAAGAATATCAAGATTGTAATGTATCATTGGATCCTCCTCTTGATTATATGGAGACAAATGTAAGGGAAAACTTCAGTGAGGAAAATGTGTTTCATGATTTAGTTGATGATGTTAATCAATAGTTGTATAGTGGGTGTTTGAAATATTCAAAGATTTCATTTCTAATGAAGTTTTACCATATCAAATGTCTGTATGGAATTACAAATAAGGAAATTTCCATGTTATTGGAATTGATTCATGATGCATTTCCTGAAGAAAAAATCCCAGAATAATTTTATCATATGAAAAAGTTGTTAACAAGCTTGGTCTGAATTATACAAAAATACATGTGTGTCCCAATGATTGTATTCTTTATTGGGGAGAGGATTCAAGTAGACAGAATTGTAAGAAATTTTCTTCTTCTAGATGGCAGTCAAAGGGTGATGTTGGAAGTCTGACCGAACATAATTTCATGGAGATGAATAAAATGAACACACCTGTACAACTTTTGCATTACTTTCCTTTGAAGCCTCGATTGCAATGATTATTCCTGTAATCAAAAACCGCTGAACACATGAAGTGGCATTCAGTAGATAATAAAAATGATGGGTTAATGAGACATCCATGAGATTCCCAATCATGGAAGAAATTTTATCCATTACATCCAAATTTCTCAGCTGATCCTAGGAATGTTCGATTGGGATTGGCTGCCGATGGATTCAACCCATTTGGGACATTGAGTACCAGTTATAACATTTGTCCAGTTGTTTTGATCCCTTATAATCTTCCTTCGTGGATGTGTATGAAACAAACATCTTTTATCATTTCTATGATTATTCCAAGAAAAAAAATTCCTGGAAATGATATTGATGCATACCTGCAGCCTTTAATTGAAGAATTGCAGGAGTTATGGAGCAACGGTGTTGAGACATTGGATGTTTCTTCTAAAAAA
Source organism: Viscum album (assembly GCA_963277665.1). NCBI lineage: Eukaryota > Viridiplantae > Streptophyta > Magnoliopsida > Santalales > Viscaceae > Viscum > Viscum album. Next base: position 1,390,871,379 of record OY728120.1, read on the forward strand.
ATGTTCAAAATGCATGTTGCTTTAATGTGGACCATTAGTGACTTCCCTGGTCAGGGGAATTTATCTGCTTGGAACACTTATACGGGTTTGGATTTTCCCATTTGTAACTGTGATTTCGATTCCAAACGGCTACCTCACAGTAGAAAATGGTGCTTCTTGTGCCATCAAATATTTCTTGATGCATCTCATAGATTTCGGCTGAAAAAATCCAAATTTAATGGTTCCATTGATCTTAGACCACCACCAAAGTTGTTAACCAATTCTGAAATATTGAGAAAGCTTGAAAATGTTAAAACATAATTTGGGAAGGTTCATAATTTGAATGATAGCGGAAAACGAGTGCGAAGTGAATCATCAAGTGAAATCAGAACGCAACAATGGATGAAAAATAGTATATTCTTCAAACTTTTGTATTGGTAATTTAATTTGTTGTTCCAAAATATTTATGTGATGCATATTGAAAAGAATGTATGTGATAATTTGATTTTCACATTACTTAATGAGAATGGAATGTCTAAGGATCATCGCAATGCTCGCAAAGACTTGCAAGAAATGAACATAAAACGTGATCTCTGGCCAGATGAGAATGAAAAGTATGATCCAACAATTTTTTCAATGAAAAATAGGTATAAAGATACGTTCCATCGAATTTTAAACAATGTGAAGGTATCTGATAGGTATTCTAGTAACATATCGAGGTGTGTTGACTTGAAGAATTGTATGTTATATGGATCGAAAATTCATGATTCACATATTTTGTTACAATAGTTACTACCATTGGCATTGCGTACATTATTACCTAAAAAAGTTATTGTTGTTGTACTCCAATTCTGCACATTTTCAGGCAATTATGTGAGAAAGAACTACATCCATTTCAGCTTGACAGCCTCCAGGAGAGGTTTGTATTGACCCTTTGTGCAATGTAAATGTATTAAATTATATTTATTTTTTGAGATCATGAATACTGATACTCGAGCAGACTTGTAAGAAGATTTAAAGTTTCTTGCTAGAGGTCTATAAAACAATTTAGAATGTTCGACTCTTATAATGTGAATGAATTTAGATTTCTTACAGTCAATCGAGAAGTGGGGTTGAAAACACAGAATAGTGGTATATTTACTTTTGATGAAGTGGGATACTATGGAAAGCTGCATGATATTATTGAATTAAACTACCAAGATCATTTTTCTATTGTTTTATTCAAATGAAAATGGGTCGATATTATCAGAGGTGTTAAAAGAGATTCCTTTCAATTTACTTCTGTAAACGTCTCTCGCTTGATGGATGTTGGTGATCGTGAACTACATGATCCATATATCTTAGCATCACAAGAAAAATTGTATATTATGTGAATGATGTTGTGGATGAAGGGTGGAGTGTAGTTACTCACGTAATACAAAGATATTTTAATGATATGGGTGATGAAGTGGAAGATTTGACCTCTGAAATTGAATTTCATCAACAACAGAAAGCAGAACTATTTTTCCATCATGATATTGAAAATATTAGTCTAGCAAGGATGAATGAAGTGGATGAAGAAATGGAGTAGTAAACCGACATTATTGAAGGGGAAAATGATTGTATGTACAATTATTTATTCATTTAGCAACCACTTGTTTAATTTTTGCAGTCATTCATTATCATTGTTATATATATTTTGTTTGTTAGTACTGGGCATCTATTATCATTTTTATATTTTTTTTCTGCATAAATGTTTTGAAATATATATTCTGAACATAATTTTATTTAATTAAATGACAGGAATTCCAAGGAAGAAGCGGTACACTATTTTAGCTAGTTCTACGACAGATGACGATCCTTCTGTCCCCACGGCATCTAAGGCACTAGCTGCCTACACCCCAACACCATCTCTGACACAATCTGTGGATGTCTCATTAGAGGATGAGTCATCGACTCCCCCTACAGGATCCTCAGCAGTGGGGCAATGACACACCCCTTCCAGTTCATCATAGACATTCTGGAGGGACACAGTCATAGGTACAAATTTTAATTAAATAAATTTATTTCATTTTGTTTATACTAATTGTTTGCTCATTGCAGATGAAAAAATGCAACTGTGGAAAAACACATAAAAATTTCAGATGTTTGGAACATGAATGGAGAGAAGATAGTCATGCCATTTCATTCTTATGGGGTCCCGATGGATGACGTCTTGGGGTTACTTGGCCAGATTATAGGTCAGCTGGCAGCGGAGCCCAATTCCTTTCCTATTTCGTATGATGATTGGAGGCATATGCCTCCAAATGGGAAAAATGAAGTTTTTGATACTCAGATAAAGGTAATTTTATTACATTATGCTTTAATCGAATGTCATGTTACTAATATGTTCAAAATGAATTTTTGTATACAGATGTTCTTCCATTTTACCGTTGTTTATGTGATAGCACGGAAGTGGACATTGAAAAATCTTGGTAAAAATGGAAAGATTTCAAATGGAAGTTGTGGTGGATGTCAACGATACTTCATTGACCTTGCAACAAATGTATGATAATCTACCCAGTGGGGTACCAAAAGAACAGTGGAATGTTTTTGTTGATAGACATTGTGATGAGAAGCGGATGGTATTGAAATATATATTATTATATCATCCTCATTTTACATTTATGAATGTATATGAAGAGGAGATGACATTGAATAAATTACTATTAAATTGAATTTTATTTATTTCAGGATCTCTCAAGACAGAATGCATCAAACCAGGCAAAGCAAGTCATCCCACACACTGCGCGCTCAAAAATATTTTCTAGAAGCCGAATGTCATTGGTAATATTTTAATTAGTTTAAATATTTTTAAGAAAATTTTATCAATTTAACATATTGAATTGCTGATTTATCATTGTTTAATGCAGTCACAGAGTTTAGGGTATGAAGCATCCTGAACTGAACTGTGGTTGGATGTTCCTAAAAAACAGATGGATGTTTTTTTAATGATCCTGCCAAAGAAGTTTGGGTATGAAGACAATTTTTTATTATAATAACTTATTATCGGTTTTTACTGTGTTAATATATATTGATATTTGATTTATAGGTAAAAATTAAAGAAATATGGGATGCTAATCCCAGGCAGTCCTACTCAGTCTCCCAAGATAACCCGGTAGCTAAATTCCTTGGGAAGGAGCATTCTGGTAGAGTGCGCATGATGGGTTTGGGACCCATACAATCTGAGGTCTTTGGCAGGACACCAGGGATTCCAGCTGCATCTACTCCTGGTTATAGTCATTTCATACCTGAAGATGCTCAAAGGGAGATGTCTTCTCTATGAAACACAGTTCACCAGCAGGGGGATCAGATATCTGCTTTGCAGAAAGCGTTGCTTGAAATACGTTCGCATATGAGCAGATATGCCCCCAGTGGTAGTGAATCGACTAGTGGTGACTAGGTAAATCAAAACAAATAAAAATAATTTAGTTTTCAAATTTTTATTGGTTTTAAGTTTAATTATAAATATGCAACAATATTTAATTTTCAATATAATGTTCTTATAGGTGGCAGCAGGTAGTGGAGATGGAGGTGGAGAGGGTGAAGATGCATTATCAAACCATGAGTAGTAGTATTGTTGATGTTTTGAACAAATATGAGAATGGTTGGTTTGTATATATAACATGTATGGCACATAGTTTCCACCAAACATTTCCATATCCTAACATTTTCTTGATTTCTCATGTTTCCTTCTATGCATTTTTTTGATTTATGATGTTTCATTTTATGTCTTGATTTAGCAAGTGTGGTATACATCATTCCATTTAGGCCTGTGTTTGAATTGGTAGTCTAGATTTTGGATTACTAAAGAGTGATCCTTTTGTTATTTTGTTCTAGTTATATAAATTGGAACCTAGTAGGCAGTATAAAGACCAAACATAATAGGATGATGGGAATGTGGTTTAGCCTAATCATGTGATACGAATCATATACTAACCAATAAAAGTAGTTCGAAACAAAAATGGTGAACCTAACATGGAAACTTAAACAAAATGCATGTGTCACCCACATGTTAGGATCCTTTTTCTCTCTCAAAATATAAAATGTGGACAAACATGGATCAAATACAATTGATTATACATGTGTTTATTTATTGATATGCTGATTTCATGAGGATTTTATGTAAATGTTTCTCGTAAGTATTCTAGCACTTTTAACTAGAAACCCCTTTGATCCAAATGACATTTTACTACATTAAGAACACATATGCTTCAATTACTTCATAAGATGGATCCTCATTTAAAACTAGGGCTCTATTATCAACCTTGCACCCTCAACATTGGGTCTCAAATTCACTAGTTTTGGAGTCACACCTAAATGGTACCTTTCCATCTTCAGAGGAAGCTAAAAAATCCATTCATCTCAAAAATCCCTACTAGATGTCTACTCGACAATGACTAGTGGAACATAATTTGTTGTAAATAGATTCCATCTCAAACTATTTCATGGTTATATCCATGGAAGGAAATAACATGTTCCTCCCTTATATAGGGAGGTTGATCAAGAGGTCACTGATGGACTCATCTAGATAGCATAAGGGACCCTCCAAAGGGCTCCTTCTATCATTCATCATCACCAATTCTACAAAGCAATAAAACCTATATATGATGTGTGTGTTTACATCGGGAGTTTTACCTAAGTCTCCCAAAACTAGGATGTCAGGAAAACCCACTGAGGGTGGTGAACAATCAACCAAGAACATGGCCCTACATCTATACCCTCTAATAAATCCCATTAATAAATATGGTGGAAAACTATGAGCAAGAGGAAACATTTTCCCACAATTACTAAGCTTGTCGGTATAATATGGTTTTATTCAATGAAATCACCAAGAATATTTTGGTAAAAAATATAGGGAATACCCATATCCTTTCCCACTTACTTGATTAACATCGGTATATACCTATATGAAATGGAGGAAAAGATCAGGCCCATACACATTATCCAACAATAGAATAAGAAAATATGAATGTTCTGGTCACTGATGTCACCTAGAATATTCTAAAAATGGTTAAAGGGAAGACACAAAACTATTCTACCATAATTTGGGTGACTCATTAACACAATATTAGGAGATTTAGAGAAGATAGAGATCTTTTCTCCCAACGTATGGTGTATCTAGTTGAATGCAGAGGTTATAGGAGTTTGGGTCATATCTTGCACATCTTCAAAACTTTTCCACCAGTTCCTCCTATGGGGATAAGATCTTTACGTATTCCACATTATTATGTGGGTCCTATTAATTTTTAGTATTGATGTAGCTATAATACCACATACTGCTGAGGCCAAGGTGGTAGTCGACATAGTTGATACTAGACTCAGGAATTAATGTGCATGAAATGTGATCCCACTCAGAATAGTCAGGTTGTAGCATAGAGTCATGGTATGGGAAAACTAAATGACGTTCAACATATTATAGGGAGAATAATTAAAATTCATCTATTGTTTTAGGTACAAATATAGTAACCTCTACTATAGATTCTATATTATTTGACACAAGTGCATCATACAATGTTATATTTGATACATTTCTAGAGATTCTGGTCCATGATATGGTGTATTTATGTGTCATTAGGAATCTGGAAACGTCATTGGTTATTCAATCAATGATTTTTCACTAATGGAATTATTTTCCCCATCATATAGGAAAACGTTTTTTATATATAATTCATTCTTTCCCATCATGTAACTGTATGATGTAATTATTGGAATGGATTTCATGATTCTCTATAGATCCATTATTTATTATTATCACTATAGAATTATGGTCGATTTTTTGTATGATGTCTCATGTTTCATCATGTTGGGGATACCAAGTTAGAAATAACATTTTATTTTTTTGTATGATGTCTCCTGTTCCATTTTCTGGTTTGATTTGTTTTTCAGGGAAGTGGGGCAGTAGAAGCAAAACTGCATTTTTTTTCTGGTCAGCATTTTGTGGTGGTTTTAACCCCCACTAATGGTTTACTGGTCATCATTTCGTGGAGGTTATAACCACCGCTAATGCTTTACTGGTAAATCATTAGTGGGGGTTAAAACCACCGCGACATATAATAGGTTTATATTTAGCAGCAATTTTTACCACCACGACAGAGGCGCATCAAACGCCAGAGTATCACGGCGGTTAAAACCACCGCAAATAAAAAAATATTCGGCACCTGTCAAACCACCACTGAAGTCACGAAAACCGCCACTAAATGAGGCATCTATGATGCATCCCTTAAACCGCTGTGAAATTGAAAAAACCACCTCTAATAGATTAATGACGCCCAGTTTAGCGGCAGTTTCTGTAAAATGCCGCCAAACCATATAGCGGTGGTTTAAACCGCCTCTAAATAAAAAAACCCGCCAGTAATAGCTGGTTTTGTTGTAGTGACTGGTATTACTGGGGGTCTGAAGACACAACGTGTGACACTTCATCACACCGTGTCATTCTTAGAACATGTCTTGATATTCTTTTCCACTGTATCATGGGCATGATTCATTTGGGTTAGTTCCCCTTTTTCTTGTTCCCCTTATGGTTAGGTATCCTTTCATTTTTCATAAGTATGATCCCTTCAGCAGTACTTTCTCAGAGAGAGTCAAGTATCCCTCCAAGAGGCCCAGAGAGAGATACTCTATCCATTCTTAATCGTAGGTAGAGTTAGGAATGGACGTGACTAACCTCATAGGGCGTCGAACCACTACTTATTAGGTGAATCCGGATGAGTCACGGTATCGACCACGGCCCAGGAAGTGATCCTCTTCTGTGTGTCAAGAGATTTCCCACTCAAGAGTGTGTTCTCCTGGATTGAGTGTATCTATCTGTTGTGACTTTTCCTAATGGAAAGTACTTCTTGGACTGATGTCATCAGAGCTATTAGACTCATGGAGTGAGTTCTCCTGGATGAGTGCTTCGTGGAATCTTCATACTGAATCCCTTACAGGGGTATGCAGTTGTGTGACATGTCTCTAGACTGCGGGTCTGGGTTTTTAGTATATCAGTATTGTGTTATCCTATTATATGTTTAGTATTCATATGTAATGTAGTGATGACTTTACCTTCCTTTTTGTATTTCTTTGTTGTATTCGAGGTCCTCTACTGAGTATTGTTATACTCACCCCTTCATGGGATTTTCCCACACGTGTCATGTCTTGTGCAGATGAGAATCCTTTTGATAGAGTCCAGGGCGGACCAGGAAAGGATGGATTTTTCTGAGTTCCCTACAAGAAGAGGTGTTCTTACGACTATGAGCATCAGTCCCAGAACATCTTTTTTTACAGGTTGGACTTTGTAGTTTTCACACTATTTTTTTGGTGGTATTGTATTCTGGCCTAGTTTGCATTCAATACTTTACTTCCCATCATACTCTTTTGGTTGGGTTTGGTTGTATGGATACATTTTTTTCCATAGTGGATTTTTTTACATTTAAGAATTTGTGGTCTTGGAGATGTGTGGGTGTGTACAAGTACTTATGCAATTCCTCCCATGATAGTAATATTCCTACTCGGTTCTAGTCACTAGCCCCTCGCCTATTTGAGGAGGGCTTGGGGAGTCACGGCGTGGGCCCCACTAGGACGGGTTGTGACATAGTGGTATCAGAGTTGGTCGGTTATAAAATAGAACCAAGAGTCTATGAGTTTGGTTTGGGGAAATATTATTAAGTGTTCCAAGCTCGGCTTTCAGGCTACAGACTTTACTATGGGTGCGGGCGACTGACGTATCCGTACACCGGGACTCTGATATCCTCATTTCCAACTCGATACATGAAAACACTATTTGCGGGGAAATAATAGATTGTTACATGAGTCATATTGAAATGGGATGTGTTTTACAAGTCATTTGTGTTAGCTATCTAGATATACTCTTTGACCATGGTACATCTTGTTCCTTACAGGATGCCTCCGTGACGCATACCTTCTAGGATTCAGTAGTGCGATCACGAGGGTAACCCCTTAGGGATGAGGATTAAATACATGGACTAGTTCCCTAGGCATTACCTCCAGGTGGTGTACCTACTATACCTCCACCAGTGGAGTAGCCCATGGTACCTAAAGTACCGACAGATGAGGGGCATAGGCTGAGCACACTTGATGAGTTCTAGAGACAGCGACCCCTCAGGTTCTGAGGCAAGCCCAGCCCTCGGGCAGCTAAGGACTAGCATGAGGTGGTGACCAGATTTTTCCATCTCGTGAGGACACCGGTAGATCAGATGGTGATCGTAGGAGTGAACCTTCTTCAGGGTTCGACGGGACGATGGTGGATTCTGACCACACAAAATCACGACAAGGAGACTCTTTTGTGGATGTAGTTTGAGGGATTCATTAGGGAGGAGTTATCACTGGTTACGCTGAGAGCAGTGCATATCCAGGAGCTTCTTCAACAATAGAAAGTCAGTTTGACGGTGGTCGACTATTCATTAAGGATCACCAACCACTCTAGGTACTCGATGGATATGGTTTGGGATCAGTAATTTAGAGATATGACCTTCGAGTGAGGTCTACGACAGGACATTCAAGATAGTTTCATGCCTCTTTTCATTCCAACTTATTCTGGAGGGATCGATCGGGCCTTGGTGATCAGGAGATGCTTGGAAGAGAAGAGATAGCTGATGACAATCAGCAGTAGAAAGATAGGTGAGAGTCCTCGGTAGCAGGGATCCTACATCAGGAATAGGGATCAAGACATGGGAGATATCACCCAAGGACCCATGACAGGGGTTTGGAAGTCCAGGTCTCTCAGGATAGATCTAGTCAGCCTAGGTAGAGGCGATGCTACTCGTGCGATTGAAGGGGACATCCTGCTATAGATTGTCCGACCTGTTGAACTGATGATAGGGAGATGGTGGATGGACCACCGATATAGAGGTAGAGAGTGGAGTAGACAGACCCACTAGGTGGAAGATGTGGAAGAGTAGCAGGGAGAGCTGTAGGTGGTGGTAGATGCTTCGATCTACTTCTACCACAACCCCCAAGAGGTCTGCACTAGGCTCAGGGAGCTAGGGGGACAAGGGTGGGGAAAACTACATGTAGTCGAGGCATACGACCCAGGGACTCCAGGGATGATCCGAGGTACGATATGTGTCTTATTCACCTTATCTTCTATACTTATAGACATAATTTCCAACCATTCCTTTCTCACCACATGTCTTGTGAGAAAACCTTGAGATTCTAGTAGAGCTGTTGACTCAACCCTTATGCTTGGAGACACCTACATGAGAAGACATGATGATCACACACCATTGTAGACAGTGTGATGTTACCCTTCTAAGTGAGAGTTTCATTTTCAACATCTTGGTGGTGACGTTGAGGCCTTACGTTTTCATTCTCAAAATGGATTGGTTATCCTCGGTCCATGACCATATTGGTTGCTTTAGGCGAAGAGTGCAGTGTGTCCGCAATGATGGGATGAGGTTTTCCTTTTTCGGTGAAAGGGAGAGTTAGGTAGCACTAAATGGGCTCACGCATATGAGGGTACAACCAATCACTCATGAGTTGGCTAGCCTTACCCTCGGAGCATAAGATGTTTTGAGATTCTAGTTCCCCACGGTTGTGGTGGAGTATGAGGACACCTTTCCTGATGATGTTTCAGGACTACCTCCCCATTGAGAAATCAACTTTTTCATCAAGTTACTCCCTGGGAGGGAACTAATTTCTTCATCAGCATATCGGATGGCTCCCGCAGAGCTTCACGAGCTAAGGGTGCAGTTGGAGGATTTACAAAGCAAGGGTTACATGATACCTAGAATTTCACCATGGGTGACACCAATATTGTTTTCCAAGAAGGAAGATGGGACTTTAAGGCTGGGCGGGGATTACCAGTGCATAAACCAGGTAACGATGAAGAACAAGTATCTACTAATGAGGATCAAATACCTCTTTGACCAGTTGAGAGGGGCATAGTGGTTCTCAAAGGTTGACCTTCAGTCATGTTACCACCAATTATGAGTATAGGATGACAATATACTGAAGACAACTTTCAGATGACACTACAGTCGGTATGATTACTTGGTTATGCCTTTCAGCCCAAAGAATACCCCTGAAGAGTCACAGGACTTATAATCCATATATTCCAACCATACATGGACCGGTTCATAGTTGTCTTCATAAATGACATCATTGTGTACTCAGCATCAGAGGAGGAGCACGCGAGACACCTGTGGATGGTTCTGGATGTACACCGAGAGCACGAAATTTATGGTAAGCTCTCGAAGTTCTGATTCTGGATTTTGGAGGTCCACTTTCTAGGACTTGTCAATTCGGAAGATAGAGTAGCTATAGACCCAGCCAAGGTGGAGGCAGTGTTATCATGGGATCCACCTCGGAGAGTGACGGAGGTGCAGAGATTCCTTGGTCTAGTAAAATATTACCAGAGATTCATCCCTGATTTTTCCGGAATATCAGCACTGATGACAGCCTTGACCAGGTAAGGGAACCCTTCATGTGGAAAAAGATGTTATAGAAAGATTTAATGTTGTTGAGGCTGTGTTTGACAAGGGCCCTGATCGTGAGATTACCAGAGGAGGGTGTCATGTACGTAGTTTTCTGTGATGCATCGGGGACTTGGCTTGGTTGTGTCCTGATATAGAGATAGGAAGTGATTGATTATGGTTTGCACCAGCTTAGGCTTAAAGAGAAGTACTATGTGACCCATGATCTCGAGTTTGTAGTAGTAGTCTTCGTGTTGAAGATGTGGTGACACTACCTTATGGGAGATCAATTCATCATCTACTCTGACCACAAGAGCCTCAAGTACATCTTCTCATAGAATAACCAGAATCTGAGATGGAGGCATTGGCTAGTGTTTTTCCATTACTATGATTTCATGGTAATCTCTACTCTTGGGAAGGAGAAATAGGTGGTAGATTCTCTGATCATGAGATCGAGATCACAACTGCTGAGTGACGGGATGGAACATTTCACCTCTTTACAGTTATCCTTCTTGGACAGAGAGGATGTAGCTTACCCTTATTCTATGGTTGTCACCCTTCCACTCTTATAGTGAGTTAGGGAGGAACAACATGGGGATGTCGACTGTGAGGATTTACAAGATCCTCTATCCTTAGGGCATTCCCCTGGAGGATATTCGAAAGGTGGGGAGGACATAGTTCTTTTCAGAGGATGCACTGTTGTACCAGTGGCATTGTGTGAGGAGGTCTTGAGGGAGTTTCAAACATCCCCATTGGTGGTACATCTTGGAGTGGAGAAGATGTAATATGATCTCCGATGATAGTTCTTGGGGTCATGAATGAAGAAGGAAGTAGCAGAGTTCATTTCCCGATGCCTTATGTGCCAGCAGGTGAAGGATGAGCACCAGGATAAAGTGGGATTAGCTCACCCCTAGAAGTTCTAGAGTGGAAGTGGAATGGAATATCGATAGACATCATGATAGGACTACCACAAACGTTAAGGGGAATAATTCCATCTTGGTGATCGTTGAATGATTCACCATATCGTCCCACTTCATAGCTATTTGAGAGCAGAGTTCTATAGAGATCTTGGGAAGCCTCTACATGCAAGAGATAGTTTGGATTCATGGCGTCCCTTTGACGATAGTCTCTGATCGCGATGCCTGCTTCACATCCCGGTCGTGGAAGGGATTGCAGGAGTATTTTGGTACTTAGGTACGCTTGAGCACAACATTACTTTCCTAGAATGATGGTTAGAGGGAGAGGACCATTCTGATACGGGAGGATATGTTGTGGGTCTATATCTTTGACTTTATTCATAGTTGGGAACCTACCACTAGTGGAGTTTTCATATAATAAGAGCTACCACTCCACCATTGGTATGGAACCATTTCAGGCATTATATGGGAGACCCTAACATTCACCGATTTGCTGGACTGACCCCGGAGAGTCATCACTCATGGGTCTAGATTTGGTGTGAGCTACCACTGATAAGTTGAAGATCATCCGAGAGTAGATGAAGACTGCACAAATATAACATAAGTCTTATGCTGATAGATGAAGAAGACCTCTGGAGTTCGAGGAGGGAGACCACGTTATCCTTTGAGTCTCACCTCGACCGGGGTTCCAGAGATTTGGCGGAGGCAACAATCAATCTTTAAGGTTCATCGGACCTTTTCAGATATTGTGAAGAGTTGGCGAGGTGGCATGCCGCCTATCTCTACCACCACAATTCCACTGGGTATATGATGTCTTCCACGTGTTGTAGCTAAGGAGGTACATGTATGACTAATCACACACCATCGACTGGGGAGAGCTGGACATCGAGGATCGAGTGACCTTTTCTGAGTACCTGATGGAGATTGAGTATCGGCAGGAGAGTATCCTTCATGGGTGATCAATTCCCTTGGTTCGCATTCAGTGGAAGCACGAGAATCTTAAGGAGAACACGTGGGAGTGGGAGACTCAGATCTGTGCCATGTACCCACATATTTTTTAGTAGCTCTTGTTTTGGATTTTTGGGGATGCAAATCCCCAAGGTGGGGATAATGTAATTTCATTAATTTTCTATGTATTATTTTTAAATATGATACGGATTTATTTAAAGACCATATCTATCGACCATCTGCGATTCCGAGGCCCGGAGTTCCCAGAATAAATGTGTGAATTAATTTAAACATTAAACAGCACGCACAAGCGATTTTCCTGAAAATGTGGAATAACATTTGAATGGGTGACCTGATGAGAAATATGAGGGAACAATTGCATTCAGAGTAGTGACTTTACCTTAGGAGGTGCTTAAAATTGACTGGAGTGGGTAAACTATAAGAGTTAGTTTTTAGACTATTTAATGAAAATAAAATAAAATAATAATTTATTTAAAATGTTTCATTTTTGTGGAACGACCTAATACTCCCCCTATAATTACATGATTATGAAACATTTGTAGGGTTTTCCGCATAACACTGTAAATTTATGATTTTCCATTGAAGCTTTGGAGGATAACCTGTTGGTGGACGACGACAACGCGATCGATCAATGCTTCTAATATTCGATGAACCTCACCGATGAACGCAACACAATGATCGTTCTTCAAATAGATTGGGGTAGGGGTTGTTATTTCGATTTATCTTTTCCCCATTTTTTTATTTGATGATGAATGGAGATAATCCCATGAACATGTTGATCTTCAGATCATGCGTTCTTGGGTGAGGGTGTTATTTTCCATTTCTTTGGGGTGTGAATTGTGAATATAATGGTAAGAATTGTGGGATTATTATTTTTTTCACCCTGTTTAGTCCTTATAATGGGAGAGGATCAGTACCATGATGAAGGACGATGGAGGTTCGTTCCTCAATTTGGTTTGTTGGATATTTCCACCCTCTTTTCTTTGTGTTCTTTGTATTCTTTACGGGGAGAAAAACAACAGATCTTTGCACATCCATTTTTGAAATCAACGATCCGAAACTAGATACATGACATCATGATAACTCAACAGAGGTGTGATGAAAATGATGAACAAAAAATTGGCTCAGATCAGGGGAGATCGTTCTTCGAGCGTTCTTTATGTGAGTGGATTGATATTCATTTTTGAGGCCGATCGGAGGACCGAAACAGATGTAGACGACTTCGGGACATCTGGAAGACCTTAATCATCTTGATTCATGGAAAATAGATGGTCAGATCGAATATTATTGATCCACCAAAGGTGCACCGGCAGAGGTTCTCAATTCTGGAAATTTCTAGAACACACAACATGTATCCCGAAGAACATGATGTGTAGGTCCAGCTAAAAGGAGGCTCGGGATTCAAGGTGCATGAAGTGATGACATGGAGTGTTCTCAAAATAACATAGTGTGAGGGTCTGTACACGGAACTCAGCGTGTATCTAGGGGACACACTGATTTGTGGTGGAGTACACAGTCATGTACTCCACCACACGGCCAGACCAGGCTGACTGCATGGGTTACCCCATGTACCTGATACATGAGTTGTACCACATGGGTTGAAGACGTGTACGGGCACATGGCCAGTGTACACGAAGTCCTCCCTAGATAGAGGAACATGGTGTTTCACTCTCTTACACGCAATGTATATCTTCTTCTACATGACTAGCCTTACGACACAAGCCATTCTACACGTTTAGTACCCAGGGTCAGAAGACACGGAGTGTGACACTTCTACACACCGTGTACTTCTCAGTACATTGTATGATATTCTTGTCCACCATATCTTAGAAATGTTTCATTTGGGTTAGTTCCCTTTTTCTCATTCTCCTAAAGTTCAGGTAATGTTTCCTTTTTCAGATGTATGATCCCTTCACTAGGACTTTCCGGGATAGTGTCAGGTATCTCTCTGAGTGGCCTGAATTGAGATCATATAGACAGTATTAACCCTTGGTAGAGTCAGGTATCTATGTGACTATCCCCATAGGGATTTGATCCTCTACTTAGTAGGTGAATCCAGATGAGTCACAGTACCCTCCAAGTCCCTGAAAGTGATCCTCATCTGTGTATCGAGGGCTTTCCCACTCAGGAGTGTGTTCTCCTAGAATGATTGTATCTATGACTCATGAATTTTCCTGATAGAAAATACTTTTTACATAGATGAAATCAGAGCTATCATACTAGTGTAGTGATTTCTCTTGGATTAGTGCTTTATTGAATCTTCAAACTGAATCCCTATCAGGGGCATGCAGTTGTGTGACTTGTCTCTAGACTGTGGGTCTGGGTTTTTAGTATATCTGGATTGTGTTCTCCTATTACAGGTTCAGTAGACATATAATGTGTAGAGATGAATGTACCTTCAATTTTGTATTGTTTTATGGTTTTTGTGGTCCTCTACTGAGTATTGTTATACTCACCCCTGCATGGGTTTTTCCTTCACATGTCGGGTCTTGTGCAGATGAACAACCTTTTGACAGAGTCCAGGGAAGACCTAGACCGGACTGATTTTTCTGAGTTCCCTATATGCTGATGTGTTACTATGTCTATGAGCACTAGTCCCATCACCTATTTGTGTTTTAATGTTGGACTTTTTAGTTTTTAGACTCTTTTTTTGGTAGTCTGGTATTCTGGCCTAGTTTAATTTCAGTACATTACATCCCGTCGTACTCTGTTGGTTGGGTTTAGTTATATTCATGAATTTTTTCCTAAGGGGTTTTTTTACATTTCAGTATTTGTGGGATTTAAGATGTGTCCATGGGTACAAGAACATATGAAATGCCTCCCATGTTAGTAATATTCCTAATCAGTGATAGTCACCATCCCATGGCCTATTGGAGGCAGGATTGGGGAGTGGCGGCACATGCCAAACTAGGATAGGTCGCGACACTTTATTTCATTAGAATGAATATAAATAATCTTCCATGAATTAAATATGAGCCCACTTCTCTCCCATCAATTACTCTCTCTCTAATATCTCATGAAAATCATGATCGTGATGTCATAGCCCCAAAACAAATGGTATCCTTCTCCCATGATGTACATTGGTTTCAAAAACAACTATCACGACTTTCCGTTTAGTCATAGATAAATTAGGTTTAATCCCAAGATCACTCAAGATCATAACATGAGGTATATTTGATAAATAATTTCGTAGATGAGAGACATGGAACACGTTATTTATCGACGTCAGCTACGGTGGTAGTTATAAATGGAAAAAATATTTTCCCACCTCCTCAAAAACCTTGAAAGGTATCAAAAAATGAGGAGAAGATTCCCTTGCCTCCCAAGCAGTCGATGACCCAATTGGGGTGATACATTCAAGAAACATTGGTCTCAAAATGAGAATTCCCAAGGTCTATGAAGATGATAAGAAAAAGTTTTATATCATCTCTATGCCATCCCCATTCAATTACAAATCAACTGAATCTTAACCATCATATATTGAACCAAGCTTAATCAGACTAGGGAACGTTAATCAATCTCCAACCAATACAACTATGATTTTCAAGGGAATAAACACAAGGCTTCAAAAGGAGACATCATGATCATGGACTCGTAATTATTATTTTTCGTAAACAAAACAATCCCCAAATGATCAATCTAATCCCATCCAAAGTTAAGAAAAAAAATTAAAATAAAATCCTCAACAACATATATAGCTTTTTCTGTATGGCCATTCATCTGCAGATGGTATGTCATGCTCAAATCAATGGAAGATCCCCATTCCACCTAAATGCATCTCCAAAAGTGATAAGTGAACTGAGGATCCTTGTTAGAAACTATGGCAAATGAAACTCTGTAAAATTGAACAATCTCTTTCACATAGAGATTTCCCAACTCCTAAACATTATTTGAATAAAAAATGGGTATAAAGTGAGCTAATTTAGTCTGATGATCAATCATAAATGATATTGAAATCTTCTTTATTTTGGTATGTGGGAACCCAACCAAAAAGTATATAGAGATATCATCCAACATTCATGTAGATAACATAAGTGGATAAATAAAACCCGAAGGTTTATGGTGCTCAGTCTTACCCTATTGGAATATATAGAAATAAGAGCCAAACTTAAAAATTAACCATCTCATATTTATACACCATAACTACTACCACATGTCATAGAACATCTTCCTGGTTCTTGTGTTCACCTTCAACTAGAAACTATAGAAATCCCCCATTACATCTCTCCTTACCGAAGAGGGTACCACAAAAAGGTTCTAAAATCATAGAATTATGTATTTTTGAATGACTAATAATGAATGATCTCCCCACCATTAAGAGAGTCTCTAATTTTATGGAACTCATCATAAAGACGTTTTTCATGAAGAATAAATTATGAAATAACGGATGTTAACTGAGAACTAGAAAAATATACCCCAACAACTGATTCCTGGACTCCAATATAAAACTTTGAAAAACGATCCATCAAGTTCCACTCTTCTGATGATTCTTCCACTACATGGGTCAAAATTTTCCTACTCCTAGCATATCCAACAACATTCCCATTCCCTGGGGTATCAGATATTTTTAAATCAAAATACTTCATGTATTCCACCCAATACCTCTGGAGGAGATTGAAATATTTTCGAGAGAAGATATAAGTCAAGCTATTGTGGTCCAAATACATGTTATACCTTTCAATGAAAATGTAATTCTGCTAACTCTTAAGCACGTGCATCACAAATATAATTTCAATGTCATGGGTTGGATAATTCTTACCATATGTCCTAAAATGATGAGATCCATAAGAAAAACATGATTACCATACATAAGAGCACCTCCTAAGCCTGAACATGATGCATCCCAAAATAGAACATTTCCCTACCTAGGATTTGGATGATCTGACACTGGAATAATAGTAAAAAGACATTTCATATCAATAAATTACTTTTAACATTTCTAATTCCAAGAAAAAAATACCCCCTTATAAGTTAGAAAATTCATAGTAGAAGCTATCCTTGATTAGTCATTCCTGAACCAGCAATATTATCCAGAAAAACCCATGAAGCTCTAGATATTGAATACATTTCGTGGTTTCTCCCAAGTCCGAACAACCTTCCCCTTCTCAGGATCAAATGATATTCCTTGTTCCAACACCACATGTCCGAATAAATTCACTTTCCAAATCCAGATATCACATTTCAAAATCTTGGAATAAAGTCCGGGATATATCAACAAGCTAAGAACAATTCTAAGATGATTCGCATGATTCTCCTCATACATAGAGTAAATGAGGATGTAATTTAAAAATAATATAATGAATGTTTCTAGATACTCATAAAAAATAATGTTCATTAAATCCACGAAAAATTTAGAAGCATTGGTTAGACCAAAGTTAATGACATGGAAATCATAATGACCATTCCTGCTCTAAATGGTGGTTTTATAAATGTTATATTATTTTATCCTAAATTGATTTTAACCAGGGAAATGACCCATCTTTGAAAACCACTTTGACCCTTTTAACTGATATAACATATCAAAAATCAGTGGAAACATATTTTTTTAATCATAACTCAATTTAGATTTTAACAATCATCAAAAATGTAGAGTGGACAATCAGCTTTCTTAGTAAGGAGAACTGCCACCACCCAAGGTGACACACTTCAGAATATAAATCATTTCTCAAGAAGATCTTACAACTAGGAATTTTGCTCTTTTGTTTTAGTTGGATCCATGTGGTAAGAGGTAATATAAACTGGTTAATCAGGATTCAATACATCAATAAAAATATATACCTCCCTTACCAGTAAGAGACTAGAGGAATCATAAGGAAACACATCGAGAAACTAGAAAAAAAACCTTAGGGATATCATCACTTAATGATTATTTCTGTAGTTTAAAAAAATATAGAAATAACTTTTCACATCTCTAGATAAGAAGATATGACTCTGCAGGACCTTGGGTCCCATTCTCTAAAAAATATTTAGAACACACGATTAGGTGTAATGAAGGAAACCAATTAAGGATAACCGTTAATCTAGGATTTATTAAAAATGATCCAATTTATTCCAAATATGAAATCACGAGGTTTCATTTCAATAACCAAAGAACACAAAGATTACTCGACATATGAGAGGTAGAAAAAACACGAAGGACTATAGATAAACTGATCTCTCTTCATACCAAGGGGTGTATTAATATCCATTGCACCAAATAAAAGCTCTATAGGAAGATTAATTTGATTAAAAATATAAGTTGAAATAAATGAATAAGATGAACCAGTCTCAAATATAGTATTTAATATTGATGAAGATATATTAATTGTATATTTCATGGTTATTGGACCTATATCCACTTCCTCTAGAGACTCTTCCACGCTGTGAAGAAGCTTCGTTCTTGATTCCTATGGCTGAAACCCCTTTTCACATGAGGCATCTGATTGTGCTGCAACTTTAGAAGCTTTTGATGACCCCATGAAACTACACATAGAGTAATTAACATGGAAGAATAGATTCAAGTGAACAAAGAATCTTCTTGAGGCACAATTCATGGGTGCCTCAGTGAAAAACCTCTTTGAATGCCCTAGATTTCCACACTAGTAACAAACCAAAGGACCTCTACCAGGCACTATAGTAAGTAAAGAATGACACTACTATTGAGAAACACCAGAAAAATCATCCTGATTCTTATTTCCATTATAGGAATGACAACTTCAATTTTGATTGAAAGAAACTACTGATAACCTTGACTTTCTATCCTAGTCCATCCCGACCATCATTAATCTATCTAGTAAATCAGTATAAGAATGAAGCATTAGAAATAAAACCTAAAAATAAATATGCTTTCAAGGTCCCAACTTGAAGTGTTGAGCATTAATCTTCTCATTTGATATAATATTAGCTGAGAAATTCATTAGCTCAGACAAATGGTTTGCATACTCTATCACGGTCTTGTCAGCCTTATTATGTTTGAAATACTCCATATCCTTTTCAAACAACATCTAATATAGATAAAACTGGTCAGTGAAAATAAATTTTATATCTTTACACTATAATCCCTCATGCATATTTTCCATCACCAGGTTTTCCTACAATCTCTTCACTGGTCCTTCTATCAAAAATGTGGTACACTATTCGTTAATTACTTTGGGTGTGTCGAAGAACCCAAAAAACACTAAATTATATTTAACCACTCTTTAGCCTATTGAGGATCGTTTTATCCTTTGAATGAAGATGGATTCTAATGAAGTAAATCTTGATAATAAATTTTGTGAATGTTCCTCTATGGTTCCATAGTTGGATCGTGATTGAGAACAGGCGGTGGTGCCTATCCCCGAGCTTGGACAGAATGCACAATCACCTCTAACAGATTCAGTTCAACTTGAGGATTCACTCACTATTATTCAGTAGAGGACCCCTCATGGATTCTATTTTATGTTTTCGTATAGGCATGATGCTACAAAAGATTAGAAGACAACGAGGAATACATCATATAACACTCAAACTGAACAAAAATGGAAAATTAATCCAAGAAGATAGACTAACAAGATTTGGGTTTCAATCTATCCAAATGAAATGTAGAGAAAAGACTATAAATAATCATCAAGACATAATTCCATATCAACCCCTAGATACATAAGATTAATTACAGTGAGAGATGGATAGACACTCTATTTTAACTACCACCTACGTCCCAACAAGATTTCCCAAATTCATACTGACATCAAGGAATGATGAATGAACCATCAACTTTGATTCCAAATTTTCACTAACCATCTTGGTTACCCTGGTATCCCAATAACTGAGCTATCCTTGACATATCCATAAGGGTATTCTCGATTCCCATGGTTCATCGACTAACACCTGGAATCACACACAAAGATTGTGGGAACAAATCTTCCACAAACAATACAGAAGCAAGATGATGAATCAATATACATATAATATAAACTTCAATGTGAGTAATGTAATATAATGAAAATAGTTATAACAACAAAAAGTATTATAAGAAGTACCAAAAATTGAAAAAACAATCCAAGTCCAAGTAAACGCAACTCACCAAGTCCAAATATCAATACGTAGAACTACATCCAACTGGTTCTTTTCCCCTAATCGAACCTAGAAGGAGATAATATACAAACACCTAAATTAACAGGAAGGGTGTGTGATAAAAATCCCAATAGGGAATTACTATGGTTTCCAAAACATATTCCATTATTAAATAAACCGAAGAAATTGCTTTAAATTTAATACAATACAGGTTTTTATTTCATAAAAATAATTAAAACAATTAATTATTTAAACTCTAAAATATGGAAATAAATTAATTAAAGGACTTACTATTCAATTTATGGAACATTTCAAAAAAATGGAACTTTTCAAAAATGATGTAAATAACCTATTTTATATTAAACAGTTAATATAAATCATAAGGGAATGTAAAAAAATTACAACAATGGAATATATTTATTTGAAATAAAAAAAAGTGAGACACATGGTTGTATGACTAAGAATGTATGATAGTTCCAGGCTATAGGGACCCCACACTCATGGCGTCACTACAATATGTACATATGTCCCTTTGAACATAGGACAAATAGGGCTCATCTCCATCACCTAAGGGATATGATGGGATGCTATTATGGTTTATAACATTGTAAATCATAAAGTGCTATCAAAATAACTCACTAAATACATAAGGCTTACATGTGTTCTAATTTACAAATCAATTATGGGAAATTCAATTTATATAGCCTTAAAATAAAAGTCATCTTATTTTGAATTTAAAATATTTAATTTTTCAATTGAAAAACCAAAATGGATTTTTAATGAAAATATGTCTTTTTCCAAAATAAAACATTCAGGTTTCTATCAAAATTGTTTTAATACATTTTCATAAATAGATATTTGATATCAATTCACTATTAAATTTCATAATCAAGTTTTATAATTAAATATAACAATTTAATTATCAAATAAATTTCATATATTTCATAAAAACCCCCAATTCAATGGAATTTTGATTTTTCATAATTTTTCATTAAATCCTTTTTCCATAATTAAATTCTAAAATTTATTTGAAATATTTCACAATTTAAATTTAAAAATTTAAATCCCACCAATTTTCAAAAACACACTATAATTCAATGGAATTCAGGTTTTTCAAATTTCCTGATAAAAACTCATTTTTCATAAAAATAATAATTAAATGGAATTGAATTTTACCAATAAACCTACTGAAAAACAATTAATTAAAACCAAGAAATTGAATTTAATTCAAATAATTGAGATTAAACAAATAAATTTAGGGTTAACATAAATTGGTCATCATAAAGGAACCACTTATCTTGGTATCAATGAATCTCAAATCAAAAAGTCGTAAATAGAAAAATCCAATAAAGAATGTCGAAAACTAAGATCTATTAATAAATCATAGGTTTAGATCCAAAATAGTGGGCATTATATCAAAAAATCAAAATGAGGATCCACAGGACCCTAGAGAAGGGAAAATAAATTGGGGGAATGAGATTAGGGTGGGGAAACTAACCGAGAGAAGATAAAAGGGAATTACTAAAGCTTTGGATCGCTTATGGATGGGATATGAGGGGAAAAAAACTCTTCAGTGGTGCTTCAAGTATGTGAGAAATCTATTATTGGTCATACCGGTCCATCATGGGCCAAACTGGGGGTTTAGTATTTTTTAATCAAAATTTAGATAAATTAAAAATCAGTCCACACAGATTCATGGGGAGAGGCACACGATTTAGAAAAACCATGCACATGACATGCACTTATTTTAAATGGGCCACATATTTATCCTATAAGGGAAGATGGTTTGTAAATCATTTCCCAACTGTTCAAAATATCACTACCTTGGGTTTAATGGTTTTATCTGAGAGGGAACATGGTTTGGGTAATCCGCATGCCAACCGTGAACTAGCCCAAAATTTTCCAAAATTTTTAAAATTCAACCTAAAACAAACCAAAAAATAACCCAACCAAAGCATGATTAACAAGATAGATTTAGGAATACCTAAAAATAATAACAAGATGTTACACATACATTTGTGAACTATATTAAATATACATCTAAAATGATGTAATGATTATACATCAAAGGTATGGGTTTCTATAATAATCATTTTTTATAAAAAATATTCACTTCCATGTTTTCAAGTATTTAATATTTAATATCTATTCCAGTAGTTTAATTTTTTTTAAAATTTAAAGTAAATTTTATGAAAAAAGATATAATTATTTTTGATTTTTAAGGAAATTTTCTAATTTTATTATAATTTTTTTTCATCTATCTGAAAATATGTAAATTATTCTTACAATTTATTGGGGATATTCTATAATGATACCATCCATTTCCTTTTTTGTGATGACTATTGAAAATGTAATGTGGAAGTTTTCTTAAAATTCATTTCTTATACATGTTTTAATTAATCTCTGATGTAATTAAAAAATCACTAGGTTATTGTTTCATGCATATTTATTATTTATTAATATATTATGGGTGTATATCACCTTTAAAATTTATTTTAAAAGAATACATTGCTTGCTATATTTCTTAAAATGCAATATTCTGCATTAAGTGAACTCTGATAAATAATAAAATAATTATTATTTAAATGTGACCATTATATATTAGCTGCTAATGTTAATGTATTAATAGTAAAATAAACATTATAAAATATACTTTTACATTTTTAATATAATTTATTTATTTAAGAACAATAAATATGTACTCAAGTTTTAGTAAAGTCTTTTTATGTTTCCAAAATAATCTTTCTTAAAAAGTGGATTTTATAGAATATTGTGCACGAAAATTATAAATAATTGATATTTTTTACGAAATATTATTATTGGAAATAAATATTTTTTTTTAAATTGGTATTTAGTAATATATTATAGTGAATTATTTCATTTTCTATGAAAAGATATTGTTTTAAGTGTGTAGTGAAAATACTAATCTTATCATTAAATAAATGATCTATAAGTCCCATTAGGTTTATAATTTTATATATTCGAATCAAAATCCTCTATTAATTATATATAATTTATCTAATTACATAGGAATCAACATTATACTTTATTCTGGTCTATGTTCGTTTGTAAGATTAAAAAATAATTTTCCTAAAAATTGTTTTCATTGTTTTTTAGAAATTTATATTAAAATTGAATTTGGAAATTCTAGAATAAGAATCATGAAAAAAGGATTACATATTTTCAATTAGGGGGTTAGAATTTGGAAAAAACTTCCCTTTTATTTTTATTCATTATGAATAGTATCCATGGTAAATATTTGTCACCTTAGTATGGGTAATACATGATAAAATGGTTACAACTATATGATATGGTCCTGAAATCTCCAAATAACAAGACTTAATATAATTGTGTTGATTAATTTTGAACTTAATAATCATGTATTCCTTTTTTACAATTTAATGCCACTTTACATTGATAATGACATTAATATAATTTTAAGTAATGAATAATTAAGAAATGCCACTCTTTTTGTTTTAAAATCTGTAATATTTTGTAATAGGGAAAAAATAGGCCTTGATTAGATTAAATGGTTTTTTAGAATATAAATTTACTTTTTTATCATGTTAATTTATTTTTAATTAATTTTAAGTAATTATTACCATTAATTCTTATGAAATGCTAACACAAAAAATTTTCAAGTAATATAAAAATGAAACAAATGATTTTTTTTAAAGTAATACAATTTGGATGAATTACTGTGTTTCATGCAATTAATAGATAAATATAACATATTAGTGGTGTATTAAATAATTATATTCAAAATGTATTTCTATATTTTAATCATTAATGTCAGACTATGTGAATTTTCTTGAAATTGAAATTAATGGTATCTTATATGAACTGAAATATTATTAAATGATTTAAAATTTATGGAAATATAATATTTTTTATTGTAAGTGGAATATGGTCGATAAGATCACCCATTTAAAACGTACGGGTCATTTTTACTTTTATCGTAACTTTTTTAACCCAAAATCATGGAATAGTTTGATATGATAAAAATCATAAAAATGGTTAACTGGGTGTTAATAATAATTTATAAGGGTTAGAACCACATATAAATTTGTACAAATTTTATTTTATTATAGTATTTAATATAATAATAATATTATATTATAAATATTTCATCTTGGTTCTAGTATTATATGAAATATAATTTAATATTTTTAAAACATCTATGATTTTCCAAGGGTGCCTCTCCCCTCATATATAAAAGGGCACCAACTATCCACCGTTATTTTAAAGGTTTGATAACAAAATATATTAATATCCCAAGAAAATTGTCTTCCTAGATTACTAACATAAATTCTAGAGATTATTTATTATCCAAAATAATATCCTATAAATGATTATGGTATATTCCATTGAAATTTTCTCAATGAAGTAGTATAACTCTTAACCGAGTAATTTCAGTTTTATTTCATATTCTACAAAATTAAAATCTATTATGTCCATTATAATATATGGATTTAATTATATTCATTATATTTAATTTTTATTAATATTATGGATTTACCACTATCCACATTTCTACTAAACCATGGGAAAATAAAATATGGCATCCCACCTTTTTAATACATAACCGTTCATTACATTTTACATATAGAGGATCTTAAAGTCTAGTGTCTTGGAAATATGGAACATAAAACATGAGAACAACATAAAAAATTCTTCTAATCCACTTTTAAGGCTTAATAATAGGTTCATCCTATGTAAATTTACTTCATATCATATACTGGAGACAGACATCAAAGGAAAGGGTGAGAAGAAGGTCTAGTAAGGGTAAACAAGGGAATCAATGTACTTGTGATATCAATTAGAACTTGAATAAAATCATGAAGACATGAGCAATAGAGGAATAGGAATATCATAAAGAAAATAACTTGGAACATAACTTTAATATGTGGCTACAACATTTCTTTTAGACATTCATGAACATATCACCAATGCCCATCCCTAAGGTGTCATAAAAATTACCAAGGTTATTCACCAAGGTATCATGAAACTTTCCATCTCTAGAGATTAAATCATTACCCAATGAATTGGAGCTATATTATGGTGCAACCTTAATATGTCTTTAATTTCATGTGATACACATAGATCATAATCAAACATTTCATAAATATCCCAAATGGAATCAATGAAATGGGTTTCATGTCAAAATAGTGACATTTAAAAGGAGATTAAAAATAAGATCATTATGTCATTTATGACCCATGGAAAGGGAGTGAGGGTAATATGTATGTCAATTAAAGAATAAAATATATCATCTTTATATATTTATAAACACCCATGGAAACAAAAAAAGTCTGGTTATTCGCATAAATAAACAATAGAATTTCATGAGAGAAATAGATAGAAATTTTGAGACAAAATTTCAACAGCATGCCAGCTATATAACATGGATTTATAAAACATTGAAAAGAGAGGGGACAAGGGTAACCCACTCAAAAATAACTCATAATATATTATGGGTACTGAATAATATCATGTTGGGGATATTTTAATGATATACCACACGAAAATGAAACATGAAAGAAAAGAGAATATGTGATTTATCTTATCAAAAATTAGGCAGCCTAACAATGTCACTTAAGAATTCAGAAAATAAATTGATGAGAGTGGAAAGGGTCTCTAAAAAATTAGACATGAAATGGAAATAAATTAGAACATAAAAGAACATAACTTCAACATAAATAGATGAAAAATATATAAGACACAACATAAATGAAGTCATGACATAAAAAAGAGGATGAAATGATCCCTTAACTTGAAGAGTAACTTCGAAAGGATGAAGGTCGGGACCTTGGGAGGGTTGAGGGATCCTTGGGAGGACTCATTGGGAGTTAAAGAGACCAGAACTTCATTGGGGAGGATATGGAAATGAAATGAATGAGGGAAGGTCTTGGTATTTATAGGAGAAGTGAGGGGACAAAGCATTAATTTCCAAGGGACACCTCATCAGTGGTATTGGAAAAACCATGGTCTTGCCCATTTTATTTTCCCATGGTACTAGACACTTGGGAAACCTCATACCTTATCTTACTGTTCATAAGTCAACCATAATTATTTCATAATTATTACATCCTTAATGATGTCATTAAACACCTGAAACTCAAAAACAATATTTTCACTATTAACCGAAAATTCAACTTTCTCAGAAAAATCCTTAAATTTCACCTTAACCAAATATCAATGCTCTGATTTCAAAAATGAAAACTATTTTATGAAAATAATTTTCTATGTATTTTTAATTTAATTTTTAAATAAAAACACTATTCACTCAAAATTGATCTGTTTCTGAAAAATCCAAAAAAATAACCTTAACCAAATATCGATGATCTGATTTCAAAAATGAACTCCATTTCATGAAAACAATTTTCTAAATAATTTTAATTTAATTTTTAAATAAAAAACACTATTCACCCGAAAATACTAATACATAACCAATAATTTCTAAAAGAGTTATTTAACTATTTTATTGAATCACATTACTTAATCAAGGTGCCTAAATTATATTAATACTTTCTTAAGTGAATTTACTTAACCCATTTGACCACATTACTAATCATAAGCGTAAAATCACTATTCACAATTTACTATTCATCAAAATTTAAGATCATCTTATTAGACTCGAAATTTCTTACTGAACATAACTGTAGAAGACCATTTTTTAAAAATAATTACACATTTTTTATTATTTAAGGTTTATATAAATATTTTTATAATATCCTTTTTCTAAAATTCATCAATAATATACATCCCATATTTATCCAAACACTTGAGATTCAGAAACTACACCACAAAAAGAAATAACAATTTATTTATCTCAAAGGATTTCATAAAGCAGCTAAGGTCTTGTTATATAGACCCTTATAACACCAGCATAGGACCTAAGTGTGAGGTGTTCTTAGGTGATATAATCCGGGGGCGGCTCAGCCAATATTTCCCGAGTAGTGATTTCTATCAGCTTCAACATCTCACAAAGGCGATTCCGTTCCAGCTTTACATGATGAAGTTCGACTTCGGGTTGGTCTAGAGAAAAGCACAAAGGTGCTACCTCCTTCCCAAGTTCTATCAGATGGGATTCGATCGGCCCGAGACTACTTGATGGGGCCATAAAATATTTTTTCTATATTAATTAATCAAGATCACTCGAATTTATAGTCAATAATCGCAAAATTTAGTTTCCAACAATCATATTGGCCAATAGTCATATAATAGTCGAAACCCAACAGTCTTATTTTAAATATATATACTCATTATATTAAATGAAATAGTTTTTCTTTGTATAATATAAAATAACACACAAAGTTAGGAAACAAAATTTATTCAAATTTTTGGGCCGTTACAATCTTCCCCCCTTAAGAAATTGCATCCTTTCAATTTTAAAATTGGTCTTGGGAATTTCATCGAAAGTCCCACATCAGAAAAAAAAGTCAGTAAAACTATTAATTTAAATGAATGAGAGGGAAGGACAAAGGTCACCCGAGTTAACCCATACTAGGATTCAATGTAGCAAACCATGGATATGGAAGAGAAAACAAAGGGTCATGTTCTGATGGAGAGTGATAGAAAACATGATTTGGAGAAAAATATCCAAAAGAAGATCACTAACATAAGATGTGTTAAACGTTCTTTGATTTCCTAGTAGGAAACATAAACCAACAACATTTTTCTTTTATGTTCCTTTTCATAATTTTTAGGAATTCATTTACTACATAGAATAAAAACATAAGGAAATATACTTACATTCAAGTAGAGTTTCATCCCTTAATAAGTTTCCACAAAAACTAATCTTTTCTCCAAAAAATGAGAATTCAAAAAGACTTGGTCTCATCAAAAGCACAAGAATCATCTTCTAGAGAATCACATAATACACAAAAGAATGACTATATTTTTCCCATGTCATTAGTCATCATCTAAAACTAAAATGGTTAGTATGAGATCATATAATCCCCCAAAAGGATAGTCCTTTATAAAAATAAATATGACTATTAATCTCCAAAATTCAACAAAAGCACCCAAAGTTCCAGAAATACTATTCAATACACAATCGTCCTTAAAATTCTTCAAAATAATCAAAACTTTGATTGGAACCCAAAACTCAGAAGGATTTAATCACATAGTATTCCCTAATAAATTATAACATTTATCTTCTAATAACATTGACTACTATTAAAGTATCATAATAAAGTGTAATTAACCTATTCACATATTCTCTATGCTATGTTCATCATTTTCTAGAAATAACCCAAATCACCATATGTCCACATTAAATACAGAAATTATTACAAAAAATTCAAACATTCCTCCTCAATTTAAATCTTATAGTATTTTATTTCCCCAAGGCATATAATACTCCAAAAGAGAAAACATTGTCCAAAATTACCGTTATCTTTTGATCACCAAATCATTTTCTATACAAATGACATCCATTTGATAAAATATAAGTTTCCAAAATCAACTTATTCTTGACCCATAAAAAATGATGCATTAGTCAGTTTGACACACATAACAAAAAACACATAATGACCATATCTGGATTGGAAGGCAGTGTTTGGAATATTGTTATTCTTCACCCTCATTTGATGATAACCATAACGAAGATCAATCTTATAGAATAATTGAGTCCCACAGAGTTGTTCAAATAAGTCATCAATTCATGGAAGAGGGTATTTGTTCTTCATTGTGATCCCATTCAGTTCTTTATAATCAATTCATAGCCGCATCGATCCATCCATCTTCTTCACAAAGAGAACTAGTGCTCCCCAAGGAGACACACTTGGTCGGATAAACCCATTCTCCAAAAGATCTTGGATTTGTTTCGTTAATTCCTCTAGCTCTACATTTTCCATCCTATATGGGGACATTGATATCAGACGAGATCCAGGTATGAGTTCAATGAATAACTCTACCTCTCTTTCTGGGGGAGTTCCGAGTAACTCTTCAGGAAATACGTCAACATATTCCTAGATAATGGGGAATTTTTCTAAAAAAAATATCCTTCGTGAGAAACATATTTCATTTACAAATATTTTAACTAAAAATAATTTTATGTCATAAAACTTCATGCATAGACAATTAAATTCTTCTATAATTACTTCATAATGATTCATAAAAAGCTTGTGATTAACCAAACATATCCCATGGGAGTGTCAGAACCAAGAGTGCAACAAGGCCCGTTGTCATGTACATGTTCCCATTCGAGTCTAGCTCAAAGCAGTGTTTTCGGGTTTTACCCCTAAGTACATATGTGCTAGAGCCGCCTCTACCTGCTCATATCTAGTCAGGGATGTATTTGTTTGATATATGACTAACTCAATACTCACCAAAATACCAGGAAGTTTTCCTATATTTAAACTTTTCCATAGGGTTCTTCCTAATGTTTTAACAACATAACTTCCATAAATAACTAAACTATCCTCTGATACCAACTTTGGCATCTCTCTTTTTTAATACATAACCTTTCATTACATTTTACATATACAGGATCTTTAAAGTCTAGTGTCTTGGAAATCAGGAACATAAAACATGAGAAAAACATAAAAAATTCTTTTAAACCACTTTTAAGGCTTCATCATAGGTTCATCCTATGTACATTTTCTACATCTCATATCCTGGAGATAGGCATCAAAGGAAAGGGTGTGTGGAAGGCCCAGTAAGGGTAAACAAGGGAGTCAATTTACTTGTAGTATCAATAAGAACTTGAATAAAAACATGAAGACATGAGAAATGGAATAAAAGGCATATCATAAAGAAAATATCTTGGAACATAACTTGAATATGTGGCTACAAAATTTCATTTAGACATTCAGGAACATATCACCAAGGTCCATCCCCAAGGTTTCATAAAAATTACCAAGGTTATTCACCAAGGTATCGTAAAACTTATCGTCTCTAGAGATTAAATCTTTAACCAATGCACTAGAGCACTATTAGGGTGCACTGTTAATATGTATTTACTCTCATGTGATCCACATAGATCATAATCCAACATTTCATTAATAACCCAAATGGAATCAAAGAAATGGGTTTCATGTCAAAATCATGACGTTTAAAAAGAGCTTAAAAATAAGATCATTATGACATTTATAACCCATGGAAAGGGAGTGAGGGTTATATGTATGTCAATTTCAGAACCAAATATATCCTATTTATATACATAGTAACACTCATGGAAATGAAATAAGTATGGGTATTCTCATAAATAAACAATAGAATTTCATGAGAGAAAGAGATAGAAATTTTGAGACGAAATTTCTACAGTATAACGGCTATATAACATGGTTTTAGAAAACATTGAAAAGAGTGGGAATAAGGGCCACTAACTAAAAAATAACTAATAATAAATTATGGGTACTGAATTAGATCATGGTATGGATATTTTGATGACATACCACATGAAAAAGAAACATGAATGAAAAGAGAAGATGTGATTTCTCTTACAAAAAATTCGACAGCCTAACGACATCACTTAAAAATTCAGAAATTAAATTGATGAGAGAGGAAATGGTCTCTCAAAAATTAGACATGAAATGGATATAAATTAGAACATATAAAAACATAACCTCAACATAAAGAGATGAAAAAAATACAATACACAACATAAAATAAGTCATGACCTAAAAGGAGTATGAAATGATCCCTTACCTTGAAGAGTAACTTCGAAAGATTGAAGGCCGGGACCTTGGGAGGATTGAGGGCACTTTGGGAGGAATTTATGGGAGGTAAATAGACCAGAACATCGTTGGGGAGGATTGGTAAATGAAATTAATGAGGGAAAGGCTAGGTATTTATAGGATAAGTGTGGTGACAAAGCATTAATTGCTAAGGGACACGTCATCGGTGCTATTGGAAAATCCATGGTCTGGCCCATGATATTTTCCCATGGTATTGGACACTTAAGAAACCTCATAAATTATCTTACTATTCATAAGTAGACCATAATTATTTCAAAATTATTATATCCTTAATGATGACATTAAACACCCGAAACTCAAAAACTATATTTTCACTATTCACCGAAAATTCAACTTTCTCAGAAAAATCCCAAAATTTCCCCTTAACCAAATATGGATTCTCTGATTTCAAAAATGAACTCTATTTTATGAAAATAATTTTCTAAATATTTTTAATTTAATTTTTAAATAAAAACACTATTAACTAAAAATTCAACTATTTCAGAAAAATCCCAAAAATTCACCTTAACCAAATATCGATGCTCTGATTTCAAAAATGAACTCCATTTTATGAAAATAATTTTCTAAATATTTTAAATTTAATTTTTAAATGAAAGACACTATTCCCTCGAAAAAACTAATACTTAACCAATAATTTCTGAAACAGTTATTTACCAATTTTATTGAATTACATTACTTAATCAAGGTGCCTAAATTATATTAATACTTTCTTAAGTGAAGTTACTTAATCCATTTGACCACATTAATAATCATAAGCATAAAATCACTATTCATAATTTACTATTCATAAAAAATTAAGTTGATCTTATTAGACTCTAAATTTCTTACTGAACAGAACTGTAGAAGACCATTTTTTGAAAATTATTACACATTATTAATTATTTAAGGTTTACATAAATGTTTTTAAAATATCATTTTTTAAAAAATTATCAATAATATACATCCCATATTTTCCCGGACACTTGAGATTCACAAACTTCATCATAAGAAGAAATGACAATTTATTTTTCTTAGAGGATTTCATAAAGTAGCTAAGGTATCGTTACATAGCCCCTTATAACACCAGTATTGGACCTAAGTGTAAGGTGTGATAATGTGATAGAATCCTGGGGTGGCTTGGCCAACATTTCCTGAGTAGTGATTTCTATTAGCTTGAACTTCTCGTGAAGGCGATTATGTTCCAGCTTCACACGATGAAGTTTGGCTTGTGTTTGGTTCAGAGGAAAGACCAAAGGTGCTGCCTCCTTCTCGAGTTCCACCATATGGGCTTCGATCGGACTGAGACTACGAGATGGGGCCATCGAATCTTCTTTCTATATTAATTAATCAAGATCACTTGTATTTATATACCATAATTGCAACATTTAGTTTCCAACGGTCATATTGGCCAACAGTCATATAACAGTCGAAACCCAATGATCTTATTTTAATTATACTCATTTTATTAAATGAAATAGTTTGGTTTAGTGTAAAATAAAATAACACACAATGTTAGGAAACAAAATTTATTCAAAATTATGGGTCGTTTTATAAAACATCACTCGTACATATGAGTGGACTCCCACCTCTATGAAGGGATGCATTTAATATTTAATCATCATCTCAAAATGATGGTTATAATGATGGATTTAAAGAATATATATTATATTTATAATTTTATTATATTATTTAAGAGTGAATTATTATTTAATTTTTTCCGTTCCCTCAATCAAAAAGATGAAACATCACTCATATGTATGAAGGGACTATAATCTTCATGAAGTGATTTAATTCATTTCTCAACACTCCATTATATATATATATGTATAATGGTGAAAATTATGATTTAAAATGATATATACTTTATGATTAATATTATAGATAGTATGTATCCATGATTAATGCACATGTATATGAAATTCCAAACCGAATCAGGGATAAAAAAGCACAACAGTTTTCATCATGAACAATGATTTTAATAATGAAATTTTAATAAAATGGTTATAATATGTTGTATGTAAATAAACTATTGTGTGATATATATGATTATGTCTCTAGAAAAAATTTATAAAAATCAATATTTATTGTATAGTGGTTTTGAATGTGTGTGTATCATGATGAGACTTGATGTAAGAGTTTTTCATCTCACTTCCATATTCTCAACATGTTTATATTTTGTGGATTATATATTTATAATTAATTTAATTTATAATTATTATAAATAATATTATATGTATTTAAAAATAAACATAATTATCTCCCTTTCACAAGGTTTGTATTCATGTATTATCAAAACAATAATGGTTTTTTCTTACAATCTCATTTATTTTCAATATTTTCCATGCTAAATTTACGTTGAGGGAAATTGTATTGATGTTATCCTTTAAAAACTATATGATTTATTCTCATATAGTTATTATTTTTATTTTAATAAAATATTATCCTTTTTATATTTTTAGTACATAAAATGATGAGGAAATTTCTTTTAATGAAAAGCTTATCCTATTCCCTCTTCAGAAGATGAAATTTGTCATCCATGTTCATGATCATAAAAATTGATTTATATAAGATCTTAAATTTAGTTTTAATTTATGGAAAAAGGTATTTTAAATACATTTAATTTTATTTAAAATTATTTAACCATTAATATTTCTAATAATTTCCTCATAATTCATTTTTTCATTTTACAAAAGTACGAAATTATTTTTTCTTTTAATGTATATTCCATGAACAGATTATCATGTTGTCACAAAAAAAATTTATATGATGATTTATTAAAATATTACTATTTTATTTTCAATGAAAAAAAATTCTCAAAATTTTAGGAATATTTATTTTAAAAGTTTTCAATGAAAAATAATATTTTCTCATGTTTTAAAAGAAATGTTCAAAAGACATTTAAAAGTTATTTTTTAAATATGTTAAGTTACTTTAAGGATTTTTATTATTCACTAGGGTTATGAACTTATGATACCATACACTTATGTTTTCATATTTCTTATGATGATAAAGATTTAAAGAAACCCATTTATTTCCAACTAGTTAATTATGTGATGATGATATTTCTACGGAAGCCCATTTTTTCAATAGGTTATGATGTATTGACATGATAAATAATTTATCAAGTTACTGAACACATATATACGTTTTTATTTATATGATGTTTGGGTCTAATATATCCTTCTTATTAATTTGTTAAATAATAATATCATTTTAAAACATTATGGGAAATGAGTTAATGTCGTCTGTCTACTCTTGGAAATAGGTTGGGATACCTGATCCACTATGATAAGGAAAATTAGTGTGGAGGCCTAATGTGCTATTATATGATGGTATTGGGATTTAACCATGACATATGATCTTGTAACATCCTAGTCAAATAAAGAAAATGACATTTTTA
The DNA here is from genome assembly GCA_963277665.1 of Viscum album. Taxonomy (NCBI): domain Eukaryota; kingdom Viridiplantae; phylum Streptophyta; class Magnoliopsida; order Santalales; family Viscaceae; genus Viscum; species Viscum album. The sequence goes on from OY728120.1 coordinate 1,390,905,790, forward strand.
ATATTTTCGTAATATTTTTGAACTAAATATTAATTCTACTTTAAAGGGGATTCTATGTTCGACGGCGTACCTGATACGCAACAATGGGTTTCATTGAAATCATAGATTGCACACTAATAATATAATATTATTATTTTAAATGGGAGTCAACCACTGGACATTTTAATGGTGGGAATGAATAAAACTAACTAAAAAATGATTATATATGTTTTTTAAATGTTTTTACATTTATCAAATAAAAGTTAGAGGCCTAAAATATGAATGAATCTAATTTTAAAAATAATTTACTTTAAAAGGTTGATTTACCACCTTTTAATGGGAAACTCTATTTAAATATAGTTTTGGTCATTTTGATATGTTGTATTTGAAAAACAAAATTCTTCTTTAGAATCAGGACATCAAAATTTTCTTTGGGTAAATTTTTGGTATTTTTCCGATAAAATTCTTTTTTTTTGTATAGTGAAAAATACTGAATTTTAATTCAAAAGTAAATTTTATTATAATTTATTTGTATGGTTAGATTATATTTTTAATTGGTTTTAATGTGTAATTATTTTATGTTTTTACCATTTAATCCAATGTTGGTCATTGAAATTAATTTTGACTTTGAAAATGGACATAAAAAAATATCAATCTTTTGATAGTTATTGTTTCTTAAAACACTCTATTTGTTTTGATAATGGGAATTAATTTTAAATTCATTAATACCACACCTATTTTTTTATTTTGGTAAAACAGACATCATTTTTGAATTCCTAATATCAAATATAGCTTAGGCTGAATTTTTTGTTGTTTTTTTGAAAAACATCAATTTTTGATGAATAGTGAAACCACTAAGTAGTAGTTAAAAATCTCACTTTTTCATTTAAATAAATTTTTACTAATTCTGTGAAATGGATTTCGAAAATCTGACATACATGGTTGTTTTTAGTAATTAAACTGTGGTTCAATAAGTTGAAAATAATTTTTGGTGAATAGTAACTTTTGATTTTTATTTACCGCAGTTAAAGGTAAATAGGGTAATTGAAGGTAAAAAGAATATTATAATATTAAAATTTTTTGTTTAAACTTTTCCTAACCATATTTTATGAGTCATATCCGACCATGGGAATCCTTGGGTCGATTTTGGGACTACATAGAGCCACATGGGAGTCATAATAGCACTTTATTTTAATTAACTTAAAGTAAAGGAAAAAATGACATAAACAAATATCTTTTAGTATATTAATTTTTACATGGGGTTATATAAGTTATTTTTTCGACTATAAATATTAATTGGAAATATAAAAATATTTCCTACATCATTGTACTTTTTTTTATAATATTTAGTCATCAAATAAATAAAATTATTTATGACACAAAAATGATGCAGTGTTTACCTCATTAATAAATCATTTAAATAAATACGATTATAAAAATTAAAGTAACATAAAAAACCAGTGCAATTCTTCTTGGATGATTTTAGTTTACCATTAGTAATTTTATCTTCGACTTTAATTAGTTTTGTACCTTTAGAAACCGAATATCATTATATAATAAAATAATATTTTCCCACTTTCCTAAAGAGCCCCTCCTCCCCCTTATAAAAAGACCTCACTTATAACTCATTCCTCACACCACTCAAGTGACTTGGATCATCCAAAACTTTCCCAAATAATATCTCAGGATCCCTTTACTCCTCCTAAAATCTTTACCTTAGGCAGAAAGAATATCAAGAAGTTCTTTTGGTTCAAACCAAAGGCAGTTACCCAAATTAAAGGTAACTGTTTCTCTTAACTTCTTTTATTTTATTTTACTTCTATAACCCCTAAAATATTTTTATTACATTCTTTTATAAAAAAAAGTATACTCAATATACTAGGATTTTTTTATGAGAATTATTTGAACTACACTTACACACATATCCATCTAATGGGTGAAGAACATACAGTTTTTGTGAATAGAAAACTAACGTCTCATGAAACGATGATTGTTCGATTATCTCCTAACACCTCTCATGGTGGATATTAAGATGAAACTATATTTATATATAATATATATTATGTTTATGTTTTCTTTATGCTTCTGTATTTTTCTTTTATAGCATACCTTTATGGTTTCCATTAAGGGTAAACGTGATAATTTCATTTGAGGAAGTGCTGACTACCACCCCCTGAAAGTGATATGAATCATTAATTCCATATGTGGGAGGAATAAAGGATGGTGTTAATGATATTATATTTGATATTATAATGGAATAATAATTTATCAATGTATAATTACGTTTTAGTTCCATTAAAATAAGGAATAGAAATGAAAGTAGCGTTCATGCATACGTACGACTTACCATCTCCATGAAAGGTGCATTTCATTTCTTACCTCCAAATGTTATGTAATATTATAAATACTTGTTTATACTATATATATATGATATATATGATATATAAATCATGAATATCGTTCTGGATATAATGATCTTTTGACTATGTGAACAACATGTAATTATAAGAAGTCTATTTTTGACTCAAGTACCAAATATCGACTAAACGAATGTTATTAACTTAAATGATTAAATAGTGTTTATAACATGGTAATAAGTGATATAAAAGGAATAATAAACTTGAAAAAAGTTAATTAATAAAGTATAATTTAACATTAGTTAATTATTTAGGAAGAACAATGAAGAAATGTGTCAAGTTAGACACAAGGTACGGGATTTCTTATCTCACTTTAAATTCCTTGAGATACCCATCGTTCACCACTAATTTTGTCACGACCTATCCTCGGGGCCCATATGGTGACTACCCCAAGCCGGCCTTCCATAGGCCAGAGGCGGGTGAAAAGCACCAAAGGCATAAATCCCTATACCGGTAAGGCATTACCTTTATAAAAGTAAAAAAACAGAATAGAGTATGCAACTAAAGGAAGAACTAAGTAAATCGAGTACAAAAGTAAATGATGAATGGTAAATGGGCCAAAATACAAACCCAAATGAAAGTATAGTATAACTAAAAAACTAGTACCACTGTAGTAAAGTAAAATAGCAACCACCAAGTCATCCTCTGGGAATCCCACCTAAAGGGTGGGTACAGATAGTCTCCCCAACACCACGAGTCCGTCTGTCTGCTCCGTGTATGTCTCACCAAGTGGTCCACCTCTCGGTACTGTCCAGATCTATAGGCCCCTAACACGATCAGTGTTGTCCATCATCTGCATCCAACACAACATAGTGCAGGCATTTCCCATGTAGGGGTGGGTATACCGATACACAATAGGGACCCCGAGACTCCCTAAGGTCGCTCAGAATCCATGTAGGATAAACCACAAAAGGAAAGATACAATAACAAAGTATCAACCAACTCTACTTAGTTATATGCCCATACATATACCTAAGTCATCAATTCCAGTTCGGCTCCAACTCTCGAGCTCAAGCATAACCCAGTCCACATAGGAAAGATGTAAATAACACCGATGGTAATGATTGAATGTCAAGACTGATCTCACACAGTTATACATCTTTCGTAATGTGATAAAGATGATCAGATGTAGTCACCGATTCATCTAAGCTATCGGACCCACGTAGGATACTAGACCAGCTATGTTGTCGGACCCATGTAGGATACTAGACTAGATACTCTATCGGACCCACGTAGGATACTAGAACAGAAGTCAAACTGTCGGACCCACCTATGATACAAGAACAGTGACCATCACCGTCGAACCCACGGAGGATTCTAGTAGGGTAGTCGTTGTCTTAAAACCCACAGAGGATTCCAGTACAGTATTCATCGTCGCCGAACCCACGGAGGCTTCCCGTACGGTAGTCGTCACAGTCACAGCCAGCTCTTGTTTTTTTGCACACAACACGGTTGATTCCGGGAGGGTCCACTCCTCGATTCAAGGGTTAGATACATCAGATATCACAAATTCTAGAGTTTATGTATCCAGAAGTTCTGTCTCATCAAAAGGAACCCGACGTGATAGAAGACACGTCAATCGGACGCCCGGTTTGAGAGATATTGGATTTTTCGTTCCAGGGGCCCGGTTCGAAATACACTCATTCCAAAGCTTTCCCTTATCCAAAGTAGTCAAAAACTCATTTTGATTAATGAAAAAGGACCGCTTAATCGCGAGGGTCCCAGTTCCACAGAAGACACATCGATCAGACATGTGATTTTAAAGTTATTCACGTTTAAGTGGAAACAGGCCCGACCCGTTAAGCCCAGTGGGACGATGGGTTAAGTCAACCTGGTTTTGGTGGGTCTGACCCGGTAGAGGGTCAGACCATCCTAGTGAATCCCACGGCCCGGGTTGAGGGGGGTGGCCCGGCCTGGCCCGACGATGCCCGGACCGGCGCGGCCCGGCCCGGCGCGGCCCGGCAGGGCGTGGTCCAACTGGCCGCGGCTCAGCCCGGAGGAATGAGCAGTCCTAGGGGAGCTCACTTTCTTGAACCGGTGGCGCCGACCTCCCAACCGGTTGGCCGAAGTTGGCCGGCCTTCCTGGCGTAAGCGCCCCGCATGGGCGGTCCGCGGTCTCCCTGCGCGGCCCCATGGGTGCCGCGACCATCATTTTCCGAGCCGGCCGACGAGCTGGCTGGTTCTTCTGCTGGAGCGGCCCACCCTATGCAGGACATGTTCCTCCGCAGCATGGTTATGTGGGGGTGTCGTGGTTCCTCCATCATGGATGGCTTCGGCTGGCCGGTTCTTCTTCTGCCGAGCAACCCACAGATGCGGGCCGCGGTTCCTCTCCACACGGCTGGCATACGACCATCACTTTCTCTGGTCACTTTCTTCCCTTCCATTTCTGTTTCCATCAAAATATCCAAGAACCATCAGAGGGTCGTCGTGCCGTGTTCATTTGGCTCGCCCCCTCCGTGTTAGGTGATAACATAAGCCCGATGAAAATCTAGAAAATTCAATGAAGAATGGGTACAAAATATTCAGTTAAAAATTGTACAAACCCCTACCTCGATTTCAAGAGTGGAGTCACAAAAAGAGGATTTGTAGATGACATCAGGTTGCATTCGAGGAGGAAGTAGTGTCTCCTCACTTGTTGTGGAGAAGAAAAAGGAAGGTATGTCGTCGTTCTTCGTGGAATCAGCGTACTTCGTCGAAGTGGGTGTCATTCTTCGTGGAAGGATGAAGCTTTCTTCTAATTCCAAAGGTTCCACCAAAATATTTTCCCAGAAAATATTAAAAGGAGACTTTCCCCTATTTTAAAAAGATTTTCCAACCAATTCAAATTGATTCAGAACTATATTAATTAATTAAAGAAGTCTTTAATTAAAAGAGTTGGCACAAATTAATGGCTGAGAGGGGTGGTGAAGATATTACACCAATAAGGGGGAGTTGTCAAATTAATTGAAGGGGAGATTAATGGGGAGTTGAGGGGAGGTGAAAGGATAAGGCTCATGTGGGACCCACCTCACAAATATCCTCTCATGGGAGGTTATGTTGGTGTGGGACCCACGAATAACTTCCCCATGTATGATTTAACTACCCATGATAAATAAAACTGTTCACAACAATTTTATTTAACTTTTTTATTAAACCCCAAAAATTAATTCTCAACCTGCATAAAATGAAACTTCTGAAAAGGTCCCCTTAAGAAATTACCGGTGCTTCGAGTTCATCGGTGCCAACGGATTTCAATTCTAAGCACTGGTTCAAAAGATAGAAAAACCCGCATGTACGTTTACTAATCGTACCTGAACAAAACATCAGAAAATTATTCTGGGCACACCGGGCCTCGGAATCAAGTGCCATCAGAAACCGCATACTCGTAAAATTACAAAGTATTTAAGGAAATAAATTTCCTTGAAATTTCCAAGTCTTTACATTACTCCCACCTCAAGGATTTACATCCCCGTAAAGTTACAACACACACTATGGAAAACAAATGGGGGTACTGAGCTCGCATCTAAGCCTCCCACTCCCATATGCTCTCCTGGAGGATCCTGTGCTTCAAGTGAATGCACACTAGAGGAATAGACTGCCAACGTAGGACCCGCTCATATCGATCCTTGATCTCCACCGGGACCTCCGGGAATGTCTCCCCATCATCGATGTACTGCTCCCCACGGTCGATGATGTGGGACGAGTCATGCACGTATCTCTTCAGCTAAGATACATGGAAGATTTCATGCCCCCGGTGCATCTGAGGTTGAAGGGCCAGGCGGCAAGCCACCTCGCCTACTCTTCTGAGGACCTAAAAAGGTTTGATGAAGCGTGAAGATAACTTGTCGCCCCAGAAAAATCTCTATAGACCTCGTCGAGGTGAGACCCATAAGAAAATGTGGTCAGCATCCTCGAACTCCAGTGGTCTCTATCTCCAATCAGTATAGGACTTTTGTCTGCTCTGTGTAGTCTTCATCCACTCCTGGATTATCTGCACCTTCTCCATCATAGCCTGAACCATCTCTGGTCCTAAAAGTGCTGACTCCCTAGGGTCAGTCTAGCACGGAGGTGATCTGCAAGGTTGGCCGTACATTGCCTCATAAGGTTCCATCCTGATGGTGGAGTGGTAACTGTTGTTATACGAAAACTCCACCAAGGGTAAGTGGTCCTCCCAGCTGTGACCAAAGTCGAGGACACATGCACAGAGCATGTCCTCGAGAGTCTGAATGGTCCTCCTAGTCCGACCATCCGTCTGAGGATGGAAGGTGGTGCTCAAGCGAAGCTGTGTCCCAAAGGCCTCTTACAAACCCTTCCAAATCTAGGAAGTTAATCGAGCATCCCGATCGGAAACCAAAGTCGATGGCACACCGTGAAGCCGTACGATCTCTTGAATGTAGAGGCATCCCAAGATCTCTATTGAGCCCTTCTCTCTAATCGGTAGGAAGTGGGCCGACTTGGTGAGTCGGTCTACGATCACCTAGATAGAGTCATGTCGTCTGGATGTACGTGGAAGCCCCATCACGAAATCCATGGATATCATGTCCCACTTCCACTCTGGGACCTCTAAGGATTATAGCAAGCCTTCTGGTACCTAGTGTTTCGCCTTCACTTGCTGTCAAGTGAGGCATCTTGAAATGAACTCTGCTACAACCCTCATCATACAGGGCCACCAGTGCTGTCATCTGAGGTCCTAGTACATATTCACCACTCCTAGATGTACCTATAGAGGGGAAGTGTGAAACTTCCTCATCACTTCCTCTTGTAGTGAAACTGGTTCCATAGTACGTCCCCTGAAGAGAATGACATGCTCCCCACCTTTGGAAAATCCATCAGGCACTAGCCCTGTGGATATCTGACCACATCGCGTCTCATAGTCAATGTCCCCACGTTGTGCCTCTCGGAATCACTGAAGGAGTGGAGGAGTGATTGTGAGAGACAGTAGAAAGGATGATCCATCTCTATCCACAAATGATATCTACAACGCGGCTAGCTACTCAGCCGCCTCTCCTAGTAGCTGAATGCCAGATCTTCTGTTGAGAGCATCAGCTACAATGTTCCCCTTCCCAAGAGTATAGACTATATAAAAGTCATAGTCCTAGAGGAACTCGAGCCATCGCTGATGTCTTAGGTTTAGGTCCTTCTACAATAAGATGTACCAAAGACTCTGGTGGTCAGAGTAGACCATAAAGAACTCACCCATTAGATAGTGTCACCACATCTTCTAGGCGAAAACCACTGCTGGTAACTCCATTTCATGGGTAGAATAGTTCTTCTCGTGCTGTCTCAAATGCAATGAACCGTACGTGATCACTACCCACTCATGCATCAGTACACACCCGAGTCTGGTCCCTAATGAGTCATAGTAAACTACGTACCAAACGTCGTCCTCCGACAACCTCAAGATGGGCGCACTAGTCAACCTCTTTCTCAGCTCCTGAAAGATCTTCTAACATCCATCTGACCACATGAAGGGTTTCCCCTTCTTCGTAAAGGCTAAAAGAGGAGCTGAAACTCTGGAGAAGTATGCGACAATTCTCCGATAGTCCCCAGCCAGACCTCGGAATCTCCGCACCTCTGTTACGCTCCTGGGTGGCTCTGAAACAAGCACTTCCTCAATCTTCACTGGATCCACAACAACTCCCACCTCTGAGATGACATGTCCCAAGAAGTGTACCTCTCGTATCCAGAACTGACACTTTGATATCTTACCATAAATATGGTGCTCTCAGAGTGTATCCCGTACAACCAGTAAGTGGTAGGCGTTCTCCTCCTCAGTAGTCGAGTAAATCCGTATATCTTCGATGAAGTCTACAACAAAACGATCGAGGTAAGTCTAGAAGATCCTGTTCATGAGACTCATGAACACTGCTGGAATGTTATTTATGCCATAGGGCATAACAAAGAACTCTTAGTATCCATACCAAGACCTGAAGTCCATCTTATGCACATCCTCATCTCGAACTCTGAGCGGGTGACAGCCTGACCTGAGGTCTATCTTCGAGAACCAATGTGCTCCCTTGAGCTGATCGAAAAGGACGTCAATCCTCGAGAGTGGGTACTTGTTCTTCACGTTCACCTAATTCAGGTGAAGGTAGTCGACACACAGTTGCAAGAACCCATCCACCTTCTTAGGGAACAAATTCGGAGAAGCCCAGGGTGAAACATTGGGTCAGATGAATCCCTTTCCCTATTAGTCCTCCAGTTGTACCCACAGCTCACGAAGCTCAGTCAAAGCCATATCATATGATGGAGTAGATATCGGTGTTTTCCCAGGGTACAGGTCAATATAGATGTCTACCTCTCTATGAGGAGTAGTCATGGAATTCCGTCTAGAAAAACATCCGCATACTAATCCACCACAATATGAAAAATTGAACTCTGCACATCTACTACTCCAAGTATGAGACTAGACAACGAATGTGTGATCGGCTGCCCTCTCCTTTCAGAAATTCCATCCTGTATTGCAAAGGATCCCTTCTTTATAGTGAAGGTGAACCTTCCCTCATCCATGCAGACACACTGCACCTTGAGCCTAATGTAGTCGATCTGAGCATGGACTTTAGACAACCAGTCCATACCCAAGATAACGTTGTAAGGCCTCAACGCTGCTACAAGAAGAACCCATCCAAAGATCTTTCCTACTAGAGTAAGCTCACACTGCCAGCACCAGTGCATAATCATCGAGTCAGCTCCTTTATAAGTATATAACTGTAAGGATCAAGCCAACGGATCTGTCGGAATTTCTGAGCTCCAAACAAGGGCAATAGTAATGAAAGAATGACTGGCACATGTGTTTATAAGTACTGAAGAAAGGGTAGAGTAGACACAGATAATACCTCGAATCATATTAGGTGTGCCGTGGTCATAAGCCTCCACTGCCTGGAGATAAGCCTGCCTCTGTCCGCCAGCTCCCTGTGGTCGGGGTGGACCATCTGGTGGTGGTGGTGGTAGAGCCTCAAAACATCATCCACCACCCGCTGCTCGGCCAGGTCCTCTGCCTCGTCTTCCTACTCCCTATGGTCCACCACGGTTGATCCTCTTCCTCTGCCTGGGAGGTCCCTCCACTGTCTTCTGATCATCTGCAAGGTGGGTTAGGATGTCTCGATCCATGTGACCCTACCCACCGCATTCATAACACTGCACGCTCCTCGTATAGCTGGCTCTGTTTCGGGTGCCCCTCACAACCGAACCTCTATATTGAGGTCACTCTCCTAATGGCCTGGTCCTCTTGGACCTCTGAAACATCTGTCTGTTGCTACCTATAGAATACTCCTCTACATGTCTCCCTGCGGTGGGTCTCTTTGCCGGTGTCGACTCACCGAGAAAGCTCTCCACAAGAAGGGCTCGCTCCAGCACTCCCTCCTGCGTTGGAATGCTGAGGGAGATCATAGATGACCTGATCTCATGCCTCAGTCCCTGCTCAAAGGTCCGAGCCCTAAAGAATGGGTCACGTAGAATGTCTGTTGAGTAGCGTGAGAGGTCAGCAAACCACAGTAAGTACTGAGCTACTATCATGCTTCCCTTCCATAGGTGAAGTAACTCCTGAATCCGCACCGCACGAAGGGTGGCTGGAATAAACTCCGAGCGGAAGAGACTCTCAAAGTCTGTCCAAAGTAGGTATGCCTCTTCGTGCACATGTAGAATCATGTTCCACCATTTACCTACTGCTGTGTGCAGGAGACTCGCGGAAAAGATCCCTATAAGGTTGGCTGGTGTTCCTACCAATCTGAAGACTCTGACGATAGCTTCCATCCAATCCTCGGCTGCCTAAGGCTCTGTCTCTCCGCGGAACCTGGGTGGCCTTTGTCACTGAGACTCGTGAAACGCACTTAGGCGGCTTGAAATCTCTGCTACTGGGGCTGGTAGAATCGGTGGCTTAGCGGGTAGTGGTACCACTGGTGCCTCCGCTGTGATGGGGCCCTGCACCGAGGCCTCGTCACTCGGTGGGCTGCCATCTCGTACGCGACTCAGAACCCTAGCTGGCTACCATCATGGGGCCATCCTGAAAAGAAACAGGTGTTCCATGGTTAGAGCAGTATACTTGGTGAGATAAAACAAAGTAATTACAAAGAAAACTTTTGAAACACACATGCAATCTGTGATTTCATGCACTGAGATGGAAATCAGAGGTCAAGGTCCTGGTGTATGGATATGTCGGCTGATGCACCAACCCTGGACTCCCTGGACTGAAAACCACACTCGATACTCTTAAGATATTGCTTCATAGAAAGGAATGATAAAAGTCCATATTTATGCAGTAGAACTGACTCCTCTGATACCAATTTGTCACAACCCGTTCTCGGGGCTCTTGTTGTGACTACCCCAAGCCCACCTTCCATAGGCCAGGGGTTGGCGACTAGCACCAAAAGATTAAATCCCTATACTAGGAAGGAATTGCCTTTATAAAAGAAAACAAACACAACAGAGTACACAACTGAAGGATGAACTAAGTAAACTAAGTACAAAGGTAAGTGCTGAAAGGTAAATTGGCCAGAATACAAACCCAACTGAAAGTAGAGTACAACTAAAAAACTAGTACAACTATAGTAATGTAAAACAGCAACCACCGAGTCATCCTCTGGGGAATCCCACATGAAGGGTGGGTACAAATAGTCTCCCCAGCACCACAGGTCCGTCAGTCTGCTCTGTGTACGTCTCACCAAGTGGTCCACCTCTGGGTACCGTTCAGCTCTACAGTCCTTTACGACAATTAGTGATGTCCGTCATCTGCATCCAACACTATGTAGTGCGGGCATTGCCTGTGCAGGGGTGAGTATAACGATACTCAGTAGGGACCCTAAGACCCCCGAAGGTCTCCCATAATCCACGTAGGATAAACCACAAAAGGAAAGATAAAATCATGAAGTATCAACCAACTCTACTTAGGTATATGCCCATACATATACCTAAGTCATCAATTCCAGTTTGGCTCCAACTCTCGAGCACAAGAACAACCCTGTCCACACAGGAAAGGATTCAATCGCACTGATGGTAATGATTTAAATTCAAGACTCATCTCACACAGGTATAAATCATTCGTAAAGTGATAAAGATGATCAGATGTAGTCACTAGTTCATCAAAGCTCTCGGACCCACGTAGGATACTAGACCAGCTAAGTTGTTGGACCCACATAGGATACTAGACCAGCTGCTCTGTCAGACCCACATAGGATACTAGAACAGAAGTCAAACTGTCGGACCCACGTAGGATACAAGAATAGTGACCATCGTCGTCGAACCCACAGAGGATTTCAGTATGGTAGTCATCATCCCCTAACCCACAGAGGATTCCAGTATGGTTGTCGTTGTTGCCGATCCGACAGAGGATTCCAGTACGGTAGTTATCGCAGTCCCAGCCAGCTCTAGGGTTCCCGCACACAGCACGCTTGATTCTGGGAGGGTCCGATCCTCAAGCCAAGGGGTCGATACATCAACTATCATGAATTCCATAGTTTATGTATCCCGAAGTTCCGTCTCGTCAAAAGAAACATGACGCGACAGACGACACGTCAATCGGACGCCCGGTCTAAGAGATATTGGCTTTTCCTTTCCAGGGGCCCAGTTGGAAATACGGTTGTTCCAAACCCAGCCATTATCCAAAGTCATCCAAAAATAAATTAGAGTAACGCAAAAGGACCTCTTCTTCGTGAGGGTCCCAGTAATGCAGACGCCGCGTCGATCGGACATGTGATCTTAATGTTATTCATGTTTAAGAGTAAATGGGCCCGGCTCGTTAAACCCAGTGGGCCGACGGGTCAGGTCAACCCAGTTTTGGCGAGTCCGACCCGGTGAATCGCGTGGCCTGGCCCGGCTGGGCACGGCGTGGCCTAGCACAGCGCAGCGCAGCTCGGCGCAGACCGGTCCAGCGTGTCATGGCCCGGAGGGTCGAGCAGTTTGGTGGGGGGGGGGGCTTTCTCAAACTGGCGGCGTCGCCCTCTCAACCGGTCGACTTAAGCCGGTCGACCTTCCAGGTGCAAGCAGCCCACATGGGCGGGCCGCGGTCTCCCTGCACGGCACCATGGGCGTCGCGTCCTTCATCTGCCCAGCCGGTCGACGAGCCAACTGGTTCTTCCGTTGGAGTGGCCCACCTTGTGCGGGCCGCGGTCCTCCACAGCGCAGCACCGTGGGGCCCCGTGGTTCCTCCAGCCTGGCCAGCTTCGGCCGGCCGGTTCTTCTTCGGTCGAGCGGCCCGCGGATGTGGGCCGTGGTTCCACTCCACACAGCCGGCATACGACCGTCGTTTTCTCTGGTATCCGTCTTCCCTTCCATTTCCATCACCGTCAAAATATCCAAGACTCATCGGAGGGTCATCGGGCCATGTTCGTTCAGCCAGCGCCCTCCGCATTAGGTGACAACATATGGCCGATGACAGTCTAGAAAATTCAACGAAGAACAGGTACAAAATATTTACTTCAAAATTGTACAAACCCCTACCTTGGTTTCAAGAGTGGAGTCGTGGAAAGAGGACTTTTAGACAACGTCAGGGTGCATCTGAGGAGGAAGCGGCATCTCCTCACTTGTTGCGGAGAAGTGAATGGAAGGAACATCATCATTCTTCATGGAATAAGTGTTCTTCATCTAAGAGGGTGTTTTTCTTCATGGAAGGATGAATCTCTCTTCTAATTCCAAAGGTTCCACCAAAATATTTTCCCAGCAAATATTAAAATGAGGCTTTCCCCTTTTTAAAAAATATTTTCCAACCAATTCAAATTGATTCAAAACTAGATTAATTAATTAAATAAGTCTTTAATTAAAAGAGTTGGAACAAATTAATGTCTGAGAGCGGGGGTGAAGAGATTACACCATTAAGGGGGAGTAGTCAAATTAATTAAAGGGGAGATTAATGGGGAGTTGATGGGAGGTGAAAGGTTAAGGCTCGTGTGGGCCCCACCTCCCAAATATCCACTCACAGGAGGTTATGTGGGTGTGGGACCGACCAATAACTTTCCCAAGTAGGATTTAACTACCCAAGATAAATAAAATTGTTCACAACTATTTTATTTAACTTTTTTATTAAACCAAAAAATTAACTCTCAACCCGCATAAAATGGAACGACGATAAAGGTCCCCTTAAGAAATTACCAGTGCTGTGAGTTAATCGGTGACCACCAATTTCAATTCCAAGAACCAGATCAAAATCTAGAAAAACCCGCATGTTCGTTTATTGAACGTACCCAAACAAAACATCATAAATTTATTCCGGTCACACCAGGCCTCAGAATCAAGTGTCGTCAGAAACCGCAGACTCGTAAGATTCCAAAGTATTTAAGAAAAACTTTTCCTTGATATTTCGGGGTATTTAAAAAATTATTGAATATTTTGTATTATGTAATGACAATTGATATATATTATTAATATTATCTTAATAGTCAAGTTATACTGTGAATCATTGGGTGTTTATTAACTTATGGTCATATGACTCGATTGATTACAACGTGGTAATGGGTTTTCATCTCACTTCTTATTCCCATGAGATTCATGCTATATTTTTCCTTATTTTCATTTATGTAGTGGATGTACTGTCCATGTTGTCTAATATACATTAATTTATGGGTATTTACATATTCATTGAATTATCTTTATTTCATTGGATGTATGTTTCATATGTCACCAAATCGGTATGGGAACCTTTCACCCTCATCTTTTTAAAAGAATTATTTTTGTTATGTAATTTAATTTAAATCTTCATGTGTTTGGATATGTTATTCTATATCCTTATTGCTATAAATTTTATTTCCATATGATGATATACCCTTTTTTCTCTCATCAACTCATTTTTTGAATTTTTACGTGATGCTATTAGGCTGTCGAATTTCTATAAGAGAACTTTTTAACCCAATTTCTATTGCATGGGTAAATCTTCCAATTCTTAATTATGTCATACTATGATTCTGTGTGGAATCATTGTTTCTTTATTTATGTTGTATATTACACTCCCCTTTGTTTGGATATACTTTTGATACACATAATCACTCCGTTGATAAATTCTCAAGTCATCGATATAAACTTGATAAGAGTAATTTTAACTCAATTTCCATTCATTGAGTTAAACGTCCAAGTCATTGGTTTTGTCTTCAAAAGAACATGTGTAAATGTCCTCTGATTTATTTACACTAAATATACAATCATATTGAGTGTATTTATATTTTTCACACATTATTATGTAATTGATTTATCCTTAATCGAAGGATACTATTTTTATAAGGGATTTCGTCTCAATTTACATTCCATTGAGACTTCATTATTGTTATGCACCAATTCACTTTTATAAAGTGTATATACTATCCTTTGGAATATTATATCATGAATCTATTTATTCTCATGACATTATAATGTTCCGATTAATTGTTATTCGTCAATTATTTTTATTCAAGCATCTCTCATTTTGTTAAAAACTCTTTAACTAAAATATCATTTTAAATGTTTTAAAGATTTATTCATAAAGATCATTATAGTTAATGTAGATGTTTTAAAAATGCTTTTTAGGATTTATTTATATAGAAATTAATGTTTTAACAAGATAATTCACTAAAAGATTCAAAGTGGTATGGTACACTTTTATTCAAAAATCTCTTTATTAATTATTTTAAATGGGTTTGAAAGTGGTTTGATAAAGCATTGTTTATTTCAATATATTGAGTTGATATATTCGAATGTGGAAATGTTATCATTATTTTATAATTATGTGTTATTATTATGTTATGGTTATTGGGAATTGTTTACGTATACGGGTGGTTCCGTGATAATCCTATTACAGGTGAGCCCGAGGTAGCTCTCCAATGAATTGGGTAACGTGACAGAGATAAACGTTAGTATTTCTCCATAGAGATTTAAGGAATATAATATGATGGGTATTCCAAATGTGAATCCCTATGTAGCTATGATAGCGGCAATGTAAGTATGTTATGAATTCCTTAAGTCACCTATATGATTTATGATTTGTGTGTGTTATTCTTAAATCTTATGATTTTGTAAGGTATGTTATGATTGAAAAGTATGGTTTCATTGATTTGTATTTAATGATAGGATAATGCTTTACTTCCTTATTTTATAACCCTTACTGAGCTTTTTATACTCATCCCACGTCTTTGAAATTTTTTCCACAGGACATAAAGATGAATAGGGTCAAGAATAGGATCAAGGAAAAGTCATGCTATCTAAAACATGGAACTTGACATGTTTCTTTTTAAGAGTTTTCGTTTTATAAAAAAAATGGATACTGAGTAGTAGTGTCTACATGTAATTTTCAAGTAGATATGTTATATTTATAGCCTAATACTATAAAACACTAAACCTGAAAATATTCTCAATTTGAATTATTCATTTAACTGAAAATTATGTAATGTTTAAGGTCGGGTCCTTATAGTTGGTATCAGAGGTCGGTTTAGACATCTTTAGGTATTAAGAGGTTTTGTTTGAAACATGGTTAGTCCCTATATCTATTATTTCCATTAAATCCTTGTTTTATAACTTTTTCAGATCAAGTAAATTCAGTTATAAATGGAAGGAGTAGGATCTTAAATAACATTCCTATCTCTTCCTAATGACTTTCTGGAAATAATTACTGTGAAGTCATGATCGGATGATTTTGAAACATTCTCTAGTATACAACTCACTTGCAAGTAGTTGTTTGAGATATCAAACACCTCCACTATACCTCATTATCATCATGGATCATGGGTTGTATTTAAACAAATCCTATTTTTACAATATTATCACATTTTTAAGAAAGGTAAATATTATCCAGGAATTTTCAAATATTTTACCGTATCGCAAGATTTTGAAGAACATTATGATTTGGAAAAAGGTGGTAAAGAAGGAGACCCTTACATAACCTAGTTATATTTTCTTTTACAATATATTCTCTCAACAGAAACCGATGGTATTTTAAAAGGACAATTAATGGAAAGTTTCAACTCAAATTCGGTTTGATTCTTTTATAGAAATCATGTTTATCAGATGTTTTGAAATTATATACCATACAAAATTATTTTCCAAAACTATTTTTTGTGAACACCCATATAACCCATGTTATACAAGGTGAATTTGAATGAAGGAAGAAAATGATTATGAAGGATCTCAAAATCATTGTTGCAATGAATGGACATTCTACCGACGTGAACAAGATAACGATGAAACCAAATTGACCCCTGATCAAGGTATGATGTTCTTTATTTTGGGGATCATTTTATTTTATCATATAGTGGTGAAATAAAAAAATGACAATATATATAAAACTTCAAGAATTAATATGTTATCATCATAATGAATTGGGATGAAAATGAGAGGTATAAGGAAACCATTGAGGTTAAAACACATTAGGGTTATTTTAGAGTTTTATAAAAAGTTGAACCCATAGGATAGGTGACAACCCGTCGCATCTGGCAAGGCCGCATGAATCGAACCCAAAACCAAAGGGCGACAAGGGTGCATCCCCTACCACTGGCCTAATTGATTTCCTCAACTAGAATGACATATTATTTTAGTAAAATGATTTTATGGAACAATAATAAGTTGATTTTGGGAACTTATGTTTTATCAAATGGATATACTTTGTATAGGAATATGATTTGGTGATTATGTGATAAAGGTTGTTATGGAAGACGTTCTCTCTTTTGAGGAAACACTATATGCCTAAGGAAGATAGAATAATATGGTATTTCAATTGTGGAATAGTGATTGCAATTTTAGTTTGGAAGAATCTATATTTTTATTATAGACATATGAAGATTTGGTTTATTTATGAAAATGATTATCCTATCATGGGGAATATGGGATTAGGTTAATTACTTTTCAATATTAGACTTTATGAGTAAAAATGTTATTTGGAGATAAATGTTAAGATTTATCTTGGAAGACTATGTAATTAAATCCTTATGAGAATTGGGTTTCAATCTTAGTTTGGATTAGTTTTTAAGAATTTTATGGACAGTAGTTTATTGAATGGTCATTGTTGAACTTTGGGTTTTGTCTGACAAACTTTTGAGATTAGAGTAGTTTTTATTTTTGTAAAAGATGGTACTTTTTGGGTGTTATTTGAGATCACACTAACCATTTGGGTTTTAGTTTATGTCTAAATACAAGGGAAATATATAGTTATTATTTTGTGTATGATGTGTTACTCTAGAAGATGATTCTACTGATTTTGATGTGAACAAGTCTTTTTAGAATTCTCATTGTTTGGAGAAAAGGATTGTTTTTGGTAGAAAATTATTAAAGGATGAAACACTACATGGAAGTACGTATATTTTCGTATGTTATTATTCTATGTAGTAAATGAATTCCACAAAATTATAAAAAGGAATTTAAAAAAATGGTTTACGTTTCCTACTGGGTAATCAAAGACCGTTTAACACATCAAAAGTTTGTGATTTTATGGTGGTTAACTTTATCCTAATCATTTTTTCTATCACTCTCCATCTGAACATGAAATTTTTTTCTCTCTTACATATCCATGTTTTCCTACATGGAATCCTAGTATGGGTTATCTTGGGTGACCATTTTACATCCCTTTCTTAATTTTAAAGTGATAGTTTTACTGACTCTTTTTTAATGTGGGACTTTTAATGAAATTTGTAAGACGAGTTTTAAAATTGAGAGGAAATAATTCCCAAAGGGGGGAAGGATGTAACATCCCAGGTAAATAAAGAATATGGCATTTTTCGTATTTATTAATATTTCTGAACTATATATTAATTCTACTTTAAAGGGGATGAAATGTTTGATGGCATACCCGATACGCAACATTGGGTTTCTTTGAAATTTTACATTGCACACTAATAATAAAATATTATTATTTTAAATGGTTGTCAAAACCTAGCCATTGTAATTAAATGATTGAATATAACTAACTAAAAATGATTATATATGTTTGATAAATGTTTTTACCTTTATCCAAGAAAAGTTAGAGTTTTAAAATGTGAATGAATCTAATTTTAAAAATAATTTACTTTAAAAGGTTGATTTACCGCCATTTATTTGTGAACCTCATAAAATATAGTTTTGGTCACATTTATATGTTCCATTTTATAAAATAAAAATTTTCTTTAGAATCAAGACATCCAAATTTACTTTGGGTAAATTTTTGGTATTTTTCTAATAAAATTCATTTTTTATGAATAGTGAAAAATATTTTAAATTAATTCAAAAGTAAATTTTAATCTAATTTATTAAAATTTGTAGACTATCTTTTTAATTGGTTTTAAAGAGTAATTATATTATGTTTTTATCATTTAATCCAATGTTGGTCATTGGAATTAATTTACATGGGAATTGGACATAAACAAGTATCAATCTTTTGATAGTTATTGTTTCTTAAAAACAAGCTATTTATTTTGAAAACGATAATTAATTTTAAATTAACTAATGCAACTTATATATATTGAATTTGGTAAAATAGACATAATTTTTGAATTCATAATACCAAATATTTCATAGCCTGAATTTTTTTTAGTTTTCTGAAAAACATCAACTTTTGATGAATAGTGAAACCAAAAAGTAGTAGTTAAAAAATAACCATTTCATTTAAATGAAATTTTACTACTTCAGGGAACTATTTTTCGAAAATCAAACAAACATGGTTTTCATTATTAAGTAAAATGTGGTTCAATAAGAAGAAAATAATTTTTGGTGAATAGTAACTTTTGACATTTATTTACCGCGGTTAAAGGAAAATTGGGTGATTCAAGGTAAAATAAATATTATAATAATGAATAATTACCTTAACGCTTGTCCTAACCTTATTGGATGAGTCATGAACTACCATGATCATCCTTGGGTCGATTTTGGGACCCCATGGAGCCACTTGGGAGTGATAATGACACATTATATTAAATAACTTAAAGTAAATGAAAAAATGACATAAACAAATATCTTTTAGTAAATTAATTTTTACATGGAGTTAAATAAGTTATTTTTTCGACTATAAATATTTATTGGAAATATGAAACTATTTACTACATCATGGTACTTTTTTTATAATTTTTATTCATCAAATAGAAAAAATTATTTATGTCACAAAAATGATGTAGTGTTTACCTAATTAATAAATAATTTTAATAAATAAGATTATAAATATTAAAATAACATCCAAAACCTATCCAATTCTTATTGGATGATTTAATTTCGACCATTATTCATCTTATCTTATACTTTAATTTGTTTTTTTACCTTTTGAAACTGAATATCATTATATAATAAAATAATATTTTCACACTTTCCCAAAGAGCCCCTCCTCCCCCTTATAAAACCCCCTCAATTCAAACACATTCCTCACACATCTCAAGCCCCTAGGATCATACAAACACTGCCTAAATAATCTCTCAATATTTTTATCCTCCTCCTAAAATCCTTTCCTTAGCCATAAGGCACATCATGAAGTCTTTTTGGTTCAAACCAAACGGAGTTAGGCAAATTAAAGGTAACAGTTTCTCTTAACTTCTTTTCTTTTATTTTACTTCTACAACCCCTAAAATATTTTTATTAATTTATTTTATAAGAACACCATTATAATCAATATACAAGGATATTTTAATGGGATGGATTTGAACTACACTTACACACACCTCCATCTAATGGGTGAAGAACATACTGTTTTTGTGAATGGAAAACTAACACCTCACGAAACGATGATTGTTCAATTATCTCCTACCACCTCTCATGGTGGCCATTAAGATGAAAATATATATATTATATATATATATATATATTATGTTTATGTTATTTTTATGCTTATATATTTTTATGGAATACCTTTATGGATTCCATTAAGTGTAAACACGATACTTTCATTTGAGGAAGTGTGGACTACCGCCTCCACAAAGTGATATGACTCGTTAATGCCATATGTGGGATGTATAAAGGATGGATTTAATGATATTATATTTTATATTATACTGTAATTATAATATAACTATGTTTCATTATGTTTAAATTCCATTAAAATTAGAAATAGAAATGAAAGTAGCGTTCATGCGTACATATGACATATCATCTCCATGAACGGTGCATTTCATTTCTTACCTCCAAATGTTATGTAATATTATAAATAAATATATATAATGGATATATATTATATATATTATATCTAAATCATTAATATAATTATGTATATAATGGAATTTTGACTATGTGAATAACATGTAATTATAAGAAGTCCATTTTTGACTCAAGTACCAAATATCGACAAAACTAACGTTATTAACATAAATGATTACATGTTGTTTATAACATGGTAATAAGTGATATAAAAGGAATAATAAACCGGAAAAATGTTCTTAAGAAATTATAAATTATATTTAGTTTATTATTCAGGAATAACAAGGAACATACGAGTCAAGTCGGACACGAGGTAAGAGATTTCTAATGTCACTTTTAATTCCGTGATATTTGCATTGTTCACCACTAATTTATTTCATGTGGAGTATTTTTTAATATCAATTGATATATATATTATCATGAGTATCTTACTATTAATGTTACTATGTGAATCATTTGGTTTTTACTAAATTTTGTTCATACGAATCGATTTATTACAACGTGGTAGTGGGTTTTCATCTCACTTCTTATTCTCGTGAGATTCATGCAATATTTTACACTATTTACTTTTGTGTAGTGGATTTAATGCCCATGATTGTATTATTTTTGTAATATAATTTAATTTATTGGTATTTACATCTTCATTTAATTATCCTTCTTTCATGGGATGTATGTTTCGTATGTTACCAAATCGGTAAGGGAACCTTTCACCCACCTCTTTTTAAAAGACTTATTTTTGTTTGTCTTTTAATTTACATCTTATTATGTTGGGATATGTTATTCTATATCATTATTGCTGTAAATTTTATCTCCATGTGATTAGATACCCTTTTTTCTCTCATCAAATCATTTCTGAATTTTAAATTGATGCTGTTAGGCTATCGAATTTCCATAAGAGAACATTCTAACCTAATTTCCATTCCTTGGGTTAATCTTATAATTCTTAATTATGTCATGCTATGATTATGTGTGGAATCATTGTTTATTAATTTATGCTGGAAATTACACTCCCCTTTGTGTGTATATACTTTTGATACACAAAATCACTCCATTGATAAATTCTCAAGTCATTGATATGAACTTGATAAGAGTAATTTTAAGTCAATTTAAATTCATTGAGTTAAACATCCATGTCCATGGTTTTGTCTTAAAAAGAACATGTGTGAATGTCCTCTGATTTATTCACACTAAATATCTAATCATATTGAGTGTATTTATATTTGTCACACATTAATATGTAATTTATTTATCCTAAATCTAAGGATACTATTTTTATAAGGGAATTCATCTCAATTTACATTCCATTGAGTCTTCATTATCATTATGCACCAATTCACATTTATAAGGTATATATACTGTCCTATGGAATATTATATCATGAATCCCTTTATTCTCATGATATTATAAAGTTCTTATTAAATTTTCTTCTTTAATTATTTGTAATCAAGTGTCTCTCATTTTTTTTAAAACTCTTTAACTAAAATAACATTTTAAATGTTTTAAAAATTTATTCTTCAAAATATTTTTCATTAATGTACATGTTATAAAAATGGTTTTAAGGATTTATTTATATGGACATTAATTTTTTGAAATGATAATTCATTAAATGAATCAAAGTAGTATGGGACACATTGATTCAAAAATCTCCTTATTAAGTGTTTTAAATGTATTTTAAAATGGTTTGATAAAGCACTGTTTATTTCAATATATTGATTTGATATATTGGAATGTGGAAATGTTATATTTCTTTTATACTTATGTGTTATGATTGTGTTATAGTTATTGTTCATTTTTTACGTATATGGGTGGTTTTGTGATTAACCTAGGGCGGGTGAGCCCAAGATTGTTCTCCATTGCATTGTGTAACGTGACGGAGGTAAACGTTAATGTTTCTCCTAATAGATTTAAGGAATATACAGGGATGGGTATTCCAAATGTGAATCCCTATGTAACTCTGATAGTTATAATGTATTTATGTTATTAATTCCATAAGTCACCTTTATGATTTATGATTTGTGTGTGTTATTCATAAATCTTATGATTTCGTAAGGTATGTTATGATTGAAAAGTATGGATTAATTGATTTTTATTTAATGATAGGCTAATGTTTACTTTCCTTATTTTATAACCCTTACGGAGCTTTTCATGCTCATCCCATGTTTTGGAAATGTTTTCCACAGGACTTAAAGATGAATAGTGTCTAGGATGAGATGAAGGAATAGTCATGCTGTCTAAAACATGGAACTAGACATGTTTATTTTTAAGATGTTTTTATTTTATGAAGAAAATGGATACTGAGTAGTAGTGTCTACATGTAATTTTCACGTTGATATGTAATAGTTATGGCCTAATTCTTGTAGGACCCCGGGACACCCTGAGATGGGAGGGGTGAATCAGGGTGTCAAATTTTTCTTCTTAAAGATGTGGATCTTGTTCTTAATTTGGTAGGAACTACTTAAACCTGTATGATGGATATAATTAGCAATGAAACATTAACATGTAAAGAGATGACACAACAATTTTACTTGGTTCACCACTCAGGGCTACGTCCAAGGAGCATATCCCGATAGGTTGTCGGTCGTACCAAGATCCATTATGATTCACTAGCTGTAGATTACAAATGTTTGGGAATAGCCACTATGTCCCAGGCTCACTTCCTTTACAATTGTTCAGGGATAGCTCACTGCGTCCCTTGGGTCACTCCCGTTGACTCCCTCTGGCTCACTGCCATTGGTGAAGATCCTCTCAGTTTATATATGTGAAGGTCTCTTTAATAGATCTGCATTGAATTCTTTGTCTCCTGTTCAG
The DNA here is from genome assembly GCA_963277665.1 of Viscum album. Taxonomy (NCBI): domain Eukaryota; kingdom Viridiplantae; phylum Streptophyta; class Magnoliopsida; order Santalales; family Viscaceae; genus Viscum; species Viscum album. Next base: position 1,390,929,009 of record OY728120.1, read on the forward strand.
CATGAGTCTTTTCTTGCATCAAGGTTCAGAGTTGATGCTATTTTCAGTTCAAACCTTCTTCTTTAGTGCAATGACTAATGCACTAGATCCTCTTGTCTTCGTTTGGCTAAATCACAACCACTGATGTGATTACTCAATAAAAGAAGCTCAGTTTACTAGGCATCATCAGAATCAGTTCTCCATGTATGCATGAGATCATGCATGTATCATTTAGATTTCCTATTTAATTTCACTTTGAACCGAAAGGTATCAAGAAATCTTCCATCTTTCGTGCAGATCCAGATAGACGGGCGTGCTTCAATAATATCTGGCAGTCTCCTCAAAACCCGGCGCGCAAGTCCCAACACGGCGCACAAGTCTCGGCGCGCAAGTCCAAACTGGCACGTAAGTGTCACCAAATCACCTGTGTGACACTGCCTTTTGGAAGTTCAAACCTACGTGACTCACTTCCTTTCGCACCCAAATCACCTTGGGCGCACAACCATCAATCGGCGCACAACATCTAAGAGCTGGCGCACAAGTCTCTCCAAACCACTTGCGCGACCACTCACCACTTGTGTGGATCAACCAACTGCGCGATGGGAGCTCGAACAGTCTCTAAGTCTTGAACTCCGTAGAAAATGAGGAGGGGTGGTTCATTATATATAGGCATTTGGTCAACCTACGCGGCAGCACACAAGTCACCCCTCGGCACGGAACTCATCTCCCATAGCCTCTGTCGCGCAACTCACTTGCGCGACCCAACCAATACTTGCGCGACCTAATTTCCTTTTCCATATTTTGATGTTATGTTCTTGGAAAACAACAGGAGCGCAAGTTTCCAATCCTTCTAGGAACCGGTTCTCAAGACTCTTTAGGGCACGCATGTCACTTGCGCGACCAACCCAACACTTGCACGACCCTCTTTTCTTTTCCATGTTTCTATGTTCTGATCATGAAAAACACTAGGTGCACAAGTTCCCTTTTCTTCAAGTACACGATGCACAAGTATCTTTTCCAAAACCAGTTTTCTCTATTTGTCGATTTTTAGGCCCATAAATTTGGCAAACACAGGAAAATGGCGCCACCTTGTATCTGCTCTTTTTGAAGCGCCTCTAGATCATCCATTCCTTTGTTGACGTTCTTGAATCAAACATGGATCGTTAACCACAACCCTTGAACTCGACATGCCACCATGGAATCTCTTTTGTCAACAAATTTGTATGTCGTTTGTTTGATTTTTCAATAAGAACAATCACCTCAAACACACTTCTTCTCGGTGATTTGTATCATTAAGAAACTCTTCTTCTTTCATCACAAACTCCACTATCGTGATATGTATTCTTTGAAGGAACAACTTTAGCATCATCGTCTTTTGTGACAATGTGATGTGCATGGCTATCTCAGAGTTCCAATCCCCACATGGCCATCTTAGAATTCCATTAACTTGCACATTGTCTTCTTCTTCAACCATCATGATCTACTTCATGCCGAGCATATGATTCAATTTTTCAAGAAGTATCTTGCATGGTTCTCATGAAATCATGAGTAATTTCATGGTCTTCATCAAATCCCATGGTTCTCATAAAATAATGACGAATTGCATGGTCTTCATCAAAACTCAAGGTTCTCATGTAATAATGAGGAATTGCATGATCTTCATCAAAAACCCCATTCTTCTTTAATCATCCTCATATGGATTAAACCTCACATTCTTCATTTTTTTAAACAATATGTCACCTTTGACACATGTTCTTTGAACTTATGATCAGTACAACAGTCATCTGAATTTCCATTCCACCACTTCATTAGAGTACTTCTTGATCTCCTTCATTTTGATCTTCATTGACAACTATTGACAAAAAATACAACCTTATACACAAAGTGGTTCCAACACTTCTCTAAAATAGTAAACCTGAAAATATCCTCAATGTGAATTATTCATTTAATTCAGGATTATGTAATGTTTATTGTCCTGTCCTTACAGTTTGTATCAGTGGTCGGTTTAGACAAATTTAGGGATTAGGAGTTTTCGTTAGGCACATGGATAGTCCATATGTCTGTTATTTCTCTTAAATCCTAGTCTTATAAATTTTTCAGATCAAGTAAATTCAGTTACAAATGGAAGGAGGAGGATCTCAAACTACATTCCTATCTCTTCCTGACGACTTTCTTGCAAAAATTATTGCATTGTCATGTTCGGATGATTGTGGAACTTTTTATAGCATACAACTCACTTGTAAGTAGTTATTTGATATATCAAACACCTCTACTATACCTCTTTGTAATCGTGGGTCATGGGGTGTATTTTAACAAATCCTATTTTCACAATATTCTCACATTTTCAAGAAAGGTAAATATTATCAAGGAATTTTCAAATATTTTACGTTATCATAAGATTTTGAAGCATATTATGATTTTCAAAATGGGGCTGAAGAAGGATACCCTTGAACAACCTATTTATTTTTTCTTTTTCAATATAGTCTCTCAGCACATACCTATGGTATTTTAAAAGGACCATTAATTGAAAGTTTCAACTCAAATTTAGTCCGACTATTTTATAGAAATCATGTTTTATCAGATGTTTTGAAATTATATATCATTCATGATTATTTTCCAAAACTATTTTTCTGTGAACACCCATATGACCCATGTTTTACAAGGTGTATTGGGATGAAGGAAGAAAATTATTTTGAAGGATATCTAAATCATTTTTGTAATGCATGGACCTTTTACCTATGTGAACATGATGACGATGAAACCAAATGGAAATCATGATCAAGGTAGGATGTTATTCAATTTGGGGATCATTTTATTTTATATTATGGCGGTGAAATAAAAGAATGAAAATATATATACGACTTCAAGAATTATTATGTTGAGATCATAATGAATTGGGATGAAAATTATAGGATAAGAAAACCATTGAGGTTAAAACAGCATAGGGTTATTTTTGAGTTTTATAAAAAGGAAAACCCATAGGATGGGTGACAACCCGTCGCATCCGGCAAGGCCGAAGGAATCGAACCCAAAACCGAAGGGTGACAAGGGTGTATCTCATACTACTGGTCTACTTGAAGTCCCTGGTTAGTATGACTTATTATTTTAGTAAAATGATTTTATGGATCAAGAATAAGTTGATTTTGGGAACCAATGTTTTATCAAATGGATATACATAGTATATGAAAATGATTTGGTGATTAAGTGATTTAGGTTATTGTGGAAGACAATCTCTCTTTTGAGGAAACAGTAAATGCCAAAGGGAGATAGAATACTATGGGATTTGAATTGTGGAATAATGGTTGAAATTTTATTTTGGAAGAATCTATGTTTTTATTTTGGACATATGATGATTTGGTTTATTTATTAAAATGATTAACCTATCATGGAGAATATGTGAGTAGGTTAATATTTTTCAATATGAGACTTTATGAGCAACTGATGCTATTTGGAGAGAAATATTAAGATTTATGTAGGAATAATATGTAATTAAATCCTTATGAGATTTGGGTTTCAATCTTAGCTTGGATTATTTTGAATAATTTTATAGATATTTGTTTATTGAATGGTCTTTGTTAAACTTTGGGTTTTGTTTGACAGATTTTGAAGATTAAGAGTGGTTTTTCTTTTTGTAAAAGATTTTACTTTTTGGGTATTATTTGATCTTACACTAAAAATTTTGGGTTTAGTTTATGTCTAAGGAAAAGGGAAATATATAGTTCTTCTTTTGTGGATTATGTGATTCTCTAGATGAAGATTCTCATGCTTTTAATGTGACCAAGTCTTTTTGAATGCTTATTGTTTGGGGAAAAGATTTCTTTTTTTGTAGAAAATTATTAAAGGATGAAACTCTACTTGAAGGTAAGTATACTTCAATATGTTCATATTCTATGTAGTAAATGAATTCCTCAAAATTATGAAACGGAATATAAAACAAAAACATTGTCGGTTTACGTTTCGTACTGGGTAATCAAAGACCCTTTAACACATCATATGTTTGTGATTTTCTGGTGGTTAACTTTCTCCAAATCAAGTTTTCTATCACTCTCCATCAGAAATTGACCATTTGTTCTCTCTTCTATATCCATGTATTCCAACATGGAATCTTAGTATGTGTTATCTCGGGTGACCCTTGAACATCTCTTTCTTTCTTTTAAAGTGATAGTTTTACTAACTCTTTTCCGATGTGGTACTTTTAATGTAGTTTCCAAGACTAGTTTTCAAATTGTGAGGAAGAAATTCCCAAAAGGGGGGAAGGATGTAACATCCTTGGAAAATAAAGAACATGACATTTTTCATATTTATTAATATTTGTGAACAAAATATTAATTCTTCTTTAAAGGGGATACTATTTTTTATGGTGTACCCGATACACAACAATGGGTTTCTTTGAAATATTATGTTGAACACTAATAATATAATATTATTATTTTAAACGGTAGTTAACACATAGAAATTTTAATGGAGGGAATGAATATAACTAAATAAAAAATTATTATATATGTTTTTTAAATGGTTTTACATTTATCCAATAAAAGTTAGAGGCTTGAAATGTGAATGAATCTAATTTTGAACATAATTTACTTTAAAATGTAGATTTACCGCCTTTTAATGGAAAACCCAATTTAAATATTGTTTTGGTAAAATTTATATGTTCTATTTTACAAAATAAAATTCTCCTTTAGAATCGGGACATCAAAATTTACATTGGGTGAAATTTTGGTATTTTTCTGATAAAATTCATTTTTTATGAATAGTAAAAAATACTGTATTTTAATTCAAATGTTCCTTTTAATATAATTTATTTATATGGTTATATTATCTTTTTAATTTTTTTAAATTGTAATTATATTATATTTTTAACATTTAATCCAATGTTGGTCATTGGAATTAATTTCACTTTGAAACTGTACGTAAACATGTATCAATCTTTTGATAGTTATTGTTTCTTAAAAACAAACAATTTGTTTTGATAACAGGAATTAATTTTAAATTAATTAATGAAACTTATGTATTTTTAATTTTTTAAAATAGAAATAATTTTTGAATTTAGAATATTAAATACAGCTTAGGTTGAATTTTTGGTAGTTTTCTAAAAAACAACAATATTTGATGAATAGTGAAACCACTAAGTTGTTGTTAAAAAACTATCTTTTTCATTAATTTTTTTTTAATACTTCTATGAATTGGATTTCGAAAATCCAAAATAAATGGATTTTATTAGTAAGTAAAATGTGGTTCAATAAGATGAAAATAATTTTTGGGGAATAGTAACTTTTGACTTTCATTTACCAAGGTTAAATGTTAATAGGGTAACTCAAGGTAAATAGAATATTATAATTTTAAAAAATTACCTTAACACTTATCCTAAACTTATTTTATTAGTCATGGACGACCATGGTCTTCCTTGGGTGGATTTTGGGACCCCATGGATCCACTTTGGAGTGATAATGACACTTTATTTTAATTAACTTAAAGTAAAGGAAAAATGACATAAACAAATATCTTTTAGTAAATGAATTTCAACATGGGGTTATATAAGTTATTTTTTCGACTATAAATATTAATTTTAAATATAAAAAGATTTCCTACATCATGTTACTTTTTTTTATAATTTTTAGACATCATATAAATAAAATTATGTATGACACAACAATGACGCAGTGTTTACCTCACTAATAAGTAATCTAAATAAATAAGATTATAAATATTAAAATAACATCTAAAACCTATAAAATTATTATTGGATGATTTTATTTCAAAAATTAGTCATATTATATACGTCTTTAATTTGTTTTGTACCATTAGAAACCGAATATCATTATATAATAAAATAATACTTTCACACTTTCCAAAAGAGCCCCTCCTCCCCTTATAAAAAGCCCTCACTTATAACTCATTACTCACACATATAATGGCCCTTGGCTCGTCAAAACTATCCCAAATAATCTCTCAAGATCCATATCCTCTGCCTATAAGCCTTACCTTAGGCATAAGGCACTTCAAGAAGTCCTTTTGGATCAAACCAAAAGGAGTTATCCAAATTAATGGTAAGAGTTTCTCTTAACTTCTTTTCTTTTATTTTACCTCTACAACCACTAAATGATTTTTTTCCTTTATTTTATAACAACACCAGTATCATAAATATACTAGTATTTTTTATGAGAAATATTATAACTACACTTACACAAACATCTATCTAATGGGTTTAAATCATACTATTTTTGTGAATGGCAAACTAACGCCTCCCGAAATGATGATTGTTTGATTATCTTCTATCGCCTCTCATGGTGGCCATTAAGATAACACTATATTTATATATGATATATATAATTTTTATTGTTTCTTTATGCTTATGTATTTTTCTTTTATATTATACCTTTATGGTTTCCATTAAGGGTAAACATGATAATTTCATTTGGGGAAGTGTGGACTACCGCCCCCTCAAAGTGATATGACTCATTAATGTCATATGTGGGACGTAAAAGGACAGTGTTAATGATATTATATATATGATATTATATGGAATTATAATATAAATATGTATAATTATGTTTTAATTCCATTAAAATAATAAATAGAAATGAAAGTAGCGTTCATGAGTATGTACGACTTATCGTCTCCATGAATGGTGAATTTCATTTCTTACCTCCAAAGGTTATGTACTATTATAAATAAATGTATATACCAGATATATATGATATATATATGATATCTAAATCATGAATATAATTATGTATATAATTAACTTTTGACAATGTGAACAACTTGTAAATATAAGAAGTCCAGTTTTGACTTAAGTACCTAATATCGACAAAACGAACATTATTAACTTAAATGATTACATAATGTTTATAACATGGTAATAAGTGATATAAAAGGAATAATAAACTTGAAAAGGGTTCTTAATAAAGTATAAATTAACTTTATTTTATTATTCATGAATAACAAGGAACAAATGAGTCCATTTGGACACGAGGTAAGGGATTTCTTTTCTCACATTTAATTCAGTGGGATTTCCATTGTTCGCCACTAATTTATTGCATTTGATATTTTGTGTACTGAAAATTGATATATATTATCATGATTCGCATTATATTCATGTTAATCTATGAATAATTTTGTGTTTATTAACTTTTTGTCCTACGACTTGATTGATTACATCGTGGTAATGGGTTTTCATCTCACTTCATATCCCCGTGAGATTCATGCTATATTCAGAAATATTTCCTTTTGTGTATTGAATGCACTTCCCATTATTGTATTATTTGTGTAATATACTTTAATTTATGGGTATTTACATATTTTTTGAATTATCCTTCTTTCATGGGATGTATGTTTCATATGTTACCAAATCGGTAAGAGAAAATTTCACCCTCCTCTTTTTAAAAGATTTCTTTTCGTTATGACTTTTAATTTGAATATTCTTATGTTGGGATATGTTCTTATATATCATAATTAATGTAAATTTTATGTCCATGTGATGAGATAACCTTTTTTCTCTCATCAAATCATTTTCCGAATTTTAATGCGATGCGGTTTGGCTGTCGAATTTCTGTAAGAGAACGTTTAAACCCAATTTCTATTCCTTGGGTTAATCTTCTAATTTTTAAATTATTTCTTACTATGATTAAGTGTGGAATAATTGTTTATTTATTTATGTTTTAAATTACACTCCCCTTTGTGTAGGTATTATTTTGACACACATATTCACTTCATTGATAAATTCTCAAGTTATCAATATGAACTTGAAAAGAGTAATTTTAACTCAATTTCCATTCATTGAGTTAAACATCCAAGTCATTGGTTTTTTCTTAAAAAGAACATGTGTGAATGTATGTTGATTGATTTACACTAAATATCTAATCATATTGAGTGTATTTATATTTCCCACACATTATTAGGTAATTGATTTATCCTTAATCTAATGATACCGTTTTTATAAGGGATTTCGTCACAATTTACATTCCATTGTGTCTTCATTATTGTTATGCATCAATTCACTTTTATACAGTGTATATACTATCCTTTGGAATATTATATCATGAATCCCATTGTTCTCATGATATTATAATGTTATGATTAAATTTTAAGCATCTCTAATTTTTTTATAAACTCTGTAACTTAAACATCATTTTAAATGTTTGAAAGATTTATTATTCTAAATAATTATCATTAATTTACATTTTTTAAAAATGGTTTTTAGGATTTATTTATATGGAAATTAATGTTTTTAAATTATAAATAATTAAAAGCTTCAAAGTGGTATGAGACACTTTGATTAAAAAATATCTTTATTAAATGTTTTAAATGGCTTTGAAAATGGTCTGATAAATCATTGTTTATTTGAATTTATTGATTTGATATATTGGAATGTGAAAATGTTGTGTTTATTTTATACTTATGTGTTATGATTATGTTATGGTTATTGGGAATTTCTTACGTATACGGGTGGTTCTGTGATAAACTGAGGGTGGGTGAGCCTGAGATATCTTTCCAATGCATTGGGTAATGTGACAAAGGTAAACATTAATGTTTCTCCAAAGTGATTTAGGGAATATAGTGTGATGGGTATTCCAAATGTGACTCCCTATGTAGCTGTGATAGCTACAATGTAAGTATGTTTTGAATTCCATAAGTCACCTTTATGATTTATTATTTGTGGGTGTAATTCATAAATCTTATGATTTCGTAAGGTATTTTATGATTGAAAGGTATGGTTTTATTGATTTCAATTTAATGATAGGCTAATGTTTTCCTTCCTTATTTTATAACCCTTATTGATATTTTTATGCACATCCCACGCTTTTGAAATGTTTTCCATAGGACTTCAAGATGAACAGGGTCAAAGATGAGATCAAGGAAAAGTCATGCTATCTAAAACATTGAACTAGACATGTTTCTTTTTAAGAGTTTTTATTTTATGAAAAAATGGATATTGTGTAGTAATGTCTACACGTAATTTTCAATTTGATATGTTATAGTTATGGAATAACTCTCTAAAACCCTAAACCTGAAAATATCCTCAATGTGAATTATTAATTTAATTCTTGATTATGCTAGGTTTATGGTCGGTTCCTTATAGATCTAGTATATATTCTTATGATAATGAGATGCACTTATAAAATGTTGATGTGATTATGATTTGAACTCATGTTTTATGAATTATTTTTTAGGATTTCCAATTTTTTGACATACTAATGATTAATTTCATGAATCACGATTGTGTTCTCTAATTTTTGGTATTATTATATATTGATAAGAACATGTTCTCATACAATTATTCTCATGAAAATCTTAAATATGATAATTGATTAGAATTTCCTATTGTTACCCTTACTAAATATCTGAGCTCACCCCTAATTATGATTTAATTTTCCCTGGGTTCTAAATAATGATAATATGTATGATGAGTTTTAAAGGGTAACATCTGTGAAGAAAGTTCTTAGAGATAATTCATGTTAATCTTAAATAAAATTTTTATGTTTCTATATCTAGGTACATTAATCATTCACAATTCATAGGCATGTTTATTTGGGTCATATATTGAATATTAACAAAAAATATATAATATATGTGAATATTAATATTGGGACACTAATGTTGGTATTAGAGTATTATTTAATAATTTTTTAAAATTAAAGTAACTCATCATTTTTGGAAACCCATGGGATATGTCAAAGTATGGTTAACATCTTGATGGTTTAGTAAAATAGTGATTTAACTAATTTCTTAGGAAAAAAATCCCCATATGGATATTAGAAATTTTATGTGTCCAAGGAATAGATTCACCAAGGGTAAATAACTCTAAAAGGATATTATTTGCATTAATATGATTATCTTAGTACATGATGAGTGTTCCCAAGCCTTCATACATGTAAAAAAACTCACAATGGATATTCATGTGTAAATTCTCATTATTTGTATGAACCATTATGAATGATTTTAATAGATAATGACTATAGATTAATTAGGTTAAACATAAGGTGTCATAGAGTGGAAATGGGGTGTGAGTATTTAGACATCCTATGAATTATTTTTTTGGTTTATATGATATCTCAATAATAATATTATTTCTAAAATTACACATCTTGTTTTAAAAAATGTCTAGAACAAGGAGGAATATTATTAATTTAGAATGTGATATATGATGTAGTGAATGACCTCAAGAGAAAAAAATGAAATGGTATATGGAATGTTATATATTTTGATTATGCCTAACAATATATCTTTATATATTATTAACAAAATGAAAATAATTTTGTTTCTAAGTGAACCAAATAAGGGAAAAATGGAGCTTTATAATGGCCATAGAGAAAATAAGATTCAACATTATACATGCCAATAATGTGGGAAGAAACACCCAGATAAATGTATCTAAGAAACAAGAAGATGTTTTTGGGTGCATAAAACAAGGACATATTGAAATAGTTGTTGAGGAAAATTTAAGATATCTATGGGGGAAAATGATGTTCATCCAACGGTATAATATATAGTTCAATGTTATGTGTGGGGAGAACATGGGAATAATCCGAGTTAATTCCCTAATCCAAGGGATAAATCATATACCGTGGAATGGCTAATAGAATTCCAATAATTAAAGATAAATGAATAATCTTTTTTCTGTATTATGATTCATGAATTATACTATAAATTGTTTTGTCAATGAAATTAATGTTACAAGAATCATGAAACATCGAAGAAATTTTCAGAAATAGTTTTTATTTACTTATTTTATAGAAAATATTGAATGGAACAGATAAAATAGAATGTTTATTTAGTGGTCAAGGGAATGTTTTAGAAAATACATGACTGAGGTATTGATAACACTTAATATGTTCTTTATTATGTTATAATAATGTTTTTTTGGATAAATTGTAAATTTATATTGTTAACATAAATTTTATAGTTTCTATAGATTTAATATTTTTAAGAGTTCATTATTTTATTGTGTATTTATAGTGATTTATATTACTTATTGAAATTATTAGCATATATTGGGAAGTTTCTGATTTGGGTAAATAAATCTTCAAATATGACCTTATGATCCATTAATATTTTTTTTGAGATAATTTTTATCTTGATAATGGTAGAATATACAACCAAATAATTTTAATCAATGGGATTTAATTTAGTGTGGTATATTTTTATATTTTTTGTAAAGTCATTTATTGAGTGATTTAAGATCAACATTGGGTGTTATTGTTGTTATTTTGGAGATGTGTGTATAAATTTTTTTCCATATTGGATAACTTGAACTAATTAATTAACTTTTGGAAAATGTATAAGTGTGGGTGGAATGAGATGAAAATATATAGCGGATGACATGATCTATTAAATTTTAATTTTAGTGCTTTCTTCCAGAAAGAAAGATTCATAATGAGTTTCATTTCATGGAGTAAGTGTTGAGATAGAAGTAGGAATTTATTGTTTCAAAACCAAAGGATGAAATTATGCCTATGAAAAAGAAAGAAATCATGTATGTAAATTTCGACATGTAATATATCATGATAGTAAATAGATAAATTAAATACATGAGAAGGATCTCAAAATAAAAATGTAGTCTATTTACCATTATTTTTTATGATTTTATGGGTTTATTTATCCTTTATAGATATATGGTTTTGTGGTCATTAACTTTCTCTGGAAAATTTTTTCCAGCATGCTCTATTATACATAAGAAATTCATTTTCACTTACATTTCCATTTTATCACATCCATAAAATGTTATCCTTATATGGGAAACTTGATATGTGGAATTTTTGGAAACCTTTATGTTAGCTAATTTCCATTTTCAAATGATGTTTTATTATCCCTTTGTATGGTTTTATTTCAACAAAGAGGGTTAAAAATATTGTATATTTATTATCGAGATAAATGTTTCGAGGTTCAAATTTATTCAAGGGGAAGAATGTAACACCCCAAAAAATTACCTTAAAAGAATATTTTGCTAAATAGCTAGCTTAAGATGCACCCACACCTTTATTTGAACTATGATATACTATAAAAAATATAATTTAAATGTGATCTATATAAACTAGTTGGTAAATAAACATTATTAACAGGGATAACAACATTATGAAAAATATTTTATAATTTTTTTTGAATAATTTATTTATTAATTCATAATAAATATGGAATCATTTTAAAATAAATTCATTTTATTCTTCAAAAATATGTTTTCATCTAAAATTGTTTTTATTTTATTTTGTGAGAGAAAATTATAATTAAATTTAAGAATATTTAGAATTTTATTTGAGGAAATGAATATCATTTTGGAAATTTTTATGCTAACATTTCCTTTGGGTGAATATATGGAATTTTTTTAAAAAAGAATTTTTTTTTCATAAATAGTGAAAACGCAAATTATTATTCTTAGTGAATCAATTAATTTCAAATTTCCATTATGTTTTTGAATTTTATATTAATGTAATATATGACTCATTTAATTATATATAATATAATGGATTAGTTATGAAACAACATCATAATTAAATTTAGTATAATTTAATTTTTAGGCTTAAAAACATATATTCTTCTAAAACAATTATTACTGTATTATATGAATTTATATTAATTTTTTTTTCTTCCATGTCTATAAATTGATTAATGAAAAATGTATTAAATATTTCGAATCCTGAGGTTCAATTTATTCTAAAACCCCCCTTTTAATTTTACCCTATTGTGAATAGTAAATGTTGAAAATACTTGTGACCTCATTAAGGGTATGATATGTAAATCATGGTTAAAACTATGTGATAATGCATAGAAATATCTAGCTAAACCTTCCTTTATTTAATTTTATAGGTTCCTTTCAACCGTAATACTATTTTATTTTATTTATTTGAAATTTATTTCTTGTTTCCTTCGATAATGACATTCATATAATTTTTAGTAATGAATAAATAAATAAAGTCAATTTATATATTTTTATATATTAAATATTAATTCATAAGGAAAAATATAGGTTATATTAGGTTCTCAAAGGGTTGTTAAATGAGTAATGAATTTTTTAATAATGTTAATTTATTTTCAATGTATAGTTCTTGGATAATTACCTTAAATGTTTATGCAATACTCACATATTACTTATTCATGTTATAGAAAAATCAAATAAATGATATTAAAATTAATAAATATAATAAAATATGGATCAATTATTATGTTCCATGAATTTTTAAGATACATATAATTTGTTAGTTATGTGTATAGAGTTAATATTTGATTGTAGTTCTATCTCATCGTCTTTATATTCAAACTATTTTAATTGTCGCAATAATTTTGTTAATGGTTCTTATATTAAATTAAATATTTTCAGATGATTCAAAATTAATAAATATATTATATTTGGATATTTGAAGGTGATTGGGTCTAATATATCAACAATTTTCCACATATGTTTCTAAAACATGATTATATTTGGTGATTTATTTTTATTAAAGTCATTTTAAATTTTTAGATAGATTAAGTAATATGAAACACCATGTTAAGCTTGCATTACATGTAATAAAATGTTTCTTCACTAGCATGCATGACTAGAGACATTGAGCTTTAGTGAAGAATGAAATAATATTATAATAAATTAGATGTTTAGAAGGAAGGTATGGATATTATTATCTACATTATTAAATAAAAATATATAAATTTAAAACTAAATATAAATTAGTTTATAAATTCTTAGTAATAAACAATCTATTTTAGTAATTTAATTATATTATTTAAAAATATGTTTTCTTCAAAAATGATTTATATTTTTTTTATTTAAAAATTTTATTATTAATATATTAATATTTTAGAAAATATATATGATAAAATGAAATTAATTTTTTAAATAATCATATTTAAATTAGCATATGGTATTTATTTTTATTTTTCGAGAAATATGGATTTTTCAATGAATAGTGAAAATACTGATTTTTATAAAACTATCATTTCTCTTCAATAAATTAATTAATTTCAATTTCCAATTATGTTTTAATGTTACATAAATATTATTTGGTAATACTAAATAAAATTAAATAAATTTTAATAATTTTTTGTTGTATTTTAGTATAAGTTTATTTTTGGGTTTACAAAATGTTTTTTTCTGAATACAAATTTAGAATACATAATGTTTCCCCCTTATATTTAATTAAAATAATCCACAATAAGGGATGTATTAAATTAAATTTAAATATTATATATATATATATATATATATAATTTTATATATAGAATTATATAATGATTATTATTAGTCATATATTTAATATAAATCAACTTGTGACTGAAATATACTATTCTAAAAAACATTGGTTTTCATTACGTATGTGGGTTTTTAATTAATTTGTATATAAATTTTATAAAATTTATTAAAAATATACATTTAAATGATAATTTTAACATTTTATTATGGTTTTTTTATTAATTTTAAAAAAATATTAATTTTTTCTGATGAAGAGTAAAAAATACAGAATTTTGATTGAAAACAACATTTCCAGTTAATTTTTTTAAAGTTATAATATATTTTATATTAATTTTGAAGTAAAATTCGATAAATTATATATATATTAATGCAATAATGGTTATTTTAGTCAATTCTATATTAAAAATTGACATAAAAAATTTGTAAACATTTGATCTTTTTCTCATTAAAAACTCGTTTTCTCATTATGTCTGCGGGATTAATTTTAAATTGAAATTTTCCAATTATTGGAATTGAATTTGGAATAATGGATAAAATTTTTGTAATCAGAATACGTTATATTATATAATAAGGTCAATGAAATTCTTGACCAAAATGAATAGTAAAAACAATAAAAATTATTTATTACAGTTCATCTAAAAATGAGTTTACTAGAGGCTAAACTAAAAATGTTAGTGTTACAATGACCTAGAAATACAACAACCAATAATTTACATATATATTTTACATCAAAATTGGTGAATATTTATTAAATAACATAACAAAAACCATGCTAGGAGTATATAGGTTTAGTGTCTTTAGAAACTGGGAACCATAAACAACTAGTTCATAAAACATCTACATTGTCCCTTGTTTATTTAATTATAACTTAACACCTTTTTGACATATATTACATAATAATGATATTCATGACATGAGGAAGAGAAAAATATAAGATGGTGAGATCAAATTATCAGTATGATTAATCAAGGGAAATCATATCAAAATCATAAGAACATAACATTTGAAAATCCTTTCTTGCTTATAAAAGATCATAATATCATGTCATGGGATAAATCATAAAAGAGAAATATAATCCAAGTAGTCATAAAATAATATAAGAAATTTCATGGAATACACACATAATCAAAGAAAATAATTTTATATTTTCCAAGGCTCATTTCCAAGACCGTCATAGCAAACGATGTCTATTACTAAACCGAGTTCACTCCTCATTCTAGCCCTGTATTACAAATCCAGATTTTCTAGCCATTCTACTCATGTCTATCTCATGAGATATAAATCTGTACCCAATGAATTGGATTGATATATAGGTCTCACCCATATCAAAATGAAACCATTCTTATGTATTCCACACAAAAGAACATAAATAATTCATTATAGTATAATCCAAAGAATAAAACTGGGTTCTTAAACATCATTTAATCATAATCCATATAAAAGAAATGGATTTCAAAAATATTATTCATAATAAACTAAATCAAATCACAATAATTATTTGGATAAAAACATAACCCAATGCCATCTTATGTGGAAAACAATTTGGACAAAACACTTGAACTTAATTCGGGACGAAAATATCTTTTCTTGTTCAAAAACATTTACTTTTATCAAAATGACACGTAATTAAAAAAATAATTTAGTTAAAATTAATCCTGAAATTTTATAGAGGAGGCTTCATAGAAATAAGGTTTCATGAAACTGTAAAAATCTATTCCAACTATATAAGTAAAAAAACATTCTCCTCATTCTTTTATTAGAAAACTCAAAAAGTGCCTCAAATCGAATAATGAAAAATGATTCCTTTCATACCATTTAAAAAAAATTGAATTATGGGTAATATTAACTTTAAAAATTTTTATAAGAATATAAATAATATTACATAATTACGAAACATGTATGTGGATGATATATACACACCTGTAAATACTTACGTAAGAATAATCTCAGATAAAAACGAGATTGAAAAATTATCCCTAACCTTAGGTTGGTACGCTTTGTATGTATGCAAACCACTAGTATAATGATTTAAATAATGTTAATGATTTATTCCATAATCATAATAATTTATCTGATAACATTTATGATCATATTTTCATTCGTTTGTTAAAAACATTTCATTATTACGCCTTATTCGGGTATTAACTACTTTATGTTCTTATACATGTTTTTTTGGATATGTTCTTATTATTCTTTTTAGGTTATAATTATATCATTTAATGAAATTTATTAGTATAATAAATATAAAATTAATTCATTAAATTTATTTATATAATCATGATTTAATGAAGATTATGTAGAACGAATCACATTAGACCGTGGAGATCGCAAGACGTATGTATGAACGAGCAACAATATTGTTCCCCAAATTGTTGAATGGCATTGAATTGGACGGTGAATAGTATCTCAGAATCTATATAATTTTATATTCATCATATATATATATTTATTCCATCATTATACACATTCATGTAAGGTGGTGGTAAAAAATAGATTACACAACAACTTGGTGACGGTAAGCCGTACGTACGCACGCACATTGATTTCATTTTTCATAGGATGGTTAGAAAGTGAAATATGGTTATTTCATATTTATAATAATATATAAGTATATTAGTGATATAGATTTTATTACTTTATAATGAAACAACTAATGAATAGTATGTATAAGAAGAAATAATTTTGAAAGAATTGGTAAAAGATATTAAATCTTCCTCGACGTGCTTCCTCTAAATTTCATCATAGAGCACTTGAGTTGGTCTTTAAAGATGATCAAAACCTCTACAATGAAAATTGGAATGATTATATGGAATGTTTTTTTTGGTATTTCTATCCATGAAGGATCAAAATTAAGTGGAGAGTTGAGGGAGGAAGTGTCATTTTATAATTGAGGTGATGGGCACTTTTGGAAACCTAAAAAATATTAATTTATAATAAAATCAAATACTACATAAAAACCACCAAAATGTCCCAGTTTAGAAGATAAGATGTTATATGGTTGAAATCTTATCAAAAAATAAATTTTAGACAAGTTTTTATGTTAATTTAATAATTATCATTTAAATTAACACTTAGTTATTATATTTAATTTTAATTGAGGTAATAACATTCTAAATGTTTAATGGTTATAAATATTTATTATATAGTGTTAATTGACTATAAATGGATATTTTAGGAAATTTTATACTTCTAAATTATCAATTTTTAAATTTTAAATAATTTTATAATTTTTATATAATTTAATAAAATTTTATTTTTATAAAATATCAATAGTATCAATTTTGACACTATTCATTTATTTGAATTTAATTAAAATCTAAAGAGAAGATAAATTAAAAAATATATATTTAATACAATACTAACATGTCATAGTCACCTAAAAAATTCGTGGAGAATATCAAATTTTCCATATAAAATTTCTTTTAATACTTCTAATACCATTTATTTGATATTTCTATTAATAAAATAATTTCTACATCAAAATTATGTAATCTTTAAAAGAGATAATTTAATCTCTAAAAATTATAAATAAATTTCTATGATGTAGGTATTTGTTTTAGATTTCCATATACTATATATATTCGATATTATCACCTAATTATCCATATATTAAAATTAATATACTTATATAAAATGAGATTGGGACATTTTACCACATTCATTAATTTTTATTATATTATTTTCAATTTCATAGTCAAGTGTCCATTAAAAGATTTCATTTTTAAAAATAAATGATAAGGGTTGAATTTAGTCAACCAATAGGTTTTTTACAGGTGTTAATGTGATTATATAATATTACTTTTACCATTAATTACCCGATTTAACATCAACCATGGTAATAAAAAAATTACTAAAATTACAATTCATAATGGTAAAAAATATAAGTATCCTTTTATCATAATTTGGACATAATGATTCAAAATATTAGGTCCATTTTTAAATATTAAAAATTCAGATGTTTCATTTAATAGTTTAAAATTAATCTTGTTATTCAAATGAGAAAACCATTTTTAAAAGTAAAATATTTCGAAAGATTGAAAAGTTTTTGCATATGAATTTAATGTAAAATGATTTACAATAAACTTCATTATATTAAATGGTAAAAATATATTATATTTATACTCTTAAACCATTCAATAATATAATTTAACCATATAAATTATTTTTTTGAAAAAAATTTATTTTCAATTAAAATTTAGATTATTTTTACTATTAATAAAAACATGAAATTTACCAGAAAAATATCAAAAATTAATCAAAAGTAAATTTGTATATCTTTCATAAAAATAAAATGTTTATTTTTTTATATTAAAATTATGAATATGTCAAAATATTCGTTTAAAATGGGTTATCCATTTGAAGGTGTAAAATTAACATTAAAAAATATGTTTTTATACATATAATAGGGTTTTATTCATAACCTATGGCTAAAATATCTATTGGATGAATGTAAGAAATACTTTATTAAGTATATAACACAAATATATCTAATTAATTTCATAAAAAAATTAATTTACTCAAAAAAATACAAGTATCTAATTGATTTATAATTTTCATAAATAATTGATAGCCAATGACTTCAAAATCCCTTTTAATAAGTTAGATATAATTATTTCTACTAACATAATAGCTGGAATAAAATGGTAATTTTATAATAAGATCATCTCAGAGTTCTTTTAAACTCACAATTGTGTTTAAATTAAGATTCTAAGGAATAAAAATTATTTTAAAAAAATGTCTCATAAAAACATCTCGTTGTTACATTATACCCCACTTAAACTGAATTTTTCCATCGAAATTCATCACCTGGAAAGAAAAAGATAATGATACCTCACCATCATAATATCCTAAGGTTCCCATGTAGCTTCTTTAAATTGGTGGTTCCTCTATAAAACATTAACCAAGTGAGTGGTCTTGTTTCATAGAATTTTTTCACTACGATCCAGAATCTCTATCGGTTGTTCTTCATAAAAAAGATTTTTCTATAGTGGTATGACATTTGAGATTAGAATATATAAAGGATCGAGTTTTTACTTTCTTAAAAGAGATACATGGAACACATAATGAACCAGAGAGTGATTCTGTGTAAGAACCAATCAGTAAGCTACCTTCCCAACATGACCCAAAATTTCAAAATAATCGGTATACCTAGGGATCAACTTTCCCTTCTTTTCAAATCTCATTACTCGTTTAAAGGTAGATTTTTGTAGAAACACCTTAACACCCACTTAAAAATATAGGTATTTTTTTATCTTGTCAGTATACATTTTTTTTCAACTATATGCCTCTCTAATATGTTGTGGAATAGATCTGACCTATTTTTTTCCATTTTATCAACAAGATTAGGTCTTGATAGATTTTTTTCCCCAACTTAATCCCAACAAGTTTGAGTTCTTCCCTTCCTTCCATAGAGGGATTCATAAAAATCCATCTAAATACTCGAGTGAAAGATATTGTTGTAAGAACATTTCACCAAAGTTAGCTATTGATCCCAACCACCGTTGAAATATAAAGAGCAAGCTCTCAACATGTCATCCATAGTTTGAATTATCCTCCCAAACTGACCATATGTGTGTGGATGATAAGTAGCTTTAAAACATAACATTGTATCCAGAGCATACTGAATAATTTTCTAGAACTTTCATGTAAACCTCAAATCCCGATCAGAAATAATGGGAAGTGGTACTCCCTGGAATCTTACCACTTCCATTACATATAGCCTAGCGATCTAATCAAGAGAGAAATCATCTCTAATAGTAATGAAGTGTGATGAATTCATAAGGTGATCAACTATAACCCATAAACCATCATCGCCTTTATATGTTTAGGAAGTCTAACAACAATGTCCATATGGAAGTTTTCCCATTTCCATTGTGGTATGGGTAATGGTTGTAACACCCCCTCAGACTTCTGTCTCACAGCCTTAACTTATTGACAAACCAAGCACCGAGAGACATATTAAACAACACCTCTTTTCATGCCATCCCTCAAGAAACACTATTTCAGGTCCTTATGAATCTTTGTGATTCCCAAATGAATATAGAATGAAGAATGATGACACTCATCTAATAGATCCTTCTTTAATTATTTTACGGGAGGAACACAAATGCGGTTCCTGAACCTTATTATTCAATCACAGTCTAGATTGAATTCAGGAACATTTCTCACATTCTTTTGTAACTCTACATCTTCCTTATCTTCCTCATTAATATTTACTTGTATATATTATTGATAATTAATTTGAGAAATATAAGATTTCTACACTTTGGTTAAAATTTCAGGACCCATCCTTTAAAAATCCATAAATATTGGATCTTTCATGATCCTCATCATCGATAATCTATCATTTTATTTTTGACTCAAAACATATACTACCTTGTTCTCTTTCCCAGGGAGGTAATGTATTGAGATTTTATAATCATTAATTAACACCAACCATATTCTTTAGGGAATAATCAGCTACTTTTGTGTGATAATATACATTAATCTTTTATGATCAACCTAAATATCCCACCGTTCACCATAGAGATAATAAATCCATACCATTAATGAAACAATTACTATAGCTAACTCTGAATTTTGATTTGGGTAATTTTTCTCAAGGATTTTCCACTGCTGTGAGGCATAATCTATTACCATATAATTTTTTATGAGAAGGCATCCCAACCACTTCTCGGATGCATCATTGTAGACAACAAAACTTTCTCCACTATAAGTCAGTGTGAGCATATGTTCACTGACTAACCTTATTTTTAGAACTTTGAAATTCTCTTCATATTCCTCCATCCAAATGAACTTAACTCCATTCTATTTCAAATTGGTGAGTCGATTAGATAGAAATAAATAATCTTTCACAAAATTTTAAAAAATTTCCATCCAAACCTAGAAAACATGGGATCTCAATTACAATTGTCGGTCTCGACTATCTTTCAACAACCTCTGTTTTTGCTGGATCCATGGAGATCCCCTCTTTTCAGATTATGTAATAAAAAAATGAAACATTCTGAAGCCAAAATTCACACATGGTAAATTTTAAAATAAATCTTCTCCTTTATCTGGGTCTTCTGTACAATTCTCAAGTTATCTTCATGTTCTTACAAACTATTTGAATAGACAATAATATCATCATTAAGGCTTACCAAAAAGTAATCAAGATAGTCTCTAAAGACTCTATTCATTAGATCCATGAAGATATAGAGGGAATTAGTAAGACCAAAAGGCATCACTATAAATTCCAAGTGTCCATACCTTTAAAGGAATGTTGTCTTTATTATATCATCCTTTTTTACCCTTAATTGATGATATCCGGAACGAAGATAAATCTTGGAAAAGTATTAACCTTAGTGTAGTTGGTCAAGTAAGTCATCATTTCGGGGAAGAGGATATTTGTTCTTTATAGCAATCTTGTAAAGTTATCATTAATCAATGTAGAGTCTTATTGATCCATATTTCTTCTTGACAAAAAGAAAAAGTTCTCCCCAAGGTGATTCACTAGGGCGTATATGAATCCCGTGACAAGATTATTTTGGAGTTTCTTCTTCAATTACTGTAACTAAATTGGGTACATTCTATAAGGTGTATTTAAAATAGGCATAGCACCCAGTTTGAGTTCTATTGAAAACTCAAATTCATGATTTGGTGGAAGACCTGGAAATTACTCTGAAAATACATCATCAAAATCTTGTACAATTTTTTTATTCTTAATCATGAGTTTCTACCCAACCATTTTAGATAAATAACCATCATTTATTGGAATCAAGACCGATATGATAGATTAAATTTATACAGTATGGTTATATTCATCCTCGCATCGATGGATGATCATAGACTGATCAGGAATATGAAATGTTTCTTACATTCCCAATAAATTGATATGATCTCCATATAGATAAAACCATTCCATTCCAATAATCAGATCAAATTACACTATAGGAAGGATCACAAGATTTGAAGGAATCACATTCCCACAAACTTCAACCAGAGATGAAATATAAACTTTTGACGTGACCATTATGCCATTAGGAGTTGTTAAAGCAAACTCAACATCAAATTATTGTTAGAATACAATGACACCCATAGAATATTATTCTAAAATACAAGTGTTGTTGGATCCAGAATCAAATAAAATATATTTTACTTTAGAGTGGATGGTAAGTGTACCTTTCACCACTTCATTATCGTACTCCACTTAGACGATAGTGATTGCATGTGACATTGCATTATATTTTTCCTTAAGAGTTGTTTAACTTCAATATTCATTAATAAACCTTGTATTAGGTCATTGATTTTCATAATAACACATTTCCTTGCACATTTAGTATTGAAGTGTAGGAGGTGCATTCTGTGTAGCATTTTCTTTGTTTTCATTATTAGAAATATTTTCCCATAACATAGGCATTCAATATATTGATGATCTTATTTTACAAACTTTAAAAATTTACTAGTCCCGTTACGATAATTACCACCATGTTTCATTCAACAATTTGAGCATAAGGGGAAACTCATCTTCTTTTTAATGTGGTCTTTATAATATCCTTTGAATTCCATTATTCTCTTCTTATAAAACCCATATTATTGATGGATTAATACCATATCAATCTCAATTTTGTGAGAACATCATACAATTTCCCCATATCTATTGAAGTCCCTTATGGCTAATTCCTTTCAGAGACTTAGCTTTAATCCAGTAAGTATCCATCAATTTTACTCCCAAGATAGATAATAATTCCATAAGCGTTCAATGGTAGTCTTGTAAAATTTTCTTCATTGGTGCTGATAGATTCATCATCCTTTTTCATAAGTTCAAGGAACTAATTCTCTATATTTTTTCCAAGAATATGAAAAAATTACTTACTGAAAAATATGTTCTTGAACTCATTCCATTCTATGGACTCAATTTCATATTTTTTTCTTTGTATTCTTGATAAGATTCCACCATTGATCAGCTTATCCTTCTTAACAATATAGTTCTATGATTATTTTACCATGTTCAGAACATTTTAGAAAAAAATATATATTTCTAGTGGTACTAATCCACTTTTCATCTACTAATGGATTAGAAGAGCCCCTTAATAATGGTGGACACTGCCTCATAAAGGGCTCAATAGAATTTTGTTCCTTACTTTTCTCGTTTATAAGCCCTATAATACTCATAGCTTGAGAATGTTGTGTGAGCATAGATACAAGATTTTTCAATTTATATCCCATAACATTTAATTTCTCAAGGTACAATCATCGCATTTCTCGTCACATTCAGCATTAACACACTTATTTTGGGTTCCAACCATTAACTAAAACCAAGAAGTATAGTGTGAGGAACACCGATCATAAAAGGGGAATCAAATAATCTAGAATAAAATTTCAATTTAGGACACTTTAGTTTTTATACTATATTAT
This sequence comes from Viscum album, assembly GCA_963277665.1. Taxonomy (NCBI): domain Eukaryota; kingdom Viridiplantae; phylum Streptophyta; class Magnoliopsida; order Santalales; family Viscaceae; genus Viscum; species Viscum album. The sequence continues at coordinate 1,390,952,569 of OY728120.1, forward strand.
TCATGAATATCTCTAAAACATTAGGATACAATTTTAACATATACTTATACATTTCCTTAGTGTTTTTTTACTAAGGTTATCTCAAACTAGTTTCCAATGGTTAACTATACCTTATCATTGGTACTAACTATAAAATAACATACTTTACATATATATTTTACATCAACATTGAAGAATATTTGTTACATAACATAAAAAAATGATGCTAGAACTGTATTGGTTTACTGTCTTTAGAAATGGGGAATCATAATCAACGGGTTCAAAAAACAACTACATTGTCTCCCTCTTATTTCTTCCTAACTGGAACCATTTTTGAAAAATATTACGTAATACCCTTATTCATGACATAGATAAAAGAAAAATATAAAATGGTGAGATCGAATGCTCTATAAGGGTAAACACAGGAAATCATATCATAATCATAAGAAAATAAAATTTGAAAATCTTATTCTACATATAGAATATCATAATATCATGTCATGGGATAAATAATAAAAGTGAAATGTAATGTCATGACCAATCCCCCGGGGCCCGTGCTGTGACAACCACAAGCCCTCCTTCCATATGACTGGGGCTAGCGACTAGCAACAAGTCGTATTCCCTAAAACTGGGAAGGAATTACCTTTATAAACTATAAACACACACAACTAAACACACAACAAGGTACGAATGCAAGTCAAATGTATAGTAAAAAAGTGAGTATAGTAAGTAAAAAGGGGCCAGAATACAAGCCCAACTAGAAAGTACAAGTACAACTGAAATACAAAACAACTGAAGAAAGAGAAAAGACATCAACTGGATCATCCTCCGGGGTTACTAACTAAATGGTCGGTATATATCAGCTCGTCATCACTCCACATCCATCCATTTCCTCTATGTAATGGCTCATTGTAAGATATACCTCTGGGTGCTGTCCAGTCATGGTACTCTCAGCCTCAATCAATGTTGTCTATCATCTGCATCCAACACAACAAGGTACGGGATTAGCCCATGCATGGGTGAGTATAACAATACTCAGTAGAGACCCCGAGACCCTCTAGGTCTCAGAACATCCATCTAGGATAAATCACAATGAATGAAATCAAAAGATAACCCTATATAGGTATATTCCCTTACATATACCTAAGTTATCAAGTAATCTATCTCAAACATGAGAAAAACACAAAGGTACTGACTCAGCTCAACCAGGATTTTATTCTTGGGGTAGTATCAAGCAACATAACCAGTCACATTGTCGAAACCTCGGCTACTAGATAACTCCTCCTCTATCGAGTATAGTGGGCCTTCCGTGACACCAAGCTCGCTTCCCACAAACCTTGGATTACTAAGGTACTCCTACCGAGTACCGTGGATCTTCTGTTTCACCAAGTGCACTACCAATCGTTGGTTTTCTACGTCACCAAGCATGATCCCCCTCATAGCCTGCTGAGGTACTCCTTTTTTTGTGTACCGTGAGTCTTCCGCGACACCAAGGCGCTCCTCACTGGGCATGTAGAGTCACTCCGAGTCAAAACGTTCAGCAGTCGTTAGGTCTCAGCCAGCTACTAGGTCTCCGCACTATGCTCGCTCGTCTCTATAAGGATCCGCTCCTCGAGATACTGGTCGATAATCCAACTATGACGAAGTCCCATGAAGAAGTATCACAAAGGTCCGCCATTCCATAGGGGTCCCAACATAATAGATGACACGTTAATCGAATGCCTGATATGTTAGTTATTTTCCTTTTATTCCCGTGGCCCTGTTCGAATCGTGCACGATCCAACCTGACTATTTCTCAACTACACCCAAAACTCTAGTGGGGTATACTCAAAGGGACTGTCATGTCATAGTGGTCTCAATTTAACAGATAGAGCGTCAATTGGACACCCGGTCTATTAGTTATTAGACTTTTAGTCCCGGGACCCGGTTGGATTCGTGCACGATCCAACCTGATCATATCTCAACTATACCCCAAACTCCAATGGAGTATACTCAATGGGAAAATCATGCTCCAAGAGTTCCAGTGCTACTGACGGTTCGTCAAACAAACGTCCGGTGCAAAATATATGGCCAAAAGAGCATAAAGGGTCGCAGTGGGTCTAGATCTGGTCTGACCCGATCGGACCGACCCAGCCTGACTTGGCATGGGTCGGCCCAGTTCAGGTGGACCCGGCCTGACCTGTTGGGTCTGGCCTGGCCCGTTGGGTTCGGCCCAGCCCGCTGGGCCCGGCCGAGTGGGCCGCGAGGGGCCGTGGAGGGCCGTGAGGGTGTGGACCGATCGCGGGTCGGCATGAGGGCAGTTTGTCCTAGAGGGTTACAAATGGGCGTCTTGGCCCGAAGAGTACCGTGAGGGTGGATCGGCCCGGAGGGTGTTGCGAGGGAAGCTCGTCATGGGCGTGGGCCAGTTCAGCTCAGAGGGCCGTAGGGGCACGACTCAGGGCGGTTCGGCCCGGTGGACAGGGTGGCATGACTAGGGCCGATTTAGCCGTGAGGCCTGGGTGGCCGGGGGACCGGAGCAGCCGGGTCTGGTTTGGACAGTGGGAGGCGCGGCCTGGGCCGGTTCAGCTATGAAGCTGGAGCATTCGGGGGGCGCAGCCAGCGAATGGTGCAGCCAGGGCGGCGTGGCTGGGGGCCAGTTCGGTTGAGAGGCCGGAGCGGACAGGGTGCAGTGCGGCTGGGGTGCGGCGCGGCCGGGGAACGGTATAGCTCGTGGCCGGTTCGTCCGGTGGGGGCACGGAGTAGGTTTGACTTGGAGGCTGGAGCGCCGTGGGGGCGGCACGGGTCGCGGAGGCTATGAGTGGTGGTTTCGTTGCCTTCATCGCCTTCGTCACCTTTGTCACCTTCCTCAGTTTTGAAGAACCCCGCAAAACAACACATGGGTTATGGAGGGAATGAACCATGTTAGATTGGTCCACACTCTCCTCCTTAGAGCGGTAGTAAGAGGTTCACAAGAACAAAGCACATCAAACCCTCCTGCAAAGATTCCTCCCAACACGCAAAATAAAGGAAGGGGTGTACTTGAGAAGTGATAATCAAAAAACATTAAAACCCTACCATGTTCATTGTTGGTTGATGTTTGTGCAAGTAGGAAGACATCGATTAGTTTTAGATGAACAAATCCTTCGTTGAAGGATGTTCCGAGGAAGAAGGTCGAAGTCTAGGTCGTTCTTTATTGTCGAAGGCGTTCCTCGTCGGAGTTCTTCGTCGGTCGAGCATTCTTCGTCGGTTGAGCGTTCATCATTGGGGAATGAAATCCTCTAAGTGTTGGGTGTCATGTCACATTACCAATTCTTCGTCGCTTGGTGAAGCCATCCCAAATCCTCCACCAAATCTCCATATATGTAGGAGAGGGGGGTAGGTAGGTAACGATCATCAAATTTTTGACGGTTCATTTATTAAGAATGTTCCTAAATTCCAGCGACGCTGTTACTTAATTAAAAAAGTGGGAAACCAAAATAACTATGATGGTACAATTAAAAAGGTGTGTTGTCACAATTAAAATTGTGGAGGTGTTGAAGAGGCTCCCCCCACATTTATTATGGAGTTGAGGGATTCTCCCAATTAAAAAGGGGGTTTCAAGGGGTTTTAATCCTAGGTGTCCCCGCCACCATAACCTATCAAGGGTGGTTATGGTTCGGGTTGTCCCCAATACCATAACCCTTCATGGGAGGTTGAGGTCTGGTGGTCCCCACATCTAACTTCCACATGGAGGTTTAGTTCCAGTGGACCCGACCTCCCAACACCCACATGGGTGTTTCCAATAAAAATAAAAATGTCACACACTTTTATTTTTATTTTATTCTTTCACGAGAAACCCAAAAACAATCTTTCACTCTCGACCCACTACTATCAAGAATTAAGTATCCTTAAGTGAATACCAGCGTTGCGTGTTCAACTGTGGCCTTAGATTTCTATTTCGAGCACCAGTTTAAAAGTTATAAAAACCCGCTCGCATGATTACTGAACGTACCCGAACAAAAGTTCAGAAATTTATTTTAGGCACTCCGGGTCTCGGAATCACACACCGTCAATTTTGGTGGACTCGTGAAATTCCCATTTATTTTTCAAAAATTACATAGAAATTTTAGGTCTTTACATTCTCCCCACCTCTAGGATCTACTTCCCCGTAAGCCAAAACTCATCCAGGTAAACAAGTGGGGGGTACTGAGCACACATATGAGCCTCCCACTCCCGTGTGCTCTCCTGGAGGCTCCCGTGCTGCCAGAGAACGCACACCAGAGGTATCGACCATCCACGAAGGACCTGCTTCTGTCGATCCTCAATCTCTACTGGAACCTCCCTAAAAGTCGTTCCATCGTCGATGTCTATCTCACCATGGCCGATGATTTGAGAAGGGTCAGACACATATCTCCTCTGTAGTGATACGCGGAAGACGTCATGCACCCGGTGCAATTGAGGTGGAAGATCTATGTGGCATGCCACCATGCCTACTCTGTTGAGAACCTGAAAAGGTCCGATGAACCTCGAAGATAACTTTCTACCTCATCCAAATCTCTGTAGATCTCGTTGGGGTGAGACCCGTAGAAATAAATGGTCTCCATCCTCTAACTCCAAAGGTCTCCATCTCCTTTCAGCATATGACTTGTGCCTGCTCTGTGTAGTCTTCATCCGTTCCTGGATGATCTGCACCTTCTCTGTGGTAGCCTGTACCATCTCTGGTCCCACTAGTGATAACTCCCATTGTAACATCCCAGGTCAATAAAGAATAAATAATTTTCATATTTATTAATATTTACAAAGTAAATATTAATTTTACTTTAAAGGTGTTTCTATGTTTGATAGCGTACCCGATACGCAACAAAGAGTTTCATTGAAATCATACGTTGCACACTAGTAATAAAATAATATTATTTTAAATGGTAGTTAACACATAGCCGTTGTATTGGCAGGAATGGATAGAAATAACTAAAATATGATTATATGTGTTTTTTAAATGTTTTTACATTTATCCAATAAACGATAAAGGCTTAAAATATGGAAAGAATTCAATTTTAGGCATATATACAATAATTTTCACTAAAGGTTCACTTATCGCCTTTTGATGGAGAACCGTCATTAAATATAGTTTTGGTCACTCTTATACATTCTATTGGACAAAATAATACTCTTCTTTAGAATCGGGACATCAAAATTTACTTTGTGTAAATTTTTGGTATTTTTCCGATAAAGAACATTTTTTTAATGAATAGTTAAAAATGATGTATTTTAATTCAAAACCTATTTTTAATATAATTTATTTATATGATTAGATTATCTTTTTAATTGGTTTTAGAGTTTAATTAGAATATATTTTTACCATTTAATCCAATAGTGGTAATTGGAATTAATTTCAATTTGAAATTGGACTTAAACTAGTGTTAATCTTTTGATACTAATTGTTTCATAAAAACACGCTATTTGCTCGGACAGCGGGAATTAATTATTAAATTAATTAATTCAACTTATATGTTTTTAAATTTGTAAAATAGACATCATTTTTGAATTCGGAATATCAAATATATCATAGGGTGAAGTTTCGGTATTTTTCTGAAAAACATCAATTTTTGATGAATAGTGAAAACACTAAGTGGTACTTAAAAAAACTGATTTTTCTTTTAAATGAAATTTTACCACCTCTGTGTTTTGAATTTCAAAAATCCGACATACATGGTTTTCATTAAGAAGTAAAATGTGGTTCAATGGGATTAAAATAATTTTTTTGGTGAATAGTAACTTTTAAGTTTTTAATCACGATTAGAGGTAATTAGTGTAATTTAAGGTAAGAATAATGTTTTAATAATATGAAATGAACTTGACACATGTCCTAACCTTATTGGACGTGTCATGGCCGACCACGAAAATCCATGGGTCAACTTAGGGACCCCATGGAGCCACTTTGGTAGGAAAATGAAATTAAAAACTTTTTATTCAATGTTAAAATAAAAATGTCACAAACATGAGTTGTTTTACTAAAACAATTTTTAAATGGGGTTATACAAGTCTGATTTTTGATTATAAATATTCATTAGAAAGATAAAAATATTTCATACATCATGATAGTTTTTCTATAATTTTTAAACATTAAATAACTTAAATTCATTATGGCACCATGATGATGCAGCGATTACCTCATTATTTAATGATTTAAAATAAATGAAAAGATAATGTAAAATCTAAGACCTACACATGTCAAAAACCTATTTTATAGGTGTATTTCAAGCCATTATCACCTTATACTTTAAATTTATAATTTTGGGGCCTTTTTTATCCGAAAACCATTTTATAATAAAGTAACCTTTTATAACTTTCCAAGAGTGCCCCTCCTCTCCTATTATATAGGCCCCCACCTCTACCTCCTTAACCACACCTCTAAAGCCTTTGGTTCGGCCAAGATATACTCTTTTTGTCTCTCTACATCCCTCTCTTACTCCTATAAGCCTCACATTGGACAAAAGTCTTTCCAAGGAAGCCTTTCAGCTCAAATCTAAGAGAGTTACCCGATTTTAAGGTAATGTCTTCACTTGTGTTATTTTGTTTTATTTTGCTTCTCCAACCCCCTAAACACTTTTTATTTATTTCTTTTGTTACAACTCAATTATATGAAATATACTAGGATGTTGTTATAAGAAGCATTCGATCTACACTTACACACACCTACATCTAATGGTTAAAGAACATACTGTTTCTGTGGATGGCGAATTTATGCCTCACGAAACGATGATTGTTCAATATTTTTCTAACACCTTAAAAGGTGGCCATTAGGATGTCACTATATTTATATATGATATATAATATGTTTATCTTTTCCTTATTCTTCTGTATTTTTCATTTATGGCATACCTTTATGGATTCGATTATAGGTATACATGATATCTTCATTTTAGGAAGTGCGGACTACCACCCCCTCAAAGTGATTTGATTCGTTAATACCATATGTGGTACGTATAAAAGATAGATTGAATGATATTATATATGATACAATACTGGAATTATAATACTGTTATGTATCATTATGTTTTAATTCTATTAAATATGAAATAGAAATGGAAGTAGCGTTCATGCGTACGTACGGCTTACCGTCTCCATGAACGGTGCATTTCATTTCTTACCTCTAAATTTTATGTAATATTAAAAATGAATGTATATACTGGATATATATGATATATATGATATATACATCATGATTATAACTATGTATATAATGGATACACGAACAACTTGTAATTATAAAGAGCATATTTTTGACTCAAGTACCAATGATCGTTAAAACGACTGATATTAACTTAAATAATTTCATAGTGTTCATGACATGGTAATAAGTGATATAAAAGGAATAATGAACTTGAAAAAAGGTTCTTAAGCAAGTAGAAATTAACTCATCTTTATTATTCAGGATATTAAAGAACGATCGAGTCAAGTCGGACCCGAGGTAAGGGACTTCGTCTCAATCTTCTTTCATTGAGGCATATTTCGTTCTTTTATATGGTGTATAAACCCCTTTGACATTTACTTTAATACAAAATAAATATTTTTCTACAAATAATATTACTCAACGACAAAAAGGAATGTTTCTTTTAACATACACGGTGACAACGACCTTTTCTGCCGTCACGAGTATTATTTGGTCTTTGGCTTCCTCAACAAGATGTAATGTCATTAAAATGAAATAAATACCATATAAACTTGTATGTATTTTGGTATTGAAAATGGTTTTTATAAAGGATTTGTTATGTCAATATATTTAAGTGATATATTTTGATCAAAGTGTGGAAATTTTTTCTTTCCATTATATTTGTTTTATGTGATACGATTTTATAATGGTACTTGGACATTTGACAAGTGGTTACGTGATAAACCATATGACGGGTGGTTCCGTGAATACCAGGAAGGGTGGTTACGTTATAACCTCCAATGCATTGGGTATGGAAGTTGGCCGTATGGCTATTCCATTAAGTGATATGTGTGGAAGTCGACCGTATGGTTATTCCATTTAAGTATGTTTATGTCCCAAGTTACCTTTATATGTTATGTGATCATTATATGGGTTTTATGGTAATATTTTGGTTACAAAAGGGTAAGTAATGAACTTTTATTTAGTGAAGAGTTTTTACTACTTCATAATGGTGAAAAGTATTAATTTGATAAAGTGTACATGGTTTACTTGTTGTTTTGAAGAACTGTTATTGTGTATCCCTTACATAGCTTTTAATGTTCACCCCAAGTTTTTGAAACGTTTTTCACAGGACTTAACATGGAATAGGGTCAAGGATGAGATCAAGAGAAATTCATGCTACCTAAAACATGGAACTAGACATGTTTCTTTTTAAGAGTTTTTATTTTATGGAAACTTAGTAGAAGTTTCTACTTTGTGATCTTTAGAGATGTAATAGTTATGTACTAATTCTCTAAAACTCTAAACCTGAAAAGATCCTCAATGTGAATTATTCTTTTAATTCAATATTAAGTAAGGTTTAAGGCTGGGGCCTTATAGTTGGTATCAGAGGTTGGTATTCGAAAACTTTAGGAGTTAGAAAATTGTTAAATTATGAATTAATTTATGGTATGATTGAAATGATATTGCATTTAAAGATTACCATGCTGCTTCGCCTAAGATATTTCTGTGTTCAGAATGGAATTCCACAGAGGAAACAAATCAGCTATGTTGGGATGAAATCAGGAGGAAGAAAACCATCCAAATCAGAAAACTGATATGGTCGGAATCAGAACTGAATAGTTTGTTGCAGTGATGGCACAGTTGACTCAGGCTATAAATGGTGGTGGTATCCATGCACGAGATCAGCCATATCAACCTCAGAGGAACATGTCAGTGGTGGAACATTTCATGAGGCAACATCCCCAATCATCTAGAGGATCATCTGACCCTGTGCTAGCTGAAGGGTGGATTAAAGCACTGGAGAAGATTTTTTATGTCATGGGGTGTTCAGAACATCAAAAGGTTAGTCTTGCTGTTTATCGTTTTGAAGGTGAAGCTGATCAGTGGTGGTCGATGGTGAAAAATATCAGGGATAGTGATGAGATTGATGATCTTCACTAGGATGAATTCAAAGGTATGTTTCTTGAGAAATATTTTCCTAAGGTGGTTTTTATTAGGATGGAAAAACAATTCCTATAATTGGGGCAGGAGGATGATTCGGTGGCTGCTTATGAAGCAAAGTTCACTCGACTGGAAAGGTATGCTCTAAACTTCATACGTGATCTTAATAGTAAAATGAACCATTTTTACTCAGGGATAAAGCCAAGGTATCGAAGGGCATTAACTTATCGTGAGTTCAAAAGTTATGAAAAACTTGTTCGATGTGCGGAGAAGGTGGAAATGGAGTTTGCCGATGATCAGGTGATCTTTGAAAAACAACAGAATAAGAGTTCCAGTTGGTAGGAAAAAGGGAAGAATTCATCAAAGAAACAAGGAGGTAAGAAAACCAAATATCCATCCTGTGAGAAGTGTGGTAAAATGCCTCCTGGAGAATTTTTATCCATGTCTGGAAAGTGCTTTCGATGTGGTAAGTCGGGTCATATTTCTCGTAACTGTAAGGAAGATGATCAAGCGGGCAATGAAAAGCCAACGGTAAGATGTTTTAATTGTAATAAAATGTGTCATTATGCAAATGAGTGACTAATGAAGAACTAAACTTAGTTAATGTAGCCAGACTACATGTAGAGAGAGGTGGTGAAATCCTTTTCAACTACTTCAGCAGATGTTGGGCCATCGAATGAAGTAGTATCAGGTACACTATTTGTTTGTTCAGATTATGCCAATGTGTTGTTTGATTCAGGGTCTACACATTCTTTCATATCTGAGTAGTTTCCTAGTAAATTGGAAATTCCATCTCAAGATATGAATCCTGAACTTATGGTAAAAATACCCAGTGGGAATGTTGAGAGAAAAAGGAATTATAAGAAGCTTCCTATCCTTGTGTGTAGAAAGAATCTACCAGAAAACCTTATTGTTTTGCCTCTAGTAGAGTTTGATGTTATTTTGGGCATGGATTGGATTTCTGTTCATCATGCTGAGATTGACTGCAGAGCTAAAATGGTTTCTTTTCAGAAAGATTTTCAGTTTGTGTACAAGAATGAACCCTTGATTTTGATAACATATTAGGAATTTGAGAAACTAGTAAAATATGGAAATGAATGTTACCTTGCACATATTTTTGAAAATAAAGTAACTATTCAGATTAATGATGTGCTAGTGGTAAATGAGTATTTCGATGTTTTTCTTGATGATTTGCCTGGTATTATTCCTGATCGGGAAGTTGAATTTACTATTGACTTAGTTCCTGATTCTAAGCCAATTTCAAAAGCCCCTTATTGAATGGCTCAAGTTGAAATTTTAGAGTTAAAGAAATAATTCCAGGAGTTATTAGATAAAGGATTCATTTGACCTAGCACATTTCCATGGGGTGCTCTTATCTTGTTTCTTAAAAAGAAAGATGGCTCAATGAGACTTTGAATTGATTATAGAGCCTTAAATAACATTACTCTTAAGAACAAGTATCCTTTGCCTCATATCGATGATTTGTTTGATCAGCTCTAGGGAGCTTAGTATTTTTCAAAGATTGACATGAGGTCGGGGTACCATCTGTTGAAAGTAAAAGAAGCAGACATTCCGAAGACTACATTCCATACTAGATATGGCCATTATGAATTTTTAGTTATGACTATTGGGTTAACCAATGAACCTCCTGTATTCATGGACCTTATGAATAGAATTTTCCATGAGTTCTTGGATAAGTTTGTGGTTGTTTTCATCTATGATATTTTGGGGTTTTCTAAAAGTAAAGAGGAGCATGAAAGTTATTTAAGGGTTATCTTTCAAACCTTAAAAGAAAAGAAACTGTATGGAAAATTTAGCAAGTGTGAATTTTGGTTACAAAAAATTTCTTTCCTTGGTCACATTGTTTCAAAAGATGGCATAATTGTTGATCCTGCTAAAACAAAATTTTCTGAAGAATGGCCAATACCCACAAATGTAACCGAGATATGTAGTTTTCTTGGTTTGGTAGGTTACTACTGATGGTTTGTTGAAAATTTTTCACGGTTATCTAGTCCAATGACTAAGATTACTCGGAAGGGTGTTAAGTTTATCTGGATAAAAGAATGTGATGATTGTTTTCAGGAATTGAAAAGAAGATTAGTGAATGCTCCGATTTTGGAACTTCCTTCCAGGAATGGTGAGTTTGTTATCTACAGTGATGCTTCATTTAAAGGACTTGATTGCGTCCTAATGAAGAATGATCAGGTAATTGCTTATGCTTCACGACAGTTGAAAACTCATGAGGTAAATTAACCTACACATGATTCGGAATTAGCTGCTGTTGTTTTCGCTTTAAAAATTTGAAGGCATCATTTGTATGGAGTAAAGTGTGAAATATATACTGATCACAAAAGTTTGAAGTATATATTCACTCAGAAAGAATTGAACATGAGACAGAGGAGATGGCTGGAATTAATCAAGGATTATGATTGTACAATTCACTACCATTTGGGAAAAGCAAATAAAGTGGCTCAATCTTTGAGTCGAAAAAGTAATGCTTCATTAACCATGCTATGTTTGGAACAAGATCCTTTGGTTTTTGATTCGATGAACTTTGTCATAGAAGTTGTTGGTGTAGGAAGTTCTTCTGTTTTGTTTCAGGTATCAGTGAGATCATCCCTATCAGACAGAATTAAGCAAGCATAGAGGGAAGACAGTGAGTTGTAGAAAAAGGTAGAGCTGGTACAGAATGGTAAGTTGCCTGAATTTAAAATTGATAATGACTATGTTTTTAGGTTTGGAAAGAGATTATGTGTGCCTCGTGATTCACATTTGAAGAATGAGTTGTTATGTGAGGCTCATAGTTCCCCGTTTTCAGTTCATCCTAGCAGTATTAAGATGTACAGAGATCATCAGGAGTATTACTGGTGGGATGGAATGAAAAGATATATTGCTGATTTTACTGTAAAGTGTTTGACTTGTCAGCAGGTTAAAGCAAAGCGGCAGTTACCGAAAGGGAAGCTTCAGCCTTTACCAGTGCCAGAGTGGAAATGGGAAAATATATCCATGGACATTGTTGTGGGATTACTGAGGACATCTCGAGGTAATAATGCAATCTGGGTTATTGTTGATCGATTGACTAAATATTCTCATTTCCTTCCTATTCGAGATACTTTGTCTCTAGATCAACTTGCTCAGTTGTATCTTAAAGAGATATTCTGGTTTCATGGAGTTCCCCTGTTCATTGTATCTGATCGTGATCCCAGTTTTACTTCTATATTTTGGAAAGGCCTTCAGAATTCATTGGGTACTGAATTAAATTTTAGTACAGATTTTCATCTGCAGTCAAATGGGCAGTCAGAACGAATAATAAAGGCTTTGGAGTATATGCTATATGCTGGTTCAATGGATTATCAGGGAATTTGGGACCGACATCGTTCTTTGGTTGAGTTTTCTTATAATATCATTTTTCATTCCAGTATACAGATGGCACCATTTGAGGCATTATATGGGAAGCGATGTCTAACTACAACTTTTTGGGATGAAGTGGGTGAAAGGAAGCTGATGGGACCATAATTGGTAGAAGAGATTGTAGAAAAAGTTCAGTTGATTCAAAAACACATGAGAAGAGCTCAGATCAGACAGAAAAGTTATGCGAATAACCGAAGGAAGGATCTATCTTTCGAGGTAGATGATCATGTTTTTCTCAAGGTTTCTCTAGGGAAATGTGTGATGCGATTTGGGAAGAAATCCAAGTCGAGTCCAAGGTTCATTGGACCATATGAAATTCTGGAGAGAGTTGGATCAGTTGCATACAGAGTGGCATTACCTCTGAGTTTATCTCAGGTACACAATGTTTTTCATGTTTCGATGTTGAGAAAGTATATGCCAGATCCATCTCATGTTTTGAGCCCGGAGGTAGTTCAGTTGGAAGAGAATCTCTCTTATGAAGAACAACCAGTCCAGATTCTTGACCGAAGAGAGCAAGTTTTGCGAAATAAGGTAATTCACTAGGTAATGTTTTTGTGGAAAAACCATATGGTTGAAGAGGAAACGTGGGAATCTGAAAATTCTATGAGGGATAAATACCCCCACTTATTTTGATAAGTGAATAAAATTGCGAGGAAACAATTCCCAAAAGGGGGGAAGGATGTAATATCCTAGGTAAATAAAGAATAAAGAATTTTCATATTTATTAATATTTATGAATTAAATATTAATTTTAATTTAAAGGGGTTGCTATGTTCGATAGCGTACCCGATACGCAACAAAGAGTTTCATTGAAATCTTACGTTGCACACTAGTAATAAAATAATATTATTTTAAATGGTAGTTAACACATACCCTTTTTATTAGAAGTAATGGATAGAAATAACTAAAATATGATTATATATGTTTTTTAAATGTTTTTACATTTATCCAATAAAATATAAAGGCTTAAAATACGGAAATAATACAATTTTAGGCATATATACCCTAATTTTCACTAAAGGTTCCCTTATCACCTTTTGACGGATAACCATCATTAAATATAATTTTGGTCACTATTATACATTATATTGGACCAAATAAAACTCTTCTTTAGAATCGGGGCATCAAAATTTACATTGTGTAAATTTTTGGTATTTTTCCGATAAAATTCATTTTTAATGAATCGTGAAAAATGTTGTATTTTAATTCAAAACCTCTTTTTAATCTAATATATTTATATGATTAGATTATCTTTTGAATTGGTTTTAGAGTTGAATTATAATATATTTTTAACATTTGATCCAATAGTGGTCGTTGGAATTAATTTCACTTTGAAATTGGACTTAAATTAGTGTCAATCTTTTGATACTTATTGTTTCATAAAAACACGCTATTTGCTTTGACATCAGGAATTAATTATTAAATTAATTAATTCAACTTATATGGTTTGAATTTTCTAAAATAGGCATCATTTTTGAATTCAGAATATCAAATATAGCATAGGGTGAAGTTTCGGTATTTTTCTGAAAAACATCAATTTTTGATGAATAGTGAAACCACTATGTGGTACTTAAAAAAACTTATTTTTCGTTTAAATGAAATTTTACCACCTCTGTGTTTTGAAATTTGAAAATCTGACATACATGGTTGTCATAAATAAGTAAAATGTTGTTCAATGGGATTAAAATAATTTTTTGGTGAATAGTAACTTTTAAGTTTTTAATCGCGATTAGAGGTAATTAGTGTAATTTAAGATAATAATAATGTTTTAATAATATGAAATGAACTTGACACATGTCATAACCTTATTGGATGTGTCATGGCCGAACAAGATAATCCATGGGTCAACTTGGGGACCCCATGGAACCACTTTGGTAGGAAAATGAAATTAAAAACGTTTTATTTAATGTTAAAATAAAAATGTCACAAACATGAGTTGTTTTACTAAAAAAATTTAAATAGGGTTATACAAGTCAGACTTTTGAATATAAATATTCATTATAAATCTAAAAAATATTTCCTACATCATGATATTTTTTATAATTTTTAGAGATTAAATAAATTAAATTATTTATGGCACCATGATGATGCAACGATTACCTCATTATTTAACGATTAAAAAAAATGAAAAGATAATGTAACATCTAAGAACTACACATGTAAAAAACCTATTGGATGGGTGGATTTATAACCCTTATCACCTTATACTCTAAATTTATAATTTTGGGAACTTTTTTATCCGAAAATCATTTTATAATAATGTAACCTCTTATAACTTTCCAAGAGTACCCCTCCTCTCCTCTTATAAAAGGACCCCACCACTACCTCCTTACCCACACCTATCAAGCCTTTGGTTCATCCAATATCTTCTCTTTTTGTCTCTCCACATCCCTCTCTTACTCCTAGAATCCTCACTTTGGGCAGAAGCCTTCCCAAGAAAGCCTTTGAGCTCAAATCTAAGAGAGTTACCCGATTTTAAGGTAATGTCTACACTTTTGTTCTTTTGTTTTATTTGGATTCTCCAACCACCTAAAATCTTTCTATTCATTTATTTTGTAAAAAATCCAGTATCTCCAATATACTAGAATGTTGTTATAATAAGAATTCGAGCTACACTTACACACACCTACATCCAATGGTGAAATAACTTACTGTTTCTGTGGATGGCGAATTTCTGCCTCACGAAATGATGATTGTTCAATATTCTTCTAACACATTCAAAGGTGGCAATTAAGATGTCAATATATTTATATATGATATATAATATGTTTTTGTTTTTCTTAAGCTTCTGTATTTTTCATTTATGTCATACCTTTATGGCTTCCATTATAGGTATACGCGATATCATCATTTTAGGAAGTGCGGACTACCGCCCTCTCAAAGTGATTTGATTCGTTAATACCATATGTGGTACGTATAAAGGATAGATTGAATGATAATATATATGATACAATACTGGAATTATAATACTATTATGTATCATTATGTTTTAATTCCATTAAATATGAAATAGAAATGGAAGTAGCATTCATGCCTACATACGGTTTACCGTCTCCATGAACGGTGCATTTCATTTCTTACCTCTAAATGTTATGTAATATTAAAAATGCATGTATATAATAGATATATATGATATATATGGTATATAAATCATGAGTATAACTTTGGATATAATGGATACATGAACAAATTGTAATTATAAAGATCATATTTTTTACTCAAGAACCAATGATCGTTAAAACGACCGATATTAACATAAATAATTTCATAGTGTTTATGACATGGTAATAAGTGATATAAAAGGAATAATGAACTCGAAAAAGGTTCTTAAGCAAGTATAAATTAACTCAGGTTTATTATTCAGGACATTAAAGAATGATCGAGTCAAGTCGGACCTAAGGTAAGGGACTTCGTCTCAATCTCCTTTCATTGAGGCATATTTCGTTCTTTTATACGGTGTATAAACCCCTTTGAATTTTACTTTAATACAAAAGGAATATTTTTCTACGAAGCGTTTTACTAAACGACAAAAAGGAATGTTTCTTTTAACATATGTGGTGACCACGACCTTTTCCACTGCTGCGAGTATTATTTGGTCTTTGGCTTCCTCAACATGATGTAATGTTTTTAAAATGAAATAAATACCATATACTATTTTATGTATTTTGGTATTGAAAATGGTTTTTATAAAGGATTTGTTATGTTAATATATTTAAGTGATATATTGTGATCAAAGTGTGGAAATGTTTTCTTTCCATTATATTTGTTTTATGTCTTATGATTTTATAATGGTACTTGGACATTTGATGGGTGGTTACGTGATAAACCATATGACAGGTGGTGCCGTGAATACCAGGACGGGTGGTTACGTTATAACCTCCAATGCATTGGGTATAGAAGTCGGTCGTATGGCTATTCCATTAAGTGATATGTGTGGAAGTCGGCCGTATGGTTATTCCATTTAAGTATGTTTATGTCCCAAGTTACCTTTATATGTTATGTGATCTTTATATGGGTTTTATGTTAATCTTTTGGTTACAAAAGGGTAAGTAATGAAATTTTATTCAGTGAAGAGTTTTTACTACTTCATAAAGGTGAAAAGTATTACATTGATAAAGTGTACATGGTTTACTTGTTGTTTTGAAAAACTAACAGTTTTCATTCATTGTGTATCCCTTACTGAGATTTTTATGCTCACCTCATATTTTTGAAATGTTTTTCACAGGACTTAACATGGAATAGGGTCAAGGATGGGATCAAGGGAAAGTCATTCTACCTAAAACATGGAACTAGACATGTTTCTTATTAAGAGTTTTTATTGTATGGAAACTTAGTAGAAGTTTCTACTTTTTAATCTTTTGAGATGTAATAGTTATGTCTTAATTCTCTAAAACTCTAAACCTGAAAAGATCCTCAATGTGAATTATTCATTTAATTCAATATTAAGTAAGGTTTAAGGCATGGGCCTTATACCCATGGGTCAGTCTAGAACAAAGGTGATCTGGAAGGTCTCCCGTATAACGCCTCAAAAGGTGTCGTCCCTATGGTGGAGTGATAGCTATTGTTGTATGAAAACTCCACAAAAGGTATGATATCCTCCTAGTTGTGACCTAAGTCAAGGAAAAAATAACGTAGCATGTCCTCGAGGGTATGAATAGTCCGCTTAGTCTGGCCATCCATATGAGGATGGAAGGCAGTGCTCAAACAAAGCTGCATCTCGAAATCCTCTTGCAACCCCTTCCATAGACGGGAAATAAAACATGAATCACAGATCGAAGATAATCATCTAATGTACTCTATGTAGCTACAAATCTTCTGCACATAGAGGCATCCCACACTCTCTACTGAACCCTGCTCTCTAATCAGTTGGAAGTTGGCCGACTTTCTGAGTCGGTCTACGATCACCCAAATCGAGTCATGTCCCTTGGATTTATGTGGAAGTACTATAAAGAAGCCCATTGATATCCCATCCCACTTCCACTCTGGGACCTCTAAAGGATGAACCAAGCCTGCTTGTACCTGATACTCTACCTTCACTTGCTGAAAAGTGAGGCACTGAGAGACAAACTCTGCTACAACTTTCATCATTCTCGGCCACCAGTGCTATCGTCAGTGATCCTGGTACATCTTCACCACTCCTAGATATAAATCTAGAGGGGAAGTGTGTATCTCCCTCCACACTTCCTCCTAATGTGACACTAATAGCATGGTACATCCTCTGAAGAGGATGACATGCTCCCCACCTTGAAAAAATCTATCAGGTGCCTTCCCTGTTGATATCTAATCACTTCAAGCCTCGCAGTCAGTGTCCCCACGCTGCGCCACCCTGAATCACTAAAAAAGTGGGGAAGTGACTCTAAGAGATAGAAGAAAAGATGCTCAATATCATTCGACAATGGATATCTGCAAAGTGGAAAGCTGCTCTGTCACCATGCCTAGAAACTGTATACCAGACCTCCTACTGAGTTTATCTGCTACCACGTTCCCCTTCCCATGAGTATAGAATATCTCAAAGTCATAGTCCTGGAGAAACTCTAGACAACGTCATGGTCTCAGGTTTAGGTCCTTATGAGAGAAGATATACATGAGACTCTTGTGATCAGAGTACACGCTAAAGATCTCACCCATCAGATAGTGTCGCCACATCTTCAAGGATAAGACAACTATAGATAACTCCAGGTCATGGGTAGCATGGTTCTACTCATGTTGCCTTAGCTATAGAGAACCATATGTGATCACTGCTTTCTCTTGTATCAGGACACATCTGAGTCTAGTTCCTGACGCATCGCAGTAAACTATGTACCATACGCCCTCCTCCGGTAGCTTCAAGATGGGAGAACTAGTCAGCCTCTACCTTATCATCTGAATACTATGCTGTAATCTCTCCGACCACAAAAAGGGTTGATCCTTCTTTTTCAATGCTGATAGTGGTCCTGCAACTCTGCAGAAATCTGGCACAAACCTCCGGTAATATCTACCCAAACCCAGGAAACTTCGTACCTCCGTCACACTCCTAGGTGGCTCCCAAGTAAGTACAGCCCGAATATTTGATGGATCCCCTGAAACTCCATCCTCCGGTATGAAATTACCCAGGATGTGAACCTCTATGATCTAGAACTGTCACTTTGAGAGCTTACCATAATACTAGTTCTCTCGGAGTGTGCCCAGTACTACCTGCAAATGATAGGTCCTCTGCAGTAGTTGAGTAGATCAGAATGTTGTCGATAAAGACTATAATAAAGCGATCAAGGTATGGATGAAAGACCCTGTTCATGAGTCCCATGAACACTGCTGGAGTATTGGTTACACTGAATGGAATAACCAAGAACTTGTAGTGGCCGTACTGACATCATAAAGTCGTCTTCTGCACATCCTCATCTCGAACTCTGAGCTAGTGATAGCCTGATCTAAGGTCTACCTTTGAGAACCATCGGGCTCCCTTCATATGATCAAAGAGGTATTCAATCCTCAAGAGTGGGTACTTGTTCTTCACAGTCACCAGGTTCAGGTGTCGGTACTCGACACAAAGTCTCATTCTCCCATCAATTTTTTTGGCAAAAAAAATTAGGGCTACCCAAGGTGAAACACTGGGTCGGGTGAACCCCATCCCATGAAAGTCCTCTAAATGTACCCATAGCTCACGAAGCTCCATAGGAGCCATCTGATATGATGGTGTAGATATTAGTGCCATCATGGGGTAAAATAAATGTAAACTCCCACCTATCTACGAGGAGGTAGACCCGGAACATCATCAGGGAAAACATCCGCCTACTAGTCCACCACTACAGGATAGATCAGATTCTCTACATCAACAGATCATAGGGTAAGGCAAGCCAATTGATGACTGATTGGCTGCACTCTTCTCCAATTAATTCCATCCTATGCTACAAAGGCTCCCTTCTCATCGGTGAAGGTAAACCTGGTCCCATCCGTGTGGACACACCACACTTTTCACCTAATACAACAAATCTGAGCATGGAATTTAGATAACCAGTCCATAACCATGATGATGTCGTAAAGCCTCAAAGCAACAACTAGGAGATATCAGCAGATTCTCTCACCTCCTAGAGTAAGATCTCACTACCAGCACCAGTGCATAATCGTCGAATATGCTCCTGTAGAAATCTCTAGCCGTAAGTATCAAGCCAACGGCTTTGTCGAATCTCCGAGCTCCGAACGAGGGCAGTGGTAATAAAATAATGACTAAGACCTATGTCTATAAGTACTATAGATAAGGTGGAGTAGAAACATATCATACCTTGAATCATATCTGGAGTTCTAGTATTGTAAGCCTTATCTGCCTAGAGCTGTGCTCTCCCTTGTCCACCTGCTCCCTGTGGTTGGGGGTGGACCACCTGGTTGTGGTGGCGATCATATCTTGAATGGTCATCCACCGCTAGCTATACAGCCAGCTCCTCTTCCACATCCTCCTGATCCCTGCGGACTACCTCGATCAAATATCTGTCTCTTTTGGGCGGCCCCTCAATTGTCTGCTGATCATTCGTACAATGGTTCAGACAATCACAATCCATGTGACCCTGGCCACCGCATGTGAAACACTGCTCACTCCTAGCATGTCTTTCTTTTCTTCGAGTTCCCCACACAATTAATCCTGATTCATGCGGTCATCCACCTATAGGTCCGATCCTCTTGGACTTCTATGATATCTGTCTGCTTCCAGCTATAGAAGACTCCACTACATGATGACCATTAGTGGGTCTCGCTGTTGGTGACTGCTCAGCAAGGAAACTCCCAATTAAGAGGGCTCTCTCTAACACCCCCACCTATGTTGGGATGCAAAGTGAGATCACCGAATCCATGATCTCCTACTTCAGTCCTTGCATGAAGGTCTAGTTCCTAAATAATGGGTCCTGAACCACATCCGTGGAGTAGCATGACAGGTCTGTGAACCTCGATGTGTACTGAGCCACAGTCATGTTGTCATGCTCCAGATGAATATGCTCCTGTATGTACACTACGCGATGAGTTTCTAGGACAAATTTGCCCAAAACAGGCTCTCTAAGACTTCCCAGAGAAGTGCCACCTCATCATGGACCTGGAGCATCAAGCTTCACCATCTTCCCACTACTTCCTGTAGAAGGCTGGCGGTAAGGATCACCATGAGGTCTGTTGGTTTTCCTATGAGTCGTAAGACACTCACCATAGCCTCCACCCAATCCTCAATTTCATCTGGGTTCGTCTCTCCCCTGAACTTGGGTGGCCTATGGTGTTGCAACTCATGCAATGCACTCAAGTGGCATGCACCATATGCTATTGAGGATTGTAGAGACCCGAAGCTTGATGTACATGGACATTACATTACTTTAGCGGAATACTTAATACATAACAAAAACAGACACACAAGGACCATAATAGTTTAGTGTCTTTGAAAACATGGAACGTAATCTTATAATCATGGTGAAAGATCTTCAACATCTCCCATAAAGATCTTCCCCATTTTTTTCTTACCTAAAACCTTTCTTTATATCCTGGGGAAAAGAAAACATAAAAAGGGTGAACTCAAATGCTCATTAAGGGTAAGCATGGATAAAATAAAACATACCATATACTTTTGAACTTAAATACATGAAGATAATGTTTAAACATCAAAAGCTTGAGCAATGACATAAAACTTGGATGTACGTAAGGCATATATCATAAAAAAACATTAAGAATGATAAAATAGCATGGGAATAAAACATGTAATTGTGGAAACCATTAAGCACATGATATGATTTCCATAGTAGCCAAGGCATTGCTGCCAATACTATCTTAGTGGACAATGTCCCTTTCTGAATCGAGTTCACTCCTCGTTCCAGTCCTGTGTTACTGAACCAGTTTAACTTTCCATTCCATCCATGTCTATATCATGAGATATAAATCTTTACCCAATGCATTGGAGGGAGATATAGGTCCCACCCATCTCATATTGATACCATTCTTATGTGTGCCACAAAATCATAAACCATACATCATAGCATAACCCATGTAATAAAAATGGGAATCTTTAAACATCGTAACATCATAAAACAATTCATATAAGATAAAAGAATTCATAAAAATATTTCCATCACAGCATAATCAAATCCATGTAATAATGGGGATAGATATAGAACCCTTTATTATCTTATATGGAAAATAATTTTGATAAAACACTTGAACTCCAATCTTGAGGAAAATATCCTTTCTACTTCAAAAACACTTTTCCTTTCTTAACATGTCATACAATTTTAAACTAAAAGAAGTTGATTAAAAATAAACTTGAAAACTTGTAAAGGAATCTTCATGGAAATAATGTCTTAAAAATCCATTCATGCCGTATAAATTAAAAATAACATTCTCCTCGTACTTTTGTCGGAAAAGTCAAAAAGTACCTCGTAACGTAAACAAATGTAAGATACCTTACATACCATGTAATAAAGTCAAAAATGGGTAAAAAGGACTTTAAAGATACATGAAAACACTTTTATAAAACATGGACATGGATGATAGAAATAACCCCAGTAAATACTTATGAATAAGCAATCACAAATAAAAATGAGATTTGAAAAATTATCCCTTACCTTAGGTCTAATATGCTTCGTACGTAACCAAACCTCCTGTATAATGATATAAATAATGTTATTGACTTATTAAAGAATCATATTAATTGTTATGATATCATATATGGTTCACTTATGACTTTATATTACCTGTTCTTTTGTAAATTCCATGTTAAAGAGCGTTTTGGGTAAAATCGTTTCATTTGTTGTCCGTGTTTTGACTTGTAATTATTCATATGATTGCTTAGATCATGATTACTTACATCCAGAATGTAAAACATTATTTATATATAATATATATTCAGAATATACATATATATAATAGATCGATAAATATAAAGAAATAAACTGTTCATGGAGATAGTAGGCCGTACGTACGCATGAATGTTGTTTTCGTTTCCTCATTGAATTGAATGGAATTAATTGGATGACATACATATATATATATATATAAATCCTGTATCATTATTATGTCATATATTTCATCATTACTTATTATATATACTTTATAATCATTTATTAATGGTTAATCCTTGAGAATGAATCTCATCGAGTCGTGGAGACGGTATTCCGTATGTATGCACGAGCGATGATATCGTTCCCATGATCGTGGAATTTTATTGGACTGTATGTATACTATTACAGAATCAATATCACCTTACAATAATCATATATAGTTATTATTTACAGCATTATACCCATCCATGTAATGTGGTGGTGGAAAATAGATTACACCACGGCGTGGAGACGGTATTCCGTATGTACGCACGCGCGGTGATTTCATTTTCCGTAGGATGGATAGATGGTGAAATAGGTTTTTTTCATACTTATAATAACATATCAGTATATGAGTGATACTTATGTTATTAATTCATAATGAAACAACCTAATAAGAAGAAGTGGAAGAAGAAATAAAGGTGAAAGAATCGGTAATGGACATTACCTCTTCTTTGAAGTGCCTCTTTGAGACCTCCTATTAGGGCACTACAATTAGTCTTTTAAGATGATCAGAACCTCTAGGATGTTTCTAGGGAAGTTGAGAAGAAAATTTGGTAGGGTTTGGCCGAGCTTGAAGGCTCAATGTGGTGTGAGGAAGAGAGGGAGGAGGTGCCCTTTTATAAGGGAGGAGAGGGGCACCTTTGAAATTCTTTAAAATATTAATTTATAATAAATCAAACCCCACTTAAAACCTCCAAAAATGACTCATATTAGAATATTAGATGAGTTAGGGTTTTAATATAATCAACCAATCAAATTTATACATGTTTGGATCTTATTTTAAACCTTATCATTTTGATTTATCCTTATTTAATCTATTTAAGTTTATTTTTGGTAATACAATTCGAAATTTTAAATTATAACAAATAATTAGTTATTTGTTTTTAATTTTCCATAATTGTTTAATTTAAAACATTATATACTATATAAATTTAAATTTATAATTTTTAAATATTTTTGTGATTTATAATATGTTATTTTTATAAAATAACAATAGTGTCAATTTTGACACTATTCAGTTATTTGAATTTAAATAAAATATATACAGAAAATATGTTTGAACTAAAAGCTTTAATATATTTTTAAAAGGTGATATGTATCTATAAAATTATTCTATCACATTAAATAGTTCATATAATATTTATTTTATTATTTATAAACCATTTATTTGGTTTATCTCTTAATAAAATAATTAATACAACATTGTTTGAATAATTATTTAATATACTTATTTTCTTTTATAAAATTAAAAATAAAATCCTATGGTGAAGCTAAATCTATTACATTTCACAATAATACTCTAATATAATTTATCATCTTAAAATCACAATATTTAAATTGATATATTTATTAAATTATGAAGGTGACAACTTTGGCATCGTTTAAAAATAATAATATAAGTGTCATAATCATCTTAATAAGGATCCAAATGGTCACCAATTCATCCAGTGGATGATTAGGGTTTATATATAAACTAATAATAAGTTTTGTACAGATTTTTGGTCCTTTTGATATGTATTACTATTTCAATAAAAACTATATTATTTATTTTTCACTAGATAAATAATTTCTGTATCATTAATGTATCTCTATTAATGACAATTATTTAATCCCAAAAAATTCAAAATAAATTATCATGATGTATATAATTTTATTATATTTCTGTAGAATATTCATTTTCGAAGTTTTATTATGTTTATCACTATATTAAAATTATTATACTTATATGATTTAAGAGAGTGACATCTCGTCACTTTCTTTGGTTTTAATAATAATTAAATTATTTTCATGGTCAAAAGTCCATAAAATGAATCTAATCTGACCCTTAGGTGATATGGGTCTACTTTTATTCATCTAATAGAATTTTGGAAAGTATTAGGGTAATTTTATAATATTATATTTACCCTTAATTACCCAATTTATGTTTAACTATGGTAAATAAAATTTACCGTAGTTACTATTCATAATTCCCAAAAATAAAAAGTAGTCTATTAACATAATTTGGACCCACTGATTCCAAATATGGAATCTAATTTTTTAAATTCAATACACAAAAGTTTCAGAAATTAAATTAAAATTAGTCCCGTTGTCGAATGAAAATGGGTTTTTGTTTAAAACATTTCAAAAGATCGAATTGATTTAACCTATGAATTCATTGTAAAATCAATGATAATGACATAAATTATATTAAATGGTAAAAATATATTCTATTTATACATTAATACCACTCAATATTATTATTTAACCATATAAATTATTACAATGAAAAAGATGTTTTTAATTAAAATATAGCGTGTTTTTACTATTCATTAAAATATGAAAGTTGTCAGAAAAATATCAAAACTTTATACAATGTAAATTTCTATATCCCGATTCAAAATAAGAAGTTTATTTTGTAAAATTGAACTTATAAACATTTCAAAAAATGGATTTAAAGTGGGTGCGCCATCAAAAGGCGGCAAAACTGCATTTTTTGAAAAATACATATTTTACCCAAAAAATTTATTTTGTTCTTTTTCCATCCATCCAAGATAAATTTTGTATTCAAAAAAAGGTAACACACCAGATCAAGGTCATCCCCTTGCTAAGGAGGTCTGAAATAATGTAAGCCGAGGGCATCCCCTCTAATTAAGTTCACCACCTCAGGTTTTAGGTTGCAAATAGGAATGAGGCAAGTGTGCCCGGTAGTCTGCTCAGCCAAGGAGGCCAGATGATCAGCTACTTTGTTACCCTCCCACCTTGTATGGGAAACATGAATGGAATCCCGAATTAGTGATCTGCATTTTCTAACTTGATATGAAATGGACCAATGGGAGCCACCCTTTCCCCTCAGAGCATCATGAAGAATGAGAGAGTCGGTCTCGGCCTGAGTTATCACCACACCTTTATGGAAGCAGAGCAGTAGGCCCGTGAGCAAAGCCTTGGTCTCCGCCATGAGAGGGTTACCCATGCCAAAACAAGAGGAAAAAGCTAGAACAACATCACTTTGGGTGTCCCTAACCACACCCCCTCCACTCATTCTACCAGCCACACATGACCCGTCAGTATTGAGTTTGAGACCAGAACTAGGTGGCTTCCAGGAAACCCACCTTCCCCGCACCTATACTGAAGCAGTCATAGGATGGGGGATATTAATCTGCAGCCTGCCAAACGAAGGAGCATCCCGCCACTCCTTGTGAAGAGAAGACCAGTCCAGTAGAAAGAATCTCATCCTTGCTAAAATGGATCGAGTCGAAGAGACCTCACCTTCGAAGCGGGCCTGGTTTCTGGCCTGCCATAAACACCAGCACCCTGCACTCAGAATCGCCGTCCGAGCCATACGCTCCTTCTCCATCCCGAGAGACCCTTGAAACCAGCCCTCCAGGAACGAGCAGACATCCCATTGTCGAGGGTAAGAAAAACCAGAACCACCGAAACATTTCCACAACTCTGCTGCCCAGTCCCCTTCAAAAAACAGATGAATCACGCTCTCCACCTTCTTATTCCTGCAACAGTGGCATGCATATGCTAGGTTCGTGCCCAAGTTTTTAACACGATCATCTGTGGCCACTGCTTTCCTTCTGATACGCCAAAGAAGAAAGTTGAATTTAGTCAGGATGAGATTGCACCACAGCACGCCATTCCATTCTTCCTGGTGGTTCTGCTCGGAAACCAGCCTTCGATACTCTCTGTTGGAAAAGACTCCAGAAGTCGAGGGGGAGAAAACAAAGATATCCAGACTTGTGTTTAACTCGATGGACGCCATAAGGTCTTGCTGATCAGCGTTCAGCACAGCCTCTGTAAACTTGGGAAACAGCATCGCCTCTTTTATTGTAATCAAATGAGCATGACACCCTGGGAAAACAAGAGAGTTACCAGCCCAGTTCTTGTGCCAAAAAGAAAGGTCCCCTGAACCAACAATCCATCTGGCATGCGGGAGCAGAAACTGAATCAGGGGAAAACCTTCCCCCACAGAGGAGATCTGTATCCATGCCTTTCATCTTTCCTAACCCCACCAATCCGTGACATGGTTCTTCCCCAAAGTGTTCGTTCCTCCATAACTTCCCAGGAAAGCTTTGCATTCATACAGTTAATCGAGCTGGGAAGGCTCATGACACCAACTCCCCCTTCTAACACCGGACTTGCCATTTTATCCCAAGAGACCCAGTGCCTCTTGCCTTCGGCTTTTTCATCCCAAATTAAGTTACATAGGATCCTGTCAATCGTTTTGATCACACCTTGAGGCACATTGGAAGTAGCCACCACGTGCATGGGGATGGAAGACAGAACGCTATTAACTAAAGTAATACGACCTCCAAACGACAGGAATTTGTTTTTCCAGTTCAGCACTTAGTTAGTTATGTTACACACAATTGGATCAAAGTCACGTACCCGGAGTCTCCCCGAGGAAATTGGTGTGCCCAAGTACTCTAAAGGTAGATCCCCATGCTGCATGTTCAGCCGTCTACACAATGAGGCCACCCGGCTAGAAGTTCTCTGTTTTGGAAGAAAGAAACTGCTCTTGGCGGAGCTATTGATCTGGCCACTCCAGTGGCAATAATTTTGAAGGATGTGCATAATACCTCGAACCGACTTCTTCCCACCGTTGATGAATATGATAGTATCGTCCGCGAACATCAGATGAGAAACCGAGGGTACATTCATCCTCCTCTTAAAAGGATTTAGAATCCCTTGATTTAGACCTCTTTGAATGAGCCTGCTTAGAGTGTCTTGAGCCAGGATGAAGATGCTGGGAGATAGGGGATCTCCTTGCCTAAGGCCTCTAGTAGCCTTGAAGAAGCCATGCACCTTGCCCATAAGAGCCACTGCCATCCATGGGGAACTGAAACTTCGGAATAAGAGATCCACCACCTTATCTGAAAGGCCAATGCTTGAGAGAACTCTGTTAATGAAGCTCCATTCAATTCTGTCAATAGCCTTGTTCATATCCACTTTGATTTCCAAGTTCGAGCCGTGGGTCTTGATATTAATATCCCTTAGCATCTCCTGAGCCATCGCTATCACACCTTGAATGGATCTCCCTTTCACAAACCCATGTTGTTCCAAACAAATCCAGGCCGGAAGAAACATGGTTAATCTCTGGTTAATGACTGTTGCCAAGATTTTATAGGGGAAGTTGCATAAGCTCACTGGCCTATAGTGAGACAGAGAAGAAGGGTTGTTAATTTTTGGTATGAGCACCATAGTTGTTGCACTAGGCACCCTTGGAATGCTCCCACCCCGGAAATAGTCTTGGACCACCTCAATAATATCCTTCTTAACCCTCTCCCAAACCCCTCTGTAAAATGATCCCGGGAAGCCGTCAGGCCCAGGGGCACTATCTGGATTAAGGTGTTGCATGGCTGCTTGAATTTCCTCCTCACTAGGAATGGCCTCAAGGACCTCATTATCCGCCCGAGTCACCCTCTTGGGAATCGCCTCCCACAGCTTGCTCTGACCACTAGGATATCCCGTAGCCATCCCCGTATTAGGTCCAACAAGGAGATCTTTAAAGAAGGAAACTGCTAAACCCCCCACTGTGTCCCTATCATTCGAATAAGAGCCGTCTTCTAACAGGAGGTTAGGTGTGGATAGGCGCTTTCTCTCTCTGATGCAAGCATGGAAAAAAAAGCCAAATTACAGTCCCCCTATTGAAGCCATATCACCTGGGAGCGATCCCGGGCCAACCTTTCATGTTTTAGAAGCTCCTCGTCCCAGCACTCCTTAATACTCACGAGGTTATCAAAAACCAAGCCATCCCACTCCTCCTCCAAGTTATCCTCCAGGCCTTCGATACCCTGCTTCAGGTTCTCCAGATTATGATCAAACGGAGGAAGCTCCCTTGCCCACGACATCAGATTGAGTTTCAAACGCCTCAGTTTATTATGAATTTTAACCCACGAGTGCCCCTGCACAGGCTCGTTCCATGAGATCTTTACGAGACGATGGAAGCTATCCATTTGGGCCCACCGTTGATTAAAACGGAATGCTTCTTGACGATCCTGCATGGGAACCAAAGAAAACAGAATTGGAGAATGATCAGAGAGCCCACGTACCAAGTGTTTGACCCTTGCATCTGGGAACTTGCACATCATGTTGTTGTCAGCCAAGCAGCGATCAATCCTGCTCCAGCATCTCCTCCTGCCAGATTGATTATTACACCAGGTGAAACTATCTCCCGAAAACCCCAGGTCAAGGAGGCCCTTATCCACTGGGAACTGAGCAAAGTCCAGGCTCGACTTTCTGGGGAACGCTCCTCTACCCTTTTTATCCTCGGTGTCCAGTACAGCGTTGAAATCCCCCGCGACAAGCCAGGGAATGTCCATTGGGTTAAAGGCCCCAAGTCCTTGCCAAAGGCGTTTCCGTTCCTGGAGGTTACAGCTCCCATACACAAACGAGACAAAGAAGCAGTCCCCCCATTTCGTTACTTTCGATGTGATAAATTGATCACCTACATCAATAAAATCCACTACACACTTCTTATTCCAGAAGATCCATATGTGCTTATTGATCGGGTCGGAATGCATGGACCTACTCATGTGCATTTTCCTTGCAAAAGAACTGATCTTAGCAACCCTCTGTTTATGCTCGAGAACCGCAACTAAACATACTTTGTTATTCTTGACTTCTGAGGCAATGAAGTCTGATTTCACCCGTGCTCCCAAGCCACGGGCATTCCAGACATGAATAGAAGACATTAATAACCAGCAGGCCCGGCTTTGGCCCCAGGCAGCTTGGTCCTCTTACTGATAGGAGAAGAATTGACTCTCTGTTTTCGCAACTGTGCCCGAGTGATGACCCCCGGGCTTGACACTAGAGAAACTGGAGTACCTCCCTCGATAGCTGCGGGAGAGGCATACGGCCCCGAGGGACACTCCAACAAAAACGCCTTCTTCTTACTTCTTGTTTCCTTGCTAACCGGTCCACCACCAAGAGCCGGTGGAAAGAGAACTGGCAGCCCCAAAGGAAAAACCAGCAACACCATTGACTCTTTGGCAGATCACTCCTCCTCAAAGTGCTGCAGAAGAGATAGATCCCGAGCTCCACACCTAAACCTTTTCGGCAGCCAGGACATAAAAAAAGGCATCCAGTCCTTGAAGGGCTCTGTGGGAGAAAGAAAAGGAGACACAGAGCCCTCCCCATTCCGCCCCCTGGGACCCGAGGAACCACACACCAGCTTCTTGCCCGACCCCGAAGGAAGACTCTTAGAAGATGAAACCAAACTCCTGCACGCAGGTTCAAACCTGGAAGAACCCGAACCCTCATAACCAGAAACCGCATCTGAGGCCCCTAGAGCAGGCATGGGACCCCCATTGCGATGGGCCGACGAAGCTCTGGTATTGGAAGGGCGGGCAGGCTTCGGACGAGGCCCGTGACGGCCACGCCTACACAGAAGAGCCGAGTGACCTTGAAGAAGGCAAGACGAACAGAACCTGGGAAACACCAGGAAAACCAAATCCTGTTTCCAAGAAACTGAGTCCGGAACCTGCACAATGATCGACTCCGAAACGGCAGAAGATAGATCCATCTCGACGCAAATCCGGGGCACCAAAACCTCCTCTCCACCAAGAGTACTCGCCGCCGAGCAAAGGAACCCTCCCAGCGAATCCCCCAGGGCCTTCAGAAAGGTGAGATTCTGAAACGGTAAAGAGAGACCAGGCAACCCCACCCAAACAGCCGCCCGTGGACCTTCCCTCCCCTGATGGGTCTCCATCGACCAGCGAGAGAGATTGAAGTGCCATCGTCCCATGGTGCGAGGGGCCTCACACCAAGCCATAACAAAATCCTCCTCCAAATGAAGCACGATACAGAAAGAAACCCTGTGAAGCACTGAGACCCTACACTCGTCCCGAAGGCCCAAGGAATCCACAAAACTCTTGAACTTCGAGAGAGAAGGTTTGTCCGATCCGAAGCGCGCTACAAGAGTCCATTTTAGACCAGGAAACTCCTCATTGTACGCCAAGACAGGTGCCACAAGTGAAATCCGGGCTCCCTACCACACTACCGAATGAGAAAAGGGGGAAATAGCCAGAAAACACAGATCTGGCTCACCGGTCTTCTTCCCACAAAGAGCATCCCTGAAGGACAGAGACGTCTGCCCACCAGAAGGGGGAACATCATGAGATCCTGGCCCCTTATAGGGAGAAGGAGCACCATCCAGCCTCTCGGAGCCAGGATCGAGAGGCACCGGAGTTGGCGTCGCCGATGGGCGGGACGACGGGAAAGTTACTGTTGAAAGAGATTCAAAAAAACAGGGCGCGTGAGGTGCGTTCTCTTGAAAAGAAGCTGAGGCCATAATATGATCGTATTTTTTTCTTTTTCCATGTTATAGAAAATTTCAAAGATGAATAATAATGTTATAAAATTCAAAATTTAGTTAATACTATTCATAACGGCTAGTTCATAATAATATTATAATAATATATCATTGTTTAGTAAAACCCAGTATTGCGTACAACACACGCTATCGAGGAAGGTCGTGATTGTGTGTAATGAAAGCCAAGTTAGGGTTGCATGTAGTGCATGACTCTTTCGTTTTTGCGTATAACAAAACAAATTGAATATATATATATATACTAAATGTTTCGTATAATAACTACTATAAAACAAACATGAAATTGTGTGTAACACGATCCAATAATAGTGTTGCGTATACTGCAAGATAATACGGTGTTGCGTATAGCGCAAGATAATCTTGGTGTAGCATACAATAGATGATACGAATGAAATTAAAATGAATATATATTATAAAATCTCGGGTTGTTACATTCTACCCCCCTTAAAAGGAATTTCGCCCTCGAAATTAATCGGGGTTATAAATAGTTTACTATTCATAGAAACCCACATCGTAAAAAGGAATACAAAAACATAACTTTAAAAAAGAATGTTAGAAACGTAATGGTCACCCAAGGTAACTCAGCATTGGGTTTCCACATAGGAGAGTATAGGTGAAAATATGGATATGGAGGAAAAATCTAACCGTCGAGTTCTGATAGAGAGTGGTAGAGAACATGGCTATGAAAAAGCCAACAATCACAAAGCCATAGATTTGTGATGATCTAAGGTACCATCTGATTCATCGGATATAAGTTCACTAGGACAAAAATTTTGGTTTTCAAGATCATTTCCCTAAAGTTGATGAATTAAAAGAAATACTTACATGATTTCGGTACAATCTCACTATTGTTTGTGAATTGAACAATTTCCACTTCATTCTTTAAATAAATGAAGTTGAATTTGTTATTCGTTATGTGTTAGCAGATCATGTGATAGAATGATGGGTCATTCCATCTGTTTCAAAAAAATGGTTAGAAAAAGTTATAAGTCCATCATATGGTTAGATTAATCATATATGGTTCCAAAAATGAACTTATACTTCATATATCATACCTCTTAATGAAATAAAACTAGTTTCTACTAACCAGGGACTTCCTGTAGGCCAATGGTATGCGATAAAGGCCAGTTGCACTTCGGTTGTGGGTTTGATTCCCACAGCCTTGTCCGACGCGATGGGTTGTCGCCCGTCCTGCAGGTTGTCCTTTTTCTAAAACTACATTACTATATCATCCCATCAATAATATAAAAAAAATTTCTATCCTTAAACAATTCTAACATATGTCCAACATAATCCATTCCAATCTTTAGGCTTATCTAAAATACAACGGTCCAAGCTCATAGTATAATGAAAATGATTACCTGAAATGTCACATAACAATCACGTGAATGCCATCATTTATTCCCTATATATCATAAGATATATCTTGTTGGTCAAATTACAAACATGTGAATACCTTAATCATGTATTCTCTTGAAGAATGAATACCCATTGAACCTTAGTGAAAACATGAATGCAGTTAAAAGGTAACACTTTCCACATACCAAAATCCTAAAAATTCTATATACTCAAACAGTGATATCACTTAGTCCTTATATCAATAATGAGATCATGAATACAATCAAACATCACATTATCTTCTTATCCCTTCATTATGCGCATATCATCTACTTTACAAAATATTTGAATCACTTTTCATGGTTACCGGTACCATAAAATTATTGAAAACCACAATAGACTAATACAAAAATATTCTAATAAACCATAAAAGTACCTCAACAACATTATTCTTGAATACCAATACATAAAAACTTCAGTCCATCCTCTTAAATGATTGTCCTAGAATAATTCCTTCCTTGATTTAGAAGTAACTTTTTAGGTCAGGGAATTGAGGTGGGTAATGCCCATGTTCTCCACAAATAAGACATTGAACTCCATAACAGTCTCTCACTCGATGACCCTTTTCTCCACAAAGATAACATCTATCCCTCCATTTGAGTTATTCCTCAAGGTTCTTCTTCCCTTCTTCAGAAATCTCAATATTCCTTTCTTTATGCTCCTCCACATGCGAACATGCATAAAAGTCTATATTCCTCTTATTTGATGAATTAGGAATACCACTAAATTTCACCTTGTTAATCATATATCACGATGACTGATTCGGCATAATCACAATATCTTTCTCTCTAGGAATTACACAATTTTGTTGCTCATAGTCACCAATTTTTCCCTTGGATTCAATGTTAACCAAATTCCTTCTGGTTCCCTCCATTTACTAAAACACAAAAAGAATTTTGTGAGAGGAAAAAATCATACAGGGAAAATAACATAATCAAGGGGGATTACCATCAATATCTAACATCTTATGTTACATTCTAATATCATTAACGTATTTATAGGACTATAACCTATACTTATACTTAACCTTAGGGACATACCTAGACATACATTAGAAATATCTCTTGGGATCTCACAACAGTTTTCACATCCTAGTTTTAAAAGGTTGACTAAACCTTTCCTCTAATACCAACTGTAGAGACGCGAAGCTTGACGTACATGGACATTACATTACATTAGTGGAATACTTAATACATAACAAAAATAGACACACATGGACCGTAATAGTTTAGTGTCTTTGGAAACTTGGAACGTAATCTTCTAATCGTGGTGAAAGAACTTGAACATCTCCCATAAAGATCTTCCCCTTTTTTTCTTACCTAAATCCTTTCATTATATCCTGGGGAAAATAAAACATAAAAAGGGTGATCTCAAATGATCAGTAATGGTAAGCATGGATAAAATAAAACATACCATATACATTTGTACTTAAAAACATGAACATAATGTTTAAACATCAAAATCTTGAGCAATGACATAAAAAATGGAAGTACGTAAGGAATAGATCATAAAAAACATTAAGAATGATAAAATAGAATGGGAATAAAACATGTAATTTTGGCAACCATTAAGCACATGATATGATTTCCATAGTATCCAAGGAATTACTGCCAAGACTATCTTAGTGGACAAAGTCCCTTTCTGAATCGAGTTGACTCCCCATTCCAGTCATGTGTTACTGAACCGGTTTAACTTTCCGTTCCAGCCATGTCTATCTCATGAGATATAAATCATTACCCAATGCATTGGAGGGAGATATAGGTCCCACCCATCTCATAATGATACCATTCTTATGTGTTCCACAAAATCATAAACCATACATCATAGCATAACCCATGTAATAAAAATGGGAATCATTAAACATTGTAACATCATAAAACAATTCATATAAGATAAAATAATTCATAAAAATATTTCCATCACAACATAATCAAATCCATGTAATAATAGGGATAGAAACAGAACCCTTTATTATCTTGGATGGAAAATAATTTTGATAAAACACTTGAACTCCATTCTTGAGGAAAATATCCTTTCTACTTCAAAAACACTTTTCATTTCTTAACATGTCATACAATTTTAAACTAAAAGAAGTTGATTAAAAATAAAATTTAAAACTTGTAAAGGAATCTTCTTGTAAATAATGCATTAAAAATCCATTCATGCCGTATAAATTAAAAATAACATTCTCCTCGTACTTTTGTCGGAAAAGTCAAAAAGTACCTCGTAACGTAAACAAATGTAAGATACCTTATATACCATGTAGTAAAAGTCAAAAATGGTTAAAAAGGACTTCAAACATACATGAAAACACTTTTATAAAACATGGACATGGATGATAGAAATAACCCCAGTAAATACTTATGAATAAGCAATCTTAGATAAAAATGAGATTTGAAAAATTATCCCTTACCTTAGGTCCGATATGCTTCATACGTATCCGAACCTGATGTATAATGATTTAAATAATGTTATTGAATTATTACAGAATCATATCAATTGTTATGATATCATATATGGTTCACTTATGACTTTATATTACATGTTCTTTTGTAAATTCCATGTTAAAGAGCGTTTTGGGTAAAATCGTTTCATTTGTCATCTGTGTTTTGACTTGTAATTATTCATATGATTAATTAGATCATGATTACTTACATCCATAATTTAAAACATTATTTATATATAATATATATTCATAATATATATATATATATAATAGATCGATAAATGGAATGAAATACACCGTTCATGGAGACGGTAGGCTGTACGTACGCATGAACGTTGTTTTTGTTTCCTCATTGAATTGAATGGAATTAATTGGATGACATACATATATATATATACATAAATCCAGTATCATTATTATGTCATATATTTCATGATTACTTATTATATATACTTTATAATCATTTATGAATGATTAATAATTGGGAATGAATCTCATCGCGTCATGGAGACGGTATTCCGTACGTATGCACGAGCGATGATATCATTTCCATGATCGTGAAATTTTATTGGAGTGTATGTATAATATTACAGAATCAATATCACCTTACAATAATCAGATATAGTTATTATTTACACTATTATACCCATCCATGTAAGGTAGTGGTGGAAATTAGATTACACCACGACGTGGAGACATTATTCCGTACGTACGCACGCGCGGTGATTTCATTTTCCGTAAGATGGATAGATGGTGAAATAGGGTTGTTTCATACTTTTAATAACATATCCGTATATCAGTGATACTGATGTTATTACTTCAAAATGAAAAAACCTAAGAAGAAGAAGTGGAAGAAGAAATAATGGTGAAAGAATTGGTAATGGACATTACCTCTTCTTTGAAGCGCCTCTTTGAGACCTCCTCTTAGGGCACTAAAATTGGTCTTTGAAGAATACCATAACCTCTAGGATGTTTCTAGTGAAGTTTTGAAGAGAATTTGGTAGGGTTTGGACGAGCTTGAAGGCTCAAAGTGGTGTGATGAAGAGAGGGAGGAGGTGCCCTTTTATAAGGGAGGAGTGGGGCACCTTTGAAATTCTTAAAAATATTAATTTATAATAAATAAAAACCCACTTAAAAACCTCCAAAAATGACTCATATTAGAATATTAGATGAGTTAGGGTTGTAATCTAATCAACCAATAAAATTTAGACATGTTTGGATCTTATTTTAAAAATTATCATTTTGATTTATCCTTATTTAATCTATTTAAGTTTATTTGTGGTAATAAAATACTAAATTTTAAATTATAACAAATAATTACTTATTTGTTTGGAATTTTCCATAATTGTTTACATTATATCATTATAGACCATATAAATATAAATTTATAATTTTTAAATATTTTTGTGATTTATAATATGTTATTTTTATAAAATAACAATAGTGTCAATTTTGACACTATTCATTTATTTGAATTTAAATAAAATATATATAGAAGATATGTTCGAACTAAAAGCCTTAATATATTCATAAAATGTCATATGTATCTATAAAATTACTGTATCACATTAAATAGTTCATATAATATTTATTTTATTATTTTTAAATCCATTTATTTGGTTTATCTCTTAATAAAATAATTACAACAACATTGTTTGTATAATTATTTAATATACTTATTTGTTGCATAAAATTAAAAATAAAATCCTATGGTGAAGATAAATCTATTACCTTTCACAATAATACTTTTCATAGAATTTACCATCTTAAAATCCCAATATTTAAATTGATATATTTATTAAATTATGAAGGTGACAACTTTGGCATCATTTAAAAAAAATTATAAGTGTCATAATCATCTTAATAAGGATCCAAATGGTCACAAATTCGTCCAGTGGATGATTAGGGTTTATATATAGACTAATAATAAGTTTTTTACAGATTTTCGGTCCTTTTGATATGTATTACTATTTCAATAAAAACTATATTATTGATTTTTCACTAAATAAATATTTTCTGCATCATTAATGTATCTCTATTAATGAAAATTATTTAATCCCAAAAAATTCTAAATAAATTATCATGATGTATATAATTTTATTAGATTTCTTGAGACTATTCATGTTAGAAGTTTTATTATGTTTATCACTAAATTAAAATTAATATACTTATAAGATTTAAGAGAGTGACATGTTGTCACTTTTTTTGGTTTTAATAATAATTAAATTATTTTCATAATAAAAAGTCCATAAAATGAATCTAATCCGACCCTTAGGTGATATGTGTCTACTTTTATTCATCCAATAGAATTTTGGCATGTTTTAGGGTAATTTTATAATATTATATTTACCCCTAATTACCCGATTTACCTTTAACTATGGTAAATAAAATTTACCGTAGTTACTATTCATAATTCCCAAAAATAAAAAGTAGCCTATTAACATAATTTGTACCCACTGATTCCAAATATGTAATCCATTTTTTAAATTCAATACAAAAAAGTTGAAGAAATTAATTTAAAATTAATCCCGTTGTCGAATGAAAACTAGTTTTTGTTTAAAACATTTCAAAAGATTGAATTGATTTAACCTTCAAATTCAATGTAAAATCAATGATAATGACATACATTATATTAAATGGTAAAAAAAATATTCTATTTATACTTTAAAACCACTTAATATTATAATTTAACCATATAAATTATTTCGGTGAAAAAAGTTGTTTTTAATTAAAATATAGCGTGTTTTTACTATTCATTAAAATATTAATGTTATCAGAAAAATATCAAAACTTTATCCAATGTAAATTTTTATATCCTAATTCAAAAAAAGAAGTTTATTTTTTAAAATTGAACTTATAAACATGAAAACAACTGGATTTAAAGTGGGTGCGCCATCAAAAGGTGGCAAAACTGCATTTTTTGAAAAATACATATTTTACTCGAAAAATTTATTTTGTTCTTATTCCGTGTTATAGAAAATGTGAAAGATGAATAATAATGTTATAAAATTAAAAATATAGTTAATACTATTCATAACGGCTAGTTCATAATAATATTATAATAATATATCGTTGTTTAGTAAAACCCGGTATTGCGTACAGCACACGCTATCGAGGAAGGTCGTGATTGTGTGTAATGAAAGACAAGTTAGTGTTGCATGTAGTGCATGACTCTTTTGTTGTTGCGTATAACAAAATAAATTGAATATATATATATATACTCAATGTTTCGTAGAATAACTACTATCAAACAAACATGAAATTGTGTGTAACACGATCCAAAAATAGTGTTGCGTATACTGCAAGATAATACGGTGTTGTGTATAGCGCAAGATAATCTTGGTGTAGCATACAACAGATGATATGAATGAAATTAAAATGAATATATCTTATAAAATCTCGGGTTGTTACAAGGATGGTGGCATCGGTGGTCCAATGGGTAGTGGTACCTTTGGTACCTCCTCTGTTGCCTCGACTGGAAGAGGACCTTGCACCGTGGCCTCATCGCTCGGTGGGCTATCAGTGCGTACTACTCTCAGAACTGTAGCCATCTGTCTATGTGGAGGAATCCTGAAAATAAATAGTTGTGCCACAGTTAAAAGGTCATACCTGGTGAGCTAACATGGTGAGATGACATAAAGAAAACTTTTGAAAACATACACACAATCAGTGATTTCGTGCACTGAGTCAGAAATCAGAAGTCATGGTCCTGGTGAATGGATACGTCGACCGCCACACCAACACTGGACTCCATGAACTAAAAACCACACTCACTACACTTAACACTATTGATTCACAGAACAGATTAGAGTCTTATGTTCTACGGTACAACCGACTCCTATGATACCAATTTGTCACGACCCATCCCCTGGGGAATGTGCCATGACTACCCCAATCCCACCTTCCATAGGCCAGGGGATGACGACTAGCACCAAGGAATATTCCTTAAAAGTAGGAAGGAATTTACTTTATTACCTGTAAACACATGCAACCAAACACACAACAAGGTACAAACGCAATTCAACTGTATCGTAATCAAGTGAGTACAATAAGTAAAAAAGGGGCCAGAATACAAGCCCAATGGGAAATTACAAGTACAACCCTAATATTAGACAACTGAAGAAAGAGAATAGACAGCTACTGGATAGTCCTCTGGTGTTCCTACCTGAAGGGTAGGTATAGATTGGCTCATCAGCACTCCACGTCCATTTGTCTCCTCCGTGTACCGACTCGTCGTAAGGTCTACCTACAGGTACCATCTAGTCCTGGAACACTCAGCCTCAATTAGTGATGTCTGTCATCTGCATCCAACAGAACAAGGTGTGGGAATATCCTGTTCAGGGGTGAGTATAATTATACTCAGTAGAGACCCCAATACCCTCTTGGTCTCACAAAATCCATCTAGGATTAATAACAAATATGGAAATCAACAGATAACCCTACATAGGTATATTCCCATACATATACCTAAGTTATCAAGTAATCCATCAAAAAACATGAGGAAAAACCCAAAGGTACTCACTCAGCTCAAGTAGGATTTTATTCTAGGGGTAGTATCAGGTAACATCCCCAATCACATTTTTGAAACCTCAGCTACTGGAGAACTCCTCTATCAAGTACAATGGGCCTGCCGCGACACCAAGAATTCTTCCCTCTAACCTTGGACTATTGAGGTACTCCTCCTGTCGAGTACCGTGGATCGGCCACATCACCAAGCATGATTCCCCTCGTAGCCTGTTGAGGTACTCCTCCTATCGATTACCGTGAGTCTGCCATGACACCAACGTGCTCCCCAATATGGGTCTTTTGTGACACCAAGGTGCTCCCCACTAGGCTAGTAGATTCACTCGGAGTCAAAACATTCATCAGTCGTCAGTTCTCAGCCAGATACTACGTCTCCGCACTACGCTTGCTCGTCTTTGAGAGGATCCGCTCCATGAGCTACTGGTCGAAACTCCAACTGTCACTAAGTCCCAAGAAGATGTATCATAAATATCTGCCATGTCACTGGGGTCTCAACGTAAAAGACAACGCATCAATCGGACGCACGATTTTTTAGTTATTAGCCTTGTAGTCCTGGGGGCGTGGTTGGATTCGTGAACAATCCAACCTGATCATATCTCAACTATACCCCACTCTACAGTGGGGTATACTCAGAGGGACCGTCACATCAAATGGGTCTCAACATAACAGACGACGCATCAATCAGACACCCGGTCTGTTAGTTATTTTCCTTTTAGTCCCGGGGGACCAGTTGGATTCGTTCAAGATCCAACATGATCGTATCTAAACTATACCCCAAACTCTAGTGGGGTATATTCAAAGGGACTATCAGGCTCCAAGATTTCCAGCACTGCTGACGGTTAATCAAAGGGACGTCTGGTGCCAAATATAAGTCTGAAGGAGCGTAAAGGGTCACAGTGGGCCTGGGTCTAGTCCGACCTAGTCGGACCGACCCAACCCGACCTGACATGGGTCGACCCGGCCTAAACTATTGGGTCTGGCCCAGCCCGGACCGCTGGGCCCAGTCGAGCTAGTCGCGAGGGGCCAGAGAGATTTGTGGCGGTGCGAACTAGCCGCAAGGGTGTGGACCGGCGACGGGTCGGCGTGGGGTTAGATCGGAGCATAGGGCACCACATGGGAGACTCCGTCTGGAGGGAACCACGAGGGATGCTCGTCCCGGAGGGCACCACAAGGGTGGATCGGCCCAGGCGCGGGCCAGTCAGTTCAGAGGGCCACAGCGGTGCGGTTCGGGGTAGCGCAACGCGGGGGCCGGGGTGGCATGGCTGGGCCCGTTTTAGCTGGGAGGCCAGGGTAGTCGGGGGTTTGGAGTGGCCGGGGTCGGTTCGGCCATCAGGCGGTGCGACTGGGGTTGGTACGGCTGGGAGGCCGGAGCGGCTGGGGGGGTGACCAGCGGATGGCGCGGCCGGGGAAGCTCGGCCAGGAGGCCGTGGCAGCCTGTACCGCCGGGAGGCTGTGGCGCGGCACGACCGGGGCGCGTTGCGGCTTGGGGCCGTTCCATCCGGTGATGGCATGGAGCCCATTTTACTGGGAGGCCAGAGCGATGCAGGGGAGACATGGGTCACGGAGGCCGCGGGTGGTGCTGTTGGCACCTTCGTCTCCTTCATCGCCTTCCTTCGTTTCGATGAACACCACAAAACAACACAAGGGTTATGGAGAGGACTGACCATTTTCGTTTGGACCACACTATATGCCTTAGAGTGGTAGCAAGAGGATCACAAGAACCAAGAACATCAAACCCTCTCGTAAAGATTCTTCCCAACCC
Source organism: Viscum album (assembly GCA_963277665.1). Classification (NCBI taxonomy): domain Eukaryota; kingdom Viridiplantae; phylum Streptophyta; class Magnoliopsida; order Santalales; family Viscaceae; genus Viscum; species Viscum album. Next base: position 1,390,993,498 of record OY728120.1, read on the forward strand.
ACAAAAGAAAAGAATGGGGTGTACATGAGAAGTGATAATCAAACATCATTAAACCCCTACCTTGTCTGTTGTTGGTTGATGTTGGTGCGAAAAGGTGGACGTTGATTCGTTGTAGACAACACGTCCTACATCAAAGGAAGTTCCGAGGAAGAAGGTCAAAATCGAGGTCGTTCTTTATAGTCGAAGGCGTTTCTTATTGTTGTTCTTCGTCGGTGGAGCATTCTTCGTTGGTGGAGCATTCCTCGTTGGGGAACAAAATACTTCAAGTGTTGGGAATCATGTCACTTTACGATCACTTCATCGCTTGGTGAAGTCATCACAAATCCTTCTCCCAAGCTCCAAATATATAGGAGATGGGGGTAGATAGGTAACGATCGAGAAATTTATGAGGGTTCATTTATTAGGAACCTTCCAAAATTCCAACAACGTTGTTACTTAATTTAAAAAATGGAAATCCAAATAACTAAGTTGGAACAATTAAAAAGGTTCATTGGCACAATTAAATTTTTAGAGGTGTTGAAGAGGCTCCCCCCACATTTATTAGGGAGTTTAGGGTTTCTCCCAATTTAAAAAGGGTGTTTCATGGGGGTTTAATCCTGGGGGTCCCCACCACCATAACCTCTCATGGGAGGTTACGGTTCGGGTGGTTCCCACCACCGTAACCTCTCATGGGAGGTTATGGTTTGGTGGTCCCCACTTCCAACATCCAGATGGAGGTTTAATTCCGGTGGACCCCACATCCCAACACCCACATGGGTGTTGCAAATAAAATTAAAGATGTCACACACTTTTATTTTTATATTATTCTTTCAAGAAAACCCAAAAACTATCTTTCACTCTCAACCCACTGCCGTCAAGATGAATGTATCCTTAAGTGAATACCAACACTACGAGTTCAATGGTGCCCTATGATTTCAAATACGAGCACCAGTTTAAAATTTAAGAAAACCAGCTTACAGGTTTACTAAACGTACATGAAAAGAAGTTCATAAATTCATTTCGGGCACTCCAGGCCTTAGAATCACACGCCATCAATTTTCACGAACTTGTAAAATTCCCATTTATTTAAAGAAAATTTACATTGTTATTTATGGTTTTTACATGTAATGCCTATAGTCATAAAAAATACATGACATTTTGTGGTATACACACATAATCATAGAGAATTAATACATTTTTTTCAGGGATAATTTCCAAGATCATCATAGTGGACAAAGTCCATTACTGAACTGAGTTCACTCCTCATTCAAGCCCTATATTACCGAACTATATTTTCATGCCATTCCATTCATGCATATTTCATGAGATAAAAATCTTTAACCAATGAATTTTCAAGATATATAGGTCCCATCAATATCATAATGAAATCATTCTTATGTGTCCCATGAAAAAACATAAATCCCTCATCATAGCATATCCCAAAGAATAAAATGGGTTTCTTAAACATCATTACATCATAATCCATATAAAACCAATAGATTTCATGAATAATATTCAAACTGAAAACTATAAAATCAAGGTAATAATAGGGATTGAAACCTAACTCTTGGTTATCTAAGATTTAAAATAATTTTTATAAATCACTTGAGCTTAATTCCTGTAGAAAATATCCTTTCTTGTTCAAAAAACTTTTTCTTTTATCAAAATTCCACAAAATAAAAAAAAATAATTCAGTTGAAAATAATAATGAAATAATTTAGAGGATGCTTTATGGAAATAAGGTTTCATGAAACCATAAAAATCATTTCATTCTGTATAAGTTAAAAAAACATTCTCCTCATACTTTTCCAAGAAAACCCAAAAAGAACCTAAAATCAAATAATGACAAAAGATTCATTTCATACTATTAAATAAAAATTCACCCAAGGATAAAATTAACTTTAAATTTTTAGAAGAATAATAATAATATTAAATATATAGGAAAAATAGATTTGTATGATAAATATACCCTAATGAATACTTATGTATGAACAATCTCAGATAAAAATGAGATTGAAATATTATCCCTTACCTTAGGTACAATATGCTTTGTATGTATCTAAAAATCCTACATAATCATTTAAATAATGGTACTGATTTATTCTAGAATCATAATAATTTTTATGATAACATTTATGATCATATTTTCATCCATTTGTTAATAAAATTTCCTTTTTACTCGTCATTCAGATTTTAACTACATTATGTTCTTATGTATGTTGTATCGTATAAGTTCTTATTCCTATTTTTAGGTTATATTTATATCATTTAAATCATGGTATTATTTTAATACATATCATATTTATTCACTAAATTCATCTATATAATCATTATTTAATGAATATAATGTAGAAAGAATCACATCGCACCGTGGAGACTGTAATCCGTATGTACACATGAGGGACGATATCCTTACCATAATTATTGAATGGTATTGAATTAGATGGTGTATAGTATGTCAGATTAAATATCATTTTTTTATTAATCATATATATATTTATTAATTCATTTATTATACACATTATCATATATGGAGTCCAACTAAAAATATATTTTTATATAAGGAAAAAAATGGTATTTTGGGGAAGTATATAATCTCAATTTTTATAAAACCTTTTCTAAATAGATGAATTTAAAAATAAAAGATATTTTCATAAAATATTCATATTAAATAATATTTATTTAAATATAATTTATTATATAATTTATTGAAGTCCAATATAAATTTCATATTGTTCAGAATGCTGTTACTGTCATAAAAATGAGTATTTTCTATTAAATAATTATATTTTTTAGTAGTGTAAATTGTCATATTTATAAAATTATAGAAAAATAAATATTATTTTTTGTAATCATCTAGTAATTTTTTTTCCAATGGAGTATTTTTCATAATTTTTGAGAAAGTAAATTTTTTTTGGTAAAATTTAAATAGTTTATAAATATATAATATTCATTATGACACCATAATAGAAAAAACGTGATGTAATAAATACTATAAAATGTATCCATAACCAAAAATAGATTTGAAAATTAAAATATTGTATTTTTTAAAGTTATTTAATCCATTTTATAATCCTATAATGATTATTTCATAAACTATATTGTAATTAATGTTTAAAAAATTCATTATAGTCATGACTCACTTCCAAATCATGAATGGTATTTTTTTAATAATATTTTTACTTTAAATAGTAATGTATTTAAAACTATACCTCTTTGGTAGAAACTAGGGGAAAAACTTTGGATGGTTGTGGTTTCGATTATTTTATCACTTAGATTCCAAAACCAATGTATATAAATTAGTAATGAATTCCTAAATTTTTATATAAATACCTATCCAACATCTCATATCTCTCCACTAAAACCCCATTTCGTATGAATTTTTTCTCCCTATCCCTCTCTAAATCTATCCTAAGAGGTTACTAAGCTCATAGGAAGGTTCTCCCAATATTATAAAAGCACAATCTTAAGGCAATAGATTCACTTTTATTTCATTTTTATTCAAGTACATTAGTATTATTAAGCCTTTTTGAGTGATGAATGTTCATGTTTGAATGTGTTTTAACACATTAATTTACATTCCCAATGATTATCCATTAATTATAGGCCACCATTAACTATTATCAAACCCTTCCATTAACTTTTATATGCACCCATTATGCTACCCACAATATCTCATGATTTTATATGCCAAACATTATTGTTATGAAAAGACATACCCATTTCAACACAATGGTATTAACCTAGATATAAAAATTGATAAATTATTGGGTACTTATATGTATGTAACGCAATGTCCATAATCATGGGATTAAAAGCAATTAAATATGTTATTATTTTTTGTATTCTATGTGGAGCACAAATGTATGTACATGATATGAATAGGGCTGGTGTACCTAAACTTATATACTCCTCCCATTAATTGGGTAATTATTTAATCTCATGAGTTACCATGTATGGTGGAAGATAAGTTAGACTAAGAAAACCATGCCATGACATCTAAATTATTAGCCTTGAATTATACTTATGATGAAATGTTTTATATTGGTTAAAATTTCAATGATACCTTAATGTTATTATAATATTGTATGATTTTATTTTCATTATTTGGATTATCACATTTTTATATAACCATATTATGCCCTGTGACCCACATTTACTACTTTACTTCATTTTATGCTTGTTTGATTCCCTTACTGGGATTTATAGATCACCCCATTCTAATATATATCTCTAGATTATCATAGATAGTATTAAAATAACAATGAAATATAAGGGAATGATATAAATATTTTAAATAATTTCATTATATCACAATTTCAATCTATTATGATGTGTATCTGAAATACTAAATACACTTGGTTGCTTAAACTTTTTGGAATTTTTTATGTGTATGTTAATTTAATAGATCATGAAATAAATTTCACAAAAGATATTGGTTTTCATATTTGGTATGAGAGTAAGTTCTTATTATTTTTCCAGAAAAGGATTAGAAAACCGTAGTGAAAACCAAACATAGGATGAAAATCCCTAAATATTGGTGAATTATAGAAGGAGTGGTTTCCGAGAAACCAAATCCTTATATGGATACTACAAGTTGAAGTGAATCTAGAATAGATATAACTAGTGGTAAAAACCCTATAACAACCCATACTATACATATATATTTTTATTCAACATTGAATAATATTTATTACATAACATAAGAAAACCCATTCTAGGACTGTATAGGTTTAGTGTCTTAAGAATCTAGAAATCATAAACAACCAGTTCATAAATAATCTACCTTATCTCTTGCTTATTTCTTCATCACTAGACCCCATTTTGACATGTGTTACTAAATACACTTCTTCATGACATGGGGAAAAGAAACGTATAAAATGGTGATCTCAAATGATCAGTAAGGGTAAATAAGGTAAATCATATCATAATCATAAGAACTTAACATTTGAAAATCTTAACCTGCATATGAAAAATCATAATATCATGTCATGGGATAAATCATAAATTTTAAATGTAATCCCAATAGTCATAACAAAAGGCATGAAATTTTGTGTCATAAACACATAAGCATATAAAATCATTTCATATTAGTCAAGGCTTATTACCAAGACATTCATGGCAGACGAATCCCATTACTGAACCAAGTTCGCTTCTCATTCCAGCCCGGTATTATTGAACCAGATTTTCTTTCTACTCTAGTGATATATATATATATAATGGGATATAAATCATTACCCAATTCATTAGAGGGATTTATAGGTCCCACATATCATATAATGAAATCATTCTTATGTGTTCCATAAAAAAACATAAATCATTCTTTATAGCATAACCCAAACAATAAAATGGGTTTGTTTAACATCATTACATCATAATAAATATATAAATAATAATTTAATAAATAATATTAATCATAAATAAAATAAAATAAAGGTAATAATAGGTATAAAAACATAACCATATTTAATCATAGATGGAAAATAATTTTGATAAAACAATTGAACTTAATTCCTGAGATAAATATCCTTTATTGTTGATAAATATTTTATTCTCTCAAAATGCCACAGAATTTTAAAACAAAAGAATTTAGTTGAAAATAATATTGAAATAATTTATAGTAAGAATCATTGAAATAATCTTCCATTAAACAGTAAAAATCCATTCATGCCATATATGTTCAAAAACATTCTCCTTCTACTTTTACCAGAAAAGTCAAAATGTACCTCAAATAGAATAACAACAAAAGATTAATTTCATAAAATTTAATAAATATTCACCAAAGGTTAAAATTAAATTTAAATTTTTTCATAATAATATAAATAATATTACTTAATTCGAAAACATGAATGTTGATGATAATTATACCCCATTAAATACTTACGTATGAACAATCTTAGATAAAAATGATGATGCAAAATTATCCCTCACCTTAGGTATGATAATCTTTATATGTATCCAAAACACATGTATAATGAGTTAAATATTGTTAGATATTTATTCTTGAATTATAATCATTTTTATGAAAACATTTATGATCATATTTTCATCCGTTTTTTAATAACATTTCATTGTTCCCTTTATTCGGTTATTAACTACTTTATGTTCTCATACATGTTTTGTTGGATAAGTTCTTATTCATCATTATAGGTTATAGTTATATCATTTCAATCATGTTATTAGTATAATATATATCATATTTAATCATTCAATTCATTTATAGAATCATGTTTTATTGAATATTATGTAGAATGTACCAAATCACACAGTGGAGAAGGTAAGCCATACCTACACACGAGTAAAGATATCATTCACATAATTGTTGAATGGTATTGAAGAAGAAGCTTTATAATATATAATAATAAAAATAATTTTATTCCAATCATATATATATTTATTAAATCCATCATTTTACCCATCCATGGAAGGTGGTGGTGAAAGATGGATTACACCACGATGTGGAGAAGGTAATCCGTACGTACACTCACGTGATGAATTTAATTTTTTGTAGGATGGATAGAAGGTGAAATATGTTTGTTTCATATTTATAATAACATATAATTGTATGGGTTATACTTATGTCATTACATTATAATGAAACAACTAATTAATGGGAAGTAGAAGAAGAAAGAGGTTTGAAAGAATCGGTAGAAGATATTACCTCTTCCTCAACGTGATTCCTCTAAATCTCTTCTTGGAGAACTAGATTCGGTCAATAAAGATTACCAAAACCTCTATATAAAAATAGGGAATTTTACATGTAAACATGGTAGGCGATGCCTGATCTTAAATACTCATAAATAAGTGAAGAGTTGAGGGAGGAAGTGCCCTTTTATAATTGAGGTGAGGGACACTTTTGGAAACGTCAAAAATATTAATTTATAATAAAATCCAAAACCACATAAAAACATCCAAAATGACCCAATTTAAAATATGAGATTAGGTAGGGCTGTAATATCATAATAGAATAAATTTTAGACACGTATTTATGTCAATTTAATCATTATATTATTAACTAAAACTTAGTTATTCAATTGAATTTAAATTGTGGTAACAACATTCTAAATATTTATTGGTTATAAATAATTAATTATATGGTATGAATTGAACATAAATGGATATTTTATAAAATTTTAGACCTTATAATTATAAATTTGTAAATTTGAAATATGTTTTTGACTTTTTTTAATTTAATAAAATGTTATTTTTATAAAATTTTAATAGTGTCAATTTTGTAACTATTAATTTAATTGACTTTATATAAAATCCACACAGAAGATAAATTCTAAAAAAAATATTTAATACAATCTTAACATGTAATTGTAACCTAAAAATTAGTTTATCAAATTAATCTGTTTAGATAATATTAATCTTAATATTATTAAAATCATTTATTTGAGATGTCTATTAATAAAATAATTTCTACATCACTATTGTGTAATCATTAGTGGTAATCATTTAAAATATAAAAATTTTAAATTAATTTCTATAATGTAGGTTGTTGATTTATCTTTCAAGATACTATATTTAGTCGATATTATATCCTAGATATCCATATATTAAAATTAATATACTTATATAAAATAAGATTCTGACATTTTTTCAAATTCATTAGTTTTTATTATATTCATGTCATATTCAAAGGTACGTTTCATTAAGTTATTACATTAATAAAAAATATGATAACTGTCAAATTTATTCATCCATTAGGATTTTTATAGGTGTTAATTCAATTTTATAATATTTTTTTACCTTTAATTACCCGATCTACCTTCAACATGGTAATACAAATAGTTCCCAAAGTTGCTATTCCTAATGCCCAAAAATAAAAATAGCCGATTAAAATAATATGAACATAATGATTATAAATATGGAGTCCATTTTTAAAAATTCAAAACACATAATTTATGTAATTAATTTAAAATTAATCCCATTGTTGAAATGAAAAAACATGTTTTAAAAGTTAAAAAATTACTAAATATTGAAATGTTTTTACATATGAATTTAAGGTCAAATTAATTTCAATTACCTATATTATATTAAATGGTAAATATATATTCTAGTTATACTTTGAAATTATTCAATAATATAAATTAACGTTATAAATTATTTCAATGAAAAAATGTTATTTTCAATCAAAATATAGCATATTTTTACTATTCATCAAAACATGAAAGTTACTAGAAAAATATCAGAAAGTCATCCAAAGTAAATTTTTATATCCTGATTCAAAATAAAATGTTTATGTTGTTATATAAATATTATTAATGTGTCAAAATATTAATATAAAAGGGTTTCTCTATTTAATGGTGTAAAATCAACATTAAAAAAATAGGTTTTTATACATCAAATAGGGTTTTATTCATACCCTATGACAAAAATATCCATTGTATGAATATGAAAAATATTTCATTAAGTATATAACACATATATATATCATTAATTTCATTACCAAAAGTAATTCACTTAAAAAATACAAATATCTAATTGATTTACATTTTTTATCAATAATTGATAGCCAATGAATTCATAATGCATTTTAGTATGTTACTTATAATTATTCATACTAACTAAATGGATAGGATATAATTGTAATTTTATAATAAGGGCATCTTGCAGTTCGTTTAATCTCATGATTACGTGAAAAGAAAGCTACTAATGAATAAAAATTATTTAAAGAAAATATTTAATAAAAACACCTCGGTGTTACAAGACACAATTATAAAATCTGTTTTATAGATGTTTTTAAACACTATAATATACAATTGTAGATAATACTCAATTTTATACCCTTTTCTCTTGTAAAATGTTAGGTTTCACCTTTTTCTTTTCAAAAATTATAGGTGTTCCACTCACCTAAATTATAAAAGGCCACCTCCTCTCCTTCCGTCTTTACACATTCAGACACTTTTCGATCAGTAATTACCTAAATAATTAACTTCAAAAAGTCCATTATCTCATCATAGAAGCCTTATTTTGGGTATAAATCCAACATTGGATGGAATTTGTTTCCAACATAAATATGTTACTGAATGAAGTGGAGATGGTTTTCAACAATAGTTTTTATATTATTTTTTAATATACATCCTAAAATTAATATTAAAAATAATGATATAATAAAATAGGTTTATTAAATATAATAATAGTTTGTTATATTACTGTAATTTCCTAAAACCATCTCCAATTACATCAAATGGGTTACAGAATCATCGATCATGTGTATGGTGGACTGTCGTATTACAAACCATTGTCATTCATTTTTAAATTACAACCTTTCATGGTTTGTTATGATGATGGATATAAATTATATATATTTTATATATTACATAATTATTAATATTTAGTCCTGATATTTTTATACCCATTTAAATTTCCATTACATTGGGGATATGATAACATTGCTTGTGTATACCGCAGACAACCACCTCGTTAAACAATGCGATTCATTTTTTCCCTAACTCTTTAAATTGATGATAATGAGGATAAATATATTCAATATACATGAAATTATTATGTTATTAATGAAATATTTATCATTATTAATATATAATTTATTATTTTTTTTCTTACATTTTCACTCACTAAATGATGATAATGTCATTCACGTATGTGCGGACTACCTTCATCACAAAGTGATGTGACTCTGTATTTGTATTACCAAACAACATGGATGATATTTATAAGAATTCTTAAATTAATAATAATTTATTTATAATACTTTTATAATTTTGGATATATAAACTATTTCATGGCCCATTTCCATAATAATCATTGAAAAATGAAAATGTTACTCATCCATATGTACAACCTACCGCCTCCATTAATGCTACATACTTCATTTCTCAAAATAAACATTAATTATTGGAATTAAAAGTATAATTCATGTATAAATATTATAATTAGTTTATGATTATTATTCAGGATATTATGGAATAAGGATCTAATTAATAGAACCAAAAATAAAAAATCATCACATATAAAAAAAACAAATCGTTTATTACCAAAAATGTGACTTTAACATGGAAGTGTAAATAAAAATGTAATGAAAGGAAATAAGTAAATCATATATGGTATGATATTTATAAGTATGGTTCTGATATTTATTTATAATAAACTTATATTTATTATAAATTAGGTCCAAACATGTATAAAGTAAGTTGAGACATAATGAAATAGATTTCAAGTCTCACTTTTATTTCAGGGGGCATATGAAAATTCATTAATCGTTTCTATTATGTGGTGTAAATACTACCCCATTTACAAGTTGTATCATTAATATTCATATTTTCATGATATTATATGTTTAATTTAATGTTATTATTTCTTGCATATTATGAATCAATTTTATAAAAGTAGTTGTAGTTTTATTTTACAATCTCATTGTCAATTGGGATTTTTTTTTCAGATTATGCTTCAGATAATGAAATATTATGATACATCCCTCAAGAAACTAATTTATTTTCCTCTCAAATGGTAATGTCACGAGAATACAAGTATTCCCTTCATTTTTCACACTTTATGTACTAAAGTGTTTAAAAAAATATTAGAAAAATATTCTTTATTTCTCTATTTATTTGAAAGCTAGTGTTCTTCACAAACTATGTGTTCTATAAGCATTGAAAATAATGTTTTGATACAATATCGAGATTATTTATTAATAAAATTTTAACCCACGTTTTAAATTGTTTATTTTTTTTTAAATTAATATTTATATCATATTCCAAAAAATGCATGTCTGGATATAAAAAAAATATGAAAGGAATATTAACATTCTAGGATTGAAAAATATATCCCACATTCATGAACAAAAAATTATTTAAATATTTCCTTATGTTTTTTCATAGTTATTTTCAAAATAAAATGATTTTAGAAATGTTTTATGTTTTTATAATGTGTAAAGGATATTTTATCAATATTTTTTAAAGTGAATTTTAATGATTATTTACAAAAAAGAGTATTTTGAAAAAAAAATGTTTTAAAGAGATTTTTTGAATAGGAAATTATATTTTAGTAAAAAAATCATCAATTTGATATTTTAAAGTAAGTTTCCATGAAAATTGACATCCTTTGGTGTTACTTATATATTACATGGGATATTATCCAAGGAAACCGTTATTATCCTTTCACTAAATGGTTTTTGTGTGGATGAATAGATATTTATGAAACCCATTACATTTCTATAGGTTATGATAAAATGAAATGATTAATGGATTGTGAAACCTATTTCATTTCCATTGGATATGAAATGATAAAATGAATTGGAAAACTATTTGTTTTCAACATATTATGATGACATGTTAATGAAACCCATTTCATTTGATGGGTACTAATATAATGAATGTTTTATAATCCTAGGGCACACATATGTATGATTTTTATTATTTTAATGGTGGGACCAATATCTACCTCCAATACATTGTTTATTGATAAGTTTTTCAAGATATCATTGGGTACATGGGTGGTAAGACCCAGCCCAAAAACAATGGTACACTGATGGTTATAAAAAACCTAAAATGGAAGGTACATATGTGGTTATCCTAACCCAGAAAATTCGGGTACACAAGTGGTTTCCGGCCCCGAAGAAAGTAAATTGGTGGATAGCATAAGAATAACATGTTACGAATTACTTAGTTTGAATCCATAACAAAAGGATTTCTATGATTATTTGTTTTACACATATCATTGAATTATTTAATTGTTATGCTCCCATGGTTAATGATCTTTGATTTACATATGAGTCAAGTATTATAAACTTCCAATATTTATTCCATGACTAAATTTTATGATCTTTGATATGTATGGAATGATTTTCAAATGATATTTTCATTTTCTCAAACACTTATTTTCAAGTGATGCTTATGTATCTCTATTTTTTACGTTTACTATGTATATAACCTAAACCTTTATTATGCTTCCATCCCCCACATTATGAAAATTGTTTTTAGGTAGGTTGTGTGTGTGAAGAGTACTAAAAGGGGAGATATTTATGTGATACGTTTAAGAAAATTCCAAAATTTAACTGATTGTGTTCCTAGTCTCTAATGAATCCAAAGTATTATGGCCTCGAGCATGTTTTTATGTAATGTATCGAGTATTTTAATAAAAAGATATAATATCTATGAATGAGCATCCAAGTTCACCATAGTCGGTGTATGAGGAAATTTTTAGATATCATTTGGAAACCAGAATGAAAAACCTTGGTTATATCCCTAGGGATATCTCTAAGTATATTTCAAGGGATGTATCTATGGATACGTATATGGAAGAGTCAAATTATAAGAAAATTTCTTGTAATTTTGTTAATGTATAGAAAAAGTGATTTTCTTGAAATTAAATCCTTCACTGGATACTATAAGTAGATGTGGCTCTATCATATAGGTAACTAGGTGTAATAATTCTGAAATGGTCACATTGTGCTAGATTTGACCTCCACCTAATTCTTAAAAATGGTCCATGACATACATTTGGTTTGACAATCCCTAGATATATTATTTGGAAATTCATCATATCTTTACAAACAATCATTATGGATTTAAATAGATAATGACAATGGATGACCTTAGATAAACCTTGTCATATTTTAAAAATATGGTTTTAAGATTTACATATCATATAAGTGTTTTTCATGATTTTTTTATTTCAAATTATGATTGCCATTCCTCGCACTAAGATTTTTTGTTTTTAGGGAATGGTGGGAATAAGAAGGAACTAGTTTAACATTGAATGTGGTAGACAGTTTTTTAATAAGAAGCCAAATTGGATCCTGAATGTATTAAAGGATGATGTGATTATGCTTAATTAGTTATCACATTATAAGATTAAAAAAATGAACCTTAACCAATTATTAGTCTCACACTACAACAAATCAGTCATTTAACAACACTAGTAAAGGGTCTTTATCAACTATATATAACATCTAACAACATAAAAGATGTTAAAGGGTTAGATTTTAAATTTCCCATAAAATGTGCTGATAAAGCCACCCATTAATTGTGCATAAAAAACTACAGATAAAGGGTACCTTTATCAATGATTTTTTTATGTTGATAAACATCCCACAGATAATGTGTATAATTTTTTTTCACTCCCAAACCACCCCCTTTATCAACACTCTCCCCTTTATCATTGCTTCCCCCACCCCTTGATCAGCACTTTAGATAATCCCACTGCCCCGCACACGCCCTCGCGACCAGGGAGTTTAGAGCCTGAGCCCTCCAGCATGTATACACGTTCCCTTTTCAATCATCTATATTGTTTTCTTTACATTCTATGATATATCTATATATTTATATATATCTCATTACATTTTTATAAATATATTTATATTTGTGTCTATATATATGTTTATATATATATATATAAATACATATATAAAATATGTTTTTGTGCATGTGTGTATGTATGTTTGTGTGTGTGTTTATATATACATAAAAAATACATATATCATTTATATATGTATATATATTTTTATCTATAAATATAATTATACATGTTTTTATTTATTTATCTATATTATATATTAATATTTATATACACATATTCGCATATATAGATAGATCTATATCTGTTTGTTAATACTTAGATACAAACACACACACACACACAAATATATAAATATATATATATTAATTATATATGTATATAAATATTCATGCATTTTTATTTTAAATAAAATGGATATTATTTTTTATTTAGATAATGTTCATATATTTAGAAGTATATTTTATTTTAAAATATGTTCTGTTATATATTTATAAAATTAAATTTTTATGTGTGAATATAAATAAATATATATATATGTTTTTATAAATGTGATTATAGATAACATTTCATTGTCAAAAATGATAAAATTTAAATTCTATAATATCAATATGAATGTAATCACGAGGAAGAAATTCAGTCCCCACTGAAAAGGTGGAAAGACCCCCTTAAACGAGGTTAAAAACCCATCAAATGTTGAAAATTTTGGGTACCTTAATTAGAACACAGTTTGGGAGGCCCTCTTGGATTTTTTTTGAATTTAAAAATATGATAGAGGGTTCCAATATATCATTATGGTGTAGAGATCATCAAAGGCTTCGATTTAATATGTGGTAGAGCCCAAACATAGACCCGTATCAAAAGTTATGGCCATTTTAATTTCAAGTTACATTTTAAACTTAATTTATATATATATATATATATATATTTTATTTTCATCATCAAATTGTTCTTCAATTACTATTAATCAACAATATTTTTCTAATTATTAATTAAAAAAATATTTTTAATTATTTTATAATCCATTTTCACTAAATATTATATATATTATGTGTAAATGCCCATTTGGCCCGGTCGAAAACATATTTTAAAAATATATTTTATATTTATATCAATATAAATATATTTATATATTAATATATTATTTTTAATGAAATTTAATTTTTCTGAAATATATCCTTTATCTGCACTAGTAAAAAAGTGATGATAAAGGTTGAATCCTTATCAGAGCTTCTAAAAAAGTGATAATAAAACCCCAACATTATCATCTCTTTTTAAGAGCATTGATAAAGGAACCCCTTTTCAAAATATTTTTAAAATCAATGAGAAATGAACCTTTTTATCATCACTTTTGTACTATGACATGTAAATGTGGTTCCTTTATCTATAGTTTTTAACAACAACTCATAATGTGTTCCATTTAATAGTTCTTTTCTAGCGCTGACCTAGGGGGTTCTCAATAATGATTTTTCCTATCATTGTTAGACCCCTATCACTAGATAAACCCAATTTTGTAGTAGTGTAACCATAAATATAATGATAGGGATAATTATGAGTTTGGTTAATGGATATGAAAGAGGAAAATGATTTTTTTTAATATGTCAAGAGTGTGGGAAGATTCACTCAGTGGAAGGTCTTATAGTGTCAGGAAAAATTTTAGAGTATTGAAAATAATGTCACAAATAATGTAATTATAGAGGAAAAATGAACATCTTGATTAATTAAATTGATGAGAATAATGGAATACCTAAAATATCATCAATTATTGAATTTTTCAAATGTGGAACATGTAGATATTATGAAAATCAATGCCTAAAGGGGAAATCTTGGGAAGAGAATCATAATGGTTGTATGAGCAATGATTTTGAAATTGATGATGAAGAGACTATAAAGGACATATGAAAGGAAGGAGTTATTAAGAAATAATATTTTGAATCCTAGTTATTGTTTTGATGAGGAATTGGGATTGTTGGAGTATTGATGTACTAGAATTCAAGAATTATTAAATATAAAAGAATTTATTAGTATACGTTTTTTATTATTGATTTTAAAGAATATGTGGAATGATGTTGATGACCAAGAATATTTATTTAATGGAAAGGTGGTATTTTCATTATTGTAAGATAACCCTTAACATGTTCCTAATTTTGAGAAAATGGTGTTTACTTTGGATTAAGGGATGGTTGATATTAATGATGTAAATTTGATAGTATTTATGACCTTGGAGGTGATTAATTATTTGTGGAAAATGTGGGTTTTATGATAATTGATATATTTTACAGAATTATTGAATTATTTAATATATTAAATAATCTATGATTTTATTAAAGTAATGAGGACGTATGTATATTTTGAATATGATTTTATGGTAATTTAGGTTATTACCATGTTTCAAGGGAATACATGATGGAGGTATTCACATGTTTAGTATGTGACAATTGGGTGATACTACTTGTTTTTTTGGGGATTAATGATTTGTTAAATTTGAGAGATTTAGTGAAATTTATAATTAATTTTTAATTTTGGAAGGGTTATAAGGTTAACCATTTATGGAATGGTATACGTGGAACATTGGATGAGGTTTTATAAATTAATCTATAATATCACCATACATAGATTTATTCATATTGGATAACCTATTACGACCATTTTTTTATTATAAATTAGGATATAATAAATGACTTGTCATTATTTTATAGATCTTATTTTGGGATTCATAATTTAAAATTAATATATTAGAGTAAGAGTGAAGTGGAAATTGATAATTTCAAGACCAATGGATGAAATTGGACCTATGAAATAGAAAGACATCTTGTAGTTACATTTTCATATATTCTTAGTCCACATGGAAAATAATTTCCCCATTATTATTAAAATGGTATTGATGAAAAATGTTGTCAAATTATCATAATTTTTTAAGACATCAATGAAAATATTTATACCATTTTCTTAATGGTTTTGTGGTTGCTAAACGTCTCTCGAAGACCCACTTTCATGGGATCAATGATCTCTATCACATACTATAATTATTTAAAAGTTTATTTCATGAAGATATAATGAAATCCTGCCTTTTTATCCAATTTAGAAACCTAGTATGTGTTATACTAGATGATATTCCCTATTCTATTTCTCTTTTTCGAGAGGATTTTCTTATTAACCCTTTTTATGATGTGGGTATATATGAAGGTATTTTAGAAATGTTAAATCATTGATAACCGAGTTGTATTTAGATGGTAAAATTAAAATTATGGGGGTAGATTGTAACACCGTATGATTTTATAAATTTTTTAAAATTTATTTAATTTTTTAGATATATTTTGTTATACTCAACACTATATTAAGATTTAGTTACACACAACATTCAGTTTCTTCAGTACAGATCATGACACAAGACATTAAGCTTATATAATCCATAAAATGTTATTATTATAACCTAACTATTATGAAAGTGGTTATGAAAATTAATAAATAATTTTGATATATATAAATAAATTACCATATCAATATATATTTTTTATAAATTCTTAGTAAATAATTATTAAATTTTCAGTAATGTATTTATATTCTTAAAAAGGGTGTTTTCTTCAAAAATGATTTCATTTGATTTCTATAAAAAAAATATTATAATTAATTTATATTTATGTAAGAAAATATATTTTATGAAATAAAATTATTTTTTAAATCAAAATATTGAAATTAACTTATGCTGCAATTTTTTGATTTTTTAGAATATATTTATTATTTAGAAAATAGTGAAAAATATAGATTAATGTTAAATAGTGATTTCTTTTCAATAAATTATGTAATTGAAATCCCCCAATATTTTATAAAGTAACATAAGTATTATATATTTATATTTAGTCCAATTAATTACTTTTTAATCAACATTATATGGGATATTAGTATAAGTTTATTTTTAGGTTTTTGAAAATATTTTTTCCGAATACTGTTTTATAGTGCATAATGTTTCTTAGTTTTAATTAATTAAAATAATACCTAATGTGTAATTTTTAAATTAAAATTTATATATTATATATTAGTAAATTTTCGTAGATATTCCTACAATGACTATTATTAGACATATAGTTAATATGAAATCATCTTATACTTGAAAAATAGACTTCTCAAAAACCCACTTTTTCATCGCATTTACGGGTTCAGTTTCAAATTTAATTTGTTCAAATTTTAGAAACATTACTTGAAAAAATAGACTTCATTTTTTTAATATTATTTTAAAAATTATTTTTTGGTAGATATTTTATAATTTTTTGAAAATAATAATTTTTTGACTAATAGAAAAAATATTGAATTTTGATTGAAAGCATCATTTTCATTTAAAATATTTATAAACATAAATTATATTTTAAATTGATTTAAAAGTAACCGTAGTTAAATTATATATCTATTAATATATTTTTCATTTTAATCAACTAAATACTGAAATTTTATTTAAAAACATTGTAAACTTGTAGGAATTTTCTTCTTGAAAATATCATTTCTTGTCGCATATATAGGATTAATTTAAAATTAAAATTCACCCGTTCTATGAATTGAATTTGGGAAAAAGGAATATATATTTGTATAAATAATAAATAATACAATATAACTAGGTCAACTAAATTTTTTACAAAAAATTAATAGTGGAATCAAAAAATTATAATTATCATTCAAAATGTAAAAATTGGTTTATAGGTGGTTAAAATAGAAAGACAATGGAAAAAATGATCACAAAACATGAATAAATTATATTTTCTGGTCATATTTCTATCCTATAATTTTTTAGTATCAATAAAACTCCACTTTGGAAACTTTTAAAATGTAAAAAATGCAGGTACACCATTTTCTATTAAAAAATTATAAGTGGGACACTCACCTCACTTATAAAAGGCCACACACTTTCAGCTTCTCTTCACACCTTCAAACACATTTGGTTTGGAAAAGACGTATAAAATTAACTGCATACTATAATTATTTATTCCTTATTTTGGGAATAAATTCATCCTAGTAAGGCTTTTGGTGAAAATCTAATGAGGTTACCTGAAGAATAGATAATGTTCTTCAACAAGTATTTTTATTTTATTTCTTCCTCCATCCCCATAAATTTATTTTAAACCATGATGATAAAATATTAATATTATGCTCCATATACATAGATAGTTTTTTTGTTAAATTAATTATCAAAAAACACACCCAATTCTATCAAATGGGTTATAAAATTATAGTTCATGTGTTTGACAGATTAATTCCTTGTGAACCAATGCCATTCAATTTTCCATCTCCACCTCTCGTAGTTGGGAATATTTATGGATATAAATTATATATGTGATATTTATTTCATAATTATACCTATAGAGTTATTATATATTATATTTTTATTTTTTACTTTCCATTCCATAGGGTACATGATATCATCTCTTGTGTGTTTGGAGGACTACCACCTTAGGAAGCAATGCGATTCGGTTTTCAATTACATTTTGAACAGATGTTTGTAAGGAAAAATATATGTGAAATAAATGAAATTATTTTGATATTAATGAAAGAAATTTTATGTCAAAAAGTTAATATATCATTTTATTTATTACTTTTTCATCACATAAATATGATAACATTGTCTATGTACATCTAGACTACCGCCTAAAAGAAGTGATGCGACTCTCTCTACATCACCACACCACATGGATAAAATGTATTTGTATATATAAATAAATTATATTTCATTTGTGATATTATAATAATTATTTAAAGATAAAATATTACTTACCTTATTTACATTATGATAATTGAAATATAGAAATGTTATTTATGAATACGTTTGACCTAGAGTCAACATGAACACAACAAACATAATTTCTCAAAAATTATCATTAATTATTGGTAATAAAAGAATAATTAATGTA
Organism: Viscum album; assembly: GCA_963277665.1. Taxonomy (NCBI): domain Eukaryota; kingdom Viridiplantae; phylum Streptophyta; class Magnoliopsida; order Santalales; family Viscaceae; genus Viscum; species Viscum album. The sequence goes on from OY728120.1 coordinate 1,391,012,634, forward strand.
TAAATATGGTAATAATTTGGTTATCATTGTAATGGTTAAAATTTAACCATTTTCAATATAATAGGAAATAAAATAAAAAGTAAAATCATATATGAAAAAGAGTGCGGTTATTACCCAAAACGTGAATTTATCATGAAACTATTGGTAAATAGTTAATAAAAGGACATAAAAATTCAACAGTATAAAAAATTCAAGAGATGTATAAAAATTCAACAGTATATTTAATTGACAGATGTATGAAAATTAAACTGTATATTCTTTTGTGTGGTTTATATAATTATGATTTGAAATGTTTTATCAAGAATATCTATATTATCATTATAATTTATATTTAATTTAAGGTTATTATTTATGATGGACTACAAATAAATGTTACCTATTTATTAAGAGTTTTCTGTTAAAATTTCATCATTTTTCATGACTGTTTATCATTATACTTTTAATGATGAAATTGTATAATACGCCTCTCAAGAATCTCAGGAATTGCATTCTCTTATAGTTGTTTCATAAGAATTTATTTTTTCACCATATTTTCTAACCTTTAGATACTAATAAGTTTAAAATATATTTTTATAAAAGTCATTAAAATATTGAATGAAGTTAGCAATATTAACTTCACCTAATCCTATAATCAAGGTTGATGACACACCTCGATTGAGTGTGTGACATCTTCCATGACCTGGTTTCATCATATTCCATTTTAACCACAAAATTGATCAATTCCATCATATGAAGTTATTTTATTTAGTATAAGGGAGGGGGAAGTTTTAATAAAAGAATTAAAATGAATTTGGGATTAGTGGCATGGTATACAATCGCTACACCCATGCACGTCAATCTTGATCAACACAAACATAATAAAACATAAGAATTTAAGTGCAGAATAAATGAAATTACCACATACCTCCCCTGGGCCATGACTTTGATTGGACCCTAATTTTTTAGTTTAATAAGACACAACGTTTTGAATAAGAATAAGAAATTATAATTATATTATGTTTGTAAGATAATGAGAGTTGGAAATAGTTAGAAACAATTGAATTAAAAATATACAAATGAGTTACATGGGAAAAGAATACAAAAATAAAAAGAAAAAAATAACAAATCTATATAATGTCCTTGCACCCCCTCTTTAATGGTGGAGAGGGAGACTCTTTCTTCTTAATGGGAGAAATCCTTCTTATATATGCATAGGGGTGCTAGCCTTAGGACTTCAAATTTTAGATTTTCCAAATATCTCTTTATTATTTTCCAATATTCTATCCACCAAAAGATTTAACATGGTAGACCAATTAAATGGATGAATATTTTCATGGCTTCTTCTCCAAAGATGTTCCAAAAAATCTTTTATGTTTCTCCCCCAAATTGAAATATGATACACCCTTTTTAGAAAGATATATGGCCATTAAATTTCAAGATTTCACTCATGAAGAATGTTTCTTATCTCTTCCCCAATGAATGAGCATCCAAGGAAAGAATTACTAAAGAAAGATCTCCATTATCTTTAATAGATGAACTACCCTCTGAATTTTAGTTCATTCTAAATGGAATCACCAAAATTGGGGTTGTTTTTACCGATTTAGGATCAATTCATTGCGGTGGGGTCCACAGGGGCATCTAGAATGATTGTCCAATAGGATTGAATTTTTAGGATCATTGTATGGAATAATTATCTCCTGGTTCAGAAGCAAAATATGTAGATAATAAATCAATAAATCCAATAAAAATATTCAAATCAATTGGATTTATATTATAAAATTTATGATCTAATTACCAAAAAAATTAAAAAATCTCTATATATAAAAATTGTTTTTTACATTTAAGCCCAAAACACCCTATAAATCCTAAGTTGATTCAAATACTCAAATTGATTAATTTTTACGTATTAAATCATTGAATTTAATATAAAAAATAATGAAAATATTATCTATATCAATCATATTTATTTCTTTATTCGGTCAAAAACCAGTTTTTTCTTCTAAAAATAGGTTTTCTATAAGTATGTTAAATCTTTGTTTGATACACTATCCAATAGATTTATTAAAGAAATTTCTACTCATGATCTAATTTTTTAAAAAATTATTTTAAAGGAAATATAAAGTCTTCTTATGAACAATTCTTGTTTGTATTTTTTCTAAAATGTAAAATGAATCTTTGTTTTAGAATTCTTGGTATGAATATTATTTTTCACTATCATAACCACTCAATGATTTTCCACATCAATTACATGTTTTTTAGGTCATATTCAAAATAAATGTAATTTAAAAAGGATTTATGTGTTTTTCATATTCATATGATATTTTCCTTAGGTTTTTTTTAAAATTATTACTAAATATTATTTTCAATGAAAAGGACGTTGAAAAGGATTTTTGTATGAAAAAGTGTTTTTCAAATAAAAAGGATATTTTCCTCACGAAAAATTCAATGAGATATTTTGTCATCATTATCTATTTAAAATTAAATGCTTTTATTATATTTATACTTTACTGGGGATATGATATAAAGAAACCATTCTAATATTTTCTCAGAATGGATTAGTATTGGATGAAGAGATGTTTATGAAACCAATTCCTTTTCCCTAAGTTATGATATAATTAAATGATGAATGGATTATGAAACTCAGTTATTTTTTATGGGAAATATATGATGTAATTATTATGAAACATGATTCTTTCACATAGGTTATGAAGAAATGTTCCTGAAACCCCTTTCATTTCCTGGGTTCTAATATGATGAATGTTTTATGATCTTGGGGAACACACATATGATTTCATTATGTGAAATTTGGTCTGTATATCTCCCTCCAAATAATTGTGTAACTATAAATTTTATACGAGCTTAGAGGGTAGACGGGTGGTTAGACCAAGCCTAAAAAGGAGGGTACAATGGTGGTTACCCTATCCTAAAAAGCATGGTACACTAGTGGTTATCATAAATCCATAAATAGGGTACATTGGTGGTTATACCATCATGAAAAATAGAAGATATTGGTCGTTATCCCAAACCCAAAGCTGGCACATGGGTTGTTAGCCCTAGAATAACATGTTTTGAAATTCTTGGTCAGTATCATTGACATAAGGTTTTATATGAATATTTGTTTTCCAGTCATATATTAATTATGAAAATTTTATTATATTATGGATCATTTTATTTGATTTACCTATGATTTATGACTAATGAACATCTAATATTTATTACTTGAATCATGATTGAGATCTCTGATATATAGGGAGTGACAAACCAACCAAGATACCTTCTCAAACTGGTAACCAACCAGATCTACCAAAAACTCGAAGGGTATTCCCAATCCCCACAACAGGACAACTTGAACCCAAACATCAAACAAAAGATAGAGAATTTTTTTCCTAATCTGAAGAAAAAACATGGAATATATACACATAAAATGGAGAAAAATAGAAGATAAAAATATATACAATCATTAAAAAACAAAAATAGAAGAGATACAAGTGAAATGTCAACAACAAATATGCAAGGGAAAAGTCTAACAAAAAGGGATATAAAACCAAATATCTACTCAAAAAACTATGTCATAATATGGAAAAACTCCCACCATCTCACCTCTAGCTAACCAAAACCTAGCTGGTAGAAAACCAAACTGCCTCATTGTGGCACCTTGACTTTACCTACATAGAGTGATATAACTGGGTCTATACTCCGCCTAAGAGGTAAACATGATGTTAGATAACAGGCTCAGCAGGATCTCACTCAGGTGTTCCATATCAAATCTCTAAACAATAGTCTAATACTTATCAAATTTAAAGAAAATATAAAATTATAACATCATAACAGTTTTATATCAAAGGCATGGAAAAAAAATTTATTTTCCAAATTTTCCACATTTCTAAATAAATATGGTAAATTAGTGTTAATTAATTTCATATCCATATATAATAGTAGATATATCATGTCAAAATAAAGTATGAATCACAAATCATATCAAATCTATGGAATTATAACAGAAACAATACCAGCTAAATAAAGAAGTAAAGGTAAAATCACCCCAATGATCACACTAGGTCATTATTTATATTAAACCAATACCTTACATAGAAAATAACATACACATCAAGCCACTAGAAATATTCATAGAGTCTAGAGATGAGGGGAACACCCAAGTAAGTGAACCCCCCTAATTTTTAAGAAAATTTGGGAGAAATAAATCCCAAGGGAACAAAGTAAATCCCGACTAGGAAACCCTATAGAAGTGGAAGATACATATTACTATACCTTCCACCAAGGTTACCAAGGCTTAACATGACCTCTATTTAAAAAAAATTAGGAAAAACATTTCCAACAAACAATTCTTTTAAAACCATTTCACAAAACAATTTCACAATTATTTGAAATCCCTTTTCAATTTTCCAAAACCATAGAAAACCATATTATTTAAAAGCAAAATTTCACACAAAAAATGAAAAATTAGTAATATCATGAAATTTAATTTATTAATTTTTTTTCAAAAATAGGTGATGTCCATTTCACCAATAAAGTCAGCAGATAGAACTACTTATCTCAAAACCGGGGTCTCACATGCTCGAAATGGAAATCCACTAACAAAGAAGAAATAAACCACAATAATGGAGGATTTATAACCAATCCTAACATCCTATAATTGATTCAATTTAAAAAAGGGTTGAAATAGAAGGGGAAAACAAATACCTTAAAGATATAACAACCAATGAACCACAACCAATAAGAAAACAACATTCATAATGAGATCACATGACAGATCCTGAGATAATCAAGAAGAAATATCACCGTGGGTTAACCAACCCAATTGAAAATGGAAATGGTTTTATTTAAATAAAATTAAATGAATAATAATAAATAATATCTTAATAATATATATGAACCACAACTTTCTTGATGACTCAATGAAAAAAAAATCAATTTGGAAAGAACATAGGCTCCCATATTCAATTGAGAAGCGAAATTTATCAAGATGGGAGAGAGTTGCAGAAGAATGAATAAACATTCATCGAATATATCACCCTAAAATCTATGTCCATGACATTTAGATGATGTGAAATCTATTTACATGTTGTGTAATTCATGGGACATAGATACGATTATAAACCTATCTCATTTTCATTAAAAATTGTTCCTTTAACATTATATAGTGTGTAACCCTTACACAATGTGTAATTGTTCTTGTTAAATACTCAACACATTAAGATATCATAGAAATCATCACATTTTTTGTAATACCCTTAAAAAACATGTAAATTTTCTGAAGATAGTGAAAAATATAGTTTCTTACCCAAAAAACCTTGTAAACATTAGGTGTACTCTGAACTCAAGGAGAACCCCAAAAAATAAATAACACCTTTAAACCAAGAACCCATTGTCTCAAACAACCATACATCCCTAAACATTAACCCATTTTTCTCAAAAACGTTTATGAATCCTCAGGAGTCCCACGATGCTCCCAATTAAAGTGGTAAATATTCAATGAGGTAGAAAATACTTAAATTGGGTAATATAATGTTACAAATTCTACACCTTATGAATTTATGTCTCTGGGATGTCATATAATATAATGATGTTCAATAAATAGGTGAGGATACTAATTCATCATCACTGACTCATTACACCAAGTCTAATTAAAATTTTATTCGTTTCCCCATAACACTCTGAACAAAAGAACCAAAATCCCATATAGGATTTCATTTGACAGTAAATGATCTCTACTAGATTCTCAATAATATAAACATCTTCCTCTAAAACAATCTTGTCCCAAATCAACACATTAGAGTATTTATGATGATATATCCTAATATGTGATATATTGAAAACACCGTGAATTCTCCTCAACTGAACTATAAATACCAATTGATAAGAAACATTTACAAGATACATAATGAACTCCAACAACAAAACACATCTCAGAGCCATATTTCCCAATTTTTTAAGTTGACGATGACCCAAGAAAAGAGAAACCATCAAGAAAACCAATCAACAATGAAAAAATCCAATGGGAGTTGTTTTTATATATATAAGATTTATGTCGACTCAGCACTGTAACCATATGCTGATGTATATCCTGAATTATAACATCCCGCGTTTTTGTAAATTACTTTTTTTCAAATAAATTTAATTCCATTTCTTGAATTCCTTGAATGATATACAAAGTTATGCTTTTTATATGAAATAATAAGTTATTATATCACTATACATCACACTATGTCTGGATTTTGTTAAACATCATATTGTGTCCCTTTGATAGCTTCCATTACTTACATGACCATGTTTTAAAGAACTATAATATACTGTTGATATTTTTTTAAGAATATTATCACCGAACTATTGGATTGGAAGATATGAATAATATTAACTAAACTATAAAACAATTATTTAAAAATTATTATAAAATTAATAAATTTTTATCAGTTAATTATAAATAAAAATAAAAACTAAATTAATATAAAGGATATATTTTCATGAAAAACTATTTTTATTCCTAGAAAGGTGTTTTGTATTAATAAACTAAATTACCAAATATTAGTGAGAGAAATTAATGAAATTTATATATTATAAATTCTAACTGATGTTTTTAAATTCATCGAATAATTTTTATTGGAATAAAATAAGAATAAATCATTTTTTAGACATAAAAGGTTGTATTATTCTGAAAGGTAGTTTTACCACCATTTAATGGAAGGATGGTTTTAAAAATAAATGTTTAAAAGTTTAAAAACATTATTAGAAAAAACAAAATTTATTTTTTAATAATAATATCATAATTTACTTTTAATGAAATTTATTTATTTTTCAGAGAGGTTTCATTTTTGATGAATAATGGAAAATATTGAATTTTAAGTAAAAACTATATTTTCTTAAAATTTACTTATATTATTAAATTATATTTTAAATTAGTTTAAAAAATATTTATATAAACAATATATATATATATTAATCTAATTTGGGTCATTTTCAACATTTTTACAATGACATTGCATATAAAAACATTTCAAACCTTTAGCATTTTCACTTTAAAAATCCATTATTGCATCCCATTTGTGGGATTACTTTTAAATTAATTTCTACCACTTAAATTTTTTTAATTTTAGAAAATGGATTAAATATTAAGAATCATCAGAATTTGTAATTTTGGGTAAGGTTATATTAGTTTTTGATCAAAAATATTAGTGAAATCAATTAAAATTAATTATAACTATTAGGGTAAAAATGGGTTTACATTGTGGTTAAACATTAATCTAAAGGTACCAAATGACCTAGAAAATTTTTAAAAATTAATTTTATGTTCATATTTCAAACATATCCTTTATTTTTACTAAAATGGTCCCTTATTTATATACATTATTTAAGGTAGACATCTCAATAGTGTTTACCTTTTCATATTTACACGAATGCCACTACCCCACCATTATAAAAGGATATTCGACCTCCCTCACTTATTCAAACATATAAAGCCCTTTGGATCATCTAATCCATAAAAACGTAATCTAACAACTTCCTTAAAATATAAATATATGCCTCACTGGGGGAATAAATCAAACCAATGATGTCGTTTGCTAAAAACAAAAAGGAGTTACCCGAAGAAGAGGTTTTGTTCTTCAACGAGCAATTTTGTGGTATTTTTTCCACTTATTAAATTATTCTTATATTATGATTATATAAATAGATAATTATCCAAAATATTCTAATATTCATTTATTTTATGGTTATGAACTACTCCTTCAAAAAATTCTCTTAAATGTGATACACAATCTTCATTTGTGACTATGATGAACTACCGCCTCAAGAACCGATGTCGTTCATTCTCCCATTACCACCTCTCATTTTTGTGAATAAGGATGGAATTACTATTTTATATGATATATATGATATTTATTATAAATTTATGATTATTTAATTATTATTTAAAACATACCATTATTCTTTCCATTTTTTGGGAATACAATAACTTCATTTATTTCCGTGATACCTTAAAAATATTAACCACTCATTTATTTTGTATGGTGTTTATAATGATCACGAATTTATTTTATGATTGTTATTATTAATAGTTATGTTTATTTATATGTCCATTTTATTATCTCTATTAAATGGGTTCTATGGTACAAAAGTTACCAAATCGTAAAGTAATTTTGTCTCATTTTTTTCTTATATTAGACACATGTCACGTTATGAAACTATATTATTTTACATGGTTAATATAATTACATTTGATATGTTATTTCATCATTCTATTATTTTAATTATATTATAATATTTATAAAGTTTTATTTTTTCATGGGTATTGTGATTCAGTGCTACCAATGTTGTATGAGTTTATTTCTACAATATCATTATATGTTAGAATTAGTTACGATTATGCTACCATTGAGGAAATATTATGATCCATATCCCAAGAAATATAAAATATTTTTTTAACTGATTGTTATTCATGATATAATTATTTAATGATACTATTTTTCTCTCTATTTGGTACTTCAGATAATTATGATTTTTTACAAAAATCTGACATTATTTATCTCTTTAGTCAGAAATCTATTTTATTCAAAAACATTTTTTTTAATTTTTTTTTCAAAAATGTATTTAAATTATAAATTAAGATAATTTTCATGTAAAACAATTTTAAAAATTTATTATGACTTAAAACACGTTTAAAATATTTTTTAAAAATTATTTTTTGAGTTTTCATGGGTTTTTCAAAGAAAATTGTTTTATATTTTGAAATGTGTTATTCAAAGAGGAAAGGATACATTTCTCAAGAAATGTTTTTAATTGATCTTTGAAAATTATTTTATATTTAATATGACATTATTTGATATAGTTTATAGATTATAAGGAATATTACCAGAAGACACCTGTCTTTTTATCTCAATGAATGGTTTATGTTTATGATGACAAGTTATTTATTAACCCATTTCTATTATACGGTTTATAAAATGATAAAATGACTATAAAACCCAATTATTTTAATTTTTTATATAATTATTAAGTTATTATAAAATATATTTATTTTTTATAGGTTATGAAATGATGATGTTTTTATGATACCCATTTTATTTCATGGGTTATGAGTAATGAATGTTCAATCATCTTATATAACATGTATTTATAAATTTTTTATATGATGGGAGGGAAGTATATCTATCTCAAATGAATTGGTTAATGATAAATGGTATATGATATCAAATGATACTTGAGTTCTAGCCCAAGACCAAAAATAAGAGGGTACAAAAGTTGTATCCCTAGCCCAAAAAAAAGAGGGTACACAGGTTATAGAATAATCCCAAAAAGAATAGGCTATATTTTTTGAATCATAAACTAGTTGAAAAGAGGATATATGGGTTGTATCAATTTTCCAAAAATAATAGGCTATAGGGTTTATAGAACATGAAAAAAGGGTACATGGGTTGTAGCCCAAACCCAAAAACACGAGGGTACATGGGTTGTATCCTATAATCGAAAATAGTAGGGTACATGGATTCTAGCTCAAGCATGAAAACAAGAGGATACACAGGTTCTAGCCCAAGGATGAAAACGTGGGTACCCAAGTTATTGCTGAAACCCGTAAAGAAAAGGGTATGAACATTTTATCCCAAGCCCAATAATAAAAGGGTACACAGGTTGTATCCCAAGACCGAAGTGGGTACACATATGATTATCCCAAACCTAGCATTTTATGAAGGTCTTGTTAGGTATCCTTGAAATAGGATTTTTTATGGTTATGTGTAAGCTACAATTCAATGTCATATTCCAATGTAATGATTTCATGGATTATTCTCTTTATTTATTTATAAATCATCTCTTATGGCCTGCCCATATTTAATGCATGAATTAGTATTATGATCTATGACTTGTTGGTTATGAAATTGTAATGTTTTGAGAATTTTCTCATAACCTTATGCTCAATATTATGCTTACATATCTCTTTTATCTACCCTTAATGAGAATATGATCTCACAATTTATTATTGTTCCTTTGTTGAGGTTAGGATGAAAGGTTTTAAGTTGGAGTAATACATGTGAAGATATTTATGTATGTTTTTTAAGTTCTTTCGCAAAATTTGAACAATATTTTCATGGTTAACCAATACACTATACAATTTCAATACTCCAGAATATACCTTTTTAATTTTCTGAATATTCATCTAAAATGATATAATATCCATCTATGCAAATTCTGGTTTACAATAGTTGGTATCATAGGAATGGTTTATTAAACCTATGGAAACTACTAAGAGATAAATTTAGTGATATACCTTGGGAAATTTCTGATAATATGTCTAGGGATGTCTCTAATTACAAGTGTAAGGTTGAGAAAAGTTTAATAAAATGTACATGAATTTGGGTAAAGGATTGGTAGATTTTTTTATGTGAAATTAAATCCATATATAGATAATAAAAGTGGATATTATAGGTGAACAAGAAGATTTTTTGAATATGGGAAATAAGGACACAAAGAAAGTACCAGAAAAGGGGGAAAATTAAAAGTTTATTTAACGATTTGGATGAGAATTATAAAGGCACTTAATTTTAAAACATAGATTTTACTTATAAATAGAAGAATATTAACTACATAACATAACAAAACCATGCCAAAACTGTATAATATTATTTTCCTTTTTTAATGGGAAACATAAACAACTGATTCATAAAACATCTAGATCATTTCCCACTTATTATTTCATAACTAGAACCGTTTTGGATAAATCTTACTGAATACCATTATTAATATTATAGGTAAAATAAACATAAGAAAATGGTGATATTAAATGATTAGTATAGGTAAAAAAGGGAGGTATAAGTCATATCAAGATCATAAGACACAACAATATAAACCAAACATTTGAAATTTACATCCTTCATATCAATGATCATGATATCATGCCATGGGATAAAACATAGAAGTTTATAATGAATAAATGAACATATTATATGATTTAATAACATAATCCATGGAATTTTTTCATAAACATTAGCATATAAAATAATTTATATATAATTCATGTCTCATTTCCAAGACCATCATAGTGGATAAATTCATTAACTAAACCACGTTTACTCCACGTTCCATCCTACTATTACGGAACCAAGTTCACTCCACATTCTAGTCCTATTAATTTGATGAGATATAAATATTTACCCAATTAATTAGAGGGAACTATAATTCCCACCAATCACATAATGAAAACCATTCATATATGTGCACCAAGAACATAATTCATCAATAGAACCCATAAAAATAAATTGGTTTCATAAACACATTCCATAATAACATAGCCCATGGAAAATAAATGGGTTTTATAAATATCATTCCATAAAAAACATTAAACAACCATAGAAATAATATGGAAAATATATCTAAAAAATATATTTTTTAAACCAAAAGTTAAATAATTTTTTTTTCATAGATGAAAAATAATTTTGAAAGATCACTTGAAATAATTGTTGGAAATAATATCCATTCTTCTTGAAAATGCATTGATTTATTAAAATACCCTGAAATTTTAAAAGAAAACATTTTTTTGAAAATAAAATTATAAGTTTTAATGGGAATATTCAATTCATTAAGGAGTCATGAATGTGGGAAAATATTTTCATTCTGTATAAGTCAAAAAACATTCCTTTCACACTTTTCTAGAAAATTCATAAAGTACCACATTAGGAAAAGGAAAAAAATATTCCTTTATAACCATTCAATAGAAATTAAAACATGGATAAAAATAAATTTAAAAATATAATAAAGATAGTAAAAATGTTTTAGAATAATTTTTTACAAAACATGGACGTAGAAGATAAACATTTCCCAATTAAATACTCATATATAAATAATTCGAGATAATAATGAGATCATGAAATTAACCCTTACCATAGGTATGATTTACTTTATATGTATCTAAAACTCATTTATAATAGTATAAAAAATTTAATTTACATATTTTAGAACTATATTACTATTTATTATATCATAAATTATCTTCTTATATCATGTAATAACATTTTTGTTAATAATATTTTATTATTACCCTTTTCTTTTGGTTTTAACTACTTTATTTTACTATGCATGTTTTTTCATATAAGTCCTAGTTCTTTTGGATAAGACATAGTTTCATAATTTCAAGTATGATATTAAAAGAATATATATAATATTTATTAATTATATAAATTTTTATAATCATTCTTTATGGATAACATTAAAAATGAATATCATCACTTCCTCTAGATGATAGGTCGTACTTATGGATGAGTGATGGTTTCATTCCCTTAATGTTGGAATGGTAAAGAAGTGTATGGTATATATTATCTTATAGAATAAATAAATTTTTTATTATCATATATATATATATATTTTATTTACATCATTATACCCATATAATTAAAGAGGTGATGAAAAAAAATTACATCACAACGTGGAGACAGTAAGTCATACGTACGCATGCACAATGATTTTGTTTTTTGTAGGATGGATATAAGGTGGAATATATATTCCCTAATCAAAATAAAATTTCAGAATATATGAGAAACTTAATTTATGGCATTATAATGAAATAAATACATAAAGTGTAATTATAATAAGAAATAATCATGAAAGAGTCAGTAAAGAAGATTACTGATTCCATGGTGAACCTCCTTTAGATATCCCAATTGGGGTAGTAGGAATGATATTTTGAAAAGAAAAGAACCACTAGAATGTAGATAGGTAGTTTTAAAAGATAAATTGGAAGCGTATGGTATTGATTAAAGGATAAATGTGATGTGAAGAAGTGAGGAAGGATGTGCCCATATATAATTGAGGTGAATGAAAATTTTGGAATTTCTCTAAATAATAATTTATAATAAATTAAACATAATTTCAAATCCCTCCAAAAGGACATGTATAAGAATATAATGTTATAAATTTTTTTAATATTGGAGATAAATATATTTTATACATATTTTGTCATTATTTTTAACCTTATCATTTTGATAAACACTTAGTAAACCTATTTTAATTTTTACTAAGAATACAACATATTCAATATTCAAAGGTTTTAATTATTACTCATTTGAGTTTAATTAAATAAAATAAATAACATTATATACAATATTAATTTCATTTGTATTTTTAAATATTTTTTATGATTTTTAAATAATTTAATAAAATTATATTTTGATAAAATATCATTAGATACTATTTCAACACTATTCATTATATGGACTTTTAAAAATGTCAATATTACAATTTAACTTTGAAAAAAATATTTTATTGTATCCCTCTTTTTCAATTATCATTTTTAATTTTTTATAACATTAATTATCTCAAATTATATTTATTTTAATATTTTTAGTAACATTTATTTTATATTTCCATTAATAAAATATGTTATACATTGTTGTTGTATAATTATTTAATACACATATTTGTTCAATAAAAATTAAAAATAAAATTCCACGATGATGATAAGTATTATATATTTTATACAAATATTTATAGTCTAATATATATTTCTTCTATCCCTATATTAAAAATGATATAGTATTTTAATCATGAATATGTCATCTTTAATATTTTTTAATTAAAATGATATAAATATAATAATCTCATATATGTGGACCGAAATGTAAAAAAGTGGATTTTTATCATGAAAATATGTTTATCATATTGTAAATTAATATTTATATTTTTTAATAATATATCTTTTTTCCCATGTGGAAACATACTATATATTTAAGAGAATGAAAGTGGCATTTTGTGACTTTCATTGATTTAAATATTATATAAGTAATTTTCAAGGACAAGTGTCCATTAAAAAAATTATTTTCTATACTTATATGTTAAGGGTATAATATATTCATCCAATAGAATTTGTACATGTGTTATGGTCATTTTATATTTTTATAATTTTATTTTTAACGTAAATCACCCAATTTACCTTTAACCGTGGTAAAAGAAACTTATCAAGGTTACTATTTTTATTAAAAAAAATGGAAATATTCCCTAAATTTGGACCTTAGAAATCCAAATTTTATATCCATTTATTATAATCCAAATAATATATGATTTAAAATTTAATTTAATTTAAATTAGGAAAAATTTCAGGAAAACGGTTTTTCGAAAAAAAGTACCTTTTAAAAAATAATACGTTTTTATAATAAATTATTGTATGTAATACTTTTAAAAATATATGATTTGATTATTCTAAAATAAAATTGAAATAATGAAAAATTAAAACTAATTAAAAACCCAATTTCACCTTGTAAATACATTAAAGAAAATACAACTCTAAAGAAATTTGTATTTTCACTATTCCTTAATTTTTTGTAGAAAAATATAATTCAAATATTATAAAAAATGAAATTAACTTTATAAAATTAATTTCATAAAAAAATATAAAAATTTAAATTCTTTCATAATATAATAAAACCAATTTATTAAGATAAACATATTTTTCAAGAATATAGTGGTTTTACAAAATATTGTGTGATTATTTTATAAGAATTTACAAATACATTCATTGTGAGTTAGAATTTAATTTTTATTTCATAAAATATTTATTTATTTTTATTTCTTCAAATTCAACAACTAGGTTATAATGGTCATTCATTCGAATAATGTATCATGATTTATTTAAACTCACCGTTGCGTGAAATGCAATAAATTGAAGAATTAAAACTATTTAAAGAGAAATATTTATTAAAAATAATGGGGTGTTACATTCTAACCCCCTTAAAATAAATTTATCCATCAAAATAAATAACTTGGATAAAAATAGATGATGATTCCACTACATCAATGCATCCCTAGGTTCACTCGTAGCATCCTAAAATTAGTGGTTCCTCAATCAAAATTTACCCAAGAGAGTGTTCTTGTTTCGTAGTACTTTCTCTCTATGATCTAGAATATATATTAGGTGTTATTAATAATAAATATACTGTTACAATGTTATGAATTATGAGTTTGTTAAATGGGAAGGAATAGGTATGTAATTCCTCGGCATTATTAGAAGGAACACATTATGAATTTGGGGGATATTAAGTGGAAGTGACAATATATAAGCTACCTTCCCAACAGAATTAAGAATTAAAAAAAGAATGATACACCTAGTGATTAAATTTTCTTACTTCCCAAATATCAAGACTCTCTTCTAGAATGATATTTCAAAAAATAAATTGTCACCCACTTCAAACTTTAGGTCTTTTATTGTACTATCAGCATAAATTTGTTTTTCAACTCTGAGATGCTCTTATGTGATATTGAATAGATCTAGTTGTCTCTGCCATTTACTCAGATAGATCATGTCCCAATACCTTTCTTTCTAAAAATTAATTCTAGAATGTTGGATTTTTTTCACTTATTACCATAAATGGATTCATATGGAGCCATCTAAATAATAGAGATAATGATATTGTTTAATAGAAATTTACTGATGGTTGATGTTTATCCCAACCACCTTTCAAATCTATTGATCAATCTCTAACATGTCTTCTTGAGTTTTATTTTTCTTCTCAAACTGACCATCTATCTAAAGATGATAAGCAGTTCTAAAATATATCTCTATATCCTGATCCAATTGAATAATTCTCTAGAACTTCACGGTAAACCTTAGGTCTCCATTAGATATAATGGAATGTGGTACTCCATGAATTCCCACAACTTGGTTAATATATATTCTAGAAATATGATTAATATTTAAGTCTTCTCTAATAGCAATTAAAATTTCCAATTTTATAATGTGATCAACTATAACCCAAATATAATTTTAGCCTTTATATATTTTTGGATGTCTTATGACAAATCCAATGGTGATGTTTTCCCATTTCCATTCTCGTATGGGTAAGGGTTTTAACATCCCTAATATTTTTGTATCACAACCTTAACTTACTGACATACCAAGAACCTTGCAACAAACTCTAAAACATCTCCCTTTAGGAAATCACACAAGAAATAATCTTTTAGGTACCCATACATATTTTTTATTATATGATTAATAAGAAATGGGGAAAATTTAGCCTCATCTAATAGAAAATTCTTTAATTATTCTATGGGACAGATATAAAAATTGTCTCTAAGCCTTCTTATTCCAATAAAATCAAGGTTAAACTTAGGAAAATTTCTCTCCTTATTTTGAATCTCAATATTTTTTATTCACCTCCTCAATCATCACATATATTGATGGTTGAACATTCATTTTATAAAATATTTTTTCTCCCCTTCCAATAAAATTTATAGATCCATCCTTTGAAAATAAATAATTATTGCATCAATTTATATCCTCACCATTGATAGACTAGCATTGTCCATTCAACACAAAGCATCTTCTATATTTTTATCTTTCCCATGGTGGTAATTTATTGAGTAGTCATAATCATTAATAAACTCCAACCATATATTTTTTCACATATTCAGATTATTTTGAGTGAAAATATACATTAAAGTTTTATGATCAATATATATATCACACATCTCTCTAAAATGATAATTCCTCTATATTTTTGTTGAATTGATTACCACAGATAATTCTAAATCATGAGTTAGTTAAATGCTCTCATGTATTTTCAATTATCATGAGGCATAACCTATAACCATGTCATTTTTCATGATAACACACCCAATAACCTTCTTGGATGCATAACTATAGATCACTATCCTTTCTCCACTATAAGGTAGTTTGAGAATAGGTTCACTAATTATTATTCTTTTCAGACCCTTGAAATTCTCTTCACATTACTCCATCTATCAGATCATAACTCCATTATGAGACTAATTGATGAGTGTATTAGATATTCATGAGAAATATTTCACATAATTTTGATTATATCACACCAAAACAAGAAAAATTTGGATATCGGTTACGATTATTGGTCTATTCCAACATTCAATAACTTCTATATTGGCTGGATGCATAGATATCCCCACTCTTGAGATTATGTGACCCGAAAATAAAACATTATGAAGCCAAAAATCAAACTTGGTAAATTTTTCATAAACTTTATCCTTTATTTGATTCTTTAGTATAATACTCAAGTGATCTTTATGTCTTAAATTCTATTAAAATATAATATAATAACGTCTATAAAGACCTTAATAAACTGAACAAGATAGAATCTAAATACAATATTCAATAAATCCATGAAGATAGTTGGGGGAATTTGTATGACCAAAATGAATCACTGTAAATTCATAGTTTCCATATCTTATATGGAATTATGTCTTGTATATATCCTATTTATTGACCATCAATTGATGATATACAATATTTAGATATGTATTATAAATGTATAGAGATTTGTGTAATAGATCAAATAAGGTATTAATATATGGGAGATGATATTTTTTCTTGATAGTGATATTTTTATGTTATCGATAATCAATGCTTAGTCTCATTGATACAAATTATTTCTTAACAAATAGAATAGGTTCACCCAAAGGTGACACACCAGGGAAAATGAATCCCTTTTCCCCACTCTATTTGTGTTACTTCTTTAATTCATGCAACTCAATTTGGGTTTTTCTATTAGGAGTCTTTGAAATAGACCTAACACCCGATATGAGTTCTATTGAAAAATAAACTTCGAGAATTAGTATAAGACTTAGAAATTCATCCGTAAATACATAAAAAAAACTATTGTACAACATGTGCATCCTTAATTTTAATTTTCACCCCAATAATCTGAGATACATATCCTTTATTTATAAGAATTAAGACCCATAATATGGAATTAGTTTCCCATAAAAGTTGATATTCATTCTTATATCAATAAATTATAATGAATTCATTCAGAATATAAAATGTGACTTTCCTTCCTAGTAAATTCATAAGAGATCTATATAGAGAAATCTAATCCATGCCATGGATCGCATTGAAATCAATGAAATGAAGAATCACAATATTTTCAGGATGCTCTTTCCCACAAGCATCAAATAGAGAATAATTATAAACTTATTAGGTGACTATTGTGCATTATGAGTTTTCATATCTAAATCAACATCTAATTGTTGAGATAATATACAGATAAACTATGAAAATTTATTAGAAATAAAATAGTTGGTTGATCTAGAATCAAATAAAACATTATCTATTTTACAGTGGATGATAAGTGTGAATTTCACCACTTCATTATCGTACTCCACATTGACAGTTGTGATCTCTTTTGTTTTTCCATTTTATTTATCATTAAAAGTCTATTGACATCGATCATCATATATAACCCTCATATATGGGAATTGGTTTTCATAAATCCCATTTTCTTTGTACTTGAAGCATTGAAGTGTGGGAGGTGGATTCTAGGTAGCCTTTTCTCTATTCACATCATTATATATCTTCTTCCCATCACTTCGATTGTAAATTTAATGATGAAATTATTTAATAAACTTTAAACTTTTACTAGTCCCCTTATGAGAGTTTCCTCCAGGATTATTTCTTCACATTGAACATAATTTAATGTTCATATTCTTTTCACTATGGTTTTCATATTTTCCTTTGGATTCCATTTCTCTCTACTTATTGAACCCATAAGATGATGGGTAACTCTAATATCTATCTCAACCTTGAGAGAAAATAGAATGATATCCTCATTTCTAATAAAGTCCATCATGGATAATTCCTTTCAATGACTTGGTTTTAATCCATTGAAGAATCGATCAACCTTACTCTCAGGTTGGATAATAATTCTAGAATCGTATAATTAAAGTCTTGTAAAATTTTCATCATAGGTACCAACGAATTCATCATCCATTTTCTTAATCTTGAGAAACTATGTATCCATAATCCATCAAATAATATAAGGAATATACGTATTGAAATATTTTTTATTGAATTAATCCCATTAAAAATATTTAATTTCATTACATTACCTCTTAGTCTTGATGAGTTTCCACCATTGATACACTTCACCTCCCAAACGAAAAACTTACAAATTTATTTTCTCATATTATAAACATTGGAGAACAAAAAAATATATTTTAGTGGAACTATTCCACTATTCAGCCATAGGTGGATTAGAAGTCCCACTACAAGTAGGTGGACACTACCTAATGACAAACTCAACAGAATGTGGTTCCTTTATTTTCTCATTTGGATGTCCTATATTATTCCTATTTTGAGAAAGTTGCGTGAGAATAGAAACAAGTGTTTTCATTATAGATCCCATAAAATTTGTTTTTATACGGAAAATAATTGGATTTCTTATCTCATTCAACATTAACATGGTTCTTTTGGCTTCCATCCATTGACTAAAATGAAAAAGCATAGGGTGAGAAACATTATTCATAGTGGGAATACCACATAATCAAGGGAAATTACTTATAAAATTTCAATTCACAACACCTTAGGTTCCATCCTAGTTTGTTAAAGATTGTTACCAAACATATATTATTATATCTTAAACATAAACTTATCCATATGGTTCACAATAATGTTTCCTTGTCCTAGTTTCCAAAGGAAAAATAAACCTTACTCAGATACCGACTATAATGGCCCCTGATTTTTATACATGGATATTAAATATAAATAGAATAATATTCATTACAACAAATAAAAAAACAACACAAAAACCATATAGGTTTAGTGTTTTTTAAAACTGGGAAACATGAACACCTGATTCATAAAACAACTACATCATCTCACACTTATTCATTCAAAACTAGAACCCTATTTGACACATGTTACTTAATAAATTTCTCCATATCCTGGGAAAATTAAAAAAAGAAAAGATTGAGATAAAATGATTAGTATGCGTAAACAATGTAGATATCAATCATATCAAAATCATAATACA
Organism: Viscum album; assembly: GCA_963277665.1. Taxonomy (NCBI): domain Eukaryota; kingdom Viridiplantae; phylum Streptophyta; class Magnoliopsida; order Santalales; family Viscaceae; genus Viscum; species Viscum album. The sequence continues at coordinate 1,391,032,388 of OY728120.1, forward strand.
TTAGATCATAAACACAACAATTAAATATTATATCATGTATGAAAAATATCATGATATAATGTCCTGAGATAAATTATATAAGTTGATAATGAATCAAATAACATATTACATGAGTTCATAACATAATAAATACAATTGTGGTATAAATATAATAATAGAAAATCATTTCCATATTATTCAAGGTTCATTTAAAAGACCATCATAGTGGATAATGTCCATTAAAGAATCGATTTTACTACTCATTCTAGCACTATAGTACTGAACTGAGTTCACTCCTCATTCTAGTGCTGTCTATCTCATGAGATATAAACATTTACACAATTAATTGGAGGTATATATTGTTCCCACCCATCAAATAATGATCACCAAAAATATTTGTTCCACAAGAACATAATTCATTTATAGAACCCATAAAAATAAACGAGTATTGTAGACATCATTCCATCATAACATAACCAATGGAAATGAAATAGGTTTCATAAATATCAATGTATCGTAAAAATAAAAAAACATAGAAATAATATGGATAATATCCATGGAAAATACCATAAATAAATTATTAGTAATATCAAATAATGTTATCATTGATGGAAAATAATTTTGAAAGATCACATGAATTAATTGTTGAAGAAAATATCCTTTTGGTTTGAAATTTTTTTCTTTTCTTAAAATATAAAAAGAAAAATTATTATTTGAAAATCATATTGTAATCTTTTAATGTATGTTTCAAGTAATTAAGGCTTAATGAATGTGGGAAAACTTATTTATTCTATATAAGTAAAAAAACATTCCTCTAATAATTTCACTAGAAATGTCATAAAGCTCCTTGTTAGGAAAATGAAAAAGGATTCCTTTCAAACCATTTAGTAAAAATTAAATCATAGGTAAAAATGAATTAAAAAACTATTGGAGAAAAATAAAAAAAATTAAAATATTTTTATGAATCATGGAAATGGAAGATATATATTCCCCAATTAAATACTCATACAAAAACAATCCTGGATAATCATTAGATTGTGAAATTAACCTTTAACTTATGTTTTATTTGATTTATACATATATAAAAATATAGTATAATTGTTTAAATAATGTTATTTATTTAATTATTATCTATATTCATATTTATTATATCATATATGATCTTCTCATATCATCTTATCACCTATTTGTTAAAAAATGTCAACATTACCCTTCTTTTTTGTGTTAATTTCTTCATTATCCGATGCATGTTTTGTCATATAAGTCTTAGTTATTAAACAGATGATATAATTATGTAATATAAATAATTATATTATGTTAATATATATAAACTTTATTAATTATATACATTTATATAATCATTATTTAATGGAGAAAATGGAAATTTAATTGTATCGCATCGTGGAGATGATAGGTCGTACGTATGCTCTAGTGATGGTATCATTCCCCTAAATATGATATGGTAAAGAAGTATATGATATATATTTTATTATTAAATAAATATAATTTAATTATTATCATATATATATATATATATTATTTCCGTCATTATTCACATATAAATAAATAGGTGAAGAAAAAAAATTACACCATTTCCTGGAGATGGTAAAACATACATATGCACATGTTGTGCTTTTGTTTTATATTGGAGGGATAAACGGTGGAATGAAGTTGTTTAATAATCATAATGAAATTTGAGAGTATTGTTTAAATATTAGGTAATAATTAGAAAATGAATTAAAACATGAAAAGGATTTATAAGTATAAATAATCTTGAAAGAGCCGGTAAATATGATTACCTATACCTTGGGAAACTTCCTTTTGATCTTCAATTAGGGACACTCAGGTTGGTCTTTTGAGAAGTTTGGAACCTTTAGAATGTGTATAGTGAAGTTCATAAGTAAAATTCATAGGTTATGGTCTATATTTAAACATTAATACGATTTGAATAAGTGAGGTATCGTGTTTCATTTTATAATTGAGGTGCGGAGCAGTTTTCGATGATCTAAAAACATTAATTTATAATAAATTTAATCTAAAAAATGCCTCTTAAAAAATTAATTATAATATCCAATCTTATAAGGTTGTAATATCAGTAAAAAATATATATTTTAGAAAATTTTAAATGTTATTTTAAAGCTTATCATTTTGATTACCCTTAGTAAACCTATTTTTAATTTCAACTAATCTAACAAGTATTTTTATTGATAATCTTTAAAAATATGTTAACTAAGGGTAATCAAAAGTGATATTATCATTTTGATTATCCTTATTTTAATGACTTTTTGGGCTACATAGATGAGATCATCATTTTGATTACCCTTAGATAACCTATATTTGACTTGTTGGGCTACATAGATGAGATTATTATCATTTTTATTACCCTTAGTTAACCTATTTTAAAAGTGATATTGTACTTAAAACATGAATGGGACGTCATTAAATTTTTATTAAATAAAATACTATACATATAATAATCTCATCTATGTAGCCCAAAAAGTCAAATATAAAATCTCAACAGGATAATATGTTTATTGTTATAAAAATTTACATTTATATTAATTTATAATATATATTTTTTCCCATGTGGAAACATAAGGGATATTTAAGACAAGGAAAGTGACATTTTGTTACTTTCTTTGATTTAAATAATATATAAGTCATTTTTAGAGAAAAGTGTTTGTTAAAAATCTTATTTTATATCTTTATGGGTTAAGGGTATAATTTTTTTCATCAAATATAATTTGGTAATGTTTTAATGAAATTTTATAATATTTACAATTTTATTTTTAACCAGAATCAGCCAATTTATGCTTTACTGTGGTAATGAAATTTTCCAATGTTACAATACATGCCAACAAAAAATAAAAGGGGAATATGAATGAAATTTATACCTTAGGAATAAATATTTTTTATCCATTTTTAAAAATAATAAACATATAATTTTAAGAATTTAATTCAATATAATACGAATACAATTCCATGAGAATCAATTTTTCAAAAAAAACGCCCTTTTAGAATATAAAAGGGTTTTTATAATAAATTCTTGAATAAAATCCTTCTAAAAATAAATAATTTTATTATATTATATCAAAATTTACTCATTAAAATTTAATACAAAAAAATATATAATTTGACCCTGTAAATACTTTAAATAAGATACCGTTTTCAATAAAAATCAGTATTTTCACTATTCATTAATTGTTTTTAGTAAAACATAAATTTTATGTGATGAAAAATAAAATTCATCTTTTAAAATAAACTTTATAGAACATTTTAGAATTAATATTTATTCATAAATATATGAGAAACACATATTTTAGGATGAATTGTTTTTGAGGAATATAGTATTTTTACAAAAAACTATGTGATAATTTTCTAAGAACATAACAATAAATTCATACTGATTTGGTCCTTTATATTTATTTGATAAATTTTTTACTAAGTTTTTCCCTTATAATTTAATCGATATATTATAATAGTTATTTTACACACAAATGTCTCTCAGTTCGTTTAATATTACAGTTTCATGTTACCCATGCTATTGAGGAATTAAAATTATTTAAAGAGAAATATTTATTAAAAATATTTAGGTATTATAATTATAAAATTCTCCCAAAGGTATCATATATTGTTAAATAATTTAAATATATAATTTATAGGAATTATGAAAATAAATGTCTTAGGGGGAATTAAATGAATGAACTAGGAAAGGTTTTAAGAGTAAAGGTCATTCTACTAATGATCTTGCACTTCTATAAATTAACCGAATAGCAGTGGTTTTTTTTGTTATCATGGAGATTTAAACCGTTGCCATATTATTTTTTAGTGGTTTCAAAAAAACCTCCACTAAATTAGGGGTCACAGTTTAATATGTTGTGATTTCTTCAATTTAGTGGCAGTTTCTGGAAAATATAATAATAAAGTCATTTAAGGGTGGTTGGTGTGGTTTTTGGCGGCAGTTTGGGCCTGGAAAAAATGAAATCTTTTTAGCGGTGGTTTTTACCGCCGTTAAAAAAAGATTCAATTTTCTTGGGGGAATTTACATGAAAACCACACCAACCATTGTTAAATGATAACATAAAATGAGGATCGTTTAACTGCAGTTTTAACCCCCGCTAAAAATATATAGTTTCTGCACGAAAACCACCGTTAAAGAAAAAAACCACTGCTAAATTGTATGGTGTATGAATTTAGTGGTGGTATAAAGCACCAATAAATATGGACCATTTATTTAGTTGTGGTTTAAACCACCACTAATGTTATATTTACAATTTAAAAAAAGCGGCTTATTCTGCCTTCCCCAATACTAGTCCCCTGAATAAAACACGTGAAAAATTCATATAACACCTGGGATGTGGGCGGGGGGTACATATAGAAATCCAAAGACACATAAAATTAACATATATAAGTGTATATATATCAATATATATCTACATAAATTCCCATATTATGAGTTCATAACCGGAGTTGCAATTTACATCCACTACTTTTACAACCACCACTAAATTCATAACCCAATAAAAGCATTCCAAGAACCAAAATTTACATCCAACATTTTTTTCAAGTTGAAATCACTGCACAATCTCCAATCATCGTACATAATCGGTAGGTAAACCAGCTCTGCGGCTAGTAGGGATATAATTTGGCTAAGTAATCCAAAGAATCCATCTATAAGGACCCTATAGGAATCAAATGGGGAAACTATCTTCTCTCCGATAAGATTCCATACATCGGAACATTTCATATTTTTCTTCTTACTTTCATTGTTTCAATATTTTATGAAAAAAACTTATTATAAAAAATTGAAATAAAAATATTCATATTAAAAATTGTTTCTATAATAGTAACACTCTATTATCCCCATGAAGAACTAGAAGTGGAACCCCACTTCATCATTGGAATTCATGTTATTTAATAAAATAAAATTATGTTCAGAACATATATTTCAAAAAATATATGCAGAAAAAATGTTAAAAATGAATACAAATGTATATTAATAACAAAAAATATATATATAAAAATGATAACGAATAACTACACAAATGAAATAAGTGGTTGCGAAATGAATTCATAACTGTACATACAATCATTTTCCCCTTCAATCATGTTGGTTTCCTGCTCCATTACTCCTCCCAACTCATCAACCCTTTCTAGACTAATATTTTGAATATAATGATGGAAAAATAATTATACTACTTGTTGTTTATGAGATTCAATGTCAGAGGTCAAATCTTCCAATTAATCTACAATATCGTACAAATCACATTGTTTTACATAAGCAACTACACTCCACCCCTCATACTAAAAAATATACCATTTTCTCTTAAAATGATACCATATATAAGGATCATTGTAACACCCTGACCCCTGTTATCTAGAGTCAGTTCATTATTACATAGCATTAACTTGATACATGGAATCATGTCCTGAAAAACTAACAAGTTTATTACCCTTGGATTTACTATATACATACAAAAGTTTTGAATTACATCATGAAATAAAAAACAACAACATTGTGTCCACATTGAACAATATTTTATCCCTTAGCCTATTCCTGTAGGTTAATTGTAATATACTTCTTCACATCCTAGAAAAAATAAAAAATAAGAAAGGGGGGAGATCAGATCATATGTAAGGATAACAATATAGCGGAAACTTTCATAAATAAAAATAAAAATTAAAGGAAATTTATAAGACTAAAAAACAAGAATTTTAAACAAAAACTTCAAAATAATATGACAGTGATAAATCAAATAATTCATTTACTTATTCACATGGATATTCTACTATTCTAAAAATCACATGTAATATCAATAGCCAATTTCATAATGGTGGAACCTATAATGTTGGACATCATAACAACATAGTCAAGGCCTCATGCCAAGATAACAAATAAGATTTGGTCAAGGAATTGTTCCAAGTCACAAGTTTGTCTCATGATACCTACCAATGCATCGAGGAGCTATAACAGGCTCCACCAGTCACTTACTATGTCCAATGCATTTCTCATATGAAAAGGTTGAAACATAACGTAAACATTTGTATTAAAACAACAATACGAATTGTTAATACTTAACCATATACCATGAATGGTATAAAAATAACACATCCATAGTCAAACATATCACAAAACCTTCAATACAATATGGAATATTTATTTATAATAAATCAACATCAAACAAGTGTAAAATCCATTAAAGGATGTTGACATAGATGAAATAAAAATTATTTGACAGATATATCTTTTTCTATTTTGAAATCATTTAAAATTAAAATAATTATAAAAATAAAACAATTATTCCAAAAATATTATTATAAGCTTATAAGAGATGTTTCGAAGGAAATATAATGGTGGAAAATAAAATAACTCTCTATATAAGTTAAAAAACATTATTTCCTTAATTTTGACGTAAAGGTTGTGAAGGACCTATTTTGGAAAATGACAGAAATATTTCTTTTTAAACATTTAATAAAAATTCAAACAAGTATATAAATTAATTTAATCAATAGTATATGAAATAGTAAAAATGTTTTTAAATAAATTTTTCAGAAACACAGATGTGAATGATAAAGAGGTCCCAGAAGATACTCACGTATAAACAACTTTGGATAATGCAAAGATTGTAGAATTAACCCTTACCTTGAACATTTCCTTGATTGAGGGTTTGTTAACATCCTGTATAATAGTTATATAATTTTCATTAAATTATAAAAGAACCAAATACATAAATATGATATCATATATGATCTTTTAATATTTCTTTGATAATAATATTTCAATAGTATCATTGTTTTGGGTGTTAACTAATTCATTTTCCTTTATATTTTTTTTAGGTAAGTCATGTTTTTGTTGATATAATGTATTTGATTCATATCAAAAATGATATTAAGTTCGTAAAAATTAGTTTTAATCATAAAATGAAAATTATTCTTTAATGGTTATGATGGAGAATGAATTTCATCGCGTTCAATGAGACAGTAATCCATATTTATGCACGAGCGACAATATCATTCTACTGATGGGGAAATAGTATGTAATTGGATGTTATATCATATATAAAGAATCATTAACATATTATATTTATTATTTACATAAGTTATACTCATTATTATAACCATCCAAATAATTAATTGATTGAATAACAAACTATACCACGATGTGGAGACAGTAAGCCGTACGTACGCACGTCTGCTGACTTGTCATTGATAGGATGGATAAAATAATGAATATGGTTGTACCTGATTTATAATAACATCATAGTTTGTATAAGATACTAGATTTATTATTTTATTATAGAATTAATAATTAAATAGGGAGTGGAAGAAGAAAATAACTTTGAAAGAGGTGGTGAAATAATTATCTCTTCTTCGGGTGTTTCCTTTTGAGTTGATCAAAAGGCTCATTAGGTTGGCTTTTTGATAAAAGTAAGGGCTCTAGGACTATGTGAGGGTATTTGGGAGGATATTTGAGTAGGGTTTGGCCAAGACAAATGTCTTTGGAGGTGTGATTTTGGGAGAAGGGTAAGTGCCCTTTTATAAGAGAGGTGAGGGTGACTTTAGGAAAATCATGAAATATTATTTTATTATACAAAAATATTCTGTTTGTAATGGCTTAAAAAAGATTTATTTCGAGGATAAGGTGATTCAGGGTCAAAAACAACCCAAAAATAGGTTATATATAGGTTTATTTCACCATAATAACCTTATCTTTTAGATTTAACTCTTAGTTAAATAGTTTAACTTTTACCTTGTATTCTTTTTTTACTATATTAAATGGTTAATAAACTTACTATAAAAATCCAAGTGAAACCCAACTCATTAATTATTGATATATATAACCTTATCTAAATATTTTGGCCAAACCATTGATTTTTAAGAATATTATATCATTTAATTAAATATTATTTGTTTTAAAAATTCATTGATGTCAATTTTGACACTATTAATTATTTTATTTTTTTGAAAGTCATAAAAAAAATTTTAACTTCAAAAAAAATTATTTAAGAAACCATAACTTGTCATAATAATCTATAAAATTATTTTAATTCATAAAAAGTCTCAATTTAAATTTATTAGGATATTTTTAATATCAATTATTTGAATCATTAATAAATAAGGTAATTACTACATCTTCATTGAGTCATAAAAAAATTTATTTATTTAGTGTCTAAAAAATATAAATAAAATACCTTTATGTTTGAAATTTATTTTGATTTATAATTAATATTTATAGTCTAATTTATATTATTTATATCAATATATTAAAAATTCTTTAGTTATTATACATTGAATTTAACACTTTTAACTCTTCTTTAAAATAATAATAATAATAAATATCCGAATCTAATTCAAGTGGACCAAAAGGATAATATTTTTTTCTTAAGGTTGATTTTGGTCGAAATAAACATATCCAATTGAATTAGGACATGTTTTAGGGTAATTTTAATATCATGTTTTACATTTAATTATCCTATTAACTTTTAACCATGGTAAATAAAAGTCAAAAGTTACTATTCACTAAAAAATATTTTCAACTTATTGAACAAAATTTTACTTACTGATGCCAACCATGTCACCCATATGTTTTCAATTAAATTCATATACGAGGTAAAATTACATTTTATGAAATTTTCTAATGTGCCTAGAAATTTGGTAAAAGACGGTAAAAAGGTAAGTATAATTTTATACATCTAATATTATTATAAAATTACTCCAATGAATTACATTGAAAATATATAGGTATTAGGTATCTATTATTACAAAAATTAAATTTAAATAAAATAACAAATGATTTAAATAAAAAGTAGGTTTTAAACAATAATGCAATGGTTTTCGCTATTCATAAAAAAATGAATGTTTTTAGAAAAATACAAAAATTCACTATAACACCCCAAGCTTCCATGGTATGCTTCCCATTGAATAATACAATAGTGTGTGTTGTATGCAACTTCGAGTTCTAACACACCACAATCAATCAAACTAGTCGTTATGAATAAAAATACATAGTTTTTAAAATTTTCTAAATTTTATCTTTCAAAATGGACTTCATTTCTGGATTCAGAATATCGAAATTAGCTTAGGGTGAATTTTTGGTATTTTTCTAAAAACGTTCAATTTTTTTATGAATAGTGAAACACTGATATATAGTTTAAAACCAAATTTTTATTTAAATTTTTATTTATTTTTTTAAAATTTATTTTAGGTAAAAATAGATACATAATACCTATATAAGTTCAATGTAATTCATTAGAGCCAGTTTATAATAATTTTAAATATATAAAAATATTATTGAACTTTTTACCATCTTTTACCCACCTCCTAAGAGCATTTGAAAATTTACATAAAACATAATTTTACCACTATTATGAGTTGAATTTCAAAAATCCGAGAGATATGGTTGATATTAGTATTTAAAATGTGGTTCAATAAGATGAAAATAATTTTTGGTGAATCGTAACGTTTTTACTTTTATTTACCACGGTTAAAAGTAAATAGGGTAATTAAGGTTAAAAATGATATTATTATTACCCTAAAACATGTCCTAATTAAATCGGATAAGTTTAATTTGACCAAAAACAACCTTAAAATAAAATATGATTCTTTTGGCCCACTTAGATTAGATTGGGACATTTATTATTATTTAATTCATAGAAGAGTTAGAAGTGTTAAATTCAATGTTTAATAAATAATCCATTTTAAATATTCGGTTACACATAATAAAAATTCAACTATAAATATTCATTTTAAAGATAAAAAGATTTCCTACATAATGGTATTTTATTTACATTTTTTAGACATTAAATAAATAAATTTATTTATGACACAATAATGGTGTAGTAATTACCGTATTAATGAAAGATTAAAATAATTGATATTATAAATATCCAAATATATGTAATTTGATAATTTTTATGAATTAAACAAATTTTAATGGTTATTATTAAATATTATGGTTGGTTATATGAATTTTTTTCGAAGTAATAATGCTGTTATGAATTTAGAAAAAGAAACATATCAAAAAGTGTTAAAATTGACATAAAAGTGGTTTTTAGAAAAAATATTATATTATTAATTGATATTCTATTCCTAAAAATATAAGGTTAGGCCAAAGTACTTATATAATGATATTTGTATCATTAATGAACCACTAGGGGTTATTTTGGAAGTATATAGTATGTTTAGTAACCTTATAATATAAAAATACAAAAAGACCTCGTAAATGTCAAACTATTTAACTAAGAGTTAAATCTAAAAGACAAGGTTAATTTAGTGACCCAAACCTATCTAAAACCTTTTTGTTGAGTCGTTTTCGACCCATACCCACAATATCCTTTAAATAATTCTTTTTTGAACATTTAGAATCCAAAAATGATTTTATTATAAAATAATATTTCTAGTTTTTCCTAAGGTTCCCCTCACCCCTCTTATAAAAGGGTACTCCCCCTTCTCTCTAATTCACAGCTTCAAAGCCATTTGGATATTCCAAAACCTACCCAAATACCCTATCAACTGTCCTCCCTTCATACTAGAGGACTTCCATTAGTTATAAATCTAATCTATGGAGCCCTTTTGATCAAATCAAATGGAAGAACCCGAATAAGAGGTAAATATTTCATCACCTCTTTTATGTTCTTTTCTTCCTCCACTTCCTCTTTCTTTCTTGTTTACATTATAAAATAATAACTCAAGTATCTTCTATATATGGTTATTTTATTATGGAACCACTATATTCATTATTCTATCCATCCTTGGAATGACATGTCACCATATGTGCGTACGTACGACTTACTGTCTCCACGTCATGGTGTAATTGGGATTCAATACATTATTATTTGGATGGGTATGATAATGATGTGTAATTGATATAAATAATAAATATACCATGATAATTTTTCATTATATATTATATAACATCCAATTATATATTATTTTAATATCCAAAGAATGATATTGTCACTCGTGTGTACGTACAGATTACCATCTCCATGAACGCGATGAGATTCATTCCCCATCATATCCATTCAAGAATAATTTTCATTATAATATTAAAAATAATGTTTAAAGACATAACATCATTATAAATATGAATAATATCCACCCTATACATAACAAACATTACTTAAATAACAAATCATATAAAGGAAAATGAATCACTTAACACCCGAAACGACGATAATACTAAGATATTATTAACAATGCAATGTTAAAAGATCATATATGATATCATATTAATGTATATGGTTATTTTATAGATTAAGAAAAATTATTTCACCATTATACAGGAGGTTAACCTTCCCTCTTCCATGAAAAGTACATGATAATGGTTAATTTCACAATCTCATTATTATCCGAGGTTGTTTTTATGTAAGTATCTACCTGGACCTCATTATCATCCACATTCATGATTCGTAAAAATATATTGCAATTTTTTTTACTATTTCCTAAAAAATGGGGTAAAGTCATTTATACCCTTATTTTACCTTATATTTTTTGAAAGGAAACTTTCCGTTATTTTCCAAATAAGGTACTTTAAGACGTTTTCGACAAAATTGAGGTAAGAATGTTTTTTTAACTTATAAGGCAGGTGCATCTATTTTCCGCCGTTACAACATCGTCTCAGATTCCATTACAAGATTATAATTATATTTTCAAAATAAATGTTTTTTAAATGATTTCAAAATAGAAAGTGATATTTCTATAAAAAAGGTTTTGATTTCATCTATGTCAACATCCTTTGTCTGATTTTAAACTTATTTGAAGTTTATTTTTTATGATACAACACTTCCATTTTTATTGAATGTTTTGTGATATTTTTTACTATAGATGTGTTATTTTTACAGCATTCATGGTTTATGGATACATTATTGACATTTCGTATGGGAGTTTTAATATGAATGTTTATGTTATGTTTAAACCTTTTCATATGAGGAATGCATTGGACTTAGTAAGTGATGGGTGGAGCCCGCTATATCTCCTCAATGAATCAGTAGGTCTCATGAGACAAACTAGTGTCTTGGTACAAGGCCTTGAAAAAATATTATTTTTTGTCTTGGCACCAGGCCTTGACTATGTGTTATGAAATTCTGGTATTATGCATTCCATCATTATTAAAGTGGCTATTGATATTTCATGTGATTATTCGACTAGTAGAATATCCATGTTAATAAGTAAATGGTATTATTTAATTTTTATCTTTTCCATATTATGTTTTAGTTCTTGTTTTAAAGGATTTTGTTTTATTCTTATACATTTCCTTAAATGTTTATACATATTTATGAATGTTTCTGCTATATTTTTATCTTTACTCAGCATCTGAGTTCACCCCTTTATATGTTATATTTTTTCCAGGATGAAAAGAAGTATATTATGAATGAACTGCAAGGATAGTCTATGGGATATCAGTGTTGTCTATGGAAACAATTTTGTGGTAGTTTTCTATTTTATGATGTAATGTAATCCTTATGAATGTATTTAGTACTTCCAATGATACTAAACTAATCGATCTTTCGAGACTTGATCGTTTGTGATCATGCCAATGATAAGTAATAATGCATCGACTCTGGGCATCTGGGGTCGGGGTGTTACAGTTGTTATCAGAGGAAGTTTAGTACAAACCTTTGAATCTAGATTTAAGTAAACTCTGATTAGAGAAAATAGCCCCAAGATGGACTTTGAGGATTAGTATAGAAGAATTTCCTAGAATTTTGGTATTGTAGATATTTTTTAATTTTCCCAAGCAATACATGCATGTCTAGATACGAGCAGGTGGAGGAGGATCTGTCACATGTCTAACTAGGGGTAAAATCCAAAAACACCGCTTTGAGCTAGACTCAAACGGGAACTGGTGCACGACAACGGGCCCTGCTGAACTCTTGGTTACGACACTCCTGGGGGATATGCTAAGGATAATTCTCATTTTCATTACAAACCATTATTAAGGCTTTATGAGTATATAATTTCTCAACAAAAACAATTTTTATGATTATGTATTATATTCATAACTGTTCAATTTATGATAAGTGTTTGACAAGTTTGGAATTATTTATTTCGATTCATAAACCAATCTAGTTTATGCCATTGTTTATAAATGATGCCTAGTGTAAGGAATGGAAACCATATCAACGCATGGACTCCATGTAGGTATTTACCTCCTGCTCAAGATAATTATAGTGGAGATGGTGATACAACTGGTGCGGATCATCTTATCACCATACTGGGATAACTCACTCAGGTTATGAATAATAACCTTACCCATATGGAGCACCCTGATCCATAGCATGGATAATAAATGTTAGATCTCTTCATGAGGAAACAACCACCAACATTCAATGGGAGTACAAATCCATTAGTAGCTGTGAAAAGGAAAAATTCCTTAGAGAAAATATTCCATTCCTTGGGGAGTAGTGAAATGGAAAAAGTTGTCAGGGTAGTTTACCGCCTCACTAGAGATGTTGATCAATGGTGGTCGTTGATTCAAAACACAAAGGAAGATGATTAAGTAACAAATATGGAATGGGGGGATTTTAAAGTGCTTTTCTTAGAAAAATACTTTCCTCATGACCATCGAGTAGATAGGGAAAGACAATTTCAAAGTCTGAGGAAAAAGGAGGATGAGAATGTCACAAATTATGAGGCTAAATTTACAAGGCTAGAAAGGCATGAAGAAGATTATATATGTACCCCAAGAAGTAAGATTGATCGTTTCTCTGATGGGTTAACACCATTTCTCCATCGACCATTAGTCTCGAAATCCTTCTCGTCCTACGAAGATATTATCTCATGTGATTTTAAGAGAGAAAAAGAATTATCTAAGTCTTATGACTTTAAAGTAAAGAAAGAGAAGAAGAGATCTGATGAACACGCTGGAAATGGAAATATGGGGAAGAAGGGAAAAATTGAATATCCATCCTTCAGAAAATGTGGGAATAAACACCCTGGTACTTTCCAGAAGGGAATGTGATTCTGTTACAAGAGTGGTTAAAAAGGCCACCATGCTCGTGATTGTAAGTGGATGAAATAGGTTGTCAATGTTGAATGCTACAATTGAATAGAAAGGGGTAATTATGTGAAGGAATTTCCTAAGCTTTTGGGGAACATACCTTATAGAAGGCTAAGAGATCAAGGCCAAGATTATGCTATAACTAATGCTAAGGTTGAATCTCTAAAAGACATAGTGGCAAGTTATTTAATGGTTTCCTCAAGTTTAGAAAATGATTTTTTTGATTCTGGATCATCACATTGTTTCATATCTTCCTAGTTTTCTAAGAAAATTAGATATTTCTAATTTTATTTAACAATGGAGTTTTCAGTCAAAACTCCTAAGGGAAGTATCATTGTAACAATGTTTTGTGATTCAGTCCCCATTAGGGCATATAAATATTCTCTATCTTCTAAACTCATCGTCATACCCATGATTGAATTTGATATAATCCTTAGTATGGATTGTCTTCCAGACCATGATGCAAAAATTTATTGTAAGAAGAAGGAGGTTACTATTTTTGATGTCGATGATAAAGAACACCTCATCTTTAGAGCATAATCGTCACCACCTGATTCTTATATAGATCCATCCCTAGTAGCTCAACTAAATTCAATTATTGGGGAGGAATAGAATTAAATAACTGTGGTTGAGGGAAAGAATGTTCAAATAGATGATGTACCTATTGTGAAATAATATGATGATGTGATTCTTCAATATTTACCTGGACATACTCCAGAATGATAAATTGAATTTTCCATTAATTTAATTCCTAGATCAAGGACCATATCGAATACCCCTTATAGAATTTCCACTGTGGAATTAGTGGAACTAAAGAAACAACTAGAGGAATTGAGTAATAAGTGATTTATTCGCCCTATTGTTTCTCTATGGGGAGCCCCTGTCCTTTTTGTTAAAAAGAAAGATGGATCTATGAGGTTGTACATTGACGACAGAGATCAATGCTATAACAATAAAGAATAAGTATCCCCTACCTCGCATTGATGATTTATTTGACCAACTTCATAGAGCTTAATAATTTTCCAAGTTTTACCTTCGATCTAGATATCATCAATTGTGTGTGAAGAAGGAAGAAATTATAAAAAGAACATTTGGAACCAGGTACGAGCATTATGAATTTATAGTAATGCATTTTGGGCTGACTAATGAACCCTATGTTTTAATGGATCTAATGAATATAGTTTTCAAGGAATAAATTGATGAATTTTTAGTTGTATATAATGAAGATATCTTGGTATAATCCCAAAGATACGAAGATCATGAGAATCACTTGTGCATTACCATGAAGACTCTTAGAAGACATGAATTACATGGGAAGTTTAGCAAGTGTGAATTCCGGCTTTAGGATATTTCTTTTGTTATCCATATTATCTCTAAGGATGGAATCTCTGTTGATCCTTCTAAGACAATAGAAATCCAAGAATGGCCAGCAACAACAGGTATAACAGAGGTATACAGTTTTATTGGTTTAGCAGGTTATTATCAGCATTTCATCCAGAATATTTCCCCATTGACTATCCCATTAACAAAGCTCATATGTAAAGGGGTGAAATTTGTTTAGACAAAATAATGTGCAGAATGTTTTGAAGAATTGAAGGGAAGATTATTCAATGCTCCTATAATGACTCAACCATAGGGGAATGATGGGTTTTTTATTTATAGTGATGCTTCAAAGAAAGGAATTGGTTGTGTCCTTATGCAGAATGATAAGGTTATTGCCTATGCATCAAGACTACTAAAAATTCATGAAAATAACAATCCTACTCATGATCTTGAGTTAGCAGCTGTATTCTTTTCTTTGAAGATTTGGAGACACTATCTCTATGCTGAAAAATGTGAGATTTATACTGATCAGAAGAGTTTGAAGAATATTTTCTAACAGAAAGAACTCAACACGAGGAAAAAGAGATGGCATGAACTACTCAAGGATTATGATTGCATGATACACTACGTCCCGGGGAAAGAAAATAAGGTGTTAGATGCCTTGAGTAGAAAAGATCATGGAGTTTGAACAAGATGAGAGTTGAAAAGGATTCTATATACATGGATCTAGTAAATATGGATATGGGAATCACCATGGAAGGTGAAAAATCAATACTTTTTCAAATGGTTTCCAAACCATATTTACTAGAAAGGATAAAGAGTTATCAGAACACTGACAAAGAGTTTGAAAATAAGATTAAAGATGTGAATGATGGGAGATTGAGTGACTTCGTATATGATGATGTATTTTTTAAATCTGGATAAAGAAATTGTGTTCCCTATATACCTGATCTAAAAAGAGAATTGTTAGATGATGCTCATAGATCCAATTTCTCTATACCCCCTGGGAGAACCAAAATGTATAGATTTTTGAAGGAACATTTTTTGTGGGACAACATGAAGAGGGAGATTGCTAATTTTGTGTCAAGATGTTTGGTTTGTCAACAAGTGAATGCTGGAAGGCAATATCCTAGAGGAGTCATGAAACCTCTTCCCATACCTGAGTGGAAATGGGATAATATTATGATGGACTTTGTCATGGGACCAAAAAAGTCTCCTAGAAAGAACGATGCAATATGGGTCATTGTTGATCGTCTTACCAATTCAGCACATTTTCTTTCTATAAGACAATATTTACCACTTGAATGGTGGGAAAGACTATATATTAATGAAGTTTCAAGACTTCATGGAGTACCAATATTGATTGTTTCTAATCGTGATCCCTGTTTTACATCAAGATTCTAGAAAAGTCTTCAGAAAGACCTGGATACTGAACCTCGTTTGGGAACTGCCTACTAGCCCCAAACTGATGGACAAATTGGAACGGGCTATTCAAACCATAGAAGACATGTAGAGATCATGCTCAATTGATTTTCAAGGAATGTGGGATCAATATTTACCTCTGGTGTAATTTTCCTATAACAATAGCTTCTATCCATGTATTCAGATGGAACCATATGAATCTATATACTGAAAGAAATGTCCCACACCAACCTGTTGGGATGATGTTGGTTAAAAAAACTCGTAGTCCTAGAACTAGTGGAGTAAACGATGGAAAAGGTGAAGGTAATCCAAAACCACATCAAAGAAGCTCAATGTAGGCAGAAAAGCTATGCCGATAACTGAAGGAAGGATTAGGAATTTCAGGTAGGAGATCATGTTTTCTTGAAGTTATCTTAATGGATGGGTGTTATAGGTTTCGGTAAGAAGGGAAAATTGAGTCCAAGGTACATCAGACCTTTCAAAATTCTAGAACAAATTGGGGTTGTATCTTACCATTTAGCAATGCTGCCATGTCTCTCCAATGTTCACGATGTATTCCATGTATCACTATTGAGAAAATACATGCATGACCCAATGCATGTACTACCCTATGAGAAATTAGAACTGGACCCCAATCTGTATTGTTGCGAAAATCCTGTCATGATTCTTGATACAAGAGAATAAGTGTTGAGAAACTGGAAAACTCGTCTGGAAAAATTTCAGTGGAGAAACCATAAGATGGAAGAGGCAACATGGGAACCTGAGGAACTTATAATGAAGAACCACCAGCGTCTTTTTATGTAGTAATATTCTAGTAAATTCACAGATGAAATTATTTGAAGTAGGGGAGAATGTAACACCCCATGTCTCCATGGTACGTTCCCTTTGAATAATACAATAGCATGTGTTGTATGAAACTTCGAGTTCTAACGCACCACAACCAATCAAACTAGCTGTTATGAATAGTAATACCTGATTTTTGAAAATTTATAAATTTTATATTTCAAAATGGACTTCATTTTTGGATTCAGAATATCAAAATTAGATTTGGTTGAAATTTTGGTATTTTTCTGAAAACATTAAATTTTTGATGAATAGTGAAAAACACTAAGTTATAGTTTAAAACTGAATTTTTAATAGAATAATTATTTATTTTATTTAAATTTATTTTAGGTCCAAATAGATACATAATACCTATATAATTACAATTTAATTCATTGGATTCGGTTTATAATAATTGTAGATATACAAAAATTTTATTGAACTTTTTACCGTCTTTTACCCACCTCCAAGGAGAATTTAAAAATTTACATAAAACATAATTTTAACACTTCTGTGAGATGAATTACAAAAATCCGAGAGACACAGTTGATATCCGTAAGTAAAATGTGGTTCAATAAGATAAAAGTAATTAGTGGTGAATCGTAACTTTTTACTTTTGTTTACCACGGAAAAAAGTAAATAGGGAAATTAAGGGTAAAAATGATACTATTATTACCCTAACACATGTCATAATTCTATTGGATAAGTGTAATTCTACCAAAAACACCTTAGGAAGAAAATATGATCCTTTTGGTCCAACTGGATTAGATTAGGACATTTAATATTATTTAATTCAAAGAAGAGTTAAAAGTGTCAAATTCAATCTTTAATAACTAAACAATTTTTAATATAGGGTTACACATAAGATAAATTAAACTATAAATATTCATTAGAAAGATAAAAATATTTTTCTACATAATGGAATTTTATTTATATTATTTATATTTTAAATAATTAAATTTATTTATGACACAATAATGATGCTGTAATTACCCAATTATTGAATGATTAAAATAATATATATTATTAATTCCAAATAAATGTAATTTTAGAATTTTGATCAATTAAACAAATTTTCTAGATTAATATGACATATTAGGTTTGTTTAGATGAATTTATTTCTAAGTAATAATGCTGTTATGAATTTAGAAAAAAACAATACCAAATAGTGTAAAAATTGACATAAAAGTGTTTTTAAAAGAAATATTATATTATTATTTGATATTCTATTCCTAAAAATCTAAACATGGTCCAAAATACATATAATATGATATTTGAATAATTAATGAACCACTTGGGGTAAACTTTAATGTAAATAGTATGTTTAGTAACCATATAATTTAAAAATAAAAAGAGACATTGTAAATGTAAAACTATTTAACTAAGAGTTAAATCTAAAAGATAAGGTTAATATAGTGACCCAAACCTGTCTAAAACCTATTTTTTGAGAGGTTTCTAACCATCCCCACCATAGCCTTTAAATAATTGATTTTTTAGCCTTTATAAACAGAAAATGAGTTTATTATAAAATAATATTTCTAGATTTTCCAAAGGCTCCCCTCACCCCTCTAAAAAAAGGGTACTCCCCATTCTCCCTAATTAACACCTTAAATGCCATTTTTCTCGTCCATCCCCTACCCAAATACCCTCTCAAATGTCCTCCCTTCATTCTAGATTCCTTCCTTTAGTCAGAAAGCCAACCTACGGAGCCCTTTTGATCAAATCAAAAAGAAGAACCTGAAGAAGAGGTAAATATTTCATCCCCTCTTTCAAGTACTTTTCATCTTCCTATTCCCCTTTATTTGTTGTTTCCATTCTAAAATAATAAATACAGTATCTTATATATACTTTTATGTTATTATGGCACATCCATATCCATTATTCTATCCATCCTTTAAATGACTTATCACCATATGTGCGTATGTACGGCTTACTGTCTCCACGTCTAGGTGTAATTGTTATTCAATAAATAATTATTTGGATGGGTATAATAGTGATGATTAATTGATGTAAATAATAAATATAACATGACAATGATTTTGGATATATAATATACCATCCAATTATATATTATTTTAATATCAAAATAATGATATTTTCTCTCGTGCGTACGTACGGATTACCGTCTCCACGAACACGATGAGATTCATTCCCCATCATATCCATTCAAGACTAATTTTCATTAGATGATAAAAAATAATGTTTAAAGACATAATATAATTCTGAATATGAATAAGATACATCCTATCCATAACAAACATTACTTAAGTAAGAAAGTATATAAATTAAAACGAATCAGTTAACACCCGAAACGAAGATAATACTAAGATATTATTAACAATGAAATGTTTAAAGATCATATATGATATCATATTAATGCATATGATTCTTGTATAATTTAATAACAATTATTTTACCATTATACAGTAGGTTAACCTACCCTCGACCAAGAAAATTACAAGGTAAGGGTTAATTTCACAATCTCTTTATTATCTGAGGTTATTTTTTCGTAAGTGTCTACGAGGACCTCTATATGATCAACATCCATGTTTCTTAAAAATGTATTCCAAGACATTTTTACTACTTACTATACAATGGGGAAAATTAATTTATACCCTTATTTGAACTTATATGTTTTGAAAGGAATCTTTCCGTCATTTTCCACACATGGTACTTTATGACCTTTTTGACAAAATTATGGTAAGAATGTTTTTTTAACTTATATGGTGGGTGCGGCTATTTTTTTCCGTTATAACAACTTCGAAGCTTCCCTTACAAGATTATAAGAATGTTTTAAAATTAAATGTTTTTGTAAATGATTTCAAAATAGAATGTGATATTTCTCTAAAAAAGGTTTTTATTTCATCTATGTTAACATCTTTTGATGGATTTTAAGCTTATTTGAAGTTGATTTATTATGATACAAAACTTCCATATTATATTGAAGTTTTTGTGATATGTTTGATTTTAGATGTGTTATTTTTACACCATTCATGGTTTATAGATAAGGTATTGACATTTTAAGCTAGTTTTAATATGAATGATTACGTTATGTTTAATCCTTTCCATATGAGAAATGAATTGGACATAGTAAGTGATGAGTGACACCTGATAGAGATCCTCAATGCATCGGTAGATCTCATGAGACAAACTAGTGTCTTGGCACAAGGATTGGACAAAATCGTATTTGTAGTCTTGGCACAAGGCCTTGACTATGTGGTTATGAAAGTCTGGAATTATGTATTCCATCATTATGAAAGTGGCTATTGATATTTCATGTGATTTATTGACAAGTAGAATATCCATGTGAATAATAAAATGGAATTATTTAATTTTCAACTTTTCCATATTATGCTAAAGTTCAAGTTTAAAAGGATTTTGTTTTAGTCTTATACATTGCCTTAAATATTTATTCTTATTTATGAAAGTTTCAACTATATTGTCATCCTTACTGAGCATCTTATCTCACCCCATTCTATGTTTTATATTTCCCAGTATGCGAAGAAGTATATTTTGACTAACCAGCAGGGATAGTCTATGGGATCTCCGTGTTGTCTATGGAAACAATGTTGTTTTAGTTTTCCATTTAATGATGTAATGTAAAACTTATGAATGTATCTAGTACTTCCAAGTATACTAAACTAATCGATCTTTTGAGACTTGATCTTTTGTGATCATGTCAATGATACGTAATAATGCACGGAATCTGGGCTTCTAGGTTCGGGGCGTTACAGTTGGTATAAGAGAATTTTAGTACAAACCATGGACTATAGATTTAGGTAAACTATGATTAGAGCACATAGCCCTAATATTTACATTGAGGATTAGTATAGAAGAACTTCGTAGTATTTTGGTATTGTAGAGATTTTGTGAGCTTCCCAAGCAATACATTCCTATCTAGATATGAGCAGGTAGAGGCGGCTCTCACACAAATGTACCTAGGGGTAAAACCTGAAAACACCGCTTTGAGCTAGACTCTAATGGGAACTGGTGCTCGACAACGTGCCTTGCTTCACTCTTGGTTACAACACTCCCGAAGGATATTCATAGGATAATTCTCATTTTTTTACAAATCATTATGATTGTTTATAATTATATACTTCCTCAAAGAAAACATTTTTTTATGATTATGGATTATATCCATAAACGGTTCAATTTATGTTAAGTATTTTACAAGATTGGAATTAAGTATTTAAATTCATAGACTAATCTAGTTTATGCCATTGTTTAGAAATGGAGCCTAGTGGATGGAATTGAAACTGTATCAATTCTCTCACTCTATGTAGGGATTTCCATCCTACTCAAGATAATTATAGTTGAGCTGGTGATACAACTGGTGGTGATTAACTTATCACCATACTGGGACAACTCAGTCAGGTTATGAATAACATCCATACCCATATGGAGCACCCTGATCCATAGCATGGAGGATCAATGTTAGATCAATTCATGAGGTAAAAACCACCAACATTAAATGGGAGTAAAAATCCATTAGTAGCTAATCAATGGATAAATTCCTTAGGGAAAATATTCCACACCTTGGGGAGTAGTGAAAGGGAAAAAGTTGTCATGGCAGTTTACCGCCTCACCGGAGATGTTGTTCAATAGTGGTAATTTATTCAAAACACAAAGGAAGACGATGAAGTATAAAATATGTTATGGAGGGAGTTTAAAGAGATTTTATTAGAAAAATAATTTCCTCAAGACCATCGAGTAGATATGGAAAGGCAATTTATAAGTCTGAGGAAAAAGGAGGATGAGAATGTCACAATGTATGAAGATAACTTTACAAGGTTAGAAAGGTATGCAATTGATTATATACGTAACCCAAGAAGTAATAATTATCTGTTATTTGAGGGGTTAAAACCATTTCTCCGTAAATCCTTAGTCTCACAATCATTCTCATCGTACGATGATATTTTCTCATGTGCTGTCAATATAGAAAAATAATTCTCTATGTCTTACGACTTTAATGAAAAGAAAGAGAAGAAGAGATCTGCTGAACATTATAGAAATGGAAATAAGGGGAAGAAGGGAAAAGTTGAATATACATCCTATAGTAAATGTTGGAAGAAACACCATGGTACTTTCTTGAAGGTAATGGGAGTCTGTTACAAGTGTGGTTAAAAAGGCCACCAAGCTTGTGATTTTAAGGGGAAGAAAGAGGTTGTCGATGTTGAATGATACAATTATAAAGAAATGGGGAATTATGCGAATAAATTTCCTAATAATCAGGAGAACTTACCTCAAAAAAGGCCAAGGGATCAAGGACAAGCTTATTATATCACTACTGCTAAGGTTGAAGCTCAGAAAGACATATTGGCAGGTAATTTAATGGTATCCTCAAGTTTAGAAAATGCATTATTTGATTCTGGGTCATCACATTGATTCATATCTTCCCAGTTTTCTAAGAAAATTTGATATTTACAATTTGATTTAACAAGGGAGTTGTTAGTCAAAAATCTTATGGAAAGTATCATTGCAATAAAATTTTGTGAATCAGTCCTCATTAGGGCATATACATTTTCTTTATATGTTTATCTCATCATCATACCCATGATTGAACTTGATATAATCCTCAGTATGGATTGGCTTTCGGACCATGATGAAAAAATTTATTGTAAGAAGAAGGAGGTCACTATTTATGATGATTATGATGATAAAGAACACCTTATGGTTAGGGAAGAATCATCACCACATGATTCTTATCTAGATCCACCCCCAGTAGCTCAACTAAATTCAATTATTGTGGAGGAAGAGAATGAAATAATTGCGAGTGAGGAAAATAATGTTCAAATTGATTATGTACCTATTGTTAAAGAATATGATGATGTGTTTATAGTAGATTTTAATATACATACTCCAGAATGAGAAATTGAGTTTTCCCTAGAATTAATTCCTGGATCAAGGCCCATATTGAAGAACCCTTATAGAATGGCCACTGTGGAATTAGTGTAACTAAAGAAACAACTATAGGAATTGTGTAATATGGGATTTATTCACCCTAGTGTTTCTCCATGGGGATCCTCTATCCTATTTGTTTAGAAGAAAGATGGATCTATGAGGTTGTGAATTGACTACAAGGAGACCAACGTTATAAAAATAAAGAATAAGTACACCTACCACTCATTGAAGATTTATTTGACCAACTTAATGGAGCTCAATACTTTTCAAAGATTGACCTTTGATCTGGATATCATAAGTTGTGTGTGAAGAAGGAATACTTTATGAAAATAGCATTTCGAACCAGGTATGGGCATTATGAGTTTACACTAATTCCTTTTGGGATGAATAATGCACCCTCTATTTTCATGGTTATAATGAACAAAGTTTAATGTAATATCATTATAACTTTGTAGTGGTATTTATTGATGATATATTGTTATAATCCAAAAGATATGAAGATATAATAATCACTTGCGAATTAATCTAAAGACTCTTAGAAGGCATGAATTATATAGGAAGTTTAGCATGTGTGAATTTTGGAATTATGAGCTTTCATTTCTTAGCCATATCATCTCTAAGGATGGAATGTTTGTTGATACTTCTAAGACAAGAGAAATCCATGAATGTCCAGCACCAACAAGTATAACCGAGGTATACAGTTTTATTGGTTTGGTTGGTAATTATCGATGTTTCATCCAGAATTCTGCCCGAAAGGCTAACCCGTTAACTAAGCTCACACGTGAAGGGGTGAAATTTTTCTGGACAAAATAATGTGCAGAATGTTTTGAATAATTGAAGAGAAGATTAATCAATTCTCTTATATTGAATCTACCATTGGGGAATGATGGGTTTTTTATCAATATTGACGCTTTAAAGAAAGGACTTGGTTGTGTCCTTAAACAGAATGATAGGGTTATTTCCTATACATCAAGACAACTAAAAATTCATGGACACAACTATCCTACTCATGATCTTGAGTCAGTAGCTATAATCATTGCTTTGATGATTTGGAGACACTATCACTATGGTAAAAAATATGTGATTTATACTGATCACAAGAGTTTTATGTAAATTTATCACCGAAATAACTTAACATTAGGCAAATGAGATGGCTTGAACTACTCATGGATTATGATGGAACGATACACTACCACCTGGGGAACGAAAATATGGTGGAAGATGCTTTGAGTAGAAATGATCATTGAGTTTGAAGAAGATGAGAGTTGAAAATGATCCTATATACATGGATCTAGTAATTATGGAAATGGAAATCACCATAGAAAGTGAAACATCAATACTTTTTCAAATGGTTGCCAAACCATCTTTACTAGAAAGGATAATGAGTTCTCAAACCGGGGATGAAGAGATTCAAAAGAAGAATAAAGCTCTGAATGATGGGAGATAGAGTGACTTCGTATATGAAGATATAATTTTTAAATTTTGGAAGAGACTTTTTGTTCCTAATATACCATATCTAAAAAGATAATTTTTAGATGATTCTCATAGCTCAAATTTCTCTATACACCTTGGGAGAACCAAAATTTATAGTGATTTCGAGGAACATTTTTTGTGGGACAACATGAAGAAGGAGATTGATAATTTTTTTTCAAGATGTATGGTCTGTCAACAAGTGAATGCGGGAAGTTAAGAACCTTGAATAGTCATTCAACCTCTTCCCATACCTGAGTAGAAATGAGATAATATTATGATGGACTTTGTCTTGGGAATACCAAAGACTCCTAGAAATAATGATGCAGTATGGGTCATTGTTGATCGTCTTACCAAGACGACACATTTTATTTCTATAAGACATGATTTAGCACTTGAATGATTGGAAAGTCTTTATATTAATGATGTTATAAGAATTAATGGAGTTCCACTATCGATTGTTTCTAACCATGATCCCTGTTTTACATCAAGATTCTGGAAAAGTCTTCAGAAAGCCCGAGATACATAACTTTGTTTGAGTACTGCCTTCCACCCCCAAATTGATGGAAAATCAGAATGGACTATTCAAACCTTAGAAGACATGTTGAGATCATGCTCACCTGACTTTCAAGGTATGTGGGATCAATATTTACCTCTGGTGGAATTTTCCTATAACAATTGCTTCCATTCAAATATTTACATGTCACCATATGAAGTATTATATGGAAAGAGATGTCACATGACCAACCTGTCGGGATGATGTTGGTGAAAGAAAAATCATAGGCCCAGAACTGGTGGAGGAAATGATGGAAAATGTGAAGGTAATCAAAAACCACATCAAAGCAGCTCAAAGTAGGCAGAAGATCTATGTCGTTAATTGAAGGAAGGATTTGGAATTTCAGGTAGGAGACCATGTTCTCTTGAAGGTATCTCCATGGAAGGGTGTTATACGTTTCGGTAAGAAGGGAAAATTGAGTCCCAGGTACATCAGACCTTTTGAAATTCTAGAACGAATTGGGGTTGTAACATACCATTTGGAAATGCCGCCAAGTCTCTCCAAAGTTCACGATGTATTCCACATATCAGTGTTGAGAGAATACATCCCTGACCAAATGCATGTAATCACCTTTGAGGAATTATAACTGGAACCCAATCTGTCTTATTGCGAAGATCCTGTTAAGATTCTTGATATAAGAGAACAAGTGTTGACAAACCAGACGACTCGTCTGGTAAAAGTTATATGGAGAAACTCTAAGATGGAAGTGGAAACATTGGAACCTGAGTTACTAATGATGAAGAACCACCCGCGTCTTTTTATGCAGTCATATTCTAGAAATTTTGAGGACAAAATTATTTGAAGGAGGGGGTAATGTAACCCACCAAGCATCCATAGTACGCTTCCCTTTGAATAATATAGTTGCGTGTGTTGAATGAAAATTCGAGTTCTAACACACCACTACCAATCATACAAGCCATTATGAATAGTAATACCCACTTTTTAAAATTTTATAAATTTTATATTTCAAAATGGACTTCATTTTTGGATTCTGAATATTGAAATTTTCTTAGGGTGAATTTTGGTATTTTTCTAAAAACATTCAATTTTTGATGAATAGTGAACAACACTGAGTTATAGTTTAAAACCAAATTTTTATTTAAATCATTATTTATTTTATTTAAATTTGTTTTAGGTAAAAATAGAAACATAATACCTATATAAGTTTAATGTAGTTAATTGGAGTCATTTTATAATAATTTTAGATATTTAAAATTTTTATTGAACTTTTTACCATCTTTTACCCACCTCATAGGAGCATTTAACAATTTACATAAAACATAATTTTACCGCTTCTCTGAGTGGAATTTCCAAAATCCGAGAGACACGGTTGATATTAGTAAGTTAAATATGGTTCAATATGATAAAAATAATTTTTGGTGAATAATAACTTTTTACATTTATTTTCCACGGTTAAAAGTAAATTGGGTAGTTAAGGGTAAACATGATACTATTATTACCATAACACATGTCCTAATTCTATTGGATAAGTGTAATTCGACAAAAAACAACCTTAGGAAAAAAATACGATCCTTTAGGTCCACTTGGATTAGATTAGGACATTTATTATTATTTAATTCAATGAAGAGTTATAAGTGTTAAATTCAATGTTTAATAACTAAACCATTTTTAATATAGGGTTACACATAAGATAAATCCGACTATAAATATTCATTATAAATCTGAAACGATTTCCAACATAATGGTATTTTATTTAAATTTTTTAGACTTTAAATAATTAAATTTATTTATGACACAATAATGATGCAGTAATTACCATATTAATGAATGATTAAAATAATTGATATGATAAATATCCAATTAAATTTAATTTTAAACTTTTTATGAATTACACTAATATTATACGTTACTATGACAAATTAGGGTTGGTTATATGAATAGTTTTCAAAGTAATAATGGTTTTATTAATTTAGAAAAAACAAAATACCAAATTGTCACAAAATAAACATAAAAGAGTTTTTAAAACAAATATTATATTATTAATTGATATTCTATTCCTAAAAATATAAGGATCAGCCAAAAGACTTATATAATGATAGGTGTATAATTAATGAACCTCTTGGGGTTCTCTTGGATTTATATAGTAAGTTTAGTAACCATATAATATAAAAATACAAAGAGACATGGTAAATATCAAACTATTAAACTAAGACTAAAATCTAAAATATAAGGTTAATATACTAACCCAATCCTATATAAAACCTTTTTGTTGAGTTTTTTTCGACCCATCCCCACCTTAGACATTAAAAAATTCATTTTTGAGCTTTTAGAAACCAAAAATAATTGTATTATAATATAATATTTCAAGATTTTCCAAAGGTGCCCCTCACCCCTCTTATAAAAGGGCACTCCCCCATCTCTCTAATTCACACCTTCAGTGCCATTTTGGTCTACCAAACCCTACCAAAAAACCCTATCAACTGACCTCCATTCATCCTAGAGGCCTTATTTTATTCATAAATCCATCTTATGGTGTTCTTTTGATCAAATCAAAAGGAAGAACCTGAAGAAGAGGTAAATATTTCATCACCTCTTTTAAGTGATTTTCTTCTTCCAGTTCTTCTTTCTTTGTTGTTTCCATTCTAAAATAATAACTCCATTATCTTATATATACTGTGATGTTATTATGGCACAACCATATTCATTATTCTATCCATCCTTTCAATGACATGTCACTATACGTGCATACGTCTGACTTACCGTCTCCACGTCATGGTGTAATTGTTATTCAATACATTATTATTTGTATGGGTATAATAATGATGTTTAATTGGTGTAAATAATAAATATAACATGATAATGATTCATTATATTTGATATAACATCCAATTATATATTATTTTAATATAAAACGAATGATATTTTCACTCGTGTGTATGTACGGATTACCGTCTCCATGAACACGATGAGATTCATTCCCCATCGTCTCCATTCAAGACTAATTTTCATTAGATGATTAAAAATAATGTTTAAATACATAATATAATTCTTAATATGAATAAGATACATTCTATCCATAAAAAACATTACTTATGTAACAATGAAAATAAAGGAAAACGAATCAGTTAACACCTAAAAAGATGAAAATACTAAGATATTATTAACAAAGAAATGTTAAAATATCATATATGATATCATATTAATGTATATGATTCATTTATAATTTAATAACAATTATTTTACAATTATACTGGAGGTTAACCTTCCATCTATTGAGAAAATTACAAGGTAAGGGTTAATTTCACAATGTCTTTATTATCTGAGGTTGTTTTTACATAAGTATCTACTAGGACCTCTTTATCATCCACATCCACGTTTCTTAAAAATGTATTCCAATTATTTTACTATTTACTAGAAAAGGGGGTAAAATCATTTATACCTTTATTTGAAATTATATGTTTTGAAAGGAATATTTCCATCCTCTTCCAAACAAGGTACTTTATGACCTTTTTGACAAAATTTTGGTAAGAATGTTTTTTTAACTTATACGGCAGGTGCAACTATTTTCCTCTGTTATAAAATTGTTGAAGCTTCCCTTACAAGCATATAATAATATTTTAAAAATAAATGTTTTCATAAAAGATTTCAAAATAGAAAGAGATATTTCTCCAAAAAAAGGCTTTGATATCATCTATGTCAACATCCTTTGATGGATTTTAAGCTTATTTGAAGATGATTTATTATGATACAAAACATCCATATTATATTGAAGGTTTTGTGATATGTTTGACTATGGATGTGTTATTTTTACACCATTCATGGTTTATGGATAAAATATTGACATTTATTATCCTAGTTTTAATACGAATGTTTATGTAATGTTTAAAAATTTTCATTTGAGGAATGCATTGAACTTAGTAAGTGAAGGGTGGAGCCCACTATATCTCCTCGATGCATCGGTAGGTCTCATGAGACAAACTACTGTCTTGGAAGAAGTCCTTGAAAAAATCTTATTTGTAGTCTTGGAAACATTCCTTGACTATATGGTTATAAAAGTCTGGAATTATTCATTCCATCATTATGAAAGTGGCTATTGATATTTCATGTGATTATTCGAATAGTAGAATATCCATGTGAATAAGTAAATGGAAAATTTTGATTTTTATCTTTGCTATATTATGCTGAAGTTAAAGTTTAAAAGGCTTTTGTTTTATTATTATACATTGCCTTAAATTTTTATTCTTATTTATAAAAGTTTCCTCTATATTGTTATCCTTACTGAGAATCTGAGCTCATCCCTTTCTATGTTTTATTTTTCCAGGATGCAAAGAATTATATTATGACTGACATGTAGGAATAGTCTATGGGATCTTCGTGTTGTATATCAAAACAATGTTGTTTTAGTTTCCCATTTTATAATGTAATATAAACCTTATGAATGTATCTAGTACTTCCAAAGGTAGTAAACTAATAGATATTTTGAGACATGATATTTTTTTCCCATGCTAATGATACGTAATAATGCAACAACACTGGGCTTCTGGGGTTGGGGTGTTACATTCACCCTAAGATAATTTTGATATTTTGAATCCAAAAAAGAATTACATTTTGAAAAATAAAATTTGTAATATTTCAAAAAGTGGGAATTACTATTACTAACATCTAGTTTGATTGTTTTTAGTGTGTTAGAACTAGAAGTTGCGTACAACATGAGCTTTTGTATTATTCAAAGAGAAGCATACCTTGGAAGCCTGGGGTGTTACATTCTTCCCTCCCTCAAATAATTTCATCCTTTACATTTATAGAATATTACTACATAAACAATTCTGGTGGTTCTTCATCATAAGTTCCTCAGGTTCCCACATTCACTATTGGAAATTTAGACTATAGCCACAATTTGAAACCGTGGCTATAAGCCCCAAAACTGTGGCTATAGGTTATATCCATGGTTTAATGAACTGTGGCTGGTATTGGCATGGCTATAGGCCAAGTCCTATTTCCACGGTTTAAAACTATTGCTAAAGCCTTATAGACATGGTTTGAACTGTGGCTAAAGCCCTATATCCAAAGTTTATAACCGTGGATAAAGTCTTATAACCACAGTTTGAAACCGTGGCTGAAGTTTAAGCCATACATGGCCTTCAGTTATGGTTCAAACCATGGGTACATCTTGAATTTCAAGGTAAAACACAAATAGTCCTTATAGCCACGGTTAAACACCGAGGATATAGATTAATGTTCAATAAAAAAACACAGTAGGCCTGTAGGCCTACCTTCCACCCCCTGCCCCTACTAGTCCCCCTGCCTTCCACCCACCTGCTAGTCCCCCTGCCACCCCACCCTGCATGTCTCCCCCTATTTTCCATCCGACTCTGCCGCCTGCCAGTCCCCCTTCCTTTTTCCCCTGGTTCACCACCCCCTGCATGTCACCCCCCTGGACACACCCCCACCCTGCACAGACACCCCCTTGGATAGACAGAAAACCATGGACACCCCCTCCCCTAGACAGAGCCCCCGGATAAACACCCCCAACCTAGATAGAAACCCCCTGGAAAGACAACCATGGACAACCCCTCCCATGGATAGACCCCCCAGACAGACACCCCCTCCCCTAGACAGAACACCCCCCCTCCCTGGACAGATACCCCTGGGCACCCCATCCCTAGACAGATACCCCTTAACACCCACCGAACAGACACCCCCTCCTTCGAACAGACACCCCCTCCACTGGACAGACACCCACCTGGATAGAACACTCCCCTCCCTTGATAGACACCCCCAGGACTCCCCCAATCCCCTGTATAGACACCCCTTGGAGACTCCCCCTCCCTCCTAGACATCCCCCAATCCCCAAGACAGACACCCCGCTAGACCCCCCCCCAGAAACTCCCCTCCCACCTCCCTCCTGGATACCCCTCCCCTGGAAATACACCCCCTAGAATGCTAATATAGTTGGCCATGCAATTTGAAATCAAAGACAAAAACTAAAACAGAAGACATTGCAAAGCCCCCCCTTCAGGACACTCCCCCCTGGACACCCCTCCCAGGATAGACACCACCTGGAATTCTAATACATTTGGCCATGAAATTTGATATCAATGAAAAAAACTAGAACAGAACATGTTACAACCCCCCCCCCCCACACCTAGACACCCCTCTCTCTACAAATCCATGGACACCCCCACCCCTGGACAAACACCCCCCTAAAATGATAATATAGTGGGCTTTGTAATTTTAAATCAAAGAAAAAAACTAAAATAGTAAACATTGCAACCCCCCCCCCCCACCCCTAGATAGACACCCCCCTGGAATGCTAATACTGTTGGCCATGCAATTTGAAATCAAAAACAGAAACTAAAATAGAACACATTGCAACCCCCCTCCCCCCTATGTTACTCATTATATCATTTTTGAGGATACAAAATTCTTAATGGGTTCACCAATCCCTGAAGTTGATGCCCAATTATACTCATCCTCTATATTCCAAAGGAGAATGAATTCATCTCAATTTCATCAATTATTTTATGAAGGTTTACTTCATGACCATTGTGTTAGACTACACTATGATGGTCAAGATACTTGTCTCACATGCCTAATTTTTTATGGCAATTAGCATGTCACTACAAGAGGGATAATGATGGAACCATTCATTGAAATGGAAGGATGGGAGTTTAAATCATATCATTATGGTTTTAATTACCCAGTCCATATTTCTATTATATAATGAACGCATGACCATGAATATTGTTCTTAATTCCATATCCATGTGGACATCAGTTAATAATGACACTTTATTAATTATCTAGGTGAAAACCTATGGTCAAAGTGGACTAGAATTTCAATTACATTGTATATTTAGACAATCTGCTAAATATCATTCTCATTTCAATAAGTGAAGGAATCTTATTCTTGCCACATATAAGTAAAGTATGGATATTCAGTTATGATCTAGGCAGGAAGGCTATTATATCTTCTTTTGTCAAGCCATATAGACATCTTAGGAATACGCAGTTAGTGGAACACTTTGGAAGATGTTTTTGAGTACCCGGTCAAGGAGAGAGACAACTGTGAGACCTTTGTTTGCTGTTGGACAACACCAGCACAGTTGCGACACCATCGCAGCTAGAAAAAGAGAGCACTAGAGGAAAATACATGAATTATTTATGACAATGTCGACAATGTTTATTGCTTTTACAAAACCCATGAACATAAACACCTTCCTCTTCCCATTTAATAAAACAACCTGCCCCCCCCCCATCCCCCCCCACACACACACAAATCCCTGGAACCCCTTACACACCCCTTTCCCCCCTGCTGGACCCCCTTGGACATCACCCCCACCCCCCATGCCGGACCCCCTTGGACAACAGCCCCCCCCCCCCCCTACTAGACCCGCCTGGATAGTAGCCCCCCCTACTGGACCCACCTGGACAGCAACAGCCCCTGCTGGACCCCTTGGATAGAACCCCCCCTGCTGGACCCCCCTGGACAGAAGCCCCCCCACTACTAGACCCCCTGGAAAACAGCCCCCAATGCTGGACCACCTAGACAGTAGCCCCCCCCTTCTGGCCCCCCTTGCACCACCAATGCTGGAAAAAATTGTGATTAGTCAGTCTCCAAATTGATCACAAGACTCATGGAATACTATCACTGCAAACCGCTATGGGGTGTTTTCCTTGAGAAGGGCCAAATCATGGAATTACCGCGGCGTGACCGTGGGTGACCGTAGTGTGACTGCAGCGTGACCGCGGTGTGACTGCGGCGTGACCGTGCCGTGTTGACCCGGTCCAGTGATATCCACGATGCATAATCTTCCGTACATGAGCTTAGGGAGCGGGAGGAGGTGGGGAAAAATTACGAAAGTCTCCCCACTAACAGAAATTGTGATTTGTCAGTCTCAACATTGATCACAAGACTCATGGAATACTATCACTTCGAACTTCTGCGGTGTTTCATCCTTGAGCAGGGAAAAATCACGGCATGACTGTGGCGTGACAGTGGTGTGACCATGGCATGTTTTCCCAGTCCAAGGACATCCATGGGGCAGCGTCTTCCGGCCAGGAGCGAAGGGAGCGGCAGGAGGCAGGGAAACATTCTGGTCAACGCCCCACCATCAGAACATGTGATTAGTCAGTCTCAACATTGATCCCAAGACTCATGGAATACTATCACAGAAAACCGTCGCGGGGTTTCATTCAATAGTAGTGCCAAATCACGACATTACCACGGTGTGACTGTGTAACGTCCCGACCTGGCTCACCACCAATCTGGAGGCCGAACCGGTCGCCACATGACCACAAGCGCACCTCTCCATACGCCAGAGGCTGCCAACTAGCATCGAGGGTCTAAGGACAGTCAGTGGGGAGACTATACCCTCATTTTAGTGTTCAAAAATAGACAAAGTCAATAAATAGAGGAAACGGTATAATAAATGAATAAGTAGAGGAAAGCATATTTTATAAATCTTGTATAAAACAAATGGCCAACACCAAATTATACAGTGGATGAATGCATGACATGATAATGATACAAAAGTAGAAAACATTGAACAAAACAACATTCTTTACATTTAAATGAATAAATAAATAAATAAAGACTCAAATCCCCAAGGACGATCTCCTCACGCATCCCGACCCTCCGCTCAGTCCAATGCTCCTAACTCCAAAGTAAATGCAAAAAGCATAGTCCTGCAACCAAATAGAATCTACCCAGGTACCCAGTGCAATGGCGGCCCGAGTAGGGTGTGAGATATAAATCTCAGTAGGTTGGGACCACCAGTGTCTACCATAAACAAGATATTTAATAAACAACTTATAACATGTGAAGGAATGCATAAATTAAGTAAACGGTAAAATGTAACTATATACCCAAGTACCAGCTTCATCCCACAGCTGGTGTCTGAACCTGCATTATACATTTTTCATACATACTCAATATTCATTACATAATCATTCATCGGTTATTAATTATTCCAATATTAATAAATTATGAAGGTCTTGAGATTTGGCCTACACCCAACATCTCCTGTATAAGTCACTCACCATAGATGTCTATAAATACCATCTACGTAATCAAAGTAATGACTAATTCCTAGCTTCTTCTTTGTCTTGGATATCGCGTCATAAGTTATTCAATTCAACCTTTTATATACTATGTCTGAGCCCGCCTACTAAAAGTGGTTCACCCAATTCATAAATAAGTTTGAAACCTTCCTCATTAACAATTCACAAATCATCATGTCTTAACAGCCTTCATTAACCATTAACTCATTTCATGCACGTACAATTGGACCCACATTCCAATGTATATTAATGGGTGTAGAAAATCATGTCTAGCACCCTCGTGAGTATTTGGAGCATCAGTCATTATCTCACAACCCATGGGTATTTGGAGCATCAGTCCCTGACCCATAAAAGAATATTTTTTTGAAAATTGGTGTAGAATGCCATGTCTAGCACACCATGAGTATTATGAGCTTCAATCCTTGTCTCACAACCCATTTATCAGTCATATGTATATATTTATCATTGGTGTAGAACACCTTGTTTATCACCCCGTGAGTATTTGGAGCTTCAGTCCATTTCTAACAACCCATTTATCAATCATACATATAGATTTATTGTTGGTGTAGAACACCATGTCTAACACCCAAAACCATCCATTAATTAATTCATAAATTAATTAATCAAATCCGTTAATTAATTCAACAGCTAATTAACAACATAAATCGGCCTTCAAAAGTCAACCCTTAATTAAACAGTCAATATCTCAATAGTAAATAATTAATTAAAAATTAGTTGTTCTTAGCAAGCCAAATAAATAATTAACTCAACATTTAATTACCCAAATTCGTTAACAAGTCTGATCCCGTCCACTCGAACAGTGATTCGTCCAATACTTTAAAAATTTACATGCACGTCATAATCATCACAAAACATGCTGAACAAGACCATATATTTAGCAACCATCTCATGCATCATTTCATAATATAGAAAAACTCCATCCAAGACAACTTAATTCATGTAAATCTAACAAGTATCAAAAAGTACCCTTGGCCAACAGTCGTAACAAACAATCAATCCATAGTCTTAATTTAATGCATGAAAATTAATTAATTCAAAAATTAATTAATTAAATATTATCTCTTAAACAAATAATAAATTAATTAAACATTTATCATTTAACATGTAATAATTAATCCATCCATTAATTATTACCAATTTCCAATTTATACTTTTGAACATGTCAAATATTCAATATTCCCAATCATCAATAAAGGCCATAGATTTTATTCCAACTCGTGACTTGATAATTAATTCTACAATTAGTTACCCTATTATACATTCTTCCCATTCAAATCATTTAACTGTTTAATCATATCACTTTAACCAAATTAGAAAATCATGCTTAAAAACAACACAAGATCAAGCCCCCATTTATCTCATGTGGGCGACATCATTTAATAACTTCCAAAGTGTCATGCATCGATATATCATAATCAAGGAAACTTACATTCTCAAATTTTTTAAAGATGCTATATTTCTTAAAATAAAGTGTAAGGATTTGATACCCTACCTCAGGGTGGCAACATTTTAAATCCAAAGTGCTTTAATGTACTTGGTGACAACCAGTCCACAACTGGTCCGTAATCGCACATGCACACACCTTTATATATATATCTGTGTGCATTGTCTACATTGATCAATGAAAATTAAATATATTTAACCGGTAACCAGAATCAAAACTGTAATGAACAACGCACCTCAAACTTGGTACCCGGAACTCATAAAAAAATTAAACATTCCTTAATATAACCGGTGCAAAACCAAACCGCGGGTTTAGAAACTAACCTGTACCAACAGCGGCAAGACAATTCGAGACCATCGGCCTCACCCTTAGCAGGGGATGCTGAATTATGGACAATTGGGTCCCAATTCAACATTCTTATATCATAAAAATAAAGGAACACAACGATCAGATTAATCCCAAACCTTTGGGTTTTAGCTGAGAAAACAAGGAGAGTGAGAGGAGTCAAATGATCGATGCGAATCACCAGTTATACATAGACAAACTCACCTTGACGAGGTGGAAAATATTTGTGAAGAGTCTGAGAGGAATCGTCACATGAAAAGTGGAGTCTGAGAGAGGGGTGGTGCGCCTCTAGGTATTGCCCGGAGGGGGGTAGCTCCATGGAGGTTGCGTGCTGTAGGATCTCCGACCCGGGTGTCACGCTGCTGCAGGGAGGGTTGCTCGTGGGTTCACATTCCTCTTGGTCGTACCGCAGGAAGGAGCTCATGCCGAGGAGGGAGCTCGAAGGAGGGAGGAAGGGGCCACATCATGGGGTGCACTACTGCATTCGTGTTGCACCTTGTGCGTTGGGAGGAAGAAGAGGGGAAATCAATTCCCTTTATTTTATTTTTCAAACCCCTAAATTAATTTCCATAAATAATATATATTATAAAACACTTAAAACCCAATAATAATACTACCATTAATGCAATAATAATAATAATAAATGATAATAATAATACTCATTTTATTATTATTATTATACTCATTAAACACTTATCTAAAAACTAAAAAAACTCCCCAATTAATCCTTCTTAAAGGAAACATTTCATTGAGAAAATCAAACTCCCATTTACTCCTCAATTAAATGAAAATCTCTTTGACTTCAAAGTAATAAAAAAATAATTCCTTTCCCACAATTAAGAAATTTCGTTTTTCCTTAAATTTAATTAATTAACAAAATAATAATAATAATAATTAAATAATTATTATTAATATTATTAAAACTATTTTTTAAATTCCAACCAAAACTCCCCAATTTAGTAATATTATTATTTATAATAATAATATTCATAATGATCAATAATTATGACACTCGTAAAACCATAATAATAAAAATATAATTATTTTTACTCAAACCTTTGATATAACCCAACAACTCTATTAAATAACTACAATCCTTCATTAATTTCGAAACAGCTTATTTAATTAAGTGTTTCATTGAGATACCCAACAAACTCATTAAATTCACCTAAATATTACACCCCATTAAATAAAAACAGAATATTAACAAACCCCATAATTAAATTGTATTAAAAGAAACAATAAAAATCCAATTTTAATTATGTCCAACCTCCCCATTTAGATCCACATTAATTATCCAAATCATTTTTAACCTTCGTTTACTATTCTTATAATAAATGTTTCGTAATTAATTATAAATATCCAAATTGATCATTAAATTCTTTTAACATTTATTTAACTAAGTAACCACAATAATAATAATAATAACATCATCATTATTATTATTCAAAATATCATTTATTTAAAAACCAAAACCCCCAATTTATTACAATATCATTAATATGATAAAAACTCCAACCCATAACCCCTCATTTAATTAAAAGTTACTTTGAGAAGCTCAAAATCCACATTTAATTCTCATAAATGATAAACTCCTTTAACATGAAATTAAAATCTAAAAGTATCAAAATAATTTATGAATCCGTAATAATAACAATAACATTATTATTATTATCACATTCCTCCATTTAATAAAAAAATGATCCATTAATAATTATGAAACTCTTCATTCAAATAAAATGGTTCTTTGATAAACCCAAAAGCCACATCAATACCTTTAACTAATATTTAATTTATTCTTTAACATTCAATAAATTTAACAACCATAATAATAGTAATAATAAC
This sequence comes from Viscum album, assembly GCA_963277665.1. NCBI lineage: Eukaryota > Viridiplantae > Streptophyta > Magnoliopsida > Santalales > Viscaceae > Viscum > Viscum album. Next base: position 1,391,070,544 of record OY728120.1, read on the forward strand.
TTCAAATTATTATTATTATTAAAACATTATTTTAATTAATCCAAAACTCTCATATAATAATATTTAATTAAAATAATAATAATAATATATTAAATAAGATAAACTGCATAGGTTGGACCGCAACCATTAGCTACCCATGAAGATCCATTAAAGTGGATTTTTCCGGATCCAGAGCACCCGAGACTCATCGGGACACCCTCTAAAATTTATTGGGTAATTACGCAATTCCAGAAAGGAAACCATTAGGTGTTCCAACACTCATAATAAAATTATAGAGTTTTCTTTAAAAAATGAACCGTTGATAAATAAAAAAAAAATCAATTTTTTTATTTTAACCCGGTTAAAAAACACGGGACTTTAGAATATACCTACCTTAAAAAATTCTCATCCCCAAGAAGCCATCGTGGACCACTACTAAAACAAAAGACCTACCAAGGTCATTTAAGAAGATCAGTCAAATTTTTATCAGACAAATCTGTTCTAAAAGCTCGACATCACCTGCTGACATGTTTATAAAAAAAGATGCAACAATACCCACCTTAGGATTTCCTTCCCGTCTCAAGAAAATATTAACCTGTCACTAGAGAATGTTTTTAGAATACATTTATGCATGTGTGTGAAATTCCTAGAACCATGTTCAACACGTCAAACATTGATCATAAAAATTCGTAACATAAACCTATCGACATGCCAAAAGCACCGAGTCTCAAGAAGTCCTCCCGAGTAGTGGGACGAACTTACTTTAATAGCCTAGAACATTCTATGAGTACTACCTACCACGAGTTAGCATCTTACGAAACATAAACATTGACCCTCTATCTGGGTCACGCAAAACTGAAATCCCAAGGTTCAAAATCCCCTATTTTTTTAGGAATTTTAATTAATTCATTTCAACCTTTTAACATTTGAATGAATTTCAGGATACACACAAGTACATCTTCACAAAAAGTCACTTGGTTTTGAAAAACAACAACCTACGGAAAATATAGGCATGTTATCACAAACATCCTCTTTAATCATAATTCAATGTTATTCATATATAAATAGGAAATTTAGCATATAAATTCCTTTTACAGAAAATTCATCCTCCAAAGTTCTAATTTATTCAATCTGGGTTCTTCCAAAAGAAACCCAACAATTGTTCATTATAATCAAAGCTCTGTAGTTTTACATTTGTAAACATTTTCAAACATATTAGGGTTGTATAAAGTTCAAACACATGGGTGGCCATCTAACAATCGATAAGGTGCCCATACACCTTATCACTGGAATTTGGCTCCAATTTATCGCAAACAACATTTATTTAACATTTTATCTTTAGAACCACTTTCACATATCCAAAAAAACTCTAGCATGTTTGTATAAGCAGTAAAAAAACATGCTATACAATAGAAGAATGGTACAACAACAAAACATGATAATAACTGAAACAGTATGGAATATAATCACTCAAGCATGTTAAATCTATTACCAGAACGAGCTATCTTGAGAGGCATGCTAAAGAAGATCAAAAAAATGGCATTGAACCCAAAGCACACAATCCAAATTAGCAGGCATCCTACTAATGTAACTATATGGCATGTTATATGCATGACATGTGAATCTCTAAGTGACTAGAATTATGCATGTACGAAACTTCCTTTCCATATTTGGCCAGGACAATTATTTTTCAAAATTCTCAAAATCAATAAACAACAGAAAATACACCAGTCACTCAAGGTGAAATCATATCAACTATAAACTCTAATAGAACAAACATCAATTCCCATCCCTGTACACTCGGTCATTTCTCCCCAATACCACTTTGTAACATCCTGACCCGGCTCACCACTAATCCGGTGGCCGGACCGGTCACCAGATGACCTCAAGCGCGCCTCCCCGTAGGCAAGAGACTGTCGACTAGCAGCGAGGGTCTACGGATTGTAAGTGGGGACACTATACCCTCATTTTAGTGTTCAAAAATAAAAAAAGGAAATAAATAGTAGAAACGATATAATAAATGAATAAGCAAAAGAAATCATATTTTACAAATCTTGTACAAAACAAATGGCCAACGCCAAATTATACAGCGGATGCAAGCATGACATGCTAATGATACAAAAGTAGAAAACAGTGAACAAAACAACATTCTTTACATTTCAATGCATAAATAAATAAATAATGACTCAAATCTCCAAGGGCGATCTACTCGAGTATCCCGAGCCTCCGCTCGGTCCTGTGCTCCTAACTCATAAGTAAATACAAATAGCATAGTCCTTCAACCAAATAGAATCTACTCATGTACCCAGTGCAATGGTGGCCCGGGTAGGGTGTGAGATATAAATCATAGTAGTCTGGCACCGCCAGTGTCTACTCCAAACCATAAATTTAATAAATAACTTATAACATGTGAAGGCATGCATAAATTAAGTAAACAATACAATGTAACTATATACCCAAGTACCTTCTTAAGTCCACAGCTGCTGTCTGAACCTGCATTATATATTTGTCATACACACACAATATTCATTACATAATCATTCATCAGTTATTAATTATTCCAATATTAATAAATTATGAAGGTCTTGAGATTTGGCCTACACTCACATCTCTCATATAAGTCAATGACAACAGATATCTCTAAAGACCATCTAAGTAATCAAATTAAAGACTAATTCCAAGCTTGTTCTTTGTCTTGGATAACGCGTCATAAGTTATTCAATTCAACCTTTCATATACTAAGTCTGATCCCACCCACTAATAGTGGTTCACCCAATTCATAAATAATTCTGAAACCTTCCTCATAAGAAATTCACAAATCATCATGTCTCAACAGCCTTCATTAACCATTAACTGATTTCATGCCCGAACAATGGGACCCATAGTCCAATGTTAATTAATGGGTGTAGAACATCATGTCTACCACCCTCGTTAGTATTTGGAGTGTCAGTCCTTGTCTCACAACACATGGGTATTTGGAGCATTAGTCCCTGACCCATAAAAGAATTTTTTCTTGCAAGATGGGTGTACAATTCCATGTCTAGCACCCCGTGAGTATTTGGAGCTTCAGTCCTTGTCTCACAACCCATTTATCAATCATACGTATATGTTTATCATTGGTGTAGAACACCATGTATATCACCCCATGAGTATTTTTAGCTCCATTCCTTGTCTCACAACCCTTTTATCAATCATACATATATATTTATTGTTGGTGTAGAACACCATTTCTAACACCCCAAAACCATCCATTAATTAATTCATAAATTAATTAATCTAATCTGTTAATTAATTCAACAACTAATTAACAACATAAATCGCTCGTCAAAAGTCAACCCTTAATTAACCATCAATATCTCAATAGTAAATAATTAATTAACAATTAGTTGTTCTTAGCAAGTGAAATAAATAATTAACTCAACATTTAATTATCCAAATTCGTTAACAAGTATGAAACCATCCACTCAAAAAATGATTCATCTTAGACTTTTACAATTTACATGCACGTCATAATCATCACAAAACATTCCGAACAGGCCCATATATTTAGTAACCATCTCACGCATCATCTCATAATATAGAATAACTCCATCCAAGACAACTTAATGCATGGAAATCTAACAAGGATCAAAAAGTACCCTTGGCCAACAGTCGTAACAAACAATCAATTCACAATCTTAATTTAATGCATGCAAATTAATTAATTCAAAAATAAATTAATTAAATATTATCTCTTAAAATAATAATGAATTAATTAACCATTTAACATTTAACATGTTATAATTAATCCATCCATTAATTATTACCAATTTCTAATTTATACTTTGGAACATGTAAAATATTCAATATTCCCAATCATCAATAAAAGCCACAAATTTTATTCCAACTCATGACATGATAATTAATTCTATAATCAATTAACCTATTATACATTCTTCCCATTCAAATCATTTAACTATTTAATCCTATCATTTTAACCAAATTACCAAAACATGCTTAAAAACAACACAAGTTCAAGCCATCATTTATCTCATGTGGGTCGCATCATTTAATACTTTCAAAAGTGTCATGCATCGACATATCATAATGAAGGAATCTTAGATTCTCAAATTATTTAAAGAATCTATAATTCTTAAAATAAAGTGTAAGGATTTGAGACCCTAACTCAGGGTGGAACCATTTTAAATCTGAAGTGCTTTATTGTACATGGCGACAACCAGTCCACAACTGGTCTGTAATCGCATGTGCACACACCTTTATATATATATATATATGTTTGTGTGCGTGTTGTCTACATTGATCAATGAAAATTACATATATGAAAACAGTAACCAGATTCAAAGTTTTAATGAACAACGCACCTCTAACATGGTACCAGGAACTCATAAAAAAATTTAACAGGCCTTAATATAACTAGTGAAAAACCAAACTGCGGGTTTAGAAACTAACCTGAACCAACGGCGACAAGACAATTCAAGATCTTCCACCTCACCCTTATCAGTAGATGTTGTATTATGGACCTATAAGGCCCCAGCCTTAAACCTTACGTAATCTTGAGTTATTACAAGATTACACATTGAGGATCTTTTCAGGTTTAGAGTTTTAGAGAATTAGATCACAAAACTTGCATTACATACCTCATTTAAGCAAAGAGGTTATAATAAAAGATAGTATTAATTTTTTTCCCATAAACGGAAACATATTTAAAATAAAACATGGATTCTTTCTTGACCCTTCCTTGACATTATCATCATATCATTTACCCTTCCCTTGACATGTGAAAAACATTTCAAAAACTTGGGATGAGCATAAAAAGTTCGGCAAGGGATATAAAAATATGGAAATGAAACATGAGTACATGTATACATAAAATCAATGAAATCATACTCTACTCATTAAACATAAGCACATTAACATACCTCATCAAATCATGAATAAATCATAGAAATCATAAGACATAAAGGTAACTTGAGGCATTCATAACATTCTTACGTAGGGAGTAACCCTCTTGGTTACGTTTGGAATACCCATCACTGTATATTCCCTAAATCTCTTTGAAGAAACCATAACATTTAAATCCTTCACGTTACCCAATGCATTGGAGAGCTATATCGGGCTCACCCGCCCCTAGTTTATCACAGAACCACCCGTCTTCATAATAATTACCAAGAACCCTAACATAATCGTATCACATAAAACATGCATAAAGGAAACATAATATATCCACTTTTCAATCACAAGATATCCATAAAACACATTGATATAATAAAAACATTATCAAAATCCTTTTCAATACCAAAATAAAAGAAAATCAAAACATGGTATTTATTTTTCTTTAAAAAAAGGTATGGCTTGTAGAGGAATCCGAAACTCAAATAATGGTCACGGTGGAGGAGAAGTCGTTGTCACCGAATACGTACGACAAAAACATTCGCTTTTGTTGTTTAGTAAAATTATTCGTATAAAAAATATTCCTTTTGGATTAACATAAAAGTAAAAGGGGTTTATACACTGTATAAAATAAGGTTGTGTATAAAACCAAATATGCCTCAATGAAAGGAGATTGAGACGAAATCTCATACCTCAGGTCCGACTTGACTCGATCGTTCTATAAAGTCCTGAATAATAAACTTGAGTTAATTTATAATTTCTTAAGAACCCTTTTTCAAGTTCATTATTCCTTTTATATCACTTAATACCATGTCATGAACACTATGCAATTATTTAAGTTAATAAAGGTCGTTTTAATGATCATTGGTACTTGAGTAAAAAATATGCTCTTTATAATTACAAGTTGTTCATGTATCTATTATATCCAGAGTTATACTCATGATGTATATATCATATATATCATATATATCCAGTATATACATGCATTTATAATATTACATAACATTTAGAGGTAAGAAATGAAATGCACCGTTCATAGAGACGGTAAGCCGTACGTACGTATTAACGCTACATCCATTTCTATTTCATATTTAATGGAATTAAAACATAATGATACATAATGGTATTATAATTCTAGTATTTAATCATATATAATATCATTAAATATATCCTTTATACGTACCACATATGGTATTAACGAATCAAATCACTTTGAGGGGGTGGTAGTCCGCACTTCCCAAAATGAAGATATCGCGTTTACCCATAATGGAAACCATAAAGGTATGCCATAAATGGAAAATACAGAAGCTTAAGTAAAACATAAACATATTATTTAACATATATAAATGTAGTGACATCTTAATGGCCACCTATGAAGGTGTTATATGACTGTTGAACAATCATTGTTTCGTGAGGCAGAAATTATCAATCCAAAGAAACAGTATGTTCTTTAACCATGAGATGTAGGTGTGTGTAAGTGTAGCTAGAATAATTCTTATAAAAACATCCTATTATATTGAAAATACTGTTGGTTTTAGAAAATAAAGGAATAAAAAGAGTTTAGAGGGTTGAAGAAGAAAAATAAAACATAAGAACACAAGAGAAAACACTACCTTTAAAACGAGTAACTCTTTTTCATTTGAGCTCAAAGGCTTCCTTGGGAAGACTTCTGCCCAAAGTGAGGATTTAAGGAGTAAGATAGGGATGTGGAGAGATAAAATGGACAGGTTTTTTCCAATCCAAAGGCTTTGGAAGTGTGGGAAAGGAGGTAGATGTGGGGTCTTTTATAAGAGGAGAGGAGGGGCACTCTTGGAAAGTTATAAAAGGTTACTTTATTATAAAATGTTTTTTGGATTTAAAAGGTCCCAAAATTATATATTTCAAGGATAAGGTGATAAGAGTTCTAAATCCACCCATACAATAGGTTTTTGACAAGTGTAGGTCTTCGATTTTACATTATATTTTAATTTTATTTAAATCTCTAAATAATGAGGTAATCGCTACATCATTATGGTGTCATAAATAATTTAATTGATTTAATGTCTAAAAATTATAAAAAAAATATAATTATGGATGAAATAGTTTTAGATTTCTAATTAATATTTATACTAAAAAATATGACTTGTATAACCCCATTTAAAAATTGTTTTAGTAAAAAAACTCATGTTTGTGAAATTTTTTCTTTTACTTTATATAAAAGGCATTAATGTATTTATCTTACAAAAGTGGATCCATGGGGTCCCAAAAATTGACCCATGGGTTGTCTTGGTCTCCCATTACACATAAAATAAGGGTAGGACATGTGTCAAGTTCATTTCAAATTATTAAAACATTATTCTTAACCTAAATTACACTAATTACCTCTAATCGTGATTAAAAACATAAAAGCTACTATTCACCAAGAAATTATTTTAAACCCATTGAACCACATTTTACTTCTTAATTACAACCATGTATGTCGGATTTTTGATATTCAAAACACAGAGGCGGTAATGTTTCATTTAAATGAAAAATCATTTTTTTAAGTACCACTTAGTGGTTTCACTATTCATCAAAAATTGAAGTTTTTCAGAAAAATACCAAAACTTCCCCCTAAGATATATTTGATATAAGAATTGAAAAATGAAGTCTATTTTACAAAATTCAAAACATATAAGTTACATTAATTAATTTAATAATTAATTCCCGCTGTCATAGCAAATAGCGTGTTTTTATGAAACAATAAGTATCAAAAGATTGACACTAATTTAAGTCCAATTTCAAAGTGAAATTAATTCCAATGACCACTATTGGATTAAATGGTAAAAATATATTCTTATTGAACTTTAAAACCAATTATAAAGATAATATAATCATATAAATAAATTAGATTAAAAAGAGGGTTTGAATTAAAATAAAACACTTTTCACTATTCATTAAAAAATGAAAATTATCAGAAAAATAGCAGATATTTATCCAAAGTAAATTTCAATGTCCAAATCATAAAGAATAAGTTTATTTTGAAAAATAGAACTTATAAAATTGTCAAAAGTTTTATTTAAAAATGGATTTCCATAAAAAGGGAAGTAAACCAATCTTTTAAAAATATTAGTGTATTCCATGCTTAAGATTGGATTTATTCTCATTTTAAGCCTCTAAAACACTATCTAATTCATTAATAGACATAGATAAAAATATATATTATTCATTACTTACTTGGGATGTTACATCCTTCCCCCCTTTTGAAAATTTCATCCCCACAATTTATTTACTTATCGAATAATTGGGGGTATTTAGCCCTCATTGCATTTTCAGATTTCCATGTTGCCTCTTCAACCATGTGGTTTTTCCAAAAAACCTTTAACTGATGAATCACCTTATTCCGTAACACTTGCTCCCTGTGGTCAAGAATATGGACTGGTTGTTTCTCATAAGATAGGTTCTCTTCCAGCTGAACTACCTCTGGACTCAAAACATGAGATGGATCTGGCATATACTTTCTCAACATTGAAACATGAAAAACATTGTGTACCTGAGATAAACTCGATGGTAAAGCCACTCGGTATGCAACTGATCCAACTATCTCCAGAATTTCATATGGTCTAATGAACTTTGGACTCAACTTTCCTTTCTTACCAAATCGCATCACACTTTTCCATGGTGAATCTTTGAGAAAAACATGATCACCTACCTCAAAAGATAGATCCTTCCTCCTGTTGTGTGCATAACTTTTCTGTCTGCTTTGAGCTGTTCTCATGTGTTTCTGAATCAACTGAACGCTTTTTGCCAACTATTCTACCAATTCTGGTCCCATCAACTTCCTTTCACCCACTTCATCCCAAGAAGCTGGAGTTCGACACCGCTTCCCAAATAACGCCTCAAATGGTGCCATCTGTATACTAGAATGAAAACTGTTATTATAAGAAAACTCAACCAAAGAAAGATGTTGGTCCCAACTTCCCTGATAATCCATTGAACAAGCACATAACATATCCTTTAATGTCTGAATTTTTTGTTTTGACTGCCCATCTGATTGAGGATGAAAAGCTGTACTAAAAATTAATTCAGTACCCAACGACTTCTGAAGGCCTTTCCAAAAGTTAGAAGTTAACCTGGGATCATGGTCAGAAACAATGGAGAGAGGAACTCCATGTAACCTGACTATCTCTTTAAGATACAAATTGGAAAGTTGATCTCGGGAAAAAGTATCTCGTATAGCAAGGAAATGAGAAGATTTAGTCAAGCGGTCAATAATAACCCAGATTTCATTATTATCTCGAGATGTCTTCGGTAATCCCCCAACAAAGTCCATGGATATATTCTCCCTTTTCCACTATGGCACTGGTAAAGGTTGAAGCATCCCATTCGGTAACTGTCACTCTGCTTTAACCTGCTGACAAGTCAAACACTTCACAGTAAAATCAGCAATATCTCTTTTCATTCCATCCCACCAGTAATACTCCCGCAGATCTCTGTACATCTTAGTACTGCCAGGATTAACTGAAAACGGAGAACTATGATCTTCACATAACAACTATCTCTTCAAATTTGAATCAAAAGGCACACAAAATCTCTTTCCAAATATCATAACACAGTCATTATCAATGTTGAATTCAGGCAACTTACCCTTCTGAACTAGCTCTACCTTTTTCTACAACTCACTATCTTGATTCTGTGCTTTCTTGATTCTGTCTAATAGAGAAGATTTCACTAATACCTGAAATAAAACAGAAGCAAATTCTGCTCCAACAACTTCTATGCCAAAGTTCATCAAATCTTTAACCAAAGGATCACGTTCCAAACGCAACATTGTTAATGAAGCATTACATTTTCGACTCAAAGAATCAGCCACTTTATTTTCTTTTGCCGTATGGTAATGAATTGTACAATCATAATCCTTGATTAATTCTAGCCATCTCCTCTGTCTCATGTTCAATTGTTTCAGAGTGAATATATACATTAATATTTTGTGATCGGTATATATTTCACACTTTACTCCATACAAATGATGCCTCCAAATTTTTAAAGCGAAAACAACAAAAGATAATTCCAAATCATGTGTAGGATAATTTACCTCATGGGTTTTCAAATATCATGAAGCATAAGAAATTACGTGATCATTATTCATTAGGACACAACCAAGTCCTTTCAATGAAGCATCACTGTAGATAACACACTCACTATTCCTAGAAGGTAGTGCGAAACTGGAGCATTCACCAATCTTCTTTTCAATTCCTGAAAACAATCATCACATTATTTTGTCCAGATAAACTTAACACCCTTCCGAGTTAGCTTAGTCATTGGACATGATAACCGGGAAACATTCTTAACAATCCTTCAGTAATAGCCTGCCAAACCAAGGAAGCTACGATTCTTGGTTACATTTGTGGGTCTTGGCCATTCTTCCACAACCTTTTTTTGAAGGATCAACAATTATCCCATCTTTAGAAACAATGTGACCAAGGAAGGAAATTTGTTGCAACCAAAACTCACACTTTCTGAATTTCCCATAAAATTTCTTGTATTTTAAGGTTTTCAAAATAACCCTTAAATGTATTTCATGCTCCTCTTTACTTTTAGAAAACACAAAAATATCATCAATGACAGAACCACCATTTATCACTTGATTCAACTGAGCCATCACTGCAGTAAACTGCTCAATTCTAATTCTGACCATCTCAGTATGCTGATTTGAAAGGTCATTTCCCTTAGTATGCCTTCCCAAAAAAAGATGTTCTGTTTCCCCTATGAAAAACCATTCTTAACAAACATGTCTTAGATGAAGCAACATGGTAATCTTCAAATGCTATATCATTTCAAAATGACCATAAAAAATATTTTTGGATAATCATTTAATAAAATTCTAACTCCTAAAGTTATCTAAACCGACCTCTGATACCAACTATAAGGCCCCAACCTTAAACCTTACTTAATCTTGAGTTATTACAAGATTTCACATTGAGGATCTTTTCAGGTTTAGAGTTTTAGAGAATTAGATCATAAAACTTGCATTACATCCCACATTTAAACAAAGTGGTTATAATAAAAGATAGTATTCATATTTTCCCATCAACAGAAACATATTTAAAATAAAGCATGGATTCTTTCTTGACACTTCCTTGACAATATCATCATATCATGTACCCATTCCTTGACCTGTGAAAAACATTTCAAAAACATGGGATGAGCATAAAAAGCTCAGTAAGGGATATAAAAATATGGAAAGGAAACATGAGTACATGTATACATAAGAATCAATGAAATCATACTCTACTCATTAAACATAAGCACTTTAACATACCTCATAAAATCATGAATAAATCATAGAAATCATAAGACATAAAGGTAACTTGAGGCATTCATAACATTCTTACGTAGGGAGTAACCCTCTTGGTTACGTTTGGAATACCCATCATAATATATTCTCTAAATATCTTTAGAGAAACCTTAACGTTTAACTCCTTCGCGTTAACCAATGCATTGGAGAGCTATATCGGGCTCACCCTCCCTTTGTTTATCACCGAACTACTCGTCTTCATATCAATTCCCAAGAACCATAACATAATCGTATCACATAAAACATACATAAAGGAAACATAAAATTTCCACATTTCAATCACAATATATCAATACAACACATTTATAAGATAAAAACATTATTAAAACCCTTTTCAATACCAAAATAAAAGAAAAGTAAAACATGGTATTTATTTTTCTTTTAAAAAATGGTATGGCTTGTAGAGGAAGCCGAAACTCAAATAATGGTCATGGTGGCGGAGAATTCGTTGTCACCGCATACGTATGACAAAAACATTCCCTTTTGTCATTTAGTAAAACGAATCGTATAAAAAAAGATTCCTTTTGGAAAAACATAAAATTCAAAGGGGTTTATACACCATATAAAAGAAGGTTGTGTATAAAATAAAATATGCTTCAATGAAAGGAGATTGAGACGAAATCCAATACCTCGGGTCCGACTTGAATCGATCGTTCTTTAACGTCCTGAATAATAAACCTGAGTTAATTACTACTTGCTTAAGAACCCTTTATCAAGTTCATTATTCCTTTTATATCACTTATTACCATGTCATTAACACTATGCAATTATTTAAGTTAATTAATAACGGTCGTTTTAACGATCATTAGTACTTGAGTAAAAAATATGCTCTTTATAATTACAAGTTGTTCATGTATCAATTATATCCAGAGTTATAATCGTGATGCATATATCATATATATCATATATATCCAGTATATACATGCATTTATAATATTACATAACATTTAGAGGTAAGAAATTAAATGCACTGTTCATAGAGACGGTAAGCCGTACGTACGTATGAACGCTACTTCCATTTATATTTCATATTTAATGGAATTAAAACATAATGATACATAATAATATTATAATTCCAGTATTTTATCATATATAATATCATTCAATCTATCCTTTATATGTACCACATATGGTATTAACGAATCAAATCACTTTGAGGGGGCGGTAGTCCGCACTTCCTAAAATGAAGATATCGCGTTTACCCATAATGGGAACCATAAAGGTATGCCATAAATGAAAAATGGAGAAGCTTAAGTAAAACATAAACAAATTATATATCATATATAAATGTAGTGACATCTTAATGGCCACCTTTTAATGTGTTATATGAGTGTTGAACAATCATCATTTCGTGAGGCAGAAATTCACCATCCACAGAAACAGTATGTTCTTTAACCATTAGATGTAGGTGTGTGTAAGTGTAGCTCAAATACTTCTTATAACAACATTATAGTATATTGAATATACCGGTTTTGTAACAAAATAAAGGAATAAATAGATTTTAGAGGGTTGGAGAAGTGAAATAAAACATAAGAACCCAAGAGAAAACACTACCTTTAAAACGGGTAACTCTTTTTGGTTTGAGCTCAAAGGCTTCCTTGAGAAGACTTCTGCCCAAATTGAGGCTTCAATGAGTAAAAGAGGGATTTGGAGAGACAAAATCGACAGGGTTTTCCAATCCAAAGGCTTTGGAAGTGTGGGTAAGAAGGTAGAGGTGGGGGCCTTTTATAAGAGGAGAGGAGGGGCACTCTTGGAATGTTATAAAAGGTTACATTATTATAAAATGTTTTTCGGATTTAAAAGGTCCCAAAATTATATATTTCAAGGATATGGTGATAAGAGTTCGAAATCCACCCATAAAATAGGTTTTTGACAAGTTTATGTCTTAGATTTTACATTATATTTTCATTTTATTTAAATCGCTAAATAATGAGGTAATCGCTGCATCATCATGATGTCATAAATAATTTAATTTATTTAATGTCTAAAAATTATAAAATAAATATCATGATGTAGAAAATATTTTTCGATTTCTAATTAAAATTTATAATAAAAAATATGACTTGTATAACCCCATTTGAATTTTTTTTAGTAAAACAACTCATGTTTGTGACATTTTTACTTTTACATTAAATAAAAGGCATTAATGTCTTTATCTTACCCAAGTGGCTCCATGGGGTCCCAAAAATCGACCCATGGGTTGTATTGGTCGGCCATGACACATCCAATAAGGGTAGGACATATGTCAAGTTCATTTCATATTATTAAAACATTATTCTTACCTTAAATTACACTAATTACCTCTAATCGCGATTGAAAACTTAAAAGTTACTATTCACCAAAAAATTATTTGAAACCCATTGAAAAAAAATTTACTTCATAATGACAACCATGTATGGTGGATTTTTTAAATTCAAAACACAGAGGTGGTAAGGTTTCATTTAAACGAAAAATCAGTTTTTTAAGTACCACTTAGTGGTTTCACTATTCATAAAAAATTGAAGTTTTTCAGAAAAATACCAAAACATCACCCTAAGCTATATTTGATATTCCGAATTAAAAAATTATTTCCATTTTACAAAATTCAAAAAATATAAGTTAAATTAATTAATTTAATAATTAATTCCCGCTGTCAGAGAAAATAGCGTGTTTTTATGAAACAATAAGTATCAAAAGATTGACACTAATTTAATTCCAATTTCAAAGTGAAATTAATTCCAACGACCACTGTTGGATTAAATGGTAAAAATATATTCTAATTGAACTTTAAAACCAATTCAAAAGATAATCTAATCATATAAATAAATTAGATTAAAAAGAGGGTTTGAATTAAAATACAACACTTTTACTATTCATTAAAAAAATTAACATTATCAGAAAAATACTAGAAATTTATCCAAAGTAAATTTCAATGTCCCAATCATAATGAATAAGTTTATTTTGACAAATATAGCTTATAAAATTGTGAAAAGTTTGATTTAAAAATGTTTTTCCATAAAAAGGGCAGTAAAACAATCTTTTAGAAATATTAGTGTATTCCATGCTTAAGATTGGATTTATTCTCATTTTAAGCCTCTAAAACACTTTCTAATTAATTAATAGACATTATAAAAAATATCTATTATTCATTACTTACTTGGGATGTTACAGGACCAAAGGGTCCCGAGTCCATATTAGCATATCCTAAAAATAGAGGAACACAGCGATCTAATTAAACCCAAACCTTTGGGTTTTAACTGAGAAAACAAGGAGAGAGAGAGGAGTCAAATGATCGATGAGAATCACCAGTTATATGTATACAAACTCACCTTGACGAGGAAGATATGATTCTTGAAGATTCAGAGGGGAATCATCGCGTGGAAAGTGGGGTACGAGAGAGGGGTGGTGTGCCTCTAGGTATTTCCCGGAGGGGGGTTGTGCCACAGAGGTCGCGCGCTGCAGGATCTCCGCCTGGGTGTCACGCTGTTGTAGGGAGGGTCGCTTGGGGGTTCACATGCCTCTTAGTGGAACCCCAGGAAGGAGCTCACGCCGAGGAGAGAGCTCGAAGGAGGGAGGAAGGGGCCACATCATGGGGTGTGCAGCTGCGCGCGTGTTGCACCTTGTACGTAGGGAGGAAGAAGAGGGGAATTCGATTCCCTTTATTTTCTTTTTCAAACCCCTAAATTAATTTCCATTAATAATAGTTTTTATTAAACTCTTAAAACCCAATAATAATACTACAATTAATGCAATAATAATAATAATAAAAGATAATAATAATACTCATTTTATTATTATTATTATACTCAATAAACACTTATCTAAAAATTAAAGAAAACTCCCCAATTAATCCTTCTTAAAGGAAACATTTCAATGAGAAAATCAAACTCCCCATTACTACTCCATTAAATTAAAATCACATTGAATTCAAAGTAAAAAATAATAATTCCTTTCCCACAATTAATAAAATTCGTTTTTCCTTGAATTTAATTAATTAACAAAATAATAATAATAATAATAATTAAATAATTATTATTATTATTATTAAAACATTCATTTTTTTAAATTCCAACCAAAACTCCCCAATTCATTACTATTATTATTTATAATAATAATATCCATAATGATCAATAATTATGACACTCGTAAAACCATAATAAGAAAAATATAATTATTATTACTCAAACCTTTGATATAAACCAACAACTCTATTAAATCACCACACACCTTAATTAAATTCGAAACTGCTTATTTAATTAAGTGTTTCATCGAGATACCCAACAACCTCATTAAATTTAACTAAATATTACACCACATTAAATAAAAACAGAACTTTGAAAAACCTCATAATTAAATTGTATTAAAAGAAACAATAAAAATCCCAATTTAATTATGTCCAACAACCCCATTTAAATCAACATTAATTATCCTATTCCTTGTTAACCTTCATTTATTATTATTGTAAAAAAGGTTTCGTAATTAATTATAAAACTCCATATTGATAATTAAATTCTTTTAACATTTATGTAAATATGTAACCACAAAAATAATAATAAAATCATTATTATTATTATTCAAAATTTCATTTATTTAAAAACCCAAACCCCCAATTTATTATAATATCATTAATATGATAAAAACTCCAACCCACAACCCCTCATTTAATTAATAGTTTCTTTGAGAAGCTCAAAATCCATATTTAATTCTCATAAATGATACACTCCTTTAACATGCAATTAAAATCTCAAAGTATCAAAATAATATTTGGCTCCGTAATAATAACAATGACATAATTATTAATAGAAAATTCCTCCATTTAATAAAAAAATTGTCCTTTAATAATTCTAAAACTCTTCATTTAAATAAAACGGTTCTTTGATAAACCCAAAAGCCACATCAATACCTTCAACTGCCATTTAATTTATTCTTTAAAATTCAATAAATTTAACAACCTCAATAATAGTAATAATAACATAAAATTATTATTATTATTAAAACATTATTTTAATTAATCCAAAACTCGCATATAATGATAATTAATTAAAAAAATAATAATAACTTATTAAATAGGATAAACTGCATAGGTTGGACCGAAACCACGCGCTTCCCATGAAGATCCATTAAAGGGGATTTTTCTAGATCCGGAGCACCCAAGACTCATTGGGACACCCACTAAAATTTTTCGGGTAATTATTCAATTCCAAAAACGACACCATTAGGAGTTCCAAAAATCAGAATAAAATTCCATAGTTCAGTTTAAAAAAATAAAACCGTTGATAAATCAAAAAGAAATTTGAAAAAATTCGTATTTTAACCCGGTTCATAAACACGGGACTTTACAAACCGCGGTGTGACCGCAACATGACCGTGGCATGACCGCAATGTGACTGCGGTGTGACCGCGGTGTGACAGCGGCGTGAACGTAGTTTGAGCGCTGTATGTTAGCCCGGTCCAGTGTCATCTGTAGGGCAACATCTTCCATCCAGGAGGGAAGGGAGCAGGAGGGGGTGGGGAAACATTCCGACTGTCGCCCTACTAGAAGATGATAGATCAAATCAACTATTTAATATGATATAATAAGGGATCACCAGAGAGGGTTGTAGCAAGCGGCACAATGTCACATCATCTAAAGGGAAACCAAACAACAGAAAATAAACATACACCCTATACAAACCATTTAATAATTCATTCACTTTGCATAAACATGGAAATTTTATTTATTATATTCAATGCGTGAAAATGAAAGTGTCATAATCAAGGAATATTCCTACTCGTGCAATGCCATTTGAGTTAAACGAGTATGATATGACAATTTATATTATTAAAAGAAAAAAAAACTAACTACCCACCAAACAAACACCAACAAGAGGTATATAAAAGACTCAAACCAAATCTAAACATGACACAGATAACTGTAACTACTCTTTGGTTTAGAAAACATTGCATCTCCATTGGAGGGGTTTTATTATAAAATCATGTCATAGCTTTAAAAAAAATCATTTAATTATATTTATCATTTATTATAAAACTCATTCAGCCCAAATCAAATGCAATAATTTAAGAAACTTGATCCACATAACTATCACTATGAGTTTTCGAAGACAGCGCACCTCCGTTGGAGGGGTTTTATTATAAAAACATGGATTTATTTATCGAATGAAAAAATTATATTAAATAACACTTATTCAAGATAAGAAATTCAATATAATTAAGTAGAATTAAAAAAGTAGCTAAATTCAATTTAATTTATTCTCGAATCAAAGAGGCTAGAAGAGGGATTATTCTTCAACGTGGAACCAAACTGTCCACTTCGGCTCATGTATCTTTGTAACTAACAGTTGCAGCTCCACCATTGGGTATACACACCTTCACAAAATGCAAGGAAACATATCCCCTATGCACACACCCGCATGTCCATGAGCATGTGCATGGGGATTCTTGCACATATTCTTATATGCATATACCCGTCTCCACTCACCTGCATATACATTTATATATCTATACATGGGCACACATAGCCCCATATGTGCATGATCACTACCATGGTTTACTATACACATAACAGGGGAACCCACATACATATACATTCTTACCTATGCACACACAGGCGAGTCACCCTTAACATGGCTACTCGAAACCAACGAGAAGGGATCAACACACTACAAAAAAGATATTAGGAAAATTAAAACACATAAAGGATGTTATATAACCAGTGAGAGACCAACCAACGACATTAATGACTTACCTAGATTGGGAGAACCAAATCCACCTGAACCAACACGAAATGATCCAACTCCCTATTTAAAACATAATATGGAGTCAAAAAATGATGAAATTCCCAAATAAATGAGTTGCGAGACAAGTAGTAGCCATATAATCTTACCTCGGATAAAAGCCAGCGGACTGAATCAATCTGAACCCCATTTCTCTCACATTGCAGAATATAATTACCCATTATCCATAGAAATAAGTAAAAGAACTAAGTGAAAAATCTGATAAAGATAATAAAATAAAAACTAAACTAAAACATACCTGCCTCCTGTGACTATACACGTCACCACCCAACATATAAGAACCACAATGCCCCATGGGTCAAATCATGTTCCTGAAAGCAAGGGGGAAATAGATCCATGTTTAAAAATGATACTATAAAATAGTACATTCCAATTAGTTAAAAATTATTCTTCATGTTAATGGTATACAATTAATTTATCTTGAGTTTCAGCTTAATTTGTTTCTGTTCGATACATTTTTTTATCCCACCTGATAAAAAAATATTACTAGAGGACACAATTTCTAATCAAATAAAATATATTATAATAAAAAATGGATCCAAACATATGAATAAGGTTGAACATGATAAGAAATAATGATTGATCATATATTCTAATGAGTTATAAATGGATAAACCAAAAAAACCAAAAAAATTTAGAGTTCTCTAATTACTCAAGTGAATATGAAATTTTCAAACAATAATAAACATGTAAAAGAAGAGAAAACCATGTTTCCTCAACATAAATGTTTATAATGTGAGAAATAAGAAAGAAGAAAGAAAATCAAACACTTTTGAGCTACAAATAAAACTGCACCAGTGTTGAGAAAAAAGCCTAATAACATAGAAGTTGATAAAAACCACCTTATTACCATACTTGTTTGTATAAAATAACAATAGAATGGAAATTTCACATAAAGATCCCCAAGATAGTTGGGTACATGGCTACAATAGTTCCACCGCATATGTTAGAGGCAGTTGGCCAATAGTGATTATATAATTATGGTACAATAGAGAGTCTATAACCTTATAAAAATAGTATCATATCACTATAGAATGACTACATCAAAAAGAATAAGAAGTATATATGAATGACGTAGAATAAAATGACAACAATAACTAAAAAAGGGAAAAATATCATCTACATAAAACAAATGTGATGGTGCAATGAAATCCCTCCCAAACCCCAACCACGGATAAATACCAATATTAACAAGATCAATAAGATACAAACTTAGATAATCCTCATCTATAGGAAATAAAATCCAAAATAAAGGATCTCCTTTTTAACTCCTCTTTTACACTAGAAGAAACCCCTTGGGGATATATTAACCAGAATAGATATCCTGACACTGTGCAGGTTAGAACAAATCAAATCAATGAACCTCTGTGAAAATACATTCATTTTCAGAATAGAAAAAATGAATCTCCATTATATTGTATAAAAATATTTTGATATATCAATCTTCAAGGACATATTACCATCCTTTACCTTCCTCGTCATGATATCAACACATTTAGAAGCATTGTAGAGGAAATTCTGAATGTTCCTCCTTGGAAAAAACCCAACATGATTTGTCAAATTAAAACCCTTAGAAATCTGACCCATCATGTGCGTCATGAATTTTCTAATGACCTTTGGTATAAAAAACCCAATTGAAATAGTCATAAATCTTTTAGCCGTACGGCCTCTTCCCGGAAGGCCCTTCCCCTAACCCCTGCACCACCCCCTAACCCCCGCCCTTGCACTAGCCCTCCTAAACCCCCTTCACCACCCCTCCACTACAAACATACCCTATCCCTCCTCCCCCACCTCCCACTGTACTACACCACCCCCCCTAAAATTTTCAAAACAACAGTTCAATACAGGTATTATTCTATAAATAGAAGATAGAATTATGAATAATTTAATAATACCAGTCCTGAAATGTATTAAAATAAAATGAAATCTATACATATTGATTCAAAAATATAAACTCACAAGAACAATAAATTACATGGAATAAATTAATGTAAAAATTATAGCAGCTTAACATGCTAAACAGAAACTAAAATAACAATTTTGATTAACACCAAATCAAAAATAATGACTAGTATGAGAAAAATATATCCAATTTTCTTGCTTGTAATACAATGATGGTGTATCTACACTGGGTTTAGTGACCACCCACATTTTTAAATTCAAACATGCATTATTTATCAAATAGGATGAAAATTCAGAATCTTCCATCATATTGATGTGGGGACCAATTTTTCCCTCATGTCGTAGAATAGTGTTACAACCCCTCAGAATCACCCAACTATATGAAAACTAAGAAATTAACCCTTTATGATCATCCACAATATCTATTGTTTTCATGTAAGAGTTAGATGAATAAACAAAATATAGGGAGATTACAATTCCTTTGATACCAATATCAACTAAGAAGTCTTGCTGATTTTATATACATGAATGAAGACTGATACTGTCATACTTTAAAATAAATAGATTCTCAGAGTCATTCACACTTTCATTTTGTGATACATTAGAATATCTAAGGGAGGGCCATTTAAAGTCACTCCAATTGCCAAACATCATATTAGGTTTATCTAAACTAATCATCATGGGTTTTTTGGCCTTAATAATGTATCTCGGGGATGTGATTGTGGGAGAGTTCCCAAGACCTTGAAAATTACAAAAGAGAATCTTTATTTATTAAGGGAAGTCATAACAATTGTTTTAGAAAATGCAAGGAAACAAGAGAAATCCAATAAATTTCAAAAACTGTTATCAATGCTCAGAACCAATTGAGCAAGATGAGTCAGCTCGACATGGGCACTCTTGTTCAAAATATCCCCTAAACTTTGAAGCTCCGCATTGAAATCCCACTCCTTCCTAGACAGACCCCCACCCCTCCCTGACAGACCCCCTTGGACCGCCCCCACCTTCCTGGACGACCCCCCTATAGACCCACATGGATATCCCCCCTCTTGGACAACCCCCCCCCCCCCACCCGCACCTCCTGGATAGCACACCCCCCCTGAAAAATCAACATGTTTTACCATAAACAAGAATATTTTAAATAACTATCATAAACAGATTCAGTTCAATAACAACATCCTGAAAAGTACTCAACAATTTATGCACAAACACTCAACAAGCATAACATCATAAAATCCTGAATTTCAGGAGTTCAAATAAGAGAAAACATGAATGAATTGTTCTAAACAAGAAAAAATCAAATTAAGTACTCCCATGTAATTATATGATGTCATTTTATTCTTTTTAATGGGCCAACCACCCTCTTATATTTTTCACTCAAGATGGATATTTTCATTGAAGTACCTAAAAAGAATCAAAATCAACATTAGATAACCATAACTCTATTCCTAATTAGATAACATTAAATAATAAGAAATGACATTGTAAATTACTAGGCTTAAAAGGACATATTCAAGAAGACACCCCCTCCTTCCTGGACAGACCCCCCACCCACCCACCCTCTCCCTGGACAAACCCCCCCGCACACACCCCCGGACAGACCCCACCCCCTGGAAAACCCCCCCTTCCTGACAGACCCCCTGCCCCTCCTACTCTGGATAGCCCCCCATTCCTCCTGGACACCTCCTTGGACAACCCCCCATCCCCTTTGGATAGCCCCATACCCCTGTCCAGTCCCCCACTCTTTTTTCTAGACAGAACCCCCTTCCTGGACACCCCCTCCTTCATGGATAGACCCCCTCCTTGAAAGACCCCCCTGGATAGCCCCCATCCCTCATGGACACCCCCTAGATAGAAAAAGGCATCATTAAAATTGATCTAATTCCAAGTTTCTTTTGAAAATATTATTAAAATCCTCCACAGTGTTCTAGGAATTATTGATTCTAAAAGGAAGAATTGGTTTGTTGTCTCTAGTCTTGAGGCTCACCAAAATTAGATGTTGATCAGGATTAATCCTAGGTAAAGTAATACTATAGATGATATTCTAGTTATCGAGAGATTTGATGTTTGTGAAAGCTCTGTCAAGTTTACATTCTAAAATTCTATTGTGTTTCGTTCTATACTAGATATAATTAGCCCCAAACAGATTAATCTCAACAAGGTTATTATCACCAATACAGTGATTAAAATCTTTAATGGAGGTGTTTGAGTGCATGGGCCCAAGCTGTTCACTAGTTTCAAGGATAACATTAAAGTCACTGATAATGACCCAGGGAACTTGAATAGTGTTGTTAATTGAGGATATATTGTGCCACAAGGTTCTTCTGTCTTGATATTTATTGCATTTATACACAAAAGTACAGTAGAAAGTATTATCATGCAAGATTATTTCACATGTCAAAGACTAAGAATCATCATGAACAATATGAATTTTATCGATAGAGATATGTGCAAAGACCCACAAAAAATCAAATTTGTTATTATTGGAATTTTATCCAATTAAAATATAACTATATTTGTCAAGACTATTAAATCCAGAATTAAAAGTGACTTTAGGTTCAGAGATAGAAAAAAGCATCGGTTTATGAGTAAAATGAGAATTTTTTAAAGTTGTGATTGTGTCAGGGATAGAAATACATTGATAGTTCCAATATAAAATATTCATTTATAATTACGTTTGGGAAAATTCCCCTTGTTTTTGTTACCTCCAATATTTTTTCCATGCTTGGATTTTCTTAATTGCTTGGTAGAATGCTCTTTAGGTGTCGCGACATTTTTTCCCTACAATGTCTTTGAAGGGATATGAGAGATATGATTATTTTGAAGACCTATTGTGACCTCTTCATGGTGCATTTTTTTGTTCTCAGTTTCCTTCTATAATAGTATCCATTATTTTTCTGGTTTTATGTGATCAGATTCCCCAGATTGGTCACCCAGCTTATGAGTGGTGAATTCTTCCATAGAAGGGGTTGCTAGTTGTATGTGTCTCTTATAGTTCCAGACCATCATCATCATCTTTCATTTGTTGTGTTTTGCTAATATAATTTATCAGCATATTGAAAACTAAATTTTGAACGGCTTATCTGCCCAGCATCTCATCACTGTGTGAAGGTGAGGAGAGTTGATGCTATTTTGCATTGTCAGTAATCGCAACATAGGTTTCCTGGACAGCAATGTCCAGGTTCTTGGAAACCCCCATTGCACACTCAGCATTCTGATCTAGAATTATGTTGATGGTTCCATGGATATTGTTAATTATGCTCTTACTGGCATTCTGATTATCTTAGTGGTAACTATCCTCTTGCACATGAGCAGCCCTAGTTTTATTTGGTCGTTGACTGTTTTCTTTTAGTGTTGAAGTCCCCTCACCAACACATGCATTAGAAATAGACTTAGAAATATCACTAGCTGGCTGGGTGTCTAGTGCATTGGGTTCTATGGATTCAGAGGCAGTAGCAGATTAGAATCCATTGAGAGTACCTGTTATAGCAGAAATCTGAGAATTCTGTGTATATATATATATATATATATCCATTTGTGGAGCCTCACCATCTATCTGTTCTTTCCATAGGACAGTATGCAAGACCATATTAGCAATTTCTCCAGCAAAGGACTGCTCTTAATTGTCCAGTTCACCCTTTTCAATCATTTGAGCTCATGACTGCTTAGAAGTATGCTTTGGTGAGGAATCATCACTAGTTTTCCTCCTCTAAATATCTTTTTTTTTCATGCTTGTGTCAGATTTCTCCAAGACCGTTTTTTATCCTTCATGTTTCCTCTAACCTCAGTATAATCATTTTCAGTATGAGGATGGATATTTTGAGAGTCATATATTATATAAAATATTAAATAACATTATTTGAATTTCATTCATGAATTTTATTGAGGTCATTACATTAGATATAATGAATCATAACACAAGAATTGTTTCACTAAGGTAATTGGTCACTACATGTTATCAAAATTAATTGGTCAAGGTATTTAGACATATTAAATTATTTTCAATGATACTTTAAGTGTAAACGATCAAATATGATCCTACAAGATCATGGACGAAGATTAAATATTATCCTATGGTAGATTAAGCCTTTATTAGGTGTGTAATCTTAACAAAAAACACACGGGCGACAAAAGAAAAATACAGAAAGCTGATATGAAGCATCACCAGCAAGGAATCAATAAATCATCAACTCCTCATAAAATAATCCTCTATACAGTTTCATCATAATGGAAACCACCAATTATATACATTGAAATTTTTTCCAAAAACCATCTCTGAAAAGGAAAGTTGCTGCTCTTGAAATAACAGATCCTAAAACCCATCAAAAACAGCCTCAAAAGACCTCCAAAAAACCACAATCTTCAACAGAGGAAGAAGCAACGACAAATATAGGGAAACACATGGTCAACAAGAAATCAAAAAAATATTTTAAAAAAACCAATAGTACACAACATTCTGATTCTGGGAAAAAACCTTATAACGTGAAACCGTCAACTACCACCCTAGGAATAGTGCACACACTAACCAGACAATAACCAAAAAACCAAACATCCAAACATCCTTCGCATTTTAAGAACCAAGTGGGTCACTATAATAATTAGACCACGGATCTACAAAGGCAATAAGTACTCAACCAAAGGGAAACAGAGCTATAACCTAATGCATCAAACCAAGGAGTCCCTAAGACATCTAAAGGAGAAAATAGGTACTTTCCATGGAATTTCCTTGAAACTAAAATCATGGTGTCACTTGAATTATTCCATCATCTTCATGAACATACTCTTTCTAATTTTTAGGTACGTATATGCAGATATTTCACCATCAATGTATCTTCTAAAAACTATTTCATCTTTATTTTCCTTCCAATCTTCTAATTCATCACTCACATCATTGTTATATTGATATTCATCCTACACTGTGGGGTCTTCCTCTACAATATTTGTAGTATCATCTATGTTTCCTCCATTAGGGGATATTTTTGGATGCTCAGTAACCATTGTTTGTGATCGAATCACAATTTTTTTCCTAAGAGGGCCCTAAAGATCTAGTGAAAATTGTTCTATGGAATTTAGAGTAATCTTTACGTCTCTGAGTCTTTTTGTAGCTCAGATTAATGTATCCATCTGAATCAATCATTGAGATTTTTCCTTTCCTTTCACTCTACATTAAATAGTCTCCCTCAATCATACATGCTTTCTCATAATCATCATGCGTGGTTTCACTCGAATCCGAGTGGGAGTTCCTATCCTCCCCATGGAAGGATTCTAGGACATATGTGATGGTGGGTTTCTCAAGCCTTTTAGGGAATGCCTTATCATTTTCAAGAGGATGAAAACTTTGAGTATTGTCCACTACTTTAGATGATTCATTGGTAGGGGGAAAGATTTAAAATTTCCAATCATAAACTAATCAACATCCTTTTGAAAAACCCTAATCATAATATGTATCCATTACTCCAGTACAAATCACGAGTAGATTTATGGTATCACCTTTGCACAAATATATTTTTCTTCAATAACAATATTAATAACTATGTCAACATCAATATTATAGATTGAATGAATCCATATTAATACTACAAAATTCAATAAAAAAATCCAATTTTTACATTGAAAAAAAAACAATTGTCACATATTTTCAACTATTCCACTCCAAACTCCAAGGGGTTTATCTATCTCCCCATTGGATTTAGTGGAAAATATCCCCTACCATCCAACAACATTTTTCCTCTCCCCCTAATTCTGAATGAAATTAAATGTATTATTCCATGCACTTCTACTACACCTTGACTTCTAAATTACATGTGAATATATATATTTTTACTTGAAATCCCCCCCCCCATGTCAATATATTTTTTCATCACTTCATTATGCAAATTATACAAATTATAAAAATTATAAATATTTTTATGTTGATTTTCAAATACAAAATTATATTCTAATAAAACTATTCAAATAAATTTTTTAAAAATATTTTCTTCAATATATTAAGAAATATACTAGGTAGAATAAACAATTAAAAGATGAGTTGTCAACAAATTCACTATTCTTGCTAAGGAAGATCTTAGTTTAGGAAACAAGAGTCTTAGCTAACAGATACATGGTTTTCTATGTAACACAAAATGTCCAATAAATTCATGTCATCGTTTATATTTCAATTTATAGACTCATATTATTATTTTAATTCACATGAATCTTATTAGCACAAAAAAATTAAATCAAAAATTGTGAATGATATATCATTTTAGACATTAGTTATGCCACTTGATAAATTCAACAAGTTAATTTTATTTATATCCAATGTAATTTGGGATCTCATAGACTCCTTTAATTATATATAATACTTAAGAAACCATTGTAACTTCAAATCCAATTCCCTCTTGATTACAACATTGTTTATTTTAAATGTTTTTCATTTTTGGGGACACTATTTATTGAGTATCTCCTTTTTTAATATCATTTAATAACCAAAAATAGGATATAATTGATACACTATATTAGAATATGGATATGTATAGTCAAGATCTATCCCTAATATTGACCCATAAGATTCTCTTCACTTAGTGGATTCATTACACAATATACATAGAATAAAACAACTTTTTATATGTATAAATCATCGTGATAAAACATATTAAATCATATTTTTAATCTACCATCAGATTTCACCCAAACTAGTAATTTCATTATAAATTATAGTAAGAAAACATATACCATTCATACAGCTTCAACACTAATACTAAAATATACCTGAAATACCATAAATATCACTTTCTACATGAAATTTTTAGCTTAATGTTTAATATGATTCCATCTTTATTTTATTATATTTTGAGCATAATTACCCCAAGGATTATGTATCCCATAGATTCCTACACCTCTTTAGACTTGTTAGTATCATTAAATGTTTAAGGGGTGGGGGTACCTTCTATATGTTTAATTTTTATGAGGATGGTGATTCATCAAGGAACACGAATTTCTCTTAACCATTCACATTGGAGTTTACCTTTAGGTCTTAAATAGATTAAATGTTATCAAATTCCATTACAACTATTTTTGGATTATTCTCTCATACTCAACTTCATTCAGAACCTTATCTACCATGGGATCTTTTACCAAAATGTATTTCTCCTTTTAAAATAGGAAGGAATTACTCTCTCAAAACATTATACCTTAATTATTTTTCCTTATAAAAATTAATACATTCCTTGACACTAACCATTCCTTCACAGGCCTCTTCCACATGGGACTTCCCTATTTTTGTAATATTTTAATTATTCCCACTATTCCAAGAACTTTTCTCTCTCTCTAAGAGGTCTTGCATTTAGAGCCAGTTTTGGAGCTTGGCTTCTGAATAGTTTCAGTATATAAGTGTTCCATGTGATGGTTCTGAAATATTTTATATATTTGAATGATTTATCATTGTGTTCATAGAGATGTAATCTTTCAATTCCAGTAGAAATTTCACAAAATTTCAACTTGATTAATGGATGGTATTTTATGAAAATATGGTATGATGGACATACCTTGTATGTTGTGGTTAACATACCTATTTTAATTCACCACAAGAGGAATCCAGACCTTGAGTGGGTAGATCTAAATCATTCATAGATGGATTTTACAGACCCCAAATTGCATATATTAAAGATTAAGAGAGATCTAAATAAACATGAAAAGAAATTAAAATCATAGTACAACCTTAAAATAAAATTATTGATGAAACTATATGGTATAAAATACCATGGAGAGCTGCGCTATGTTGACTGGAAGCATCTGGGAGGATGGAGCCACTATGACAGAGGTCGTCGGGGAGGAGGGTGCCATGGTGAGAGAGGTCTCAGGGGAGGAGGGTGCTGCTGTGCGAGAGTTTGTCAGGGAGGAGGGCGTCGTGGTGGGAGAGTTCATCAAGGAGGAGGGTGCTGAGGTTAGAGAGTTCATTGGGGAGGAGGTCGCATCAGTGAGGAGATGTCGGGGAGGAGAAGTCGTCGGTGAGGAGGGTGCCACAGTGAGGAGAGGTTGGGGAGGGAGAAGTCATCGAGGAGTAGAATTAATTGCAGAGGAGTAGTGTGAGGTGAGTAGCGGATAGGGGGAGGACGAGCCCGATATAGAATAGGGGAAAAATTAACGGAAGCATCATAGACAAGGTGGCATAATGAAACCATGAAAATTAGAAAGCAATAGCCACATAAAAATAAAATCATGGCTAGAGGTCAATGTCTATAACTTTAATTTCTAGTAGTCATTTACTCTTCCATCTTATGATTTCTCCATAGCAAATTCACCAGATCAGACATCTATTTTCTCAATGCTAGTTCTCTGGTATCAATAATTCTGATAGGGTCTTCACAATAATACATGTCATGTTTTAGTTCTATTTCTTCATAGGTGAGAACATGCATTAGGTTAGGCATGTATTAACTCAACAGTGATACATGGAACACATCATGAACTTTGGAGAGGCTTGGTGGCATTTCCAAACGATAAGCTACAACTCCAATTCATTCTAGAAATTCAAAAGGTCCAATGTACCATAGACTTAATTATCCCTTCATACCGAATCATATAACTCCCTTCCATGACGATGCATTCAAGAAAATAGGATCTCCTACATGAAATTCCAAATAATTCCTTCGGTTATCGGTATAGCTCTTTTGCCTACATTGAGATGCATTGATGTGGGTTTTGATAACCTTCACCTTTTCTACTGATTCCTCAACAAGTTCTGAGACTACGAGTCTTCTTTCCCAAATATCATCCCAACTTCTTGTTGGGCGACATCTCTTTCCATATAACGTTTCATATTGTTCCATCTGAATACTAGAATGGAAGCTATTATTATAGGAAAATTATACCATAGGTAAATTTCGATCCCTCATACCTTGAGTTTCAAGTGAGAAAGATGTGAACATGTCTTCTAGGGTTTGAATAGTCTATTCTGATTGTCCATTAGTTTGAGGGTGGTAGGCAGTGCTCAAACAAAGTTCCGTATCCATGGCCTTCTGAAGACGTTTTCAGAATCTTGATGTAAAATGGGGATCAAGATCTGAAACAATCGATAGGGGTACACCATGAAGTCTTACAAAATTCATTAATATATAGTCTTGTTAAACTTCCAATTGGTAAATCTTCTCTTATAGCAAGAAAATGTGATGACTTGGTAAGATGATCAACAATGACCCTTATTTCTTAATTCCTTCTAGGAGTCTTTTGTAGCCCCATCACAATGTCCATCACAATATCATCTCATTTCCACTCAGGCATGGAAAGAGGTTTCATGACTCCTCTAGGATGTTGTCTTCCATCCTTCACCTATTGAAATACCATACATCATGGAACATAATCATAAATCTCCATCAAAATTTTGTCCCACCAAAAATATTCCTTCAAATCTCTATATATCAAAGTGCTACTAGGGTGTATAGAGAAATTGGAGCTATGAGAATCATCCCATAATTCCCTTTTTATATTTTTTTGTTAGGAACACAAAGACTCTTCCCATATTTCAAAATTATATCTTCAAATACGAAGTCTATCAATCTCCCATCATTCACAGCTATCATTTTATTTTGAAACTCCTCATCATCAGTCTGAGAACTTTGTATCATTTATAGTAATGTTGGAATGTAAACGATTTGAAAAATTATTGATGTTTCACCTTCTACGATTATTCCCATATCCATCTTTACTATATCCATGATCATAGGATCCCTTTCAACTCTCATCTTGTTTGAAACTCCATGATACTTTCATCTCAAAGAATCTTCCACCTTATTTTCCTTCCCCAAGTGGTAGTGTATAGTGGTATCATAATCTTTTAGTAGTAAAAGACATCGTATTTTCTTCAAGTTGAGTTATTTCTAGGAAAAAATATACTTCAAAATCTTTTGATCGGTATATATCTCAAATTTTTTACCATTGATATAGTGTATCCATATCATAAAAGCAATGATTACAACTACTAACTCAATATCATTACTAGGATATCTTGGTTAATGGATTTTTAGCTATTGTGATGCATAAAAATAACCCTATCATTCTGCATAAGGACACAACAAAGTCATTTATTTCAAGAATCACTATAAATAACAAACCCATCACCCCTAGATGGTAGATTCAGGATAATCTCATTGAATAATATTCTCTTCAGTTATTCAAAAAATTATTTACACTATTTTTTCCAAACAAATTAAACTGCTTTTTCTGTGAGCCTGGTTAATGGGTTTTCCAATTGGAAAAACATATGGATGAAGTAACGATAATAACTTGCTAAACCAATAAAACTGTATACCTTAGTTATAATTGTTGGTGTTGGCCATTCATGGATTTCCATGGTATTTTATGTATAAAAAAAGATGCAATACTTAGATATAATATGGCCAAGAACAAATATTTCCTGACGCTAGAATTCACACTTTCTAAACTTCCCATATATTTTATTTATTCTATGGGTTTTCCAAAAATTGAGAAAGTGATTATCATGATCTTCTTAGATGTTTTGGTATACCAAGATATCATAAATAAATACCACTATAAATTCATAATGGTATTCCTTGAAAAAAATATTAATTAATTTCATAAACATAGAGGGTGCATTATTCAATCCAAAAGGAATTACTGTAAATTGTAATGTTCATACCTAGTATAAAATGATGTCTTAGGAACGTATTCCTTCTTCACACACAACTGATGATATGCAGATAGAATGTCAATATTTGAATAATATTGAGCTCCATGAAGTTGATAAAATAAATAATCAATGCGAGACTGGGGATACTTGTTCTTTATTTTTATAGCACGTATCTCCCTATTTTCAATGCACAACCTCATAGATCCATCTTTTTTCATAACAAAAAGAACAGGGGATCACCATGAAGAAACACTATGGTGAGTAAATCCTTTATTACTCAATTCATCTAGTTGTATCATTAGTTACACTAATTCCATAATAGAAATTCTATAAGGGGTCTTTGAAATGGGCCTTGAATCAGGAATTAAATTAATGGAGAAATCAATTTCTCTTTCTGGAGGATGTCCAAGTTAATCCTCTAGAAACACATCAACCTATTCTTTCACAATAGGTATATCTTATATTTGAAAATTCCATTCCTCACCCATAGTTATTTCACTCTCTTCCTCACCTATAATTGAAATTCGTAGAGATGCAGGGGTGGATCTAGATAAGAATCAGATCGTGACATTTCTACTTTAAAGATAAGGTACTCCTTATGATCATTAAAAATTGTAACCTATTTCTTAAAATAAATTTTCACATCAAGGTCTGAAATCCAATCCATTATGAGGATTATATCAAATTATGTCATGGGTATGATGATGAAATCAATATATAAAGAACATCTATATTACCTAATGGGAACTTATTCACAAAACATTGTTGCAATGATACTTCCATTAAGATATTTGACTAACAACTCCATTGTTATATCAAATTGGATTTATATAATTTTCCTAACAAAATAGAATGATAAGAAACAATGTGATGATCCAAAATCAAATAAATCATTGGCTAAATTTGAGGAAACCATTAAATTACCTACCACAATGTCATTCAGAGCTTCAACCTCAGCAGTAGGGATTTCATAATCTAGACCTTTCTCCTTTGGTCTTTTATGAGGTATGTTTCTTTGGAACTTAGGGTATTCATTTGGAAAATGATCCATTTCTCTATAATTATAGCATTCAACATTTATATACTCTTTCTTTCTCTTGTAATCATGAGCTTGGTGGCCTTTTTCACCTTACTTGTAATAGAATCCCATTCCCTTCAGGCAAGTACCGGGGTGTTTCTTCCAACATTTACCATAGGATGGAAATTCAGATTTTCCCTTCATCCCCTAATTTCCATTTCTAGAGTGTTCATCAGATATCTTCTTCTCTTGATTTGATTAAAAGTCACACGACTCAAAGAATTAATTTTTTATCTTGATAAAACATGTGATAATATATCTTTAGAAGATGAGAAGGATTCTGAGACTGATACTCGACGGAGAAACAGTTTTAACTCCTAAAATAATCAACCAATATTACCGCATGGTTTATGTATATAATCTTATACATGCTTTGCTAACCTTATAATGTTATCAGCATACATTGCGACATTCTCGTCCTCCTTTTTCCTGAGACTCAGAAATTGTCTTTCCATATCTGCTCGATGGTCACGAGGAATGTATTTTTCGACGAAAATATCTTTAATCACCATCCATTAAATATTGGATACTTCTTCATTCGCCTTTTAGTTTTGAACTAATGACCACCATTGACCTGCATCTCCTGTGAGGTGAAAAACTGCCATGACAACGTTTTCCCTTTCACTACTCCCCAATGCATGAAATATTTTCTCTACGGAACGTATCCATTGCTCAGCTATTGATGGATTTGTAGTCCCATTGAATTTTAGTGTTTTTTCTCATGATTCAGTTTATCATTGATCCTCCGCATTTTGGATTAGGGTGCTCCATACCAGTATGATTATTATTCATAACATGAGTGAGTTGTCCCAGTATGTTGATAAGCTAATCAGCACCAATTTCATCACTAGTTCCACTATAATTATCTTATTTAGGAGGAAAATCCCTATATAGATTACATGCATTGAAAGAGTTTCCATTCCTTCTACTAGGCATCATTTCTAAAAAATGACATAAACTAGATTAGTTTATGTATAATAATACATAATTCCAAAGTTGTAAAAAAATTAACATAAATTTAATAGGTTGTGGATGTAATCCATAATTATAAAAATGTTTTCTTTGAGTAGGTATATACTAATAAATCCTTTATAATGGGTTTTAATGAAAATGTGAATTATCCTAAGCATATCCTCTGGTAGCGTCGTAACCAAGAAGGAAACAAGGCTCATTGTCATGTAGCAGGATATCGTGTTTCAAGTCCGAAACTCTTTGTTGGAGTTTTCAATTCTATGTACATCTATGCTAGATCTGCTTCTAGCTACTCATATCCCAAAAGGGATGTTTTTCTAGGAAAACTCACAAAATCTCTACTTCAACAATATTTTTGGATCCTCTTCTATACAAATTATCAATGCCTATCTTAGGGTAATGTTCTTTATTCAGAGTTTTTAAAAATCTAGTTTCCATGGATGGTACTAAACTTCCTCGGATACCAAATGTAACACCCCAACCCTAGTTAGACAAAGTTGATGCATTATCACATAACATTAGCATGATACAAGGAATCATGTCCTGAAAGACTGATAAGTTTAGTATCCTGGGAATTACTAGATACATACATTAGTTTTAAATTACATAATGAAATAAGAGAAACAACATCATGTCCAATTTGAACACTCTTATATCCCTTAGCCTCTTCTTGAATGTTAATCATAATTTACTTCTTTGAAACCTGGGAAAAATAAAACAAAATAAAGTGGGGAGATCAGATTCTCAGTAAGGATAACAATATAGCAGAAACTATCATAAATAATAATAAACAATTAAGGCAATGTATAAGACTAAAATAGAA
This sequence comes from Viscum album, assembly GCA_963277665.1. Classification (NCBI taxonomy): domain Eukaryota; kingdom Viridiplantae; phylum Streptophyta; class Magnoliopsida; order Santalales; family Viscaceae; genus Viscum; species Viscum album. The sequence goes on from OY728120.1 coordinate 1,391,103,901, forward strand.
GCCTTTTAAACATAATTTTCAGCATCATATGGCACAGATAAATCAAATAATTCAATTTCATTAATCACATGGATATTCTACTAGACGAATTGTCCCATGTAATATCAACAGCCAATTTCATAATGATGGAATGCATAATGTCGGACATCATAACCACATTGTAAAGTCCTCACTCTAAGACTACATATAATATTTTGTCATGGCCTTGTGTCAAGACACAAGTGTGTCTCATGAGACCTACCGATGAATCGAGGAGCTATAGCGGGCTCCACGTGTCACATACTATGTCCAATGCATTCCTCATATGAAAATGATGAAACATAACACAAACATTCATATTAAAACTAGCATACAAAATCTTAATACTTTAACCATAAACCATGAATGGTATAAAAATAACACATCAATAGTCATTAATATCACAAAACCTTCAAAAAAAATGGAATATTGTATCATAATAAATCAACATCAAACAAGTGTAAAATTGATCAAAGGATGTTGACAGAGATGAAATCAAAAATATTTGAGTGAAATATATCATTCCATTTTGAAATCATTTAAAAGTAACGTAGTTATAAAATAAAACATGTATTCTAAAAATATTCTTTTAAACTTGTAAGGGGAGTTTTGAAGGTGTTATAACGGAGGGAAATATCTGAAATCTCCGTATAAGTTAAAAAAACAATATTTCCTTAATTTTGACAAAACGTTTGTAAAGGAACTTGTTTGGAGAATGATAGAAATATTCCTTTATAAAAATTTTATAAAAATTCAAAATAGTGTATAAATAAATTTAATCCTTAGTCTTGGAAATATTAAAAAAAATTCAAATACTTTTTTAAGAAACAGAAATGTTGATGATAATGGGGTCCCAGTAGATACTCACGTATATACAACCTCGGATAATGAAGAGATTACAGAACTAACCCTTAACTTGTACTTTTCCTTGATCGAGGGTACATTAAACAACATTATAAAAGATAAATAATTTTTTAAAATTATAGAAGAACCAAATACATAAATATGATATCATATATGATTTTATAATATTGATTTGTTAATAATATTTCAGTAGTATTATTGTTTTAGGTGTAAACTAATTCATTTTGAATTATATTTTTTTTACGTATGTTATGTATGTTGTTGAAAGAATGTATTAGATTCATATCCAGAATGATATTAAGTTCTTAAACATAATTTTTAATCATAAAATTAAAATTATTCTTGAATGGTTATGATTGGGAACTAATTTCACTGCATTCGTGAAGACGGTAATTTGTACGTATGCGCGAGAGAAAACATCATTATATTGATGGCGAAATCATATGTAATTGGATGGAATATAATATATACAAAATAATTAACACATTATTTGTATTATTTACATTAGTTATACTTATTATTATACTGATCCAAATAATCAAGTTTTTGAATAAAAAAACTATACCACGATGTGGAGACGGTAAGCCATACGTACACACGTATTGTGACATTTCATTCATAGGAAGTACAGAATAATGAATATCATTGTACCATATTTATAGTAACATAACATTATGTATAAGGAACTAGAATTATTATTTGGTTATGTAAACAACAAAGAATGAGGAAGTGGAAAAATAAAATAACTTTGATAGAGGTGGTGAAATTATTACCTCTTTTTCAGGGTTTTCCTTTTGAGTTTATCAAAAGGGGTTCTTAAAAGGATTTCTGATCAATGTAAGGCCTCTAAGTCGAAGTGAGGGTAGTTGGGAGGATATTTGGTTATGGGTTTTCCATGCCAAATTGATTTGGGGATGTGATTTTGAGATAAGGGGAAGTACCACTCTATAAAATAGGTGAGGGTCACTTTAAGAAAATCTTGAAATATTATTTTATTATACAATCATATTCAGTTTATATTGAATTAAAAAGGATTTATTTAGAGAATAAGGTAGGTATTGGTCAAAAATATCTCATCCAATATGTTTTAGATAGTTTTTTCTCATTCTATTAAACTTATATTTTAGATTTAACTCTTAGATAAATGGTTTAACTTTTACCATGTGTTCTTGTACTATTATATTAAATGGTTTATAATCATTTTATAAAAGTCAAATAGAACCCCAAGTGGTTCATTATTAATATATATAAACTAATATATATCCTTTTTCTTTTCCTTATATTTTTAGTAATATTATATCATTTAATAAAATTGTATTTTAAAAAAATTAATTTATGCCAATCTTGACACTATTTAGTATTTAATTTTTGTGAAAGTGATAACAACATTATCACTTAGAAAAAATTTAATTTAATCAATCCTAACATTTCCTTTTCAACCTATAAAATTAGTGGAATTCATAAAAAGTCTCAATTTACATTTATTTGGATATTTATAATATCAAATATTTTAATCTTTCATTATTAATGTAATTACTTCATCATCATTGTGTCATAAATAAATTTACTTATTTAATGTATAAATATTATTTATAAATTAAAATTATGTAGGAAATATTTTTATATTTATAATGAAGATTTATAATCAAATTTATTATATGAATAACCCTATATTAAAAATTGTTTAGTTATTAAACTTTGAATTTTACACTTTTAACTCTTTTTTAAATAAAATAATAATAAATGTCCTAATCTAATCCAGGTAGACCAAAAGGATCATATATTATTTATAAGGTTGAGTTTGGTAAAAATTAACTTATCCAATATAATTAAGAAATATGTTAGGTTAATTATAAAATAATTTTCTACTTTTAATTACCCTATTTACTTTTAACTATGGTAAATAAAAGTCAAAAGTTACCATTCACCAAAAATTATTTTCACCTTATTAAACCACATTTTACTTACTGATTTCAATAGTGTCTCTCAATTGTTTTTCAATTCAATTCTAAGAAGCTGTAAAATTACATTTTATGCAAATTTTCTAATGCGCCTAGAAGGTGAGTAAAAGACGGTAAAAAGTTCAATAAAATTTTATATATCTTATATTATTAAAAAATGAAACCAATGAATTAAATTAAACATATATAGGCATTATATATATATTTTCACCTAAAATAAATTTAAATAAAAATACTAATTATTTAAATAAAAAGTCAGTTTAAGCAATAATGCAGTGTTTTTCACTATTCATCAAAAATTGAATGTTTTCAGAAAAATACCAAAAATTCACCCATAGCTAATTTTGATACTCTGAATACAAAAATTAAGTCCAGTTTTTAAAAGAAAATTTATATAATTTTAAAAATTGGGCATTACAATTCATAACGTTTAGTTTGATTGGTCGTGGTGTGTTAGAATATGAAGATGCATACAACACAAGCTTTGGTATTATTCAAAGAGTATCATACCTTAGATGCTTGGTGTGTTACAATAATACAGTTCAAAATCACCAAAATCCATCAAGTGAGAGAATATCACAAAAGTAAATTGCAAGGAATCTCTTTTAACACCTCTGATGATAACGACCAATTTTCATTTGAATAAAAAAACAGAAAAATTCTCAGGGTAGTTTAATTTGATAATATCAGTAAACATTCTATAGTATCACACTACCACTATTTTTTGTTTTCAAACCTTATTCTCGATCTACTATATGAAATCTAAATCCACTCACGTTTTATGTGTCAAACTTTCTAACATGTTTCAGAGGACCCTGAGCAGGAAACATCAAATCTTCTGATAACTCTACTCGAGTATCAGTATTCATGATATAAAAAAATATGCATTATAAGATTTAATAAATATATTTTTCCACCTAATATATATATTTATTGCAACATTTATGAACTTATACGTCGTGAAAAACATTGTACAGGCTCTATACTAACTTACATAATTATACCTTTCTCATTTCGTGTTCAGAATATCATTTTAATCTTTTTTTGTATCCTAAACTCTTCAATAAATGGATATTCAATTTCATTATTCAACCGCACATATCTAAGTCCCTGTAATAATTAAATTTTTATCAGTGTAACATTTGAGGTCCTCCCAATTGATCGACCAATAGATGGAAATATTTTTGATTAACCATGTATTTGAGATTGATTTGATGTGTTTTCAACATGTACAACTAGATTAAATATTGTCTCAATATTATCCATGTATCTTGAACAAAAGGTAAGAAATCCTATGAAAAATAACCATAAAAAATAGAGCCATCGTGTTGGGATTTAATTCTCACGTATGATTTCAAATGCCCAAGTTATCTATGAAGTATTATAAAAAACATAATTATGTATTTAATTAAGTGCCAATAATAGTTTACTTAACTAAAAAAACATATAAATAAAGTACCTATCAATTGGATGCATCCATCGATGATGTACGGGGCCTCCTAATATAGTTTACTCAACCAAATTCACAATTAAATGCATAATGACAGTAAAAAATGATGAAAGAAATATCATCTCCATTGCACAATGTATCAATACAAATCTCTCCTTAAGGTTTTCAAGCACAAATGGATGTGGAGTTTTATTACATAGTTGATTGAAAAAATGTGTAGAATTGGAGTAAAAGACTAGTAACCTTTTCAGGTAATAATGTACGCAAGGAAAATGGTAGTAACTATTGTAATAATATAGGTTAGTAATGAATTTTCATTCCATGTAACCATAGATGCTTTATGTCAACACACATTGAGATTATACATGAATAACCATAATACACCTTCAAATTCATTAAGATTAGTAGGAATATATCTTTATCACTATTTTCCAATGCAAAAATTTCCATAGCATATTTTTCATTCTCATCTGGCCAGATATCATGTTTTAGGTTCATTAATTTAAGTCATTCTAATCATTGAGATTATCCTTAAAATATCCATGCTCATTAAGAAATTTGAAGATCAAATTGTCACAAATATTATTTTCAATATTCATCAGATCAAGATTAATCTGAATGAAATTAAATTCCCAATATGTAATTTTAAGAATATACTTTTTTCTCTATTTTTTCATGCCGATTTCACTTGATGATGCAATTCAAACTTGATTACCAATATAATTCAAATGATGCACCTTCCCTAATTATGTTTCAAAATTTCAATGTTGTTATAATATTTTAGAACAAGTTAACAACATTGAAGGTGGACTACATTTAATAATACAATTGAATTTTGACATGTTCAGCCAAAATTTATGAGATGCATTGATAAATCCTCAATGGCACTTGAAGTGCCATTTTATAATATGAGGTAGTTGTTTGGGATCAAAATCAAAGTTAAAAATAGGGCAAGATAACATTGTGTATGTGTTCTAACCAGATAAATTCCCTTGTCCAGGTAAGTCTCTAATGGTCCACATTAGAGAAACATGCATTTTGAACATTTTTTAGGAGAAGTATCATATGCCTCAACACCGTTTCTCCATAACACCTACAATTCATCAATTAAAGGCTGATTATAAGGGATCAAAATAACTGGACAAATGATATAACTGGTACTCAATGTCCCAAATGTGTTGAATCCATCAACAACAAATCCCAATTGAACATTTATATGACCAGATGATAAATTTGGATGTATTGAATCAAATTTATTCCACGATTGTGAACCTCATAGTTTTCATATTAATAGATAATTGTTATTATCTACATAATGCCACTTCATGTGTTCAGTGATTTTCGATGAGATGAATAATATTTTCAATCAATGGTTTAATGGAAAGTAATGAAAAATTATTGCACATGTGTTCCTTTTCTTTATCTTCATGATACTATTTTGATTTAAACTTCCAACATCACCCATTGACTTCCGTTTAGATAGAGTACATTTTTTCCAATCCTGTCAGATTGAATCCTCTCACCAAAAAAGAAAATAATCATTGGAACACACTTTTATTTTTGTATAGTTCAGACAAACCCTATTAACAACCAATTTCATATCATAAAAATACTTGGGGGTGTTTGATTTATGAAATTCATCTTGAAAAAATTATAATATAATGTACATTTTCTTATTTGTAATTCCACATAGTCAGTTGAAATGGTAAAACTTTAGCAAAAAAATGTTTTCAATATTTCAAACGTCCACTATATAACTCTTGATTTCCATCGTCAACGAAACCATGAAATATAGTTTTTCAGTGATGTTTTCTCTTACATTAGACTCTATAGAATCAAGTGGGGGATCTAATGATATATTACAATCTTGATCTGGTTGTCTTATAGTCTCAAAAACAATACATGTCAAATTGCTATTTTTAGCACCCTCAGCTATTTTTATGATATGTTTTTATGTTGATGATGGTGTCTTGCAATGAAGAATGCATCATTTATAAGGTTTTACATTTAATTTTCTATTTTCAATTAAGTTGGGAGCTCATTCTGTGGAATGGAATCAATGATAAACATTTCTATAACGTTCGATTCTCCATTTCAAATCCAACACAAATATTGAGTAGGGAATTGATTCAATAAAAAGTGTTTCTAAACATCATCTCTCTTCAACCATCTTCTAAACATACATTTATGACATTGACATCTTATTCTCCCTTCAACTAATTGATTTGAAATTGAAAAATCTAAATAATACTCTAAACACGTAGCATACTAATGTGTGTTCCTTAGTAATGTGATCCAACTTTTATCCATGTACATCACAATGTGCCTATATAAAATTAAAAAAAATTAAAATTAAAAACTATTATTAAATAGTTAAATATATTAATATATACTAGATAAAAAAAGGAATATGTTAAATAAGGTTTCCTATATAAATACATATAGTATATTATGAATCATTTTAAATAAGGTTTTCTATTTTCTTCGTACTACACGAAGTTATATATATATCTCCTGAGGATTCCATCAAAATATTTGATGTATTTATAAAATATCCACAAATGAAATAAAATTTTTTCCAGGTCTAAAATGAAGTGTCAAAGAAGTTTGTGTTAAACATGTTGATATATTGTTGAACAAGACTAAAAAAAGACATGACACCCATGGTAAATGATGGAATGGTTGATAGGTGGAGTATCATATAAAAATGGTCAAATCCAAAAGTAATATTCCTATGGTGTGATTAACATTGATGGACTAATAGTCATTTATTGGACAACATATAATGGTGAAATCCATGTCAAGAAGTTTGATTCAAATATGAGTTGTTTTCATGATGTTTTATCTTGGATGACTGAAGGGATATCTGAATCATACTAGAAAATGGTCATTAATGCATTGTGTGTATGTTTCACAAGATTAAATTTTGGAGTTATAGGAAATAACACCACAACTATGGTGTTTTTCAATAAATGATTCTTAAGGATAATTTGTAACATTAAAATGAAATGGTTTCATCCTAAAAGGTTCTTCAGTGAAGTTTTATCAAGTTTCCCTTGGGTGGTTGGTTGTGCCTCGATTCCATAGTCATTCTACAATGTGTGGTGAAGATGTTATGGGTGTTTTTCAAGGGTTTATTTTTATACCATAATCCATTGGTTCATTCTAATGAAAAACCATTTAAGTGGGTAATTAAGTCATTCAACCATTGGATATGTTGAAATGGTTATTCGGTCTTATTTTTTTTAAGGGTCAGACGTGTTGTGTGGGGGTTGGTTATTCCTTCTTTAGTTGGGTAGGTTCTTTAAAGTGGTAATTTTTTAAGCCCACTCAACCATTGTTCACCTATTTTGACCCCCTTACCCTTTATTGGCAGTTGATTAGATGTTTTTTCACCATACTAAAGCATTGTAATCTTCTCCACCCATCTTCTCTCTTTCACATTGTGGTTCTTCTTCTACTTTTGGATGGTTTCATCTATGGATTTAATGAAAATTACACTAAATCATGGTGGTGTTAACATTTATTCATGGGAATTTATGGTATTGTGGCTACAAGATTCATGAGGTGGATAAATGATGCTTGTATCTTATCATTTGAAAAATGGTTTGATGAAGTATTTTTTGTGAATTAAACCAGATTAGACTAGAATTTATGGTCGATTCATGGGGATTTTGTTCAAAGAGTTCCAGAGGAATGATATGAGCCTTTCACAGATAATTGGTAAATATTTTTATGTCGTGAAGATTCTTGGGGATTTTTCAATGGTTATTCCTTATTATATTATGTTTTAAAATTATTTATAAATTTTTATAATTATGTATTAGAGCCTTGAGGTTTGCAAAAGGGGAAAGAGCATCGTGATTCTTTGTCTTATCTTGGATAGAGAGAGTAAACGGGCTATGGAATGGGGTAAATGTAACATCATGTTTGGAATCCCATTTAATACATAGAAATATTCATGCTTGACTATGCATGTGGGTGAATGATAGGGGAATAGGTTCAAGAATGTGGACATGGATTAGTTGATATCAAAGTGCCTCAAGTGGCCCTGATTGATACATATAAAATAAATTTGGGTATTTATTTCATGGTCCATTAATTTTAAAAATTCCAAATGGAAATATCCGTAGGGATAATGGAGTCATAAACAAATTTATATACCTGTGTATTGTATTTATTGGTGTTATGAGTGGTGTTTGGCTTGGGGAGAGACTTAGTGAGCTAGTTTAGGGGAATCCACGTGGTTAACCATTTAATAATGGACTAATTATCATTGGATATTGGTATTTGTGTAGGAATATCTATAGTAAATAACCTATAACAAAGAATAACCTTAATTGATAGGGGTAAGATTTTGTTAAAGAGTCTAGTATCTTGTCACAAGCTTTTGGTCTTTGGAAGATTATGTGATTACATGGTAGATGTGATTAACTAATCACAAGAATGTTCATAGAGTAAATTGGTGATAATGAAGTTGATGCTTAGGATTCTTTATCCCAATGGTTCTGGAGAGAATATGATTGAATCTATGTAACTAGTTAGACACCTTAGTTTGTGGTTGGATCCTAATGTTGTTCTAGTGATGGGAGTTGGTGATGGAATATACACCATGTTTACCTATGATGCGGTTAATTGACCCCAAGAGTTTTAATGTTTAGTGTGGATATATATGGATTATTATTAATGATTTTAATTTGGGTAAGGACTATGTTCCTGGAATTTTATTGAGAGATTCTGAACCTATATTTCAGGATCATGTTGGTTGTGTGGAGGAGATTGGTCATGGTTGAGATTGGTCATGGAGGAAGACCAAAATACACATATAGGATATATTCCCACCTTCACATATGGATATTCACACATATAATGGAACACACATAAGGTATCTAAAAAACATATAAGACTCCAATTTAAAAATAATAAAGAACATTGTACCATCTACAAGAATTTACAAATAGTCCCCAAACCAAAAAAAAGGAAACCCACACACTCACCTAACTCAATTTAACATGAAACCAACTACAAAAATCTAACCAAGGTTAAAATAATTTAAAAAACACTCAATTACACTATAGAAGCTAAATTCAAATTTTATCAAACTATTCAGATACACACATATACAGGCTTACTAAATGAAATATTTCATAACCCCTTTTTCATCAAAAAAACTATCATGAAAAACCCACTATAATCCATAAAGACACACCATAATCATGACAAACTCATTTATAATTTAATTAGGAATGATCAATAATTGAAATAGTTTTCCAGAAAGGCACTGGATAGAGACACCTATCTCAATAGTGTGAGAATGCAATAAAACTCTCATTTATGGAAGAATAAGGCTTAAGGAACAATCTTCACACAATATAATCTATGAAAATTAAACCAGACATCAAACATATCCCCTCCAAGAGAGATATAAGAAAAAAGATAAAAAGGAACCAAGGGAGGGAAAATAAGAGAATATGAAAAACACATTAAAACTATGAAGAATATTCCAAATAACCTTAAGGAGGCTTCAATGGATGAGAAAGTGTAAGGGATCCGCAACGAAACAACATGGTGTGGTGGGGGAGGTGAAGGTGGTGAGGCACAATGAGGGTCAGTGGTAAGGTGTGGAAATATGAAAATGGGATGGTAGGGTTTCATAGATTTAGGGGTTCGGGGGTGTTGGGAGAGGGGGAGAGGGTCATCTGATAAAAAAATTTAATTTTTTAGTGGTGTTTTTTTAGAAACTGATGCTAAATAATTTAAAAAAATATAATGGTATTTTAATAAACCGCCACTAAAAAACTACCGTTAAACTGTTAGTTTGGTTTAGTGGAGAGACTATAAGCGACATATGAAATGTATGTTATTTTCTAAATGTATTTTTTATAATCATGAATAATCTTAGATGATATTATTTGTATCTCATATTTTCGGAAAGTAATAAAAAGGAATAAGATATTGAAGCTCAGTTGATAGATTAAACAAGAGGTAGAATGATCAGAGTATTAATGTATTTGAATTCAAGGATTATATTATATGAATCCTGAAGATTATAAGGTTTTTTATAGATGTTATTATTTAATGATTTTAAAGAATATGTTAAATGATACTAATGACATAGAAATGTGATTTAATAGTAAGTTTACCTTAATGGAAGGTAACCCTTAACCTATTCTTAAGGACGAGAAAATGATATTTACCTTGGATAAAGAGGTTATTGATTTAGATTAATTAAATTGGATAGTATATATCAACAAAAAAATGATAAAGGATTTATTGAAAAAGTTGTTTATTGTATCATGGATGAATTTTAGGACATTATAGTTTTATGAAATATATATGCAATAGTCCTTAGAATAAGAACATAGGCATGTTTTCAATAAGGATTTATGATAATTCAGGTTACTACCTTGTTTCAAGAAAATAAATGTTGAAGTTATACACATTCTTTGTATGTTACAACTAAGGGATACTTAATTCTATATAAGTGATCTTTGTTAAGACAATTTTGAGAAATTTAGTGACCTTATTTCCAATGTTTTGTATTTTCATCCTTTGAATGGGTTAAAATTTTAACCATGTATGGAATTGTTTATGTTATACTTCAAATGAGATTTCAATGATTATAGTAGTATCTTGATATATGAGTATTTATGAAAATTTTATAACCTATTCTAATCTTTTTTCTTCTATGATAACAAAAGAATGATGAGACAACTTATCATTATACCTATGGATCTTATGACCAATTATTGATTTAGGGATAAAAATTGTGTCTTCATTTATTAATGTATAATATGAGGTGGTGATCGATCAAATAATAACCAAATGGTGATATTGTACATGTGAAATTGATCGAAATCAAGTAAGTATATCTTGATGTGAAAATTATTCAATTTTAGGATAAAATTTCATCATGTTATCATGATTTTGATAATATTAATGACCTCTTCATGACTACATAGGGTTTTTTTATTGTTATTAGCTTTCTCTAAATCACCCACATTTTTTATAAGACATATTTATCACTCTCTATAATTATTTATTATTTTCTCCCATGTACATGTTTTAAATTGCAACAAATGTTATGCTATGTGGAAACCAAGTTATGAGTTTTTTGTGTAACCATTATGTTTAAAAATGTTATTTTTAAAATATTTCTTCGAATTATTTTTCATGATGTGGTTATATAAGAAATGAACTCTCAAGAAGAAAAAATTTGATACCACAGATGAATTTCAAGAGAGAAATTCATTTTACAGTCTGTATAATGTAACACCCCTAGTTTTTGGGAATTTTTATTTTTCAAATAAATTAAATTACATTGATGGACATCACTAAATGATACAACATGTTATGGGTTCCTTATATAAATCACCATGTTAGTATTGCAATACATTAAACACTATGTTAATATTATGTTACACATATTTTTGAGTTTCATCTAAAACATACATTACACGTAAGAATGAGTTTTATTGAAATATAATATAATATAAATATTCTTATTAAAATATTATCAACTAGCTATTAGAATTGAATATGTGAATATGATTAAATAAATTATAAACTATTAATTAAATTTTTTATTTAATGTAATATTTTTTTATCATTTAATTATATGTTAAATGAAAAACCAATGGAATATAAAGGACATGTCTTTATGAAAAAACTCCTTTTACGAAAAAGCTATATTTATGGCCATAAATGTTTTTTATCATAATAAATTAAACTAAACACTATTAGTAATAGATATTAAAGGAATTTATTTTTATAAATTTAATTTCTTTATTAAATTCATCCAATAATTTTTATTGACATAAAATTAGAAGAAATATATTTTTGGGCATAAAAAATGATTTATTCTAAAAGGGAGTTTTTATGCCTTTTAAGGGAATAATTATCTTAAAAATATTTTTTTACACATTTATAATATTTATTTGAGAAAATAATATTCAGTTTTGAAATTTTAATAAGAAAATTTTCTTTGGGTGATTATTTGTTATTTTTATGAGAAGTTTCATTTTTTATAAATTGTGAAAAAACACCACTTTTTAAATAAAAAATGAATTATTGTATAATTTATTTATATATTAAAATTTAATTAAATTTTATATAATGTATAATTAAATAAATTTTATATCTATTAATTTAATTTATTTCATTGTATTCAATTTCTCATTTAAATTTTATATAAAAATATATTAAACATTTGTACATTTTTACTTTAAAAACTAGTTGTTTTGTCCCATATGGAGGATTATATTAAAATTAATTTCTTCCACTTTTGTGGATGAAATTTGACAAAATTGATTTGATATTTTTAATAATCATAATTTATAATATTTAGTTTTTTCAAATTATTTTTTCTCAAAAAGATTTGTGAAATTAGTTAACATTAATTACTTCAATTAAGGTAAAAATGAGTTTAGTTAGTGGTTAAAATTAAGTCATAAGTTTCAAAATGACCTAGAAACATTTCTAAAGTCCATTAGAAGGAAATATTTAATACATAATATAAATTTTATAGATAAATGAACATTATAAATATACATTATATAAGGGATTCCTCTAAATATATTTTACTATTTTATATTTATAAGAATGCCACTTCTCTTACACTATAAATGGGCACTCTCCCCCATCAATTATTTAAAATAATAAATCCATTTGTCTCATCTGAAACATACTTAAATAATAAATTAAATTCAATCCTCTCAATATGTAGTCCAGTATTTGGTCATAATGAAAACTAATGAAGTACTTTGGTGAAAACCAAAAGGAGTTACCCAAAGAAGAGGCAATATTATTCAACAAGAACTTTTGGTTTATTTATTTATCCTCCTCTTAAATTATTATAATTAAATGATTATATACTAACCATAGTATATATAAAAATATTTTTTGATGTGAAATTTAAGACTTAAACCTTCACATAATTCCATCAAATGGGATACAGAATCATCGTTCGTGTGAATGGAGGACTACCACCCCGCGAACCAATATCATTCATTCTTCCATTAAAACCATTCAAAGATGGGAATAATAATGGAGTTAATAATTTTATATTATTTATATGAAATTTATTATTAATTTATTCATATTTAGTTATTATATAAGATATACCTTCATTATTTTTAATTTTTGGGAATATGATAACTTCATTTGTGGACGTCTAGACTACATCCTCCTCAAAGAGATGTGATTCATTCACGCTTTAAATAAATGTATTAAGGATAGGTTTATTAACAATATGTGATATTTATTTATTAATAATTATAATTTAATGATAATACATGACATTTACTTTTCTTTCATTCAATAAGATAAGAAAATGGAGACATCGTTCATGCATACGTACGGCCTACCATATCCAGGAATGGTGTATTTAATTTACTATTTTTATATTTTATATTTTATTATAACCTATTATATACTAAATATATATGATATTTATATCATTTTTATATCATATAAATAATTTAATCATGATCTATGTAACAGGATTATTAATAAAAATTCAATAGATATACGAAAAAATAGGATATTTCCCAAAACACAACATTAATATAGAATTATCAATAAATGGGTACTATAACGTCATTATTAAATAATATATGGTATTTCTTATATGAATATGTTTATTTGATATATGTTTAATAAAATTATATTTATTATATAAGAGGTTTGAACATGTATGAATAATTTCATGACTTATGGTAAGAGTTTTCTCATCTCACTATTATTTATGTGAGATATATGATATATTCACCACATATTCTAACTATGTGGTTCATATACTAACCTACAGAAAGTTATATCATAAATTTAATTTATATAATTATATTAAAATTTTAAATTTATGTTATTCTTTAACGGGGATCATGATTAAAAAGCTACTCATGTTGTAAAAGGGATTTATATTCTCACTTTTATTTCAACGAGTCTTATGACATATTCACCACTCGTTTAATTTGTGTGGTCTATATAATACCATTATTGTATTATATCGTTATTATGTAAAAATATATGGGTATATACATTTCTATTTTATGATCTATCTTTCATGGGGTCTGTGGTTCAAAAGTTATCAAATCAGTAAAGTAATTTTGTCTCAATTTTTCTTTCTTTAGGACACATGCCTTGTTATGAACCAATATTATTTTATGAGGGGTATATAATTCCATTTTACATATTATATGATGAATATAAATCTTTTAATGAAATTATTAGCTTCTTAAAATTTTATTATTTAATGGGGATTATGATTTAATGTTACCAAAGTTGTATGAGTTTAATGTTACAATCTTATCCTTCTTTAGGATTTGTTATGATAATGCTTCCATTAATGAAATATTATGGTCCTTATCTCAAGAAATATCATGAATTTTATTCTATTATAATTATTACTGATATCATCATGTAATGGTATCATTTTTTCCTCTCTTTGTTACTTTATATAATTGATAAAGTGTTTTTAGGAAAATTTGACATTATTTCTCTCTTTGGTCAAAAATAAATTTTATTCAAAAAACACATTTTCTAAAAATGTATTAAATTTTTTTAAATGATATTTTATGGTAATTTTCAAGTAAATATATTTTGAAAATATACTATGTTTTAAAAGGTATTTAAAATTATTTTAAAATCATCTTATATGAGTATTCATGGTAATTCTCCAAGAAAATGTTTTTAAAAATGTTTTATGTTCTAAAAATAAATTTTTAAAGGGTAAAGGGTATTATTCTTCTGAAATATTTTTAAAATATATTTCCAAACTATTTTAAATATAATATGACATCATTTGAATTGTTTATGGATTACTAGGGATATGACCTAAGGAATCCATTTTTATTTTTTATTTTAATTATTTATGTTTATGACGACATGTTTTTTATTAACTTGTTTCTCTTATATGAGTTATACCATGATAAAATGATTAAAAAACACACTTCTATTAATTTTTTATTTTATGTATTAATAATAATGAATTTTTTCTCTTTTCTATAGGTTATGACATGATGACATGTTTATGATACCCATTTCACCTCATGGTATGATTTGATTAATGTGTTATCATCATAGGGAACATGACTTTATAATTTTATTATGTGAATTGTGGGACGAATATCTACCTAAATTTATTTGGGTAATGATAAATTTTATATAATCTTTAAGGGTACATCGGATGTAGCCCATTACTGAAAACAAGCGGGTGCATGGGTTGTATCCTAAGCACAAAAAACAAGAGGGTAAATAGGTTGTAGCCTAATATAGAAAATAATAGGGTTCATGGTTTATATCTTAAGGAAAAAAATATGGTACATAGGTTGTATCCCATTACTAAAAATAAGAGGGTACTTGGGTTTTTACCCAAGCCCAAAACAAGTGGGTACAAGGGTGGTATCCCAGGCCAAAAATAAGAGCGTATACGGGTTGACTCCCAATCCTTAAAACAATATATTAAAGTTTTTTAGCACAATACCTAAAACAAGTGGGTATATGGTTTGTAGACTAAGATTTAAAGAATAGGGTACATAGGTTGAACACCAATCTCAAATAATAGGGTACATGGGTTCTAGCCAGAGCCTAAAAATATTTGGGTACACGAGGTTTTTCCCATGTCCGAAAACTAGAGGGTACATGTCTTGTATCCCATTCCCAAAAATACGAGGGTACACATGTTGTAATCCAAGACAAAAAATTAAAGGGTATGTGGGTTTTATCCTAATCTAGAAAATAAGAGGGTGAACATGTTTTAGATGAATTGAAAAAAAGAGGATACCAGGGTTATAGCCCATGCGTGAAGTATGTGCAAACATGATTAGTCGAAGCATAACTTGTTATGAAATACTAGTTGTGTATAATTCAAATAATAAATTATATGATTATGTTTGTTAAACAATTCCATACCTTTTTCCTATGTAATTATTTCATATATTATCCACTTGATTACCTTATGAAACAAGTTTTTTGGTTTTCCAAAATTTTCGCCATGACTCTTGATTATGATCATTAATATGAACGGTATGATCTTTTAATGTTATGATCATGCTCTCATCCCCTTATTATCATGATTATTATTACACATCTTCATTGTATACCCTTATTGAGTATCTAATCTCACCCATTATTATTTTCCCTTTTTCTAGGTTATGAATAGTGGTTTTAAGTAGGAGTACTAAATGGGAATATACATATGAGAGATGTTTAATTCCTTTCACTAAATTATAAGAATGTGTTCCTTGTTTTCAAAAAAACTAAAATATTTTGTTCCTCGGGCATGTGCTTTTTTAATGTGGTAAATATTCTTCTAAAATGAATAAATCTTCATGTATGTAAATCCAGAGTAACTATATGAATCCACACATACATATCTTGAACCAAACTCAGTCCCACTAAAGAATCTGGGACCTCCTATACCCATCAAAGAGGTGATCTACATAAATGACCATAAAAATCTTCAAAAGGATCCATTATAACTGATGAATGATAAATATTATTATATCTAAATTAACTAGTCTTAGATAGATGGATATTCCAGGATCAACTAAAATCAATGTCAAATGTAGAGATAATATCCACTGGAATCAATATGGAACACTCTATTAGACATTGGTTTATAGATGATATGTTGTACTCAATCCGACCTATAACCCCATTGTCTCCTAGAGACTCCTCTAGAACCTCAATTTAATCCCTGAATACCTATTTGAAACATGTAGATAAAAAAACTCAGGTAACTTCATAATTTCATGCATATTAATCTTAATTGGATCCTCAATTGTAACAGTTCGTTTGATCATAATGAAATGATCTTACTTTTTCCAATGATCAATCACCACAAAATTACGTCCCCCTTAGGGAGTCTATTGTAATATTACAAAAAAATCCATGGATACCTTATACTATTTTTAAACTGGAACTAGAAAAGTTCGAAGTAAACTTTAATGTTTCAAATTCACTATATTTATCTATTAGAATGTGTAATATAGGGACACAAAATCAGTAATGTAACGATTCATACCTGGACACCAGAACTACCATCTCACCTCATAATAAAACTTCATATAATCCAAATTAATGGCCACTATAACGACCATCTCACATGATAATATATCTTCATATAAGGCATTCGACCTTTCCCCAAAATGATAATTCCACCAAAAAATATGTGAATACCAAATATGGAATGTTATAAATCATTAGTGGGGTAATTATTTTTATGTGGTTGATGATGAAGAGAACTGTAATCTATCAGATGATCATCATATATGGGAATAGAAAACAATCCAACACTATAATAATCATAGAAAACCACAAATCGTTTATTGGGATCAATTAAGATCAAAATAGGATCCAATGTCTGAAGTCATTTCATCTAATTGAAATAAGACAAAAAAATTCCATCCCATATGAATTTCACCCCATTCATAGTATGATTAATCAGAGATGACACCAACTTAGAGAAATACTTAATGAATCATCGATAGTATCTAGAAAGTCTAAGGAAACACGAAATATTAACTAAATTTTGTGGCTCCTAGCATGTCAATAAATCAATAAATTTCATTGGATAAACTGATAATATACACTTATAAATCACTTTCCCCATGAACAACACCACATTAACCTAAAAACCTCATTTCAAAATATTTTGATACAAGTATAGACTCATCAAGATTTCCATAACCAAATTCATATTTTTATCACACTCAAGATCTGATCTTGAATTAACCAAAATATCATCCATGAACACTACCAAAAATGTGTCGAGAACCATTGGAATAACTGATTCATCAAAGGAATGAAAACTATATGAGTATTATTATAACAAAACTACATCATAAAATATTTTTAATTTCCATACATACTCATGAAATCCTTATTCTATATATCAAACTCCTAATCCCAAAGATTAGGATAACCAAACCAAAGATAAATCATTGAAAACCACTTTGACTCCTTCAAAAGATAAAAAATATCATCAATAAGAGGAAAATTAAACATTTTTTAATCATTACCCAGTTCAAATTCTAATAATCCATCCACAATATGAGAGAACTGTATCCATTGTGGGAAAATAAAATTAGGTCTACCCAAGGAGAAATAATATTGAATACAATACACCTCACCACCAGATCATCCAACTGAATATTGACCTCTTTCGGATATACTGGTTCCATGGGATAAGAAGGTATTGATATCAGCTGCACCCCTTCATACAGGTCAACCATGAACTCTACCTCCATCTCTAGAGTATTCTGAGAGAAATAATTCAGGAAAGAATCTAGAATGTCATAAACAATAGTGGGAAGATCAAAAATAGAAGATTTTTCATTAGGAACAACTACTACAGTAAATAACAAACTCTTGTGTTCTAGGTGGGATAGTAATAAAAAACCATACCTCAGTTCCCAATCTCCCAAAAACACCCCTTATATCCCATCTCATGAAAAAAATATTAAATGATGATGATAAAATTAATCCTCATATTGATAAAAAACATGCCAATATTTCTCGATGATGATTTCAAATAGATCTAGATAATGAATAATAAAATACTAAGTGTAACAAAAAGAGATTTTATGAGAATTATTCTTTTTAATTTCATTAATGTATTCTGTTGTACGCTACACCAAGGTTACCTTGCGCTATACGCAACGCTGTATTAGCTTGCAGTATACGCAACACTATTCATGGATCATGTTACACACAATTTCGATAGTAGTTATTCTAAGAAAAATTATGTGTATATATATATTCAATGCATAAATATAATATGGTTGGATTCTGTTATACGAAACAATGTAGGAGTCTTGCACAACATGAAACCCTGACTTGGCTTGCATTACACACAATCGCGACCTTCCTCGATAGCGTGTGTAGTACGCAATACTGGGTTTCACTAAACAACGATATATTGATATAATATTATTATGGACTAGCCACTATGAATAGTATTAACTACATTTTGAATTTTATAACGTTAATATTGATCTTACACATTTTCTAGAATATGGTATAAGAACAAAATAAAATTTTCCTGTAAAATATTTGTTTTTCGAAAATTGCAGTTTTCCCACCTTTTGATGGCGCACCCACCTTAAATCTTGTTTTTGACATGTATATAAGTTCAATTTGACAAAATAAAATTCTTCTTTGGAATCAGGATATAAAAAATTACTTGGGATAAATTTTTCATGTTATTCTGATAACATTCATTTTTAATGAATAGTAAAAACACGATATATTTTCACTAAAAACAAATTTTTTCATCAAAATAATTTATATGGTTATATTATCTTTTTAATTGGTTTTAAAGTGTAATTAGAATATATTTTTACCATTTAATCCAATATTTTTCATTGGAATTATTTTCACTTTGAAATTGGATATAAACAAGTATCAATCTTTTGATAGTTTTTGTTTCAAAAAAAATGCTATTTGTTTGGATAACGGGAATTAATTTTAAAATTAATTAATGACACTTATAGGTATTGAATTTGGGAAAATAGACATCAATTTTGAATTCAAAATATCAAATAATTTTTAGGCTGAATTTTTGGTATTTTTCTGAAAAACATCAATTTTCAATGAATAGTAAAACCACATAGTGGTAGTTAAAAAAACTGACTTTTTGATTTAAATGAAATTTTACCACATCTGTGAATTGAATTTCAAAAATCCGAGAAATATGGTTAATATCAAGGACTAAAATGTTGTTCAATGAGATGAAAATAATTTTTGGTGAATAGTAACTTTTTTACTTTCATTTCCCACGGTTAAAATTAAATAAGATAATTAAGGGAACAAATGATATTAATATTACCCTAACACATGTCCTAATTCTATTGGATAAGTATAATTCGTCCAACAAACACTTAGGAATAAAATATGACCATTTATGACCACTTGGATTAGATTAGGACATTTAAAATTAAGTTATTTAAAGAAGGGTTAAAATAGTTAAAATCAAAGTTTAATAAGTAAATAAATTTTAATATAGGGTTATACATAAGATAGGTCTGACTATAAATATTCATTAGAAATCTAAAAATATTTACTACAGAATGGTATTTTATTTATAATTTTTAGACGTTAAATAATTTAATTTATATATGACACAAATATGATGCAGTAATTATCTTATTAATGAAATATTGACAGAATTGATGTTATAAATACCCAAATAAATGTAATTTGAGATTTTTTATGAATTACACTAATTTTATAGGTTAATATGACATGTTATTATTTAATTAGTTATCTTTTTTTTAACTAATAATTCTGTTAGGATTTTCAAAAAAATCAATTACCAAATAGTGTCAAAATTGACATATAATAGTTTTTAAAAGAAATATTATATTATTAATTGTTATGTTATTCCAAAAAATATAAGGATTGGAAAATGACTTAGATAACGTTATATATATTAATAATAAACAACTTGGGGTTATTTTTCATTGTTATAGTATGTTTATTAACCTTATAGTGTAAGAAAATAAGAAGACACATGAAAAGAAAAGTTATTTAACTTAAAGTTAAATCTAAATGACATGGTTAAAATAGAAATCTAAACTTGTATAAATTATATTTGATTAGAGGATTTAGACCCATCCCCACCTTAGCTTAGACATAACTCAATTTTGAGCTATTTAAAACCGAATATGACTTTATAATAAAATATTATTTTTAGTTATTCCAAAGGTGCCCCTCTCCTCCCTTATAAAAGGGCACCTCCTCTCTCTCTTCCTCACACCACTTCGAGCCTTCAAGCTCAGACAACCCATTCCAAATTCTCTTCGACACTTCCCGAGAAACATCATAGAGGTCCTAGTCTTCTTCAAAGACCAATTTTAGTGCCCTAAGAGGAGGTCTCAAAGAGGCACTTCAAAGAAGAGGTAATGTCTGTTACCGATTTTTTCAACATTATTTCTTCTTCCACTTCTTCTTATTTAGTTGTTTCATTATGAAGTAATAAAATCAGTATCAATAATATACTGATATGTTATTTTAATTATGAAACAACCATATTTCACCATCTTTCTGTCCTATGGAAAACGAAATCACCGCACGTGCGTACGTACGGAATACCGTCTCCACGCCGTGGTGTAATCTATTTTCCACCACCACCTTACATGGATTGGTATAATGGTGAATGTAATGAATATATATGATTATTTTAAAGTGATATTGATTCTGTAATATTATACATACACTATAATAAAATTCCAAGATCATGAGAATGCTATCATCGCTCGTGCGTACGTACGGACTACCGTCTCCACGAACGCGATGTGATTCATTTTCCATGATTAACCATTCAAGAATGATTATAAAGTATATATAATGAATAATAATGAAATATATGACATAATAATTCTACTGGATTTATGTATATATATATATGTATGTCATCTATTTAATTTCATTCAATTCAATAAGGAAACAAAAACAACGTTCATGCGTACGTGCGTCTTACCGTCTCCATGAACAGTGCATTTCCTTTCTTTTTATAGATCAATAATATATATGTATATGATGAATATATATTATATATAAATCATTTTTTACACTCTAGAATTATTTAAATCAGGATATAAGTAATAATATCAAGAATGAAAAGTCAAAACACATACGATAAACGAAATGATTTTACCCAAAACATTGTTTTAACATGGAATTTACAAAAGAACGGGTAATATAAAGTCATAAGTGAAACATATATGATATCATAACAATGAATATGATTATTTAATAAGTAAATGAAATTATTTAAATCATTATGCATGAGGTTCAGATCCATACGAAGCATATCGGACCTAAGGTAAGGGATAATTATTCCAATCTCATTCTTATCCGAGATTGTTTACTCGTAAGTATTTACTAGGGGTTATGTTTATTATCCATGTCCATATGCTCTCAAAATGTTTTCATAAAATGTTTACTTTCCTTCCATATATTTTTAAGACATTTTACCCATTTCTTACTTTTACCACATCGTATGGAAGGAATCTTTCTTTTGTTTACCTTACGAGGTACTTTTTGACTTTTCCGACAAAAGTACGAGGAGACTGTTATTTTTAACTTATACAGCATGAACGGATTTTTACGGTTTTATAAATCCTTATTTTCATGAATCTTCCTCGAAAATATTTCATGACTATTTTCAACAAAATCCTTTTCTTTTAAAATTGCATGACATTTTGTGAAAGGAAAATGATTTTGAAGAAGAGAGGATATTTTCGTCAAGAATTCATTTCAAGTGTTTTATCAAAACCATTTTCCATCTAAGATGTCATTATTTCATATCTGTATGTTTCAAGTATAAAGTCTCTATGATTTACATGGTTTCAATTTTCTTATTATTAAATGATATCCATTTCTTATATATGGATTATGTGATGATGGGATGATGTTTATGAAACCCATTTTATTTGTTGGGTTATTTTGAATAATGTATGTTTATTTTGTGGCACAAGTAAGAATGATTTAATTATGATATGGGTGGGACCTATATCTCCCTACAATTAATTGGGTAAAGATTTATATCTCATGAGATAGACATGGATAGAACAGTATGTTAATCCAGTTCAGTGTTACACGACTAGAACGAGGAGTGAACTCGATTCAGAAAGGGACTTTGTCCACTAAGATGGTCTTGGCAGCAATGCCTTGGCTACTATAGAAATCATTACATGTTATTAATGGATGCGACAATTACATGTTTTATTCCCATTCTATTTTATCAGGATTTATGTTCCATTATGATCTTTGCCTTATGTACTTCCATGTTTTATGTCGTTGCTCAAGATTTTGATGTTTAAACATTATGTTCATGTTTTTAAGTTCAAATGTATATGGTATGTTTCATTTTATACATGCTTACCCTTACTGAGCATTTGAGCTCACCCTTTTTATGTTTTATTTTCCCCCAGGATTAAAATAAAGGTTTTAGGTAAGGAATAAAAAGTGGAACATCTTTATGGGAGATATTGAAGATCTTTCACCACGATTAGAAGATTACGTTCCAAATTTCCAAAGACACTAAACTATTATGGTCCTTGTGTCTCTGTTTTTGTTATGTATTATGTATTCCGCAAAAGTAATGTAATATCTATGTACATCAAGCTTTGGGTCTCTATAGTTGGTTTTAGAGGAATGGTTGTTAAACTTTGGAAACTAGGATGTGAAAACTTTAGTCAGATCCCTAGAGATATTTCTAAGGTATGTCTAGGGATGTCCCTAAGGATAAGTATACGTATAGGTTATAGTCCTATAACTACAGTAATGATCATAGAATTTAACCTAAGATGTTAGATATTGATGGTACCCCACCTTTATTATGTTGTTTTCCCTAGTATGATTTTTTCCTCTCACAGTATTCTTTTTGGGTTTTAGAAAATGGCTGGAAACATGAAGATTCATGATAATGGAGGATATGATGGAAAATGGAATAATATTCTTCATAAGAAACGAAATGAAAAGGGATTTGGAAGTCCAAACATTGTTATGATGCCTAATCAGTGATCTCATAATATGATCAATAATCTCAACTTTGGTAAGTTTCCCGACTCATATAATAAGAGAAAGATGGAGTTTCATGATGATCATAGAGGAAAGAAAGTTCAATTTCCCTCATGTAAATCATGTGTGAAGAGGCATTAGGGATATTGTTTCAAAGGAACTAGAAGATGCTTTGGGTGTGGAAAAGAAGGACACAAATCCAGTAAGTGCAAAGGAAAAGGTTCATTTAACAACATGGACAAGGATAATGGTATTTCTACGACATCAACAATGATTAGATGTTTTAAATGTGGAATGTATGGGAATTATGCAAACCAATGCCTTAAGGGAAAATCTCATGCAGATAATTATCATGGTCATATGGGTAGTATTTATGTGGACGATGATAGAGATACTATAAATGAAATATGAGATGAAAGAAATGATGAAGCTCAGCTAGTGGTTTAAGAAGTTAGTGGAATGATTGTATGTTTATCAAGAATAATGAATGGTACTATGGAATAAAGAATCATCTAAGGATTGTTACACTATTGTTTTTCATAAAGTATTTGAAAGTATATGTTGAATGGCACTAGTAACCATGAAAGGTTATTCAGATATTTTTATAAAGAAGATGATATGCTCATAATGAAGGGATAATGAGAAAATAATATGTTTGATAGTATTCATGAGCTCATGGCTAATAAAAGGACAATGTGATATCATGATTTGAGTATATATATTTTATTTGGGATTTTTGTACGTGGAAAGAGTTAACTTTTTATAGAATTCATGTTTTTTCTAAGGTTATATGGTAATTCATGTTTCAAAAGAATACATGATTAAGGTATTAATATGTTTGTAATGTGTCCAAAAAGATATATATTATGATATATGGGGGACAAATGAATGAATTCACTTGCTCGGTAGATGAAATTTCTAACAATCAGACAGAAGTATTTTCGATATGCCTAATTGTTGGAATGGTCATCATATTGTATTGGTTAAGGATATAACTTTTTATTTCTGAAATTTTATGATAGTATAGTTTTAGAAAAAGGATAACCTGCAAGATGGACGACAACCCGTCACGTCGGAAAAGGCTGTGGGAATCGAACTCACAACCAAAGTGCGACTGGACTTTATCTCCTACCACTGGCCTACAGGATGTCCCTGGTTAGTAGAAACTAGTTTTATTTTATTAAGCGGTATGATATATGAAGTATAAGTTCATTTTTGGAATCGTATATGATTAACCTCACCATAGATGGACTTATGTATATTTGATAACTTTTTCTATCCTTTTGTTTGAAACAGATGGAATGACCCATCATTCTTCCACATGACTTGTTAACACTTCATGAATAACAAATTCAACTTCATTTCTTTAAGAGATGAAGTGGAAATAGTTCAAATCATGAACAACAGTGAGATTGTACCAAAATCAAGCAAGTATTTCGTCTAATTAAAAAATTTTCAACTTTAGGGAAATGATATTGAAAAACAAAAATGTTGTCCTAGTGCTCTTATATCTGATAAATCAGATAGTACCTTAGGTCATCACAAATTTATGGCTTTGTGAATGTGGGGTTTTTCATAGCCATGTCCTCTACCACTCTCCATCAGAACTTGATGGTCAGATTTTTCTTCCATATCCATATTTTCATCTATGTTCTCCTATGTGGAAACCTAGTGAATATTTAATTTGGGTAACTATTAAATTTCATACATTAGTTTTTAAAGATATGTTTTGGTATTCCCTTTTTACAATGTGGGTTTCTATTAGATAAACCTTCAAGTATTAAATCATTTATAACCCCGACGAATTTCGAGGGCTAAATTCATTTTAATGGGGGTAGAATGTAAAAACCCAAGATTTTATGTTTTTTAATTTCATTAATGTATTGTGTTGTATGCTACACCAACTTTACCTTGCGCTATACGCAACACCGTATTAGCTTGCAGTATACGCAACACTATTCTTGGATCATGTTACACACAATTTCGATAGTAGTTATTCTACGCAACATTAAGTGTATATATATATATATTAAATTTAGAAATGAAATATTGTTGGATTATATTATACGAAAAAACGGTGGAGTCTTGCACAACACGCAACCCTGACTTGGCTTGCATTACACACAATCACGACCTTCCTCGATAGTGTGTGTAGTACGCAATACCGGGTTTCACTAAACAATGATATATTGTTATAATATTATTATGGACTAGCCTCCATGAATAGTATTACATACATGTTGAATTTTATAACACTATTATTGATCTTACACATTTTCTCGAATATGGTATGAGAACAAAATAAATTTTTCCTGTAAAATATGTGTTTTTTTAAAATTGCAGTTTTCCCGCCTTTTGATGGCCCACCCACCTTAAATCTTGTTTTTAACATGTCTATAAGTTCAATTTGAGAAAATAAAATTCTTCTTTGGAATCAGGATATAAAAATTTACTTTGGATAAATTTTTCATTTTATTCTGATAACTTTCATTTTTAATAAATAGTAAAAACACGCTATATTTTCATTAAAAACAACTTTTTTCATCGCAATAATTTATATGGTTAGACTATATTTTTAATTGGTTTTAAAGTTTAATTAGAATATATTTTTACCATTTAATCCAATGTTGTTCATTGGAATTATTTTCACTTTGAAATTGGATATAAACAAGTTTCAATCTTTTGATAGTTTTTGTTTCTAAAAAAAGCTATTTGTTTGGATAGCGGGAATTAATTTTAAAATTAATTAATGCCACTTATATTTTTTGAATTTGGAAAAATAGACATCAATTTTGAATTCGGAATATCAAATAATGCTTAGGCTGAATTTTTGATATTTTTCTGAAAAACTTCAATTTTCGATGAATAGTGAAACCACTTAGTGGTAGTTAAAAAAACTGACTTTTTCATTTAAATGAAATTTTACCACTTCTGTGAATTGAATTTCGAAAATCTGAGAGACACAGTTATTATAAAAGACTAAAATATCTTTCAATGAGATGAAAATAATTTTTGGTGAATAGTAACTTTTTACTTTTATTTACCACGGTTAAAAATAAATACGGTAATTAAGGGTACAAATGATATTAATATTACCCTAAAACATGTCCTAATTCTATTGGATAAGTATAATTCGACCAAAAACAACCTTATGAATAAAATATGACCATTTTGGCCCACTTGGATTAGATTAGGACATTTAATATTAATTTATTTAAAGAAGGGTTAAAATAGTTAAAATCAAAGTTTAATAAGTAAATCATTTTTAATATAGTGTTATACATAAGATAAATTCGACTATAATTATTCATTATAAATATAAAATTATTTCCTACATAATGGTATTTTATTTATAATATTTAGACATTAAATAATTTAATTTATATATGACACAAAATGATGCAGTAATTATCTTATTAATGAAATATTGAAACAATTGATGTTATAAATACCCAAATAAATGTAATATGAGACTTTTTAGGAATTAAAATAATTTTATAGGTTAATATGAAATGTTAATATTGATTTAGTTTTCTTTTTTCGAACTAATCATTCTGTAGGGATTTTCAAAAAAATCAATTACCAAATAGTGTCAAAATTGACATAAAATAGTTTTAAAAAAATATATTATATTATCAATTGTTATTTTATTCCTAAAAATATAAGGTTTGGAACACTGACTTCGATAAGGTTATATATATTAATAATAAACAACTTGGGGTTCGTTTGGCTTGTTATAGTATGTTTATTAACCTTATAGTGTAAGAAAAGAAGAAGACATGATAAAAGAAAAATTATTTAACTTAAAGTTAAATCTAAATGATAAGGTTAAAATAGAAACCTAAACTTGTATAAATTATATTGGATGAGAGGATTTCGACCCATCCCCACCATATCTTCAAATAACTCAATTTGGATCCATTAAAACCGAATATGACTTTACAATGAAATAATATTTTTTGTTATTCCAAAGGTGCCCCTCTCCTCCCTTATAAAAGGGAACCTCCTCCCTGTCTTCCTCACACCACCTTGAGCCTTAAATCTCGGCCAACACCTACCAAATGATCTTCTAAACTTCCCTATAAATATCCTAGAGGTCCTGGTCTTCTTCAAAGTCCAATTTTAGTGCCCTAATAGGAGGTCTCAAAGAGGTACTTCAAAGAAGAGGTAATGTCCGTTACCGATTCATTCAACTTTATTTCTTCTTCCACTTCTACTTCTTTAGTTGTTTCATTATAAAGTAATAAAATCAGTATCAATAATATACTGATATGTTATTATAAGTATGAAACATCCTTATTTCACCATCTGTCCATCCTACAGAAAACGAAATCACCGCGCGTGCATACGTACAGAATATTGTCTCCACGCCGTGGTGTAATCTATTTTCCACCACCACCTTACTTGGATGGGTATAATGGTTAAAGTAATGAATATATATGATTATTGTAAATTTATATTGATTCTATAATATTTTACATACAATTAAATACAATTCCACGATCATGGGAATGATATCATCGCTCGTGCGTACGTACGGACTACCGTATCCACGAACGCAATGAGATTCATTTTCCATGATTAACCATTCAAGAATGACTATAAATTATATATAATGAATAATAATGAAATATATGAAAAAATAATGCTACTGGATTTATGTATATATATGTATGTAATCTATTTAATTTCACTCAATTCAATAAGGAAACGAAAACAGCGTTCATGCGTACGTACGGACTACCGTCTCCATGAACGGTGTATTTCCTTTCTTTTTATAGATCTATAATATATATGTATATGATGAATATATATTATATATAAATCATTTTTTACACTCTGTAATTATGTAAATCAGGATATAAGTAATAATATCAAGAACGACAAGTCAAAACACTTGCGATAAATGAAATGATTTTACCCAAAACGCTGCTTTAACATGGAATTTATCTAAGAACGGGTAATATAAAGTCATAAGTGAAACATATATGATATCATAACGATGAATATGATTATGTAATAAGTCAATTTCATTATTTAAATCATTATACAGGAGGTACGGATCCATACGAATCATATCGGACCTAAGGTAAGGGATAATTATTCCAATCTCATTCTTATCCGAGATTGTTTACTCATAAGTGTTTACTGGGGGTTATGTTTATTATCTATGTCCATATGCTCTCAAAATGTTTTCATAAATTTTTTAATTTCATTCCATGTATGTTTAAGACATTTTTACCCTTTTCATTCAATTACCACATCGTATAGAAGGAATATTTCTTTTGTTTACCATACGAGGTACTTTTTGACTTTCCGACAAAAGTACGAGGAGATTGTTATCTTTAACTTATACGGCGTGAACAGATTTTTACGGTTCTCAAAAACCTTATTTTCATGTATCTTCCTCCAAAATATTTCATGACTATTTTCTAAAAATCATTTTCTTTTAAAATTGCATAACATTTTGTGAAAAGAAAATGATTTTGAAGAAGAAAGGATATTTTCCTCAAAAATTCATTTCAAGAGTTTTATCAAAACAATTTTCCATTTAAGATGAAATTATTTCATATTTGTATGTTTCAAGTATAAAGTATCTATGATTTACATGATTTCACTTTTATTATTATTAAATGATATCCATTTTTTTATATGGATTATGTGATGATGGGATGATGTTTATGAAACCCATTTTATTTTTTGGGTTATTTTGAATGATGTATGTTTATTTTGTGGCACAAGTAAGAATGAATTCAATATGAGATGGGTGGGACCTATATCTCCCTCCAATTCATTGGGTAAAGATTTATATCTCATGATATAGACATGGATGGAATGGTAAGTTAATCTGGTTCAGTGCTACAAGATTGGAACGAGGAGTGAACTCGATTCAGAAAGGGACTTTGTCCACTAAGATGGTCTTGGAAACAATGCCTTGGCTACTATGGAAATAATTACATGTGCTTAATGGATGCCACAATTACATGTTTTATTCCCATGATATTTTATCATGATTTATATTCCATTATGATCTATGACTTATGTACTTCAATGTTTTATGTCTTTGCTCATGATTTTTATGTTTAAACATTATGTTCATGTTTTTAAGTTCAAATGTATATGGTATGTTTCATTTTATCAATGCTTACCCATACTGAGCATTTGAGCTCACCCTTTTTATGTTTTATTTTCCCCCAGGATTAATAGAAAGGTTTTAGGTAAGGAAACAAAAAGTGGAAGATCTTTATGGGAGATGTTAAAGATCTTTCACCATGATTAGAAGATTACGTTCCAAGTTTCCAAAGACACTAAACTATTATGGTCCTTGTGTGTCTGTTTTTGTTATGTATTAAGTATTCTGAAAAAGTAATATAATATCTATGTATGTCAAGCCTTGGGTCTCCACCCTAATCTAACTCAGTATCAACTATCAATAGCAAATAAGAAGTTCACTAAAACCCATTCTCTTTACTACCTCCAAGAGGTGTTTTTTAATCCACCAAAAATGAAAGGATATTCATTATGTGCCTGTAAATATTAAAAAATGGAAATATATTGTTTATTGGGAAGCACTAGTATCCAATAAAACAATCACTAATGTGGATTCAATTAATATGACACCTATAACTATTTCTAGATGCACATATTAATCAATCAAAATCTTGTATACCTTGTAAAGTTGCTTCACTCGTAAGGCTTGTGGAAGGATCCACATAGACATTGAATCATCTAACTTCCCTATAGTATCATGTCGACCTGACAATCCCTGACCATATCAAGGTATAAACATAACCTAACAAAAATGATACAGATATCCATAATTTACACAATTGTTTAACTTTTTTGTAGGTGAAGGACACGAAAGTCATGTGTTTCCAACCATTCCACACAGATAGAATGTTATAGGCACAATACAACCTATAACTAGTAGTGATTTAGATGTTTTATGCTGATAACCACCCCACAGTCCCTACGATGATCTTTTAACTTACCCTTCTTCCATAAGATTCCAATAAATATACCAGTAGGTGTAATTAAGGAGTAGAAACATCCATACTTGTCTTATGTATTCTTTTGTACCATAATATCTCTCCCCAATATCTCTGCATAGGTCAAAATATTTAGTATAAATACCTATGATCTGATATCTTTTCTCAAAACCCATAGTTTCTTCAGAATTTTTAGTTGGCCCTTCTTCGAAATCTCTTGGAAAAAATGAAACACATTGGTATACTTATTGGTGTTTTCATTCACTAAATTATATGGTTGATTAAACGAGAGTAACTCAAGAGACATGTCCATCATCAAATTATTTTGAAAAAACTACTAGAAGAAGAGTGTCTTAAAACCATTATGGTCTAATCCCAATTCTGATGCACCTGTACCATATAATCCTAGCAACACTTGGTGGGACCCTTAATTATGAACACTATAATATTTTCCTTATTAATCATAGGTGTGTCCAACATGTTGATGATTTGATCAATCTTTTCAATCTGGCCCTCCACCTATTAAGGATCTTTTTTAAATCTAATGGATCATGGGTTCCCACATTCGAATTTCCATGGTTGATCTGTTTCTCCTATAAATATTGGTTGTACCTCAAAAATTGTGTTTTGATCGTATATTACATTTGGATAAATAAAAAAAATCTAACACATGATCACCTTGATAAAATTATGATCCATCATAGTATTACCTTGTGGAGTATCAACTCTACCATCTGGGGGGAACTCATAGAACACATCTCAGATGTATACTATTGTATACTAAAATAGAATAAATGATTATAAAACAAAAAATTTAAGTATAAACTAGAAAAACATAAGAAAAAATTGATATTAACATTATGTACTCAAAATAGGAGAGCCATATCACAACATCACTTGGTAACATGTGTCACATTATGGAATGGGATGGATATGAATATACTAAAATATACCTCTCATGTCCCAAAAATCATATCTCCCATATAAAGTATGTCCCAAGACAAGGAATATTGAAGATATAACACCAGTGATAACAAAATATAATGAACAGAACCAAATAACCTCTCAAAATATTCCCTGACCTAATCTTCCACATACACGAAGGGCATTTTAGATCCTCACATGATGGAAACTAGGATCCAGGCATCAAACAATGAATAGAGGGAAATATTTTTCAAAACTAAAGTAATATGATGGCATATATAAACATAACATAGGGAATAGAGGAAAATAAAAACATATCATATTACTAAAAACGAATATCATAAGAGATACATGTGTAATCCAAAAACTATTCCAACAATTCCAGGTGACAACATAGGAAAAATACCACTATTCAACCACTAGCTTCCCAAAACCAAACTGATAAAAAACCATGCATCATTACTATGGTTCGTTGATTTTCCTTGCATTAAAAACATTACTAGGTTTATACACACCCAAAGGGGTATTCAACGCATAAGCTAACGAGATCTATAGGGTATCACATATGTGTTCCATATCAAATATCTGAATAATAATTAAATTATGCCCAACAATAAGAAAAAAAGGATTGATAATGGTTGTTATATTGAATGCTTGGAAAAACATATTCTTTTCTCATTTCCATCATTTCCAAATAAAGTAGGTATGCTATTTTCATAGAATTTCATATCCATATTTCATAGTAGATATATCATGCCAAAACCAAGAATGAATGACATATCGTATCTAACCCCCGGCTGAAAAATCAAAACAATACAAGCCAAAAGCATATGCACATGTAACATCACGTCAAGGAACACACTAGGATAGGATTACTAGGAAACTCAAACCTAAAATACAAAATATTGTATGAATAAATCCAATATACATATGCTTCAAGTATATAGATCATAGGAATACCATATAAAGTGAATCTCCCAATAGGTCTTATATGTCCCTATTACAATGGCCCTATGGAGCAGAGGAAATCCCCATGTGTAAAGCCCACAACAATGGACAAGTCCTTTTAATATATCTTCTATCTAAGTAAATGTGGCTACCCATGAGGTTTATTTGTCCAACTATATCATAAAACCATTTACATAGAACCATTATTTGAAAACCAGTCCACAAAACCATTTCACAAATCTTTGAAAGTATTTTTCCATTTACCAAAACATGATGAAAACAATGTTTTATAAAAACCTAGTTCCACACACACAAAAAAATCATTCATATCAAGCCATTTAATTTAACAAAAAAAATTATCAAAAACAACATAAATTATTTTCACCAAAAAAATTTAGAGATGGAACTACATACCTCAAAACTCAGGTCGCGCATGCACAAAATGAAAATCCACCAACAAAGAAGAATACCAAACAATAATTGATGCCTTATAAACAACCCTAACATGTCAAAATTGAATCAATTTAGAAATTGGTTAGAGGAGAAGAGGAAACAACACATAGCTAAATGAACGCACATCCAGGTCACTATAACCACAAATGAAATATCCCTAGATCAGGATCACAAAACAAATCTAGAGGAAATCAAGAAGAAACATCACCATAGATCAAAAAAACCAATAGCGCAACTCAATATTTATACCAAGATCAATGTAAATGAAGAAGAAGAATTTATCTCTTACATTTAAAGATGCATCATAACATATTTGATGATCTGACACTAAATTAATAAATCATTAAATAATTGATGCTCCCAAAATAAACGGAGAAGAGACCTAGGTTATGGGGGAGAGCTATGGAATAATGAAAAAAATTAGTCAATGTAGTACCATAAAAGACTAATATGTGACATTTTCATATCATGAAATCTATTTACACATCATGAAATCCATTTTATTTAGATATTAAAACAAACCCATCACCTTTTTTAATAACCAATCTTTTAACATTACATGGAATCAACCATTATATAACATGTAATCATTCAAACAGTGTACTCAGCTCAAGAAAGTTTCCTGGGAACCATTACAAAACATTTACACCCAATAGAAGATGTGTAAATTTCCTACAGATAATGATAACTACATATTCTTACATGAAAAACCCATTACATTTTGATCATCCTATGAACATAAGAAGAACCTTTAAAATACATTACCACATTTATAACTATGCTCAATTAGATAAAAGAAACATACATCCATTGTCTTTTTTTTTCATTTTCAACAAAAAATTCTCTTCGTCCCCTGGCATCCCAAGACACATCCAGTTAAATATGAAACCAACCAAATAGGTGGAAAATAACATAATGTACTCAACAAGATGTTGCATCAGGTACATTTTTGAAAAATTTTATGTTCCTGTTATCAAACACTTATTTTCATGTTATCCATATATATATCCATTTTGTACCAGCACTAAGAAATTGAGATAGACCATTATTATGTTTCTTTTCCCCTGGTTATGAACAATGTATTTAAGTTGGTTATATGAGTGAAGAGAATTAAAGGTGACGTTTTTATGGGAGATGGAAATGATCTTCCACCAAATTAGAAACACATGTGCCTAGTGTCCAAAGACACTAAACAATTATTGTCCCCCAGAGTGTGTTTGTGTAATGTATTTAATATTCATATAAAAATATATAATTTTTATGTATGAGGTGACTAGGGCTCTATAAATCAATTTTCATTTTATGGTAACATTAATGACCCCTAAAGAGTAAAACTCATTGATATCACAATAACCATTAAAAGGGTTAACATGGGGTTAAAAAAAGATAAAATGAATAAAAAATCATATAAAATTTTGCAAATTTTTTTGGAGGAGAGGATTAAGTCTAATCCTTATCCTATATTATAAATATAGAAATTTTTTTCCACATTAACAGGAGAAATAAATTATTATAATTAAATATTTTATAGAATTCCAAGGGTACCCCTCCACCCAAAAAAGGGAACCTCCGCTCTTATCTAATTTAAAATGATGGAGAACTCTACCTCAGAAAATACATAGACAATATCATTCTATATTCCTTCCAAACATCCCAGATATTATTTATTTCTAATAAAGAATCCTTTTATGTCTTCAGGTGTTATCCAAAGGAGGTTTCTCAAAAAATTCGTATAACTCTTAACCAAGTACATTCATTTTTTCCATCTTCAACTTCCTCTAAGTCTATAGTAACCATTCCAATTTAATGAATTAGGTGAATAAATAAAATATAAAATATATTAATCTGATTAATCAACCATTATCTACATCTTTTCCATCCAATGGGAAAGAGAAAAATCTCTCATGCATATATATGGATTACCACCTCCACAAAGAGAGGCGTTTCATTTTTCCTCACATATGCACATTGATGATTAAAAATATGAATTAATAGAATATTTATTATAATAATATTAATGTTATTGTTAGGTTTTTAATTATTAATATTTAATTTGTTCCATATATCAATAATTTGAAACATCACTCATGTGTAGGTGCATATTATCATCATAATGAATTGATGTAATACACTTATCATTATCGATTTATATGAATATTAATAAAAGTTTATTTAATGATAAAATATCATAATTATTAAATTTTTATAATTCTATATATATTTTTTAACCATAATCAATTTATATGGATCAAGACTGCCAAAACAAAACATGCCATAAAAATGAAGATAATGTCACCATGAATTGTGATTTTAATAAATAATTCCCAACAAATGATTGAGAAGATGTCATAATTTAATCAATTATGGTATGTTATATACTATTATGCTTATAGAAAGTAATTATAATAAATATATGTTTATTATGAAGGAGGTTTGGATATATATATTGTGTGATGAGACTTGAGGTAATGATTTCTCATCTCACTTTTATTTTCATGAGGCTTATTCCAAATTCAACACTTGTTTATTTTGTGTGGTGTAAATAAAAAGTAAAAAATTATTTTTTTATTCTTCTCATGTAATTTATGTATATTTAAAAATACATTAATGTTTCACTACTTTATTTTATTTTTATTAACATATTACCAAAATGCTAATAGTTTTTTACAATATCATATATTTTCCAGTTCATCTAAGATAAATTTACATTTATGGAAATTTTATAGAACATATTATTTAAACACCACTTATTTTATATTCTTGGAATATTATTTTAATTTTCTTGAATTAACACTATCATTATACAATTGGTACTTAAAATAATTGAGATTTTTTTTAAACATAGTGGAACTTATTTCCTCTTTGGTCGATATTCATTTTCTTCCAAGTTTATTCCCTATAAAATTATTTCATAAATTTTATTAAAATTAAATTTAATGTTTTAAAATATAGATCCTACTCTCCAAGTCTTCCACTCTCTTCATGATAGGGTTATTTACCAATGATGAATATCCCAACCTCTAATCACCCCCTTGCGGTGAGAGGAATTCTGGGACGTTCTTTTCCATTTCCCACTCTCATCCACTTGTTTTCCTCATGCTGTGTTCTCATATCCTTCCTATATTTCTAGATTATTTTTTGAAGATAATATGATTAATTGTGTCTTTAAGGGTCTATTCTGTTGTGACTATCACTCTTTTTATTATAACCATTGTGAAAAACCCCATCTATGTTTAACTCCCAAAATCAATAGAAATTAGGTATTTTTGTGGGAGGTAGAATTTAGAGCGTATTTTTTTCTAGATTTCATTCATAATTTAATTATTATAGGTCTCTTGAAACCATCCTCCCACTAATGTTTCCCAGTTTCTTGTTCTCTAGGTTCATTCTCTTCATATGGGGTATATTTATGGAGTTTTTTGAATATTTATTTTGGTTTATTAATAGATATTATATGGTTTTTAAATGGGACTTGTTGTGGATGTTTTTTTGAGATGGGTTCATTTTTCTTTTAGAATTTTGTGATTTGGGAATTTGTTTTATCGAAAATGATTTTTTTATGGTTTGAGTAGTATATAATTAGGGGATGTCGTTATGGGATAAGATCTTGGATCAATGGGAAAACCCCATCAAATTTCAACTCTGATATGAATTTTACTTCGATTTCTTATCTCCCATTTAGTTTGGTGCGGTGGTTTGAAAATAGAATTTTTGGAAAGTAATGTAAAACTGAGATATTTGGTTCAAGGAGACTTGAACTGCATAAGATCAATCCATTTATAGGTTCGATGGTTATTTTTTCTTCGTACTCGTCATTGAACGTTCAGTGTGTCAATGATCTATAATGTGAATAATGACATTCAGAAAGGATTCAATCACTAATGATGTAAGTGAAGATGACATAGATAGAGGGTTTGGGTTCTTAGAACAAAACAGATCACTTAGATCATGGAGTTTCATTATCATTCAAAGGATTGGTTTCAAAGGTCATCATTTATCTAGTTATTTTAAATTTTGAATTTGGATATGATTTTTTATGGCACATGGTTCAATGGAGGTTTTTTTATGGTAAATTGAAATTCAAAATTTTTTGGTGGTTTTAGTTTCATCATCAATGTTTTGTTCTTAGATAATAGGTACAAGACCCCTATTTTTTCCTTCTTGTAAATAGTTTCCACTTAACCTCAAAGTGGTTTTATTTCAAAATAAAAAAAACATATTCAGATTTAATTTTTCAAAAAAATTGTTTTCACTATCTTTTACATTATATATGTTGGATTTTAAAGGAATCTTTCTAATTTTATTTCCAAAGAAGTTGATTTTTTAATTTTTTAAAAAGTGTAAAGAGAATGTTTTCCTTTAAAAAATTTGGCATGGATGAATTTTTGAACTGTCATGAATGTAATTATTTTATGCTTCCGGTTAATAATTTCATTTTTGTTCTCAAATTAATATATTTTATCAATAATATGGGAATTTTTAGTTAAAATTTCCCAAATTAAAAAATATATTTTCTCCTATTTTTCATTATATCCTTAAAATAAAATTTTAAATTATTTTTCTATATTAAACTATTCTTTCTCATTTTTTATGCTTTACCAGGATAATGATCATATGATACCATGCACTATATATCCTTATATGACTTTTAATAATAGTGATTATATGTAACCCTATTATTTTCCATGGTTTATTTTAGTAATGATGATATATTTATCAAACTTGATTATTTTCCATGGGTTTTATGTATTAAAAAAATGTATGGCATATGATCTTTTAGCACACATATGCTTGGTTTTAGTTATGTGATGGGTGTATTTGTTATAACCCTCAAATATTTTGGTCAAATAAATATATATCTAGATATAATTATTTGATATGATTTGGTGTACTCTATCCACTATGAAAAGAAGGTTGGCATTCCATATCCACTATTATAAGGGAAACAAGAGGTGATGCCTAATCAGCTATGATATGTTAGACATGGTAGATAGACTTGACATATGATATGGTTTTTATATCTATTATGGTTCTACACTCTTATGAAATGTTGATACACTTATTATTTGAACTCGTTTCGGAAGAATTTTTTTTGTATGATTCCCCAATCATTAGACATAATATTATTTTATTCCATGACTCTGGATTATGTTCTTTAAAAAATTGGGTATAATTTTATATTAACAATCAACTGTTTACATGACATTATGATCTTGATATTATTACATTTTAAAATTGGAAAAAATCTATAATGTTTACCCTTATATAGCATCTGAACTCACTATTTATTTAATTTTATCTTAGTTATAATTAAGAATGTAAGTAAAAAGAATATTTATGGGTACCTTATGTAAATATATATTATATAGATGATTATTATTGTAATTAAATATGATTTTTATGTATATAGTCTCTAAGTACACAAAACCTTATGGTTCTTGGGAATATTTATTTGGGATACAAAATAAGTTAATGAAAAATATATAAAATCTATTTATGTTAGGATTGTGGCACCGTAGGGCTAGTCCTATATATCCAACCAATGTAATGAGTAATGTTATTCATCAAATGAGCTCAGAATGGGTATATTGGTAGTCTACTATGCTCAATAGAGTATATGGGTTTTTATTCCAATCCTAATAGTGTATATGAGTTATTAGTAAAATATTAGGAAGGTATTATTGTGATAGTGGATTCCCTATATGCCAATTTAATAATAATTTTGATTACCATAAAATTTATATAGCTAGTTATTCATGATTTACTCATACTATCATAGTGTATATTTTTCTGAATTCCCTATTTAAATTATAATGTTAATAGATAATTTGTTATAATAAAGGGATATAATAGTTCTAATGCTATAATGATAACAGATATATACTATGATAAAAATCTTAATGTTATTTCCTATGGTCCAAATATATCATACTAACTAGAGATATAATATGTGTGACTATCAGGTGTTATGGGCTCATAATCTTTAGGACTTCATCTCATCAATTTCACAATTGGTAATCTCGACTAGATGAGATCATGAGAACATACCCACTAATTAGAACAACATAGGTTTTAGTTTTCAATGGTAGTTCCAATTTATGGACATGTGTATTGGTATCTAAACTTGAGATCATTATTAGTATCTGATATTTGATCACATACATTGATTCAAGTTAAAAACCATGACATTGAAGTCATGGGGACGTAGCTTGTGTTTGGTATTCCACTGGGGGTATGAAAATGGTTGAATGATCTAGTTAAAAAAATTATTCTAAGTTGAGAAAGTGATGTCTTAGGTTTGGTTATTAATATGATAATACCTTTTTAAATCAATGTCCCTGTAAATAATAGGTAAATCCTTACTATTAGATCGAAAAATTATAATGTAATAAGGGATGATATTGTAAGTGTGTGTTATGCTTCATGTGATATCTAAAGACAATGAGATTATATTACACAACACATGTTATTAGGATAGATGTAATTGTTATGATTAGCCATTATCTCATTAGGGGCCCTTATTGGTAGCTAGATTTTCATCTTGGTATATGACTAATATTTTCTTCTATGGTGATAAGGTGATAGAGAGTCACATACAGTAGCGTATTCACGAATCACCCTTATTTAGATGAGTAGGTATATAGGACATGGTAGGAACCACCATGAGGACCATGAGTATCCCATGAATTATTG
Source organism: Viscum album (assembly GCA_963277665.1). Classification (NCBI taxonomy): domain Eukaryota; kingdom Viridiplantae; phylum Streptophyta; class Magnoliopsida; order Santalales; family Viscaceae; genus Viscum; species Viscum album. Next base: position 1,391,143,728 of record OY728120.1, read on the forward strand.
ATAACCATTAAATAAATAAATTCATCATTATTCAATTCTAGAATAATTAGTTTAATTTTATTTATTGAAAATATTTACAAGTGTTCAAATAAATACAAGGAATAATATTATATGAATGAATATTATTTTAATCATAATGGTTCATTTAATATTAGTTGGAATTACAAGTCTTCTTAATGAGTTAGATTTTATCACATAATATATTCGATATATATCAAATGTATGTGATAAAATATAAATAATAATTTTTATGTTGCTCAACACCTTTATTTATTTATTACTTATTTAGAGAATGATAAATATACGGGGGTCTGAAAACACATACCGGGTATTTCAGACATCCACTAGATAAGTTGAGGAGAATATCATTACATGGATGATTCATTAGTCATAATTTAAATAATTTCCATCCTCTTGAATCCTATAGATAAAAATAGTCAAACCAACTATTCTATTAATGAACACCTTTAAGGATCAATGGAACATGATCGAGGTGATCATCACAAAATTGAAAAATCATCAGAGATCCATGCTAGCTCCCATAATTCAATAAATGACATATCTGATAATTATTGAAGTTCATATGGATGGAATATAAGGGTTTAACATTATATCCTTAGAAATGGTTATCAGTGACATGTGACAGATGAGCGTGCTTTGACTCATTTGATGTAAGCATTCCATTTCAATTTTTGGGCTTCGGTTAATTCACACATGATCTTTGATTCGTACAGTGTCTCAAATAATTAGATCTGAAGAAGTTTTGTTTCTCCACTAATGAAAAATTTTAAATCCCCAACCCAATAAATTCCATTTTCCCCAACACCTTCAATTGGTGTTAGATAATTCATGTGGATTTTTTACACCATAATTTTTTTGTTTAATTTAAATATTGGGATTGAAATAGGTCCCAATAGATGGTAATTTTCTTGAATCCAATCTCAGATTGATCTTTTATGAGGATTAATGTTTTTTGTAGATCTAAATTGGTTTTCAAATATTAAAATTTTGGATATTATTATATAAGGAAAAACATGTGTATATATCTTTTATTTGGTTCAATTTTCAGGTAGCTGACCAGCTATATTTTGATCACAGGATTCCGGTTGTAGGATTTCATACTTTCTGTGAATTTGGATTCCATATATTGTGTAATATTTCAAATAAAACCCAAGAAATAAAAAATACCACTTTTAGTCTTGGAGAATAATTCAAAAACAATGTTGGAGGAAATTATTAATGCAATAAAAAATGAAAAAAAGTTTAACTATTATATATAAATTAATTAATAAAAACAATTTTTAATTAATTAAAATATGAGGGAACATGTTCATGCCAATAAAACCCATGGACACCACTCTTAACCACTGTGAACCCATGCAACCACCATCCTACCTAGGTTGATACCTCACCACAACCACCTATTCACTATGAAACCACCACAATCTTACCATTAGACAACCCCACCCCCTGCTACCTAGATGCCTCCCTTTTGATGCACCAGAGAGATAACCCACAACATGAATTAGGAAATAGCCTTTTCTCTACCCTATCCCACTATTCTCTAGGATTTCAGCTAAACAAGGCCAGTCAGAAAGATCTCATATATATCTCCCTCCTTCCCTGTCTAGAACTGGTGGTGCCTACATCCTATGAGGTCCCCAAGGCAACCAGTGCTATAAGACATCATTCTTCTAAGATGTCACCTACCCGACCAAGAAGTGACCCCCACATTTCATACCCTCTAATGATAATGTCTCCCTCTAACATGATGCGGACATACCAATCCAAAAACCCCAAACCATGTGAAATCAGCCACACTAACCCCCCAATACAAGCTCCACATCCTTGAGGTGACCCCTACCACAACCTCCCTCATGTTCTGTTTTACCTGATCTAGACCAAACTAGGTAGGGGAAGGATTTCCTAAGCCATAATGAGTCTATAGGGTCCCTCCAAGCTATGATTGTCCCTATAGAGTGTCCTCCTTCCCCAAACCTAGCCTGCGGGGTTATGGCCTGACCCGTAATAGGCCTGAGTGAGATTTCACTGCCTAAGAATATTATAAATAATAAACATTTATCTAAAAAATTTATTAAATTTTAATTTTTACGTTAAATTAAATAAAATATATATTTTGTATTGAGATACTATAATTTTAATATTACAAAAAATAAATTTTTTATTATTAATTTTAATTAATATTTTATTTTATTTTTTTGGTAAAAATAATAAATAAAAGCTTGGACCCAATGAGAATAAAATATTTTTATTTAAATATTTCATTTAATTTATAACATACACAGTTTTTATTTATTTTTCAATATAATTTTATCATGAATTATGGAATATACCAACTAGTCTTGAGCAATGACTAACCATGTGCATGTCAGGATAATTTTATTTAGTTATTAATTGCATGAAAGTGATTTTTTTAATAAGAAGTTACTTTTTATGATGGTATGTTCATAGTATTTTTAATTTTAATATGTATAAGTTCCTGCATGTCCATCATTATTTCTTTATATACATTGAGTTTCCTAAAACCCCCTCACCTGTGTTGTAGAACATTTGCACTATGATGAAGACAACATACAATGTGGACCCTACCAAGATGAGGTGCAATCCAGAAAAGAATTGGACACAATGGACTGGGGACAAGCTATATCATGATTCAAGACTTGACTCTGGTAAGAGTCCCAAAAGTGATTGTTGAAAAATTTATTTTAAATAGATCATCCAATATTAACCGCACAAGACCATCCATCTAAAATTATTTCCTCTATTAATAGTTTATTATTTTATTCATGTGTTTGTTAACTTTGAGAAAACAAAAAAAATAAATAAGAAAAATGAATAATGATTTGAAGAATTTTTTCAATTAACATTTCGTTATGAGCATGCCATCATATTCTGAACATATTTATATAAATATATTACATTTTTATAGAAAAATAAAAACCCTCAAATGTAATATTGAGACATAAACAACTTACATAATTTGAATTTAAGAAAATAAGGTGTTCAGGGTGGTCATAAGTCATTATTGAGGGTGCCTACTACTACAAGAGAGTTCTAATGAGATTTATGAGTTAAATTGAATGAAGTTGGAAGAAAAAAAGTTGACAAATCTATCCTTTTTGTAATTTTAGAGGAATGAATTTCCACAAACCATACCAGGTCACCATCCGACCCAGCGCTCGACCAGGTCTATGATAAGTTCCAAAGGGTGTTCCCAATCCCCATGGACTGGAACAAGTGACCATGTGTCATCACAAACAAGTGGAATGATTTACCAAAACATACAAATATAAAAAAAACCATCATATAAAATAAAACAATTCTAGGAAAACTAAACCAAACAATCCTTTACTAGGATTCATATTTTACTCTACTAGATAATAAAAAACAAAAAGCATGATACTAAAAAAATGGAACCAAAACAATTTTCATACTATAAATGTAAAATGAAAAATAAAATTCCATGTTTAAAAAATGACAGAATGTTCTAGAACAATTTAAAGGATTACAATTTTTTAACTAAAAACATCTTTTTAATGGAATGACATTTTAAATGAAAACAAACTCAGCCTTGGAATAACCCAAATCCACACCGTATGCTGAAACGGATCACATCATAGTCAAAGATAACCAACATGGGAGAGGACATATGGTTATTAGCTAAAAAAGGGACCCTAGAACCTCATATCTCGGTGTAATGTGGTATAGGAACCACAAACATCCATGTTATTGTGCATGAGCCACCAGAGAGGAGAAGCATCTAATATTCTAATGTCCTCTGATCATCCTCAATAAAAGGACCCAGCCTTAAACATTTCATAATATTGAGTTAATTAATGAATTCACATTGAGGATTTTTTAGGCTTAGAGTTCTTGAAAATTAGGACTTAACTAATAAATAACAACTCATATTTATACAAAGTGGATACCACTACAACAATATCCATTTCATCAAAAATATAAAACTTTTAAAAGTAAAATTGATTTTTTTTCTTGATAAAACTTTTCTGAAACTCTCCATTCTCTTACCCATCCTTATACCATGTGAAAATTTTTTAAAAAAAAGGTGTGAGGAAAAAATCTCAGTAAGAGATATAAAATAAAGAATGGAAACATTATTCCATGAATGTTTTTAAACCAAAGAAATAATAGTAATTCTGAAAAACATAATATAAATCATAAATCATAAACTTATATTGTGGAAACTATATCGTACTTTAAATTGTATCTTTCAAAGTAACATAGGGTATAACCTTCATGGTTATATGTGGAATACCCATCACAGTATATTCCCTAAATCTCTTAGGAGAAACTTTATTGTATAAATCTGTATCATTACCCAATCCATTGTAGGGCTATGAAAGGCTTACCCTCCCTATATTTATCATGGAACCACTCATATAGATAAACAATACCCAAGAACCATAACATAATCTTACCACATAAAATGAAAATAAAGGAAAAATAAAATTTTCGTATTGAAATAACAAGATATCATTTTAAGTTATTTAAAAAATAAATTTATTCCAAAAAACCATTTTAAATAATGCAATAAAAGAAAAATTAATTTGGTATTTATTTTCTATTTAAAAACATTACAAATTGTAGAGGAATCCAAATATCAAATAATGTTGATGGCGATAGAAATTCTATATTCGACGAGTATGTTAAAAAAATATTCATTTTTTCATGTAGTAAAATAATTCATAGAAAAAGATTCATTTTGAAAGCTATTTAGTGAAATTAAAATTCAAAGGGGTTGATTATACAGATTAGAAAATAAGGTCGTGTAAAATATCAAAATATGCATCAATGAATGGAGATTGAGACATAGTCACTTACCTTGAGCCTGACCCATCACACACAATCTTTATATTCCTAAATAAAAAACATAGATTAATTTATACTTTCTTGAGAACCTTTTTCAAGTTTATTATTATTTTATATCACTTATTACCATGTTATAATTTTTTTTAATTATTTAATTTCATATCGGATGTTATTTCGATATTCAGTATTTGAGTTGAAAATGAACATCATTTTGATGTAACAAGCACATGTGGTCATATGGAGATAATATAAAAAATAGTATTCATTAAATAATCATCCCATTTATACATTAATCAAAAATTTTAATCCAAAACATTAATTGTGGTTATGAAAATTGACCAATGTTATATTCATGGAGACGGTAGGTTGTATGTACGCATGAGTGACATTTTAATTTTTCATTGATCATTATGGAAATAAGATAATAATTATTTTATATTTCTAAAATTATAATAATCTTACTAAAATCATAATAATCATTTTTAAATACATATATTTATCATACAAGTCATTTGATGAATAAAAATTATTCAAATCGATTTGTGAAGGTGATAGTTCATACGTACACACAAATGACATTGTTGTTTTTTTGATCATGTAAGGTAAGAAACTAATTGAAATATTATTATTTTAAAATAATGAGTATTTCATGAATATAACATATTAATATTAATTTCATATTTATAAATGATATTTATTGATGGGAATAGAAAATGAACTATATCAGTTCATGGAGGGGATAATTCACACATAAGAACGAATGATTAATTACATTCCCATTTTATGAAAGTGGGGAAGGATTTAGGGGATGATATTAAAATAATTAGATATTATTATATTGAGGATACTATAGTAAATATTTCATATTATAAGAATAATATAATAAGGAAGTGGAAGAAGAAATAAAATAGAAACTCTAAAAAATAATACCTCTTCTTCGGTCGATCACCTTTAAAGAACACTTTAAACCTCTAAGAAGGATATTTCCACTAAAATAATACCTCAATAATGTGGGAAGGGATTCTAGAAATTATTTTGGGAATAACAAGGCTGAGAAAAAGGAATTTTTGGTTTGATTATTAGAGGAGAGTGCATACCATTTTATAGAAGAGGGGAGGGGCACCCATGGAAATTCTTAAAATATTAAATTAATAATAATTAATTTTTAAATAAAACTCATTCCAAATTGAAATATGTTTAATATAAGATGAGTATAGTTCTCAATCCTATAATATAATATTTTTTTGGACATTTATTGAGTATATTTTATTCCTTATCTTTTTAGTTTACCCTTAATTATTCTCTATTATTTTTAATTGTTGTAATAACATTTTAAGTTTTAAGAGGCTATAAATATTACCTATATGAAATAAATTTTCCATATATGGAAAAATAATGAAATTTTAGGCCGTATCATAATATATTTGGGATTTTAAATGTATTTTATAATTTTCAAATTATTTAATAAATTACTATTTATTAAATATCAATTATGTCATTTTTTACACTATTCACATTATTGGATTTAAATATACTCCAAACATATCGATTACATAAAAAACCATTTAATTGTCTTATAAAATGTAACATAAACCTATAAAATTTTTTGGATGATAAAATTTATCTAATATAAAATTTATTTTAATAATTATAATAACATTTATTTGATTCTTTCATTAATCAGGCAATCACTTCGTCATCATTGTGTGATAATTAAATTTAATTATTTAATGTATGAAAACTATAAATAAAATAACATGATGTATTTAATAATTTTATATTTATAATTACTATTTATTATTGAATATATCACTTATATAGCCCTATATTTAATTTTTTAGTAATAAGAGTCATGGTTATGATAATTTTTCCTTTACATTAAATTAAAAATTATAAATGTGGTAATCACACCCAAGGGGCTTAAAATGGAAAATGTTTAATAAAAATTGATGTATTGGTCAAAAATATATCATAAAATAGGATTATGACAAGTTTTAGGGTAGTTCTAAAATATTCTAATATTACTTTTACCCTTATTTTCAAGATTTACACTTTAACCATGGTAAATAAAATACTAAATTTAGTATTGAATAACAATTATTTTGATAATATTAAACCACATTTTTCATACTGATTACAACCATATATTTTAGTTATTTAAAATTCAATTCATAGAAGTGGAATAAATATATTTAAAATTAATCCCATTTTCTGAATGAGTAAATGAGTTTTTAAAAAGTAAAAAACCATCAAAAGACTGACATGTGTATATATAAAATTTCAATGTGAAATTACCTAAAATGATCAAAATTGGATTAAATGATAAAAAAAATTGTCCAATTAAGATTAAAAAATAATTAAAAAGACAACCTATCTATATAAATAAATTAGATGAAATGGCAGTTTAAATTAAAATGAAAGATTTTTCACTATTCAATAAAAAATGATTTTTATCATAAAAATAACAAAAAAATCCAAAGTATATTTTCATGTAAAAATTCCAAATAAGATGATTATTTTGATTAATAGTATATATAAATGTTACAAAATGAGATTTAAACAAGGTTCTCTATCAAAATGAGGTAAAACTAGCTTTTAAATTTTTTTGAATATTTTATGCTTAAAACTGGATCTATTCTCATTTAGAGTGTCTCAAATTTATTATCCGAAAGTAAAAATTTTTAATAAACATGTGTAAACATAATATAGTAAGTAATTTTCATTCCCATCTAATATATTGTTTATGAAATAACTACCATTTAAAATAATAGTATTAATAATGTATTATTTTTTGGTATAACTCAATCATTTGTGCAACATAAGATTTTTGAGAAACCTGTTGTTGCTTGTTGAGTAATATATCATATATAGTATCCAATTTTAGATAAACATAGTATTTAATTCATAAATATTAATGTATATAAAAATGTATTATTTTATAATTACCTAGGATTTTATATCCTTCCCCCATTTGAAAATAGTATCCTCACAATTTTATTCTCTTATAAAATAAGTGAGGTATTTATCAATCATACAATTTTAAGATTACCATTTTTCCTCTTCTACCATAATTTTTTTCCACTAACCCTTAACCTGATGAATCACATTATTCCACAACACTTTCTCTCTATGGTCACGAATCTGGACTGGTTGTTCTTAACAAGAATGATTCGCTTATAACTGGACTACTTCTGGACTGAAAATATGAGACATATCTGAAAAATACATTATCCACTTTGAAACATGAAAAATATTATGTACCTAGGTTGAAATTAGAGGTAAATCCACTCTATAAGAAATTGATCTAAATTTATCTCAGATTTCATAGGGTCCAATTAACCATGGACTCATATTTCCTCTATTACCAAAAAAATTCACAATTTTCCATTACAAAACATTAATAAATATATGATAACCTACCTCCAAAGAAATATCCTTTCTATGGTCATCTGCATATATTTTCTACCTGTTTTGAGTTGTCCTCATGTGTTTCTGAATCAAATGAACATCTTCTACCAAAGCATCTTCGAATTCTTGTCCTATCAGTTTTCCTTGACCTACTTCATCCCAAAAAGTAGGAGTTCAATACCACTTTACATATAATGTGTCAAATGGTTCCATCTATATATTGGGATGAAAACTATTAATATAAGAAACCATACACAAAGAAATATGTTGGTCCCAACTACCTTGGTAATCCATTGAAAAAGCACATAGAACATCTTTTAATGTCTGTATTGATCGTCTGGATTTCGCATTTGATTAAGGATGAAAAGATTTACTAAACATTAATTCAGTACCCAATGACTTATGAAGGACATTCCAATAGTTATAATTAAACTAAGGATCACAATTGGATATAATGGAGAGATGAACACCATAAAACTAGAATATCCCTCTATTATATAACCTAGCATGTTGATATCGATACATTGTGTCTCGAATAGGAATTAAATGAGAAGATTTATTCAATATATCAACAATAACCCAAATATCTTTGTTACCTTGAGAAGTCATTGGTAATCCCACTATAAAATCCAAGGATATATTTTTTCATTTACACTCTAGTATAAAAAATGGATGAATCCTCCCTTTTGGAAACTATCATTATTCATTCACCTACAAACAAGTCAAACACTTCAATGTAAAGTCATTAATATCTCTTTTCATTCCATCCAACCAGTAATAATCTCGAAGGTCTCTATAGATCATAGTACTTCTAGAATGAACTAAAAATGGAGAACTATGATTTTAAAATTAAAACTCATTATTTAATTGAGAATCACAAGTCATCATAACCTATTCCAAAATATCAAAAAACAATCTTTATCAATAATAAATTTAAGAAACATACCCTTCAAAACCAATTCTACCATTTTCTAAAACACACATTCTTTCTTCTAGGGTTTCTATAATTTTTTTTGATAGAGATTATTTCACTGACACCTGAAACAAAATAGAGTAATTCCCTACACCAACAACTTTCACTATAATTTTAATAAAATCATTAACAAATGAATCATGTTCCAAATGTAGCATGGTAAATTCTGTGTTACTTTTTTGACTCAAATCATCATACACTTTTTTTGATTTTCTTAGATGGTAATGAATTGGTAAATCTTAATCATTGATTAGTTACAACCATATTATCTATCTCATGATCAATTATTTCGGAGTGAATATATACTTCAAAAATTTGTGGTCAGTATATATTTCTCATTTTAATCCATACAGATGACGCCTCTAAATTTTTAATGAAAAAACAATAGTAACTAATTCCAAATCATGTGTAGGGTAATTTAACTCATGATTTTCAACTAACATAAAGCATAAGAAATTACCTGATCATTTTTCATTTGGAAAAAACAAATTCCTTTCAACGAATCATCATTTTAGATAATACATTCACCATTCCTGGAATGTAATACCAATACTGGAGCATCCCCCAATCATATTTTCAATTCCTGGATACAATAATGACATTCTTTTTTCCAGATGAACATAATAACTTTTCGTGTTAACTTAGTTAGTGGGAAAGATAAACGTGAATTTTTTTTAACAAACCATCAGTAATAGCCTGGTAACCTAAGAAAACAATGAATCTCAGTTATATTTTTGGGTCTTGGCTATAACACCGCAAGATTTTTCAAATAAACTTAATATTGAATACATGAAACATTGAGTCTCAAAAACACCACTATGTTATAACCTATCCAGAAAACATAATTTTACAATCTCTGTGATTTGAATTTCAAGATACTAACATACATGATGGTGTTAATTAGGATATTTAGAGTTTGATAAGACAAACATATTTTTTGATGAATAGTAACATACCATTATAAATAGTAATATGACCCTTTTAAATATTAAATGAATTTTTATTTTATTGTCTTTAGGTTATAACATAATGAGATCTTGATTAATGTTTCACGGTGATATTAAACTTATTATTGTTTTAAAATTGTTATTTTTCAAATAAATAATGATTTTATTTAAAAAATAAATTAATAATATTTAGAAAAATATTTACAAATAGTGGAGTTCATATTCGAATTATACATGTTGAAAAATTGTTAGAGTGAATTTTTTGGGATTTTTCGGAAATACTTGAATTTTGGGAGATTAATGAAATTAGATAATTTTGAAAATATGCTAAATTAGTGAATTTAGGCATCATTCTTGAGTCATGGATGATTTAAATGAACATTGGATTGAAATAAAATGCACATATTAATATTCATGGTCACAAGAGTCAATAATATTGGTTTTCTTTGTCAAAATAATAAAATAATGAGTAAAACAATGGGGAAACACTCCTCTCCTCCATTATAACCCCTCCCCACCCTCACTCCCCCATCACTTCAACACTCTCTAGCATTTTTTCATTCTCTAAATTCTCCCCAAATATCCTCCCTAGATTCTACCCCACGTCCTTCATCCCTTAGAATCATAAAAACACCAAACCCCTTACCATAAGGAGGTTCTCAAGGAGGTTTTTTCATGAGGTAAATCGTCTTTCTTTTTCATTTAGTTTCATTACAATATATCTTATTTTATTATTCTCTCTTATCCCCCGTTATCTAATTGATCAAGATAACTCTAGTATCATCTATATACTATAATTATACCATTTTAATGTAATAAACATTATCAATATTCTTACTCTCTCTCTTATAAATGAAATCATCATTCGTGAGGTTCGAATTTACAACCTTTGTGGACAACGAAGTTTCGTTCATCCATTAATCCTCAATTAGTGATAATGAAACCATTTTTATTGTTTATCAATACTATAATCTATATTTTATAACCTAATTAATATTCAAGAACCAGTATATGTACATAGTATTAATTTATATGACAATACTAGTTCATAATAATCAAAATACCACCAAATAATCTAAGTGATTTTCATTAATATTTCATCTAATGATTCATCCTCATAACAGGAAAAAACGATATATATAACCATTAACACTTCTATATGCTCATAAATAATATATCATTTGAATTATGACGAGTTATATTCTTTCCACATGAACATCCATACTCATATACAAATATAACGATCATGAAAACCAAAAAAACGAACACTCTGAAACAACGAAATTCAATCTATTAACTTATCAATAAGTACATAATGAACTTAATATAATTTTGATAAAATAAATGTTTATTAAATAGGTAATTAATTACATTATTAATAAGTATAATTTCATATTCTAGGAACAAAAGTTCAAGAGAAGAACACATCCAACCATAAGGTAAGGGTTTCCCACCGAAACCACCATTTTCATTTGGGTAACTTTTATTATCTCTTTACCTCAATTAAATTCATATTCATTCATACTATAACATAATTTATCTATTAATGTTCTATATAGTTTTTCTAACTAGAATAATACCTTCATTTATGTGGAGTTATATGTTTTAATAGGATCATTCCCAAATTCTTCCTAAAATTCAGTCACAATTCAAGAGAATTTATCAAATTATTACCTATTTTTAAAGGCACTATATATTCGGTTTTAGAAACCATTATTTTTCTAAATCTCATATTTTATTTTATAAAAACTATCTTACATCACTTTTTGTTTTATACATTGGTTTTTTTCAAAATTACTCTTCATTTCAAAGTAAACGAGAATTTATATAAAAAATTACTCGATGATTTCATAAGAGTATATTCATCTATTTCAAAAATCCTATTGATTATTATGTATTTTTAAGATTAATATTCCTGATTTTATCTACCATATTTAATTTAATTTTTCATTATTAGTTTGATTTTTTATTTTCTATCTTAAATACATTCTCCATTTTATATCAAATGGTTAGTGTTTATGCTTAATGATCGGGGAAAGTTATTTATATTTCATATGTAAATTTCAATATGAATGAATATTTTGTTTATGTTTATCTGTGTTCATATGATGAATTCATTTGACTTATTACATGATGGGTGAGTCCTACTATATCCCCTTGATGTATCACTAGGTCTCATGAGGAAAATAGATATGGACTTGGCTGAGGCCTTACCCACTTTAAGATTTGGTTTTGGCCAAGGCCTTAATCATTTTTAGATATCTTGGTTGAGGCATTGATGGTATTTTTCAGAGTGTTCTACATATTCAATTTACTCATTATAAAGCTATAAATTCAATGTTCAAGGTGTTATTTGACTAGTAGAATACCCATTATAATATTTTATTATGGAAATATTTACAAAACTCATATTCTTTCCATAGTATATTCATGTTTATTTTTAAAGGCATGTGTTTTCAATTATTCACTATAACTAATGTTTATTTTTTCTTCCACTGTAATGTTTTACCATACTAATCATCAGATCTCACCCCTTTTTATGTTTCATTTTTTCTCAGGACATGAAGAGGTAAATTATGATTGACCTATAAAGATAATCATAGAGTGGTGAATGTTCCCAATGGAATTTTTATGGAATTTTTATGGTGTTTTTCATTTCAAGTTGTAATGTTGAACTGATATAAATATATCTTTCTCCAAATATAATAAACTATTCATTCCCTTAGTTTATGAGTTTCTTGTAATCATGCCAATATAATGTAATAAGGCACTAGTTCTGGGAAACTGTGGTCGAGTCATTATAGTTGGTATCAACAGAAGTTCATTAGAAATCTTATAAACTAGATTTATAAAATTTATATTTGGCAATATAACCCTAATATAGTATTTTAGAAAAAACATACAAGAACATCCTAGTATTATGGTAAGGAATAGACTATGTAGATCTTTAAAGGAAATACATCCATGTATGGATACTATATGTAGACATGATTCTAGAACAGATGTACCTTGGAGTGAAAAATCCAACAAGGAGTTTCAGGAATGAACCGAGTTATCCTGGTATGCAATAATGGGCCATACTGCCCATGAGGTTTGACACTCCCGAGGGATATGCAAAAGATAATTCAAATTTTCATTACAAGCCATTATAAAGGATTTAAATTTAAATCTTCACTTAATGAAACCATGTTTATGATTATAAGATTATCTATGTATAGAATTTTAATTTATCCTAAGTATTTTTCAACATTGAGATTATAAATTCTGATTCATAACTTAATCTAGTGTATGCAATTATTTAAAAATGGAAACTCATGGAAGAAATGGAAACCGCATGAACACACGTATCCCATGTAGGGATTTCTCTCTGATGATTGATAATGATGTTGGATTTGGAGCTATGATCAGTGATGAGAATCTAATAACTATACTAGGATAACTGACTCAGGTTATGAACAATGAACTTACCCATATGGAGCATCCTGATCTACAATGTGTAGTAGAAATGCTGGGTCTCTTTATGCGACAACATCCTCCATCATTTAATGGGGAAACAAACCCATTCATAGAGGAGTAATGGATAAGTTCATTAGAGATAATATTTCATTAATTGGGATGTAATGAAAGATAGAAGGTTGTCAGGAATGATTATCGACTATCGGGAGTTGTAGATTAGTGGTGTTTATGAATCCAAAACACAAAGGAGGAGAATGAAATAAAAGAGATGGTATGTAGTGATTTTAATGAAATATTCATAGGAAAATACTTTCCCCACGAACAACAAGAAGATATGGAAATAATATTATTGAATCTAAGATAGAAGAGGATGAAAATGTTTCCATGTACGAAGTCAACTGTTCAAGGCAAGAAATACATTTCACAAACGACATATGTAATCCAAGGAGTATGATTGTTCAATTCATTGATGGTTTAAAACCATTCCAATGAAGGGATCAATTCTCGCAAAGTTTATCTTCATATAATGATATAGTATCCCATGATTTAAAGATTGAAAATGAATTTTCTAAGTCTTATGACATTAAAGGAATGTAGGAGAAGAATAGGGATATAGAAAACTCTTGAAAATAAAATAAGGAAATAAGTAAGAAGGGAAGAGTTTAACTTCCAACCTACGATAATTGTTGGAGGAAACACCATGGGGCCTTTAAAAAAGGAAAAGGGGAGTGATACACGTGTGGAATGAAAGGCCATCATTCCCATGTATACATGGAGATGAAAGGAGATATTAATGTTCAAAGTTATAATTTTAAGGATATGGGAAACTATGTGAATGATTATCCAAATCATCAAAGAAACATGCTTTAGAAAAGGCCAAGGGAGTAGAGACATACTTCTGAGATCAAAACTGCTGATATTGAATTTCATAATGACATGGTGGAAGGTACATTAATTGTTTCCTTAAACTTATCCATTTCTTTATTTGATTTTAGATCATAATAGTATTTTATATCTTCCCAATTTTCTAAGAAAATTAGATATTTCTAATTTTATTTCGTAAAACAATTTTTAGTCAAAACTCTTTAGGGAAGTATCATTGCCAAAAAATTGTGTCAGAAAGTACCCATTATGGAATATAAACATTATTTATATCTTGATTTCATTATCATAACTGTGGTTGAATTTGATATAATCCTCAGTATGTATTGGATTTCGATGCATGGAGCTAAAATGTATATTAAGAAGAAGGAGGTTACAATTTTTTGGGATGATGTGGAATCCCTTATCTTTTGAGAAGAAACATCACCAATCGATTCTCATCATGATACACCCCAGTAGCTAAAATAAATTAAACTATTATGGAGGGGATTAAATAATTATGGGTGATGAATGAAATGTTCAAATAGAGGATGTACCTATTGTGAAAGAATATATTGATGTGTTTCAAGAGGATTTACCTAGAAATCCTCCAATGCTAGAAATTTAGTTTTTCATTAACTTAATTCCAAATTCAAGGCCCATATAAAATACCCCTTATAAAATTTCCACTATGTAATTAGTGGTACTAATGAAACAACTAGAGTAATTGAGTGATAAAGAATTTATTTTCCCTAGTATTTCTCCATGGGGAGCCCATGTTCATTTCATTAAAAATAATGATGGATCTCTGAAGTTGTGCTTTATGTACATGTATATTAATGCCATAACCATAAAGAAAACATATCCCCTACCCCACATTGATTATTTATTCAATCAACTTCTTGGAGCTCAATATTTTTCAAAGATTGAACTTAGATCTTGATATCATCAGTTTCTTGTGGGGAAGGATGACATTCAAAAATAGCATTACGAAGTAGGTATAGGAATTTAATGTTTATAATAATTCATTTTAGACTGACTAAGGCACCATATGTTTTCATGGATCTAAAAAATAGAATTTTCAAGAAATATCAGGATGACATTGTGGTGGTAGTTATTGATGATATCATGTTATACTCAAAAATATACGAGGTTTATGAAAATCACTTACACGCTATTATGAATACTTGTAGGTAAAATGAATTATATGATAAGTTTAACAAGTTTAAATTTTTGATTCAATCATTTTTCTTTCTTGGCCACATTGTCTCTATGGATATAATATCTTTTGATCCTGTGAAGACAAAGGTTGTGAAATAACAGCCTACTAAAATTATTATAACCGAGGTACATAGTTTTATTGGTTTAACAGGTAATTATTATAATTTAATTCAGAGAATCACCCGTTTATCCAACCCAATGACCAAGCATACGTGTAAAAGGGATAAGATTGTATGAAAAAATAAATTAGAGAAATGTTTTGAATAATTTAAAATGAGATTAGTGAATGATCTGATCCTAACTAAACCATTAGGGAATGAGGATTTTTTGATCTATAGTGATGCATCAATGAAAGGACTATGTTGTTTTATTATGAAAAACGACAGATTTATTTTCAATGCATCAAGGGAATTAAAAATTCATTAAAAAAAGTATCATAATCTTGATCTTGAGTTGGTAGCAGTAATCATTTTGCTAAATATATGAAGATATTATCTCTATGGTGAAAGATGTGAGATATATACAGATCATATGAGTCTGAAATATATCTTCTAAAATAAGGAACTCAACATGAGGCAACAATGATGGAAAAGTCCTCAGAAGGCTTTGGATACTGAGTTTCTATTGAGTTCTCCTTTTCACCAACAAATTAATGGGAAAACAGAAAGGACGATCCAAACTTTTGAACACATGTTAAGATCATGATCACTCAACATTCAAGGTATGTGGGATAATTATTTACCCTTGGATGAGTTTTCTTATAAAAATTGTTTCCATTTAAATATTCTATTATCACTATATGAATAATTGTACGGAATGAGATTTTTTACACCAACATGTTAGGATGAAATTGATGAATGGAAACTAATGGGCCCATTACTTGTGGAGGAAGAAAAAGTGAAAGTAAATTATAGTCAAGGCCATTTCATAGTATCTCAAATTAAACAAAAAATAAATTCTGATAATCAACAGAAGGATGTGTAATTTCTAGTGGGAGAACATGTTTTCATAAAAGTTACTCTATGGAAGGGTGCTATAAGATATGTGAAGAAAGGGAAACTGATACCAAGGTATATAAGAACTTTTGAAATTATGGAATGAATTGGAGCTACGTATTATCATTTGGATATTCCCCATATCCTATATAATGTACACAATGGGTTACATAACTTAATGCTGAGAAAGTACATGCCAGACCCAACACATGTTCTCACTTCTGATGGAATACAATTAGAACCGGACCTATTTTACTGTGAAGGCCCTATCCAGATTCTGGAAACAAAAGAACATGTGTTGAGGAATTTGATGACATTCATTGTAAATATACTTTGTAAAAATCATTCAATTTAAGAGGAAACATGGTATCTTTAGGAACTAATGACAAATAAATTCCCAAATCATTTTGTGAAGTAACATTCTGGAAATTTTGAGCAAGAATGTTTTGTAAGGAGGGGATAATATAACACCCCGTGATTTTGAAAATAAATTTAATATTGAATTCTTGAAACACTGAGTCTCTAAAAAACACAACTTTGTTATTACCTATCCAGTAAACAAAATTTTACCACCCCTGTGATTTGAATTTCAAGAAACTGACATACACAATTGCATTTATTAGTATATTTAGTGTCTAAGAAGGAAAAATAAATTTTTGATGAATAGTAACATAACCTTATGAATAGTAACAAGAATTGTAATATGAACCTTATAAATAATAAATAAATTCTTATTTTACTGCCTTAAAGTTATAAGATAATGAGATTTTGATTAATTTTTCAAGGTGATATAATACAAATTGTCGTTTTAAACTGTTAATTTTAGAATAAATTATGATCATATTTAAAAATTAAATTAATTGTATTTAGAAAATTATTTTCAAAAAATTTATTTAATATTTGAATTATACATGTAGAAACAGGTTTAGGGTGAATTTTTGGGATTTTTCTAAAATACATGATTTTTTGTGAATAGTGAAATTTGATAATTTACAAAATATGCTGAATAAGTAAATTTTTGCATCATGATTGAGTCGTGGATGATTTAAATGACCATTGGTTTGAACTAACATGCAAATATTATTATATATGGTCAAAAAATCAATACTATAGGTTGTATTTGGAAAAATAATAAAATAATGAGTAAAATAATGGGACAACCCTCCTCTGCTCTAGTATAACCCCCCCTCACTCCCTCTTCTATTTACTCTTATCAAGCCTTTATCCTTTCTAAATTCTTCCCAAATATCATCCCAGTATCTTACCCCACATCCAATATCACTTGTTCTCATAAAAATTCCAAATCCTCTTCCCATACGGAGGTTTTAAAGGAGGTTATTACAAGAGGTAAAACATCTTTCTTTTTCAGTTACATTCCTTACAATTTATCTTATTTTTTTATTCTCAACTAATCTCTTCTATCCAATTGATCCTTATAAATATATTACGATCTATATACTATAATTAAACCTTGTTAATTTAATAATCATTATCAATATGTGTACTATCTCTCTATTATAAATGAAATCATTGTCTGTGAGGTTCCAATTTACAACCTTCATGGATGATGAAGTTTCATACTTCAAATTATACTTCATTACTTGTCATGAAACCATTTCTATGGTTTACCCAGATAATAATACATGTATAATGACCTAAATAATATTTAGTAACCATTATATATACATAGTATTAATTTATATGACAAAACTAGTTCAAAATTATAAAAATATCTCCAAATAATATTAGTGATTATCATTAATATTTCATCAATTGATTCATCCCCATAAAATGTAAAAACTTCTATATATAATCATTAAACCCTTTTGGATGTTTATAAATAATATACAATTTCAATTTTGTAAAATTACATCCTTTCCACATGAACATCCATACTCATATTCAAATATAAAGATAATGAAAAACATGGAAACAAACACTCTGGAACAACGAAATTCAACACTATACTTAACAATAAGGACATAATGAACATAATAAAATTATGATAAACTAAATAAATGTATAATTTGTTCTTAATTATCTTATTAATTATCCTAATTTTATATTCTAGGACCTTGAGATCAAGAGAAAAACACATTCTAACTTAAGGTAAGGGTTTTCCACCCGAACATCCATTTTTATTCGGGTTACTTTTACTATCTACTTACCTCACTTAAATTATTATTCAATAAAATTTAGTACTCATAATTTCTATGTGAATTTTCTATATATGTTTTTATGCTATAATCATACCTTCATTTGTGGGGATTTATATGTTTTAAAAGGATATTTCAAAAACCCTTCCTGAAATATAATCCTAATTCAAGGGAATTTCTCAAATTCTAACCTTTTTGAAAGGGAAATATATTACATGTTTTTAGAGACCATTATTTTTATAAAATAAATTATTATGTTATGAAAATACCATATTAATCCAATTCTGGTTTTATATAATTATTTTTCCAAAAGAACTATTCTTTTCAATGTAAAAGAGTATTTATATCAAGAATTACTTGATGATTTCATTAGAGTATCATTATTTGTTTCAACACTCCTGTTGATTATTAGGTATTGTTGCGATTAATCTTTATGATATCATCTACCATATGTAATTGAATGGTTTATTATTAGTTTGACTGGGGATGTTTTATCTTAAAACCAGTATCCATTTAACTTTGAATAGTTAGTGTTTACGCTTAATGTTCGAGGAAAGTTATTTATGTTTCATATGTTAGTTTCAATAAGAATGAATATATTGTTTATATTTTTTCCAATTCATATGTGTAATTTATTTTACAAATTATGTTATTGGTGAGGCCATGTATATCCCCTTGATGCATCAGTATGTCCAATGAGAGAAATAGATATGGGCTTGGTTGAGGCCCTGCACATTTTAAGATATGGTTTTGGCTAAGGCCTTAATCCTTTTAAGATGTCTTGGCTGATGCATTGATGGTTTGATTCAGAAGGTTTATTTTATTCACTTCCCTCATTATAAATCGATAAATACAAAGTTAATGTGGTTATTCGAGAATTAGAATACCCATGATTTTGTTTTATTATGGTAATATTTTCTCATAGCATGCAATGGGGTCTTGGCGGCTGTCCAGACGAATCAAATAGATGCACTATCTGCTCCATCGTGGAACACCAAGATACTGAGCAATATGCACCAATAGATGCACTATCTGGTCCTGGAGGCTGTCCAGACGAATCAAATGGCATGCAATGGGGTCTTGGCGGCTGATAATATGATCTAACTTCTGCTCCATCGTGGCAAGGCGGAGGGAAAGAGTCGGATCGACCGAGGGTGCGGGGGTTGGTGGGATGAGGGATGGGATAGAAGAAGGAAGGGTAGAAGAAGTGGGGTCAGTAGGAGGTGGGTGAGGTGGAGAAGATGGAGGGGGTGGAGAAGGAGGAGCGGGGTCAGCAGCTGGGGTAGGGGGGTCAGCAGGTGGTGGGACTCGAGCCGGAGCAAGGATGTAGGCACCCCTACTTCCGGACCAATCCCATGCGAATGAGGATGAGAGAGTCCATCCGCTGGGGTGAACCTAACAAGTCATGAGATAAAGAGGGCTTGAATACCACCAAGTGGTGGGAAAGACGGGTGGTGTAAAACCCACCATTCGGGTTTCCCGGACAGCCGGTAAAAATGGAGTGGTAATAAGAGGCTGCAAGATAGGGGAGGTCCGGGTAGTCATGCCGGATGACATAGGTAAGAAGCTCCATGTCACAGCCGATCACGACCCCCATATCCTCATGGCAGGGAAAAAGGATGGCATTGAAGCACCAGTGGGTGAAGTGAAGGATAGGGTCTGCTATAAGAGTGCTCTTCCGGGAAGTGGGGGAGTACCAGTGGTCTGGCCCAGCGATCTCCTGCCACATGGCAATAAGGTCAGAGCGCTCGGGCCGGGTCAAGTCAGAAACGGGGGGTGGTGGGATAAGATGGGGGTATAAGCCGCACCCTCGGCCAAACTCTATCATAGTAAGAGAGAAACGTCGGCCACCTAGCTGGAATCGGACTATGGGTGCTGCATCGCCAGGTGTATCCCGGTACTCCGCTCCATCGAACTCAAATGAGTCCACAAACTCCAAAAATAAATCACGGAACACAGGAGTGTTGACCTGGAAAATATCGAGGAGTTCGGTGTGCCCGAAAAGCACCTCCAACTCCTCCCAAATACCGAGCCACTACGGAACAGTGATGTCAAGGTACCGGCCACTCAATGGTATCGACCGACGAGATAAGGGTTGGAACCGGTCGTATGCAAGGTTGGTGACCAGGAATACTATGCAGGGATAGGGAGCACCTACAGGTCCTGGCCCAGGTGCCGGTGCAGCAGCAGCATCTGGATCTGGAGGTGGATCTGCCAAAGAAGAAGGTGGCTCGGTGGAAGGTGTGCTCGAAGAGGGACCAGATGCTGAGGATGATGGTATAGGGAAAGTGGCAACTGGTGCATCATAAGTAGGTTCGGCCTCATCTGAGGGAGTGAGTGGCGACAGAATGGCCAATGGAGGGAGCTCAAAGACCGGTGCATCGGGGTCTGGCTACGTAGGTGGTCGGAGTCGGATCCGACGATAGCTGGGCCTATCGCCCTCAGTGGCGGAGGCTGGACGCTTCCCTCGGGAAGGATCATGATCTTCCATATCCTGAAATAGAATGAAAAAGAAAACAAATCAAAAGAAAAAGAAAAAAGATTAAAATAATACAATGAAAATTTGAGAAATCTGGAATATAAAAGCACACAGCGTGTACTCCAGAGTACACGGTGTGTAGTCAGAATATAGAGTATCATGTGTTCTCTCGATAGACATGCTGAGGGTGGAAATAAACCATGTAATAGTACACGGCATGTACCGAACATACACGCCGTGTTCAACCAAAGGGAAGGTGGTTGTGAAATATAATTGACACGACCATATTGTTATCAGTTCAAAGAAAACAATACACGTTGTGTAGGTACAGGATACGGTGTGTACTACACATGAAGAACATGGTCATGTAGAGGGTGATAAATGGTCCAACTACAGATATTAAGGACACGGCGTGTACCGAACATACACGCCGTGTTCTGGAACATGGGGTGACAGGCTGTGTTATGTGCCACACACGGAGGGGCCAAGGTAAATGGTCTACATGGTGTGTACCGAAAATACACGCTGTGTATGAAAACATGGTGTGTGAGGACGTGTGAAAAGGAGTACTCGGGCATGAAGAAAAAAAGGAACACGGTGTGTACCGAACATACACACCTTGAATATGAAAATTTCGAAATATTTTTTGTGTGGCCGTGTACAGAGGTACACAGTGTGTGTTCTTCATTTCGTGGTCATGTACAGGCGGAAGCCGAACGATCGGATGATCCGATAAACACCCTAAACGATTCTAAAAACTCAAATAGAGGGTGCAGAATGGTGTACCTGGACTGAGGATCACAATGTGAGAAGAATCAGAACTTGAAACGCCCCACATCGATAGATCTGGAAAAGGGGGATTCGGGTGGCGTTCCGGAGAAGAAACGGGAAGAAAGGAGAAAAATGGGGCGGTCGTGCGACACAGCCTCAAGCTGGGTTGCCCGCGGCTTATATAGCCGAGGTACACGGCATGTATGTTTGGTACACACCGTGTATCCCAATTTTTTTTTGAATTATATAAATAAATATAATTATTATTGTATACTATATAATATTTATTATTAATAAAAATAGATATATCTACTAATTCTATTATACATAAACCTATACACGACCTATATTGGGAAATACACACCGTGTATTTTAAAATGAGAAAAAGAGTAGTACAACCTTTGGTCCGATGCTTGGGGCGGGATTCGAACCGGTGATCGGCCGTTCCGAATGGACGCCCTCAACCACTGGAGAAAAGGTTGTTCTACTGTTCATAATTATTATATATATATATATATATATATATATTCTATATAGCCTACACACATGGAAAGAAAGAAAAGAATGTCGTGTGGTTTTTATTTAGGAAAGGATGGGGGTGAAGCAGGAAGATTAGTGCGATTCGAAACCGGGTCTTTTGAACCTGGTGCCGAGACTTTTCCAATCATCCAACTTCACCCGCATGTAATTTGTAAAGACCCGTAAATTTCAAGGAAATTGTTTTCTTAATTTTCTTTGGAAATTTACATGAACGCAGTTTTTGACGGCACATGATACCGAGTCCCGGTGTGCCCGGAATCATTTTCCGAAGATTGGCTCGGGTACGTTCAGTGAACGAACGAGCGGGTTTTTCTAACTTTTGAACCGGTGCTCGGAATCAAATTCCGAGGGCACCGATGGAATCGTAGCGCCGATATTTTATTAGAAACGCCTCTTCCGGAGTTGCGTTTTCTAGGGTGTGGTTTTTAAATTTTTGGGGTTAAGTTAAGAAATAAAATAAAGTGTGCGACAACTTTATTTTTATTTCACTTAAAGCCACTTAAAAGCCACTTAATGCTTCTTAAGATGAGTTGAAGCAGATAGGGTGAAATTCATAATATCCTACCCCTTTGGTAGGATATTTGTGGGGTGGGGCCCGCACGAGCCCCACCGTTTCTTTTCCGCTATGTAACGCAGCCGCAAAAACCCCTATTGAATGAAAGTCAACTGGGGCGTTTCCTTAATCTATTAAATGCTCCTATTAATTTGGTGGTTTATTTGTTGAATTAATTATATTAATTAATGGGTCGTTACTTAGTTTGTTTTTCAATTTTATGGCATGTAATAAAATAAGACCAACACTTTTCTTCTTGAGTGTTGTTCGTTGAGAGGATTTGACGGATACCATAAGTCCTTCATCCTCCTTTGCGAAGAACGCGAAGAACACGAAGAACACGAAGAACACGAATAACGTGAAGAACTCCAGCCTTCAATGAGGGGCGATGAAGAATGCCGAACCCTTGGAGATCGACGACGCAATGCCGTGTTCCGCGACGCCAACGATTCTCCTCCTGTGACGTTCTTCTGCGACGTTCCTTCTTCCGTGACAAATCTTCGAACATCCATTTGAGGTAGGAGTTTACGAATCTTTTAAATTCCATTGTGGTTTTTATACTTGACATGGATTTAATTCTTGTAAATTAAATCAGTGTGTTTTCTTTACCCCTCGGAGATCGTCGATGCGATGTCGTATACCGCGACGACGCGACGCCCTTTCGCGATGCGATGATCCTCTTCTTCCGCGACGATCAATTCTGCAAAAAACGCACGTTCGATGACTACGGCGAGGTAGGGATTTTATTTGAAATTAATATTTTATTCCTGTAGTTGTTTTCTTCTAAAAAAAATATCCTGGGATCAAAGTGAAATTTTAATTTATTAAAATTGTATCTTGTTGTGTATCATGTGTTGATCATTTTTTCCCCGATTGTTATCACCTAACACGAAGGGTGTGGTCCAAACAAACACGGTCCGACAACCCTCCGCAGTTCCTCATTGATGTGCGAAATGGTGGACGATGACAAAACGGGCCGCGTAGGTGATTTGTTGATTCCACAGTGAAGAACGAGACCAAGGAGGAGCTACGACGCAGACGGAAGTGGAATCGGACCACCGGAGCAACTCCGGCGGCCTGCGGAATCCACCGGCGGTGCGGGTCGCCAGTGCGGCTGAAGCCGCGGCGGCCGACCAGACCCGCGACCGCGCGGGTCCGGCGACACATGGGACGCGGCAAAGCCGTGTCCGCTGACCAAGCGCGGCCCCAAGCGGGGCCACGACACCTCATCCCGCGGGGGCAGCGCGCCCCGCGGTTCCTCCGCTCGACCGCTTGGCCGAGCCGAGCCGGGCCGACCCGTCGGGCCGGGTCGCACCCAACCGGGTCGGCGCCGGACCCGGTTCAGGCCAGCCCAGAGGGAGGGTCAGTCTGGGCCCAGACCCCCCATCTCCAGACATTTTCGGTCTTTTTCCCATATCTTGTTGTACCGGCCTCCGAACGACGCGACGTCAGCGCCGATGAGATCCTTGGATCGAGATGGTCATTTCGGTATATCACACTCAAGGTTTCGGAATACCTTGTGTTCAGACGGGTTGGTTCGTACACGAAACCAACCGGACCCTCGGAGCGGAAACACTCATATCTTGAGCTTCAGATGTCCGATTGACGTGCCGTCGACTTTGTTGAATTACTCTAAGTGAGACGGATCTTTTGGCATACTCTGCCTAAGGTTTGGATGATGGTGGAGTGCGGTCGGGTTGGTTTTGCCTTAAAAACCAACCAGGCCCCTAGGACGAAAAAACCAATAACTCTCAGACCGGACGTCCGATTGACGCGCCGTGTGCGACGATGAGTTCCTGTTGACGATACAGAACTTTTGGATACATCAACTCTAGACTATGTGTCAGTTGATGTATCAGCCTCTCGGCTCGTGGAGCGGACCCTCCCAAACGAGCTTGTTGTGTGTGGGAACCCTAGAGCTGGCTGCGACTGCTACTGTGATGACGACGACTGTGCAAAGATCCTCAGGGGATTCGATGGTGATGACTACAACACTCAGCGATCCTTTGTGGGTCAGTGCTACCGATCCTGTGTGGGTCCGATCCTGTGTGGGTCAGCGCTCAGCGGTCCTGTGTGGGCCAGTGCCTACAGGTCCTGTGTGGGCCCGATCCTGTGTGGGTCTTTGCGGGGGTTAGTTACCTATCGATCCTTTGTGGGTCATTGCGGGGGTGAGTACCTATTGGTCCTTTGTGGGTCCGATGACTTAGATGGATCAGTGATCATCTCTATCGTCATTTGATTAAGTATACCTGTGTGAGCTGAAACCATATTTTTCTTTCCATTGTGGATTGTGTTGTGCTATCCTGTGTGGATTTACATTTTGCTTTCCTTAGTGGATTGTGTTGTGCTATCCTGTGTGGATTTACATTTTGGTTTCTTGTGTGGACTGGGTTGTACTTGAGCTCAGATGTTGGAGCCGAGCAAGAGTTGATGACTTAGGTATATGTATGGGAATATACCTAAGCCGTGTTGGATGTTACTTCATGATTGTATCTTTCCTTTCTGGATTAACCTTTGTGGATTCTGCGAGACCTTCGGGGGTCTCGGGGTCCCTACTGAGTAGCTTATACTCACCCCTGCACGGGCTATGCCCGCACTACGTTCTGTTGGTTGCAGACGATGGAAAGCACTGATCGTGGTGCAAGCTTGCGGAGCAGGACGGTACCTGGAAGTGG
Source organism: Viscum album (assembly GCA_963277665.1). Lineage (NCBI taxonomy): Eukaryota > Viridiplantae > Streptophyta > Magnoliopsida > Santalales > Viscaceae > Viscum > Viscum album. The sequence continues at coordinate 1,391,169,614 of OY728120.1, forward strand.
ACCACTGGGCGGGGTGTACTCGGAGCGGACGGCTAGACCGAGGAGTTGTGGAGTCTATTTGTACCCACCCTTCAGGTCGGGCTTCTAGGGGACGGCTCGACGCTGTGGATTTTTCCTTCAGTTTCTGTTTTACCCCTTTCAGTTGTACTTTACAGTTGGGCTTGTATTTCTGGCCCCCTTTACTTTTCCGCAATTAATGTTGTACCAGCTTTTACTTAGTTTTTACTATTTCTACTTTCTTACTCTATGGTTCTTGTTTACTTTACAAAGGCAATGCCTTCCCTTTTTACCGGTATTTACGTCTTGGTGCTAGTCTCCTGCCCCTGACCTATGGAAGGCGGGTTTGGGGTAGTCAGGGCACGGGCCCCGAGGATGGGTTGTGACAAATTGGTATTAGAGGAGTTCGGTTCTACCACAGACTCTGATCTTTCTTCTATGTGAAGCAATAGTGTTTAGCGTATTGGGTGTGGTTATCAGTCCAGGGAGTCCAGTGATGGTGCGGCAGCCGATGTATCCGTACACCAGGACCCTGACTTCTGATTTCCAACTTAATGCACGAAAACATTGATTGCATGTGTGTTTCAAGTTTTCATTGTGATTACTTGTATCATCTCTCCAGGTATACTGTTCTGAACATGGCGCACCTGTTTCCATTTCAGGATGGCCCCACGACGGCAGCCTGCTAGGGTTCCGAGATTCGTACGTGACGATAGCCCACCGAGCGACGAGGCCTCAGTACAGGGCCCTTTGACAGCTGAGGCACCGGCGGTACCTCTACCCGCCGAGCCACTGATGCTTCCAGCACCAGCCGCTGACAATGCACGTCGCCTCAGTGCACTGCATGAGTTCCAGCGCTAGCGAACACCCATGTTCCACAGGGAGACGGACCCCCAGGCAGCTGAGGACTAGCTGGAGGAAGTTGTACGAGTTTTCAGGATAGTGAGGACACCAGCAGACCTCATGGTGTTCCTCACAGTGAGCCTACTGCACGCAGTAGTGGGCCGATGGTGGAGCTTGACGGTTGAGGTGCATGATGAGGAATCTCTCATCTGGAAAGACGTTGAGGGCCTCTTCCGCTCAGAGTTCGTCCTGACCACCCACCGTGCGGGGCGCATCTAGGAGCTTCTTCAGCTGCGGCAGGGAAGCTTGACGGTCGCCCAGTACTCGGTGAGATTTACCGATCTCTCTCGCTACTCGATAGACATGGTACGGAACCCATTCTTCTGGGCCCGGACCTTTGAGCAGGGTTTGAGACATGAGATCAGGGTATCGCTGATCTCCCTCAGCATTCCGACTCAGGAAGGAGTACTAGAGCGAGCCCTTTTGATCTAGAGCTTTCTTGCTGAGACTTCTCCAGCAGCGAGACCTGCCGCGGGGCGGCACGTAGCAGAGTCTTCCGCAGCAGGCAGTCAACGGATGACTCAGGGGTCTAGGAAGACTAGACCCTCATGCCGAAAACCTCAGGACAATGGCTCAGTAGTGCGGGGCACACAGCACGGAGCCAGTCTTTTGAGAGGCAGGCAGTGCTACACATGCGGCGGGCAGGGCCACATGGCTCATGACTGCCCTACCCACCATGCCGAGGAGCAGCAGACAGTTGGGGGGCCACCCAGGCAGAGGCAGAGGGTCGACCGTGGCGGTCCGTATGGATGAGGCGGATGAGGCAGAGGAGTTGGCCGAGCAGCAGGTGGTGGAATACACTTTGAGGCTCTACCACCACCACCACCAGGAGGTCCACCCCGGCCAGAGGGAGCTGGCGGGCAGAGATAGGCAGAACTCCAGGCAGCGGAGGCCTACAACCACGGCGCGCCCAAGATTATTCGAGGTACGATCTGTGTCTATTCCACCCTTGCTGCAGTTCTTGTAGACACAAGAGCGAGTCACTCTTTCATAGTCGCTGCCCTTGTTTGGAGCTCAGAGATTCCGACAGAGCCGTTGGCTTGATCCTTACGGCTAAAGACTGCTATGGGAGCAGACTCGACGATTACGCACTGGTTCCGGCAGTGTGAGCTTACTCTAGGATGCAAAAGATTCTGCTGGGATCTTCTTGTATCAGCATCGAGGCCTTACGACGTCATCTTGGGCATGGATTGGTTATCTACATTCAATGCACACATTTACTGTATTAGGCGCACGATGCGATGTGTACGCACCGACGGGAGCAGGTTCACCTTCACCGGCAAGAAGGGAGCCTTCGTAGCACAAAATGGACTTCTGCAGAGGAGAGGACAGCCCATCACTCATCAGTTGGCTAGCCTCATCCTAGGAGCAGTTGACATGCAGAGTCCTAGTTTTCCTACAGTGGGGGATCAGTACGCAGACGTCTTTCCCGACGATGTTCCAGGGCTACCTCCTCGCAGAGAGGTAGACTTTTATATTGACCTGTACCCCGGGACAACCCCGATATCGACTCCAGTATATCTGATGGCCCCCGCTGAGCTTCGAGAGCTATGGGTGCAGTTGGAGGTCTTGAAGGGCAAGGGATTCATCCAACCCAGCGTTTCACCCTGGGCTTCCCCGATTTTGTTCTCTAAGAAGGTGGACGGGAGCTTGCGACTTTGTGTTGACTATCGTCGCCTGAACCAGGTGACAGTGAGGAATAAGTATCCGCTTCCGAGGATTGATGACCTCTTCGATTAGATCAAGGGAGCATGGTGGTTCTCGAAGATAGACCTCAGGTCATACTATCATCAGCTCAGAGTTTGAGATGAGGATGTGCAGAAGATGGCCTTCAGATGTCGGTATGGCCACTATGAGTTCTTGGTTATGCCTTTCGGCATAACCAATGCTCCAGCGGTGTTCATGGGCCTCATGAATAGGATCTTTCATCCATACCTCGATCGATTTTTTGTGGTCTTCATCGACGACATTTTGATATACTCGACGACTGAGGAGGAGCACGCCTACCACTTATGGGTTGTACAAGACACACTCCGAGATCACCAGATTTATGGAAAGCTCTCGAAGTGTCAGTTTTGGATACGTGAGGTCCATTTCTTGGGGAACTTCATCTCTGAGGCGGGAGTTGTAGTGGATCCTGCGAAGATTGAGGCAGTGCTAGCTTGGGAGCCACCCAGGAGCGTGACAGAGGTGCGGAGTTTCTTGGGACTAGCTGGATACTATCAGAGATTTGTGCCAGACTTCTCCAGAGTTTTGGAACCACTCTCAGCTTTGACAAAGAAGGGGAAACCCTTTGTGTGGTCAGACAGATGTCAGCATAGCTTCCAGGAGCCGAGAAAGAGATTGACCAGCGCACCTATCTTGAGGTTTCCTGAGGAGGGAGTAGGGTACATAGTCTACTGCGATGCATCAGGGACCGGACTCAGATGTGGCCTGATGCAGGAGTGGGCATTGATCGCCCATGGATCACGTCAGTTGAGGCTGCATGAGCAGAACTACGTTACCCATGACCTGGAGTTAGCAGCAGTGGTCTTCGCTCTGAAGAAATGGCGACACTACCTGATGGGCGAGTGCTTTACAGTCTTTTCTAACCATCAGAGTCTCAGGTACATCTTCTTGCAGAAGGACCTGAAACTGAGACAACAGTGATGGCTCGAGTTCCTCTAGGACTATCACTTTGAGATAGTCTATACTCCTAGGAAGGGGAACGTGGTAGCCGATGCTCTCAGGAGTAGGACGGGCATCCAGCTACTTGAGGAGGCGATAGAGTAGCTGGCCCCTTTGCAGATATCCTTCATGGATAGAGATGGAGCAACCTTCCTTCAGTCTGTCACAGTCACTTCTCCACTACTGCAGCGGGTCCGAGAGGCCCGGCGTGGGGACACTGACTGTGAGATGCGGCATGCGCAGATATCCTCAGGACAGTCACCTGATAGTTTCTCCTTTGGAGCAGAGCACAAAATCCTTTTTAGAGGATGTACCTTGGTACCAGTTGCTTTGTAGTAGGAGGTGCTGAGAGAGTTTCACACTTCTCATTTGGCGGTACTTCCTGGAGTGGCAAAGATGTACCAGTATCTCAGGCGACAACACTAGTGACCAGGCATGAAGAAGGCTGTGGTGGAGTTCGTTTCTCGATTCATCACCTGTCAGCAGGTGAAGCCAGAGCATCAGGTACTAGCAGGCTTGGTACATCCCTTGGATGTCCCAGAGTGGAAGTGGGATGGGATATCTATGGACTTCGTGAATGGACTTCCACGCACTTCGAGAGGTCATGACTCCATTTGGGTTATTGTCGACTGACTCACCAAGTCGGCTCACTTCTTACCCATCAGAGAGCAGGGCTCGGTAGAGAGCTTGGGACGTCTCTTCATTCAAGAGATTATGCGGCTTCATGGTGTTCCATCATCTATCGTCTCTGATCGGGATTCTCGCTTTACTTCCCGACTTTGGAAGGGGCTGTAGGAGGCGTTCAGGATGAAGCTACGTCTGAGCACCACCTTCCACCCTCAGACGGATGGTCAGACGAAGAGGACCGTTTAGACTCTCGAGGACATGCTCCCCGCATGTGTCCTCGACTTTGGTCACAGTTGGGAGGACCACCTACCCTTGGTGGAGTTTGCGTACAACAACAGCTACCACTCCACCATCGGGATGGCACCATACGAGGCGTTGTACGGAAGACCTTGCAGATCTCTGTTGTGCTGGACAGACCCTGGGGAGTCAGCACTTGTGGGACCATAGATGGTCCGGGCCAGGATAGAGATGGTCCAGGTCATCCAGGAGCGGATGAGAACAGCTCAGAGCTGACAGAAGTATTATGCTGACAGGAGGCAGAGGCCACTAGAGTTCGAGGATGGCGACCACGTCTTCTTGCGTGTCTCACCTCGATGTGGATTACGGAGATTTGGCCGAGGCGGCAAGTTGCCTCCAAGCTTCATCGGACCATTCCAGGTCCTTAGTAGGATTGGCGAGGTGGCTTATCGCCTGGCTCTACCACCTTAGTTGCACTGGGTGCACGACATCTTCCACGTATCCAAGCTGAGAAGATACGTGCACGACCCGACGCACATCATTGACCATGGGGAGCGAGATTTTGATGATGGGGCGACTTTTGCGGAGGTCCCGGTAAAGATCGAGGATTGACAGGTTCGGGTCCTATGTGGATGGTCGATTCCTCTCGTGCGCATCAGATGGCAGCACGGGAACCTCCAGGAGAGTACTTGCGAGCGGGAGGCTCAGATGCGTGCTCAGTACCCACATTTGTTTCCCTACCTTATGATGTATCTTTATGGGGATGTAAAGCCCTAAGGTGGGAGTGATGTAAAGACCTGTAAATTTCAAGGGATTTTTTTTATTAATTTTATTTGGAATTTTACATGAACGCAGTTTCTGACGGCACGTGATACCGAGGCCCAGTGTGCCCAGAATCATTTTCTGAAGTTTGGCTCGGGTACGTTCAGTGAACAAACGAGGGGGTTTTTCTAACTTTTTAACCGGTGCTCGGAATCAAATTCTGAGGGCACCGATGGAATCTTAGTGCCGGTATTTGCTTAGAAACGCCTCTTCCAGAGTTGCGTTTTCTAGGGTGTGGTTTTTAAATTTTTGGGGTTAAGTTAAGAAATAAAATAAAGTGTGCGACAACTTTATTTTTATTTCACATAAATCCACTTAAAAGCCACTTAAATCTTCTTAAGCTGAGTTGAAGCGGATAGGGTGCAATTCAAAATACCCTACCCTCTTGGTAGGATATTTGTGGGGTGGGGCCCGCACGAGCCCCACCGTTTCTTTTCCGCTAAGTAACGCACCCGTGAAAACCCCTATTGAATGAAAGTCAACTGGGGCATTTCCTTAATCTATTAAACACTCCAATTAATTAGGCGGTTTATTTTTTGAATTAATTCTATGAATTAATGGGTTGTTACCTAGTTTGTTTTTCAATTTGTTGGCTTGTAATAAAATAAGACCAACACTTTTCTTCTTGAGTGTTGTTCGTTAAGAGGATTTGACAGAAACCTTAAGTCCTTCATCCTCCTTCACGAAGAACATGAAGAACGCGAAGAATGCTGGCCTTCAACGAGAGGCGACGATGAATGCCGAACCCTCGGATATCGACGACGCGGTGTAGTGTTCTGAGACGCCAACGATTCTCCTCCTGCGACGTTCTTCTGCGACGTTCCTTCTTCCGTGAAACATCATCGAACATCCGTTTGAGGTAGGAGTTTACGAATCTTTTAAATTCAGTTGTTGTTTTTATACTTAAAATGGATTTAATTCGTGTTAATTAAATATGTGTGTTTTCTTTACCCCTCAGAGATTGTCGACGCAACGCCGTATACCGCGACGACGCGACGCCCTTCCGCGACGCGACGATCCTCTTCTTCCGCGATGATCAATTTTGTGAAGAACGCACGTTCGAAGACTACAGTGAGGTAGGGATTTTATTTGAAATTAATATTTTATTCCTGTAGTTGTTTCCTTCTAACACAAAGAGCCCAGGATCAAAGTGCAATTTTAATTTATTAAAATTGCATCTTGTTGTGTATCATGTGTTGATCATTTTTTTCCCCGATTGTTATCACCTAACGCGGAGGGTGCGGGCCAAGAAAACATGGATCGACAACCCTCCGCATTTCTTCGTTGATGTGTGAAATGGCGGACGATGACAAAACGGGCCGCGGAGGCGATTTGGTGATTCCGCAGTGAAGAATGGGACTCGGGAGGAGATACGGCGCAGACGGAAGTAGAATCGGACCACCGGAGCAACTCTGGTGGCCCGTGGAATCCACCGGTGGTGCGGGTCGCCGGCGCTGCCCCGAAGCGCCGCCGGACGGAGCCACTGCGGCTGAAGCCGCGGCGGCAGCAGCTGACCAGACCCACGGCCGCGCGGGTCCGGCAACACACGGGACGCGGCAAAGCCGCGTCCGCTGACCAAGCGCGGCCCCACGCGGGGCAGCGGCACCTCATCCCGTGGGGGCAGCATGCCCCGCGGTTCCTCCGCTCGGCCGAGCCGAGCCGGGCTGACCCGCAGGGCCGGGTCGCGCACAGGCCGGGCCGGGTCGTGCCCAACCAAGTCGGGCCAGGTCGGTCCGGGCCCATACCCCCCATCTCCGGGGGTTTTCGGTCTTTTTCCCATATCATGGGCTACGACCCTCCGAATTATGCGCCGTCAGCGGCAATGTGATCCTTGGATCGAGGCGGTCGTTTCGGTATATCACACTCAAGGTTTCAGAATACCTTGGGTTCGGCCGGGTTGGTTCGTACACGAAACCAACCGGGCCCTCGGAGCGGAAACACTCATATCTTGAGCTTCGGACGTCCGATTGACGTGCCGTCGACTTTGTTGAATTCCTCTAGGTGAGACGGATCTTTTGGCATACTCCGCCCGAGGTTTGGATGCAGGTGGGGTGCGGTCGGGTTGTTTTTTCCTTAAAAACAAACCGTGCCGCTGGGACGAAAAGGCCAATAACTCTCATACCAGGCGTCCGATTGACGCGCCGTCTGCGACGATGAGTTCCTGTTGACGATACGGAACTTTTGGATACATAAACTCTGGACTATGTGTCAGTTGATGTATCAGCCTCTCGGCTCGTGGAGCGGACCCTCCTGAATGAGTTTCCTGTGTGCGGGAACACTAGAGTTGGCTGCGTCTGCTACTGTGACGACGACGACTGTGGAGAGATCCTCAGTGGATTCGACGGCGACGACTACAGCACTCAGCGATCCTTTGTGGGTCAGTGCTACTGATCCTGTGTGGGTCCGATCCTGTGTGGGTCATTGCTCAGCGGTCCTATGTGGGCCAGCTCCTACAGGTCCTGTGTGGGCTTGATCTTGTGTGGGTCTTTGCGGGGGTTAGTTACCTATCGATCCTTTGTGGGTCAGATCCTTTGTGGGTCATTGCGGGGGTTAGTACCTATCGATCCTTTGTGGGTCCGACGACTTAGATGGATCAGTGATCATCTATATCGTCATTTGAAGAAGTATACCTGTGTGAGCTGAAACCCTGTTTTGCTTTCCGTTGTGGATTGTGTTGTGTTATCCTGTGTGGATTTATGTTTTTCTTTGCTTAGTGCATTGTGTTGTGCTATCCTGTGTGGATTTACATTTTTCTTTCCTGTGTGGACTGAGTTGTACTTGAGCTCGGATGTTGGAGCCAAGCGAGAGTTGTTGACTTAGGTATATGTATGGGCATATAACTAAGCCGTGTCGGATGTTACTTCGTGATTGTATCTTTACATTGTGGATTATCCTTTGTGGATTATGGGAGTCATTCATGGGTCTCGGGGTCCCTACAGAGTAGCTTATACTCACCCCTACAAGGGCTATTCCCGCACTACGTTGTGCTGGTTGCAGATGACAGACAGCGCTGATCGTGGTGGAAGTTTGCGGAGCAGGATGGTACCTGGAGGTGGACCACTGGGCGAGGTGTACTCGGAGCCGACGGCTGGACCGAGGAGCTGTGGAGGCTATTTGTACCCACCCTTCAGGTGGGGCTTCCAGAGGATGGCTCGACGCTGCGGCTATTTCCTTCAGTTGCTGTTTTTCCCCTTTCAGTTGTACATTATAGTTGGGCTTGTATTTCCAGCCCCCTTTACTTTTCCGCACTTACTGTTGTACTAGCTTTTACTTAGTGTTTACTCTTTCCGCTTGCTTACTCTGTGGTGCTTGTTTACTTTACAAAGGCAATGCCTTCCCTTTTTACTAGGATTTAATGCTTGGTTCTAGTCGCCAGCCCCTGGCCTATGGAATGCGGGCTTGGGGTAGTCACGGCCCGGGCCCCGAGGATGGGTCGTGACATAATTTCTTATTTGTAAAACGTTTTTAATTTATATTTGAAAAATCATGGCGCACACAGCGTATATTGGAGTACACATCATGTGGTTTTATTAAAAGAACAAATGTTGGGAATGAGTCGGTTGTCTGGATTTGAACCCGGGTCTTTTGAAACTGGATTACCATTCTAGCCAACCAGTCCATCCCCACCATGGGTTTTATTAAACAAATTTATATAGATATATATGGAAAATACCACACACATCACGTAATTAAAAGGAGGAACCCCGTGTCGAAGGTAGGTCAGGAGGAATCGAATCGGGGATGGCTTGAATAAACTCTAGTGACTTTTCCATCGACACCGGCATCATCTCCGGTTATTTATTTTTTATTCTATAGATTTATACTATTAAGATTATAAATTAAAAAGATAAGTACACGCCGTGTATATAAGTGGGATAGCGCGTGTAACCTATGGGTTGCCTCCCAGGAAGCGCCTTTGTTTTAGGTCGTTGGCTCGACCTACATACATTGCTTACCCGAGGTGTATGGTGGGAAACATTCCCACCATGTTGTCTGTAGGATGGTAAGCTTTCAACTGCTGCCCGTTTACCTTGAATGGTTGACCATCTTCTCCAGAAATTTCTACCGCTCCATGATGGAATACGCAGACAACATGGAATGGTCCCAACCAGTGGGACTTTAACTTCCCTAGAAATAAGAGAAGATGATAATTAAAGAGAAGTAACTGATCACCAGGTTGGAATGATTTTTGTGATATCATCTGGTCGTGAATGGCTCTTGTCTTCTCCTTGTACAACCTTGCATTCTTGTATGCCTCTAATCGAATCTCATCTAGTTCCGACAGTTTGAACTTCTATTTCTCTTTAGCTACATTTAGATCAAAATTTAGGTCTTTGATGGCCCAGTAGGATTTGTGTTCCAATTTTACTGAAAAATGGCATGGATTTCCATAGACGAGGTGGAATGGGGACATTCCCAGTGGTGTTTTGAAATCAGTCTGATATGCCCACAAGGCATCATCTAACTTCTTGGACCAGTCCTTCCACGAAGTGTTCACTTTTTTCTCTAGGATCTGCTTGAGCTCACGATTGGAGAGCTCTACTTGTCCACTGGAATGGGGATGATATGGTGTCCCCACCTAATTCTTTACTCCATACTTCGACAGTATTCCTCTCATCAGTGTGATGTCGAAGTGGGTCCCTCTATCACTGATCAGTACTCGTGGAACTCTGAACCTGCTAAAAATATTTTTCTTTAAGAAATTTATGACCACCTTGGATGTGTCGTGAGCTGTAGAAGTAACTTCCACCCATTTGGATATGTAGTCGATGCAGACCAGGATGTAAGTGTTCCCAAAAGATGGTGTAAAGGGACCCATGAAATTTATTCCCCAAACGTCGAAAATCTAGACCTCCAGGATGGGGTGCTGATGCATCTTGGCTCTATGTCCCTCATTACCTGTCCTCTGGTACCGATCGTAACAGGAAACAATGGCCCGAGCATCTCTATGCATGGTGGGCCAGAAAAATCCAGACTGCATGATCTTAACTATGGTACGGTCCGACCCATGATGTCCTCGTACTGGTGAGGCGTGACAGAACTCCAGGACATCGTGAACTTCATTCTCTGGGAAGCAACGGCAGATCACTCCATCTTCACAGGATCGGAATAGCAGAGGATCCTCCTAGAAGTACCTTTTCACATCAGAGAAAAATCTTTTCCTTTGCTGGAAGGAGAAGTCTGGGTGAACGGCACATGTAACCAAAAAATTAGCAATATCAGCATACCATGGTCGAGGTGTTACACGGATCGAAAAGATGTGCTCATCAGGAAAATCCTCCTTGATCTCCCGATCTTCTTCCTTCTCCAAGTGAGGCAGCTCAAGGTGGGAGAGATGGTTAGCAATGAAGTTCTCACTCCCTTTCTTATATCGGATCTCAAGATCGAATTATTGTAGGAGGAGTACCCAGTAGATCAATCGGGGCTTTGCATCTTTCTTTTGGATTAGGTACTTTAGTGCTGCATGGTCAGTATAAACAATAACTTTAGACAACACTAAGTAAGAACGAAACCTGTCAAATGAAAAAACCACTGCAAGCATCTCCTTTTCTGTGGTGGTGTAGTTAATTTGTGCCTCATTGAGCATCCTGCTGGCATAATAGATAGGTTGGAAAATCCTGTCAAGTTGCTGGCCCAAGACTGTTACCAGTGTGTAGTCGCTCGCGTCGCACATCACCTCAAATTGTTCCTCCCAGTTGGGAGAAATCATAACCGGAGCTTCCACAAGACGTTCATTTAGATTCTCAAAATATCTGACACATGTCTCATTGAACTCAAATGTGTCATCATTGGTTAAAAGATTAGTGATGGGGTGGGATATTTTTGAGAAGTCGCGGAAAAACCGCCTGTAAAAACCAGCATGCCCCAGGAAGCTGCAGATGGCGCGGACGGAAGTCAGTATAGGTAGTCGTGAAATGACTTCAATCTTCTCCGGGTCCACCTCTATCCCCTTCTCTGAAATTCTGTGGCCAAGGACTATGCCACTTTGCAACATGAAATGACACTTTTCCTTGTTCAAGACTAGGTTAGTGTGCTCACATCATTCCAAAACTATTTCTATGTCCCGTAAACAAATGGTGAATGATTTTCCATAAATGGAAAAATCAACCATGAATACCTCCATTATTCATTCCTCCATGTCGTGGAAGATGGCCAGCATACAGCTCTGGAAGGTTGCAGGGGCATTGCACATGGCGAAATACATCTTTCGATAATAAAATGTGCCGTAGGGGCAAGTGAATGTGCTCTTTTCCTGATCCTCTAGAGAAATAGAGATTTGGTTGTAACCAGAAAAACTATCGAGGAAGCAATTGAAGTTGTGCCCTGCTAGCCTCTCTAGAATTTGATCCATGAATGGAAAGGGGAGGTGATCCTTTCTTGTGGATTTATTTAGCTTTCGTTAATCCACACAGACTCGCCCGCCCGTGATAGTGCGTGTAGGGATGAGCTCGTTCTTTTCATTTGAAATCACAGTGATACCCCACTTTGTGGGAAACACTTGGAGATGAATCACCCACGGACTATCTGAGATGGGATAGATGATGCCTCCATCCAATAATTTGATCACCTCCTTTTTTACAACTTCCTTCATGGGAGGATTCAAGCATAGTTGTGGTTGCCGAGATTGCTTCGCACCTTCTTCAAGTAGAACCTTGTCAGTGCAAATGGTAGGGTTGATGCCCTTTAGATCAGCGAATGTCCACCCAATAGCGTGCTTTCGCTGTCTGAGAACCTGTAGAAGTTCATATTTTTGATCCTGTGATAGTTTTTCATTAGGTATAACAGGCAAAGTTTGATTGGGTCCTAAATACCCATACTTGGGAGAATATGGAAGAAGCTTCAGTTCGAGTGAAAGTTCCTTTAAAATCGAATGCACAAGTGGCTGCACCTTATCTCGTTCCAAACTATCAGGAACAACTGCACGCTACCAATAGTGGCCGCCTTGGCCTTCTATGAATTGAAAGTCTTATGGCTCATCTTCAAATAGAATATCTGGAATGCTTAAATTATTTGAAGTAAAAGAACATACCAAATCATCCCCTTTATCGCCAAAATGATTAACCATGGTTGAAACTGCATAACAGTCCTCATTATCTGACAAGGAAGCATGTTTGATGCCCTTGAGGACCTTGTAGAAAACTCTTTCATCACCTACCCGAAAAATAAGCTCCCCTTGGTGCACATCGATCAGTACCTTCCCAGTTTCCAAGAAAGGTCTTCCAAGTATAAGAGGTGCTTCTTGGTCATCCCCCATGTCGAGGATGATGAAATCAACAGGAAGTATCAGCCTACCCACCTTCACCAGTATGTCCTCCAGGAGTCCCTTCGGGTGTTTGATAGATCGATCAGCAAGTTGAAGGGCTATGCAGGTAGTCTTGATCTCGTTGAGTCAGAGCTTCTTGAAAACTCTGAGGGGCATGAGGTTCACTATATCCCCTAAGTTGCAGAGGGCCTTCCCAAACTCGCAGGATCCAATAGTACAAGGAATGGTGAAACTACCTGGAGCATGGAGTTTGGGAGGAATGGAATGTTTCACCCCCGCGGATCACTCCTTCGTTAGTGCAATAACACCCAAATCCTCCATTTTCCTCTTATTTTAGAGGATCTCCTTAATTAATTTGGCATAGGTGGGCATCTGAGTCAGGGACTCTGCAAATGGGATGTTGATATGTAGCTTCTTGAACACATACATGAATTTGCTGAACTAGTGGTCTAGCTTGCTCTGCTTCAATCTTTCCGGAAAGGGTAAGGAAGGCTTGAATGGTTGGATTAATTCCTTTTCATTATTTTCTAAATATTCCTTCTACAGGATTTTGGATGATGATGGGTCGGTATTGGTACCTTTTTCATCAACAGTGGGTGTGGATGCACCTTGCTATGCTGATTGGTTATGTTGGAGATCTTTTCCATTCCAGAGCATGATAGAATTGGCCTCCTCCCTTGGGTTATTTTCGGTGTTCCCTGGTAGTGTACTGGGCTGCCTCCCTGAGAGTGGATTTTCCAGCTGGCCAATCTGATTCTGCAAGCCTCGAATCGAAGCATCCTGATTCTGGAACTGATTCTCCGAAATAGATATGAATTTAGTCATCAAAACCTCTAACCTTGAAGTGTTCTCCTGCTGAGGTGGTTGTTGATCCGGTGGAGGTGGTGGCTATAGTGGCTGCTGTGGACAAGGGTTTTGATACCCTTGTTGTTATTAAGGACCCTGTTGGGGTTTTTGTGGCCTTTGGTATTGGTGCTGGTATGGAGGCTAGTTGTAGCTGGGCGGGCGCTGGGGCGGAGGATTCTGTTGTTGCTGGCCCCAGCCTGTGTTCTGTTGATCTCACCATGCCGGGTTCTGGTACGGCTGGTACTGGTGTGGCCCTCGATTTTGGGAAACATAACTTACCTCGCTCATCGAAGGGCCTCCATTCGAACCCGGGAATTCTCTCATGATGTGTTTATCACCACCGTCACCACTTGCTGGACGGTTCGCTGCATGAACTTGAGATGCTCCATTGAGGTTCAATGCCTCGATTTTCTTGGACATAGAGCCCAAATGAGTATCAAACATAGTGGTAGTGTCAATGTTGTGCATACCGTGCTTTTGATTCCCCCGCTCGGAGTGCCACTGGAATCTGTTGGCTGACATGTCTTCCAGTAGTTCGAATAGTTCTTCGGGGGATTTCCGCATCACCGTACCCCTAGCAGCAGCGTCCACCACAGACTTGGTATTCGTGGTAAGTCCTCCGTAGAAGGTCTGGACTTGCATCCAGAGTGGGATTCCGTGATGGGGGTATTTTTTTAACATCTCCTTGAAGCGTTCCAAGGACTCATACAACGACTTAGAGTCGTGCTGCTGGAAGTTATGGATCTCATTCTGGAGTGTCACCGTCTTGGATGGTGGAAAGTACTTGGACATGAATGCATGGGCTAGCTCCTCCCATGTGAGGATGGATCGTTGTGGAAGCCCTTTGATCCATTCCTTCGCCTTGTCCCATAGAGAAAAGGGGAATAGGCGAAGACGGATGGCATCCTTGGACACGCCAAGGTATCGAAAGGTGTCACAGATCTCTAGATAGTTGGAGAGATGGGCATTCGGGTCCTCGCTGGCCAGGCCTCTAAATTGGACTGTGTTCTGGATCAGCTGCATGATAGTAGGCTTGATCTCGAAGTGTTGGGCTTGGACCAGAGGACGAACGATGCCCGTATCATCTCCATGAATCGATGGAAGTCCGTACTCTATATGGGTACGTCTTGGAGGTTGTTGTTGATGGGGTGGAGCTTGCATAAACTGCTCCTGAGGGGGAAAAGGATGGCCGTGGGAAGGGTTGCTGTGGCGGCCGTTGGTAATCCCTTGGGAGGAATTCCATGAAGGCTCTAGGAGGTTGCTCTTGTAGACCAACGACGGGAGGCTGTTGATCCTGATACTGATGGTCAGTCGAAGAATCTACGGCTGGTGGTCCCTCTTCCTTGTTCGCCATGGGTTGTGGTTGATGGTTGTGAGTTCCTGTCCATGTACACCGACGATGAAGGAAGGTCCATTCGATTTCTGTGTCAAGCGGAACTAATTCCGATGACTCGGTGCTTCTGGATCGTGTAAGACGTCTAAACATACACTTCATGCTCTGCACAACACAAAAACAAAAACCAGGCGAAAAGGGAAAAATAAAAGATAAAATTTTAAATGGGATTAGAAAAGGGATTTTTGATAATTTTTTATTTTTATTTTCACTTAAATCAATTATTTACAAAATTTAAATCTTAGCACTAAAACCAAACGTTTCCCCAGAAACAACACCAAAATTTGGTCTCGCTTGTCTTTGATTGAAGTTATATGTGTCCCAAATTAATTACTCATTATTAGAACATTAGAATAGCATAAGTTCGGGGTCGATCCTCAGGGAACCGTGGAGTGCGTGAATTCAATTGAGTTAATACTTAATTAGGTGAAGTATGCAGAATTTAGAATTTATTGAGTTGATTTTGGTTTTTGATTGAAACTAAAGTGTTTTACTTTGAATAAATGATTAACAGTTTTAAATAAAACAATGGGTAAACATAATGAGTTTGAAAATGGGAAGAAAAGATGTTCTGGGGCTGTGGTGATTAAGGAGTTCTTATACAGACTGTTTAAATGGTTGTATTGTTCATAATAATTCAATCATTCTGGTTTTCATTT
This sequence comes from Viscum album, assembly GCA_963277665.1. Classification (NCBI taxonomy): domain Eukaryota; kingdom Viridiplantae; phylum Streptophyta; class Magnoliopsida; order Santalales; family Viscaceae; genus Viscum; species Viscum album. The sequence continues at coordinate 1,391,185,029 of OY728120.1, forward strand.
AGTTACAAGAATTCCTTGGTCCGGTTCCTCTTGTTTGGAATTAGAGCAATTGAGTCCTTGGTCCGGTAGTCAGTGTTCTTAATTCTTTATTATGTTCAGTCCATTATTTGAATCGGTGAAATCCTTCCAATGGTCATGGATGTTTTCACCATTACTTTTTCTTTTGTATATCTGAGAATTCTTCCCTTGGTTAAGCTCATAATTCTTAGTTATATTTAATAGTAGATTAAGAAGAGTAAGATGAATTATAGTGATAAAACACAACTATATAAAACAACATACAAATTAAGATCCCTTCATCCACATCCCTAATACGAGGGGTTTAGTTACACATAGAAAGTGTAGGAGAAACTACACTCGTGATACCTGGCGGATTCATCGTGTAAGCATTGAGGTAGGGTGTCGAAAGGTGGAATGGTGGAACTATGGCACCACAGTGGCTCGGGAATGGTAGCAACAGAGCTTCTTCTCTCCTCTAATGGTTTTGAACTCCCAATTCCATAGGCCAGGGAATCTTTTTATAGAAAAATAAAGTACACGACATGTATTGCAAGTACACACTATTTACTTTTCATCAACGCACTTTGGTGCCAATTTTTCCACGGGTAGGTGGCCTAACACACCGTCTTTGACTTTGGAACACGGTGCCTCTAGAAAGTTGAGTATACATGGAATGTAGCGCTGCCATACATGGCGTGTATTATCATCAGTTTTGGCCACCAACCCCTTCTAGAATATCAGATATGGCGTGTAGAAATTCAAACACGCCGTGTCTCCTTCAATGGCCACATGGACGTATGGAATTTTCTCAGCAATCACCACTTCTAGAAAGTAGTACATGGTGTGTAATGCCGCCTCACACAACGTGTATCTTCTTCCTGGTGACATAGGAATGTACTCCCACCTTCAGTTTGTGTCCTTGTCTGGATGTACACGGCGTGTATATAAAGTACACGCCGTGTACTTTTAAAATATTGACAGACTTCACTTGATTTTTGTTTTTAGCCAGAAAGCTCCTGAAAGTAAATAGAATCATCAAAATCAAAGAATATGTTCATAAAACAATAGATATTTGTTGAAAAAAATGTTTTTATCTTCAATTATATATATGGAAATGTATACACAAATAGGGCGCATCATAAACTGTGTATGACAAAAATTTATTATGTCCAAGGTAAACAGTGGAAACCACACAGTCACCATACGATTTGAAATAATTTTTAGACTAACCGTGCGGCCTATCTAGATAATTAAAAATGCGGGTTTTATCCTTTTTCCCTTCTCTCAATTTAACCAAAAATAACCCCATCTCTCACCCACTTAGAATTTTTAACTGTAGGTTCACCCCTCATCCAACCTCCATTGGGCTCCATTTTGGTGGGTTTTTCCTTGGAATATTCATGGAAACTCTAATTAAGTGTATTCTTTCTTTGTTTCTCCCTATTTTATCTAGTTTCCTACCCTTTTATATGGGGATTTCTTCACCAATGGGTTGGGTGATGAATTTAGGGTTAGATTTGGTTTATTAGGGAAATTTTTTGATGTTATTATTTTGATATTTCATCTTTAAGGAGGGGATTTAGTTTGATTATTGTTTGGGATTGGATTCTGGATGATTCTACACCCAAGGTAGTTGATTTCGTGATTAAACACTATTTGGTGAATTTATTATGCTTTCTTTGGTAATTTAGAATGTTTTATGATTTATTTATGAGGTGTTAAATTAGTTTTTGTAATGATTCGATACGAGTTCGATTTGAAATTGGTTTTATCTATATAGAATTTTTTGTAATTTTGTTACATAGAATTTTTTCCTTATCAGAATTGTTTTTTAAATTCTATAAAGGATTTATTATATTATGAAAGAGACGTGAATGATTTTTGAAAAAGGATTTGGTGGGAGTTTTATTTTAAAAAGGAATTTGGGTTAGAAATTGATGTCTTTTGTCTTTGTATTTCTTTGTTTAACTAGTATAATGTGATAGTGGGGTATTATGGTAAATGTTGGATTGGATTAAGAACAAAGGGAATCATAGGTTACTAGGTGGGCATACTATGAAAAGAATTATTAAGATTCAGAAGTGTCTTTAGCCCGACCTATCTAAGCAATATTGATGATGAAATCAATAACTAAATATTGATGATGAATGGAGACCACTATAATTTGGGACGATTCTCCTCTATAGTGGTGTGTGCATGATAATGTGGATTTTCATGGTTTCCATACCACTTTACAATGTGATACGATTTAAATTTGGTCCCAGTCCTTACTAGTGTCTATATGTATCTCCAATGACTAGTGATATTTTGTTATATCCCACTCACCGTCGACGTATATTATGACTTATTTGTTATTTCAAAAGAAATGTTTTTTCATTAATTTTGGGTTCCTTAAAAGAATATTTCTATTAAATGTTTATAGTTCCATTTTTATAAAACATACAACTTATTTATCTTATAAAGTTTAAATCACAGAATATTTTGTTCGGTGGAATCCTATTGGGTGTTATCTAACACCCTAATTACACATTTGGGTGTATGTAGACTCGATTATGTTTGATAAAAGTAGAGGAAATATATTTGGAGATGATGGTATGGGTTTCTAGTGGTATTCCTTGGTGAAGGGTCATAGAGATGGCTTGAGGAAGATTCTCCTTTTTCCATGTTGTGGTTTTTGAGTTGGATTTTAGTTTCTCCTTTTGTAGTAGCCTATTTTTATGTTTTTAAAACACATTACATGAATTTTGGAATTTGTTAAGGATTTTTTTGTTATAGTTTTTAGTTTCTAATTATATATATATATATGTTTGTTTCAGTTTATAAATTCTTGTAAATAATTCCCATGTCGTAATTATGATACTTGGGAACTAGTTTCCCACCCACGGGGATCAAGAATTCCCTTTGAGACATTCCAAAGACCGGGCATGGCACCAGTTTGAAAGAAAAAATCAACCTGGTTCATGAAATATGGTATTAGAGTAGTTATGATCTCTTGGGTCATTTTATTTGGGATTATTCTTGATAGAATGGTTCTAATCATGTAGTTACATAGATTTCTGGTTTCAAGTAAGGTGCTGAGCTAGCACACCTCCTGATAGACCTCGAGTCTCCAGAGGATGTTGAGATTTTTATTTGATTTCCCCTCTAGGTGGGGTGTACAAGATACAAATTATATGTGGAAACTAAGAGTGTGAAAAGATTGATATCATTGTATTAGTTCTTATTGATGATAATTTTTGGACATGATATATTGATTTATTTTTTTGTGGTTATTTCTTTTTGTAGAAAAATGTCTCCCTACAGAATTAAATTACTACCATGGGAAAAACTTATAGGGTTTTCTCCCCACTTCTAGATCATATGTTGGTAGAAGTTGAAATTCAGGTTGCTCAGGCTCTGGGACGGGTAGCGGGTCCTTCCCTTTCTCCAATTAGGTATGATGAACCCAGTCCTGAGAAGGGAAAAAGACAAAGAGTTTCTCAAGAACAAACCTCATTCTTTCCGAGGTAACACAGAACCTCAGTAAGAAGAGGAATCTCTTGAGATGGTACAGTTCATGTTCAAATTCTATGGCACTCCTATGGAATTCTGGTAGAAATACATATCGTTTCTACTAGAAGGACCCAGTAAAAGGTGGTGGGAATCAATAGTCCAAATAGGGAATCATGAGTAGATGTTATGGAAGGACTTTAAGGTGGTCTTCAATGAACAATATTTCCCTATGGTCATGGCCTCTCTTAGATCCAAGGAGTTTGTGAATATCATTTAGGGGGACCATTAAATGATGGAGCATGCCACCCACATTACAGATCAATTCCAATATGAACCTAAAATAGTTCCAATGAGAAGACGAAGGTTCATAGGTTTGAAAGGTGATTGTTGTTGGAGATATATTCCCCAATCTTCCTATTCAATATAAATTCCAATTCAGATGAGGTTGATTGAGTTTTTATGGTTGAGTTTGAATGAAAGGTAATGTCTTCTTCCTCTATGGATCTATCAATGGTGGGAAACAGTAGTTCAACCTAAAATAAGTGGAAGCGATATGATTAAGGGGAGAAGGGAGGTGGTAGTTTATGCCATCCTTTTAGGCATCCTTTATCTGTGTCCTATGATGATGGGTCGATAGTATTCCATTAGTGAGGTATGTTATGACACATTTAACCAATGTGTAAATTCCCTTACAATTAATATCATCAATGTGGAGTGATGATATTCTTGAAGTGATTCTTGCATGCCAAGATTTCCTATCATAGTGGATCAAGATCTCTAGCGTCTAGGGGAATGTTAGTTTAGTCTGAGCTATCAAGGAAGGTGGGATCCCGGTTTATGGTTAGGGAAGAAGGAACACATCTTCTTCTAGTTGGAGTTAGTTTAGGATAGATACATAAGGTAGTGTCCATTTTCATACTCAAGAGGAGGGAAGAGATATTCATGTAGTGGATGAAACACTAGTGTGATCGAATGCAGGGCCCTCAAAAGTTATATGTACCATTTTTATTTATTCTCCTATAGAATGTGTTTTTTATACTAGTTCTTCTAATTTATTTACCTATACTTATGTTTTGAACTTGTAGAACTTTACAACTGATTGAATGACTTTTGTGATGGAGTCAGAAATGTTGTTGGGTAAGAATAAGGAGCGTGGTCTCCGGTTCCCATCTCTTGTTTTTTCCGTGTCCAGGATTGAGCAGGAATAGGGTTTCTTGGTCCAAGATATGTAACTTTTTTGTGTAATACATGGAATGTAATGTATGGTTTTCTTCCTAGAGGCACATTGATTGTTATAGGTAGTAGGTAAGTTTCATGGATCCTAATGGGTGTGGTCAGGTTTTTCATTTAGAATGTGATACCAAGTTGGATCATGCTGGACCTATTCTCTCGATATTGGGTAATATTTTTCTGAGTTACCATCACTTGTGCTGGAAGTCTATGGTGGTACTCATGAGGGTGGTTTACCTAATTTAGTGGATGAGTTCCGAGAGGTATTTCCTGATGACTTTTCAGGTTTACCCTATGAGCGGGTTGTGGAGTTCTTGATTGGTTTGGCACTGGGGACACAACTTATATCTCATATCTCATATCGTATGGCCCCACCGACTTGAGGAAATTAAATATACAACTGTACAGTTTAGAATCCAAAGGTTTTTTTTGTTCATGTGTCTCCCCTTAGTTTTCCAAAGTCTTGATTGTAAAGAAGGCTGATAGATCTCACCTGTTTTTTATTATCAATGAGAATATGAATAAGGTAAACATTAAGAACATGTATTGATTTTACCGATATTGATGACCTGTTTGATCTAATGAATGTATAAAATTGGTTCTCCAAGATATAGTTGTGTTTGGTTTACCACCATTTTAGCATGATAGAGATGGATATCCTAAAAATGACTTTCTGAAGCAGGTATGACCACTTCAAATATTTGGTCATGAATTTCAGATTTCCGAATGATCAATCTATCTTCAGAGAACCCATGAATATGGTGTCATACCTATATCAAGACTATATTTAATGTGGTATTCATCGAAAACTTCCTTTTTTATTATGGATTCGAAGCAAAGAATGAGCATCATTTGCGGATCGTGCTAGGCCCTTTGAGGGATCACTGAATCTCTGAAAAGTTTTCTATGTATTTTTTTTGGATTAGGGAAGATACCTTTCTAGGCCACGTTATCTCATATAATGGGGTGTTATTGGACCCTATGAAGATCAGTGTAGTTATTTTGTGGGAGTAGTTGAAAAATGCGTTTGATATTAGGAGTTTTTCAGGGCCTGGATGGTTATTATAGACAATTTATTCAGGATTTCTCCCAGTGAGGTTCACCTTTAATGGAACTCACCTAAAAAGGGAAGATCTTTTAGTGGATCCCATAATTCGAAGTTTCATTTGAGGAGATAATGTGGAGATTTACTACTACACCCATGATGATCATTCGAGATTCAGAAAAGGGGTATGTGGTTATTTTGATGCTTCAAGGATGAGCCTCATGTGCGTTGTTATGCAAGATTATAATGTATACATATATGTCTCCTTCCAAATCCAAAAACATGAAATGAACTACCTAACTCATGAAATAGATTTATTTGCAGAAATACATGCATTTGAGATGGGGAGTAATTATCATTTTTGGGAGAAATTTTGGGTATAATCAAATCATAAGAGACAATCATATATCTTATAAAAAAAGGATTTGTATTTTTGGCCACATCATTGATTAAAATATCTCCAAGGGTTTGACATTTATATTCTTTATACCTTAAACAAGGGTAATGTAGTGGATAATTCCATGATCAGATAGGTTCTAGTGTAGGCATTGAGGAATTCCAGTGACGAGTGTTCATTGATGGATATCTTTTCTTAGATTCACATAGAGGCCATGTAGTATAGTGGATGTGAATTCTTAGTGAATTTTATACTGGATCCTTCCATTCTGGAACTAATTTAGTGGGACCGCATAGTGATGAGCTATGTCAATAGTCTATGTTTTTCCTACATGTCTTGGAGACATCTTACGGTCAGTCGTTGTCTCCTTAGGGGATCTTAGCATTATGGTATGTTTTTTAGTTCAATTTTCTATAAGCAAGGTGGTGATATGGGATAAACAATAGTCTTAGTGGGACATTAAAAATGAAGCTACCAAGGTGTATCATGATGTTTTTTAGTAGTTATGGTGGCCATGAATGGGTAAATACATAGATGACTTTGTCTCGAGTTGTTATACATGTCACCAGGTGAAGGAAGGGCATCAAAGGAAATTTGGTTTGCTTTAGCCATTACCCATTCCTACGTAGTGTATGATGATATTTCCGTGTGTTTTATTATTGGATTAAGTCATACACATTGGGAAATTCACATTATTTTATAAGTGATTCATCATCTATCCATGTTATTCCACTTCATTCGCATCAATGATTCAATAAAAGTGGATATACTGGGATTATTTTTTGTTCAAGATGGGGTAAGGCTTCGTGGTGTACCATGAACAATAGTTTATGATAGAGACCCATGTTTCACCTCTCTATTTTGGGAAGGCCTTCAAAAGGTGTTGGGGTATGAAATCAAGAAGAGTAAGACATACCACCCTCAAATGGATGGTCATATAGAGCTGGTGTATCAAATTATGGATGACATGCTTCGTGCATGTGTTTTCAAATTAGGAGGATCATGGGATAGCCATTTTGTCTTGGTCGATTTTTCTTCTAATTATAGTTAAAAATACTCTATTTCAATGGATACGTTTGAGGAACACTATTTTCATCCATGTAAGGATCCTTTGTCTTGGGATGTGGTATCTAAGACCTCACTGTTGGGAAATAGGCTTGTGCAAGAGACATCTGAGAAGGTGAAGTTGATCAGACAATGATTATTGATATCTTAGAGTAACCAAAAATATTATCTAGATTAGTTTAAACATTATCTTTCGTTTCTATTGTTGAATGGTTGTTATTTATAGTTGCACCTGATTTGGTCCATCATCATTTGTGAAAGTAGGGAAAGCTAATATCGAGGTATGTTGGCCTTTTGAAATCACCAAGCGGATTGGAAAGGTGGCATAAATGTAATACTTTCCTTAGTAGTTGATATAAATTCATGAAATTCTTCATGTCTCCCAATTAAAAAAGTATAACATTGAACCATCTCATAGGTTTAATTGGGAAGAGTTGGAGATAGAGCCAGATTTATTCGGGTATGAATAGCTAACATGGATAGTATATTCCCAAGAAAAATTTCTTCTTGGAAAGTCTATTCGATTGGTCCATGATATTTTGATTCATGGTCAAGAAGTGCATGAGACATAGGGGTGGTAGTCATGGGTTGAGAAAGAATATCAATTGATAATTTCAGATCATGATTCAAAAGGAATTTTTTAGGAGAGAATGTTTTCATGGTGTGGTGAATTATCACATCTTTGATTTTCTTGGTAGGTATTTTTTTATTTTAGGTTAATCATTTTTTTCAATTATAGTTATTTATGGATATTGGAGTAAAATAAAAACTGTTGTGTTGACATACCCTAGCGCACAGATGGGGCACAGTTAGTAGAAAACTTTCCCCTTCCCAAGTAACCATTCCACCAACTGTGGTTTTTGGGAAGAGGTGTCTCCCACTGTTAGATAATGGTTTGTAAACTATTAAAGACAACTATGCGGCATGTCCTGGGTAGACAGTGGAAACCGTTGGGTCATTTAATAGTTTGAAAGACCATGTAGACTAAGCATGCATACTATCTAGGTCATTAAAAATGTGGGGTTTACCCTTCCCCCTATACAAATTTAACCCCAAATCAACCAATATCTCCACCAATCAATTTTTCAATTACTAGGTACACCTACCCTTCCATAAAATTCCACTGGGATTCATTTTTGTGGGTGTTATACCCCATATTGTTCAAGAAGACTCTAAGTAAGTGTTTTATTTCTTACTTCTCCCACCTTTCTAGGGCTTCCTTCCCTATTATTTTTGGTTCTTATTCTCCCAAAGGTTTAGTTATGATTTTATGGTTATATCATGGTTCTTAGGGATTATTCTTCATTTTATTGGTTTCATCCTAAATATTTAATGTGCGGTAGAGGTCTGGTTGGAGTTTCATCTCAGAATATGAAAGTTTCTACACCCAAGGTATGTGATTCTGTTTATAAACATTATTTTGGGAATTCATTATGAATTCTTGGGTAATTTTTAATTTGTATGATTTATTTTTGAGGTAATAAAGTGGGTTTTCAATGTATTTGATAAGTTTTTTGTTAGAAAATGTTTTTTTATCTATGTGGAAATGGGTTTAATTAAGGTGTAATGTTGTGTTGTGATTCATGGATTCATTTATAAATCTTTTAAAGTATTTATTTTGTTATGAGTGTGATTAAAATGATGTTTCAAAAAGGTTTGGTGTGATTTTGATTTTAAAATGGAATTTGGGTGTGTGAGAGAGGACATTTTGTGTGTGTATTTCATTTTTCTGACTGTATATTGTGAGATTGAATGTTATTTCAATAGTGGAACTTGATTGACCACAATTTAAATCCTAGGTAACTATGTGGGTAATCTAGGACTAATGTTCTAGTGATTTGGTACTAGATTTTTCCTAGTTTGACTTAGCACGATTGACGATGAAAACACTAACTAAATTCTTATGATGATTGGATACCGCTATAATTTTCGATGTTTCTCCTCTCTAGTGTCTCTTGCATGAGAACATGGATTTGGGTGGTTTCTATACCACTTTATGTTGTGATACAATGTCACTAGGTTAACACTCATACCTAGTTCCAATATGGATCACCCATGACTAGTGATCTTGGGTTATATCATACTTACCAACAACATACAATATGACATGTTGGTTATTTCAAAATAAAGAACATTTTCAATGAACTTGGTTCCATTAAATGTTTTCCCCTAAAATATTTCAATTCCCTTTTTACAAAACATTCATTTTTTTATGTTATAATTTTTATAGCATGGAATAATTTATTGGGTAGCATCCAATTGGGTGTTATCTCACACCCTACTTACTCCTTTGGGGGTAAGTAGGCTCGATTATTATTGATACAGTTAAAGGAAACATATTTTTAGATTTTTTATATAGGTTTATAGAAATATTCCTTGGTGTAGGGTTGTGGAGATGGCTTGATAGGGATGCTTATCTTGTCATGTGGTGGGTTTTTAGTTGGATTTTGGTTTCCCCTTTTATAATATACTTTTTCTGGTTTTTTTATCCTTGTAATTTGAAATTAATATTTTATTATGTCTTGTTTGGTAATAGTTTTTAGTTTTGATTTATTTAAATTGTTGTACTTTTCCTATTTATAAATTCAATTAAATCATTCCCATTTCATAATTATGATACCCGAGCAGTTATTTCTAACCCATGGGGATCAGAAATTCCCTTCAGGCTATGCCATGTATAAAGACACATAGATCACATAGATTGATATTACTTCAATGTTGATGAAAATTCATTAAACAATATAGCAAATCCATGATAGTAACATATTAGTATATTGTCATTAGAAAATGAGAAACATAAAAAACTAATTCATAAAACATCTTCATTTTCTCTCACTTATTTCATCTTAACAAACCCATTTTTAACAAATATTACTTAATAACATTCTTCGTGACTTGAGGAAAATTAACATATGAATGGGTTGGATTATATGCTCAGTATGGATAAAGATGGATATATCAATCATATCATAATCATAATACATAAGAACATTATATTTTAAAATCTTTTCCATTATATGGAAGAATGTGATATCATGCCATGGGATAAATAATGAAAGTTCATAAAAATCGTTGAACATAATAGAAAAAGTCATTACATAAGACATGATGTATTTTGGAATACACATAAGTATATAAAGAAATTTCATATTCATCTAGGATCACTTCCAAGGCCATCATAGAGGACAAAGAACATTTCTGAATTGAGTTTATTCCTTGTTCCATCCCTATATTACTGAACACAAGTTTTTTATCGTTCCATCCATGTATATCTCATGAGATATAAAGTTTTACCAAATTCATTTTAGGGAAATATATTTCCAACCCATCTTATAATTAAATCATTTTTACGTGTTCCACAATAACATAAATCATTCAGCAAAACCTTAGTAATAAAATTGGTTTCTTAAGACATCATTCCTCCATAACATAATCCATGTAAAAAAATATGTATTTTATAAATAGAATTGAATCATAAGCACAATAAAATAATAGAGACAATATGTATATTATACTTGAAACATAACCCTATTAAATAATTCCATCATATATGTAAAATAATTTTGATATTACAATTGAAATTAATTCTTGAGGAAAATATCCCTTTTCTTCATTTTTTTTTCTTTTCTCAAAACACATCTCAATTTTAAAATAAAATAATTTATTTGAAAATAATCATCAAATTTTGTAGAGTATGATTCAGGTAAATAGGACATTATGAAGATGTAAAAATCCATTCATGATGTATATGATAAAAAACATTTTCCTAGTACTTTTTCCAGAAAGTCCAAAAGTACCTCATACCGAATAACAAAAAAAATATTACTTTCATACCATTTAATAAAAAATTTAAAATGTGTAAAATTGGATTTTATAAAATTTATAATATTATAAATAATAATAAATATTTAGGGAAATTTATTTGAATGATAAATATACCCCTGTAATTTCATAAATATAAACAATCTTAGATAATAATTTGATTGCCAAATTATCCCTCACCTTAGGTCTGATATCCTTCGTATGTATCTAAAACTCATATATAATGATTTAAATAATTAAATTTAATGATTCTATATTCATAGTAATTTTTATGATATCATATAAAATAACATTATCATCTGTTTGTTAATAACATTTCATTATTACTTGTTATTTGGGTATTAACTCCTTTATTGGCATATGCTTGTTTTCTCGAACAAGATTTGGTTCTCATTCTTAGGTCATTGTTATATGATTAAAATTATATCAACATAACATATATCATATTTATTCATTATATACATTTAAATAATAATTCTTTAATGAATATCAAGTAAAATGAATCACATCACATCATGGAGACGGTAGGTCGTACGTACACACGAGCGACAATAACATTCCCAAAATTTATTAATAGTATTGAAGTGAAGGGTGTATAATATTTAAGAATAAATATAATTTTATAATAATCATATATTTTTATTATTTCCACCATTATACCTATCCAATTTTTGTGGTTGTTAAAAAGATATTACACCATGACGTGGAGATTGTATGTCGTATGTACACACGTGTGGCGATTATTTTTTTATTAGGATTGATAGAAGGTGGAATATTTTTGTTACATAATCATAATAACATATCAGTATATATTTGATACTAGATTTATTAAATTATAATGAAAAAACTAAGGAAGAGTAAGTATAATAAAAAATAAGTTTGAAAGAATTGGTAGAGAAGATTAACTCTACTTCAACATGCTTACCCTAAATCTCCCCCTTGGAGCACTAGAGTTGGTCTTTGAAGAAGACCCAAAACTCTATAATTTGACTAGTTAGTTTTATAAGGGAAAATTGAAGGGGATGGAATAGATTTAAGGATCAATATGAAGTGAAGTGGTGAGTAAGGAGGTTCCCTTTCATAATTGAGGGGAGTTCCACTTTTGGGATCTCCCAAAATATTCATTAATAATAAAATAAAAACCCATCCAAAGGCCTAAAAAATGTAACAAGTTAGAATATGAGATGATATAGGGTTTTAATATTATATATAAATATATTTTAAACAATTTTTGTTATCAATATAAACCTTGTAATTGTAATTAATACTTAGTGATTCTATTTAATTTATAACAAGGGTAACAATTATTTCAATATTAAAAGGTTGAAATATTTACGTATTTGAAGTCAATTAGATCATAAATAAATAACATGTAACATTTTAGACAATATAATAATTATTATATTTTTTATATATATATTTTATTTTTAAAGTATTTAATAAAACATTGTTTTGATAAACAATAAATTGTGTCAATTTTGACACAATTAAATTCATTGATTTTAAAAACTATTAAGATAACAAGATATATATTCTAACCCACTATTTTATTATATAAAAAATATGTAAATTTCATATATAAAATTCATTACACATATTAATTAGGAAAAATTATATTTATTTTAATATTTTTAATGACATTTATTTGTTATCTACAGTGATAAAATAATTAATACATCAATTTTGTGTAAATATTTAATATGTTTATTTATTGAATAAAAATTAAAAATAAAATAATATTATGAATATAAATATACTATATTATATATTAATACTTTTAGTCTAATTCATCTTCTAGAACATATAGCATTTAAAATGTTATACTTATTAAATTATGAATGTGAAAACTATAACACCACATTAAATAAAATAATATAAGGGTCAAAATATCTTTTATAAGGCTAAAAAAGGCATTAAATCAACCATCAGTTGGTTATAGTCGAGATATAATTGATGAATAATATTTTTCCATGTGTCTTGGACTTTGTATGGTTATTAGTATTTTAATAAAAAATTGTTTATTGATTTCTCATTAATTAATTAATTTTTATATCATCATAATATAAATCTTTAAGGTAATTATTTATTTCTTAAAAATTAAATATAAATTATCCTGGCAATTAAAAACATTTTAGCCTTAATGTTTTTTATATATAATCGAATTTAACTTCTATATAACCTTATATTAAAAATGATATAGTGATTCAAATTTGCGTAAGACATATTTTATTTTTCATTAAAAAAAATTAAATAAATGTCCTAATCTCATTCAAGTGGCTTCCAAAGGAAAATATTTAGATCCAAGGATGATATAGGCCTAGTAAATCTCATAAAATGATATTATTACAAGTGTTAGGGTAAATTTATAAAAGTATTAATAGCCTTAATTTCCTGATTTACCCTTTTATTGTATTAATAAAAATTACCAAAGTTACTATTCATAAAACCAAAAATAAAATAAATATATTTCGATAATTTGGAACTACTAATTTTAAATATGGAATAAATTATTAAAAATTTAAAACAAATAATTTTTAGTAATAAATTTAAAATTAATCTCTTTGTTAAAAAGAGAGAACATGTTTTAAAAGCTAAAACATTACAAAATATTAAAATGTTTTAACATTTGAATTCTATATAAAATTAATTATAAGGAAATAAGTTATGTTTAATGATAAAAAATATATTCTATTTACAATTTAATACAATTAAATATTATAATTTATCAATATAAATTATTTCTATGAAAATAGTTGTTTTTAATTAATATTTAGTGTATTTTACTATTCATCAAAACATGAATGTTATTAGAAAAATATTGAAAATTATTCGAAATTAAATTTTTATATACTCCTACTGAAGAACATTTTTATGTTTTCATATAAAAATGATTAATGTGTCAAAATTGTAATTTAAATGGGGCTCTCCATTAAAAGGCGAAAAATTACCATTTTGAAAAATATAGGTTTTTATACTTCGAATAAGATTTATTCATACCCTAAAACAAAAATATATATTAGGTAAATATCAAAAAGAATTTATTAAGTATATAAAATATAAATTTTATTAATTTCATATACTAATAAAATCCACTCAATTTATAAAAAAAATAAAATAAAATAAAATAAAATAAAATAGATTTTTATTTTTCATAAATAAATTGTAGTGAATGGCTTCACAATACTTTTTCATAAGTAATTTATATTTGTTCCCAGTAACCTAACAGTTAGGTTAAATTGGAATTCTTATACTAAGGGCATCTTGCAATTCATTTAAACTCATGATTGTGTGAAATTCAATCCATTTTAGAGTTAAAATTTTTAGGAGAATTTTTTTTTGAAACAACTGGGTGTTACACTTTGGACTATGTCGGGTGCTGGTTTGAGTGAAGACCCAAATTGGATCTTAATTCACACACAATAGACATGTTAAGATCATTAACTTCAATTTTCTTGAAACATGGTAATAACCTAAATTATCATATAACATTAGTGAAAATATGTATGCTTTTAATTATTAACTCATACTTACACTATAAATCCAAAAAATATATAAACTAAATCCATAAAAAAACCTTTTCAACATATTACAAATCAACTATAAGGTAATTAATAATATACCATTTATTTTATCACAATCAAACATCCCTTTATTTATTATTATCCCAACAAAATTTACTTTTTAAGGGTTATCTTTACATTAATATTGTGTTCTCTAAAAATATCACCTTACAATTTAATCAATTTTCCATTCCATCACCATAATTCAAAATATCCATTCAAATACTTAATTATAATATTATGTTTAACAATAATTATATATTTCATTATTTTTATAACATAATCTTATTAATTCCAACACATAAATACTTCATCCATCTCATTTTTTTTTAAAAAAAAATTAACTTTGATTCATCACATTTTTTTCCGCAGAAATTATTTCCTTTCACATGTCAATTGTAATATCAATATATACTTTACTCATTATTCATTCGTAATTTTATTCATAAACCTCCCCCTCAAGGATAACTGTTTTCCTATTGACAATACCTTTTACATTAAATGAATTTATATATTGATAATTTCTTAGGGTGACCAAGATTCTCATCCATTGCATTAACTAATCTATTAATTTTTAATTTTCAGTTACTTAATTTGTGTTCTTAATTTATTTAGTCAATACATCTTTTCATTCCCCCAAATAATCCACTTAGTTGTTACTTATCAAATTCTCAACATGTTGGAAACCAAATCTTCATTCCACTATGTTATCCATTACCCAAAAACTCATTAAACTATTTCATTATCTTCTTTGGTGAGTCAGAGAGTATGTTAAGGTGTAAATTTTTAATCATGTTATTTGAAAATTGATTAGTAATAATTACAAAATACATCACTCTAGTGATCATCCCATTTAACTTCACGTTAGATTTTTTTTTCATATTTCATGTTAACAGATTTCAATCTCATTCCCTCCAATAACTAAATTAAAAAATTATTGTGTGAAAACAATAATCATAATGGGGAAACCAAATAATCAAGTGTAATTACTTATATAATTTCAATCTATGAAACCATATGATTATCATAGGCTATTCATGATAGTTACCCAAACATTAGGATTTTAACATAGACATACCCTTAAGGTTCTTACAAAAGTTCCTAATCCTTGTTTCAAATGGTTAACTAAACCTTTATTTGATACCAAATATTAAAACCCATACATTTTTAAAATTTATATTACATATAGAATGATAAATTTTCTTTACATAAAAATCCATGCTCGAATTTTATGGGTTTAGTGTGTTTCGAAACATGAAAAAGGAACTTGTTCAAAAAACATATAAATCATCTCCAACTTATTCCTCCATAACTATAACCCTTTTAGTTATAAAATAATTTATACCTTCCTTAAAAATCAAGGGAAAATGAAACATAATAAAATTTTTATCTTTATAACAATTTGGTAATTATTGAGTATTATGTTTTAATATTTATTATTATTCTTGAATTAAATGGCTAAAATCATTAGGTTGTTTAATTAATAAATTATGTAGAGACCCGAAGCTTGATGTAAATTGACATTACATTACATTTGCGGAATAATTAGTACATAAAAAAACACACACGCAAGGATCGTAATAGTTTAGTGTCTTTGGAAACTCGGAACGTAATCTTCTAATCGTGGTGAAAGATCTTCAACATCTCCCATAAAGGTCTTCTTTTTTTATACCTAAAACCATTCTTTATATCCTTGGGAAAAGAAAACATAAAAGGGGGATCTCAAATGCTCAGTAAGGGTAAACAAAAGAAATATCAATCACATCATATACATAAGCACATAACTTTTGGAAATCTTAACCTGCAAAAGAGATCATAATTTCATAACATGGGGTAAATCATGGCAGTGAAATGTAATCACAATAATCATAACTTAAAACATGAAACTTTGTGTAATTAACACATAATCATAGAGAATAATTTCTTGTTAGTCAAGACTCATTTCCAAGACTATCTTAGTGGACAAAGTCCCTTTCTGAACCGAGTCACCCTTGTTTCAGTCCTGTTTCACTGAACCGGTATAACCTACCGTTCCAGCCATGTCTATCTCATGAGATATAAAATCTTTACCCAATGAATTGGAGGTAGATATAGGTCCCACCCATCTCATAATGATACCATTCTTATGTGTGCCACGAAATCATAAATCATACATCATTGCATAACCCGTGTAATAAAAATGGGATTCATAAAAAACATGACATCATAAAACAATTCATATAATATAAAGGAATTTATAAAAATAATTCCATCACAACATAATAAAATAAATTTAATAATAGGGATATAAACATAACCCTTTATTATCTTAGATGGAAAATAATTTTGATAAAACACTTGAACTCCATTCTTGAGGAAAATATCCTTTCTTCTTAAAAAACATGTTTCCTTTCTTAACATGTCGTACAACTTTAAACTAAAAGAATTCGATTAAAAATAAACTTGAAAAATTTTAAAGGAATCTTCTTGGAAATACTGTTTTAAAAATCCATTCATGCCGTATAAGTTAAAAAAAACATTCTTCTCATACTTTTGTCGGAAAAGTGAAAAAGAACCTAGTACGAAAACGACAAAAGATTCCTTTAATATATTTTACTAAAAACTCACAGAAGGGTAAAAATGGATTTAAACTATTGTAGAAGGATATAAATATTACATATTGAGGAAACATGGAAGTGGATGATAAAATACACCCCAGTAAATTCCAAAGTATAAACAATCTCGGATAAAAATGAGATTGTGATATTTCCCTTACCTTAGGTCCGACTTGCTTCGTAAGTGTCTGAACCTCCTACATAATGATTTAAATATTGTCATTGACTTATTCTAGAATCATACTAATTGTTATGATATCATATATGGTTCACTTATGACTTTATTTTACCCGTTCTTTTGTAAATTCCATGTTAATGAGCGTTTTGGGTAAAATTGTTTCATTTATCGTAGGTGTTTGGACTTGTTGTTCTTGACATTATTATTACTTATATCAGGATTTACTTACTTCCAGAATATAAAACATGATTTATATATCATATATATTCATTTTATATATATATAATAGATATATAAATGAAATGAAACACACCGTTCATGGAGACGGTAGTCCGTACGTACGCATGAACATTGTTTTCCTTTCCTTATTGTCTTGAATGGAAGTAAGTAGATGAAATACATATATACATAAATACAGTATCTTTATAATGTCATATATCTCATTATTATTGCTTATATATACTTTATAATCATTCTTAAATGGTTAACATGGAGAATGAATCTCATCGCGTCGTGGAGACGGTAGTCCGTACGTACGCACGAGCGATGATATCATTCTCATGATCGTGAACTTGTGTTCAAGTGTATGTATACTATTTCAGTATCAATATAACATTATAATAATCATATATAGTTACTCATTACACCATTATACCCATCCAATTAAGGTGGTGGCAGAAAATAGATTACACCACGGCGTGGAGACGGTATTCCGTACGTACGCACATACGATGATTTCCTTTTTCCGTAGGATGGATAGAAGGTTAATTAGAGATGTTTCATATTTATAATAACATATCAGTATATTAGAAATACTTATGTTATTACTTTATCATGAAACAACTAAAGAAGATGATGTTTAAGAAGAATGAAATTGAAAAAGATCGGTAATGGATATTACCTCTTTTTGACGCGCCTTCACTTAACCTCCACTTAAAGAACTAAGGATGGTCTTTGAAGAAGACCAGGACCTCTAGGATGATACTAGGAAAGTGGATAATATATTTTGGCAGGGTTTGGCTGAGCTTGAATGCTCAAATTGGTGTGAGGAGGAGAGGGAGGAGGTGCCCTTTTATATGGGAGGAGAGGGGTACCTTTGGAATAACTAAAAATATTATTTTATTATAAAGTCAAGTTCGGTTTTAAATAGCTCCAAATTTATATATTTCGAATATAAGGTGGGTATTGGTCGAAATACGCTCATCCAATATAATTTAGACAAGTTTAGGTTCCTATTTTAACCTTATCATTTAGATTTAACATTAAGTTAAATAATTGTACTTTTACCGTGTCTTCTTGTGTTCTTAGACTATAAGGTTAATAAACTTACTATAAGAAGCCAAACGAACCCCAAGTTGTTTATTATTAATATATATAACCATATCTAAGTCATTTGGCCTAACCATAGATTTTTAGTAATAAAATAACAATTAATAATATAATATTTGTTTTAAAAACTATTTTATGTCAATTTTGACACTATTTAGTAATTGATTTTTGTGAAAATCATAATAGAATGATATGTTCGAAAAAAGTAAATTAAATCAATACTAACATGTCATATTAACCTAGAAAAGTAGTTTAATTCATAAAAAGTCCCAAATTATATTTATTTGGGTATTTATAACATCAATTATGTCAATATTTCATTAATAAGATAATTACTACATCATCGTTGTGTCGTAAATAAATTAAATTATTTAATGTCTAAAAATTACAAATAAAATACCATTATGTAGGAAATCTTTTTAGATTTCTAATTAATATTTATAGTCGAATTTATCTTTTGTATAACCCCATATTAAAAATGTTTTAGTAAATAAACCTTGATTTTACCTCTTTTAACCCTTCTTTAAATAAATTAATAATAAATGTCCTAATCTAATCCAAGTGGGCCTAAATGGTCATATTTTATTCCTATGTTTGTTTTTGGTCGAATTACACTTGTCCAATATAATTAGGACACGTGTTAGGATAATAATAATATCATTTCTACCCTTAATTACCCTATTTACTTTTTACCGTGGTAAAAAAATTAAAGAGTTACTATTCACCAAAAATTATTTTCATCTCATTGAACCACATTTTAGTACTTGATATTAACCGTGTCTCTCGGATTTTCGAAACTCCACTCACATAAGCGGTAAAATTAAGTTTTATGAAAAATTCAGTTTTTTTAACTACCACTTAGTGGTTTCACTATTCATCAAAAATTGAAAGTTTTCAGAAAAATACCAAAATTTCACCCTAGGCTAATTTCGATATTCCAAATCCAAAAATGAATTCTATTTTGAAAAATAAAATTTAAAAAATTTCAAAAAGTGGTTATTACTATTCATAACGGCTAGTTTTAATAATATTTTAATAGCATATTGTTGTTTAGTGAAACTCGTTATTGCGTACTACACACGCTATTGAGGAAGGTCGCGATTGCGTGTAATGCAAGGCAAGTCAAGGATGAGTTTTGTGCAAGCTCCTTTTGGTGTAGCGTACAAAAAAAGACATTAGTGAAATTAAAAAGAATATTTTTCATAAAATCTTGGGCTGTTACATTGTACCCCCCTTAAAATGAATTTCACCCTTGAAATTCATCAGGGTTATAAATGGTTTACTATTCGAAAGTTTCTTTAATAGAAACCTACATCGTAAAAAGGAATACCAAAACCAATCTTTAAAAACGAAAGTATGAAATGTAACGGTTACCCAAATAAACTAATCACTGGGTTTCCACATAGGTGAAAATATGGATATGGAAGAAAAATCTAACCATCATGTTCTGATGGAGACTGGTAGAGAACATGGCTATGGAAAATCCAACAATCACAAATCCATAAATTTTTGACGATCTAAGGTACCATTTGATTAATCAGATATAAGAGCACTAGGACAACATTTTTGGTTTTCAAAATCGTTTCCCTAAAGTTGAAGAGTTTGAATTAGAATAAATACTTACTTTATTTTGGTAAAATCTCACTTTTGTTCATGCCTTGAATAATTTCTACTTCATTTCTTAAATAAATCAAGTTTAATTTGTTATTCGTGAAGTGTTAGCAGATCATGTGATAGAATGATGGGTCATTCCATCTGTCTCAAACAAAAGGTTAGCAAAAGTTATTAAATATACATAAGTCATTCTATAGTGAGATTAATCATATATGGTTCCTAAAATGGACTTATACTTCATATATCATACTTCTTAATATAATAAAACTAGTTTCTACTAAACAGGGACTTCATGTAGGCCAGTGGTAGGCGATAAAGGCCAATCGCACTTCAGTTGTGGGTTCGATTCCCACAGCCTTGTCCGACGCGATGGGCTGTCGCCCGTCCTGCAGGTTGTCCTTTTTCTAAAGATATATTACTATAACATCCCATCAATAATATCTAAAAACGTTTTATCCAAACTTATGTCCAATATAATCCATTCTAATCTTTAGGCTTATCTAAAATACTTCGGTCCAAGGTCATTGTATAAAGAAAATTATTACTTGAAATGTCACAGAAGAATCACATGAATGCCATCATTTATCCCCCATATATCATAAGATATATCTTGTTGGTCAAATGTGAATACCTTAATCATGTATTCTCTTGAAGAATGAATACCCATTGAACCTTAGTGAAAACATAAATGCAGTTAAAAGTTAACACATTCCACATACCAAAATCCAAAAATTCTATATACTCAAAACATGATATAACCTTCTCCTTATATCAGTCATGAGCTCATGAATACTATCAAACATTTAATTTTCTCCTTAACCCTTCATTATGCTCATATCATATACATTCCAAAAATATCTGAATAGCCTTTCATGGATACTGGCAACATTAATCATACACTTTCAAAACTCAAGGAAAGACAACAGTGTACCAATCCATAGATGTCTCTTTATTTCATAGTAGCATGAGATTACTTATAAAACATTACACATGATAAACATGTAATCATTCCACTACATTCTTAAACCATTGACCGAGATTCAACAATTCTTTCATCACACATATCATTTGTAGTCTCTTCATCATCATCCACATAAATACTACCCATACAACCATACTGATTCTCTTCATGATACATTCCCTTAGGGCATTGGTTTGCATAATGCCCGTACATTCCACATTTAAAACATTTAACCATTGTTGATGTCGTAGCAATACCATTATCCTCATCCCTGGTGTTAACTGAACCTTTTCCTTTTCACTTACTGGATTTGTTTCCTTCTTTTCCACACCCAAATCATCTTCCAGTTCCTTTGAAACATTCTCCTTGATGCCTCTTCCCACATGATTTACATAGGGGAAATTGAACTTTCTTTCCT
This sequence comes from Viscum album, assembly GCA_963277665.1. Lineage (NCBI taxonomy): Eukaryota > Viridiplantae > Streptophyta > Magnoliopsida > Santalales > Viscaceae > Viscum > Viscum album. Next base: position 1,391,206,734 of record OY728120.1, read on the forward strand.
CTATGATCATCATGAAACTCCATCTTTCTCTTATTAGCCGAGTCAGGAAACTTACCAAATTTTACTTTATTGAGCATATTATGAGATTGCTGATTCGGCATAATAATGATGTTTGGACTTCCAAATCCCATTTCATTTGGTTGCTCATGAAGAATATCATTCCATTGTCCATCATATCCTCCATTATCGTGAATCATCTTGTTTCCAGCCATTTTCTAAAACCCAAAAAGAATAGTGTGAGAGGCAAAAATCATAATAAAGGGGGATTAACATCAATATTTAACATCTTTGGTTTAATCTAATTTCATTACCATAGTTCTAGGACTATATCCTATAAGTATACTTATCCTTAGGGACGTCCCTAGACATACCTTAGAAATATATCTAGGGATCTCACTAACGTTTTCGCATCCTAGTTTCCAAAGGTTGACTAAACCTTTCCTCTAATACCAACTATAGAGACCTGAAGCTTGACGTACATTGACATTACATTACATTTGCGTAATACTTAGTACATAACAAAAACACACACGCAAGGATCGTAATAGTTTAGTGTCTTTGGAAACTCGGAACGTAATCTTCTAATTGTGGTGAAAGATCTTAAACATGTCCCATAAAGATCTTCTTTTTTTATACCTAAAACCTTTCTTTATATCCTGGGGAAAAGAAAACATAAAAGGGTGAGCTCAAATGCTCAGTAAGGGTAAACAAAAGAAATATCAATCACATCATATACATAAGCACATAACTTTTGGAAATCTTAACATGCAAAAGAGATCATAATTTCATATCATGGGGTAAATCATGGCAGTGAAATGTAATCACAATAATCATAACTTAAAATATGAAACTTTGTGGCATTCACACATAATCATAGAGAATCATTTCTTGTTAGTCAAGACTCATTTCCAAGACTATCTTAGTGGACAAAGTCCCTTTCTGAACCGAGTCACCCTCGTTTCAGTCCTGTTTCACTGAACTGGTATAACCTACCATTCCAGCCATGTCTATCTCATGAGATATAAAATCCTTACCCAATGCATTGGAGGGAGATATAGGTCCCACCCATCTCATAATGATACCATTCTTATGTGTGACACAAAATCATAAATCATACATCATTCCATAACCCATGTAATAAAAATGGGATTCTTAAACAACATGACATCATAAAACAATTCATATAAGATAAAGGAATTTATAAAAATATTTCCATCACAACATAATCAAATAAATGTAATAATAGGTATAAAAACAGAACCCTTTATTATCTTATATGGAAAATAATTTTGATAAAACACTTGAACTACATTCTTGAGGAAAATATCCTTTTTTCTTAAAAAACATGTTTCCTTTCTTAACATGTCATACAACTTTAAACTAAAAGAAGTTGATTAAAAATAAACTTGAAAACTTGTAAAGGAAGATTCTTTGAAATAATGTTTTAAAAATCCATTCATGTCGTATAAGTTAAAAAAACATTCTTCTCATACTTTTGTCGGAAAAGTCAAAAAGTACCTCGTACGAAAAATGACAAAAGATTCCTTTCATATCTTTTACTAAAAAGTCACCGAAGGGTAAAAATTGATTTAAACTATTGTAGAAGGATATAAATATGACATATTGGGGAAACATGGATGTGGATGATAAAATACACCCCGGTAAATTCCAAAGTATAAACCTTCTCAGATAAAAATGAGATTGTGATATTTCCCTTACCTTAGGTCCGACTTGCTTCATAAGTGTCCGATCCTCCTGTATAATGATTTAAATATTGTCATTGACTTATTACAGAATCATACTAATTGTTATGATATCATATATGGTTCACTTATGACTTTATATTACCCTTTCTTTTGTAAATTCCATGTTAAAGAGCGTTTTGGGTAAAATTGTTTCATTTATCGTAGATGTTTGGACTTGTTGTTCTTGACATTATTATTACTTATATCATGATTTAATTACTTCCAGAATATAAAACATGATTTATATATCATATATATTCAATATATATATATATAATAGATAGATAAATGAAATGAAACACACCGTTCATGGAGACGGTAGTCCATACGTACGCATGAACGTTGTTTTCCTTTCCTTATTGTCTTGAATGGAAGTAAGTAGACGACATACATATATAAATAAATCCAGTAGCTTTATAATGTCATATATTTCATTATTATTTCTTATATATACTTTATAATCATTCTTAAATGGTTAACATGGAGAATGAATCTCATCACGTCGTAGAGACGGTAGTCCGTACGTACACACGAGTGATGATATCATTCTCATGATCATGAACTTGTGTTGAAGTGTATGTATACTATTTCAGAATCAATATCACTTTATAATAATCATATATAGTTACTCATTAAACCATTATACCCATCCAATTAAGGTGGTGGCAGAAAATAGATTACACCACGGCGTGGAGACGGTATTCCGTACGTACGCACGCGCGGTGATTTCCTTTTTCCGTAGGATGGATAGAAGGTTAATTAGAGTTGTTTCATATTTATAATAACATATCAGTATATAAGAAATATTTATGTTATTACTTTATCATGACACAACTAAAGAAGAATAAGTTGAAGAAGAAAGAAATTGAAAAAGATCGGTAATGGATATTACCTCTTTTTGACGCGCCTTCACTTAACCTCCACTTAAAGAACTAAGGATGGTCTTTGAAGAAGACCAGGACCTCTAGGATGATACTAGGGAAGTGGAGAATAGATTTTGGCAGGGTTTGGCCGAGCTTGAATTCTCAAATTGGTGTGAGGAGGAGAGGGAGGAGGTTCCCTTTTATAAGGGAGGAGAGGGGTACCTTTGGAATAAGTTAAAATATGATTTTATTATAAAGTCAATTTCGGTTTTAAATAGCTCCAAATTGATATGTTTCGGATATAAGGTGGGGATGGGTCGAAATACTCTCATACAATAGAATTTAGACAAGTTTAGGTTCCTATTTTAACCTTATCATTTAGATTTAACATTAAGTTAAATAATTGTACTTTTACCGTGTCTTCTTGTGTTCTTACACTATAAGGTTAATAAACTTACTATAAGAAACAAAACGAACTGAAAGTTGTTTATTATTAATATATATAACCTTATCTACGTCATTTGGCAGAACCTTAGATTTTTAGTAATAAAATAACAATTAATAATATAATATTTCTTTTAAAAACTATTTTATGTCAATTTTGACACTATTTAGTAATTGATTTTTGTGAAAATCATAACAGAATGGTAAGTTCTAAAAATGTTAATTAAATCAATAATAACATGTCATATTAACCTATAAAATTAGTGTAATTCATAAAAAGTCTCAAATTATATTTATTCGGGTATTTATAACATCAATTATGTCAATATTTCATTAATAAGATAATTACTGCATCATCCTTGTGTCATAAATAAATTAAATTATTTAATGTCTAAAAATTACAAATAAAATAAAATTATGTAGTAAATCTATTTAGATTTCTAATGAATATTTATAGTCGAATTTATCTTATATATAACCCCATATTAAAAATGTTTTAGTAAATAAACTTTGATTTTACCTCTTTTAACCCTTCTTTAAATAAATTAATAATAAATGTCCTAATCTAATCCAAGTAGGCCTAAATTGTCATATTTTATTCCTATGTTTGTTTTTGGTGGAATTAAACTTGTCCAATAGAATTAGGACATGTGTTAGGGTAATAATAATATCATTTCTACCCTTAATTACCCTATTTACTTTTTACCGTGGTAAAAAAAAGTAAAAAGTAACTATTCACCAAAAATTATTTTCATCTCATTGATCCATATTTTAGTCCTTGATATTAATCGTGTGTCTCGGATTTTTGAAATTCCACTCACAGAAGTGGTAAAATTATGTTTTATGAAAAATTCAATTTTTTTAACTACCACTTAGTGGTTTCACTATTCATCAAAAATTGAAAGTTTTCAGAAAAATACCAAAATTTCACCCTAGGCTAATTTCGATATTCCGAATCCAAAAATGAATTCCATTTTGAAAAATAAAATTTACAAAATTTCAAAAAGTGGTTATTACTATTCATAACGGCTAGTTTTAATAATATTTTAATACCATATTGTTGTTTAGTGAAACTCGTTATTGCGTACTACACACGCTATCGAGGAAGGTCACAATTGCGTGTAATGCAAGGCAAGTCAAGGATTTGTGTTGTGCAAGCTCCTTTTGGTGTAGCGTACAAAACAAGACATTAGTGAAATTAAAAAGAATATTTTTCATAAAATGTTCGGCTGTAACAAATTAAATATTTTATTATATGCTTATTTGTTTTAAAAATTAATTTTTAAATTGTTTAAATTTAATTTGAAAAAACTAATTTCATTTTTAAATTTTGTACATTTAAATTATCATTCAATGAATTTTTGTGAATTTTATAAAAAAGATTAATTTTTTATGAATTGTTAAAAATAATACATTTTAGTTAAAACCTATTTTTTCCAAAAATATTTCTATTATTGAATAAAAAATATTTTTTTAATATATAATAAAATCATGTTTTTATCATTTAATCCAATTTATGTCATTGTAATCTTTTTGGCATTAAAATTCGATATCAAAACATTATGAACTGTTGAACGTTTTTACTTTAATAAAAAAATTTCTCAATCCATCAATTAGATTAATTTTATGTTAATTTTAACTGATTATATTAATTTAATTTAAAAAACATAATAGTTTTTGAATATTATGAAATTTTTTCTCTAATAAGAATTACATAATTATAGGTGAATAATAACTTTAGTATTATTTTTACAATGGTGTAGGGTAAATCAGGTAATTAAGGGTAAAAATAATATTATAAGGATTATAAAATTACCATTACACTTTCCCTAATTTCATTTTCTGAGTTTTTTTTGACCAAAATCATCCATGGGTCTATTTTAGGACAACTATGAGACTCTTGTATATGTTTAATATATTTATAGAATTTTATTCAAAAAAAAGAAAATTCAAAAAAATTAAACATGTTTTCGTGAAATGGATATATGTAAATATACATGATTAATGAAAATAAATGAATATTTTTAACCTAATTAATTTATTTTCTTGACGGTAATTGTTATTTAATTTTAACGTACAAAATAATTAACATTAATGCTTGTGTAATGGTGATGTTAGTTCATGGGAAAGTATAAGAAAAATAAATAAAATATTTTTATTTGAAATTAAATTAATTATTAAATGACGTTGATTTTGGATAAAAAAATTATATATATGATAATTCATACCATTTTAACATTTTGATTCAAATTTTGGACATTTTGGACCCACATGATGAACTTTAATCCCATTATAATATTTAATGTGAAAGTATATCAGGTTGTTCACACAATAAATTTTAGTATGTATAATATGTTAATATATATTTTTTATATATATTATTTTTTTGAAAATAAATATTATTTTTAAATATAATACAATTATCTTTGTTATATTTTTTTTAAAAAATTAGGGAATAATTATTTACCTTAATGGCTTTAACAACTGGGATGCAATAATTTTTCAATTAAATAATAAATCAAATTAATGTTATTAAAAAATTAAAACAAATATAATTATATCTTTTTAGGATAATTGATGAATTCCATAGATTATTCATTTTTGTAACATAAACCCTATAATCGATTTATTATATTTTAATAATTTGAGGAATTCTTAAGATACCCCTTCAATCAATAATAAAATGGGTCTCTTTCATTAAAATATTTTGTTACATTTAGGTATTGAATTCTGAATAAATCATCCAATATCCATTGTCCTCATCCATTTACACATTATGGGTCTTTTGTTCTCACAAAAGGCCACATCTAGGATATTTTATGTGGTTCTCAAAGATAAATTGTTAAGAGGTAAGATTCTCTTTACTTCTCTTTTAATTTCATTCTCACTTCTACCTTATAATCCTTCCTATACAATGATTCATAAAAACAAAATTATCATATATATATATATATATTGTAATTTTGTTGTGTATATGGTATATTAATCATAAAATCTCTCGTGTTTTCCAATTTAATCTAAAAATTAGAACATTGTTCGTGATGTGTCGATTTACCGCCATCATAGATGATACTCCTTAATTTTAAATTACAGCCTTCAAGGATTGTCATAAAACCACTATTATGGTTAAATCATAATTTATCATAAATTTTAAAAGTTATATAATATTTTAGAATCAATATATGATCATGATATGTTATATAGTTGTAATGATCTCGAAAATAGCCAAAATATATTAAATTAAACTCATTAATGTTATGTAATGAATCATCCACATTTTAGAAAAAATGATATATAGTATAATATAATATTTTGGAAATATATTAATACCATGTCATTATTATTATGTAGTTTTTATTCCATTCAACAAGAAAAACCTTTGCGAACTGACCTTGGAAACCCTGAAAGGAACACACCGAAACAATGGAAATAACTTAATATTGTTAATAATTGGGTGGAAAATGTAATAATAAGAAAATTTAAGGTATGATAAACATTATTATTGTTTTTTAATAAAATAAAAAATTCTATTTAAACAATTATATAGTATTATTTAAACATTTTTGAATTAAGACGAACCTGGGGTAAGGAAATTAGTAACCCAATTTCAATTCGTCGGGTCAAAATTATACTTCATTGATTTTTTCACACTAATATTACATGTTAAATTTATTTTCATTATATTATGTTATATTATGTTTATTTATTGTGAATATACACATTCCATCAATTTTAGAAATTATTTCTTCAATGGTAAGTTATTTGTAAGGTTCTTTTCTCTAAAATCCTTTTTTGAATACTATTTTTATAAAATTTAGAAGGATTATTTTTAAGAAAGTATTATTTTTTAATGAATATGATTAAGTTTCATGTGAAATTCTTATAATTAGGTCTTAGACCTGTATCTCCTTCTAATGCATTGAGTATGTTTATGTTGGAGGTCAACCGTATGGTTAATCCAAGTGTAACTACGATGGTTATACCAGAATGTAGTCATGAGGGTAACATTGTAAGGTAGTCATGAGGGTTACAAATCATATGTTAACCGTGAGTGTTATAACATTATATAAGTAATCCCCCAAAGTAGATATATGTTTTATTTATTTTTTTATATGTTTTATGGAAAGCTCAATTTTTTTCAAGTATTTATATGATAGTTTATTGGTGAAAATTATGTCATTGTGGAATTGATTTAATAAACTTATAAGTATTTATAGACCAAAAATTTATTTTATATTTTTTATATTCATTACTAAGATTTTTGTTATCATACCATGTTTTAAAATGTTTTTTCACAACGTAATGATGGGTTATAAGAAAAATGATGTCCAGTAGGATGTTATGATGAATTTCATAGAAAAACCCATGTTTTATTTTACAAGAGTTTTATTTTGAATGAATGGATAATAATTTTATAGTATCATAATTATATGAATAATGTATGTTATGTGTTTATTATTTTATAATTCCGTAAAACTGTAAACCTGAAAATATTATCAATGTGAAAGAAAGTGTGTTCTTGACTGAAACTCAATGTTATGTAATGTTTTAAGGACGGGACCTTGTGGTTTGTATCAAAGGATGGTTTAAATAACTTTAGGTATTAGAATGATGTTACTAAAATACCCTAATTTATTTTTACTCTATGTTTAATTTTAAATGATAAATAATTTTAAGATTACCATGCTGCTTTATCTATGATATGTCTATTCAAAATGATTTTCCACAGAAGAAATAGGGATGATAATGTAGGAATGCACTGAGAGGATGATATCATTATGAATCCGCAACCTAGAATGGTAGGGGTTGGGACCAATTAGTTTGTGATAGTATTGGATCCAATTACATAGTCCATTAATGGGCATGGAATCCATACAATATAACACGAAAAACTACCACAAAGGAACATGACTATAGTGGAACATTTTATGAGGCAATAGCCTCATACTTTTAGGGAATTTTCTATCCCATTGGTGGATGAAGGATTTTATTAAATCCCATAAAATGATATTCTTGTCCTAAGGAGTTAATATAATCAAAGGATTAGTCATTCTATTTATAGTTTTGAAGGTGAACCTAACAAGTGGTGGTCAATTCTCAATAATTTCGAAGATAACAAGGAGATTAATTCCATGTAATATGATGAATTTAAAAATATTTTTCTTGAATAATAGTTTCCCAAGGTGATTATACTAAGGATGGAAAATAAATTAAGTTAATTGAATAAAGGATGATGATTCAGTGTCTATGTATAAAGAAAAATTGACCTGATTGACAATGAATGCTCCAAATCATATTCAAGATCATAATAGAAAAATAAATAATTTTGAATCAGGATTGAAGCTGAGATATCTAAGGTATTTGGCCTCATATTAACAAAAAAAAATTATAAACTTGTAAGATGTTCTGAAAGGGTATAAATGGAGTTCTCTGAGGACCATATATACATTTACAACAAGAAAAAGAAATGTTCTAGATTCCAAGAATTGGGAAGGAATCAGACAGTGAAATCAGAAGGTAAGATGATTCGGTTTACAGGTTGTAGGAAGTGTGGTAAAATGAGCCCTAGGGAATGACTTAATTAAACTAGGAAGTGTATTATCTATGGTATGTTTAGAAATATGGCTCGAGAGTGAAAATAAAATTTTCTTATGATTATTCCTAATAATAAAACATTAAAGTGTTTCAAATGTGGTGAAATGGGCTTTATAAAAATACATTTGCAAAGAAAGATCATAATGATGGAAATCCATCAATATTCATGCAAACAGTTGTAGTGAAATCCATTTTGAATACATCAGTAGATATTGGTACATACAATGAAGTGATATCATGTACTTATTTTTTCTACTTATATTTTGATAATGTCTTATTTAATAAAAGGTATTAAAATTTCTGTATTTTTTAGAAATTTTTTGCAGAATTGGAAATTTCAGCTTATGAAATGAAATTAGATCTTATGGTAAAAATAACAGGGGAAATATAAAGGCAAAAAGAATTAAAAGTATCATCCTTTTTTTTCTGTGGAGTGACATTACCAACAAACCTTATTATTTTACCCATAGTATATTTTTAAGTTATTATGGGTATGTATTGTATTTATATTTACAATGATAATATTCATTGTAGAAATAATGATGTTGTTTTTCAGAAAGAGTTTCATTTTGTATAAAATATTGAACCAATGCCATTGATAATATATAATGAAGCTAAGAAATTGTTAAAAGATTAGAATGAAAGTTATCTTGAAAATATTGTTCAAAACAAGGGATGTATTCAAAATAATGATGTTTAGTGGAAAATGAATACCACAATTTTTTTACCAATGAGTTACCTAGTGTCATACCTGACCAGGATGTTGAATTTTTTATTGAATTTTTTCTTAATGCAAAGAAAATTATAAATCCCCTTTGTCTAATTTCTCAAGTGGAACATCTTGAATTGAAAAATAAGTTGAATGTGTTTCTTAATAATGGTTTCATTCGTCCTATCATTTCCTCATGGGGTAATAATATTTTTTTCATTAATAAATGTTGGTTCTAAGAGACTTCACATTGATTATATATATTAGAATAACATTACTATTAAGAATATGTATCCAATTCCTCATATCTATGAATTGTTCGATCAACACTAGGGCGATCTGTATTTTTTCATGATTGACTTGAGATCTGGGTACCATAAGTTGAAGTTGACGGAGGATGACATCCCAAAAACATATTTTAATAATTGATATGGGCATTATGATTTTGTAGTTATACCCATTTGTTTGACAAATTACACTTCTGTATTGATGGATCTTGTGATTAGAATATTCTCTGAATATTTCGATAAGTTTTTTGTTGATTTTATTGATCATATTTATGGGTCATCCAAAAGTAGCTAAGATAATGAAAAAAATTTAAGTATTGTCCAACAAACTTTCAAAAAAAAAAATTATGGGAAATTTATAAAATGTAATTTTTGGTTCCAGCAGATTTCTTTTATTGGGAATATTTTAAACAATGATGAAGTAAATGTTAATCCTTCCAATAAAGAATTCTTTGATGAATGGACATGACCTATAAGTATTACAATGATTTTTATTTTTCATGGATTAAAAGGATATTATCTATGATTTTTTTATAACATTCCATGGTTATCTGGACTGCTAACTATGTTAACATGAAACTGATTTAAATTAAGTTTTATAAAATAATGTGACGGTTTTTAGGAATTGAAATGAAAGTTAGTGAATGCTCAAGTTTATTACCTTCCTTCTAGAAATGGAGATCTTTTCATCTATAATGATGCTTAGTTGAAGGGTCTTGGTTGCATTCTAATGCAGAATGATCATGTAATTTCTTATACTTTAGTACAAATAAAACCTTATGAGTTAAATTATCCCACTCATGATTTGGAATTTTCTGCTATGGTTTTTTCTGTAAAAATTTGAAAGCATCATTTATATATAGGAAAATGTGAAATATATAATGACCATAATGATTTTAAATATATATTTACTTATAAGGAATTGATATGAGATATATAAGATAACCTAAACTAATAAAGTATTATGACTTCACAGACAACTACTATCCTTGAAAATAAATCAATGTGTAACATTACTTGAATAAAAAACATCATGCTAAAATAACCAGGTTATGTTTGGAACACAACCCCTTGATTAATGTATTGGTGAATTTTTTATAGGAAGTTGTTGGTAGAAAAAAATTTCAATTTTGTTTCAGGATTTAGTGCAGTCATCTCTTTTAAAAAGAATGAAACATTCATTTAAGTAATACCATGAGATGCCGAAAAAAGTTGAATTGGTTATGGAATGTATGTTTCCTGAATTTAATGATTTAAAAGATTGTTTCTTGGGATTTGTAAAAATATTACATGTGACTTTTATTTCTCAGATAATGAAATAATTGTTTTGTGAAGCTTATAGTTCTCATTTTTTAGTTCATCGAGATAGTACTAAGATACACAGATATCATTAAGAGTATTATTAGTGGGATCGAATAAAATGATATATTTTAGATTTTACCAAGAAATGATTGAAAAATCAAAAAGTTAAATCAAAGCAACAACATCCAAATGGGATGCTTCATACTTTTCCAGTTCCAATGTGGAAATGGGAAAATATATCCATTGAATTCGTGGTGGGACTACCAAAGACTTCTCAAGGTAACAATGCGATTTGGGATATTTTTGGTCAGCTGACTATATCTACACATTTTCTTCATATTCGAGAAACTATTTCTCTAGATCTACTTTATTGATTATACCTAAAATATATTATTAGGTTTATTGGTGTTCCTCTCTCCATTGTATCTAATTGTGACCCCATGTTCACTTTTAATTTTTGGAATGGCCTTCCGATGTTGTTGGGAACTAAATTAAATTTCATCACAGCTTTTCATAATAAATCTGATGGAAATACTAAGAGAAAGATTCCAACATTGGAAGATATTCTTCACGCTTGTTCAATGGATCCCCATGGATGTTGGGATCAATATCACTAATTAGTTGAGTTATATTATAATAACAGATTCTGTTTCAGTATACAGATGAGAAATTTTAGAGAATTACATGGATAGGGTTATTAGAACCCTGCATTTTGGGATGAATTTTGGGAAAGGAAGTTAATGGGAAGAATATTAGTTGAGTATGTGGCTATAAAAGTGATTATGACCCAATAACACTTGAGGAAAACTTAGATCAAGAATAAATGTTAAGTAGATAACAGTATGAAAGACCTTCAATTTGAGGTTTCTCATCATGTTTTCCTTAACATATCTCCTTGGAAAAGTGTTATGAATTTTTATAATAAAGGAAATATAATTACATAGTTCTTAATAAATTTTTAAATACTGGATAAAGTTTCACCATTTCCCTTCCAAGTAGTTTTTACTCTATATTTATCTTAGGTACACATTGTTTCCATGTTTCAATGATAAGAATGTATGTGATAGATCCATATCATGTTTTGATCTCATATGTAGTTCAACTAGAAGATAATTTTTTTATGAAGAGAAACCTCTTCAGATTTTTTATCATAGAGAAAGTATTGCGAAATTAGGTAATTCACTAGGTTATGGTTTTGTAGAGAAACAACATGGTAGGGGAAGCAACATGAAAATCGGAAAATTCTATAAGGGAAAGGTATTGTCACTTATTTAATAAGTGAATAAAAATTAGGAGGATGCAATTTCCCAAAGGTGGGTAGAATGTAATAACATAGTTATTTATAAAATAATCTTTTTGTATAAATCTTATTATTCTTTAATTAAATGGATAATTTCATTATGTTTTTAAAATTTTAAAATAAATAATTTATTGTATGGTTTTAATTTTAAAAAATTTCCAATTATATAATTTTTATTTAAAAAAAATAATAAATTCATTTTTCTATTCAAAATGTTCAAATTATAATTTAATGATTTTTTTAATTATCTAATTTTTTTTATTAATATTGAATAGTGAAAAATATTGCATTTTAGGTCAAAACTATTTTTTCATCTGAATTATTTATACTATCATATTAATATTATAATTTGTTTTAATGTACAATTTAATAATTTTTTATTAGTTAATACTATTTAGGTCATTGGAATAAATTTTACATTGAAATTTGATATAAAAACCATGTGAAATTTTGATTTTTTTTACTTAAAAGAAGACATTTCCTTCATCTATCAATGAGATTAATTTTAAAATATTTTTAACTAATTATGTCAATTGGTTTTTGAAAAATGGACATGAAAGGTTGTAAATATTAGGGATTTTTTGATTTAATAGGATCAACTTAATTTTTATTAAAAAGTAACATTATTTTTTTACCACATTAACGGGTAAACTGTGTAATTAAGGGTAAAAATAATATTATAAGTAGTATAAAATTAACCTAAAAATTGTACAATTTTTATTGGATGATTTTTTTCAACCAAAATCATCTGTGGGTCGATTTATAACCACTTGAAGACACCTGGATGAGTTTTATCCATTTATATTATTTGATTGAAAGAAAGTCCAATTTAAAATTTTAAAGAAGCATTCTTGACATGGATATAAGTAAATATACATGATAAATCATCATAAAGGATTATTTTAAAGATAATTAATTTATTTTCCTGATGGTAATTTATTTTTAAATTTTATATATGAAATAACTAACATTCATTTCTGAGAAATGCTTAAGGAGTGATTGTGGATGCATAAGAAAAATAAAAAAATTGTTTTTATTTAAAATTATAAGAAATATTAAATGACCCATATTTTGCATAAATATTTTTAAATAATAAAATTACACCCTTATGAAGTATTTATTATAATTTTGGATAGTTTTGACCCACATGCATCACATTAAGCCGTCTATAATATTTACTATAAATTTAAATCAATTTGTTCACACTATAAATATTAGTTTGTATAATATGTTAATATGTTGTTTTATTTATGTTTTTTAATATAATAATATTTTGAATTATAAAAAATTTATTCTAATCATATAATTTTATTTGTAAATTTTAGGGAATAAATATTTATCTTAATGGTATGAATAATTGGGGTGCAATAATTATTTGATTAAAGAACAAATCAATTTAATGATATTAAAAATAATCAAATAAATATAATTTGATATTTTTAGGGTTATTAATTAATTCCATAGATTAAGATGATATGTATTTTATATAATATTTTTTTTACATGTTTAAATTTATAGTTATAAATAGTATTTAATTGGACATAAATGAGTTTTCATGAATAATATATTTTTTTAAATAATTAGAAAATCCTATAATCATTAAAAAATCAAAATAGGATATTATTGGGCAAAAAATGTAATCCCATTTAGTTTTTAATAATTTATTTATGTCTTAAAACATATAATAGAATTATTATATTTTAATAATTTTTTAAATTCCTATGTTACCCCTCAACTCAAGTATAAAAATGGACTCATTCATTCACAAATTTCATCACACTAAGCGATTTTGGTCATTTAATATCTTTTAATATACCTTCTACCAATCAATTTCAACATTATATATATTTTGGTGTTAGAAAAAGACCACATCCAGGAGCCTTTATGAGAATCTCATGGAGACATTTTCAAGAGGTAAGATTCATTTTTCTTCTCTTTTAAATTCATTATCACATTTACCTTATCCCTCATCGTGTCCAATAATTCAGGAAAACTCAAGTATAATATATATAATTGAATTTAGTAGTGTTTATGGTACATTCCTAAAAAAATACCATCATTTCTCTTTTAATCTTAACATGAGCACAATGTTCGTGATGCGTCGAGTTACCGCCATCCTAGAAGATACACCTTTATATTCCATTACTCCCTTCATGGCTAGTCATAAAACTATTAATATGTCTAATTAATAATTTAACATAAAAATTTTATGTTATATAATTTTTTTGTTCCAATATATGAAAATGAGATGTTATATATTCGTGATGATATTAATAACATCCAAAATAAATTAAATTATTCTCATAACTATTTTATCTAATGAATCATATTCATATAAGAAAAAAACCTATTTGGTATCATTAAATATTTTTGAAACATGTTAATACCATTTTATTCCACTTCTATACTTTTTATTCCATTAGAAAAAATCCATAACGAACTGACCATGGAAACAATGAAAAGAATGCACCGAAACAGCAGAGATAACTAAATATAGTTAACAAACATGTGGTAAATGTTAAAAAAGTTAATTTATGGAATTATAAACATGTGTATTTTTCTTTAATAAAGTAATTACACTCTGTAAACCATTATAAATGTCTTTTTAACATGTTTGAAGTAAGGTGAACCATAGGTAAGGGAGTTGTTAACCCAATTTTCATTCCTTGGGTTAACATTCTACTTCATTAATTTTTTCATGAAAAGATTATAAGTAAAATTTATTTTTATTATATAATTTTTATGTTGTGTATTTGTTTTAATATACATATTCCTTCTATTTGATTATTTATTTCTTCAATGATATGATCTTTGTAAGGGTATTTTGTTTAAAATAATTTTTTTAATTTCTTTTTGTATAAAAATTTAAAAGAGTGTATTTATGAAAGTATTATTGTGTAATGAATATTAGTATTGTTATTTGGAATTTTTTATGATGATGTTTGTGACCTGTATATCCCTTTAATAAATTGGATAT
This sequence comes from Viscum album, assembly GCA_963277665.1. Lineage (NCBI taxonomy): Eukaryota > Viridiplantae > Streptophyta > Magnoliopsida > Santalales > Viscaceae > Viscum > Viscum album. The sequence goes on from OY728120.1 coordinate 1,391,221,956, forward strand.
GTTTATATTGGAGTTCATTCATGTGGATACTCCAAGTGTAACTGTAATGGTTACACTATAATGTAGCTATAAGTGTTATATTGTAAGGTAGCTATGAGTGTTACAAATCATAAGGTAGCCACGAGGGCTAAAAATCATATGTTGGTAATCAAGTATAAAATATTATGTTATTAATTATCTAAATTACATATATGGTTTAATTTTTTCATTGATTTATTGAAATATCATGTTTTTCACATGTATGTATCAAATACTCTAAAGGTGACAAGTTTATCTTTGTGGAAATGATTTCATTTTATTATGAGTATTTATGGACTAATTGTTTATTTTATTCTTTTTAAATATATTATGCAACTTTTTGTTATAATCCCATGTATTAAATTTTTTTCACAGGGTAAGAATGGGTTAGAGGAAAAAGGAAGTCAATTTGTATTTGTTTTGTATAATTTAATGAAAAAGAATCCTTTTTTAATTTTAAAAAAGTTTTATTTTACAAAAAATAGAAAATAATTTCATTTTAACCTCACTACAAGAATATGGTATCTTATTTATCTATTATGTCCTAATTCTATGTAACTATAAACATGAAAAGATCCCCAATTTTTAGGAATTTATGTTCCTAAAAAAAATCAAGGTTATGTAATGTTTTATAGTGGGGAACTTATAATCTCAGATGCTCATTAAGGGAACATAAGGGGATATCAATCATAATATAATCATAAGTTAATAGAAACATGAACATAACATTTTTAAGTTATACCCTACATATTAAAAACCATAATCTAGAGTCATTGTATAAATCATATATGTTTATACGACCAAAATCATAAAATAATCAAATATAATAATCCATAAGAGCATAATATTAACACGAAACATGAAAATGTGGCATACACATAGACTTAAAATAGTGTGGACACGTTTAAATAGAAGTAGTTTCACATATTATGTAGGGGAGATAAAACCAATCCCATTCATAAAATTATTTAAAGAAATATTTGTCCACACATTATCATAAGGACATGAAATTTGGGTCAACACATATAATTATAACATTAAAATAGCTTCATGTATAAAAATTTTACCACATGAGTTATCCATATATTACCAATGAATTTGTGGAAGATATTAATCACACCAGTCACACAATGAAAAAAAATATTTGTGTTCCAAAAGAACATAAATCATTAATCATATTAGAACCCATGAAAATAAATCGGTTCCATACACATTTCATCATAATATAACCCAAGGAAAAGAAATGAGTTTTATAAAGATAATGTTGTAAAAAATAAAAAAAATAAAAAAAAAATATTTATATTATCCTTGAATATTAACCCCATTAAAGAATATGTAACATGAAATGTTTTTATCTTATATAGAAAATGATTTTTTAAGGATCACATGAAATAATTCATGATTTAAATATCCTTTCAATTTTGAATTTTTTTATATGACATGAGACTATAAAATAAAGCATTTATTTTTAAATAACCTCATAAGATTATAATGGATAATTAAAGTCATTAATTCATCCTGATAGATTCAGAAGATGGTCATGCTGTATAACATAAAAAAATCCGTCCATATTTTTATTAGAAATTTCATAAAGAACCTCACTTAGAAAACGAAAAAAAAATCATTCCAAATCATTTTATAAAAATCAAAACATGCGTAAAAATTAGTTTTAAAAATAATGAGATAATATTTAAAATAAATTTGGATGTAATTTTAGAAAACATGGTTATAAATGAAAAAAGTAGTTTTAAAGGATGAATTTAAAAAAAATCAAGTGAAAGTCCTTTATAAATGTCGTATCAATGAATTGATCAATAATATTTTTAATTTATTATATGTATTCCCTATAAATAAAAAAATAAAATATGGAAATAAAATAAAAATAAAATAAAATTTTGTTAAAAAATTAATATGAGTACGACATAATCGAGAAAGTAATAGTTTAACCTCTGAATGTAAATAGGTTTAATAATCCCCTTAACACATTATATCATGTCAAATAATATTCCCCATAAAACTAATAATTATCAAATGAGACATTGAATATATTTAGATAATTATATTCATGATATTATATATAAAATTTATTTATATACACTACACCCAAGAAATAAGTGGGAATAAAAAATATATATCAAAGTAAAAGTAAGATGAGAAACCTCTAACCCATGATTAAATTTAGTTTTCCTAGAATAAAATATTTAGTAAAGGATTAATTTTTTTATTAATTCATTATATTACTATAATAATATTAATAATAGCTTATATGAATCTTTTATAACATCTTACAACACATTTGTTAACAATATTTCATTATTTTCATTGTTTCGAGTGCATTTTTTTGGGTTTCATGATCTGTTCATTTGTGTATGATTATTGATTTTCATGAAAATGAAAATAATAATATATATTTGTATTGAAATGAAATTAATTAACATAAATAATATCAATTGGTCCAATATAACATTTTTCATTCTAACATGAGGATGATTAATTTTATCAAATGTTAATGATAAATGTATAATTTTTTCTGGTGGGTTTTTTGACCATCCCAAATTAGTTTTGTTTTATTTACTATCATTTATATATATTATTTCAATAACATGGAATATGTTATAATGTACCTTTTACAATATTTTTTTACTTGTAAAATGCTTTTATTATCAACCAAGAATGTGGTAATGGAAAAAAATCATTATTCCCTGAAACAGTTTACAATCGTAATTTGGACAATGGATTAGTTTCACTAAATAAGAGGAGGTAAAAATGGAATGGATATAAGATATTATATTAGAAACAAAAAATAAAAATATTTAAATTATTCTAAATTCATTATTACTTTTTGGTTGAAGGATGCATGGAGAAGGTAAAAGAAGAAACGAAAATAAGTGATGTGTTTTGAGAAAAGTACCTCTTGAATATAACCACCTTGAAGGATCAATTAAATAATTTGTGATTGGTATTTTAGTGAGACTAAAATCACATGGATTTGGGGAGAGTGGTGAGGATACTATTTTATGATATTTGAGTAGCAACATGGATTAGGAGGAGAAAGTGGTTGTTGTGGGGTGGTATTTATACTTGAGGAGGGTTTTAAATGTTTAAATAATGGATATTTTATATTTAAAGCCAAAAAAAATTAGTTCTAATTTATTATAAAAAATATTTACAAAAATATTTATTTAATGGCAGTTTATGTATGATTAACACATCAAATCCCCATTTATTTCTTTTTTATAATGTATGTTAAGGTCTTACCTTTTAAATTTAACCTGTTACATTATTTACGTATAATATAGTAAATAATTTTTTACCATGGTATAATTCTTATACATTAAAAATAAAATGACCTTAAAAATTAATTTGGAAGTTTTGATTCCAAATATGGAATCCATTTTTCTAGATAAAATTAACAAAATTGGAAAAGGTAGATTTTAAATAAAATCCACAGACAAATAGAAAAGTAAATTTTCAAAAAGGTTAATTTTCAGGAAAATTGATTTTATATTAAATGTTTGATAAGAAATTATCATTTTATGAAAATAAAATAATTTTTAAAGGAAAATAATCTAAAATTTTAATTTAAAACATTCCCCATTAGGTATTATTTTAAATAATTAAAATTGATAAATAATATGTACATTCTAACTATTTTCAAAAAAATAATTTTTTTAAACACAAATATAAACTTATTCTAAAATAAAATATAAATTTGATTAAAAATATTTTAAGTGGATTAAATTTAAATAAATAATAAAAATGTTACTTGAATCCATATTAAAAACATAATGGTACTTTTAAACTTCTTAATTTATTGAAAATAAATGATTTTTTTATAAAAAAATGTATTTTCATTTTTCACTATAAATTAATCATTTCAAAAGATTATAAAAAATTGATACAATTATAATTTTTATATTATGAATCTCATATTTATCTATATTTTTTAAAATAAATTTTATAAATGTTTCAAAATTAATTATAATTTTTTTCAAAGAATTCAATAAAAATGGATTTCTGAAGAAATCATATATTTAAGGAACAAAATTACATTACAAAAAATCAGGTGATTATTTTAAAAGTATTAATACACATATTATTAATTAGTTAAAAAATTATATATTTCATATTGTGTTGAATACTATTTATTCCATCCGATTTGAAGACTTTTTTATAATTTCCATGTTAAAATAAAGATAATTTTATAGAGTTCATTTAAGCTTTGTGTATAGTGAAACAAAAGGTATCAAAAAGATTACATTTATTATAATAAAAAAGTTTCAAGCTATAAAATATTATGGTGTTAAATTGGGATACACTTCACATAGGACTACAACTAGGGTGAACCTACTCCATAACCTCTCACTTGGGTGGACACCCACCATGATAGTGATCTATAGTGTCCTATTACCATGACCCCTATAATAAAGTGAAGAACACCCATAGTCAGATAACCAAGAACACATATACCCATGTCTCCTAATTTGGAGGCTTCTTAGTAAGGACCTATTTTAGATTGAAACATTTTATGGATCCACCATTAACAATTATTCAATGCGAATGTCATTAAAAAAATATTTTATAATAGTAGGAAGTCACCAAGTTATCTTACCAGTGATGTAATGTCCCGGACCTCTCCGGTCCATTACTTTGTAAAATTTGATGTGGTTAAACACAATGTGTGTTATAATAATAATTTTTTATAACAATAATTGATAATGGTGGCGTGATAATTTTTGGGGTTAATTAGATTAAATTCTTTTAATTTAATCATTATTAAATAAAAGAAATAAAATTGAATATATTTAATTCAATAAGGGTAGGTGCACGACTTCTTTTTGATTTATTTAAATTTTAATAAATAATAAATTATTTGTGTAATGGACATATAATGGGAGGCTGCTCAGAGTTTACATAATAGTGGTCGGACATGGTCAGCATGGAGAATGTCAATAATAATAATAATAATTATTAATAATTGGTGACGTGTTAATAAATTTTAATTGGGGATTTGTTATTTTTATTATGCAAAATAATTATAATAATAATGTTGGCTTAATTTCTTAAAGATCCATTAATAAAGATTTAATGAGATTAAAACTTTGAATTCAATGCAATGAGATTTCAGATATGAGGATAGATGGGAGATATTATTATTTATGATAATTTTATTAAATTATAATGATAATGGTGACACAAATATGTGTGTGATTGGTAAATGAAATTAAATGGGTTTAATTTTGATTTGGAGTTTTGCTATTATTATTTTAATAATAATAATAATTTTTTCTTATTTTAATTATAATTAATTCATAATAATAATAACGTTTGAAAAAAAATGTTCCACTAAAAAAATTAAATGTTTTTAATTTTGGTTAGTAAATTAAATGATTTGAATTTAATTAAATGGAATGATTTTAATTTAATATGAGAATAACAATGGTAAACTAATTTAATGGGATTAAATTAGTACATTAATTATTGCTGTTATTATTAATAATATTATTAATAAATACCATTGAAGTGAGAATGGAGTTTTGGGGCATTCCACATGGAGTGAAAGAAATGGGAGGCGCCACTTTTGGTGGCGGGAGTGAATCATGAAATAAAAAGTTAGATTGGAGAAAGAAACATGTTGAAAGGAAATAAAATTTATAGAAAAATGAATATAAGATAGAGGCGCCATGTGTAACCCAACTAAACAAATGGGATACTTTGTGCGTGAATCTCGAAGGATATTGGAGAGAGAATGTGAGAATTTAAGGGATTAAATTAAATAATATAATATAATAATGTAATTGTTAATTTTGTTGGGAAAACCATGATTAGTCCATAACTCCTTCATGCGACATCGGTTTTATGAACCGTCAGTGCCAGTGCGACATTGACTTCGATATGGAAATTATGAGTCCAATATTGGATGCCTTTTTTGGGTTTTCGGATCGGGTACCCAAAACACTAGTGAATTAATTGATTTAATATTATTGTTAAATATTCAACCCGTCATAACTCCAGCGCGCGACGTCAGATTGACTTCTCGTTAGTGGTGATGTGATCCTGTCATTAATTACGATCGTTTCAAGTATAAGGTTGGATATCAAATTATGGTTCGAGGCCTGGGTCCATGAAACACCCAATAATAATAATAGATTAAATGATTTTAATTAAATCATTATGAAATAAATGAAATAAAATTTTATGTATTTAATTCAATAAGGGGAGGTGCATGGTTTCTTTTTGACTTATTTAAATTTTAATAAATTATAAATTATCAGTGTAATAGAAATATAATGGGAGGCTTCTCGAAGTTGACGTAATGGTGGTCGTACATGGTCAATGCGGCGAACATCAATAATAATAATTATTATTAATAATAATAAGTGGTGAGTTAATAAATTTTAATTGGGGATTTGTTATTATTATTATGCTAAATAATTATAATAATAATGTTGGCTTAAATTATGAAAGATCCGTCAATAAAGATTTAATGAGATTTAAACTTTGAATTCAGTGCAATGAGATTTGAGATATGAGGACAGATGAGAGATTTTATTATTTATGATAATTATATATAATAATAATGATAATGGTGACACAAATATGTGTGTGATTGGTAAATGAAATTAAATGGGTTTAATTTTGAATTGGATTTGTGATATTATTATTATTTTAATAATAATTATTATTTCTGATTATAATTATAATTAATTCATAATAATAATAATTTTGAAAAAAAATGTCCCACTAACTAAATTAAACAGTTTTAATATTGTATAGTAAATTAAATGATTTGAATTTAATTAAATGGAATGGTTTTAATTTAATATGAGAATAACCATGGTAAACTAATTTAATGGGATTAAATAAGTACATTAATTATTGGTGTTATTGTTATTAATTTTATTAATAAATACCATTGAACCGAGAATGGAGTTTTGGGGAGTTCCACATGGAGTAAAATAAATTGGAGGCACCACTTTTGGTGGTGGGAGAGAATCATGAAAGAATAAGTTACTTTGGAGAAAGAAACATGTTGAAATGAAATAAAATTTACAGAAAAATGAATATAAGAGAGAGGCGCCATGTGTGACCCACCTAAACAAATGGGATACTTTGTGCATGAATCTAAAAGGATATTGGAGAAAGAATGTGAGAATTTAAGGGATTAAATTAAATAATATAATATAATAATGTAATTACTAATTTTGATGGGGAAACCATGTTTAGTCCATAACTCCTTCATGCAACCTCAGTTTTATGAACCGTCAGCACCAGTGTGACCCTGACTTCAAGACGGAAATTATGAGTCCAATATTGGATGTCTTTTTTGGGTTTTTAGATCGGGTACCCGAAACGCTCGTGAATTAATAGATTTAATATTATTATTAAATCTTCGTCCAGTCATAACTCCTGTGTGCGACGTCCAACTGACTTCTCGTTAGTGGTGATTTGATCCTATCATTAATACGATCATTTGAAGTATAAGTTTGGAAATTAAATTATGGTTTGTGGCTTGGATCCACGAAACACCCAATAATAATAATAATAATAATATTACAGGATCTTGTATCCAATGTATCTCCCTCATGCAGTATCGGATTGGGGAACCATCTGTGATGCTTCAACCCTGTAATTATGACGGTCATTTTAAGACCCATGATGAATACCTTTTGTTGACTCATGTCTTGGGTCAATAAAACACCTTTTATTAATTGAAGTTATTATTATCATTAAACACATGGAAACTGCATGACGTGTTGTGTGTTGACCAGTCAAAGAGCGTAACAGGTGTATGCTCACGTCGTGTATTCATTAATACATGATGGGTACCGTTTTAACTTTTTTTGCCTACATAAGAGAGGGTCACATGTTATTTTTGGACCCTTCTTCTCCACACGATGAAACTCGTGGTCGATTGAGAAGTCATCCTCCTAAATGCGTCATCTAGACTCTGATCGCCGATCCGTCAGTGACTACGGGATCGTGTTAGTGAGGAGATCATCATACACCATGTTCTATTCCTGATTCTTCGACTTCCCCTCCACAGTTTCCAACTGAGGAGACCGTTAATAATTGACGGGAACGACGGTCTTTAACGAACGACTCTAAAAAGGTATGCTAAACCTCTATTCTTGTATTCTCTTTCTGATTCTTCTTCTCCCATTTTCTTTCCATGCTACGGAATGTGATCTCTATGTTGAGGGAGATTCTTCTGTTGTTGATTCGGTTGTTCCACGAAGTCCTTGGTGCATATAGTCATTCTGGGAGAATCGTTGTGATCGTGGTGGTCCTGTTCGTAGAAGGACATTGAGAACCTATTGAGGTAGGGAACTTACCTTCATCTCTCTAAATTGTGCATTATGTGGGGTGGGTGTCCCCTTGTTTAGGTGAAGCACATTTGAACCGATTTAATAAATATAATAACTAGATTGTATAATGGGTATGGGATGTTTGTGAATGCAGTTATATTATTTATATCATGTGATATTATGTTGTGAATTGAATGAGCTTCTGCCTACAAAAAATCATGTTCGTTGGGGGCCTTTTCTTACAAAATTAAAATTTTCCCTCTCCTTCTATATTTTCTTATGGATGAAAATTTTATTGAATGTGGAAATTGGTTAACCACATAAAGTTGGCTGATTAAATACCTGGAACCCTTGTGTGATCACCACGGTTGAAAAAACTGAAATAATAAAAATGTGGGTGCTGGTTAGGCTTTCTTTTTGTGAAGGGGGTGTTTTGTCGGTTGTTGTGGATCGAGTGAGCAGTAGGGCTGCAGTTGTCTTGGATGTTGGTTGGTGTGAAAGAAATGTTGGTGATGGGCAGTGGGGCTGCAATAAATGGTATCAAAGGGATAATGATGCACGGGTTTCAGTGTGATTGTGGTTATGGTGGTTAGAAGTGGGGCTCTAGGGATGGGTTTGAATGTGAACGAACTATGGGTTGGGAATAATAATTAAATTTGGAAGAGTTAATGAATGGTGGGGAATGGTAATGTAACATGAATAATAATCAATGGGGTTGGTTGGTTAATAAGAAGGTACTTTTTTGTGTTTCTTGTGTTTTCCTAAATTGATTTGTGGATGGCAGGGATATGTTTTATGAACGCTTGATCCAGTTTGGTTGTTGATATTTGCCTGGTAGTTAAGAAACTGATAACTAAAGCTGTTGAAACATGAAAACCTTAAATGGGGTTTTGGTATTGATTGTTGTGTGCATGCTCTCTAATTAGCAGTGCTAAGGCACATGCTCAGATATTTTTGTAGAATCCTTAGGATGGCCTGAGTGGTTGTTATACTTATATAAATTTGTACGTTTTATGTTTCTTTACGCACCCCACCCATGTTGAGCACTAAGTTCCAAACACCTGTGGGACGGAGGTGAGATTCTCAAACATCCAAAGGATGGCTAGTTACTGTTCTTCCCTGTGCTTCCTCTTCCAGGTTCTATAACCCAAGTTCCTTCGGACAGGTTATGACAGATGTTTCCCAAGAATCTTTGGGATGAGGTGTGATATGTTCTCAGGTGCCTTTGGGATGAGATGTGGTTATGGCCGAGGATTTTGTGGCGATGGGATGTGATTTGAGATGGACGAGGATTGTGTACCAGAGGGTTACTATGTGCTTCGTATGGCCAGGTTGTGGCACTAGCTTGAGATTTGTATGGCCAAGTTGCGGCACTAGCTCATTAAGAGGGGGAAACATAAGAGTGTTAGGCATGAGGGCTTGATCAGAATCTAGTGGGAAGGTGGTGCAGGGTACCCATACTTTGATAACATTACTACTATACTCTATTAACTTGCGTTACTTGGTGAGTGTGACTGGTGAGGCTGGGTGGATAGATTCCTTTCTCGGTTTTGGTTCTTCTGTTTTCTCACGGGGCATTAGGATGTCTCCCCACTTGTGCTCAAGAGCATTAGGTTTCCCTACTGAGTATACTTGTATGATCACGCTATGTTTTCTTTCAGGTTTTTAGGAGGACTACAAGGACTTTGTGGGACCTTACTAGTCAGGTAGGGGGAGTTGTTTTTGTTTACTCTTGTTGTTTTTCTTTACATTTTGGTACAATACCTTGGAGATTTTCTGTACTTGTACTTTTGTTTTACTATTGTATAAAGCATGCACATGGGATTGGTTTTAGGCTATTTCTATACTTTTTCCTTTTCTTGTTATTGGTGTTTGACACATCCTATTTCCTGATATTAAATTAATAAAAAGGTTAATGCCTCCTATATATGTGAAAAATTGATACCCTTGGTGCTAGTCGCCACTCCGGGGCTTACTGGAGGCAGGACTCGGGGGGTCATTATCTCCCTTCCCCCATTTCCAGCTCAGGAGGGGCATCTTTGGTGGGAGGGGTCATGACAGAATGTTATCAGAGGCTGATGGTTGAGAGATAGGATGGAGTCTGGATTTAGGAATAGTGAGAATTGCATGGGATTGTAGGGAAACAATGTTTGCTGACCTTGGTGCGTGACATAGGCCAGGGAAGACCGGCTAGGACACAGGATTGTTGCCCCCCCTGTGATCTGATGTAAGGACTATGAGCTTACCAAATGACCAAGTAAGACTACATTGATTGTAGGGTAGAGACCATACGAAAGGTACATGCATCATCATGATTTGTATTTGATTTGGGTGTTCTGGGAAAGAAATCGAAATAAAATGATAAAATGAAACCTAGAGAAAATTTCCTTGTCACTTGGGCATAGGCGTTCTTTGTTTACCATAGAACTATGGCACAAGGATGTCAACCGAGAGGCAGAGGAGTGAGATGTGGACAATTGCATGCAACAGAAGCGGAAACCCTAGAAAGGACAGAGATTATGAGAGATGTTTTCAGTTTTACTTAAATGCTCTCATTTATGTTTTGTTTAAATTCAAGAGCATCAAACTCCTTTGTTGAAACTCATTATCTCCCATGCTTGGGCCTAGACCTTGTTTTTCATGAGTCTATGATGCTATGTTTTTCCCTCTTTCCTTTAAATGTGTGTGAAGAGTCCTATCATGTGGGGAGAGGTGGACCTAATCCCCAATCGAGATGTATTAATGTGGATGCGATTAAACCCATGTAGGAGAGACAGTGCTGCCTAAAGAGGATAATATCTCGACATGGGGGAAGGAATTCCCTGACTCATATAATTAGGATAGTGGTTGGATTCCTGTTATGACAAGAGCCCTGAGAGGTATCTTGCGGGGTGGTTGTTCGGACCTTCCCCTTTTTTATGGGATGGTTTTTAAATCTTGAAGAAGAGAATGTTTTGGGAGGTATCTAATGTAATGGCCCATACCTCTCTGGTACAATACATTGTAAAATATTCTGTGGTCAAACACGACGCATGTTATAATAATAATTTTTGATAATAATAATTGATAATGGTGGCGTGAAAATTTTTGGTGTTAATTAGATTAAATTATTTTAATTTAATCATTATGGAATAAAAGAAATCAAATTGAATGTATTTAATTCAATAAGGGGAGGTGCATGGTTTCTTTTTGATTTATTTAAATTTTAATAAATAATAAATTATCTGTGTAATGGACATATAATGGGAGGATTCACGGAGTTGACGTAATGGTGGTCAGACATGGTCAATGCGGAGAATGTCAATAATAATAATAATTATTAATAATAATCGGTGATGGGTTAATAAATTTAAATTGGGGATTTATTAATATTATTATGCTAAATAATTATAATAATAATGTTGGCTTAAATTCTGAATGATCCGTCAATAACTATTTAATGATATTTAAACATTGAATTCAATACAATGGGATTTGAGATATGAGGATAGATGAGAGATGTTATTATTTATGATAATTGTATTAAATAATAATGATAATGGTGACACAAATATGTGTGTGATTGGTAAATGAAATTAAATGGGTTTAACTTTGATTTGGAGTTGTGCTATTATTATTATTTTAATAAAAATAATTTTTTATTATTATAAATATAATTAATTCATAATAATAATAACGTTTGAAAAAAAACTGTGCCACTAACAAAATTATATGGTTTTAATTTTTGTTAGTAAATTAAATGATATTAATTTAATTAAATGGAATGGTTTTAATTTAATATGAGAATAAACCTGGTAAACTAATTTAATTGGATTAAATTAGTACATTAATTATAGGTGTTATTATTATTAATTTTATTAATAAATACCATTTAATTGAGAATAGTGTTTTGGGGCGTTCCAAATTGAGTAAAAGAGATGGGAGGTGCCACTTTTGGTGGTGGGAGAGAATCATGAAAGAAAAAGTTAGATTGGATAAAGAAACATGTTGAAAGAAAATAAAATTTATAGAAAAATGAATATAAGAGATCAGCGCCATGTGTAACCCAGATAAACAAATGGGATAATTTTTGCGTGAATCTCAAAGGATATTGGAGAGAGAATTTGAGAATTTAAGGGATTAAATTAAATAATATAATAATGTAATTATTAATTTTGTTGGGAAAACCATGTTTAGTCCATAATTCCGTCATGCGACCTCGATTTTATGAACCGTCAGCGCCAGTGTGACCCTAACATCAAGACGGAAATTATGAGTCCAATATTGGATGTCTTTTTTGGGTTTTTGGATCGGGTACCAGAATCACTCATGAATTAATAGATTTAATATTATTATTAAATCTTCGACCCGTCATAACTACTGCGTGCGACGTCCGATTGACTTCTCGTCAGTGGTGATGTGATCCTGTCATTAATACGATCGTTTCAAGTCTAAGGTTGGATATTAAATTATGGTTTGTGATTTGGGTCCACGAAACACCCAATAATAATAATATTTTTATTATTACGGGTTCTTGTATCCAATGTATCTCCCTCATATAGTATCGGATTGGGGAACCGTCAGTGACGTTGCAACCCTGAAATTATGATGGTCATTTTAAGACCAATGATGAATACCTTTTTATGACTCATTTCTTGGTTCAATAAAACACCTTTTATTAATTGAAGTTATTATAATCATTAAACGCATGGAAACCACATGACGTGTCGTGTGTTGACCAGTCAAAGAGCGTAACAATTGTACAGTCACATTGTGCATTCATTAATACATACTGGGTACCATTTTAACTTTTCATTGCCTATATAAGAGAGGGTAACGTGTTATTTGCGGACCCTTCTTCTCCACACGACGACACTCCTGGACGACTAAGAAGTCATCCTCGTAACTTCTTCATCCGGACTCCGATTGTCGATACGTCAATGACTGCGGGATTGTGTCAGTGAGGAGAACATCATACACCCTATTCTATTCCATATTCTTTGACTTCCCCTCCATAGTTTTTAACTGGGGAGACTACTGATAATTGAAGGGAACGACAATCTTTGACGAATGACTCTAAAAAGTCTTGTTAAACCTCTCTTCTTGTATTCTCTTTCTGATCCTACTTCTCCCATTTTCTTTCCATGCTACGCCATGTGATCTCTGTGTTGAGGGAGTTTCTTCTGTTGTTGATTCAGTTCTGTCGCGACGTCCATGGTGGGTATAGTTGTTCTGGGAGAAGCTTTGTGATCGTGGTGGTCGTGTTCATAGAAGGACATCGGAACCTGTTGAGGTAGGGATCTTACCTTCGTCTCTCTAAATTTTGGATCATGTGGGGTGGGTGTCATCTTGTTTACGTGAAACAAATTTGAACCGATTTAATAAAGATAATAACTTGATTGTATAATGGGGATGGGAAGTTTGTTAATGCAGTTGCATTACTTATATCCTGTGATATTATGTTGTGAATTGAATGAACTTCTGCCTATTGAAAATCATGGTCATTGGGGGCCTTTGATTACATAATTAAATGTTTCTATATCCTTTGGGATTTTCTTATGGATGAAAATTTTAATGAATGTGGAAATTGGTTAATCACGTATAGTTGTCCGATTAAATACAAGGAACCCTTGTGTGATCACCCCGATTGAACAAAATGAAATAATAAACATGTGGGTGCTGGTTAGGGTTTATTTATGTGAAGGGGGTGTTTTGTGGGTTTTTGTGGATCGGGTGAGCAGTGGGGATGCAGTTGTCTTGGTTTTGGGATGGTGTGAATGCTATGTTAGTGATGGGAAGCGGGACTTCGATAAATGGTATCAATGGGATGATGATGTACGGGTTTCGGTGTGATTGTGGTTATGGCGGTTAGCAGCGGGGCTACAGGGATGGGATTGAATGTGAATGAACTATGGGTTGTGAATAATATATAAAAGTGGAAGAGTTAATGAATGGTGGGGCATGGTAATGGAACATCAATAATAATCAATGGGGTTGGTTGGTTAATAAGAAGGGACTTGTTTGTGTTGATTGTGTTTTTTTAACTTGATTTGTGGATGGATGGGATATGTTTTATGAACGCTTGATCCAGTTTGGTTGTTGATAGTTTCGTGGTAGTTAAGAAACTGATAACTAAAGCTGTTGAAACATGAAAATATTAAATGGGGTTTTGGGATTGATTGTTTTGTGTGTACTCTCGAAGTAGCAGTGCCAAGGCACGTGCTCAGATCTTTGTGTAGAAGCCTTAGGATGGGTTGAGTGGTTGTTATACTTATATAAATCTTTACATTTTATGTTTCTTTACGCACCCCACCCATGTTGAGCACTACGTTCCGATCACCCGTGGGATGGGGGTGAGATTATAAAATATCCAACAGATGACTGGTTACTGTTCTTCCATGTACTCCCTCTTCCAGGTTCTATAGCCCCAGTTCCTTCGAGCAGGTTATGACAGATGTTTCCCAAGAATCTTCGGGATGAGGTGTGATATGTTCCCAGGTGTCTTTGGGATGAGATGTGGTTATGGTCGAAGATTTTGTGCCGGTGGGATGTGATTTGAGATGGTCGAGGATTGTGTGCCGACGAGTTACTATGAGCTTCGTATATCCAGGTTTCAGCACTAGCTTGAGCTTTGTATGGACATGTTACGACACTATCTCAGGAAGAGAGGGAAGCATCAGATTGTTAGGCGGGAGGGATTGAGCAGTATCCAGTGGGAAGGTGGTCCGGGGTACCCATTCTCTGATATCATTACTACTATTCTCTATTGACTTGTGTTATGTGGTGTGTGTGACTGGTGAGGCTAGGTGGATAGATTTCTTATAGGTTTTGGTTCTTCTGTTTTCTCACAGGGCATTAGGATGTCTCCCCACTTGTGCACGAGAGCTTTAGGTTTCCCTACTGAGTACACTTGAATACTCACCCTACGTTTGCTTTCAGGTTTTCATGAGGACTACCGGGACTATGTGGGACCTTACTAGTCAGACAAGGGGAGTTGCTGATGTTTTCTATTTTTTCTTTCCTTTACTTTTTTTTGCATTACCTTGGACCTTTTCTGCACTTGTACTTTAGTTTCACTATTGTAAAAAACATTCATATGGGATTGGTTTTGGGCTATTTCTATACTTGTTCCTTTTCTTCTTCTTGGTGTTTGACTTATCCTATTTCCTGATCATAAATTAATAAAAAGGGTTATGACTCCTACATATGTGAAAAACTCATACCCTTGGTGCTAGTCGCCACTCTGGGGCCTACTGGAGGTGGGACTCAGGGGGGTCATTATCTCCCTTCCACCATTGCCTGCTCAGGAGGGGCATCATTGTTGGGAGGGGGTCGTGAAAAGTGATGATTTGTAATGTGAATTGGTATTGAGGGTGGAAGGTTATTATTATCTCATCCTTTTTGTGGAAATTGTTTCCCAATCTTGTACTCTCATATATATATATATATAATCCTTCCTTTATACAAAAGTGGTACTTCTTACCATGTTAAAAACAATGTGACTAGTACAATGTGTGAATGTGTACATATTTATATAATAGTGGTCACCCATGTTTCTATTATTAATTAGCATCTCTTGTATTGAATCCATATAATTGGTGACTCTAGAGATTATATCCATCCATGGAGGATATTGGGGTTGTGGATTTTGGATAGGGTACAGGAATATGTTCTTATGTTTCCCAATAATGGGAATAATAACCCACGTAGTTTGATGGTAATTATCAAGAGACACTATACCTTTTAAGGTCATGTTACAAGGAACATTTTTATTTCATTTATGTTCCCATTTCTATGATGAAAATTATATAGTTTCAAGACATACAGAGTGTACTGGTAGGTGGAAGCTCCCTTTAAAATATTTAAGTGATACATATTCAAGAGCATACCATTATAGTTCTTCATATTGGTAATTAAATAGGATAAGGTATTAATAATACATGGTTCATCCTCATGGGAATACCAAGATGTTCACCATAGAAGGATGATTCTCCCCATACTCATCAACATAAGGAGAATCTACGCTCATCATAGAAGAGGTACTGGGTTTGTCACCAGTGGGGTATCTAGATTATTCTGGGTATTACACCAAATACAAGGCCCATATATGGGGAAAATATGAGACTCTAGACATGATTTATATTATTTAATTAACAGGAGAATGATGACATGATTTTTATTAGAAAGTGGTTTTTCATCTTATTCTATTCATATTTGAGAAAAGGTATTTTTAAAAATATTGGGATTGAACCTAAGAGTGGTATCCTATGTATCCTTGTTCACCAAAATCATATTTCATGTAATTGGAGTTACATTAGTTAAGGTAAAATCTCAATTATATTCCATGTAATTTAGAAGCATATGGTATGGACATCTATATCTTGAAAGGGGGAATCTGGATAACTGATAAGGGATTGCACATTGGGTATTCCCTATATGATTCATCATGTTACTTAGTATCTAAAAAGGAGGAATATATAATTAGTTTTATATCCCCATTTTTTGGAACAGAGTTAATATAATGGCTTGTAGTTATACATAATAATAGAGAAAAATATATTGAGAAAATGTGGTTTATCTCAAATCAATGTATTTTTTAATCAAAGAGGATTGTCTCAAATAATGGTATATATTATTAAACCAATATTATTATCTCAAATAAATTTATATATATAGAAATAATGGGTTATTTTTCTACTCATGGTTTTGTAGAATAGTTTGTTACCCTGGTAGAGGGACATGATAAATTAGAATCTTATGGGAATAACATGGATAGTGGTGAACACGTTGTTGGACTAATGGGGATTGAGTAACACCATTAAGGAATACGGTAAATCAATACCCATATAATAGAGGTCTTTTTAATGTTTTTATATGGTATTAGTCCCATGGAAATAATCACCTTAGTGATGGGATGTTTAAAGAATCATCATAATTGGATAGCATGTTCGAAGGGTCACCCAAGTTATTGGACATATGATAAGTTTCACCACAGCGAGAGGATTTATATTTGAATTTCTTGGGAACCCATGTGTGGTGTGAAAAGATTTTGGAACTCCATTGTGGTGAAATTTAGATTAGGATATAAAATACTGTGCACTTAACTTTGGGAAATAAGAGGGTGTGGTGCTACCCCAGTGCCTAACTATGAACATCAAATACGGTACTCTCATGTGCGGTAGATTAAATAGAGTGTGTGAGGGTTTGGGAGAATATAGTGATGATAATTACATGACTTTAAATGATTATGGGAATCCATTATGACTGGGGAATGTATATACCTAGTAAAAATTTCTTGAGATGACTATGGTTCATGAATATCCATAGAGGGGGATAAGGAATGACTTTGTTGAGAAAATCTATCAATTTGGTTTATCTTCTAGGTGTATGTGTATCTATATTGTTATGGGTTGTGAGGGGTGAAAATATATAGAAATCATGGAAGACCATGGTGTGTGTCCTAGACACATGATATGTGTGGATAGTCTGGGTGCGTGAGATGGGAATATGACATGGGATATGGAACTAGGTGTACTATTTCATCAGGTCATCTTGGAATGTGATACGAGAAAAGGAGTTGGGTGATGGATTTTTGGTTTCTTTATGAAAAATATTGTACCTTGATTGAAAATAATTATTTATATGTTATTAGATTTTGGATCCATGATAGGTAAAATAGAAGCCTAAAAATCTACACCACTGGATAATTTTTTTACCCAACATTAAATGTTTTCTAAGTGAAAAAAGATCCCAAAATACCCATAAAAATAGTGTGTAAGGATTAAACACCATTGTAATTGGAAATTTTTGAAATATAAGTTCAAAAGTAATAAGTGTGTCTCAGTACTACCTTGAAAACTTGGGTTTTTTATTTAGGAATCTATATCCCTATACAAGTGAGAAGATATGAAGAACCTGAAATTACCAATTTTTATCCCCTATGATCTTGGAGAAACTTATTATAATGAAAATAAAATAATGTTTCCTAATTGATTATCATATTTTGGATTTCATATAAAAATACATGACATCAATTAATACAATCCAACATGCCCCCTCTATAACCTATTTATTTACATGACATGGCATTTCATTACAACTACACCACATAGAACATATATTCCCTTAATAAAATGCCTATACAAAAATTTAACACCTTAACCAATGGATATTCCCATGGTAGTCAAGATCACATAGTACCAAGATAATGTGTGTTCCAATTGAATGGATATATGTGAGAACTTCCATCTCATATTGGACATCATTAATACTCTATTAACAATTCATTCCACTTTAGAAACAAGGGAGATCCCTAGGTAATTCAATGTCATTGTGTTAAAGAAGGGGAATAGTTATCAAAAATTAATGTTTCTTCATCATATAAGTCTATGATCCTCTATATATTACCCAAATACATTCCCATTAATAGTTAAATCATAAATCATCATCATTATTATAAGGAAACCCATAAGAGAGATGTCAATGAATATTCCCCATCATCTTCCTCATCAGTCCATAATCCCCATTAGTGTAATCACACCTCTAAGTCTTGTTACTAGTATATGATAAGTGAATGAATATAATTTGTGACCATATATACAAAATACATACATATATATATATATATATCCTTATTTAATCATATTACCTCCTGGGTAGCCCATACATAATCCCAAACATCCTTCCCATGAGGCCATATTCAAAAACCCTTCTTTTCTTAAATTGATATTACATCATTTTAATGATTAAAAACCTAAAAACATTACACAATAAGGATAAAATAGGATTATTTTATATGGAAAACTAGGACCAAACATAAAATTTACAACATAAAAAATAATAATTTATTTAATTACTTCTCAAGCTTCTTATTGTCCCCTTTGTACTACTTAGTACATGTAGTCACCTGAGGATATACATTAAAAAGGAATGAGCCGAGATCCAAGTAAGAGGAATGGTAAGAACATGAAACAATATAAAATGGGGTGATAATAATCCTTATCATCATAAAATATTCATAGGATCATAAACATGATAAGAGGAATTAATATAAGGCTTGAAAAGTGGAAATGCATAAAAATGAAACCTTATGTCTTAGTGGTTAACTACCACGCATAGTTGTGAACAAATATAGAATCCGGTTTACACATATTTCACTTAAACTCATGAGATTCATCACATTTCCCAATGCATTAGAGAGAAATATAGTTTTGGGCAAACCCGTCCCATCATAACATCAATATTGTTCTAATAATTCCAGGTGCACTAGTCACATCATAATGATAACATTATCATGCATGACAAATAGAATGTATATCAATCACTAAAATAAATTACCCATGGAATGGTATAAGTTTCACTTCATAAATCATAAATTATTAATCTTTGGGTTCCCAAATGAAAGAGAGAATAACATACTTGATACAAGAACCATCAACCATGAGTTATAATTAAAAGGTGTGTTTTTTAGAGAAGAGTTATTCTGGAAAACATTGAGTTTTACAAAATCTCTAATGGAAAATATGTATATCCTAGAAAATATAATATAATTATTTATAAATTATTTTTTTGGAATAACCATACAGAAAATGGAGTGAAATAGGGGAAACCCAAAGAAATAACATTTGGATCCAGAATTCCCCTTACATTGTGTTCGAACACATTCATCACCTTAATGTCATGTATAATCACATTATATTCATTAATTAATAATTACAAAACCTTTTACACATTAATAGGGTTTATTATTGTTTCATTAAGTTCTTTTATATGAAATTGGATGATTTATAATGTTTTAATTCATTGTTTGGAGGTGTTCTTTTTTACATTTTCTTGAACGATTCACCTGTGCACATGAATGGAAGTTCCTGCTGAACATGGATAAACACCTAGAATTTCTATTTAATTCTATTAATTACCATATAAATGTTTTAAAGATCTTATAGTTAATTTTTTTTAATTACCATGATGACGAATCACTAGATAAAATTTAATTATAATCATTTTAGCTTAATTTTGGCAGTTTTTGGATCATAATGAACATGTTTTGTTTTATCATTATGAATTATGTATAAAATTTGTTTCTAGAAAATAAAAGATTTAAAAAAAATATACATTACAATATTTTCTCATCCATTATATGGTTATATTGACATCCCTGAAGGTGTTAAAGTAAAATGTGAGTGAATTTCCCATGATGTAGGCAAATTAACACATCACGGGCGAAGATTTCATTTCCATAAACAAAGTGTGAGAGAGAGGGAGGATTATAATGAATAATCTTCCATTTAAATGATATAACACCATTATATAAATTATACATGATTTATAATGACATTTGGAAAATAGAATTTTAGGATAATAGAAGAAAAGAATTGAAATTTAAAAGAAAGTTGAAATAAAATATCAAGAGAAATTACCTCTTGAAGATATATTCCTTGAGAGCCTCTTTAGAGGATAGTTTTTGGTCTATTAATGATACCAAGGGGTGATTGATGTGGGGGAGGATCTTGGGATCAAATTTCATCAGACTTTGGAGTAGGTATAGGTCTTTAGGGGGTGTGAGGAAATAAGGTTGTGAGGGGTGGTATTTATAGTGTATGAGAGAGTGGTTTTCATAGTATTATATTCATTAATTTATTATTTCTCTTCAAGACCAAAACTATTGATGATTCAATGACTAAATATATAAAATATGGAATTATATTTCTATAAAATGGAAATATCGATCATTCGAAACTCTTTAATGATGCAAAATTCATTTATTTAGCATATTTTTCAAATTATTGAATTTCACTATTCACTAAAATAAAAGTATTCTAGAAAAATTTCATAAATTCACACTAACTAATTTTCAAAGTGAAGAATCCTAAAATGATATCCATTTTATGAAAATAATTTTCGAAATATAGGTACTTTTGTTTTTAATTAAAATCACCATTTACTTGTAAAATACATATTTCAAAATTAAAACTTATTTTGTAACACTTTTAAAAATTTATTAAGGTCTCATAAAATTATCATATAATTATAAGGAATCAAAATAATTGTTTATGATTAAATTTTAGGTAAATATTATTTTAAATTATTAAATTAATCATTAAATATTCATGACTTTAAAAAATACCAACACTATAATATAATTATATCATATTGTTACTTATATTATAAGTAAATTTTATTTATAATATCATTTGTGAGGTTCATATTCACAAGGAAGGTTATCTATTCATAAGGGTCATATAATTTTTCAAATGGGTAACATTAGTATTCATTAACATATATTAATATTCACCAAAAAATTATGTTTATCCTATCGGACTCCAAACATCTTACTGATCACAACTGTGTATGTTAGATTTTTGAAATTCAAGTCACCGAAGTGGAAAAATTATGATTAAAGGTTATATAGAATTTAGTAGTTCATTTAAACATTATGTGGTATTGTTTTTACTATTATGATTTTATTTTATTATACTATATGACATCACTATATTAATGGAGAAAATTCATTGACAAAAGTTTGGGTTTTGGAATTTCCCCCCTTTTGAAAGTTTTCCCTCAAAATTTCTTTTAACATAAACACGCGAGGGTAATTCTCCTTCATCGCATCCTCTGGTTCCCAAGTTTCTTCTTCATTTTTATGGTTACTCTAAAATTCATTGAAAAGTTGATTTGTCTTGTGTCATATAACCTAATCTATCAGGTCTAGAATCATTAATTGATGCTCTTCATAAGAGAGATCGTATTCCATTTATATCACATTTGAGTTCAGTAGATGTGAGGGATCTGGTATGTACTTTCATAGGAGTGATATGTGAAACACATAATAAACAAGATCCATATTGAGTGGATGTAATATCTAATAGGACATGAATATTATTTGTTCGAGTATCTCAATGGGGATATTGTAGCTTGATCTAGCTTCCATTTTGTTCCAAACCACATGAATCTCTCCCATGGGGATATTTGAAATAAGACTTTATCTCCAATTTCATACTCTAAGTCCCTTCGACGGTTGTCAACATTATCTCTTTTGGTGACTCTAAGAAGTGTCAATATGTTCTTGAATGACTTGAAGCTTCTCTAACATCTCATTCACATGATGGGTTCCATGTATCTTTTTTTCTCCAACATCATCCCAATAGGTTAGAGTTCTACATAACTTTCCATGCAGTGCTTTATATGGAGACATCTTAATACTCGAGTGGAAGCTATTATTATATAAGAACTCATCCAATGGGAGGTACTAATCCCATTCAGTATTCAATTCTAAAGAGTAGGATCTTATCATATCATCGAGGATCTGGATAGTCTTTTCAGATTAACCATCATTTTGGGGGTGATAGGCCATTTATAAATTCAATTCAGTATTCAAGGCATGTTGAAGACTCCACTAAAATTTATACCTGAATAATGGATCAAAATTAGACATAATCTATAGTGGAACCCCATGTAGTATCACAATGTCGTTCACATATATATTTTAAATATGTTCATGCAAAATATTGGATAGAATTGTGATAAAGTGGATAGTTTTGGTGAGTCATACCACCACAAACCAGACCACATTATTTCATTTGGATGTCTTTGAGATATTTGTAACTAAGTCTATAATGATATTCTCTTATTTTCACATGGTTATAGGCAATTGTTGCATCATCCTGTTTGTCTTTTTTTCACTTTCCTTTATCTTATAGACATATCATGCACCTTGAGATATACTCAAAAATATCATTCTTCTTGTTGTCCCATAGGTTGTTTTCTTGGAGATCACAGAACTTGTTGGTGCTACATGGATGGATAGAGAAAGGTGAGCTATGTGCATTTTCCTATAGAACCATCATTATCTTGGGTGAAGAATCCACACAAATCCTTGTTCCAAACCAAATCACCCATCAGCATCTATATTGAATTATTTAGTTTCACATCCTTTACTACGTTCACCTTCTTTTGCAACTTCAAATCACCCTCTTGTGCCTCCTTAATATTCTCTTGGATAGATGGTTGGGATATAATTTGGGAAAAGTAGGATGTATTCCCTTCTGTTATGATTTCTAAATCCATCCTTTGAATATCCCTAATGATTGGATTTTTCTCTATCTCATACATGGATAGAGTAGAGGTTATTTAATGTTATGAGAATAATCTACCGAAATCTACTAGCCAGGATGATAATGAATAGAGAAATTGTAGTCTTTGATTATCTCTCACAAAAACCTTTCATGCATGTTGATCTCTTTTGTGTAAATATATATATTAGGCTCTTTTTATTGGTATATATGTCACACTTCTCACCATAGAGGTAGTGATACCATATTTTCAAGGAAAAAATCACAGCCTCTATCTCTACATCCATCATTGGGTAGTTCTACTCATGGATCCTCAACTTCCGTGAGGTGTCGACTATCACATTATCATTTTTCATGAGAACACAACACAATAATTTCGTTGAATCATAAATTTATATAAAAAAAATTTCTCCACTTTTTGTTAAAATGAGAACAGGTGTAGTTATTAGCCTTATCTTTAACTCATGGAAACTTTTTTTCACATTCTTTCATCCTTAATTTCATTACCCCTTTCCTAGTTAACATAGTTAAAGGGATTTACAATTGTGAGAAATTTCTCAAAAACAA
This sequence comes from Viscum album, assembly GCA_963277665.1. NCBI lineage: Eukaryota > Viridiplantae > Streptophyta > Magnoliopsida > Santalales > Viscaceae > Viscum > Viscum album. The sequence goes on from OY728120.1 coordinate 1,391,245,900, forward strand.
TGATAGTACCCAACCTATCTAATAAAAAATATATTTGTATGACACTATAGGGTTTGGGCCATTCCTAAATTGCCTTTATTTGGGACGGCACCAATGAATTCCCTCTATTATGATCACATGTCCCAATAATGTGATCAAATTCATTCAAAAGTTATACATGAAGAACATAGAGTACAACTTCTATGGTCACAATGTCTCCAACAAAAGCATTAGATATTCTAAATGTTCCTCCTTTCTCTTTGAGTAGATGATAATGTCATAAATAAAACCAACAAAAGAATTTCAAGGTAATTTCAAAAGAATATATTCATCACATCCATGATGATTTTAGGGGAAATTGTAAGTCCTAAGGGCATCAAGAAAAAACTCATAGTGCCCATTCCGTGTACGAAAGGATGTATTCTGAGTATCTTCCTTCATCACCTTTAGCTGATGATACCTAGAATGAAGATATACCTTTGAGAATTACTAAGCTCCTCATAGTTGATCAAAAAAATCATCAATACTTGGGAGCTGATACTTGTTCTTTATGGTGATCATGTTGAGTTCCTGATAATCGCTACATAGATGTGTTGATCCATCCTTCTTCTTCACAAAAATCACTAGCATACCCCAAGGTGATGCACTAGGATGTATGAGACCTTTTTTCAAATAATCTTGTAACTACATATTTAACTCCACCAGTTTTATAGGAGAAATCCTATAGGAACACTTTGAGATAGGAGTGGCTCTAGGTATGAGATCTAAGGATAACCCTACCTCAGAATCTAGTGGAAGTTTGGGAAACTCTTTAGGAAATAAATCATTGTATTCCCCCATGTTTGGAATTTCCACTAGGTTGGCACTTTCGATTAACTGAACCACATGAACATGTTATGATTCTTCATATGGAACCAACTCCCACAATGTTGAAGGATTTTCTAAAGGAGATTCAAATCTTCATTGCATTTGAATAGGATCATGGGATGGTTTGAATATGAAAATATATTTCCTTTTCCCAATAGTTTATATGTTCTCTACCAAGATCTGATCCATTCCTATTATCTTGTAAAATTCCTCCAAGGGAAGTATTATGAGATTCCCATGAAGAATCTTCCCTTGTACACAATAAGGATAGGAGTCCCACACATGGGATGTAATGATTTCACCACATAGTGTTTTTACAGATATGTCTACTTCAAGGTTTCAGTGTTTTGATTCTATAGTTCTAGAAAACTTGTGAGATATAAAAGAATGAGTAAAACCAGAATCAAATAAGAATTTTTCCATTAATTAGTGAATAAGATGTTTACATTTTATGAGTTCATTTTCTTTATCAATATACCTAGTAGTGATAGAATAGTCCTTCCCTTCTTCCTTTAGCTTTGGTTTATACTAATGCAGAATACCCTCTATGACTCACTATTTAGTGCACTAGCTTACATAATTCTCATTCTCACTATTGTTGTATCATTTGACGATGAGTGGTTCTCTACTTTACTCATCCACATTCTCCTGCCTTATCATGTCTTCGCAAAACTCTTGATCTTGGTGTCCTTGTCTCCCACACTTGAAACATTTCCTCATCCCATTGAGGAAATTCACAAGATGATTCTTCCAAAATTATTTACATGTGGGTTGTTGAGTTTTTATTATAACTTTATCATTAGATAATCTGACATTAAACTGCATATTTCATTTATTATCCCCATAACCATGGGAGAATTATCCAAACTCTATATCCACTTTGAGAGCAGATCGATAAAATTATTCATAACTCCCAAAGTATTTAATTGAAAGATCCATTAAAAGGTGTGATTTTATTTCACTCAAGATTCTATCAATTTTCTATAATTGTTAACAAAAATACAAGATCATACCTTGAAATTTTAATATAATTCACTTCATAGTTTGTGACAGATTATATGTCCTTTTTCATTATATCTATAAATCCTCTATCCATATTGGTACAAATATAATGTGGGAAATTCTTATTATGAAACATTATCTTAAAGTATTCCCACTCCTTCTCTTCAATTTAATCTATTAGCTTTATATTCTTAATGAAAACCCACCACTGATCAACCTCTCCATCTAGATGACAAAAGGAAAGAGTCACCTTCCTTATATAAGAATAGTGAAGCATAGAAAATATCTTCTCCATGTAGTGGACCAACTATTCCAAATCTAGTGTATCAAAATATACTCTAAAAATCCATGGTCGTTGCCGAATAAAATACTCTATATCCAGTTTCTCCCTCTAAGGTGAAGGCATACGTTCCTCATTCTTTAGGTTATTATTCATAACATGAGAATACTGAGTAAGAATCACCAAGAAGTTATTGAACTCCACCTCCCAATGAATTTTGGATATAGTTTTGTCAATCACTACATTATACCTCACATGGGTTGTTAGCATAGATTCTCCTCATTCCCACCATTTTATATGATAGAAAATGTTAGAAGAAAACATAAGACAACAATTCACGAATAAATAATTTTTTACATTGTTCAATTAACAATAAATATTATCTTATGTGATACCTATGTTTATCAAATCTTTTTGGGTTCTTATATATACGTAGTATTATACTAGGTTTTTTACTAAGGTCCTCTAATGATAATTCAAAATTAACTGAACCGTGAGTATAATAATAACTATAGTGACCCTTTATTTCGTACATTGGGCTTACATCATTTTAAATATAAACAACATATAAAATTACACAATGAGTGTAACGCCCCGACCCCAGTTGCCCAGAGTCGGTGCATTACTTCGTAACATTGGCATGATCACAAGAAAGATCAAATCTCGAAAGACCGATTGGTTTAGTAGCCTTGGAAACACTAGATATAATCATAAAGTTTTACATTACATTTCAAAGTGAAAAACTACTACAACAACAAAGTCTTCATATCCACACTATTAACCCCTCATAATATCCCTGCAAGTCATTCATAATTTACTTCTTCACTACCTGGGAAAAATAAAACATAGAAAAGGGGTGAGCTCAAATGCCCAGTAAGGATAACAATATAGCGGAACATTCATAATAAGCATAAACATTTAAGGCAATGAATTACTAAAACAAAAGCCTTTTAAAATTGAACTTCAACATAGTATGGCAAAAATAAAAATGAAATAATTCCATTTACTTATTCACATGGATATTCTACTAATCGAATAATCACATGAAATATCAATAACCACTTTCATAATGTTGGAATGCATAATGCTAAACGTTAATTTCTTTGTCTAGGCCTCATCCCAAGACCTAGGGGTTACTTCTAACCTGACCCAACCCGGAGTGCCTCTAATAACCGGACACCAACCCGGAGTGCCTCTAATAACCGGACACCAACCCGGAGTGCCTTTAATAACCGGACACCAACCCGGAGGGCATACTTTTACCAGTCCCTAACCTGGAGGGCTTACTTTAACCAGTCCCCAACCTGGAGGGCTTACTTTTACCGGTCCCCAACCCGGAACATACTTGTTTAGCACATTCATCTGAAGAAAAGTTTGAAATATAACATAAACATTCAGATTAAAACTAGCATACGAAATGTCAATAGTTTCACCATAAACTATGAATGGTATAAAATAGCACATCCACAGTCAAACATATCACAAAACCTTCAATACAATATAGAAGTTTTGTATTATAATAAATAAACTTCAAATAAGCGTAAAATCCATTAAAGGATGTTGACATAGATGAAATCAAAACACTTTTTAGAGAAATATCTCTTTCTATTTTTGAAATCATTTAAGAGCCATATAAAATAAAACATTTTCTTGAAAATATTCTTGTAAGCTTGTAAGGAAATCTTTGACGATTTTATAACAGCAGAAAATAACCGCACCCGCCGTATAAGTAAAAAAAAACATTCTTATCTTAATTCTGTCGAAAAGGTTAAAAAGGACCTTGTTTCGAAAACGACGGAAAGATTCCTTTATAAACCTCTTACAAAAAGTCAAACAAGGGTATAAATGAATTTAACCCATATTCTTGTAAATAATAAATATTTTTTGAAATACATATCGAAGAAACATGGATGTGGATGATAAAGAGATCCCAGTAGATTATTACGTATAATACAACCTCGGATAATGGAGAGATTGTGAAATAACCCTTACCTTGTACTTTTCCTTGGTTGGTGTAGGTTAACCTCCTGTATAATGGTGAAATAATTGTTATTAAATTATACAAGAATCATATATATTAATATGATATCATATATGATCTTTCAACATTGATTTATTAATAATATCTTAGAATTATCATCGTTTCGGGTGTTAACTTACTCATTTTCTTTTATATGTTTTGTTACATAAGCCATGTTTGTTGTATCTTATTCATATCCAGAATGATATCAAGTCCTTAAACATCATTTTTAAATCATAAAATGATAATTATACTTGAATGGATACGATGGAGAATGAATCTCATCGCGTTCGTGGAGACGGTAGTCCGTACGTACGCACGAGCGACAATATCATTCTTTTGAAATTAAAATAATATATAAATGAATGGTATATCATATATACAGAATCATTAATATGTTATATTTATTATTTACATGATTTACACATCATTATTATACCCATCCAAATAATAATATATTGAATAACAATTACACCACGACGTGGAGACGGTAAGCCGTACGTACGCACGTATGGTGGCATGTTATTCAAAGGGTGGATAGAATACTGAATATGGTTGTACCATATTTATAATAACATCACAGTATATAAATGATACTGGAGTCATTATTTTAGAATGGTAACAACAAAGGAAGAAGAAGTGGAAGAAGAAATGAACTTGGAAAAGGGGTGGTGAAAACATTACCTCTTCTTCGGGTTCTTCCTTTTGATTTGATCAAAAGGGCTCCTTAGGTTGGCTTTCTGATCAAACTAAGGCCCCTATGTTGTAGTGAGGGATTTTGGGAGAGTATTTGGGCAGAGTTTGGCCGAACCAAAAGGCTTTAGAGGTGTGAAGAAATGAGAAGGAGGAGTTCCCTTTTATAAGAGGGGTGAGGGGCACCTTTGGAAAAGCTAGAAATATTAATTTATAATAAATTCATATTCGGTTTTAAAGGCTCCAAAGTTGACTATTCAAAGGTTAAGGTGGGGATAGGTCGAAAACCACTCAACCAATAGAATTTAGACAGGTTTGGTTACTTATATTAACCTTATCTTTAAGTATTAACTCTAAGTTAATTAGTTTCACTTTTACAATGTCTCTTTGTATTTTTATATAATATGGTTAATAAACTTACTATATACATCCAAGCGACCCCCAAGTGGTCCATTAATGATTAACCTATCATAATATAAGTCTCTTGGACGAACCTTAGATTTTTAGGAATTTAATATCAATTAATAATATAATATTTGTTTTAAGAACTCTTTTATGTCAATTTTGACACTATTCAATAGTTGATTTTTGTGAAACTCATAATAGATTGATTACTTCGAACAAAGTCAATTAAATCAATCCTAATATATCATATTATCCTATAAAATTAGTGTAATTCATTAAAAGTTTCATATTATATTTATTTGGGTATTTATAATATCAATTATGTTAATTTTTTACTATTTTAGTAATTACTGCATCATCATTGTGTTATAAATAAAATAAATTATTTAATGCCTAAAAATTATAAATAAAACATCATTATGTAGGAAAGCTTTTTATCTTTCTAATGAATATTTATAATCGAAAATCCAACATGTATAACCCTATGTAAAAATTGTTCTTCTAAAAGATGTAAGCTTATGCCATTTTTATTTTTATTTTAACTTTATTAATATAATGTGTCCCTACCACATACAAGTGGCTCCAAGGGGTCCCCAAATTGACCCAAGGATGCCCATGGTCGGGTATGTGTCCACCAATAAGGTTAGGACACGTTTTAGGGTAATTTTGTATTATTATAATATTATTTTTTAACCCTTATTTACCGGATTTACCCTTTAACCATGGTAAATAAAATATTTACCGCAGTAATTATTCAAAATGTCTAAAAATAAAAGTTACCTATTTACACAATTTGAACATCCTGATTCCAAATATGGAATCCATTTTTCTAAATTCAAAACACAGAAGTGGCAGAAATTAATTTAAAATTAATTCCCGCTGTCAAAACAAAAAGCGTGTTTTTAAGAGATAATAACTATCAAAAGATTGACACTTGTTTATGTTTGGTTTAATTGTAAAATTATGTCCAATGACCAACATTATATTAAATGGTAAAAATATATTCTAAATATACTTTAAAACCACTCAAATTCATAATTTATCACTATTAATTATTTTGATTAAAAAAGTTGTTTTTAATTAAAATTTAGTAATTTTCACTATTCATCAAAATATGAAAGTTATCCGAAAAGTACCAAAATTTCACCCTAGACTAATTTCGATATTCCGAATCCAAAAATGAAGTCCATTTTGAAATATAAAATATATATGATTTCAAAAAGTAGTTATTACAATTCATAATGGCTAGTTTGATTGGTTACGGTGTGTTAGGACTCGGTGTTGCGTACAACACACGCTAGCGTACCGTGGAAGCTTGGGATGTTTCATTTTAAATTTTTGATGTACCCATTTAGTCAAAAAGTTAAAAATATAGTATCTAAAAAGGGTTCACTATTAAAATTTGGTAAAAGTGCAATACTGAAAATGAATTTGTTCTTACATTATGTCTAAGAAACTCATAATATGGATTCTAAAATTATAAGGATTATATAAAGTTTAAAATTTAGTTAACACTATTCATAACCTCTTTTGAACAGCTTGTTTGGTAAGTCATGGTGCGATTGAACTTGGTGTTGCGTGTAGTGAAAGTTATTGAATTATTTTGAAGAAATAACACACTATAAAATCTTGGGGTGTTACATTCTCCCCTCCTTCAATAAATTGCGTCCTCGCAATTTGAAATTGTTCTTCGAAAATTAAAGGTTGAAAATAGAAAATATCTTTGTGGGAAAACCCACATCGAAAATTGGGTTACTAAAATTTAATCTTAATATGAGGAAAAGAGAAATGAAAGGATCACCACCAAATTATGATCTCTATTAAGAGAATATTGGTGGCAATTAGAGACATATAATTGGAGGAAAAACGTAAATATTTATAGGTAGTGATTGAGGTCATCAATCACAAACAAGTATAAAATTGAGGTTCTTAAACTCATCAATCTATGATGATTTGAAGTATCATCGGTTCAACAAAATATAGGGTATTGGGATAACACATTTTTGACGTTTCAAAATATCTTAGTTGAAATCCCACATCGAAGAATGAATTAATGAGGCCTCTATTTAAAATAAAGAGTGGAAAGTATGAAGATTACCGAAAATAACACATACTAGGGTTCCATGTAGGAAAATATGGATATGGAAGAGAAATCTAACCATCAATTATCTGATGGAGAGTGGTAGAGAACATGGCTATGAAAAGGCCAACAATCACAAAGCCATAAATTAGTGATGATTTAAGGTACCATCTAGGAAAACATTTTTGTTCTAATTTGCTTTTCTTAATATTGAGGAATTTTTTATGAGATTGGATAAGATCATATGGAGATATACTTACTTTATAATTAGAGTTTTATGCATTAATAAATTTCTACCACAAACTCATTTTTCACTCTAAAAGATAATAAAAAAAAATTCTATTTACACTATTCGTATAGGGTTCCAAAATAAACGAATTTATAATTCATCTAAATGATATTTTAATAAAAACTACATTATTTAATCCAGGACATCTCGTGGGCTAGTGGTAGGTGATACACCCTTGTCGCCCTTCGGTTGCGAGTTCAAGTCTCGCAGCCTTGCCGGACGCGACGGGTTGCCGCCCGACCTCCGGGTTGTCCTTTTATGGTAATCCAAAATAATCCAAACTAGAACTATCCAAAATACTTCCGTCCAAACTCACAGTCCAACATTTATAAGGAAGGTAAACATAATATAAATCCTTTTTACCCCGTAATAGCATATGAATACCTTCATCATGTATTACCATATTCCTTATTGATTACATTAATGCTCCCTTATTCCATATATAATGCTGGATATACTTCATTAATCCAAAAATGTTTTAGACCCCAACAATGATGGAATATACAAATCATTAATCAGTTCCAAGGTAGTCAAGAATATCCAATATAATTTTTCCAAAATAATCATGTATTATTCGAAAATCACTACCTCGGTATCAGAACTATATTATGGTTTATCATTCTCTCAACCATATATTTTCCAAAAATTTATCCTGCTATTGAGTCACTTTTCTTTGTTCCACACAATCTCAAGTCCTTAATGAAATAGTACTGCAGTACAATCCTTATATACTCCATAATTATTATAACAAGTACATTGTTGATACAACACTCAATTGACATAATCAACATAAGAACTCTAATCATTCCTCTTCATCTGTGGTAGTATCATAACTTGATTATTATCCAATAGCATCATTTGCGTCATAGTCTGATGACTGGGACATAGGTTCGCGTAGTGTCCAAACTCCTTGCAAATGAAGCATTGTACATTTGAAACCATTTTCTTATCCTTACAGTCATGTACTTTGTGCCCTTTTCCTCCACACTTATAACAAACTCCCATTCCTTTCAGGCAAGTTCCAGGGTGTTTCTTTCCACAGTTACCACATATGGGAAAATTCTTCTTTTCCCTTTTCCGTTTATCCATCTTTCTCTCTTCCATCCTTTTCTTCTCTTGATTTCCTTCAAAGCCATAGGACTCGGTAAACTCTTTACTTATCTTATCAACACATGATATTATTTCTTCATATGATGATAATACATGGGAGACTATTTCTCTTATAAATTCTAGCTTAAGACCATGAAAGATATGATCCTTCCTTCTCTTTGGATCATGTGCATTTTTGGAGTTCTCATTCCTTCTACTGGGCGCCATTTCTAAACAATGGCATAAACTAGATCAGTTTATGAATCAAAATACATAATCCCATACTTATAAAACACTTAACATAAATTGAACTATTTATGGATATAATCCATAATCATAAAAATGTTTTCTTTGAGGAAGTATATACTCATAAACCCTTCATAATGATTTGTAAAGATAATGAAAATTATCCTAAGCATATCCCCCGGGAGTGTCGTAACCAAGAGTGCAGCAAGGCCCGTTGTCGTGCACCAGTTCCCGTTCGAGTCTAGCTCAAAGCGGTGTTTTCGGGTTTTACCCCTAGGTACATCTGTGCCAGAGCCGCCTCTACCTGCTCGTATCCAGACAGGGATGTATTGCTCGGAAAACTCACAAAATCTCTACAATACCAAAATTCTAGGAAGTTCTTCTATACTAATCCTCAAAGTTCATCTTAGGTCTACGTGCTCTAATCAGAGTTTATCTAAATCTAGCTTCCAAGGTTTGTACTAAACTTCCTCTGATACCAACTGTAACGCCCCGACCCCAGTTGCCCAGAGTCGGTGCATTACTTCGTAACATTGGCATGATCACAAGAAAGATCAAATCTCGAAAGACCGATTGGTTTAGTAGCCTTGGAAACACTAGATATAATCATAAAGTTTTACATTACATTTCAAACTGAAAAACTACTACAACAACAAAGTCTTCATATCCACACTATTAACCCCTCATAATATCCCTGCAAGTCATTCATAATTTACTTCTTCACTACCTGGGAAAAATAAAACATAGAAAAGGGGTGAGCTCAAATGCCCAGTAAGGATAAAAATATAGCGGAACATTCATAATAAGCATAAACATTTAAGTCAATGAATTACTAAAACAAAAGCCTTTTAAAATTGAACTTCAACATAGTATGGCAAAAATAAAAATGAAATAATGCCATTTACTTATTCACATGGATATTCTACTAATCGAATAATCACATGCAATATCAATAACCACTTTCATAATGTTGGAATGCATAATGCTAAACGTTAATTTCTTTGTCTAGGCCTCATCCCAAGACCTAGGGGTTACTTCTAACCGGAACCCAACCCGGAGTGCCTCTAATAACCGGACACCAACCCGGAGTGCCTCTAATAACCGGACACCAACCCGGAGTGCCTCTAATAACCGGACACCAACCCGGAGGGCATACTTTTACCAGTCCCTAACCTGGAGGGCTTACTTTAACCAGTCCCCAACCTGGAGGGCTTACTTTTACCGGTCCCCAACCCGGAACATACTTGTTTAGCACATTCATCTGAAGAAAATTTTGAAATATAACATAAACATTCAGATTAAAACTAGCATACGAAATGTCAATAGTTTCAACATAAACTATGAATGGTATAAAATAGCACATCCACAGTCAAACATATCACAAAACCTTCAATACAATATAGAAGTTTTGTATTATAATAAATCAACTTCAAATAAGCGTAAAATCCATTAAAGGATGTTGACATAGATGAAATCAAAACACTTTTTAGAGAAATATCTCATTCTATTTTTGAAATCATTTAAGAGCCATATAAAATAAAACATTTTCTTGAAAATATTCTTGTAAGCTTGTAAGGAAATCTTTGACGATTTTATAATAGCGGAAAATAACCGCACCCGCCGTATAAGTAAAAAAAACATTCTTATCTTAATTCTGTCGAAAAGGTTAAAAAGGACCTTGTTTCGAAAACGACGGAAAGATTCCTTTATAAACCTCTTACAAAAAGTCAAACAAGGGTATAAATGAATTTAACCTATATTCTTGTAAATAATAAATATTTTTTGAAATAGATATCGAAGAAACATGGATGTGGATGATAAAGAGATCCCAGTAGATTATTACGTATAATACAACCTCGGATAATGGAGAGATTGTGAAATAACCCTTACCTTGTACTTTTCCTTGGTTGGGGTAGGTTAACCTCATGTATAATGGTGAAATAATTGTTATTAAATTATACAAGAATCATATATATTAATATGATATCATATATGATCTTTCAACATTGATTTATTAATAATATCTTAGAATTATCATCGTTTCGGGTGTTAACTTACTCATTTTCTTTTATATGTTTTGTTACATAAGACATGTTTGTTGTATCTTATTCATATCCAGAATGATATCAAGTCCTTAAACATCATTTTTAAATCATAAAATGATAATTATACTTGAATGGATACGATGGAGAATGAATCTCATCGCGTTCGTGGAGACGGTAGTCCGTACGTACGCACGAGCGACAATATCATTCTTTTGATATTAAAATAATATATAAATGAATGGTATATCATATATACAGAATCATTAATATGTTATATTTATTATTTACATGAGTTACACATCATTATTATACCCATCCAAATAATAATATATTGAATAACAATTACACCACGACGTGGAGACGGTAAGCCGTACGTACGCACGTATGGTGACATGTTATTCAAAGGGTGGATAGAATACTGAATATGGTTGTACCATATTTATAATAACATCACAGTATATAAATGATACTGGAGTCATTATTTTAGAATGGTAACAACAAAGGAAGAAGAAGTGGAAGAAGAAATGAACTTGGAAAAGGGGTGGTGAAAACATTACCTCTTCTTCGGGTTCTTCCTTTTGATTTGATCAAAAGGGCTCCTTAGGTTGGCTTTCTGATCAAACTAAGTCCCCTAGGTTGTAGTGAGGGATGTTGGGAGAGTATTTGGGCAGAGTTTGGCCGAACCAAAAGGCTTTAGAGGTGTGAAGAAATGAGAAGTAGGAGTGCCCTTTTATAAGAGGGGTGAGGGGCACCTTTGGAAAAGCTAGAAATATTAATTTATAATAAATTCATATTCGGTTTCTAAAGGCTCCAAAGTTGACTATTCAAAGGTTAAGGTGGGGATAGGTCTAAAACCACTCAACCAATAGAATTTAGACAGGTTTGGGTACTTATATTAACCATATCTTTAAGTATTAACTCTAAGATAATTAGTTTCACTTTTACAATGTCTCTTTGTATTTTTATATAATATGGTTAATAAACATACTATATACATCCAAGCGACCCCCAAGTGGTCCATTAATGATTAACCTATAATAATATAAGTCTCTTGGCCGAACCTTAGATTTTTAGGAATTTAATATCAATTAATAATATAATATTTGTTTTAAGAACTCTTTTATGTCAATTTTGACACTATTCAATAGTTGATTTTTGTGAAACTCATAACAGATTGATTACTTCGAACAAAGTCAATTAAATCAATACTAATATATCATATTATCCTATAAAATTAGTGTAATTCATTAAAAGTTTCATATTATATTTATTTGGGTATTTATAATATCAATTATGTTAATTTTTTACTATTTTAGTAATTACTGCATCATCATTGTGTCATAAATAAAATAAATTATTTAATGTCTAAAAATTATAAATAAAACATCATTATGTAGGAAATCTTTTTAGCTTTCTAATGAATATTTATAATCGAAAATCCAACATGTATAACCCTATGTAAAAATTGTTCTTCTAAAAGATGTAAGCTTATGCCATTTTTATTTTTATTTTAACTTTATTAATATAATGTGTCCCTACCACATACAAGTGGCTCCAAGGGGTCCCCAAATTGACCCAAGGATGACCATGGTCGGGTATGTGTCCACCAATAAGGTTAGGACACGTTTTAGGGTAATTTTGTATTATTATAATATTATTTTTTAACCCTTATTTACCGGATTTACCCTTTAACCATGGTAAATAAAATATTTACCGCAGTAATTATTCAAAATGTCTAAAAATAAAAGTTACCTATTTACACAATTTGAACATCCTGATTCCAAATATGGAATCCATTTTTCTAAATTCAAAACACAGAAGTGGCAGAAATTAATTTAAAATTAATTCCCGCTGTCAAAACAAAAAGCGTGTTTTTAAGAGATAATAACTATCAAAAGATTGACACTTGTTTATGTTTGGTTTAATTGTAAAATTATGTCCAATGACCAACATTATATTAAATGGTAAAAATATATTCTAAATATACTTTAAAACCACTCAAATTCATAATTTATCACTATTAATTATTTTGATTAAAAAAGTTGTTTTTAATTAAAATTTAGTAATTTTCACTATTCATCAAAATATGAAAGTTATCCGAAAAGTACCAAAATTTCACCCTAGACTAATTTCGATATTCCGAATCCAAAAATGAAGTCCATTTTGAAATATAAAATATATATGATTTCAAAAAGTAGTTATTACTATTCATAACGGCTAGTTTGATTGGTTACGGTGTGTTAGGACTCGGTGTTGCGTACAACACACGCTAGCGTACCGTGGAAGCTTGGGATGTTTCATTTTAAATTTTTGATGTACCCATTTAGTCAATAAGTTTAAAATATAGTATCTAAAAAGGGTTCACTATTAAAATTTGGTAAAAGTGCAATACTGAAAATGAATTTGTTCTTACATTATGTCTAAGAAACTCATAATATGGATTCTAAAATTCTAAGGATTATATAAAGTTTAAAATTTAGTTAACACTATTCATAACCTCTTTTGAACAGCTTGTTTGGTAAATTATGGTGCGATTGAACTTGGTGTTGCGTGTAGTGAAAGTTATTGAATTATTTTGAAGAAATAACACACTATAAAATCTTGGGGTGTTACAATGAGGATCCAAAGGTTTAGTGTCTTTGGAGAACTATGACTATACATTACATTTACAACATAAAACATAAATATTTATTTAATTTTTCTTCTATAGATTCTTATTGGCCTTTGTGTACTCCTTGGTACATGTAGTCACCTATGGATATAAATCAAAAGGGTTGATCTAAAATCTTATTAATAGGATTGATAAGAAAATGAAACAATATAACATGGGGTGAGAATAATCATTACCATAATAACATAGTAATATCATCATAAACATGATAGGAAGAATTGATTAAAGTCTTGAAAAGTGGGAATGCATAAAAATGAAACAATATATCTCAATGGTAAAATACCACACATTATTCAAAAAAATTATAGAATCATGTTCATGAATATATCACATTAAATCAAGAGATTAATCATATTACCCAATTGATTGGAGCACTGTTTAATTAGGGGTGCACCCATCACCTCATAACATCAATATTATGTTATACAATTATCGGAACACCCATCACCAGATAACATTAACATTAACATGCATTACTCATAGAATTTATACCAATATTGGACATAAATAACCCATGGAAAGGAATTGGTTTCATTTCATAAATCATTAATTCATAAACATTGAGTTCCCAAATGAAATAGGGGGTAACATACATTATAAATGATCCATAAACCATGAGTGAGAATTAAAAGGTGAGTATTTGAAAAAAGGTTCTTTTAGAATTAATTGTGCTTGAAATAATCTCCAGTATAAAACCTGTATATCCCTAAAAAAGTAAGATAATAATCAAGAAATTATTTTTATGGAATAACCATACTGAAAATGGGGTGAAAGAGGGAAACCCCAAGGGAAGAATGTTGTGTTCGAGAATTCCCCTTACCTTGTGTCTGAACGATTTCTTCACATTAATGTCCTCTATAATCAAATTAGATTCATTAAATAAAAAATTACATACCAAATTATGAAAGAATATATTTCATTATGGTTTCATTATTTTATTTTATGATCCTTTTTATGAGTTATTGAGTTTATGTTAATTATTTGGGAGGGTTCTTTTTCTTAGTTTTCAGGACTGGTTTACTTTTTCCCACGAATTAATGTTAATGTAGAACATAGATAAACATCCTGAATTTCTATTTTATGTTATAAATTACCTTATAAGAGTTTAAATTATCTTATAATTAATTTTTTATATATAATGAGAATGAATAATTTGATAAAATTTAATGATAATTGTTTTAGATTAATTTGGGCGGTTTTGGATCAAAATGAACATGACTTATGTTATCATTTATAATTTTGTATAAATGTTGATTATAGTAACAAAAGAGGTTTAAAATACATATTAAAAACATTTTTCAACCATTTAAATGTTTTATTTACAACTTTGAAGGGATTGAAGGAAAATGGATGCGAAATGACCACGATATTCATAAATTAACAAATCACGAGTGGTGAATTCATTTTTATAAAAAAAGAGGGAGAGATGGATGAGTATAATGAATAATATTCCATTAAAATGACATAACACAATTATATTATTAATAAAGTATTTATCGTGAAATTTCTATTAGATAATATGATGATAAGAGAAGAAAAGTAATGAAATTAGAATGAAAATTGAAATAAAAGAGAGTGAGAAATTACATCTTGAATATATCTTCCTTGAGAGCCTCATTAGGTGAGTGGTTTTGGAAATTTTATGAGAAAAAAAGTTTTTTGAAGTGGGGGAGGATATTTTTATGAGATTTGAGCAGAATTTGGTGTGGGAAAAAGGCTTGAGAGAGTGAGTAAATGGGGTGGTGATGGGTGGTATTTATAGTGAAGGGAATAGGGGTTTTCTCAATATTATATTCATTAATTTATTATTTATGCACAATATAAGAAATAGTTAGGATCAAATGAATAAATATAGTAAATAGGGATGGTGAGTATGAATAAATGGAAATTTACATCATCCATGACTCATGAATGATGCATAAATTCATTTATTAATCATATATTGTAAATTATCGAATTTCTCTATTCAACAAAAATTAAAATATTTTAGGAAAGTCTCAAATATTAACCCGAAAAAAATTTAAACACATAGAATCCAAAAATTAAATCCATTTTATGAAAATAATTATCTTAATTTTTATAATTTAATTTAAAATTAAAATCATCATTTACATGGAAAATACTGACTTTAAAATTAAAACATATTTGGTAACACTGTATAAAATTACATAAGGTATCATTAAACTATAATATATTTATAAGACATTAAAAAACATGTTTATGGATACATTTTATGAAAATAAAATATCTTTTATATTATTATTTTAATCATTAAGTATTCATGAGTTATAAAAATAAAAACACTATAATATAATTATATCATATTATCACTTATAAAATGGATAAATTTTATTTATACTATCAATTGTAATGTTAATATTCAATTGGATTATTTACTATTAATAAGGGTCATATTACTATTTTTAAGGGTAGCATTACTTTTCATAAGGGTATGTTACTATTAACCAAAAATAATGTTTTTCCTATTGGAATTCAGAAATCATATTGATAAAAAATGTGTATATCATATTTTTAAAATTCTAGACATCGAAGTGAAAAATTTGTGTTTAGAGGTCACATAGAGTTTATTAGTTTATTTAAGAATGATGTGGTATTGTGTTTCTTATTGAGATTTTTTTGTGATTATAAGATATGAAATTTCTATAAGAAGGGAGAAATTACGTTGTTAATGTTTGGGTTGATACACCATATAACTCAAGGTATAATAATCTATGTCTATCTCTTATTCAATAATATTTAATCACATATATGGGCCTCAATTATATTCCATCTATAGTCATTCCTTCCTTAGTTATATCGTCATTATATTATATTAGTGATCTATTAATACATGGATATCCTCAATGCCTCATCCCCATTCATACAGATTAAAAAAACATATATGTAAGACCCACCCATTTTCCAATTGATCATTTCATCATTATGAATAATTAATAATCCAGAGATATCTATATCCATGACACCCATCTTTTGGCCCCAATTTTTTTTCATTAGGCCTTAATCCCCATGATTCTATTCATGTATTAAAATATTATTATTAATTGACATGAAGGGAATGTCCAACTCATCATGTTATCATATGAATAATCAAAACACATATCCTTTTTAACTTAATAGTAGATCCAGTCAACCCATGCTAAATCCATTACCTCATTCATATGAAGAAATATACCCGAGGGTTTTAATCAACCATCCTTTTCTATACATAGATAAGTAGAAAATATAGGAATATATTTCCCTCATATAATATTTAATTCCATATTATGTAATCATTAAATATATCATCCAAATAATCCATTAGTGGGAAATTCACACTTGTGAAGTGCATTTATAAGTCTGAATTCATTTTCCTATGGCTATATACTATATGAAACCATCCTAAAATGGTTATATTCCATATAATACACCCTAATTAATCGGTTACAACCCCAATGACCCTACATAATCAAATGTCCATATTTCTCATGATAACACTTACATAATGATCCATATTCTCTATAATCATATTTACTCAAAGGGCCATATTCACGATAACCCCACATACTCAAGGTGTTATATTCCATTTGATCCCACTTAATCAAAGTGGAATATTTACATAGATAAAATTTTATCTTCCCCTATATAGTTACCAGAAATCATGAAAAATTAGAGAGATCTATCAATATATATGTTTCATACCAATAGAATTTAAATATTTGAGTAAAAACCTACTTAATTTGGCCACCTAATTTGTCTCATTGGAACCACTGATGCATTGAGGTGGTATTTAATTACAGGTAACCCTCATCATATTAGAATTAAAATGCATTCCTCGCATTAATGGGGTGACACATAATCAACAGAAAAATTCATATAGAAATACTATCATATGAAATGTTAATACTTACCCTAATCAATAAACATAATCCTAAACCATCCAATTTAACATGGGGAATAATAATAAAATTGTACATTCCCAACACAACTGATCATAAACCATTAAGTTAAATAATATGTACGATATCAATAAAATTTATCCCTAGTGGATAATATGTTTAAAAAATGGTTTATGTCATTGATCAATATAAATACCATAAAATGATTATTCAAAACAATAATGAGGAAAAAAATATTTCACTTCAAAAAATAACCTTTTAAATGTAATCCTAACATTTTGAAAATATTTTTTTAAAATAAAATTATAAATTATAAATTTATCTTTTAAAAAATTTGTTTTTGTGATCTTCTGATTTTTTTTCAATCCATACATGATAAAATAATGATTACTTTCATGTTATCGGTAAAACAAAATTGGGTCTTGTTTGGAAAATGAAATGAATATTCATTTAATAAAAATTCAAATTTAAATAATGGGTCAAAATTTATTCATTAATTCATTTATATAATGTATAAAATAATTATGAAATCTTTTTTAGAAAACATTTTTTTGGAAGAAAAAAGGATTTTCATCCAAATATAGAACAAATGTCACATTATTTTAAAATAATTTAATTAGAAATTTTATACATCAATGACAGTTATATGTAACTATTAATTTAAATCATGACATGTAAAGGTATTATAATAAGGATAAATTGGTTTATTAGATAATTATCCATTAATTTCTTTTAATGGAAATTCATTTATAAACAATCCCCATTAAAATGAGTTTGAAACGTAAATCTCTTACAACATTGGTAATATTTAAATTATAAGACCCATAAAAGGAATATAATATAATGAAACATTAAATAAAATGAATATAAATAGATTCATTATATAACATATCAAAATGGATAGTATATACACCAAAAAAATTAATAATTGGTGAATATGGAAAATGTCTCACAGAAGTAAAAGTGAGATAAGAAAACCCTTACCTGAGGTTTTATTTCCTTAATATGTATTATAAAATCATATATCATAATTATTAGGTAATTATAAATATATTTCAAAATTATTATCATATATTTCTCACCATATATAATATACTTATAGCCTTACATCCCTATCTTCATAACATTTCTTCAGTAAAATCACTATTTCATGTGATAATTTTTTCGTTTTTCATGTATGTTTTTATTTTATAATTTTGGTTCCTTTTCATTGATCATAGTTCTATAATCCTTGTAATTTTAATAATTATTTAAATATAATATATAAAAATTATTTCTGTAATTATTTTAATGAATTTTAGTTTGACATTGAAAATGTTTTAAACTATTCATAGAGATGGTATGCCATACATATGCAAGAAAATTGTTTCCATTTTTCTCCAAAAATGTAATGAAAGGAGAATATATGTTAATTAAAAAATAAAAAATGATTATTTTTTTATATAAATTACATTAATTAAATCATTATTTACTTCCATTTATGTAAAAATAATTCGCATAGCTATATGGAGGCGGTAGTCCACACGTATGCATGAGGGACATTATTCTTCTTCTAATGAATTAGAAGGTAAGAAGTTATATGTGATATTATATTTTCAAAAGTATTTTCAGTTCACAAATATCACATATATTAATTAATTTTACCAATAATTCTGTTAATTTAAATAGAAATTGAAAAACGAATCATATCACTTCATGAGGCATTAGTCAGATGTACACATGATCAATATTATCATATCCCAACACATAATTGTAATTAAGAAGTTATATGGGATATAATTATGTAAGAAGTATAAATATTTTATAAATATATTAGAAATAAGTTAAATAAATCATTATATAAATCCATGAAAGGAAATTATGGACAATAAATTACATTAGTTCGTGAGACGGTAGTCTTCTATCCACACGATCGACAGTTTCATTTATCATTTAATAGAATTTCAGATGGATCTTGGTTATTACAACAGAATAATAATATATATTTATATATTGGATACGGGATTCATTATATTATTTTATTCAAATATTATTTGAAAGGGGATGAAAATGGGATAAAATAAATTCACACTTTTGAAAAATTTAGTACTTCTTTAGAGAGCCTCTTTAAGTTTATACCTACAGACTTTATATAAGGGATTAATAATTAACATAATTCCACAAGGATGTGGGTAAGAATTTATGGAATTAATTTTGTATGTTATTGGTATATAGAATGGTTTTTGGATGTTTTAATAGGGGAGGAGAGTGAGCGGAATTTTATAAGTGCGGGAGGACAGACATAAAATTTTGGAAAAGAAAATGTTATACCCATATTTTTTGCATTCCAGAAGCCTATAGAATGGGATATTATTGAATATTAAAATGTATAAGGTTTATATA
Source organism: Viscum album (assembly GCA_963277665.1). Taxonomy (NCBI): domain Eukaryota; kingdom Viridiplantae; phylum Streptophyta; class Magnoliopsida; order Santalales; family Viscaceae; genus Viscum; species Viscum album. The sequence continues at coordinate 1,391,265,844 of OY728120.1, forward strand.
TGGCCATAAAATGTCTATTTAAAATTATTTATTCCATTATATTCCTTATATTCTCACATTATCCCATTATAAACCCATTTCCACTTTAACCGCGATAATAATTTTTTTGTCTTCACATTTCATTATGGTTCAAAAAAATTGAAATTATTATATTATATAAATAATTATTATCAAAAATAGGGAATCTATTTTTTTAATTTAGTTCAATAATGTGGTATAAATACAATTAAAATAAAATTCACTTAAATTATCAAAAAACAATTTTTCCAAAGAAAGATATTCAATAGTTTATTACGTTTTTATATCTGAATTTAAAATTAAATTGATTCAAATTTCCTAAATTAGAAAATTTTAAGATTATAGAAAAAGTTTTAATTTATAAACTATTTAAAATATATGTTTTTTTTAAAATTCAATCCTAGTGAGGCTTTTTTGTTTATTGTGTTTGTTAACAATGTTTGGGGTTGTTTATAAAAGAAGGCATGAATAGTTGGGATCAATCTTTTATCTCACACAAGATTGAAATTAAAGATATAATAGAAGATAAAAATGTATCATATAATCGAATATTGAAATTTTTTATCTCATGAAAGTGTGATATGTATGGTCTCATGCCGCACGAGTTGATCTCATAGAAGTGTGAGATGTCTGATCTCAGAGAGCACGAGTTGTTCTCACAGAAGTAAGAGATGTCTAATCACATGATGTATGAGATGTATGATCTAATGAATCCCTATATGTTATCTTGGATCACAATATGTATTATTTCATGGAGAGAAATATTTTAGATCTCATGAATTCATGAGGTTTTGGATCTCGTAGAGCACGACTCTCAGAACGGATCATGTGAAGCTCCACGTGATGGTCCGATGATCTAACATTGAGATCATGCGAATAACATGTTGAAAAAGAAATATTTTCAATTTTTTCATGAAGTGATCAAGATATTATTTGGATATTGATATGGATTACACAAATCACTGAAATACAATATCACTGACCATCACATGATTATCAATTGATCTCATAGTTGGATCACATGAGGTGCTTGATGCCAATTTTTGTGGTTGTAGTACCGATGGTTTTCAATGTTTTATTTGGCGTTATGTTGGTGTAATATTTATTATAAATACTCATTTAACCACACATAAGAGGTTATGATGTTTTAAATAAAAAATCAATATAAAGAAGCTTCTAGAGAAGGGGTTTTTTGTTATGCTAAAGAGTATACATGATTAAAATTGTGTAAGTTTTTCATATGATCTGAACACTATATTTCACGAAGTGGTCTTGCACTAGGATATCATGATAAAGAGACTCAACCTAGGTTCTCATGAAAAGGGGTATCACACCAGGATCTCACAAAAAGGGGTCTCGTGCAAGGGTTACAAACCAGGATATCACACAAGGGTTATGCACCAGGATCTCATGCATGGTTTACACACTAGGATGTGATGAAATGATTACAATCCAAGATATTGTGCAAGGTATCTCATTATTGGATCTAACACAATGAATTAACACATAATGATCTCATTCAATGCATCTCATGTAATTATCTCACATAAGGGTTACACATGAGGATCTGAAGAATGGAGTTATGTGTCAGGTTCTCATATGGGAGTCCTGTAGATATGTCTTTCACAATGAATATTGTTATATTATTAATGAAAAAATCATAATGGAAAAAAAGTGAGAATATACTAAGAATTTTTTTTAGAAAAGTTTACCGGAGTATCAGTTTGTTCATTTTAGAGAGAGAGAGAGAGATAGAACATTGAGCTTTGAAATTGTGAATGTGTTTGTACCAGGAGGGATAGTGAGTCCGTTCTAATCATTGTAAAATTATCATTCTTTAGTGGATTTGGTATATTAACCAATTGAATTTATATTCTACATGAACATAGACATGTGATGGTGACCTAAGAAAAATTCATGTATAATTTGAATGTTTTAATTTACATTTTTACCAAGAAATGGGAAGGATAGAGAAGACTGTATTGTCTAACAAAGAAAAAATATATGAATAGACTGTTGTTATAATCTATCATACCCTGACAAAAACTTCCTATTAAGGTATTTAAAATAGTCGAGATTCCAATTGGTATCATATTCAAAGAATGATTTTAGTTTTTCTCTCAAAGGAGTTTCAATAGAGGTTGTAAATCATAATGGGATTCTGATCATCAATGTAAAAAAATATCCATTTACGAAAGAATTATATTTTTCACTAATTCTGATCTCAATGTATAGATGTCTGTATAGTAGTAACACATGGTATTTTAGTTCGTGTGCATAGTGATGGTTTATCATATGATGAATAAAGGAAATTGGATGATGAAACTAGAGGAATCAATACATTTGAGGGAGCCTTATAGAATACAACATATAAAAAGGATATTTCATGTATGTCAATAAATTCCATATGTGAAAATTTATTAAATATCTATGAAGGTGACTCAAAACTCATAGAATAAAAACTATATGTTATTTATAACAAGTATGAGGATTTTAGAATTCATAGATTCATTATTTGACTCGGTAAATGTTGTGTGGTATTGAAGAAACTCTTGATCATATAAATATCATTAAGCACATATTGATAATAATTCCACTTCATTTCAATATTAATGCTTAAATTATAAAAGAAAAATACCAAACAGAAATAACACTAGATATCTTAGACAACACTCTTGTCAAATTTTAGATGAGAAATGAAGATATAGGGATTATGGGAAAAGGGAATTAAAAATAGGTGGCATAAACATCCATGAAAAATACTATAATTTATGATGGCTAGGAAGAAGAAGAGACTGATGAGGTCATGTCAATTCTCTCCTTAAACCGGAAAATATGAAAAGGAAAGTTCAATGGGAAACACCCAGTCATATACTTTCAAGGAGGAATGGTTGGAAATCTTATAGAATGGTTCCCTAAAAAGATTCAAGATTATGATGAGGATGATGTCAAAATTCCCATGAATAAGTCTTCAACCATTATGAATGGTAAGAAATTTTTATAAAGATTTTTTTAAAAGATGAAAACACATTTATATTTAATGAAATATTCATTAGAATCTGAGGTTGAAGAGATAGAAAACTACCAAGATCATTGAGAAAATGATATGGTGGAATCTACAGGAAGATCCCAGGGAAGGGAATTAATTAACAATGATGAAAAACAAGTCAAAGGAATAATTTATCTCTTAGATTAAATAGAAACTTATCTTAAGGTTATATATGTTTGGAGAGAAAAAAAATGAAATAAAATAGTGTAGTTTATGATACCAAACATTATATGATGTAGAAGGAAGATGAGAAGTTTGAAATGGTGGAAAAATTGATTTTATTATATATTAAATTCCTGAGAACTCAATAATTATAGGTGAGTACAAGCTCAATGTTTAGGAACAAAAAGGATGATATATGGGTTGAATAACATAACAAAATGTCAAATAAAATGTATTGATGAAATTTATTCATAAATCATCAACCTGTGATGGAATGATATGGATCAGAAAAAACTCGTGACTCCTAATATATAATCAGAAAATTATATCATTCAGGAGATTGAAATGATAGAATTTTTGTATAAATATCCTAAAAAATAGAACTAGAAATAATATTGAAATGAAAAGGGTATTATGGGGCTTGAAAAAAAATAGAAGTATGTGGTGACTGATGTCAGAGCACAAGTTCCCACACCAAGTTTGAAAATTTAGTTGGGTAAAAATAAGAATAACAAAACTCATACAACCCAAGAAATAAGTTTTCCTATTATAACATATAGCAATACACACCATATTAAGTGTTAATACTATAGAAAAATGGGATATTATCAAAATGATTATTCCATACCCAGAAATTTTATAAATGGAGAAAGATAAACAAAGGGGGCACATAGGTTTCAAACATCCAAGAATGATTTAAATGGTCAATGTTTTTGGTGCAGATTATTTTCACCAATGCCTATATATTTCTTATCAACAATGTTGATGAATGTGCCAGAGTAGATAGAAAGTTGCTGTAATAAGTAGTTCAATGTCCCATCAAATGAAATGAAACCAAAAAATCTATTTGAAACTCTATAATATGAAATTGGTTCATTGTACTTGGAGGATTATCAATAACATCAATCCACAAAAGGTATGGAGTTATTATTGTGGATCACAAAGAAAAAAATGAGTATGTAGTGTTTTTAGAGATTTAGATTAAAGCTTTGGATCATGATTGTGTATGAATCTGGATAGTGGATACACAATCCATATGATGGGAAATAATTATCTTATTATAGGCATCAAATATGACAAGGAGGATGTTGTAAAATTTAAAAATGATGAAGGACGCAATATTGTTGGCATAAGAAAAGGAAAATTAGGGTAATGATATAAGATATTTTTAGATTTCTTTGTTATCAATGGTCTTAATTAAAACTTACTAAGAGTTAGTAAACTATGTGACTCATGTCATACTATAAGATTTATGAATATTTTGGTTATTATCATGGGGAAAATGGTACAATTATTTTAAAGGTAAAGACCATAATGGGGAACCTATACCTTTTGATTAGAGAAGAATATATGTTCTTTCTATGTAGTGATGAAGAATGTAGGTTTTGTCATAAATGGATTGGCCATCTATGTTAACCATACCTGTAATATATGGCCAAATGATATTCATCTTAATATCTCCCCAAGATATCATGTGATAATACTCACATGTGTGATTCTTGTCAATAAGAGAACATTATAAAAAATATGTTAAAAAAATAGATGCTTACAAGAGATCTTGAATTTGTGAATAAAAATTCTTGTTGACCTATATCACCATGATCCGTTTCTAGGAAAATGTATTATGCTTTTTAAATTTGTGATTTCATATGGATAGAATGGTTATTTTTCATTTATCACAAGTTTTATATGTTCTATAGCATAAAACAATTTTAGAGGGGAACTAAATGGATGATTGGATAAAAGGATTTGAAGTTTTTTGATAATAATGGTACATAAATCATAAATTTATAGGAGGAATATTATATTGAGAGACAAAAGATAAGGTATCATGTTTCATCAGTGAGAACTTCTCTACAAAATAGATCAGTTTAGAGGAGAAATATGGTTATAAACAACATGGCCAGACCAATTCTTATTGAAAGGTTCTACCAGAGAGTTTTTGGAAGGAAGAAGTATTAAAGTTGATCTATATATAAAACGTATCTCTTTTTTATCTGAAGTAAGAAAAGACTTCATATGATCTATAAAACAGAAATAAGAAAAAAATTAAGTACTTTCACATCTTTAGATGTAAGTGTTTTTTTAATAATTATAAACAAATGAAATTTGAATCCCAAAGAGATGAGGGGATATACTTTTGATATTTTGTAAATGGTAAATCATAAAAATGTTTAAACAAGAGTTTTGGAAAAGTGTTTTAAATAAATGATTTCACTACAATAGAGAATGAACCAAATCATCAGAATCATAGTGAATTGTTTCCTGATCGAAGTGATGAGGGGGTAAGAATCTCAAATGAAGTATAAGTGGGGAATGAGGATTCAGAAAAAGATAATGATGATGACTAGGAAAAAGTGAAATCTATATCTATAAAAAATCAAAATAGTCAAGGTAAATTGACATTAATAATATCATTAGTGATTAAGAATCACCAGTTCAAACATAGAGAATGATGTTTTTACAAAATACATCTTTCTAATAATAGGTAGATCCAAAATTTTTTGAAGAAGCTTATGGATATGAAAACTAGATTCAGTCTATGAATGAAGAGATTGAAAAAATTTAGAAGAATCATATAGGGGAGATCTTTCTGAGACCAATAGATAAGAAATTTATTAGGACTAAATGGGTCAATCACAAAAAGGGTGAATTAATATGATGCATTGATTCGAAACAAATATCTACTGGTGTAAAAAGGTTACTCCAAAATTTATGGTATATATTTCAAGGAAAAAATTTCACCTATACCATGGATAGATACAATCATAATATTATTGGATATACCATTGAAAATAAATTTCAATTTTTTCTAGATGGACGTCAAGTCAACATTCCTAATTAGGGTAAGGAATAATAATTTTTTATTGACAACTCAGATGGTCTTCTCATTAAAAAACAAGAGAAATTATATTTTCAGTGAAATAATGCACTGTATGGTTTCATGAAAGCACTGAGAGCATGGTATTCAATACATGATCAGTTTTTTATGAATTTAAATTTTCAGTATGGTGGAATTGATTACAATCTCTATGTCTACAATGATATTAAGAAAATGATGATGGTTTTAGTGTATGTTAGTGACAAAATATATGGTGGATTAGATAAAGTACAATGAAAAGTGTTTTCTAAATTTAGGAAAAGTGAGTTTTAAATGTCAATATCCAGAGAACTGACCCTTTTCCTTATATTATAGGTGACATAAGGAATAAATGACACATTTATTTCTCAATACAAATATTCCAAGGAGTTTTTGAGAATATTTGGAATAGATAATTTGCGGAGATGATTCCTTTGGTGGCTAATCAAATGATACTTTTTTGATATGATGATGTCAAAATGTTTAATGTTTTAGAATACATACATATAATTAGAAATATATTATACCTGAAAATTAAAATAACTAATATTGTTTCTTCCACATTCCATGCAACACGATACAAAAGTAGTCCCAATGAAAACAAAATTCTTGTAGTGAAAAGAATACTTTAGTATGTCAGGGGTACCATGTATTTATGATTTCTATAAAATAAAAAATATTATCAATATTTACTGGACAATAAATATATAGATTGGGTTTGATTATTATTTTATATAAAATAAATCTCATATGGTGAATTATATCATGGTGGAATGTAAATTTATTATCCAATAATGAAATAAGATTTCATTTCATTTAGCACAGATTAAGATTAATATACGGTGGCTACTCAAGTTAGAACATAATTATTGTGGAGTAAGCAACAACAAGATGATATGGTAGTTAAAGTTAAGTCCCTGTTGAAAATCAATTATTATAACTAATGTTCTATAAATATTAGAAAAAATTCATTTAATCACCCACATACAAAGCACATTGAGATCAAGTACTATTTATAATGGTGAAGGTGGAGAATGGCCTTTTCAATTTGGAGTATATTTCTATAGAAGTATATGTTGCAAACATTCTAGAGATGTTCTTACCTAATGTATAGTTTGAGTGGAAAAAAATTGATCTTAAAGATTTGATGCCTCACACATAAAAAAGAGTGGATGTGGAATCCCCTCTCCCTAAGTTATTATGTGTTTTTTAATAAAGTAATTAATAGTATAATTTACCATGTTAAAAACCACATAGGATTGAACTTTGGGTTTGTTGATTAAGGGTGGAATTTGATAATCAAGACTAGTGTGAAGCTGAAATAGGTAGCAACATTGTAGGATGATATTTAAATATAAAATCGTTAAAACTAGTCTATAAATGAAGAATAATCAAGCAATGGAGTTCACGATTCATGAAATAGATATGTATAGTTAAATAATTGATCCCTTAGTCTGTGCATGTTCATTCTTTAGGCATCGAGAAGGTTTCTAGATTATAGTTTGATAATGAATTTATTCATCGATGAAAATTCAATGATACTATTGTTTCTCACATCGATCATGACTCATGTGGGATTAAAGTATGTATTAACGAACTCCTTTATCACTATATGGGGTTGCAGAATGAAAAAGGTTTCTCATGCACATGATTTTACAATAAGTTTTTTCAAGAATATTATATGTGTTTCAACAAACCCAAAGGTGGATATTGTCAGAAGAAATCAATATTGGTGGCACTTTTGGGTTTATAGTGTTTGTTGACAATATTTGACTTTGTTTTTAAAATAAGGAATGAAGAGATTGCATGAATTCACGATCTCATGCAAACAAAAAATTTGTGATCCCATGGAAGAGAAAAATTCTAGATCTTGCAGAAGATAGAAATGTATTATCTCATGGAAGTGATAGATATCTGATCTCACATAGTGAGTGATATCTTGTCTCATGCAGTGCGATATGTTCTCACATAATTGTGAGATAGTTGATCATGTGTATCATGAGATGTTCTCACTGATGTGAGAGATTTATAATATCATGAAGTGTGAGATGTTCTCATAAAGAGTGAGATGAAAAATCTCACCCATGGGAGATATTTTTTATCATATGGAAGCACGGGATGTCTGATCCCATGGATCAATAATGCATGAAATGATCACTCGAAGCTCTACATGTATTTCTGATGATCACGCATCGATATATTATGAAGTACATGATAAAAAATTATTATTGTCAAAGGATATAATGATTTGATCATCATTTTATTTAGATCAATCTATGGAGCATACAAATCACTAAAAGACAATATCACTGACCATCACATGATAGTAAATATATTTCACAGGGATATCATGCAAAGAGTGTGATACTGATTGTTGTGGCTTGGGAAAAGAAAATTGTGTTTATTTTGTCAAGTAAAGGTGGTGTAATATCAACAATAAATACCAAATTACACATACATAAGAGGTGAAAATGTTTTTATTTCAATAAATATCTATGTCAATTTCTATATAAGGGGTTTCACGTGATTCGAAGGAGTATATGAAACTGACATCACATAATTGTTGTGCATGACCTGAATAGGATTTCATGAAATGAGATCTTACACCAAGTGGTTTCATGCAAGGATCTCGAGAAAAAGGGTTATTGTTCCTTGATCGTTCACAAATGCATCTCATGTGAGTATATCGGTAAATGGGTTCTTGGGCCAAGATCTTGTGCAAGGATTACTTTCTAGGATCTTACCCAAGGGTTACATGATAGGATCATGCACAAGGGATACCCAATAGGATCTCTATCAAGGGTTACAAATCAGGATCATTCACAAGGGGTCTCACACCATCATATCATGTAATGGATTCCAACAGCATGACCTCACCTACGGTATCTCACATCAGGATGTCACATAAGGGTTAAACATGAGGATATCATGAAAGAAGTTATGTGCCAATTTCTAGAATATAAGTATTGAAGAGAATTATTACGTAAAATAGGATTTCATCTAATTGATGAAACCTGAGAAAAAATACTCTTTTTTTAATCAGCTCAGAAATTATTTTCAAAAGATTCAACTAGTGGAGAGGTGTGTTCACTTTAGAGAGAGTGTAGTTATATTTCCAATTATTAATGATTGTATACCTAGAGGGACAGTGAGTCCAATCCAAATATTGTAATAGCAATGAACTTTAATGTATTTGGTACATCAGTACATTGAATATGTATACTCCATAGATGTTGACTAGTGATGATCAACCATATAAAATTGCAATGTCTTGTGCCTGTTTTAATTTCTATTTATAACATTCAATGGAAAAGAGATAGAAGATAGTTTCTTTTGAAAACAAAAATATTTATGAATATATAGTTCTTGTAATGTGTCATACGTTGATTCACCCCCTTATTAGGGTATATATCCCATTTGGGATAACATATTTTATTTTTAAAACAATTTAAATCAAATGTAAATTTCCATAAATATCATTATTTTTCAATATTCATAAAAAAAATTATACTTTCCAGAAAAAATCCCAAAAACTCCCCCACTGATAGTTTTGACATGTAGATTTAAAAAATTATTATTTTTCAAATGAATGTTCAAAATATTAAAAATATTAATTTTAAAATATGTGTAGAAAAAATGACTAAACCGCTATTTAAAAAATTAACGTATTTGTGAATGAAGTTTTTATTCATTAAAATGATTTAAATTTTATTTTTGATAAATATATAACCATTGAAATAATTTTAAAATTGTAAAAAAATTTAATTTTCATATTTTTTTTTATTTTTTTCATACCTTATGTAATAACTAATAGGTTATATTGGTAATGTTTAAATAATAACATTTCTATAGAGTATCATTTTAATTTCAAACCTGAAATTGAGTGAATCATAAGCAATCGAAGAGTATGAATTTATTTAAAAATTATTTTTTTGAAAATTAATTTAACATTACATTATCATATATGTTTGTTTTTTCATGACAAAAATTGAATAAATGATTATATTCCTAATTTAAAATGTATGGATGTTACATTCCCCCCACCCCCTAAATAAATTTCATCCTCCCAATTAAATCATAATCTTAAAATTTTAGGAGTTTAAAATTTGAATGTTCATTTCCTGGAAACACAAATCATAAAATGGGTTGATAAAACAAAATCATTATAATAAATAAATGGAAATATGAAGGACATCTAGATTAAAGAGAAACTAGGTTTCCAAGAAGTATATCTTCGGTGGGAATTTAAGATATGGGCCTAAAAGAAAAGAATAAATAACCAAAGAAAGTAATAGAGATAATTGATCACCAGAATGTTTGTTATCCATATAATGTTAAATAACACAAACCACAATTAGATAATGGGTGGAAATACAATCAGTTCATTAAAAATGAAGGTATTATGATAATATTTTTTATTCAATAACCTTTTCCTAGAGATAATGAATTATTTTACTATCTGAGAATATAAGTAAATATAATTACTTGATATATCTGTATTTCATAATCAAAATTACATATTTTTATTGTTCTTTGATCATTTTATAACTAATTTTCCACTCCACAAAATTATAATATAAAAATTATTTTTTAATCAAAAATCCCTATAGTTTTCTTTTAACAGATCGTAACATCAAAAAAATTAACAAGATATTCGTCCTATATTTACTAAAACCAAAATGGTTAGAAAAAGCTATTAAATATAATAAATAAATCCCCAATACCTCTATTGAATCTCCCAAAATTCAATTTAATCAATTTCATATGGGGTTATAGTTAATACATATTAATAATGTGTTTGAGAAATTTAATGTCAAAAAACATATAAGGAAGGTCACTAAATCATCATTATAAAACCTATAAAATAAAATGAATCTTTTAATGTCACATTTCTTGGATTTGAATACCCTAATTTCCATAAAACCTAAATGAAAACATGAATTCATTGAAAAATAAAATATAAGGTTGATGAATATATTTAATAAATGAAAATATGAAGTAAACTCCTACAAAGATAAACGAAAACATCAAATCACTAACCAATTTCTAGCTCACTAATAATATCTGATAAAAATATATTTATCCTTATTATCTCAATATATATAAAATTTTAAGGCTGATATTCCCTCAATAATGTGTTTTCTAGGATGTTAAATATAACACTGAATAAATTATCTTGGTCACTTGTACATATAAAGTCCTAAACCAGAAGCCAATAAGCGGTGCCCTAATCCAGTTGGTCTGAAGGGATCAAGCGATCCTTCCCATATTCTAGAGGCTTCCAAATAGTTTTGAGGGGCCATGTTGTTATTGGGGGAGTCTAGACACGCATAATTAGATAATCACATCAGTATAATAGTTATTAAATAAGATAATTGTAATACCAAACGATAGGTTGGGATAAATCATCTAGATGAAATAGACTAACATCAATTGAAATATCTAGGGCCATATACAAAATAATGTAATTTCATGTCTCTAAAAAGAATATATAAACATGGATTAAGGAACACACACATATAAGTATATAAAAATATCAAAAAAAACTTAAATTATTATCTCTAGATTGCAAAAAATTCCATAGATCAGTCCTGTGCTCCCAACTCCAATGGCATAATCAATCAATAATGAACAATTGGGCGATTTCCCCTTTCCCTGAATGAATCCATGAAGTTTTTTCAGGTACCATGGGAATCCCTAGAAGGATGTAAGGTAAACTCCATATCCCACTACCAATATTTTATATAACAACTCCATTTTTGTGTAAAAACTATAATCATGTGACAGTATAATAGGTCAGGATTAAATGATTAATAGATATAAAAATACTATGAGAGCATCATATAAAATGATCATGGAATAACATGTATGTTGTAATTGAATAACAGATATGAGAGGACCGTAAGCACATGTTATAATAATAACATGCTATAATAGGTGGGAATCAGTATATATATGAAGTTTCAACATCAAGAAATAACCAGATAGGAATATTCCGTAGGTGAAATGATTAACTGTCATAGAAGGGATAGGTCTTTAGGTATGTAATTGTTGAAAACTATATCCAAATATCTTAATGTATACGTTGAACATAGATACAATACCTCAAACCCCCTCTGAATTTCCATACAAAAAAATAATATCTAGGGGAAATATGTGCCTTATCTCAATCCCCTAATCGCTTCTATAGCATTGGTAATCCTACCTAGGGGTTATATGTACCATTCATCAATCCCCTAGTATGATCCATACCATAATAAAATAGGTTTCTTCACTTCATAATAAGTCCTCACCCCATCGATATCTCCATCATAATGCATGTAGTATTTAAATAGATGTGGGCAATGTTAGTGTCAATTCCAAATTAAAATGACTAATATAAAGAGGCACAAGACATATGGATATCCATCTCATTCCACATTTCCATTTCAATCCAACCATTTAACCATATAAATAAAATTTAATAACATATAAAATTATCCATGATCTTATCTAAGTATATCATTTAATTTTAAAAAGGCTCCCACTACAGTGGTTGTTATTTCACAAACACAATGAGGTGTTTTAACACTGGGAAGATAAAATAAAACACCTAATGAGTGGATCAGGTTGAGGTTTTCAAACTCTAACCAAGATTAGGTGATATATGGGTGACCCATATTAAGGGAAATAATTAATTTAGGGCTTCTAATTTATCTTAGAAGAAACAACTGGATTATATGATGTGTGACATAATGGAGATAGACAAATATAAAAAAAAGACCATTGGGAAATGGTATAAACCATATAACAGATTCATATGATGCAACATTTATCTAGTATCAACATTGGGTTTTGTCAAGATCAGATGATAAAGGAATAAAAAACACATGAAAATATAGTGCATGATTTCGCACAAGAATTATGAAAATGGAAAGGAGATAAATGTTTAAGGTTGGAATTTGATCGAATCTATTAGTAAGAGAGATCTAATGAGATGAATGTTGGTTCAATCATTCATCAGATGAATAATTTCATTCAATTCCTAGATTATGCATTTGAGATATTTCAAATGGAGAGATAGGGGCTATTATCCATTGGAAAATTAGGAGTAAGGGTGACATTATAAAAAGAAATATGGGAAAAATCAATTTTCCCAAAATAAAAAATTTACACAGTTTGGGAACACAATTGTAAAAATTATGCACCAATTATGTGCACCCCACTTCCAAATTTTTTCCACCACAATTTAGGGATATAGACTCTGAACAAGCCATGGGATCCTTATTTTCCACTATAACAACATTAGAAAGATCCATTATACAAAAATAAGGAAAAAATATGAAATTAAATTGATATATATATCAAAGAGAACCAAATATCTTACAGTGTTCCCCTTTATTGAAACTCATCATTGAGTTTCCTTTCTAGTGATGGTAAAACATCATTTGATAATATCTCCATCTACTGAGCACATATGTCATCCTCTCACTCCCAGATGTCATCCTCTTGGAATGCAGAGTTCTATAGGACTTGTATAAGAAGAAGTAACCAACCTCAATGTTTCTTTATAATCTTCTCCATAATATGGAGAGGATTATACCCAAATGACTCATCTTTCTCTAACTCAATGTCATCGTGAAAAAGTTTACATGATAAATCTGAAAAGTACCCAAAAATCATGTTATCATAGAAGATGTAATGCATAAATGAATAACTCTATGGAAAATTCAGAAAATAGGCCACCTGAATATCTCTCTCCCAAACCTGAAAATGTACAATGAACATAGGTGAATGATTACCTTACCTTCTAAACCATCTGTGTACTTGTATAGGTGAAAGTCATATGATATCCAAAATCCCCACCATGAACTGTTAGGGTTAATAGTGATGATAGGTATATGTATTCAACCTAAAATGAACTATAAAAATCTTCTTCCTAATACAATAATGCTTAATTTAAGTATCCTAAATATTACATTGTAAATGTTGCACCATCATACCGATCGCTAACCATCATAGTGGTGAAAGACACAACTCACCATATAGGGGATCATAAGGATACATATTTATGTTCACCTAGTAGAATTTTTAATATGAGCAAATGAGAGGTATATTTTTCCCCCATGGACCTCCAAAATCAAGGACTCATTCTTGGAACATGTACTCCATAACTTGTATCGTCTGTTATAAAAAACTGTTATTCTAGGGGATAATATATTTTCATAAAACCCTAAGTCTACCAAAATATTTCTATAACCCCATTCATAATCTTGACATTAAATGTGAATACCTTTTAGAAATTATAGTATAAGGGACCCTAAACTAGCTTACAATATAATGGGCATACAATATCCTAATTTCATGGACTACAAAGGTATCTATGGTTGGTATGATGTGAGTAAAATTCATGACTCTAATGAAAATATTCTATACAACATCCCTACCTCAAGGGGATCTTGGTAATTAAGTCAAAAAATATATCCTGACATCATCCCATTTCCACTCAAGAATTCATAGTGGCTGTAAAATCACTACTAGCCATTACTCTTCTTCCTTAACCTACTGATAGGTGGAAAACTATGTAATAATACCATATATCTCCTTCATTATCCATAACCACTAGTATTGGAGATGTAAGATGTGATACATCATGGTAAGACTGGGATATACTGCCCATGTAGAAGAATGAGACTCCAACGTTAATTCCTCCAAAATTTCTATTGTAACCCAGACACATCATGGAATGTGAAATGCCTCAGCCTTATCAAAAATATTTCCAGGTGCTATATCCTCCCCTAAAACACTATCACTTAAGATTAATCCCTCATAGTCTTCTATCTTCCTCATCTGCATTCTATCTAGAAGTGAAGAGGTCATTGATAATGATGCAAGTATAGACTATCCATGATTATCCTACAGCTCCGTGTGTAATGTAAAAAATAGTTCCATAAGATTACCCTCACTAATATTCTCCATTATATACTCTGTGTAATTCATTCACCTCAAATAATTTGTTTCATCATTTCCTTTCCCAAAAATATATGAAAGATCATAATCAATTGACTTCATGTTGTAAACCCGCCGTATCTAAAAATGGTTCAAGTATCACTTAATTAAAGTATACCCAAGGATTGTGGGATCTTTATACATCAAAAAACACTCCCCTTGAAAATAATGCCTAAAAAACACCAATCATGAATTACCACTGCCCATTGGAGACCATGGTTCAGGTAATTATACTCATGATGTCTTAGCTTCTGAGACTCATATTCCATGACTCAATCACCCTGCATCATGACTTCTCATATCTTGATACATGATGCATTACGATAGACTGTATATCCTCTACTGAAATTTAGAAGAATCTGGATTAGAACTAAATTCATTCTCCCTTTAAACTTTTGAAAGGATGTCTCACAAGCTTCAAAGATTAAAAACATCACAACCTTTTCTTCAAGACCGTAATAGGGGTTTCAATGTGTTATATGATGATCATAATTAACCTATAATCACAGGCTATACCCATGGATCCTTGTATATCAAAAAAAATCCAGGGATTCAACTAGATAACTATAGATATCACAATCTCTAGGTCTACTAATACACATTCCACTTTGATAATGTGACTTAGGAAGTGCACTTTGTCGATCCAAAATTTAAATTTAGTGTTATTATCACAAATATTGTAATATCTATATGTATTTATAATGATATTGGGATGTTTGATATGGTTGTGTTGAGTATGAGAATACACCATGATGTTATCTATGACTGATACCACACAAAATCCAAATATGGATGGAAAAACTGATTCATCAAATCCATTAAAATGGCTATTGTGTTCATGATAACAAAATAGATATCCAAATACTAATAAAGACCATACCTACTACAAAACACTGTAAAATATATGTGTGAAGGTATAACACACACCCGATGATATCTTGACCTCAAATAAAACATTTAAATAATTATGCACCTTAGAGTTGACCAAAGAGGTCATCTATAAGAGGAAATAGATATAGGTTATTTGCATTAATATTATTCAACTTCTGGTAATCCACATCAATCATGAGGGTTATGTCACTCTTCTAAGATAAAAGGTCTAGTGAACCCCAGGGAGAAGTACTAGGACATATAAAACCCTTATCATATAACCTCTCATGTTATTTCAGGAGCTCCTACAACTCTGTAGTGGACATCCTATAAGTAGTAGTTGACCCTATTACAAATCATGGAACTAGATCAATGGAAAATGAACCTCTCTCTAAAGTGGTAACCCAAAAAAATTTAATGGTAATACATCCCTATAGTGATCTACTACATGAGGGAATTTTTATTTATGTAATCCTAAATCATCCATATAGTGTATAGAAATATGGGATATCATTCCACTCATCCAAAGATGTTCCGGTATATCTCTACCTTCTTAGACATCCCATTCCCACTTTTGAATATAAATACCACCCTTTAGTGATGTGAAGGATACCCTTTGGTGATTGAAATCCACATTGGAATGCTAAAGGCGTAACTTTTTTATAATGATAATAATGTCAAAATAAGATATATCATGGACTAAGTGGTTCTGTATAAAACTGTGTACATCTATCATAAGGGGCCCACCTTACACTAGTGAACACTCTCAGAACATTAACCCAATGGGGTTTAAAGTGTAATCAAAACATAGAAGTACCAAATTCTGAGTGTGAGTATTTCTATGATATAAACTTGAATAAAATAGTTTGAAACCCCTATATCAAGAAAAACATTTGAAAAATAATTTTAAGCAACTGTTCTACCCCACTCCCATACTATTATCAATCACGAATCAACAAATAGGTGGTTTCTAATGTCCCTACATGCATTCATGATGTTCGTTTAGGAACCATGGGTTGACCGAGAAGGGTGTGAGATAGGCTTAACATGCAACCAATAATGGTTCCTATAAAAAATAAATCATATTAAGATAAAATAGAACCATGTGTATGTATAACAAGTATACTGTAAAGGAATAAAGAATAAAAAATTTCCATTAAAACATGTTATAATAAGAACATGCTATAACACATAAATTGTAAGTGACTAACATATATTACATGGAATTAGGAACATGCTAAAATAATAACATGCTATAAAAGGTGTTATTCAGTATATATATGAATTTTATACATCAGGTGAGAATTAGATCAACATACACCATAGGTGGGAAGAGAAATAGAATAATAAGTGCTAATTGACAAGGCACATCATTAGGGAAATCCATAGATGTGAATGTACATAGAGATCATAGGAGACATACCATAAAACCCGTTATCAATTAATTATCATAAATAGTCAAATATAGGGTTTATAGGTTCCATACCTCGATCCAAAAATAGGTTTTATTACATATGTAATCGTACTTATGGTTCGTATGTGGCATACCTCGACCCCCTAGTTTGTTTCATACCTTCATAAGAATTAAGTGGAATATCAAGATGTAAAACATTAATTAATTAATATATTAAATGATTAGGTCTTTTTAAGTGTCTATACCAAATTAGAATAATGTGTATAAAGGGAAACATGACATGTAGATATCCATCTCATTAAAATTTTCATTTGAAACCAAACATTTAATGATTTTAATAGAATTAATAACATAAAATGGATGCATGAACCACCCTAACTATATAATTTAATATTTTAAATGATCCTTCTATAAGGTTTAAAATATCAAAACACCAAATGGGTGGATTAATACATGGAATAAAAAAGAACACACAACCTGAGTTTATTTTGTTGAAGTTGAAAACCTATAACCTTAATTAGGTTCCACATGGGTGTCCAAAAAAAGGTGAAATAATAAATTTTAGGCTTATCATTTACACTATAATAAACATCTCAAAGGATTATAATGTGACATAAAAACTATAGTCAAATAGATTATAATACATTAGTGAGAAGGTATATACCACCTACCTTATACCTATGGTAGAACACTAACCCAGAAAAGAACAGTGGATTGGCCCTTATCAGAAGAAAATGGAAGACTAAAAAGTTCCCAAAAAATGGTAATATGAGAATGAACATAAATAATGAATATGATAGTAAGTTAAACCTTGGATGTAAGGAAGTAGATCAAATCTCTTACAATGTAGGATCTAATGAGATGAAAGGTGGTTTGATCAGATTTAGAATGAAGAATATTCTTCAATGTCGAGGTTTTTCCATGGGAGAGAGCTCAAATATTAGAAGAAGGGACGTTTTACACTAGAAAAAAATAAATTTGGATAGGTGAGATCATAATAACGTATCGTAAAAAGTTCTTTAATCCAATATCTAAATGTCACATAGTTTGTCTACACAGTTTCCCAAACTATGTTCCAACCATGTGTACCCCCTACCTAGTGGATTACTTTAAAGATATGGGCCTCTAAAATGAAAACAATACCCAAACACACTTTTCCTCTATAATTTAATTATTCATTTTCATTAATAAATTACTATGAAAATAAAATGAAATGATAGGATTCCATATATTGATGAAAATCATGGATCATATTGTATCATTAAATATATGATCTCAAATCATTATTGAAAAATTACAATATACAAATCATTATAAATTTAATAATTCTTATAACCAGAATAGGATAGATTAAAAACTGATATAACCTAATTATCGAATCCAAACAAAACAATAATTTTCATTCCACTTTTTCTGTAGCATTAAAAGAATCATGACCTTTATCTCTTAGATTCATTTAATATATTTTCCTTTTATGCATGGAAAATTCGTTTTGATAGTGTCCCATATCCTTAAAAATCAAGAATTTCCAATTTGGAATTTCCTCCCTATCATTAAAATCATGAACATGTTGGTATTTCTCTCCAAACATGTTGAAAACTATAATACACTTATTTTAATAACCAAAGTGTTTTGTTACAGAATTATCACAAGTTTAAAAATCCTATTTCATATTCTTCCAATTATGTTCATTTTTACATTCCCACCTATTTACTCATTATTTCCTTTTAAGCGATATGAATTAGATAATTCCATATATATATATATTGATTCTATTTAATAGTATGTCCTTGTATGATGAGAAATTTCTTGATACTTGTTCCCTTAAATGAATTGGATTAAATCCATCAATTAAAAGAGTAGTATTTCTCTTTTTAATATGTACATATTTCATAGATTACAATTCTGAACATATGAAGATGGATTCATACTTTGAAAAATTTTCCTCACCCTTTTTTATTAGACTTAGTAATTTTATCTCAAACAGAAATGTTAATCATGAGGGAAATTCATTTCCATAAATAGTACCTTAAAATCTACCCAATCCATCATAGACATTTCTTTCTCTTATTTTTTGTTTTTAATTATGGACCACAATTAATGTTCATCTCATAATAAATGAAAATTTCAATGAAATCATTCAACATTTCATAGATTCCAAAAGAGATAAATTTCTTCTATATAGATATTATCCATTTCTATGTCACAAATAAATTTGTAGTCCCATTTAATAATAGTGATTTCTAATTAAAAAATCCGTTAAAAATTATTTCACCACATTATGGATCAACATGATACTCGATGAGAGAAAATATATAGTTTATAAACTATATTAGCTTCCCCAATATGGTTATATTTTTATTGGTTTCAACTGTAGATCAAGATCCAAATTAATTATCACTCCCATTATTGAAATTCATAAATGGGGTATATGAATTTACATGATTTACATTACTTTAACTAGGATACATTTCTAAAAAATTATATACACTATATTAGATCATAAAATTTTGAAAAATAATATATAATCCTAAAAAATTAAAATAATTTTCAAAAATTTAAAATTTATGCATGGATAATCTCCTAACCATAAAAAATGGTTTTTTTTGAAATGTTAAAAAATGATAAAAATATCTTAAAACCATTCATCATTCTTTTTATCGAAAATGTTTAGCAACCAAAAAATATCCCACTAGAGTGAAATTCTTATTTCTAAGTAAATAACATTATCATGTACTCGGTATTGCTCAAGTCATGTCGAACATGCCTTTTTAGGTGTAATTAAAACTTTTTACATCTCTTCCATAACCAAATCCACTTATAGAATCTTTTAAGAGATTTATTAACATGTAAAATACATAATATCAACATTAAAAAACATTAATATGTTATTTTATATTTAAACCCAATGTGTATCATATGGTTATGTTCCTTAATATATATTTTACTTAATCAAGTTCCCATGGTTTCTACTAAACTTCCTCTGGTACCAAAAGTAAATACCCCAACCCTAGTTTCCAATAGTTGGTTGTTACTATATTACATTTTAATAAGATATTTGGAATCACATCCCAATAGAAATAATAGGTTATTATTCATGGTAAACAATATACACAATTTAAATTAAAATTATGATTGAAATTATTAAATAAAAAAGAGTTTTCTTGGAGAACACCATATTTCCTATTTTCATATCCCAAAATACTAATCATAAAAAACATTCTATAATCTTGGGGAAGTAATATTTTAAAAAGGGGTGTGATAAAATGATCCGTAATATTATTTTTATAGTTTATGATTTTAGGAATAAATATGAATAATCAATATAGAAAGGTAATTATCTGAAACAAATTCCACTTAAACAATAACTTGATAATAATATTGTTAGAATAAATGATGATAAAATAAATAAATATACATAATCTGAAGAGCATGAAGAATATACTTACATATTCTAACAAAATGAATAATCACATAAAAATAAATTAATTATACAATAATGGTGGTAATGCACAATAATGGATATCTAAAACATGAATTAAATACCATTCACAAGGAAATATAAATATATGGGTAAAACCCCATTTAATTTGTCCAAATGATTTTTATCATTTGAACTATGGATGAATCAATGGCATGTGAAACATTTTCCCCAAACCATCACATAATAATTCAAATTCATTCCTAGTATGAAATGGGTGAAACATAATGAACATAAACATTCATAACGAAAACTAACGTTATAAATTTTAATACTTACACCAAGAAATAATCATAATCATTAACCATATAGAGTCATATGTTGAACAGTAATAAAATTTTATATTCAAAGTCAAACTGACTATAAAAAATCCATAACAAATAATAAGTATGATATGAATACAACATATCCCATGTTTCTTATATGTGAAATAATTTTTTATATCATTGAAGAAAATAAATACAATAAAAACATACCTGAAAACATTTTTGAGGAAAATATATATTTTACTCTATAAATAATCATATAAAAGTTCAGAAATTTTTTTAAAAAAAACTTTATTTTATAATAACCTTTGAATCATATATATATAAATCATTAAAAAATTGTGTATTCATGATAGAGGGAAATTCTATACATGTCGTACATGTTAATGTAACGATTTGTCACATTTTTGGTAAAATACAAACATATAAACTTTGGAAAACCACATGATGATTCCATTAAATATTTTTTCCCAAAAGTCAATTTTAGTTAAAAAATTATTCTATAAATAATTTTTACAATGTTTAATACATTTTTCAAAACATTTTTAGAATACATGGTTGAGGAATAAAATGATTTTTCGACCGAAGAGAAAAATAACATCGTATTTTATGATGAAAATCTAAATAATTTTATTTAAAAAATAAAAATTTGCTATTATTTGGTGAAATATTAATAAATAAAAATACTACAATTAAATGTAATGTATATATTAAAAAATTATATAATAATTTTTTTAATGGAGATTCAAGTATAAATAATATAGATAAATATGATATTAAAATATAAATCTCATACCAGATCGGATGATTTTGAATAATAATCACCATTAAAGGAATAACGTCCAATGGAAAATTAAATACAATTTAAATTAATATATTAATTATATATCATATCAAATTTTTAATTTTATAAACCGCATAATTTAATAATAGTTGAATATTTCATATATCTAATAAAATTAAATGTGAGACAAGAAAACCCTTACCTTAGGTCCGATTTCGATCATAAATTTTTGAACCCTCCTTATAATAAACATATTTTTATTATTAATATATTAAATAACTATAATATTATATTTTTTTCAATATATTATAATTTTACATTCTTTAATCATAAGTTTATTAACATTTCATTGTTAAAATATCTGTTTTGTGTGATAATAGATTCGTTTTTCATGAATGTTTTGGTTTCATAATTTATGTTAATTTTATTTAATTATTATTCCATAATATCAAGAATTTTATCCTAGATAAAAATATCAGATATATTCATTTTAAATGTAGTTATAGTAATCTATAAAATTTAGAGACAGAAAATTGATTACACCGTTCATGGGGACGGTAAGCCATACATACACAAGAACATTGTTTCTATTTTGTATCAAATGGTGAAATGAAAGGAAAATATATTTTAATTTTAATTTAAATAATCATTTTTATATAAAAAATATATTATTCAAACCCGTCATTATTCCCATAAACTAAACAATAAAATGAAAAACATTTCAGATCGCTACATGGCGGCAGTAGTGCAAACAAACACACACCTGAAACATAATTATTTTCCATCATATTCACTGTTATTAAGTTATATGTTATATTATATAAACTTAAATATTTTTATTTAATAAATATAAAATATATTCATTAACATTATCACTAATAAAATCCATATAAATCATAATTGATAAATTAATCACATCACCAATAAAGGTGGTCATCCACTATACACATGAGCTACGTTATCGTATCCCCCACAACAAAGTTTTTTATAATGTATATGTGCTATAATTATTACATAAGTTTAATAATTCGCTAAATTTAATATACATAATTTAAATACATAATTATATATATCCTTTAATTTCCATGGAGGAAAATGAATTAAATCGGTTCATGAGGCGGCAATCATCAATTCACACGATCGGCAGTTTCATTTAGTATTTGATTAGAGTAGAGATGGATATTTTTTATAAAATTAATATTATAAAATATAAGTATATATATTGTAATTTTTTTATTATATTAGTATATTTTAGTATTTATTTATGTTGGTTGATGTTTAAATAAAATGAATACATATTTTTATGAATATTACCACTTCTTTAGAGAGCTTCCTTAGGTTGATACATAATTACTTTATAAAAGGGATTAATAATCAAACTAAGACCTATAGTATTTGGGTTGGTAAGCAATGAATGTGTTTTTTTAAGTTATTGGATCTACCAAATTTTAATGGATGTGTTAATTGGGGAGGATAACAAGTGGCGTTTTATAAATGTGGGAGGGAAGGACACACAAGGATGTTTTGAAAAGATAATGTAATACCAATGTCTTTATCATTCCATAAGATTCAGAGATGGGTAATCATAAATAATAAATTTTTACTGTGTATAAATATGTCTATATATTGGTTTTTTAGATGTTTAATGTCATTTTGACCATTTATATTATTTTTTTAACCCATATGTATACCAATTTTTACCTGATTAACCGTAATAAATTTTTACTATTTTTTCTATTCATAATTGTACAAAAATTTTGTTTATCTTATTAAATAATATATATTATTTTTATTCTAAATATGTGATTTTTAATTTTAAATTAAATTCAAATAAGTGGTTTAAATTAATTTAAAATAATACTCATAGATATGTCAAAATAAATGTTTTTCCAAAAAACAATTCTATAGATGAAAAATATATATCAAAATTCAATATAAAGTTTTATCCAATTAAATAAATTAGTATAATTTTATTTTTATTGAAGTTATTTTTATTTAATAAAAATTTATAATATATTTTTACCTTTTATATAATTTTAATTAAAATACAGCTTTCAATAGACATTAATATTTTTCATTATTCATAAAAAATTATATCCTTTCAAAAAAATAAAAAAAAATATATTTTGAAGATAATTAAGATGATTATATTATTGAAATGATGTTTAATAATTAAACTTAATTCAATAAATGTGGTGAAATCAATATTTATTTTATGTTTTAAATGTGTGACTGAACTACCTTTTAAATAATAGAGGTTTTTTAGAAAACAATTCGTTCTCATTTAAATTAATCTTAATTTATTAATAACAAATATAAAACCAAAGAATTTATATTATAAATGTGTAATAGTATAATTTTTATAATTTAGTTTGTCAAATTCATACGTCGTAACTTAATGTCTTGGTTATAATGTCCTTATTTAAATAATAATATTTTAATAAAGTATAACATTTCATTTATACTCGGAGTTTCATGCATTGTAACCCATCATAGATTTTGAATTTATTTAAAAATAAATATATCAGAAAGTCTAAATTAGTTATATTCTCTTTTAAGGTTTGTGTTTGGTGTCCTATATTATATCAAATATTATAAACCTCTTTTAATATCTCAAGGATTTACACATCTAAACCCTAATCAATGGAGTTGTCTCATGTTATGAAGCATGATACCTTGGTCAAAAATTTCAACATACCTTTTAATATCACAAAAATTCATTCCTAAATATCTATTATATAATCCATTAATTATTTTTGATATATATTTAATGGAAACTTCTCCAACCATGTCTGATATTATCATTTTCTTATAATATTAAGATCCGGATATAACCATACATGGGCACATAAATCCCTTGTATATATCTAGAAAGATCGTTGATATTGAAATAAACTAGGATATACCAAATATTAGTTATATATTTAATTTCAGAAAAATATATACTATCCAAAAATTTTGTTATATTGAATCCAATTTGACTACTTCCATACAGACCATTCAATGATATGATAAGAATGAGAATAAATCCATTGAGAGGCTAAAAATCAGAGCCATGTTTAGTGATATAATATTTGATTCAAAATTAATAGATATTTTAAAAGAAACTAGTTTAAATATATTTTTGGGAATGTTTTGGATCCACATTAATGAGGCAGTACCTTCATCATATCATCAATTCCATAAATACTCCATTAGTGGGAATGTATAGGGTTTTTATGGTGAAACATCCGACATTTAACATTATAAATACAAATATTTATATTTACTATTTTATAAAAGGTAATTAAAGTATCATTTGGTGGAATAATACATTAATATAATTTCTATAATATATATGAATCATCCAAAAAATTTCATTTAGTAAACTCACAAGGGAAAACAAGTTACCCATTAAATTAATTGTGATAATAACTCCGTATATCATATGCTATCAATTTGTTTGTGTCTATTTTATAATAATCCTCATATTCAAGAAACATTAATTTCATATTCCATCTAGGATAATTCCCTCATATAGTAAATTCAACAATAAATATAAAAAAATACATTTCGATCTTTGTGTATCAACATGGTACTGGATAATATTTTCTATCATGTAGGTATGAATGATCTTAATTTTTTAGAATACTTGATACTCATTTAATAGTTGTATATACATTATTATAGATGAAGAAAAAGAGTAATATTGGTTTTGGGAGAATTTTCCCCCATGGTCATGATATCATTTTTCGTAGTTAAACACAATCCGAAAAAAATTGATGTGATAATATAAATGATAAAAATTACCCCAATAATAATTACTAAAAGTCATCTCATAGATCCAAGGAAATATGTGAATTTTATAATTATATATTTGTTATGATTATTGGAACAAAATCAATTATATCCTGATATATCCTTTTTTATCTTAAGATAACCTTATTACACCACATGGGTTCAATATTTCCAATTCGTCATCTTATTCTAATAAGAGAAAAACTGAAATAAAAGAAAAAAAGTTATTATAAATCCCCTACATCATTTTTGGAAGGGGTCGCCACTACAATAGAGGAAATTATATAGGTCAATAATTTTATAGATGAAGACTAGTGATCTACATTTATTGAAAACTCTATAAACCAAAAAGAAATAGATAAATAAATATTCTTCCTGAAATATCCATGATATATCTTTTGTTGTATCTATAAAAAAATTCATTTTTTGGGTCATAATATTGATACATATCATTGTGATTTTCTATATGAACACATTGGATTTATAATGGTGGAATTAAGAATAAAACTATACAATGTGACCAAGGTATAATTTGATGCTGAAAATATCATCTTATTGAACATCATTTGGGATGTGAAACACAGGGAATAGATCACCAATATTTTCCCAACTAGGAAGAATAGGAAAATATGAGTCTTCATGGACATCATGGATCTCATTTGAAACATTCAAATGGTTCATTTCTTAGTTCAAATCGTGGAACAACTAATTTTTGTGACAATAGGATTCTAGGTATTCTACATCATGGATGGGTAACTAGTATACAAATAGATCTAAATAGACCCCAATGGAGAGGAATATACATACTATAGTGTATCCTTAGGGTTATAATAATATATTGTGATTCCCTTTGGATTATTGAATTATTTCACCACATATTAATGTTCCATGCACCTTATATTTAATTAACTCAAGTGAAATATAGTATAATTCTTTTTCAATGATCTAGCTGTTAAATAATAAAAATTTTGTGATCACCCTATCTATCTTGAGATAGATATCAATAATACATTTCAATAATAATTTAATATTGACCCCTTAAGATCTGATTTTTGGTAAAAAATTATAGAAATTACCTTGCATCATGTTATGAAACTTTGGTAATGATGTTTACATAGATAATACAAGGGGAATCCTTAATATGACACCTCCTCAAAAACACAATGAACTAAGGGGACTCTATGGGATTTCCACCAATATATGATACTTAATTTGAATTCTATGAATTAAATTCGTCCTCTTAACATATTTTATGTTGAGTGAAATAATTTATAAATGAGATAATGGTTGTTTGAATGATTTCCATGATCTCAAGGAGTATCTTCTATGCCCAAAAATGATGGTGTTTACCCATTATGGAAAGCCACTCATCCTTCTCATGGGGACCCTAAATAGATATCTCAATGCATTCCTATCTTAGATGATTGTTTCATAGATGGATAATGGTTTATATTTCCATAAAAATGTATTTTTGAAATTATTATCCAATACTCCAATATCTAAATTATAAACATATCATTGATATTTATAGTAAAAAAGTATAATGACCAACATTAGTAACATGAGGTATAACTTTCATCTAGTATTGACCAGATAAAAAATATTTAATATCTTAAAAATTTGATAAAGATTCTATCTTGATTGGTATTTATACTGTATTTATTAAAAATCTACTTCATTTTTTAGATATCTACCAATGGGTGAGAGTTCATATATTTTCCCATAGTACTCCATGTCCTAGAAAAGTTATTGTTGAACATAAAACTCATTGAAGAAGTAGTATTTTATATATGTGAAACTTATCAAATGATAGAGATATTATATTATGGTGATTCTAGAATCCTAGAAATAATATGGATTTAAAACGAAAAAAATCATGTTTCTATAGGGAATATACATAGACCATATACAAACCTCTTATCTCATACTATTTCCAACCATTAGAAGGAGTCATGGAAAATGTTCTATAATGAAAAGCTTGAATTATAGTCTTGGAATTTAATATATTGATACATGTGGACCAATTAAATATTAATGGTGATTCTAAGATGTATATTAAGTAGATCTATTTGAAATATTAAATTAAAATTGAGGAATTTATTCTCTTATATTAATTTGAATAATATTTGATAACTAAATTCACCACTAGAATAATTTTTTTGTCATACTTTGTGTTCATATAATTACCAATATGATACATTGGATAATGTATTTATAACCCTATAAGTTCTAGGAGAGGGTGTGATAACCTTTTACATCATGATATGTAGGGCGATCTAGCTAATTATTAATAATGATATAGAGGAGATCAATGAGGTTAAGTCTAAACATGATCATGTTGATCTAATATCCTCATCAAAGATTGCCATAAATGTATGGATGTATTACATAATAGAATATCTCTAATGAAAAATTGTCCAATCAGAATGAGTGAATAATGAAATGATCTGGCATCTGGTGGTTAACTTCACCCTATATTATAAAATAATGTCCTAAAAATCACTCTACACGTGATGCTCTATGGGAGTCCTCCTAGGGTGAGTTAATTTAGAAGAAACCTTTTTCAATTTTATGATTTTTCCAATCCAACACATTCAGTCCCCACTAGAAAAGATTAATGATATTTGATCAAATCAAGTAACATTGATAATTCATTCAATAAATTATGCATTAATGTATAGTGTTCCCAAAAATATTACTTGTTTTATAGATATTTTTCTACTACATAAATTGACCCGTTAAATTATTGCACACAACCTCATAATATTATAACTCTTCTATGTGGTGACTCGATGTCATTGGTCTTTATCACACACACTAAACAAGGAATCTTATGTACATAATTATTTCCACTAATGTCTTTTCCTAGTGGGTAGAGGTTATATCCTATAAATAATCAAGAAAAAAGTTGTCTTTAATTTCATTAAAGATGATATCATCACCATATTTGGTTTCCCCAAATTATATTTATTGTAAATATATCAAATTTATTATATTTCTTATTGGGAAGGAAATATCATAAATAAAATTACCAATATAATCATTTTTTTGCTATCATGCAGTGGTGAAAATAAATATAAATTATTTTAATAAAAATATTACTGAAGACATTTATAAAAATATGGAAAAATAAATTATTTCACATCTATATAAAATCATTCAAGTTCTATGGTCTTATCACCCCACAATCCATATTATGAAAAAATAGGCCGTATATTTATAGGATTGGGGTATTCTCACCCATTGAGGTTTAACTACACTAACATTGTATTTTCATATATAATCAGCTATAAAAATATTATTAGATAAACATATGACTAGATGTATTGTAGAATATCGATGATAAAATGTTATCGACACTAAATAACCAAGAAATTCATCATAACCAAGTCATATAAGCATTCAACATGATGGTTTACATCCACTCATTCCACCAAGGATATATTTTATTATATAATATAACTCCTATGGTACCTAGAAATACTCCTCAAAATAAGATAAAAATTGGGATAACCTAATGTTGTAAACAAGTTTTACTCCAATGGATACACATCTCTTATCACTATATATGGGGATGAACATGACTCCCACCATGATTAAAGTACTTTAAAATAAATATTTAATATATGCCCACATTGATTATATATGTTAACCACTAGAAGATGTTATGTTTCATAGTCAATAACTATTCCATTTGACTTCATGAGGTAATTTTGAAATTGAATACCCTTAATTTGAAAAACATCTTTGTTCTATTTTCATTTTATAAGATTCATTATTTCAAAATCATAGTAGAAGAGATTTATATGTATTTGGAATGATTTTTTAGTGGGACATTTTCACATTACATGAGATTAAAATCTATTTAGTAGGTTGATATTATAGGTTTTGTTTCTTCATTTATCGATAGGTGCTGATAGAAAATACCACCACCTATATGAGACCTATAGGTGGTTGAAATCATGTGATTTTATGATACATGGTGATGTAAGAACCATATATTTCAGACCCAACAACAATTCGAAATTGACATCAAATCCAACATTGTGTATAATCTTATAATTAACATTAGATTTTATCTATATGATCAACATAGGGACAATGTTATATCACCTTTCACAATAATTTGATCTATATATTAAACCCTCTACAAAAAGCACCTCTTCATTTTTATATAAATTAAATGAAACCAAAATACACATTACATAACTCAAAACATCACATAATATGTCCTCATTATATGACCTTAAATGTTATGATAGTTAAGTACACTTCACATGAATATAAATTAAAAGGATTAGGTCCTCAATATATGACCCAAATGCAAATGGAATCATTGTCCTTGTCACATGAAATATACATTACTACACATGGTCCATCCAGTTATACCCTAGTATATATAAAGAGGTCAGGTATGTGAGATCTAGTTTTCTATTTTCTGAGTTCGATCAATGTTAGAAACTATAACTTATTATTCATTATCCATAAAATAATTCCATAAAAATGAAATATTGAGGAATTTTAAACCTGTTATTGGGACCTCTCTATTAATGTTATGTTTACTTCAATGACACCTAAATAAGAAAATTCTATGAAAAATTCCTATATTTATTCCATTTATTATAGGATACATAGTGACATATGAAGAAAATATTTTATACCAATGAATAAAATAATAATTGAAGCCATAAATTATTCTGATATTTGGGCTCCCAAATTCAAATTCTGTTTCCCTCCATGATTTAGCACTAAGACAAAGTTTTTTCTCTTTATAAATTGGCCATATGTTAAAAAAGTCCACTCAAATAGACAACATTGTCACATTACACAAAACTAATAAACATATATTCCACCATATATTACCTTAAACTATTCAATGTGGTCTACACCATATGAATGTACAATAGTTTGAGAAATATATCTGATATGACATACATTCATAGAATCTATCTATAGTTAATATCCTGAACATTATAAGAAAAATTAATACATGTTCATAAACACACATCAATTGAGAGTTATTATCATTTATATATGTTTTTGGCTATTATTACATTTTCTATCAAATGAATATAAAGGAACTTAATCCAAAATATTATAATTAAATATTATGTATTTGAACTATGAGTGTATTTAGTATTTTGAACTCAAAATAGATAGTGATGTGATGATATTATATTTAAGTCTCATCATAAAAAATAACACTTTTAAATAGGGTTATTTTATGGTGATGGTTCATTTCTTCATTCACATTTGGTATTCATCAAACCCTCCAAAGCATACTAATAAAGTAAACCCTCCATATATTAACCATTAAAAAGATCTATATAGATGTATTATATATTGAAGAAATACAAGTGGGTTTATTATTGGTATTATTGGATATGTTGGGATTATTTGATCTCATATCTTTCAACCAACCATAGGATTTATTCACAATAATCCATTATTTCATCACATTATTTTGTGCCTCAAATTCAAAATGGTCTTTCCTCATTGGGAATATAAATGATATTATTCCATTTCATTTTCTTAAAAAAACCACATATGTGGAAAACCCCAAAATAAAGGTCATCATCAGTTGACCATAAATTTCAAAACACCTGAGTCCCTATTTCATGATGTTTTATGAATCAATAGGATGACAATTTAATTTTTTTCACATTTCATTATTGTTATTATCCACATCATTATGATAAGGTTGTGAGATGGGTGATGGATTTGATAATCCAACAAATGAAAAGAGATTAAATATTTTCCCGTTGTTTTCCCAAATCAGACTCACATGGTGGTAATGTTGTATGGAGTGTAGTCTATTTTAGTTAAATGAACAGAAATTTAATATGGTTAGCTGAAAACAATAGAAAATTATAGAATCTGATATTCATATAATTCTATGAAATGTTCTTATGGAATAATTCCCTAAATTTATATAATGTTATCAAATATAGGATGTTTTAATGACAAAATGTTTGGAATTAAAAAACTAGATAGAATTAACTACATAATGAAATGATATTAATAATGTGAAAATGATAGATGATTATTGATTTTTATGATACAAGAGTTGGGATATTTCCATCATAATGTAAATGTTTTTATAAATATTAATTTTTTTGTCATAATTACAAGAATAATTTGTTGAAGTGATCAGGATGATACAACATTTTAATGAATAGTGAAATCTCCTAAATACACAAGTTTGACTATATATTCATGAAGTTCATGGGATGAATTTTTTAGAGTTTGTTTAAGTTTTATAAATTTATAAATATGATTTGATTTGTCAATAATTTATTGAGAATGGATGATTTCATTTTGATGATGAATTTATCAATATTGAATATATTTATATTTTTTAGAAATGTATAAAAATTCATAGTCATTATATTGATTATATAACCAATTTAATACCTGAATTATAGAAATATTTCTCACTATACTTATCATTTAATCTATTATTTCATTATAGTGACCCACCAACTGATGGTTTTTTAGTGTTTGTAAGTGTGGAGAAACCACTATCCATACAGTTAATCATTGGATTGGTTCATTATTCATGATGTTGAAAAAATTAATCCTCTATAATTTCTCATAATCAATCATTTGTTCTTAATTTCAGTTGAAATATCCTCATTCTTCATCCTTTTTTATAAATAATCACATTTTTCATGTGGTTACTACATGGAGTTAATCTAATAGTTGATCCGACACTGATAGGAAGAAATGATAATGGTGTATAATGAAATTCATATATTACATATATAATTATCCAAATATTAAATTATAATGATATTATACATGATTTGTTTTCTAATTAATACATAAAAAAGTGTGACATGATATTATAATTGGTTTGATCTTATTTTTACTGTTATTCCAAGAATATCTTAAAAAATTTACATTATAAAAATATAATGATGTTGAGTGGATAAATAATTTAATTAAGATAAAAATGAAATCAATAAATTCTATAACTATTCTAGAAATATGTAAACATATTGATGTATTTGACAGACATGGTTTAAGACTTATGTTGATGAAGAAAAATTAAAATAATTATGAGGAGACTACTATTAAGATTTTTAGAGTATTTTCAAATGTGAATAATTGAAAATATCTTATGGTGAAAAGAAATAAAGAATAAAATATATTTTATTATAAAATAATAAGTAGTAAAATTTAATTATATTCAAGTAGAGATAAATTGAGGTGATTGAAGATGATATACTATCTGAATGAGAATATAATATGATTGTATGCATCAATAATTATTGAAGAACTTAAGAAACATGAACTGAGTCTAATGCGCATATATTAATGTATTCATTTTAGTACGACACATGATAATGATATATCCATGAAATATTGGATTATAATAAGAGGATAATAAATTGATTATGCTTGATTGTTATTGAAATAGATGATTAAATATCATCTTATATATATTGTGGAAATCAAGATGATTTACTGAAAATAAAGAATATATAATGAAATTGACGATAGATCTTATTGTGAAAATGATTGAATGATTGATATGTTGAGAATGGAAAACATTTTGTTACCATAAGTGATGATAATGAAAATACATATCAATATTTTCTATATGATATTTATAAATCCATGATAAACTATTTATGTTCCATATTTCAGTAAGTGTTTGAGAAGTAAGGAAGAAGGATATCAAGGATACTAAAAGGATCATGCGTAAATTTATTTCCTAAGAGAAATGACAAAAAAATTATAATAAAAAAGAAAATTAAAACCAAGGGAACTCTCACTATTATACAAGACAAAATAGTTGGAAGAAAAATGAATATATGGATCGAGGAGAATCACCCATATGAAAATTTATAGGAAATAAATTATGAGTTCAAGGGGATAAATTATTTATGGATATTATTTATTTTGAAATTGGTAACCTAATATCATGGTTTCCATCATATAAAATTAAATATATTAAGATATATGATGAGTTTTAAAAAATCCATAAACAAAAAGCTATGTTTTTTCATGAGAAATATTGTTAAATACATCTATATAGTAAAATAAGGGAGATACGAGTCAATTTTGAGGAGTTGGATCATTATGAAATTAGTTATATATAATAATAATACACCATCCCCTACACAATGATAAATGTACTAAATTAGAGTGGAAATAAACAAACATGGTAGACTATAATGAACAATCTTGGAATACCATCTAAACGGCTACCCATGCTAATAGGCCACAAACCCAAAGAGTGTTCACGATCTCCACAGGCTGATGAAAAGAAACTAGGAAACAAAAAATAACCTTTGGGAATAATTTTACCCCAACATGTAACAATAATATTATAAAATTAAAAAAAATAATCTAATATATATTCCAATTAATACATACATATGAAGTACATTGAGACACTAAGGAAACTGAAAGTAAAACATAACAACCAAAACTCGTAGCTGGAACAACCCATTATGTTCTTTTATATTCATTGACATTATTATTTGAGTGAACAAAGATTGGATATTCTTTGAGGTAGACGTGTTTCTTTTAACAAGACCTTTTTTGATTATTTATTATCCTTTCCATGATTTTCACATGGTTAAAATTTTTTTGCAACCTGTGTTTCATGGTTATCAAATTATTTTCCAATGGAAAAGAAACATTTGAAACCTAGGTAGAAGGGGATTCATAGTTTTATAATGGTTAAAAATAGTATACAAAAGGGTTCACAGGGTTTTCGAATTGTTAAACTAATTTTTCAGTATAAGTGTGCAACTCTTAAATGGGATCTATTTTAGTTTCATGGTTATGCATAGGGGTAGTACTAATTATGTGACCCAAACCCATACAACCATGAACATGGTAATTAATTTTTTGAAAATATTTATTAAATTCCTAAAACCCTCCTTATTAATCCTAAACTCCTCCCACTCCAACATAATCCAATCCATAGGATTTAGGGATCCCTTAAGATGCATTTTATATCCCCAAATATCATTTTTTGGTCGATTAATGATCCAATAAAAGAAGGTTTTTCTCTTCTGGTAAGATCTTTTCTTCATAATATTAGATATACTTATTATCTTGATTAATTATTCCTATTTTTTATGATGAACTTGATTTTTTTGGATCATGGTTAATTTATGTGAAATTAGTGATCTATGATCTCTTATGTCTTCATTCAAAATCTTCCTTCCAAAATCTTGTGATCTCTATCAGAGAAAACACATCGTAGATTCATTATGGTTGGATTTATAATATTCCAAGTTGGTGTTTCTATGATTTTACTTCATTTTTTAATTCATTTTATCTTGAAAAACATATTGATGTGGGCTTATAAATTTATAGCACATATTCTATGTAATTTATCCTTGAAATTTTCAGTGGAAAATTTCCCTTTGAATTGATCATGGCTTGAATTTAATGATTATAATCTTGATTTTCTAACCTTTTTGGAAGTATTTTAATTCCATGTTTGTTTTTATTTTTTAAATACCTGTGAAAGGATGTTCCAATGGAAATGAGGTCTTTGGCCTGGGTTTCTATTTATTAATTGAACTTCAGTGAGTTGAATTAAATGAATTGAACCTTTTAATGTTTTCTAAATATTTCAAAAGGATTGAATTTCTAAAATGAACAATAACCCACATTAAATTATTTAACCCTTTTTTTGAGAATTTTTTTCTTGGGTTATTTCAGATAAATGAATTATCTACATGGAGTGATAGTGTAACCCCATGTTTTGAAATATATTCTATTAATTTAATAAGGTAAAAAATAATTTAAATTCCTTAGGGATTATTTGAAATAAATTATTTTTTTAAAGGACCATTTGAAATTTTTTTGGTGAATCATGAATGGAAGAATGTATTTTTACCATTTTTAATAGTGAATAGTGTAAAAGGTTAGGAATTGAAAATGATGATGCTTGATGACATAATTGGAACATTATGAAAATTATCCAAAATAATAACCCCTTAGTTATAACTCATCTGATTCTTAGACATAAAATTATTGGGTGTTGAAAAAGGGATTATTTACATTGAGTTAATTGGGTATTAGAGTGAGATGTGATATTAGGTCCATTTTCAGGGTTTGATAAGGAACCCAATGTGATTATCATAACTAAATTATCTCACACCCCTCTTTTGACTAGTCATGGGAACCTGGATTGTTTGACAAGATAACATAGATATATTCTTTATTAGTGGACTCACACCCATATAATGGATCCATAGAGAATGAGAATGGTTCAGGATATTAATGTATAGCTAGGAAATTGAGTGTTCATGGAACTAGTTTGCTTGAGACTTGTGAAACAAGATGTAAGCCCGAAAATTAGTCATGTTGTAAATTGATTATCTATTCTAAGGTGGACTCACTAACTTACCTAGGTTATATCCCTGACAACATTCAATATCACTATTTGGCACCAGATTTACCTTTCTTGATACATTTATTATTATCATGCATCTAGAATCTATTGTATTGACTATTTTTTATATTTCTATATCATGTGAATATTTTTATCTTTTCATGATTATATGACATTATCATGTGAAATAGGTTTTAATTGTTTTCAAGAAAATTTTTATCATTTAAATGATGAAGTGGAATGTTTTATAGGTTTAATTTATTAAATGATTTGAAAAGTTCAAAACTCAATTTTTTTTAAAAATACCAAAACTCTATTATTTGTACTCCTATTTTAGAATATTTGATTTTCCTTATGAATTAACTACATTGAAGTTTTTGTATAATCCTACTAGGATATTTATATCAAACTATATATGTACATTTTGATGTTATAATCCAATTATTATCAATTATAATTTGTTCACGATCTCTCCTTCCTTTGTGGTTTAGAGTTAGGGTGACTGAGGGTTGGTGAATTGGGACATGGTGGGTGGTCATGGACCACCAGGATGTGGTTTTTTGTTGTTATGTTCTGCTTTTAGTTTACCTAGTGTCTCATTGTACTTTATATATATATATTGATATATATCTAATTATGTTTCCACATTGTACACTATTATTATAAAATTTTTATGGAGAAATCATTCCCATGTTTATTTCATTATTCCCAGGTTTTCGTCGCTATCCCACGAAGATGAGGAGTAATCTTCAGTTTAGTGGTGAATTGGCTCAGGCACTGATTTTGATGGTATTATATAGTGGTTTGATAACAATGGTTACAAAGGAGGTCTTTCATATAAGGTAATTACTTGAATTTGAAATCCATATGTTATTTGGGGTGAGTCACAGTAGAGATGAAAATAATAATGTGTTGGATTCAATGGGTATTTTGTTAAATGGTTCTTGATCATCCCCCCTTCAGGATGAGACTTGAGTTACCCAGGATTCTTGGAGTTGATTATTTCTTTGGAGATATTGGTTTTCTGATGATAAATTATATTTTTATTACCAATGATAGTATATTTTATTTGGGAAATCTATTATGATTTATTGAATAATAATGGAAGGATGACCATATGTGCACCCTGTATTCATGGTATAGTAAACGATGATGAATTGATGAGACTGATATAGGAATCCAACCATGAATAGTTTTAAAGTTGGTTTGTTTTTTACCATCCCTTACGACCAATACTTTTTCATTTATAACATGCTTCTAAACTTGAATTTGTGTCCCTTTCCTTACACATGACTTCACTTATGTATGGTTGCTTATGTAGGTTATGAATGTGGGTTGTTTCAAATTTAACCCCTTTCCAATAATTTTTAATCCCTTTTGAACAATAAATTGTTTCTTGAATCATATATTATTATTTTCATTGAGAAATGTATTAAAAGGAAAAAAAGTATGAAATGTTTAATTTGATAAATTAATTATTAAAGACTCTTATGTGGTATGATAGAATGATGTTTTAAGAAGAAATTTTTTTTATAATGGATTTAAATGGGAATGGATTTGATAATTGGAAATTAGGATTAATTCTTTTGAATCCTCGGAATAATATTCATGTAATGGTAAAGGGTTTTTGAAACTATAATTGATTTATAGGTATATTAATCAGTTTTAACGAAAATAGTATTGTTTCAAAAATGGAGAAATATTTTATGTTATGAAATCAATGTTTTTTTATTAAATTTGTTTGTGAATTTGTTTAAAAATATTTTTTATTTGTTAGACTGTTATTTCACGCTTGAGTTTATATGCCTCTAATTTGTGATGTTTAGAAATGACTCCTAGAATGTCCTTCCAAAATGATAGGATGATGGCCCGATAGTATGGTCTATGGGGTATATATTCACATTTTCTAGATTTATAATCCCTTTTCAACTACTCTACCTAGAATGAATATCATTTGTTGGAGCCTTTTACCTTAAAAACACTGAACCCCATCATTTACTATTGTATTTTTATCCACCTTTGAATAATGGAAAACAAGGTTCTCCCCAGGCAGTGTAGTGCCTTAAATAAGTTTATATAATCATTTCTTCACTCAAGAATCCAGATTCTATGAAGTTCAATTATATAAAATAATAATTTAAGGGTCCTATAAAAGATTAGTGTTATGTTATGGTTCTCTGTTCTATGAATGAAATAATGTATTGGGAATTATTCCAGTAAGAATTAATTTAGTAGAAGTATCCATAGTAAGTGAAGAAGGGGAGTGTTCTTGAGTTTCTATGCTTTGGTTAAGATAAGCTATTAGCTACAAGGTATGGAATGAAATTCTCATTTTTGTTACATTTCATAGATGGTCTTATTGGTAATGAATCTAGAAAGGATATCTCTTTTTGAAAAGGTCTTCACCAATAGCTATTAATATCCATTCCCACAACCTAGAGGATATCATATAAATAGATGATCTATATAGCTTTATCTAGTGATGTAGATCTAGTGAAATTATATAAATGAAAGGTTACCTTATTCATTATTGAATAAATAGAGTCTCATCTTGAAAAGAAGTTGTATATCATGTGTTTCTAGGGTGGAGAACCTGATCAACCAAAGAGGATATTTGTGAATGATCCAATGTTTTGTGAATGGTGTGTCCATTTATTTCATGTTATTCAGTATTGTATGTTAGAAAATTAGAATATTTTACCCTATTCATTAACATTAGATACTGTCTATGAGGTCGTATATGACTCGTGATAATATGGATTCATCCATAGGTCTTTGAGTGAATATTTTCATGTAGTGGAGGAGTTATTGGTTATGACCTATTAGTTTCCAAATGTAGTTAATGTTGATCTATCCATTTGCTTCCAATTTCGAAGTTTAAAAAATAATAGTTTTTCATTCTTCACAATTGTAT
The DNA here is from genome assembly GCA_963277665.1 of Viscum album. Taxonomy (NCBI): domain Eukaryota; kingdom Viridiplantae; phylum Streptophyta; class Magnoliopsida; order Santalales; family Viscaceae; genus Viscum; species Viscum album. The sequence continues at coordinate 1,391,304,793 of OY728120.1, forward strand.
ATTTTTAAAAACATATTATTTTGGGTTATTTTTTATTGAAATATTCAGGACCATTGTTTTGGTCATTTGTGGATTACTAATGTAATAATGGTTTTTTTCTTGATATATTTTTTTTGTTCGTTGGTGTCATCTTGTTTTGACTTGATGGTTGAGAAAATTTTTGATATATTGAATGATATCCATTGTGGGAGTGTAGTGTCCTATTATGAATTGACCTAGATGTATGAGATCTTTTATGTTGGACATGGTTTGACCATGGGAATGTACATGGGTAACTATGATGATGTGAATTTTTGGATAGATGAGGCACCCCTTGGTGCTGGTGTTTGATTTTATGTGATCAATGAGGTATGAAGCACAATTTTGCAAATCCTATGTTACTATCAAGTACTAAGCCATGGTAGAAATCCAATTTAGTTCTTTACCTTGCTTTTGGATGATTGAACATTGATTTTTCTCCTTATATAATTGTTGGAGTCTCTGTTACTGGTCGTAGGGATGTGCTTTTTTTTATGTTTCATCATCATGTAGAATCTTTAAATGGTGGTAGACCTATGATAGGTATCTGGTATTTCTCTAGTTTTTATATATGTGATGATATTAGTGTGTTGATCTGGAAGATGTGTTTTATTTTTCATCCATTGGTTGAGTCTTTATCCTTTGTTGTGGACCTTCCATGTCATAAAATTGGTGATGGATTTATTATTCTATCATCATGTTATATCATTCAAACTAGATTATTTTTAGGGACATAAGGTCCTACAATGCATAGTATGTAACATCCCATCACTTATTTTTCTGTTTTTTGACCTATTGAATTGAGTACCCAATGATTGGGTCTCTTTTGGGGGTTGTTTCCTATATTAATAGACCTTTTTTATGGTTTTGAAGCATTTTCATGATTTTTTCATGGGTTGTGCATGGTTAAATAATGTATGTGACATGGGTTTCATGGATTTTTCGTTGATAAAAAAATAATTAAACCTCTGAATAAGGGGTTTCATAGATTTCTCATGGTTAAAAAATTTCTGCAAGGGAGCCACATGGTTTTCCGACTATTAAACTATGTTTGTAACCTAAGTGTGCCACTCTTTCTCGGGGATTTGTTTGGGGAACATAGTTAGGCTCATGGTCATTATTAACTATGCAACCTAACCCAATATGATGTGAATGAGATAATTAATGTTACATAAATCATTATTAAATTATTAAATCACACTTAATTAACCCTAAACTCCTCTCAATCAAACCTATGCTGATACATCGTTTTTTGGGAGCCCTTGAGAGGCATTTTAGATCCCAACCCATATATTTTGGAAGAAAAAAGAAGAAATTGATGTGGAAATATTCTCTTCCAGTGATTAATTTCCATCTAAATCTTATATGTACCTTACTGTCTAGATTCCCTATAAATAATGGTTTGGATGGCCTTACGTTTTTTGGAACTTGGTTAACTTATAGGGAATTGTAGATCTATGATCTCTTATCTCCTCTTTCAAGATCTATCTTCCTAGATCTAGTTATCTCCATTAGATGTGACACATCTTGGATTCACTATGGTGGGATTCCTAACATTCCAAATAGTAATTTCATTGATTCCCCTCCCCCCTTTCCGAATTTGTTGTTTCTTAAAAAATTCACAGATGTTTGTTTTATAATTTCTTTCACCTATTCAATGTAAATAGTACTTGAAAATACTAATAAAATCATCATTGACCAATTTAACATTTAATTGAACATGACATGAATTTAAGGGATATAATCTTGTTCTTTCTCAAAGTTTTGTTAATATTTAATTCCATGTTTTATTAGATTATTTAAAGATCTTTTATAGTATGTCTTGGTGGAATTAATGGCTTCGGCCCGTGTTTTTATGTATTAAATAATATTCCAAGATTTTAATTAAATTAATTTAATTATTAATTTTTAAATAGTTTATAATTATTTAATTTATTAAATGACCATGAACATACTTTGAATGATTTTGCATTTGTTTTGAAATTGGTGTTATTGGTTTATATGAAATAAATTAATTATTCTCATGGAAAGTTGGTGTAAACCCATGTTTTGAAATGTATTCAATCCTTTTAAAATAGTAATACTAAGATTAAATAATTTATGTATGATTTCAAATAAATGATTATTTAAATGGAATGTTTGGAATTTTTATGTTGAATTATTAAAGGAAGAGGGTATTATAGACCTTTTAAATATTGAATTGTGTAAAAAGTTTTTTATTGAAATAGATAATAATTGACAGGCCTATTGTAAATTTTTTATAATTCTACCATGTGATTTTACATTAATTGCAACATTTTTTATTATTATATGTCCTATAGTTGGGTGTTGAATGTTGGATTATTTAAAATGAGGGAATTGGGGGTGAGATTCAAATGTGATATTATGGCCATTGCCATGTTTGATAAGGATCCCCATGTGATCAGAATAACATGATTATCTCACTCAACTATTTTTACTAGTAATGGGAACATGGTTAGTTATATGGGATGTACTAGATATATGCTTCAATGGTAGACTCATACCCTTCAAGTGGATCAATAGGGAACATGAAAGGTTCGAATTATGTACGTGCAACCGGGAAAGATGGTGCGCGTGGAACTAGTTTTCATGAGACCCATGAGACTATATATAATCCCATCAACTTATCATGTTGTAATTTTATTAGATATTCAATGGTGGACTCATGATCATTCTTTGGTTGTACCCATGACATCTATAAACTCGATACTCAATACAAGACAACATTAATTTTCACTATTTCGCACTGAAGTTACCTTGTTGGATTCATTTATTTTTTTTGCGCACCATGACATTATTGTATTGACACTTATTTTTATTTTTTATTAGGTGAATATTAACATATTTTCTTCACTACCAACATTATATTATAATTTTTTTTAATTATTTTCCTGAAAAGTTTTACTATTTAAATATTTAAATGGACTGTATTGCATATTTAATTTAACATTTTTTAAATTGTTAAATATTTTTTTTAAACTAATCATTCTACTATTTTCTTTGTACTCCTCTTTTATTACACATGAATTTACACAAGAAGTAAATGCATATAATATTTGGATGAATACTAGTTGGGTCTTTTTATCAAACCGTGCTTGTACCTTTTGGTGTGTACAACCCTCTATTATCTTATAGAAGGTGTTTTTTCTGACCTTCCATTGTAAATTAATGTTAGGGTGAACAAGGGTGAGTTAAATGGGACATGGTTGCTGTTGTTGGACCACCATGAGGTGGGTTTTGGTTTTTATGTTCCACTCTTAGTTTCTTTAGTGTCTCCTTGTAGTTGAAATGTTTTTATTTATTGATATATATATAATGATGTTTCTGTACTGTACTATGTTTTTATAGTACATTGAGGTGGAAATAACTTCCAATAGTTATTTTTGGACTCCTTGGTTCTTGTCTCCAGCCTGTAGAGATTAGGAATGCACTTCAGGTTAGTAGAGAATTAGTTTAGGTACAAATTTATATATTATATTGGGTTGGTTCACTATAGAGTCCAATATAAATTCTGTTTTTTATTGGTTTTTAATACTTGAATGAAAATAAGTATCTCGTAGGTTTATTGATAGTTACATATTAGTGATTGAGGAAGAAAAATGAATAGGTGTAACATCCTGTGATTTTTTGATTTTGAAACATTCAATGAGAATTTTAATTTTCATCTACTGGATGGTTCAATTTCAGAACTAGGAATTAGAAATATTTTTTGAGGGGTTTAATATCCACAAATTTTTTTATTTAAAATGTAATAAATTTTTGTGGAAGAACTACGGGTATTAGAAATTACAGGGGGAGGAAACGGAAATTGGGATAATAGAAATAAATACATTGTGAAATTCACATGATGAATTCCATTTATGACATCAGTTGGTTTCATAAAATGTTATATAGGGATTTGAAAATTTGTAAGCATGAGATAATTTCACTAATGAATTCCCTACATTTACCTAGTTCTTATTGTGAATTGGTTTCTTGGGATGTATCATAGAGGATACATGACATGAGAAGACTAATGGTTTACTTGGAGGAATTCAATAAGTTTATTTGGTTCACATCATGAACCAAGATCACTTCATATAACTAATTTATGCCATGAAACTTGTGGGTTTGTTTTTGAAAGGGTTAAATGGGGGGCTCCCCATTTTGTTCATCAAGAAACACATGGAAATGAACATGAGGCGCTCTGTGAAGCTCCCCTTCTCTCCCTTTATCCTTCACTAATCAAGGAGATATCAGGTGCACTTTGACGACACTAATGTGTAAGAGCTTCCTAACTCATACATATATGATTTTTCCCTTCTGTAATTACATATTTTAGGAGTTTTAATTTGGTTATATTAGTATGTTCCATTAATTCATGGTGGAATTATAATTTTTAGGTGGGGATTGTGCTCTACCTTGTACTAAGATGTCCCAAGAGGCCATTTTCACTTCTCCATTTTCCTTTTGGTTGAGGTATGTCTCAATAGTGATTTTATTTGGATTTAATGCTTTAAATTAATTTTTTGGGTTGTTTTTTTACTCTGTTTGTTAGGTATTTTCCTAGGAATGGTCTTGGTGGTACTCATTTGACCGTCTACCCATAGTTTTTTAGATTTTCATCGATTTATAGGAGACTAGAGATATATTTCCTATAATTTTTTTGGATATATTTTTTTTAATAAAATGATTATTGATTTTACTGATGAACTTAAGTATTCATGAGATTTTTAGTCTTACAGAGTATATATGAATCTAGTTCATCTTGGATTGGACAATAGTAGGACTTGTTGAAGATGTTGAGGGATGCTTATAAATAGTAAAAATCCTCCAAAAGGACGGTGTCTTGTCATACCTTCCCATTGATATTTAATAACGTCATGTTATTGTATGGATGCTCGGGCTCACCCCATAAGGAATTTAACCCCTATTTAAAATCATTATGTTAAATTTATGGATTGAAAAAAATGGTTAGATGACACTGAAAAAACACCTCGGGTCACCAACAACACCAGTGAATTAGCTTAATCCATGACTTGAGGCTGTAACCTTGATCAAGGACCCTGATAGAATTTCATTACATTATTTTATTTTGGATACAAAGTTGGATTCCTTTTCTACATACTGATTTATATGACCCCAAATTGATTCTTCTATTTACCAGTGGGCCTTGATGATTCCATGTGGGATGCATCTCCTATGTTTTTTCCTATATGGGATTTAGTGGTGTCCCTAATGTTTGATGGACCCGAAGCTAGTATGATGAGTTTAGGTAGAGCTGTTAGTGACTGTATCTTTATAACCTTACCAAACCAATATGAAATGTGTGTAAGGATATAGTGTTAGATTTTGCATTCAAATACTCTCACTTATTTATTTCTACATTCACTTATTTACTATTGAAGAATAAATGATTGCCAGAGGTGATTCCAGATCTATGGTCGATCTTCCTAACACATTGTGATTTTTTAACTGTATGTGTAGACATATTTCCTAGGATTTTGATTCTGATCCAATTTATTAATTTTTGGTTATTTTATTTCGATTCCTAGATGTGTGCACACGGATCTGGCTTCTGATGCCTTTCAATTATATATTTTTATGTCCAGATGTATTCCTTGGGATATAGAATTTTTACAATATGATTTTGATATTTTGGAATGTAATAGTTATGATTATGAAATTCGAGAATGTAAACCTTATTATTATGATATTTGGTCATGGTGTCCCTATGATTAGTATATTCGTGCATGGAATACCTATGGTTATGATATTATACCATGAAGAAACTATGATTAGGATACTTGGTGATGATTATAATATATAAATTTTTGGGGATGATTACTCTATCCCAAATTTATTAAATGGTCATGATGGGTGAAATGGAACTCCTCCCAATTTATGTGACCTATACTCAATGGATGATTATAATCTACTTAAGTGATGCATTGTTTTATCCATAGGGATTGGTGTTTCCACCATTACTACATCGCCATCTATATTTACTAGGGATGGGGCAGTTGATACATCTATATAAAAAGTATTCCACACATGTAATTGGGTATGAATATAATTACATTTACAGTTCACCTAAGGGCCACTCCCATAGGGATTATATGAGTCATAATGTCATGATTTCCCACATACTGGGACCTTGGGATCAAACATCAGATTAACTTCACAAGGATTTAGTGAAATGAGATTCTAATTAGTGGCCATTTACAAGATTGTATGTCCGTATAAAATTTTTCTCATTATAGTAATCAGAGGTGAGTAGAGGTTCTCCTAGGGTTAGGATAAATATCACCAAATGGTGAAGTAGTATTCTTAATGTTTTTTGGATCCTAATGATGTAGTTTTTTTTATCAGGGTTATGGACCTAGTGGTCAACTTAATAGTACATAGATTGAGTGGTAGAATATCCTTCTCATGGAACTTCTCATAGGATGTCTAGACGATCATGGTTATAGATCCCAAGGATTGGCTACCCTTGGTTGTGTTATTTTTTTTCTACTTACTCATGTATACACACACACACACACAGATATATATATATATATATATTTGTGGAAATCTATAAGTACATATATAAAAAGAGATATAAATGATGACACATTTCCCAATTTTCTTGGATCATAGACCTTGAGAATGAATATGGTGTCTCGATATTTATTTTACGTATCATTTCTAGTAGTGTCTCAACTCTATTGAAAAAATTCCTTTCTCATATTTTATAAAACATGTATTTTAGTTTATTTCTAGAATTTTTTTTATTATTATCATGTTGATTAGCTTATATTTTCATACACATCATATACATGTGATGTGTGAGACTGTGCTGGTGATGCCCTATGGAGTTCTGTACTCATAACTTGCTCAGGTCGCCATGGGCCAGGGGTACCTATGAAGACATTCAATTGGTTTAAAAATGGTTTGGGCTTGTGACCAAGAATATTAGTGAAGGATGGTAGGGATATGTATTTTGGATCAGGTATGTTAATTTGCTTATATTAAGTATGAAAGCCCTATACTTTTATTTTCATTTTTTGTTTTGTAATCCATCTTGTTTAATCTTCACAGTGGGTTACCAATGTTGTATATATGACATGGATATTCAGTATTATAGTGAATTTCATTGATTATTACAACATTATAGAATTTAAATTTCTTTACATATTTTTCACTATGTTTATTAATTTTTTTAATATTATCTATTTATTTATGCAGTTTTCTTACTCCGATATGAGGGCATAGTCTACCTACTATAATAGCCCATGACCTTACTACTATTTGGTACTTTCGTTCATACAATGAGGTATTCTCGAGGCATTGTGAACCACTACATTAGGTAACTATTTTAGTGTCTCCCTCACCAGGATGTTACAATGTGGTATTAGAGGTGTTTCTTTTCAGTTGTCTTACTATCTGGGATATGGTAGATTGAAGTATTATAAATGTGTCATAAACTATGATGTATATTAGACTAGTACACCAAAAAATATTTTTCTATTAGAAATTATAGGTTTCCTATGATATTGGATTTCAATAGTTTATATGAGATGTTATTTTTTTATTTGGCCAACACATTTAGATACATGAAAGTTTTGAAATGTTTATTCATTTTTTATGGATTTAGGGATCTGGACTATTCCCAAGAGGATAATGATTGATTTAAATTATGGATGAAAAAGGTGATTGGTGTATCATGAATCATATTTTGTACATAGTATTCACGTGATATTGTCCATTAAGTGTGTGATCAATTCAGGTAGTATATGCCAATTGTTTAATGATTTAGAAAAAAACTAAATTCATTATTCTATATTTTTTGTTTGAATTATAATCAATTGGTCTTTATTATATATATATATATATATATATATATATTTCTCTCTAATAGATGGATATATAGATATATGCTGAGATTTTTTTTATTTATTGAAATAGATTTTTCAAATTATAAAAGTTTTCATCATGTTTTTAAGGAAAAACTAATGAATATTTCTAAAAAATTACAATAATGATATATTATAATGTAATATATTTCATTAAATAATATAAAATAATAAAAATTATTATATTTATAAGGGTGATTATGATATGGCTGATAATATCAACCATTATAGATTTAGGTATTTTTTATTCATAGTAACCATCATGATAGTCAAATAGTGAAAGCCCATTTAGTCACGGTAAGTGTAAAAAAGAGTTTACATGGGGTCAAACCCAAATAATAAGTGTACTAATGAGATATAAACCTATATAAAAATTATTTTTTGAGTTTTTAGTCTCAAAATCATCTTATAATCAATTATATTCAATTTACAATGATTTATAAAACAAAGGTCATTTATATTATATTAATAAATTAAGATAATTCTAAAATATATCCTCCCCTATCTTATAAATGTTCATCAATTATTATCGTTTAAAAACATATTAAAACTAATTTGGAACACCAAATATTTACCTTTGTTCCTTATTATAATTCCCCCACACATTGTATAAGACTTCTTTATTGACTAAGACAAACCTTAGTGGCCTAAATTTGAAAATAAAAGGATATTTTCTAAAGAATAGTTATATAATTTAACTGGATGTTTTCATTTTATTTTTACTTCAACATCCTCCAAAACATCATCAAACATTCCAATATAATAAATTTAGTATTGAAACAACTCATTTAACGCTTGAATAAATTATTTAATATACATTCACAATAATATGTTATTCATAAAACTGAGTCCCTATAGTTTGTATCAAATGAATGTATATAAATCTTTATCGTTATGTTAATGAACATATAATAGTGATAAATTATTTTTACATTATAGTTAATTTGAATTGATATATTATTTAAATATTAAAAAATTTCTTTATTTATGAAATTTTTATTAGAATTGGTTTACACAGATGAAACGGGGAAGCTGATGTGGGAAGGTAATGGGAGTGTGATTTCCTTCCAAATCCAAAACATAGAATGGTGGGAATTGGAACCTTGATGTTTGTTATTGTAATTTATTAGTTTTCATAGGGTATAATGTATGTTTAATACATATATGAGATCAAATAGATTATCCAAAATGAAATATGTAATTGGTGGAACATTTTTTGAGGAACCACCCGCCATCATTTATTGAATCTTTTGACATAGTGGTTGTATAAGGGTGGATTAAATCCCATGAAAATATTTTTGAATTCATTGGGTGTTTAAGAAATCAAATGGTTAGTCATAATATTTACCATTTTGAAGGTGAAGTGGACCAATGGTGGTCGATGGTCAAGAATATCATGGATATTGAGGGGATTTATCCTTTGGAATGGGATGAATTCCAAAATAATTTTCATGAGAAATATTTTAGTTAAGAGATTTGAAATAGGATGAATTGTTTTTCGAATTGATGAAAGTGGTGGATTTAATGCCTGTATACAATGGAAAATTAACTGGATTGGTAATGTACACTCTAAATTTTATTAAGGATCGTGATATAAAATCAATAATTTTTACTTAGGATTGATGACAACATATCGAAGAGCATTGGCTTCTTATGAATTTAATAGTTTGGAAAAAAAATCGATGTGTGAAGAAGGAGTAAATTGAGTTTTCAAATGACCATATTTTCTTCAATAACCACTAGAACTAGAGCTTGTGGTGGAAGTAATAAGGACATAATAAATTTAATAAGATTGAAGGTAATAAAATTTAGTTTTAAATTTTGGAGAATAGTGGTATAAAGTACAACAGGGAATGACTATTGATGTCTATTAAGTGTTTTGAATTTGGTTGTTTTGGTCATATGGACCGTAATTTCAAAAAAACTAATCATGCTAAAAGTATGATAAATTCTGATGTACAATCATTTAAATGTTTTTAATGTGGTCATATGGGGAATTATGCACATACTTGAATGAAGTGGAAACTGAATGATGGGAAAAAGAAAGACTATAAGTGGAATGTTTTGGTGAAATTATTTATGAATATATTAGAATTGGTTGTACCATTATGAAAAGTGGTATCATGTACTATTTTGTTTATTTAGATTATGTTAATGTATTTTTGGATACGTTGTATATACATTATTTGATTTCTGAGAAATTCTTTGGAAAATTTTCAATTCCACCTCAGTAATTGAATCCAAAACATATGGTAAAAAACACTAGGTAAATATTAATTGAAAAAGGATCCTTTTATGGGTTTCTACAAAAGGAATATACCTAAAAACCATGTTGTTTTCCCCTAGTACTGTATGATGTTATTCTCGGTATTGAATAGATTTTTATTTACCACGGTCAGATAGATTACAGAGATAAATAATATATTTTAATGAAATACACTATTTTTATATACATTAATATAATAATCCCATCGATAACATATCGAAATTTTGAGGATAATTTAATATATGGAAATTAATGTTATCTTCCACATTAATTTTGAAAATAAGGGAACTCTTCAGATTAATTATGTTCCTGTAGTAAATGAGTACTTAGATTTTTTCATGATTAGTTTCATAGTGTTACAGTTGACAATTAACTTTAATGTACTATAAACATAGTTCTTGATTCAAATAAAATTACAAACCCCCTTATAATATGGTAAAGTAGAACATTTTGAATGGAAATTTTAGTTATATGAGTTTCTTGATAATGGTTTTATTCGACCTTGTACTTCACAATAGGATGCTCCATTTTTTTAGAAAAATATATTTCCATGATACTTTTCATTGATTATAGAGTATTGAATAACATCAATATGAATAAAATGTATCGTTTTATTCATATTAAGGCATGTTTGACTAGCTCTAGAGAGATCATTATTTTTTGAACAATTCCTTGCGATTTGGGCAACATCAACTGAAGGTAAAGGATGATGAAATTAAAAAAAACAAAATTTCGTACTAGATATTTGAAATATGAATTCTTGGTAATTATTTTTGGATTGAAAAATTCTCATACATTATTTATGGACCGTATGAATAAAATAATTATTGAATGTTTTGATAAGATTTTGGAAATATCTATAATGATATTTTGGTTTCATTAAAATTTTATGTGGATCATGAAAAATATATAACGTTTATTTTGAATACCATTAACAAGAATAATTAATATGGGACATCTATAAAATGATTTTTTTGTTATGAAAATTTTTATTTCTATGGGAACATTGTAAGTAAATATATAATTATAGTTAATCACCCAAATACTGATCTTCATGATGAATGACCTAAACCTATAAACGTTCGGATATTTTTAGTTTTGTTCGATTAGTGGGTTACTAACGATAGTTTTTTGAAGACCTTGGTTGGATTTCTGTCTCCTAACTATGTTAAAACAAAAATGAGTTAAATTTATTTGAAAATTTTAATGTGATGATTTCATTCCAAAATTCAAAAGGATATTGGTGAGTTCTCGAGTTTTAGAACTACCATAGAGGAATAGTGATTTTTTTTCATCTAAAGTGATGCTTAATTTAAGTGAATTGGTTGTGTTCTGATGAATAATGATTAGTTAATTAGTTGAACTTCATGAAAACTGAATCCTCGTGAGTTAAATTAACCCACAGATGATTTGGATATAAAATATATGATTTTTTATTTTAAGATTTGTTGATATCATATATTTAGAGCCAAATGTGAGATATACACTGATCATAATATTTGGGGGTATATATTTACTCAGAAGGATTTGAGCATGAGATAGGTAAGATGGCTGTAACTAAAAAGGATTTTTATTGTATGATTCATTATAATATTAGAAATGATGAAAAGATGATGAATATATATGTCATAAAAATAATGAAATATTAACCATTTTATGGTTGGAATATGAACCTATGGTCAATGATTTAATTAATTTTGGACTTGATGTTTTAGAGGAAGAATATAACAAAACTTCATGTTAGGTATTAGTACATTTGTCTCTGTCAGACAGAATTATGTAGGCTCAAAAAGAAGACAATTAGTTACAAAAAATTTATTATTGGTTAAAAAAGGAATGTTTCATTAATTTTAAATTTATAATGATTGTGTTTTAATATTTGGGGAAATATTATATATTCATTGTGATTCACAGTTGATGAAAGGGTTGTTAATAAAATATCATTGTTATACATTATTATTTCATCCAGGAAGCACTATGGTTTATACACACCATGTAGATTATTATTGGTGAAATGGAATAAAAAGATATATTTATCACATAAATATGAAATGTTTTACTTTCAAAAAAGAAAAAGAAGAAAGAAAATTTCCATACTGGATGGTTTATCATTTTATAGTGACCGATTGGGAATGAGAAAATATATCTATGTATTTCATAGTGGGATTATCAAAGAATTATCGAGATAACAATGTGTTTTGGGTATTTTTTTGATCGACTGACTAAATATTCACATTTTATTCCTAATAAAGAAGCATTATCTCTTGATCAACATTATTAGTCATATCTTAACGAGACAAACTAGTTACATAAAGTTACACTCTCCATTATATCTGATCGTGATCCCAAGATCACTTTTATCTTTGGGAAATTCCTTTATAAGTCAGTGGGAATTGAATTAAATTTTATTATATCATCTTATAAATTTCCTAATGGATAGTGAGAATGAAAAATTCAGACCTTGTAGGATATTCTATGTGTTTTTTTAAATGGATTACTGGGGAAATTTGGATCAATATAATTATTTAGTTATGTTTTCTTATAATAACATTTTTCATTGTAGTATACATATGCATCCATTTGAAGAATTATATAGATAGTGGTGTTGAATGAGATATATCTGGGATTATGTTGGAGAAAATAGGTTATTTGGACATGAGTTGGTAAAGGAAATGGTTGAGAAGGTGAAGATAATTCAGAAACAGATGAAGATGGCTCAGAATAAGTATAAAAGTTATCTAGATAAGTGCAGGAATGATATTTATTTCAAGGTTTGCGAACAATTTTTTTTAATATTTCTCCTTGGAAAAGTGTAATTCATTTTGGTTATAATGGAATTCTATTTACATGGTTCATTTGAACATATGAAATTTTTGGTAAAGACACATAAGTTTCTAAGTGGGTGGAGTTTCCACCATATTTTTCTCTAATACATAATTTTATTCATTTTTAAATTTTAGGAATGTATGTGTTGAATTCAAAATTTATTTCAAGACTTGAAGTTGTTCAGTTATAAGATAACATTTCATATGGAGAAAAACCAATTCATATTATTGACCATAAAGAGAATGTATTTTTGAACAATGTAATTCACCAGGATAATGTTTTGTGAAAAGGAAATATTGTTGAATAAGGATCATAGGGATGTGATAATGTTATGTGATAAAGGTATCATCACTTGTTTAATAAATGAATAAAATTATGAGGAGTCAATTTTTAATTTGGGGGGGAGAATGTAATAAACCAGGTAATGATATAATAAATATTATAATAATCAGTCAATAGAATATGTAATGATTAAGGTTGGGTCCCTACCATATACTGAAAATTTTTATATTTATTTCATAACCTATATCTATATCTAATGTCCATAAAATGAAAATTGAATCCATTGTTCGATTTTTCCCCGGACTACTACCTCATAGACTGATTTAATTCATTTTCTCTCAACCCCACTCTAATCTAGTTAAAATGATGGGTATATTTTTTTATGTATGATTTTAATGAAATAGTAATCATTTATAATAGATAATATATAATTTAATTTGATACATTTAATTACATAGAAAAATGATAACATCATTCGTTTGAACATCTGGACAACTACCTCGATGATGTAGGGTGATTAGTTTTTCCTCACCATATCACATGGATTATATATATATATATATATTTAAAGAATTAAAATGGTATTTATGAAAAAGTATCATTATGTAATTATAAAACAATATATACCTTCTCTGTACAATGATTATTAAAAAATGGAAATTATAGTCATGCCTACCTGGGACCAATTGTCTCCATGATTGTAATGTCATTCATTTCTAACAACCACCATTCATGTGGGGTTTTAAAAATATAATTAATGTATAAAAATGATAAAAAAAAATTCTAGACTATTTTTATTGATTCGATATAATAATGTATAAATTTTCCTTTTTCAACCTACTGATGTCACTTTGGATATATGGGATGAATATATCAAAAATGAATGATATTAAATTAATTGATTATGAAATTTTATATAACATTGTGGTCAGAAAACTAAATAGAAGAATAAATATGATAAAGGTTAACAAAAAATTTAATAATTAAAATATGTTTATTATTCATGATGATAATGAACATTCATGATGATTCAGACTCAAGATAAGTGAAACATTACATTAAATAGCCCATTTTATATATTTTCATGTTTTAAATACAAAATATTTCTCTTATATTTCTATGTTCTACAAATTATTTTATGAAAAATCATGATTTATACTTTATGTGTTTATGATGTTCATTTTTTTACCATATTTTACTTTATTATAGTGATTTTTTAAAAAATAATCATTTTATAATTTAATAGATGTGGAATTCTTTTAAAAACCCTCTTTAAAAGTTTTCTTTAAGCGTATATCTTTCATCCATATCCATATTTTTTAAATTAATATATGGATGTTTTTATATAAAAATAAGTCAATTATTAATGAGAGTTTATGTTTATTTTTTACATTCATTCAAAGATTTTCCAAAAGGATATTTTACATAATGTTTTAATGTTCATTACAAAAGACGAATGGAAAATATATTTTAGCATATAGAGTGAAGAAAACCATTCCCGCCATAATAAATTATGTTGTGTTTTTTTATTAATTTACATGATTTAATGTTTAAATGAATGAAGAAGCCCATTTTTCCTATATTTTAGATATTTTTATATTTTAAAAAAAATTGAATATATATATGAATATCTAATTTTTTTCATAAAGGTGAAATGAATATTTTCATAATGAAAGATGTTTTGTATTCAATTATTTCTCATGGTAATTTATTATGATGGTGAGTGGTTCAATTAAAAAATATGGGATGGTGAGCCCATTATATCTGTGAAATGTATTGGGTAAAGGTAAATAATTAACTGAATTGTATTCTCTTATAAGATTATGAGAGTATACTACATTGGTTATTTCAATTATTACCGCAAGATTTATTCTTTTTGTAACTATGAAGTATATCTAATTTATAGGAGTCATGAAAACTAATCCCCAACTAAAATACATGTTTTTTCTATTCATGAATGGGTTTTTGTGGGAATATTTTTATTTATCATATTAATATAATGATGAATGAATTTTTATGATTGAAAAGTATACCATTTTGAAAAATTCATAATGTGATTTTCAGGATTTTAAATAATCCTTTATGAGTTTTATACTGACATTAAATATTTTTAAGAAACTTATAATAAAATTATTTGAGTAGACAATGTTATTTATTCAGAATGAAATTATTTATTTTGAGCACGATGATTATTTAAAAAAATGACAAATTTTTATAATAATTCACAGACTACTGGTTTCTTTCATTATTTATATGTCCCTTTATGAGATTATTTTTCTAATCCAATGTTTTTAAAATTTATTATACTATGTTTATGTGTGTGTGTGAAAAATAAGAAGTCATGTTGAAAATTATTATGATATTTCATAAAAATAAAACATGTTTTCTTTTAAAATGTATTTTATGATGAAAAATTTGATAATAACTACAAGTGTGAACTTGATAATATATGTATTTTTTATGATTTGTTAACTAAATATATATATCTCTAAACATAAAATGACACTAAAATGTAAGAGAATAATTTTTGAATTAAAACTCGTGATTATGTAATTTTTATGACTAGTTACTTACACATCCTTTGTAGTTTGAGGTCTGGTATTGATTTCTCTTGATTATGTCATATAGATTGGGTCATCGAAAAATTTAGAGGCCTCGAATGATATCACATTGATTCATAGGATGTATTGATATTCTATAAAGGGGTGTAATAATGTATTATCAGTTACAAATCCATCATAGATATAGATATACACATAATAACTTTCACATTTCATAGTTATTTCATTATATTTTAGTCACATACTTTGAACATTAACATGATGATTTTGAGTTAGAGGCTGATGCTTCTTTTTAAAATAATCCTATATGTATCATTGATTAGAGAACTATGGCTATCAATGTGAGGTTAGTTCCTCTAATATTGGAGTTACAGTACCACATGTGTGTACATGATGCTACCTATGAGAAAGAGGCTGACATACATTCATATTGGATGGAAAAATCCTCAGATGAATCTATACGACCATCAGAATAGAAACTCGTGGATTAATTTTTTTAATTAGGGGTGGATATTAGTACTTATTTTTTATATAGGAATGGATACATTAAAGTTAGTATTTAATATTATTTTTTTCCTTTCACAATAGTTCTAAAGATTTTATGTATGGGTTCATGGTTGTTTGATGCTCGTTCAGATCTCTGAAGTCCAGTTTTTAGATGAACATGATGAGACACAGGGTTGGTTTCTCATTATCAGTAACTATACGACCCTAAATGGGAGGACCCAATTTTGAAAAAAATTATGGTGTGTTTTATGGAATTAAAAAATGGTAAAAACATGTCACATAGGAGATCCACATTGTGAGTACATGGGTTTATAAACCATCAACCAATTATGTAATGGGAGAACCTTCTTGGACATTGAGTACAAATGGGCTATTGTCACGACCCGTCCCTTAGGGCCCATGCTGTGACTACCCCAAGTTTGCTTTCCACAAGACTGGGGATGGCTACTAGCACCAGAACGTTGTATCCCTAAAATGGGAAGGCATTGCCTTTTAACCTACTCAGACACACATACAAAGAACACAACAAGAGGTAACCAGAATTTAATCTACAGTATTAAAAGTTCACTTATTGTAAAGAGTGATGAATGTAAAAGAGGATGGAATAAAATCCAAACTAAAAAAGGTATAAGTACAACTGAAAAAGTACAAAACGTCTTTAGGGTAATCCACCATGGATCCTACCTAATGTGTAGCTACAACTCACGAACACTAGTCACTATGTCACGTCATGCCAGATGGCCCACCTCCGAGTACCATCTAGTCATGTCTCTCTCAGCATCGGTCAATGATTTCCCTTGTTAGAATAAGACACAAAAGGGTGTGGGTGTAGCCCGTGCAGGGGTGAGTATAACGATACTCATTAGGGACCCCGGGACCCCTGTATGTCTCCGAGAGTTCCCCAAAGGAAATACCACAAAGAAAGACCTCAATCTCAAGGCATGAAGAAATAGACATCAACACTACTTATATATATGCCCATATATATAACCAAGTTATCAAGATATACCAATCTCATACATGTGGGAAGAATACCAGAAAGGTAACACCATGAAGGTAGAAATACCACATAGGTAACAATGCTGAGATAGAAGTTCCACACAGGTAACACAATGAAAACAACACCACAATGGTAGAAGTACCACACATGTAAGACCACTGAGATATAAGTACCACAAATGTAACACCACGAAGAAAACACAAAAAAGTTAGATGTACCACATAGTTAACACAATTGAGTTAGAAGTACCACACATATAACACCACGAAGATAATACCACAGAGGTAGAAGTACCACATAGGTAAAATAATCAACTTACAATCAGGTATAACTTAATTAAAAATGTACAAATGATTAGTCGTATGCTAGATCAACATATTCTATTAAGATTCACCAATTATGACCCACACATGATTGATATGTACTAACACAAACTGAATAACATTGTATTTGACCCTCACAGGATAAATATTCATTGACCCACACTGGATCGATGATCGATGACTCACATAGGATCTGATAGGTACTAACCCCTGCTGGCCCACATAGGATTTGACGCACATAAGATTGGTATGCTCTGACCCACATATGATCACTAATCTCTAACCCACACAGGATATAATAGTTTCTAACCCACACAAAATCGATAGATGCTGACCCGCACAGGATCAATGTTCTTCCCTCACGTTACAACCTGCCACAGAAGTACTCACAGCAGGTGCGGTGGAGTTTTGTACAATCTACCCCTTGAGATATAGGTCACACCTCAACCACCACTATTCTCCACAACGGTTTAACCTAAAGGACTGCTATGTAGTAAGGGTTAAAATACAATATACGGTGCGTCAATCAGACGCCCAGTCTGTGAGTTATAAGCATTTTAGTTCTGACGTCCTAGTTTTATTCGGGTTCAATCCATCCTGGCCATAATTCAACTATCTCCAAAACTCATTTCCAATATTCCCAAATCATTGTCTCGATCCCAAGATCCTGACAATGCAGATAGTTCATCAAACCTATGTCTAGTTCTCAAGATATGACCCTTTAAGTGTTTATGGGTATGTTTGGGCCCGGGTCCGGTCCGACCCGGTCAGACTGACCCGACCTAACTCGGTCTAGGTTGGGCTATGGAAGGCTCAACCCGCTAGGCTAAGGTATTTCCTATCCCTCAAGGGGGTGTCCCACAAGGGCGGCTCGCCCATAAGGGGGCGCGACCTGGTGGTGCGCAGCCTGCTAGGAAGGTGACCTGACTGCATGAGGCGTGACCCGCAAGGGGGGCGCCCAGCTGTGTGAGGCCCACCCGCAAGGGGAATGGCCCATATTCCACCTGATATGGAAATGGGGGTTCCCCTTGGTATCCAGAGTGTCCCAGAGGCTGTTCGGTATTGTGAAACGGTGATACCATGTGGGCGTCACCCGGTCGCAATGGAACCCGCGAGGCCAGGTTTTCTCCTCCACAGCTTCAACCATCCCTGTATTCCCACCAGCTGTGTGCTAATCCCTCCCCCCATCAACTTTTGTGGTCAGACGATGTGCCGTACGCCTTCTCTAACCGCTGTGGATGACAAGCCACGACCCCTTACTCATCAGCGACATACGACGTCGCACCACACCTTCTCTGCAGTTGGCTGGAGCCAGCTGCTCCAATGACCGCCACATCTTTGGGTTATGGCCTCCTCTTAGAGAGCGCATCAGAGTATTTCCTCCTTCGTAGTTGGTCGATGACGCCATGCTGCTGGTCTTCCACGGAGGGTGCAAGGGTTGCAAATTATCAGATGGTTTGGACCAGGTTCATCAGGCCCGCACCCTCCACGTTAGCTTGTAGTCATAAAGGAGGGTTTAAGGGATCAATTAATTCACATGAAATAAACAAGAATAAAACCCATACGTCAAGAATGACGGAGAAACATCAGCGGTTGAAGAAGTGGATTGGTGTTCTCCATCCCCCGTAACTAGCCTCAAATGACATCGCTCGGTCATCGATCTTTGGTTCAGGGTTTCAGTGTCTCTTGTCACCACCTACAGGAACTGGCTCTGTCCTCCAAGGGTTTGGCATCTCAGAATTTTCAGTACATAGTTTTTTGTAGAATCAGTTCTAAAACATCCCCCCTTGATCCATATAAATAGGAGATAATGATGGTGTGCAACGTTCATGGAATTAATAGAGGCCCATTAATTAGGAACCTTCCTAATTCTACAATTGTGCGGTTACATAGAATTTAAATGTCAAGTCATTTATTGGTTTGACACATCGTTGGTCCTTCACTCTGCATTTCTATTGGGGGAAAAGATAAAAGATAAAATAAAAAAAATAACTAAGTTATTTTTATTATTATTTTAAATGCCTCAAAACATAACTTTTTCTTTTGAACTACTTTGGTTAATGTGAAGCCTCCCTTAAGCGAATCCTAGTGCTACGAATTCAAAAGTGACCTCAGGTTTTTAATCTGAGAACCGATTCAAAAGATAGAAAATGTCACTCGCACGGTTACTGAATGCACCTAAAAAATGTTCAAAAATTCATTCCCGACACTCCAGGAAACAGAATCATGTGCCGCAAATTTTTGCAGTCTAGAAATAATTCCATATACTAATAAAATTAAATAAAAAAATCCAGCTATTTATATTCTCCCCATATTTGGACTTTTCATCAATGAAATCCACAAAATAGATTAATGGAACAAATGGGGGTAATGAGCATGAATCTAAGCCTCCCACTCCCATGTGATCACTTGGAGGTTCCCGTGCTTCCAGCGAACGCACAACAGAGGTATCAACCTCCCACAATGTACCCACTCCTATCGGTCCTCAATATCTACTAGAGCCTCCTTAAATGTCACTCCATCATCAAAGTCTAGCTCTCTGTGGTCAATGATGTGAGATGGGTCATGCACATATCTCCTCAGCTATGATACATGGAAGATGTCATTCACCCTCTCCAACTATAGTTATAGTGCCAAGTGGTCTGCCACATTTCTTATCCTTTAAAGTATCATAAATGTTCTGATAATCATCGGTGATAACATGTAGCCTCAGAAAAATCCCCATAGTCCCTATCGAGGAGAGACTCGTAAGAATACGTGGTTCCCCTCCTAAAACTAAAAATGTCTAAGTCTTCTGTTAGTAGAAGTATTTTTTTTGATCTGTGCAGACATTATCTACTCCAAGATGATCTTCACTTTCTCAGTGGTATCTCGTACCATCTATGTACCCATAAGTTATAGCTCCCATGGGTCTGTCCATCGTAGAAGTGATTTTCAAGGTCAGCCGTAAAGGGCCTTGAATGGTGCCATACCAATGGTGGAGTGAGAACTTTTATTGTTTGCAAACTCCACTAAGGCCATGTGATCCTCCCAACTATAGCCAAAATCATGGATGCAAGCACGAAGAATGACCTCTAGAGTCTATATGGTCCCCTATGTCTGACCATCCATTTTAAGATGAAAGGCGGTGCTCAATCGTAGCAGAGTCACAAAATTCTCCCCTAACCCATTCCAAAATCGAGAATTAAAATGTGCATCACGGTTACAGACGATCGTCGATGAAACCCCATGGAGATTCACAATATCTTGTACGCAGAGGCATCCCATGCCCTCTACTGATCCCTATTCTTAGATAGGTAGAATGTGGGCTGACATGGTGAGTTTGTAAAAGATCACCCAGATAGAATCATGTCCCCTAAATGTACATGGAATCCCTTTCAAAAAGTCCATGGAGATTCTATCCCAATTCCACTCTGGAACCTATAGTGGTTGTGATAAGAATGATAGAACCTGATGCTTAACCTTCACTTCCTGATAAGTGAGGCAACTGGAAAAAAACTCAGCCACTACATTGGTCATCCCTAGCCACCAGTACAGACACTGGAGGTCCTGGTACATCATCGCCACACCAGGATGTACTGACAGGGGGGACATATGAGTCACCCTCAACACCTCCTCTCGTAGCACCACTGATTCCATGGTACGTCCTCTGAGGAGGATGACTTTCTCCCCACCTTCATAAAATCCATCAGGTACCTATCCTGAGGTTATCTGAGCACGTCGAGCCTTGTAGTTAATGTCCCCAAGTTTCGCCTCTCTAACACGCTTAAGGAGTGAGGGAGTGACTGTTATAGTCTAGACGTAAGCTATTCCATCTATATCCATGAAGGATATCTTCAACTCAGCTAGATTATCTATCACCTCACTCATAAACTGTAGACTAGACCTCTTATTAAGTAAATCTTCTACCACATTCCCCTTCCCAAGAGTATATACTATCTCAAATTCATTGTCCTTGGGTAACTCCTTCCATCGCCGCTGTCTCAGGATCATGTCCTACTGATTGAAGATATACCTGAGACACTTGTGATTAGGGTAGACTGTAAAATTTTCTCCCATCAAGTAATGTCGCCACATATTCAGATAAATGACCACTACTGCTAAATCCATGTCATAGGTAGAATAGTTTTTCTCTTGTTTCCATAGATATCGTGAGTCATAGGTGATCATTGCTCGCTCCTGTATCCGAAAACACCCATGTCTGGTCCCGGATGCGTCGCAATAAACTACGTACCCAAAACCCTCTTTTGGTGGCCTCAAGATGGGGGAACTCATCAGTTTCTGTCCCAGCTCCTAAAAACTTTGATGTCATCTATCCGTCCATATGATGTGTTGTCCCTTCTTCATCAATGATGACAGGGGTGTTGCAACTCTAGAAAAGGCATGCATCAATCTCTGTTAGTATCCAGCCCACCCTAGGAAACTTCACACCTCAATCACACTCTTAGGAGGCTCCCAAGAAAGTACAACCTCTATCTTCACTAGATCCATTGCTACTACATCTTATGAGATAACATTTCCCAAAAAGTGGACCCCCCATATCTAGAACAGGAACTTCTAGAGCGTACCATAAAGCTATTTCTATCGGAGTGTATCAAAGACTATCTGCACATGTAAAGACCAGTAAAATTCAAGGGAAATTTTTTCTTAATTTTCTTTGTGATTTTACCAGAATATAGTTTCTGACGGCACCTGCTTCCGAGGCCTGGTGTGCCCGGAATATTTATCCGAAGTTTAGCTCGGGTACGTTCAGTGAACGAACGAGCGGGATTTTCTAACTTTTGAACCATTTCTCGGAATCGAATTCCGAGGGCACCGATGGATTCGTAGCGTCGGTAATTGCTTAGGAACACCTTTTCCAGAGTTGCTTTTACACGGGAGAAGTTGTTAAAAATTGTGAAAGTTAAAATAAAAATTGAGCTACAATTTTTATTTTTACTAAGTAGTTAAAACCTTTGGGTGGATGTTTGGTAACCACCCAAGAGTAGTTATGAGGGTGGTGGGGCCCACATGAACCCCACCCATTCATATTCCCTAAACTCCTATAACTCTCCTTTTAAATGACATGAATTAATTAAGTGGTTTAATTCAATGTTTGAATTTCAAAATTCTTAAGACTTGAGTAATAAAATAAGACTAGACACTTATTTTATTATTGTTGGGTTTTGTTGTGTTGAGACTTTGGGGAGAAAAGGAAAAGCTTTGAGGTTCTTCATTCTTCGTCGAAGAACGCAAAGAACGCACCGCCACCG
The DNA here is from genome assembly GCA_963277665.1 of Viscum album. Taxonomy (NCBI): domain Eukaryota; kingdom Viridiplantae; phylum Streptophyta; class Magnoliopsida; order Santalales; family Viscaceae; genus Viscum; species Viscum album. Next base: position 1,391,327,726 of record OY728120.1, read on the forward strand.
ACGAAGAACGCCGACCACCGACGGCGGACGACGGTGAGAGACGCCTTCCTCGGAGATCAACAAACTCCAACGACCCTCTTCTTCCGCGAAGTGCAATTCCGCGATGAACCTCCGTTCAAACTACGCTCGAGGTAGGGGATTTTATTATTGTTGTTATTCGTGATTTCTTTTGTCGAAGTTCCTCGTTCAATTGGACTGATTACTATCGATTAACGGGAGGGGGTCGGACCGCACAAACACGTCCGACCGTCCTCCCTTATTTTTTTTGTGTTGTTATGGATCGAAGGAAAGTGACACGGTGCCGTCGCACCACGTGGGAACGAGCGGCAAGGATTTGCGGTGCCGTCGCACCGGTCAATTGAAATTTGAACCATGTTGCGGCACGTCGCGCCACACCGTGCTGGAAAAACCCGAAGACACCACGGCCAGAGTGGGGCCGCAGCAAAGGGGTGCGGCGCCGTCGCGCGGCGCCGGACGAACCAAGGCTGCGGAAAAGCAAGGATCGGCGTTCGGATCCAGGCCACCGGCGTCGGAGCAGGGGGACTAGCCCATGACAGTCCCGTGGTGGCAGCAGCCGGATGGCTGGAGCAGGCCGGCCGGTCAAGGAAGGAGCCAGGGGTTACGACCCCCGGCTGGCCAGCAGGAGCGGCCCCCCATCATGGGAGTCGTTGTTACATACAGGGGGGCGTCGCCCCCCCCCCCCCCCATCCGCTCGGTCGAAATGGCCGAGTCACCGGGCTAGCGCCAGCTCGCCGGGCCGTGCCCAGGCCGGGCCGCGCCGCGCCAGCCGCGCCCAAGAGGGTCGGACCCAGACCCGGGTCGGACCGGGCCTGAACCCCCTAATACCTGATCCCTCACGGTCTTTTGCCCGTAACATGGTTTGCAGACCTCCGATCGACGCACCATCAGCTGCGATGTGATCCTTGGATCTAGACGGTCGTTTCAGTATATTACACTCAAGGTTTTGGAAAACTTTGGGTTTGGCCGGGTTTGTTCGTACACGAAACCAACTGGGCCCTAGGAGCAGAAACGCTTATAACTTGAGCTCCGGACGTCCGATTGATGTACCATCGACTTTGATGGATTACTCTTAATGAGAAGGACCTCTTGGCTTAATCCACTTGAGGTTTGGTTGTAGTTGGACTATAGTCGGGTTGGTTTTGACTTAAAAACCAACCGGGCCCCTAGGACGAAAAGGCCAATAACTCTCAGACCGGGCGTCCGATTGACGCGCCGTCTGTGACGTTGAGTTCCTCCTGAAGATATGAAACTTTTGGATACATCAACTCCAAACGATGTTTCAGTTGATGTATCAGCCCCTCGGCTCGTGGAGCGAACCCTCCCGAACGATCTTGTTGTGTGCAGGAACCCTAGAGCTAGCTCCGACAGCGACGACGATGACGACTATACATAAATCCTCCATGGATTTGACGGAGATGACTACAGCACTCAACGATCCTACATGGATCCGTGCTACCGATCCTGTGTGGGTCAGATCCTGTGTGGGTCAGCGCTCAACGGTCTTGTGTCGTCCAGCGCCTACAGATCCTGTGTGGGTCCAATCCTTTGTGGGTCATTGCGGGGGTTAGTTACCTATCGGTCCTTTGTGGGTCATTGTGGGGTTAGTTACCCATCGATCCTTTGTGAGTCATTTCGGGGGTTAGTACCTATCGATCATGTGTGGGTCCGACAGCTTAGATGAATCATTCGCTATATCTGATCATCTCTATAATCTTACAAAGAACTATACCTGTGTGAGTTGAATCTTGACTATCAATCCTTATCTTCAATAAGATTGACTTGATATCCTGTGTGGATTACGTTATGCTTTCCTGTGTGGATCAGGCTGTGATTTCCTATGTGGACTGGGTTGTACTTGAGCTCGGATGTTAGAGCCGAATTGGAATTGATGACTTAGGTATATGTATGGGAATATACCCAAGTAGTGTCAGATGTTACTTCGTGATTGTATCTTTCCTTTGTGGATTATCCTTTGTGGATTCTGGGAGACCTTCGGGGGTCTCGGGGTCCCTACTGAGTAGCTTATACTCACCTCTGCACGGGCTATGCCCGCACTACGTTATGTTGGTTGCAGACGACGGACAACATTGATTGTGGTTGAGGCTTGCAGTGCAGTCGGTAGCTGGAGATGGACCACTTGGCGGGACGTACACGGAGCGGACGGTTGGACCCGAGGAGCTGTGGAGGCTATATATACCCACCCTTCAGGTGGGACTCCAGTGGATGGCTCGAGGCTGCGGCTTTACTTTTTAGTTGATGTACTCTCTTTTTCAGTTGTACTTTACTTTCAATTTGGGTTTGTATTTTGGCCCACTTACTTTTCCGCACTTATTATTGTACCCGGTTTTTACTTAGTGTTTACTTCTTATTGCTTGCTCTGTGGTGTTTGTTTACTTTAGAAAGGCAATGCCTTCCCTTTTTACTGGGAATTATGCCTTTGTGCTAGTCGCCAGCCCCTGGCCTATGGAAGGCGGGCTTGGGGTAGTCACGGCACGGGCCCCGAGGACGGGTCGTGACAAATTGGTATCAGAGGCAGGTTCGGTTCTACCGCAGAAATCAGGACTCTGATCTTTTTCTATGTGAAGCAATAATTTTAGGAGTATTGAGTGTGGTTATCAGTCAAGGGAGTCCAGTTTTGGTGCGGCGGCTGACGTATCCGTACATCAGGACCCTAACTTCTGATTTCCGACTTAATGCACGAAAACATTGATTGCATGTGTGTTTCACGTTTTCTTGGGGATTACTTTGTGTCAGCTCAATAGGTATACTGTTTGACCGTGGATCACCTGTTTCTTTTTAGGATGGCCCCACGACGGCAGCCAGCTAGGGTTCCAAGCGTTGTGCGTGACGACAACCCACCGAGCGACGAGGCCTCGGTACAGGGCCCTTTGACAGCAGAGGCACCGACGGTACCTCTACCCACCGAGCCACCGATGCTACCAGCCCTAGCCGCTGACGATGCATGTTGCCTTAGTTAACTCCATGAGTTTCAGCGTCATCGACCGCCCAGGTTCCGTGGGAGACAGACCCTCAGGAAGCCGAGGATTGGATGGAGGCAGTTGTATGAGTTTTCAGGTTAGTGAGGACACCATCAGACCTCATGGTGATCCTCGCAGCGAGCCTCCTGCACGCGGCAGCAGGCAGATGGTGGATCCTGATGCTCCAGGAGCACGAAGAGGCATCTCTCCTCTGGACATACTTTGAGAGCCCCTTTTGTTCGGAGTTCATCCCATCCACACTCCGTGCGGTGTGCATCTAGGAGCTACTACAGCTGCGGCAGGGCAGCTTGACGGTCGCCCAGTACTCGACGAGATTTACAGATCTCTCGCGCTATTTGACGGACATGGTACGAGACCCATTCTTCCGGGCTCGGACCTTCGAGCAGGGATTGAGGCAGGAGATCAGGGAATTGCTGATCTCCCTTAGAATTCCGACACAAGCAGGGGTAATGGAGCGATCCCTTCTCATCGAGAGCTTCCTTGCTAAGCCTACATCAGCAGTGAGACCTACCGCAGGGCGGCACGTTGCAGAATCTTCTGAAGCAGGTAGTCAACGGATGACTCCTAGGTCCAGGCAGACCAGACCCTTAGGCAGACGACCTCGGGACACTGGCTCAGAGGTATGGGGCACTCAGCGTGGAGCCAGTCTTTCGAGAGGCAGACAGTGCTATGCATGCGGAGGGCAGGGCCACATGGCTCGTGATTGCCCGACCCTCCGTACTGAGGAGAAGCAGATGGTTGAGGGACCACCCAGCCAGAGGTAGAGGGTCGACCGTGGCGGTCCACAGGGAGCTGGCGGGCAGAGACAGGAACAGCTCCAGGCAGCGGAGGCCTACGACCACGGCGTTCCCGAGATGATTCGAGGTACTATTTGTGTTTATTCCACCCTTGCTGCAGTTCTTATAGACACAGGAGTGAGTCATTCTTTCATAGCTGCTGCCCTTGTTTGGAGCTCGGAGATTCCGACAGAGCCGTTGGATCGATCCTTACGGCTAGAGACTCCTACGGGAGTAGACTCAACGATTACGCACTGGTGATGGCATTGTGAGCTTACTATAAGAGGTGAGATCTTCAGCTGGGATCTTCTTGTAGTGGCGTCGAGGCCTTATGACATCATCTTGGGAATGGATTGGTTATCTATAGTCCATGATCATATTGACTGTATTAGTTGCAAGGTGCGGTGTGTTCGCACCGACAGGAGCAGGTTCACCTTCAACGGCGAGAACGTAGCCTTCGCAGCACAGGATGGACTCTCGCAGAGGAGAGGACAACCCATCACTCATCAGATGGCTAGACTCATCCTAGGAGCAGTTGACGTGCGGAGTCCTGGTTTTCCTGCATTGGTGGATTAGTATGCGGACATTTTTCCCGACGATGTTCCAGGACTACCTCTTCACGGAGAGGTAGAATTTTATATTGATATGTACCCCAGGACAGCCCCGATATCCACCCCAGCATATCGGATGGCTCCCATCAAGCTTCGAGAGCTACGGGTACAGTTGGAGGACTTATAGGGAAAGGGATTCATCCGACCCAGTGTTTCACCCAGAGCTTCCCCGATATTGTTCGCCAAGAAGGTGGACAAGAGCTTGAGACTTTGTGTCGACTATTGTTGCCTGAACCATGTGACAGTGAGGAAAACGTATCCGCTACCGAGGATTGATGACCTCTTCGATCAGCTCAAGGGAGCACAATGGTTCTCGATGATAGACCTCAGGTTAGGCTATCATCATCTCAGAGTTCGGGATGAGAACGTGCAGAAGACGACCTTCAGATGTCGGTATGGCCACTATGAGTTCTTGGTTATTCCATTCGGCCTAACCAATGATCCATCAGTGTTCATAGGCCTCATGAATATGATCTTTCAGCCATACCTCGATTGATTTGTCGTGGTATTCATCGATGACATTTTGATGTACTTGACGACTGAGGAGGAGCATGCCTACCACTTAAGGGTTGTACTAGACATACTCCGAGAGCACCTGCTTTATGGTAAGCTCTCGAAGTGTCAGTTCTAGAAACGCGAGGTCCACTTATTGGGACACGTCATCTATGAGGTGGGAGTTGTGGTGGATCCTACGATGATCGAGGCAGTGCTAGCTTTGGAGCCACCCAGGAGCGTGACGGAGGTGCGGAGTTTCTTGGGACAAGCTGGATACTATTGGAGATTTGTTCCAGACTTCTCCAGAGTTTGGGAACCACTCTCATCTTTGAAAAAGAACGGGAAACCATTTGTGTGGTCAGACAGATGTCAGCAGAGCTTCCATGAGCTGAGACAAAGATTTTCTAGTGCGCCTATCTTGAGGCTTCTGTAGGAGGTAGTTGGGTACGTGGTTTACTACGATGCATCAGGGACCGGACTCAGATGTGTCCTGATGCAGGAGCGGGACGTTATTTCCTATGGATCACGTCAGTTGTGGCAGCATGAGCAGAACTACGCTACCCATGACCTGGACATAGCAGCAGTGGTCTTCTCCCTAAAGATGTGGTGATACTATCTGAAGGGAGAGCGCTTTACAGTCTATTCAGACCACCAGAGTCTCAGGTATATCTTCTCGCAGAAGGAATTGAACCTGAGACAGCGGCGAGGACTCGAGTTCCTCCAGGACTATGACTTTGAGATAGTCTATAATCTTTGAAAAGGGAATGTAGTAGCCGATGCACTCAGCAGGAGGATGGGCATTCCCCTACTTGGGGAGGCAACAGAGCAGCTAGCCTCTTTTTAGATATCCATCATGGATAGAGAAGGAGAAGGCCTCCTTCAGTCACTCACAGTCACTCCTCCACTACTGCAGTGGGTCAGAGAGGCACAACATGGGGATGCTGACTGTGAGACGCGGCGTGCGCAGATATCCTCAGGACAGGCACCTAATGGATTCTCCGTGGGAGGGGAGCACGATGTCCTTTTCAGAGGAAGTACCTTGGTACCCGTTGATTTATGAGAGGAGGTGCTGAGAGAGTTTCACACTTACCCTTTGGAGGTACATCCTGGAGTAGCGAAGATGTACCAGGATCTCAGATGACAGCACTAGTGGCGGGGTATGATGAATGTTGTGGCAGGGTTTGTTTCTTGATGCCTCACCTTCCAGCAGGTGAAGGCAGAGCACCAGGTACCAGCAGGATTGGTGCAACCCTTAGAGGTCCCGGAGTGGAAGTGGGACGGGATATCTATGGACTTTGTGACTGGAGTTCCACGCACTTCCAGATGTCACAACTCCATTTGGGTGATTGTCGACCGACTCACCAAGTCGGCTCACTTCATGCCCATCAGAGAGCAGGGCTTAGTGGAGAGATTGGGACGTCTCTATGTTCATGAGATTGTACAGCTTCATGGTGTGCCATCATCTATTGTATCCGATCGAGATGCTCTCTTTACTTCCCGGCTTTGTAAGGGGTTGCAGGAGGCGTTCGGGACGCAGCTACGTCTGAGTACTGCCTTTCACCCTCAAACAGATGGTCAGACGGAGAGGACCATTCAGACTCTCAAGGACATGCTCCGCGCATGTGTCCTCGACTTTGGTCACAGCTGGGAGGACCACCTACCCTTGGTGGATTTCGCGTACAATAACAGCTACCACTCCACCATCAGGATGGCACCATACGAGGCATTGTACGACCGACCTTGTAGATCACCGTTGTGCTGGACAGACCCTGGGGAGTCAGTACTAGTGGGACCAGAGATGGTCAAGGCCATGACGAAGAAGGACCATGTTATCCAAGAGCGGATGAGGATAGCTAAGATCCGGCATAAGTCTTATGCTGACAGGAGGTAGAGACCACTAGAGTTTGAGGATGGCGACCACGTCTTCTTGCGGGTCTCACCTCGACATGGATTACGGAGATTTCGCTGAGGCGACAAGTTGTCTACGCGCTTCATTAGACCATTCCAGGTCCTCAGCCGGATTGGTGAGGTGGCTTATTGCCTGGATCTACCACCTCAGTTGCACCAGGTGCATGACGTCTTACACGTATCTCAGCTGAGGAGATACGTGCATGACCCGATGCATTTCATTGACCATGGGGGGATGGACATTGATGATGGGGCTACTTTAACAGAGGTCCCAGTGCATATTGAGGATTGACAGGAGTGGGTCCTACGTGGACTGTCGATTCCTCTAGTGTGCATCAGATGGAAGCATGAGAACCTCTAGGAGAGAACTTGGGAGCGGGTGGCTCAGATTCATGCTCAATACCCACATTTGTTTCCCTAGTTTATGATGTATTTTTACGGGGACGTAAAGCCCTGAGGTGGGAGTGATGTAAAGACCCATAAAATTCAAGGGAAATTTTTTCTTAATTTTCTTTGCGATTTTACAAGAACGCAGTTTCGGATGGAACCTGATTCTGAGGCCTGGTGTTCCCGGAATATTTATCCGAAGTTTAGCTAGGGTACGTTTAGTGAACAAACGAGCGGGATTTTCTAACTTTTGAACCGGTGCATCGAATCGAATTCTGAGGGCACCGATGGATTTCTAGCACTGGTAATTACTTAGGAACACCTTTTCCGTAGTTGCGTTTACACGGGAGAAGTTGTTAGAAATTGTGGAAGTTAAAATAAAAATTGAGCTACAATTTTTATTTTTACTAAGTAGTTAAAACCTTTGGGTGAAGTTGGGTAACCACACAAGAGAGGTTATGAGGGAGGTGGGGCCACATGAACCCCACCCCTTTATATTCCCTAAACTCTTATAACTCATATTTTAAATGACATGAATTAATTAAGTGGTTTAATTCAATGTTTGATTTTCAAAATTCTTAAAACTTGAGCAATAAAATAAGACTAGACACCTATTTTATTATTGTTGGGTTTTGTTGTGTTGATACTTTGGGAGGAAAAGAGAAGTCTTGAGGTTTATCGTTCTTCGTCGAAGAACGCGAAGAACGCACCGCTGCCGATGAAGAACGCCGACCTCCAACGGCGGACGACGACGAGAGACACCTTCCTCGGAGATCAACAAACGCCAATGACCCTCTTCTTTCACGACGTGCAATTCCGCGATGAACCTCCATTCGAACTACGCTTGAGGTAGGGGATTTTATTGTTTTTTTTATTCATGATTTATTCTGTCGATGTTCCTCGTTCAATTGGACCGCTTGCTATCGATTAACGGGAGGGTTCCAGACCGCACAAACATGGCCGCCCCTCCTCCCTTATTTTTCTTCTGTTGTTACAGTTCGAAGGAAAGTGATGTGGCGCAATCGCACCACACGGGAACGAGCGGTAAGGATGCGCGGCGCCGTCATACTGCGCAATTGAAAATCGAAGCAAGCCACGGTGCATCACGCCGTACCGGAAAAATTCGAAGACAATGCGGCCGGAGTGGGGCTGCGGCGGAGGGGCGCGATGTCGTCGCGTCGTGCCGGACAAACCAAGGCTGTGGCGGAATAAGGATCAGCGGCCGGTTCCGGACCACCGGCGTCGGAGGAGGGGGACCGGCCCATGCCGGTCCCATGGTGGTAGCAGCCGACCGCCGGAGTGGGCCGGCTAGTCAAGGGAGGAGCCGGGGGTTACGACCCCCGGCTGGCCAGTAGGATTACCCCCCCCCCCATCATGGGGGCTGCAGTTACAAACAGGGGGGCAGCCCCCCCCCCCCCCCCCCCCCCGTTCCCATCCGCTCGGCCGAAATGGCCGAGCCACCTGGCTAGCGCTAGCGCGCCAGGCCGGGCCGTGCCCAAGCGGGCCAGACCCGGACCCGGGTCGGGTCAACCCAGTTCAGGCCGACCCAGAGGGTATCGGGCCGGGTCGGACCGGGCCCGAACCCCCTAATACCGGACCCATCACTGTCTTTTGCCCATAACATGGGCTGCGTACCTCCGATCGACGCACTGTCAGTTGTGGTGAGATCCTTGGATCGAGACGGTCGTTTCGGTATATTACACTCACAGTTTAGGATAACTTTGGGTTTGGCCGGGTTGGTTCGTACACGAAACCAACCGAGCCCTCGGAGCAGAAACGCTTATAACTTGAGCTCTGGATGTTCGATTGACGTTCCATAGACTTTGATGGATTCCAATTAGTGATACGGACCTTTCGTCTTACTCCACTCGAGGTTTGGACGTAGTTGGAGTACAGTCAGGTTGGTTTTGACTTAAAAACCAATCAGGCCCCTGGGACGAAAAAGCCAATAACTCTCAGACCGAGCGTCTGATTGACGTACCGTCTGCGAAGTTGAGTTCATGTTGACGATACGGAACTTTTGGATAAATCAACTCCGGACTATGTGTCAGTTGATGTATCAGCCCCTCGGCTCGTGGAGCGGACCCTCCCGAATGAGCTTGCTGTGTGCGGGAACCCTAGACCTGGCTGCGACTGCGACGACAATGAAGACTGTGCAGAAATCCTCCGTGGATTCGACGACGACGACTAAAACACCCAGCGATCGTACGTGGATTAATGCTACTGATCCTGTGTGGGTCAGATCCTGTGGGGGTTAGATCCTGTGTGGGTTAGCGCTCAGCGGTCCTGTGTGGGCAAGCGCCTACAGATCCTATGTGGGTCCGATCCTGTGTGGGTAATTGCGTGGGTTAGTTACCTATCGATCCTTTGTGGGTCATTTCGGGGGTTAGTTACCTATCGATCCTTTGAGGGTTATTGCGGGGGTTAGTACCTATCGATCCTGTGTGGGTCCGACGACTTAGATGAATTAGTGGATATATCTGATCATCTCTATCGTCTTATGAAGAAGTATACCTGTGTAAGCTGAATCTTAACTTTCAATCCTTATCTTCGATAATATTGACTTGATATCTTATGTGGATTACGTTATGCTTTCCTGTGTGGATCGGGTTGTGATTTCTTGTGTGGAATGGGTTGTACTTGAGCTCGGATGTTGGAGCTGAACTGTAATTGATGACTTAGGTATATGTATGTGCATATAACTAAGTAGTGTCGGATGTTACTTCGTGATTGTATCTTTCCATTGTGGATTATCCTTTGTAGATTCTAGGAGACCTTCGGGGGTCTCGGGGTCACTACTGAGTAGCTTTTACTCACCCCTAAACGGGCTATGCCCACACTACATTGTGTTGGTTGGAGATGATGGACAGTGCTGATCGTGGTTAAGGATTGCAGAGGAGTCAGTACCTAGAGGTGGACCACTGGGCGGGACGTACACGGAGCGGACGGTTGGGCCTGAGCAGCTGTGGAGGCTATCTGTACCCACCCTTCAGGTGGGACTCCAGTGGACGGCTCGAGGCTGTGGCTTTTCTTTTCAGTTGTTGTACTCCCTTTTTCAGTTGTACTTTACTTTCAGTTTGGGTTTGTATTATGGCCCACTTACTTTTTTCACTTTCTATTGTACCCAGTTTTTACTTAGTGTTTACTTCTACTTGCTTGCTCTGTGGTTTTTGTTTACTTTACATAGGAAATGCCTTCCCTTTTTACCAGGAATTATGCCTTGGTTCTAGTCGCCAGCCCCTGGCCTATGGAAGGCGGGCTTGGGGTTGTCACAGCACGGGCCCCGAGGACAGGTCGTGAAAGTAGATGATAGACATGCTCCTCCTTTGTTGCTGAGTATATCAAGATGTCATTGATGAAGAACAACACAAAGCGATCACAGTATGGCTGAAATATCATGTTCATGATCCCGATGAACACTGTTGGGGAATTATTCATGCTGAATGGCATAACAAAGAACACCCAGTGGCCATACCGACATCGGATGATCGTCTTCTACACATCCTCATCTTGTACCCTAAGATGATGATATCCTGATATGAGGTTTATCTTCTAAAACCAACAAGAACCCATCAGCTAATCAAAATAATAATAAATCATTGGATGTGGATACTTGATTTTCATAGTCACAGGGTCCAGGTGTTCATTGTCCACACAGAGTCCCAAACTCCCATCTTTCATCTAGAGATAAAATCGGGGCTTCCCATAGAGACCCAATGGACCTTATGAACCCCTTTATCTGTAAGTCCTCCCGCTGTACCTGTAAGTCACTTACGTCTGTGGTAGAAATATGATATGCTGGGGTAGATATTGGTGTTGTATAGGGGTATAGGTTTATGTAAAATTACTCTTCTTTCTGTTGAGGTAGTCCGGGAACATCATCATGAAAGACATCAAAATACTGGTCCACCACTATAGGATATATGGGACTCTCATCATCTACTGTTCTGAGGTTATGACTATCCAACTGTTGTGTGATCGGCTGCTCCCTCATCCGGGTAAGTCCATCTTGTGCTGCAAATGTTCTCTTCTTGCGGGTGAAGGAAAACTTGGTCTCATCCTTGGAGACACACCACAATTTTCATCTAATATTGTCAATATGAGCCTGGACTATGGATAACCTATCCATACCCAAGATGATATAGTAAGGCCTAGATGACCCTACTTGAAGAACCCAACCAAAGCACTTGCCACATAGAGTATTCTCACACAGCCCACACCAGTGTGTTATCATTGAATCTACTCCCATATGAGTTTCTATCCATAAGAATCAAGCGAATGGCTCCACCAAAATCTCCTAGCTACAAACGAGGGTCCTGGAAATAAATGAGTGACGGGAACCTATGTCTATAAGTACTGCATCTAAGGTGGATTAGACTCATATAATACATCTAATCATCTCCGGAGCATTGTGGTTGTAAGCCTCAGCTTCCTAGAGCTGAGCTCATCCCTTTCCACTGTCTCTTTATGGTCGGGGTTGACCACCTGGTGGTGGTGGCGGTTGAACCTCGAATCGCCAGCCACCTCCTGCTGCATGAGCACCTCCTCTTACACATCCGACTCCAGCCTGCAGACCTCCTTAATCTAATCTCTACCTCTGCCTCAGTGGTCCTTTGATCGTCTTCCGGTTTCCTATATGGTGGTTTGGGTAGTCCAAAGACATGTGATCATACCCACCACACGTGTAGCATTTCCTTCTCCTCAGTTGTCCTCCTCTCTCCTGTGATCCCTACACCACCGAACTTGTGTCCTGAGGTTGTCCACCATAAGGTCTGGCCTACTTGGGACCTCGCATCATCCGCCTACTACCTTTTGCAGATGACTCTCCAGACAGACATCAGGTGGTGGCTCTCATTGATGGTGTCTACTCAACTATGAAGCCCTCCACCTAAAGCGCTCACACTAGCACCCAAGCCTGTGTCAGAATGCTGAGTGATAACATCGACGCTATGATCTCGTGTCGGACACCCTTACCAAAGGTTCGATCCCTGAAAAAAGGGTACCATACCATGTCGGTGGAGTAGTGGGAGAGATCAGTGATCCTCACAGAGTAATAGGCCATAGTCATGTTTCCCTACTATAAGTGATGCAGCTCATGTATATGCACAGAGCATAGGTACTCTGAGACAAACTCTTCCCTAAAATGCTCTCGAAGTCTGCCTAGATTTGGGTAAACTTGTCTTGTATCTAGAACAGCATGCTCCAACATCTACCTACTGCTCCATGGAAATGAAAAGCTACTAGGATCACCATATGGTCAGCTAGTGTCCCATCCAAGTGGAAAACTCTGACTGCAGCCTCTAGCTAGTCATCATCCACCAACAGGGCCATCACGCCTTAGAACCATGGGGTCCTATACCACAGAAACTCATGAAATTCACTCAGTCTATGTGCATCCTCTGCTGGTGGGGCTGGTGGCAATTGCTGCCCAAGAGGTAGTGGTACTGGTACTCCACCCGAAGATGTTGAAGTCGTAAGAGGGCCATGCACCGAGGCCCCATCGTTCGGTGGGCTATCATTGCATACTCCCTTAGAAATATGGGCTGGATGTCTATGTAGTGGAATCCTAAAAGGAGACAGGTGTGATATGGTTAATAAGTTATACCTGGTGAGCAGACTCAAGATATCATAAGAAAAACATTTCAAAACACACGCAATAATTGTTTTCGTGCACTATATCAGAAATTAGAAGTCAGGGTCCTGGTGTATGGATACGTCTACCATCGAACAAACACTAGATTCCCCAAACATAAAACCATACTAATAACACATAACACTATTTCCACATAGTAATGATCAGAGTCCTAGTTCTTTAGTTCAACCGAGACCTTTGATACCACTTTTTCACGACCCATCTCCCAAGGCCCATGTTGTGACTACCCCAAGCCCGCATTTTATAGGCCAGGGGATAGAGACATGCACAAGAAAAGTGTATCCCTAAAACATGAAACCATTTCCTTTTAACCTGTTCTGACACATAGTCCATGAATGCAAAAAGAGGGAACCACAATGTAATATGTAGTAGTAAAAGTGTGATTAATGTAAATAGTTCTTGAATGTAAAAGGGGACTGAATACAAGATAAACTGAAAAAGGTATAAGTAAAACTAAAAATGTACAAAACAGCTCCTGAATCGTCCACTGGGGATCCTACCAAAAGGGTAGGTACATCTCACGAACATTAGTCCATGCGTCACTTCATGCCAGATGGTCCTCCTCCGAGTATGATCCAGTCCGGACTCCCTCAGCTTCAGTCAATGATGTCCATCGTCTACACAAGTCACGATAAGGTGTTGGCGTAGCCCGTGCATGAGTGAGTAAAATGATACTTAGTACAGTCTCTGAGACCCCCGTATGTCACACAAAGAACCATGAAGGAAATACCACAAAGAAACACCTCAATCTCAAAGCACGAAGTAATAGACATCAACACTACTTAGGTTTATTCCCATACATATACACAAGTTATCAAGATATACTCATCTCATACATGAGGTATTTATACCACAATGGTAACAACATGAAGGTATAAATACCACAAAGGTAACACCTCTGAGATAAAAGTACCACACATGTAACACCATGAATACAACACCAAAATGGTTAAAGTACAACCCAGGTAACACCATTGAGATAGAAGTAACACACAGGAAACACCATGAAGGCAACACCAAAATGGTAGAAGTACCGCATAGGTAACACCAATGAGATAGAAGTTCCACATAGTTAACACGATGAATAAAACACCACAATGGTAAGTACCACACAAGTAAAAGAAACACCCAAAAATAAGGTATAACTTAAGCACAAAAGTAGCAATGATTAGTCGAAAGATAGATCATTATATTCTGTTAAGAAGAAATGCTACTGACCCACACATGATAGATAGGTACTAACCCCCACTAACCCCCATGAAATATGTCCCACACATGATCAGTATGCGCTGACCCACATAGGACTGCTGAGTGCTGACCCACATAGGATCTGATAGGTACATACCCTCGCTGACCCACACAGGATCTATCCCACACCTGATCGGTATGAGATGACCCTCATAGGATCGCTAAGAACTGACCCACACAGGATCTGATTGTAGTTGACCCACACAGGATCGATATATGGTGACCCACACAGGATCAATGTTATTTCCTAATGTTACAACCTTCCAAAGGATTCTTTGCACCCTGTACGCTTGAGTTCTGTTGAATCGTCCCCTCAACATATTTGTCATACCTCGACCACCTCTATGAACCACAAATGAGTTACCCAAATTACCTCTATGTCTTAAAGGTTCCAACGCGATATATGGTACATCAATCGGACACCCGATCTATGAGTTATAGGTGTTTTAGTTGAGAGGGCACAGTAGAATTAGGGTTTGATCCCACCCAGCCATAATCTAGCAATCTCCAAAAATCATGTGGTGTACTCCCAATGGATCGTCTCAATCCAAGGATCCCAACACCAGAGACTGTTCATCAAACGGACTTCTAGTTCTCATGATATGGCCCTTTAAGTGTTTCTGGGTCCGGTTGGACCCGGGTCCGGTCCTACCCGGTCTAGGCTTGGTCACGTCGTGCTCGACCGAGCCCCCTAGGGGGCGGCCCACAATGGGAAGCCCGAACCACAGTGGGTGCGGCCCGCTAGGGCAGCCAGACCAGCAATGGGCGGCCTGTAAGGGTAGACCGGCCCGCAAGGGGGCGCGACCCGGTGGCATGCAGTCCGTAGGGTAGGCGGCATGACTGCATGAGGCGCAGCCCGCATGGGGTGCGGCCCGGCTGCATGAGGTGCAACCCGCAAGGGTCACAGCCCGCGGTACGCCCGAGCTAGCTATGAGGGGTATTAGGGGGGTCCCATTGGTATCCCAAATGGCCCGAAGGCTATTCGGTTTTGTGAAACAGCGATTCCTAGTAGGCACCGCCCGGTCACTGTGAAACCCGCGCGGTAGGTTTATCAGCCTCCACGACTTTTACTGTGGCCTCTTTACCACCAGTGGCACACTGGTATCACCTCCCTCTACTTTCGTGGCTGGACTATGTTCCATCCACCTTCTCCAACAACTGTTGCTATTGAGTCATAAGCCCTTGCTCACCGACGGCGCAGGATGGTGAGCCGCACCTTTCCCACAGACGGCTGGCGTTGGCCGCTCTGATGACCAACATGGCTTTGTTCCATGGCCTCCTCTTGCAGAACGTGTCGGTGCACTGCCTCCTTCATAGCTGGTTGGTTCCACCACGCTGATGGTCTTCCACGAAGGGCACAAGTGTAGTGAAGTAGCAGGGGGTTTAGTGCTGGTTCGTTAGGCTCACGCCCTCCGTGTTACCTCGTAATCATAAGGGAGGGTTTAAGGGTTCAATAAATTCACTAGGAATAAAAAATAATCAAACCCCTACCTCAAGAATGATGATGAAATTTTTGTGGTTGAGGAAGTGGGTAGGTGTTTTCCATCCCCTGTAACTAGCCTCCAACGATGTCGCTCAGTCGTTGATCTCTAGTTCGGGGTTTTGGTGTCGCTCGTCACCTCCCACTAGAACCGGCTCCATTCTCTATGGGTTTGGAATCTCAACACTTTTTCAGCACTTCGTTGCATGGTGATGTCATGCCGAAACCTCTCCCCACGATCTATATAAAAAGGGGATGGGTAGGGTGTGAAATGTTAGTGTAATTAATGGAGGCCCATTAATTATAAACCTTCTTAATTACCCAATAGTGAAGTAACATAGAATTTAAAGGTCAAGATATTTATTAGAGTGACACGTCATTGATCCCACATTCTTCTTGTCCATTGGAGGAAAATGTAAAATAGAAAATAAAAAAAATTAACTATGTTTTTTTATTATTTTTTTTAAAACTCCAAAAAGATAACATTTTCTTCAGACCTACTACGGTCAATGTGAATCCTCTATTAAGAAAATCTCAGCACTGCAGATTCAATGGTGCCCTCTGATTTTTAATCCAAACACCAGTTCAAAAGTTAGAAAATCTCTCTCACACAATTGATGAATGTACCTAAAAATGTTACGAAAACATTCAGGGCACTCTGGGCCATAGAATCACGGGCCGTCAATTTTCGCAGACTCTTAATAATTCCATAAAATAAAAAAATTACATGAAAAATATGGGTGTTTTAAACTATTCACCATTTTTATAACCCCTAAATTATACCATGTGTTGTGTTTATGTCATTGGATTGTAAAATATGATCGTTGGAAGAGGGATTGTCCTACCATGTGGCCAAATCCTGCATCTTTAAAAATGTGTTAAATTACAATTTTACACCTCCATCCTTTAATCCCCATTCTCCTATTTCATTTCATTAATTACATAGTTTCTCAACCCACAATTTCATAATCCTCCTTTCCACCTATGCTTTGGGAGAACACAAATTTAATGACATCTTATTCAAATTATTCCAATATAATTGAATCTATATTGATAAACTCTACAATCCCATTGTTTCTTTTCTTAGTTTATCTAATTATATTTCATTCTAAATCAATGTAATAAAATAATCTCAATTATAATGAAATTTATTTTTTTCTCAAATTTAATCTTTTTTATCCTATATTAGAGGTTAAAAAATGATTAGGAGTCTTCTACCCATTAATAATTGGTGGTATAATCTGTTTCCTTAAATGTTTATCTCTTTTTATATTGTTATTTTTGTGATGCACACCACACCTTCTAGGAATTTATTCATAATTTGATAATCTCCTAAATAAATTATTAAAACTTGATTTAGACATGTTATCGAATTCTATCACCCATTAGAGGTTGAAAATATCAACTTAATATATCCCGTTTGATGCATTTGACTTCCCATAAGATTAAAAATCAATTAAAGTGTGTTTTCCTTGGAGTTGTCCAGTGAAATTTTTTAAATTGAGAGAATGAATGAGATGATGTATAGATATAAACATGGAACACATTTTTACCTATAGATTTGTTAAATTAATGGGTAATGGTTGAAACAATGAAAGATGACCACAAATTTACTCTATAGAGACAATTATATTCACATTGACCCTATTTAATTACAATAGATTTTCATGACTTAAATAATGAATTATATTCAAAATGGGAGTAGACATTAACATCTCCCTAGTTCTCTCTTACATCATGATTACCTTATCCGTTGAACATGATTTCCCATGTTTCTTTCTTAGAATAATGGTATATGACCTTCCATATTACTCACTCATAACAAATAGACTCGTTGATCCATATTATAGACTCATAATTAGGGGCAATGATGTTTCTAAATGATATATTCATTTAATGGATGAATCATTAGATATGGATTATATAGATTTAACAGACATAAAATTACTTTATTTTTACTTAGAATTTACAAGAAATTTAATTAATTATGGTTTATTTTTAAATTACTAGAATAATCTCATAATAGATTTTCTTGAACAAATTTATAGGATTCTCCTTATTGATTAAAAAATTGATAAATTTTCAGAGACATTCCAGACATGTCTGATATAGGTAGTTTCAGACTAGTATCTTATGTGGAACCTAAATAAACATGTGTTTTCATAGTTATTTTCTTTCCTTTATTATTTTTACCCGTATAATATTTCGTTTTATATTCATAGACCAGAGTAGTTATATATGACGTTAGTGGTGGCTTAAAAACTATTACATAAAATTTTTCCAAGAAATTAATTAGTTCATAGACATATTTAATGGATGCACATTGGGATAGTGAAAATAAAATCAGTATAGAAACATTACCTTCTATTATTGGATGGAGTGTGGGAGTCAAATACTTATTTTGTTCATTTGATGCCATTGGAGATATTTTATACACTTTCACTTCATTTTGTAAAGCATGTACTCTTTTCTACCAACTATCTATTTTTCATATTCATTAATTTTTATAAAATCATAAAAAAACCATATATAGGAAGAAGGGTATTATTTATGTAAGTAATTTTTTTTTGAGATTAATTTCACAGTTTCCATTATTACATTACATCTATTCGATTATATTAATATCTACACTCTAATAAATAGAGTATAGTCACCCTTCTGTTACATCATGGACCCATGAGGATAATTAATAGATTCTATTATAAAAGGTGGAATTACATGGGATATCTATCAAACTATTTGTGGTTGCATATTAGTGAACCAGGTCTAGGACATCATGAATACTCTATGTTTCAGAATGATATATGGGAACTCGAGAATGTTGTGAGGTTGAAGTATCTTTATTTTTTCTTACAGAGTAACATAAATTTCAAGGTTAGAATAAAATTTGGCTAGTATATTATAAAAAACCATGATTTTAGGATATATATATGTCTCTTTAATAAATTTTAACTATTTCATTGGATTCATTAAATTGAACCCCCAGTATAGATGAACAATGATATACTATTAAAATATTTTTATTAAATTTTTCTGGTATCCCATATTCATTGGATTGATTTGTATAAGTAGGACCAAATGAAATATGACAGAATTATAATTTTTTCCTTAATTTAAATAGATCCATTAATACATAAGAAATAAATAATAAAATTTTCATTGTAGAAATGAATTCATATACGATTGAATTTTTTTAACGATTTGTATTTTTAACATATGATATTTTTTATCTAAAAAAAAGATTTATATATTACTGATCAATGATAAAATATATTGATAATATATATTACCCATGGAACAATAAATTATATATATTTTTTATAATCAGTTAGAAACAATGAAAATATAATTTCATGATGAAAATATTTTTTTAAATATGTTCTTATGATGAATGATATAATTTGTATCTTAGTAAATTTTATTAACCAATATTAATGACTGATTTTAATTAATTATGTAGATAATATGGTTTATTATATATATTAAAATTTATCTAATTGTTGTTACAAGGAAATTGATGATAATAAAATAATTTTTATGATTAAAAATATATATTCTATAAAAATGTGTTTTATGCTTTTTAAATAAAAAATAATAGAATTAATTTATATAAGACATTTCATTTGAATATTATAAATTTGATTCAATAGTTTTAATTTTCATAAAATTTAATTGGTAAAAAATTAAACATAATTTTTATCCATAATGAATGTTTACCAGGGTTAAAACATTTTTTGACTCCAAGGTATAAATTGATTAAATGAATGGTTAAACAAAGTAAAATGATTTAAAATAACACAAAACAATTTGTTAAATCTCATTAGATTGTTGAATTTTGACCCCTAACGTTATCCTTCAAAATTGGATATGTTGGAGCCGCATTCCCTCGATAGTGACTTTATTATATATTATTTTTCTTAATATATACAGGGGGTGTCACATCCCTCACTAATAAAAGGGAACCCCATATTATCAACTATAAATTGAAATTGAGAACTCTTGTTCAAGAAATAAAAACCAAAATCCCATTAAAACCATTACCCCTATATCCTATAGGTTTGTTTCTCACCAAAATTATATCTAATTAAGTATTATGGTGCAATAAAAAGGAAGATAGATTAAGTATATGTAAATTTCTTTACTGATCAATATATAGTATTTCTTATCAATCCTCCTAAAAATATTAAAAATTAGTGTAAAAATAATTAAATAATTAAAATTAATGAACATAAATGATTCAATGTTAATGGTATAACCATTTTCTATATATTTTTAATCCTATATAAATGATAACATCACTAATAATTATGTGTGGACAACCATATCCATGGAGTGTTGTATTTTATATTTATTCACCACCTCACACCGATGTTTATAAAGATAAATTTATATATATATATATATATATATATATTATTTTTATAATTTAATTATAATTCAATATTGAAAAAATATTATATACCAACTTATTGTCACATCTATTGAAAAAACGAACACATCGCTCTTTTGTATGTGTGGTCTACCACTACCATACATGGATATGATTTATTTAATATTTTAGCTTAACATGGGTATTCATAAGGTTAGATTTTATGAATATATATGACATTAAATATTTTTTTACCATGGTAATATTTCTAATTATTTTTATTCTTATATTTCCTTTCATTAGAAAATAAAACTATTATATGAGTGTACATATAGACTACCATTTCATGGAAGTTTCATCATTCCTTTTTCATAGCCACCTCATTTTAATTATAATAAATGTTTATATAATGAATAAATAAGATATTTATAACATGAATATTAATATATAGTTTATGGAACAACAACCAACTTTTGAGGATTAGAACAATTCAACTTAATCATGATTGGAGAAACAAATTAACACTGAAATTTTTATTAAAATAAATTATTTTTTCTAAATAAAAAATTGGAAATTATATGATAATGATATATAATAACAATATTATGAATATTATTCAATTATACATGTATAATAAATATAAATTTACAATATAAGAGGTTAGGATTATATATGAAGCATGTCTGAACATTATGTAATGTTTTATATACTAATATCATTTCTTTTTTGGATTGTCTTAGAAAAATTTACAATAAGTGAAATTATATGATACATATATATTTAAAACCTTATATATTTTCTTTTAAAATTTTTATTTCAATTTTCCCTATGTTTTCCTTATATTTTATCACATTAGAACCTAAAATGGATGAGGAATGTTTTTAAAATACGATGATATTTTTTACTGTAAGTGATGATTTATCCTTTTGGAAATAATTTTTAAAAATATTTCTAGATTTTCTTTACCTAAAAATAAACATTTTAAAATTTTCATTTTCAGAACATTATAATTCATTTTTAATTGAATAAATTTAATCTTTTCATAGGTATTTTGTAAAGTTTATTTTTTTGGTTTTTAAAAAAATTACATAAACATTGTTCTCATTCAACATTTAAGGAATGGAAATTTTTTCACACAATTATGTTCTTATATTTTCACAAAGAATCCTTTATATGTTTTGAAAAATTTTCTAATAAAATTTTAATCAATTTTTTGATTAATTTTTCTAAATTTTATATACAAAAAGGGACATTTTATCATGATTTTCAATGTTATATTATTTTATAAATGGGATTTAAAATATATATCAACACTCTTTATGGAATATTATTTACCTGTAATATGTTCTTCTATCACAATAAAATTTATTTCATAGGATGCCTTATAAAGTTGAAATTCTAATGATGTTTTAATGAACCCAATTTCATTTCGATGATTTAATTATGTATTGATGAAACGGTGAATATTTTCATGATCTTATCAGACACAAATAAATTATTTTCATTATATGATGGGAAAAACCTGAGTTACATAACACCCTAATTCATTAGATAATGATTTATGTCTCGTGATATAATATAAATAGAAATAGGGAGTGAACCTAGTCAAATAAGAGACACTTTCCCTAATGACATCTCTGGTAGTGTTCTTTGACTGTAGAAATTATGGGGATGATGAGTGAACATATCCATCTGGGAGAAAATTTCCACTATGTTTTTTTATAGTGATCCTTCACTATGTAAATGATTGGGATGGAGAGTGAACTCATTCAACTAAGAATTCATGTCTACAAAATAGTCATGGTAGTGATCATAGATTAATGGAAAATAATTTTAATGAATATGTGAATGAAAAATATTATATCTCATGATTATGCTATGCTACCTTGGATAATTGTTAATTATTGATTATTTATCACTCTTATAACTAATTATTTTTATTATGAAAATTATTTCTTACATGAATCATTATTTATTTTCAATTAATCAATGTGTTTAATTTTTTTATGTTGTGATCATGTTCACACATCGTTAAGCTTATAATTTTTTAACTTCTAATAATTGTTTTATATCTCTTATATTTAACTTTACAAGGACATTAAGGAAACAATTTATTTTATTTCCTTTTACATAATTTATGAAAAAATTTATTATGTTGGGTATGTCTATTATATGTACTATGTGAGAATAAGTTTCTCAAATATATTGAAGATATTTAATGAAACACAATGGTTATGTATCTTGTCCCCAAGGACACAAAACCATTGTGGTTCTAGGTGAATTACTAAAGTGATATATATTGAATATTTACCGATAATCATGTAATATTTAGGTTTAAAATTAGTCATTTACCCCATATATCATGTTACAATGAAGTGTCTATAGTGGGAAGATGTTATAAATTTTTTTCGGTAACTAACTAGAGATGTGAAGAGGGATGAAAGAAATTTTAGTTGAATGATAAAATAAACCCATTATGATAACATCAGATAATAGTGTATGATCATTAAAGAGGGTCAATGTCTAATTAATTAAAGGTGTGAGTCTTTATAATAAACCATGTAAAATTATGACATCCAATTTTTCATTATTACTTTCATGCATGTGGTTGATGATATCTTATTAATGCATAAAATAAAACCACATACCCTAATAAATAAAAGGGTTAGATTTCAAATGGGTTTTAGTAGATTTTGGAATTTGTTAAAAATAAGAAGCACCTAATGCACCCATAGTTCTTTTTACAAATCATTTGGTCATTTAATTTAAATTAGATAAATATCATCCTATGAGTGGTTATATTTTTAAGGCCTGATATATTTTATTTTTATTATTGAAGTAAATATTTCACGAGTTGTTTTAAGTTGATCCTTAGATATATGAAGTATATTTTTATTTTACTTTTACTCAATTAAAGGTATATCCAAATAATATGGAAAATATTATAAAGAAAGTGGAAAATAAATTGAGAAAAATAACAATGGAGAGAGAAGACTCACCACTTGATGAATATGGTAAGAGTGGTGATAATAGTTTAAAATGTATATAATTTAATTAAATTCAAATGATAAATGGATCCATTATTTTTATATTGATGTTAATTAGTATCTTGAAATGGTCACCATTAATATTTTTATATAGATAATAATATATATTAAGGGACTACATAATTAGAAGTCACTTGTTGACATAGATGTCGATGTCATGGAAGATGAATTTTCTAAATCAGATGGCAATTCAAACACTCTTTAAAGAATGATTAATGAAAATTATGAATAAGTTACAATATATGAATGAAATAATTCTCTGATAGCTGAATAATTATGAAGACCATATTGTGATAATGTTTTATTGATGTGGTGATTCCTGCACATTTTATAAAACATAGAATTGACTTGATTGTTAAACAAGCATCGGTGGATTTTAAATCCATTATTTTAAAAGAGATGAGATGTACCTATATGGAAGGAAAAGTGTTACATGAAGATAATTTATATATGGTGAAGAGATAGAGGGACCAAAATCCAAGATCCATTATTTCAAAAAATAATTCAATTAATTTAAATTTTCATGATATAGGCATAAAAATATTGAATTTGGAAAATATTAATAGTAAAATATCACAAGGTGTTTACATGTGAATTACATACAATCATGGTTCAGAGATGTACATTCAATCAAGAAGGACTCAAACCAGTCATAAATTATGATAAAGGGCAGTTGGATATTCATTCACCTTATGTACATTGAGGAAGACTACAGATGTCCTAAAGAATATATATTCTTAGAATCTATCTCATTAAATTGTTATTGAAAAAATTTCAAATATGAATATATCTGTGGGGTTATAAATCATTGTATACAAACAAAAACCTCAAGGAAGGATGTAATAAGTTGTAAAACAAGCATCTTCATAATGGTTTCTCTAAAAACGGTTAATGTTTATAGAATCAATAGGTATTAAAATGTTGAAAATATATACTAATTACTATACAAAAATGAAATAGAATTGTTGGAATGTGGTTGTACTACCGGATTTTTAGACACAAAATAATAGAGTTGTAGTATAATAGGGTAGTTCTTTCAAATATAATAAAACCTAATTAAAGGTTAAGAAATGTGTAATGAGTGGTATTTCCTACTAGAAAATATTTTTTCACATTAAAGTTGGATAATATGCCTAAAAAATATAGACATTAGTATCTTACTAATTTCTAGGAAATGGTAATTTTTAGTGATCATTCGTTTGAGAAATCTTAGTAAATTCATTCTAGGTACTTCTCACATGATAAAGACAGTAGAGGATTTTCACATTTTGATGATTATGTACACAAATCTATCTTAGTACATAATCCTATGAATATAGAAATTGACAATGAAATTTATAAATAGAAATAGTATTTAGGTAAGTAATTTCCCTTGGAAAGAGAATAAATTATAAATTGAATTATGTCTTAGAGGTGAAATCTTACATGACACACTATAGACAGATGTATGATTTCCCTACATGAACATATTATATTGATGAAGAAAATGGACAATTTATCATTATTACAAAGTGAAATATATGTTATAATGTAGAATTTGACAGTAAAGAAAAAATAGGGTAATGTGTTAAATGATATTTTTATCAAATATCCCAATTTTATGGAAGATGAAATGTGTCTAGAGTAAGAATCGAAGATTGAAATAGTTATTCCATCTCAATTAATGGAATCTAATTCAGCAAAGAAACATGTTTCTAATGAATTGATAATAATTCTGCCTAATATAGTGGAAATATGGATGGTATAATAGGTTTAATTGATTAATAATCTTAATAATATCACAAATATAAATAAAAATATAACAGGGTTTATAAAGAATTATAATTCCCAATTCAAAAAATAAAGAGGATATTAATTCCAAAACATTCTCACATCTCATTAGATTCATTTTGAAGATGGAATTAAATGTGAATGCAGACAAAATAAAATCCATAATTTATAAAATTTCAATTTAAATTTATATTTCTTTAATATTAGTTTCAAATGGTATCATTATTTCATTGAACTTATATCAGTATTAAAACTACTATGGTTTTTAATTAGAAGATGCATCATATGAGGGAGACCACATAAATATGTGATGGATATTATAAAAATATTATATTCTAAAAAAATTAAATATTTAGCCCAAACATTTTTTAATTTTAGGTTACAATATTTACTATACCTATATTTTTTGGGTGTATACTAGTTTTATTTATTATCAGATATTATTTTTATATCAAAATTGAGAAACGAGATTTATTTCACTCCACAATTTTGTTTTGTTCTAAAATGATTATTTCACCTTCATGAATTATCTTTAAAATCTATTTGTATATCCCTTATGAGGATAATTTTGAGTTGTAATAAAATTTAGAGGTTTATATATATGGAAATTATTCCCTTGTAATCTCACCCTTGTTTTCTACATATAACTACCACATGTAGACATATAGACGGATGGCTGATTTATCATTTCTATCCAATCAATGGGGCTTACAATATCATAATACAGTGGATGTTTATGGGGTGAAGTTTTTTTAATGTTTATGATAGAACCCATACATTAAATTGGAGATAATTATCACTCTCTTTTCATTCATTTTAATATAATGGTAGAAGAATGACATTGAATGTTGGAAGAGATTTAGAAATGAAGGCCTACTCCAAGGTTGATTTTGATGATCCCCTATGTAGATGCCTATATTTGTTTTCACATAGTCCAATTTTCCTTTTCAATGTCATTAAATAATTGTGATGGGATATGGGATGTGTTAAAAAAAACCCATGTACATGAATATTGGTGATGCTTCCATTGATATCTGTAACATTTCATAGATGGTTTCAATGAATTTTATAGTGCTTGATTCCTTAAAATACTGATTTTATAGGATCTAATGGAATCTATAAATATTTGATGATTAGAAGAATGGAACATCAAGTCTTCACATGAAATGTACTTAAAGGGAAGTTCCAGCACATTTTATAATAGTTTTTAATAGAGGATGGGCAGGTAAGAGTGAGTTTGGAATAGAGGATGTGATAAGTAAATTTAAATGCTTTATGTGATATTATTTAGAGTCTGAAATGGAGAGATAACTAATGATTTGGTAGTCCCCAGAGTTTAGAGAAGTCCATTATAGTTCATAATAGTATATAAATTTTTAATTTTGTGTTACTATCACCTTGATGAATGTTTTAAATAATTATAATGATGGTACCATTGTATGTGTATATGAATCTCATAAATATTCAAAATTTATTATATGAATAAAAGGTTTTTTGGAATAGTGATGATGAGTTAGAATATTTCTAGAATACTAAAAAAGGGGATTTGATGATTTATATCTTCTTTATAATTACTATAGGATTTATGAAGAAGACCTTTGCAAGGTTACAAATATTATTTTGGCTAGTTCTAGTAGATCACGGTCGATCTATTGAATACATAATCAATTGACTTCATACAAATGATCAATTTATTACCAAAAAACATTATGTTTATCATGGGGGTAACAGTTAGATAGTTTTTACATGTGTTATATCTACTGACCACAAGATTGATAAAATAGTATGTATTTTAATCTTGTGGTCGATATAAAGATTTCATTGTCAATTATCATCATCAAAAATATCTTCTTGTGGTCGAATAATTAATGTTCACTTGTAAGCCTATACATCATAGTCGATCAAAATGTTAATCTGGTTGATCAATCGAGGGAAGCTGATGGTTATTCTGAATCATATAGAAATATATGATAATATCTTAGTGAAAATTTAAAATATTCAAGATATAATTATTCAATTATTAAATTATAATAGAATTATACAAGAGTTTATTTTAAAATATAAATAAATCACTAACAAAATTGTGATACATTAATAAAATTGATATACTGTAATATTTAAAGTAATTTAATAATTTTAAAAATAAACATTATTGTAGTACATTTAAATGTTTTTAGCGATGAAATTCTAGATTTAAATTATAATTAATCATGTTGATATTGGAGCTATTCTAACCTGATCAAAATATCATGAACCTTTTAACACCCACATTCCAATACAAAGTTAATATTTTAACTTCTATATTGATTAGATATCATGTGGATTGAATAAAAATTATTAATATATATTCATTAAAAAACAAAATCAATATATTGAAATGTTAGAATGTTTTTTATGCTGGGAAATAACTGTGGTTTGTTGATAATGAAGAAGATAATGAAATACAACATCTCTATTTTTTGTAGGATTTATCTACATCCATGATAAATGATTCATGGTATTTATTTCCGTGAGATACGAAGAATAATGTTAGGAGGATCTAAATGATTCTAGAGTGATTTGGAATTTATTAAATCAGTTGAGAAAATAAGAGAAAAAATAATGAAATGAGAAAAAAAAATGGAATTACAATCCTTATTCATGGGACAAATATTGGAGGCAAAAATAATATCACGATGATTGGGGAATTAAACATATAAAAATTGGAGGAAACTAATATAATAATCAATGGAACTGAGTTAGTTTAGAATATTTTATATTGTAAAATTATTAACCTATTTTCCTGGTTACCTATGTATAAAAATAAAAATAATGAGAGAGGTTTTGAGTTCAAAAAAGAACCAGAATATTATAGCTATTTTATATAGTGGGAAATAATGAAAAATAATTATTAATTGTAAAATATGTGTTATATGATCCTGTTTTTAGGATTTAGATCATATGGGTGACAAAACTGAAGAATAATCAGTTGTCCCTCGTCCAATGATCTATGTGTTGGAGTTGTGCAGAATGAAAAGGGTGTGGGAGGACAATCTTCATTAAAATTTCTAATTTGTGTCAAGAAAAAGATTAATAATGAGGTAATATTGGGTCTTAAGATAAAAATATACCAATAAGTGAGGAAGCCATATTAATATGTTCTTATAATTAGTGAATCTTAGATTCATGTAGTGACCAAGTTCTAGATGTTTTTGGGAAATCATTTAAAATTTTATGAAGCTATAACAAATATGTAATAGAATGATTTCATCATGCATTCTCATGCTATGTAGAAATTAGTATCTAATTGTAAGAATAAATTGAATCAAACTCTATCGTATACAAGGTGGGATTACATAAATTCTATGTGACCTAGGGTATTGAGGGGTGATCATGGTGTGTACCTATGACTGAAGTAGGAGGTTATTATTAGATTTCCAATGCAATTACAAAAGGGTTGCTATAGTGGGATTCTAGGAACAATATTTGTGGGATTTAATGAACCCATTGAAATCAATTTCAGATTATGGTGGATAATAATTGATTTGGGATATAAAACTAATCCAGACATGGAGTTGGTATTTTTTCATAACCATATAAAGAAACACATTTTCTTTTACTATATTAATTTTGTAAATAAAGTTAATAGTTTCAAAGTGACACATAAAATTGATCCATATTAACTAAGCAACATGAAGGGTTAAATTCTAACATTTTCCTCGATATTTAAAGAATTTTCATTTGTCGAAAACACAATTTGAGGAAAATATATTGATATTATATATTGAGATTCAAAAATTAAAAATATATGTTTTAGGATTTTATAAATTCAAAGGATGATTATAGTGGGATAATGATTTAATATTATATAAATGGGAGATCTTTGTAAAAAGTAAATTGATTTTTTCTATTCAATTAATGATAGTGATACACTTTGTTGGAAGAAAAAAAATTGATTCAATATGAAATATTTGGACCATAAGAAGTACAATTACTGAAGTGAATTCAACAAGATTATATAAGTTAAAAGTATTTTCACCTAATATACATTAACCTGATGTAAATTTAATATAATTTTATGGATCATAAGGTTCTAGGAAAATTATAAAATTAATTTAATTTCACATAAATTATGATGATGATAAGATATAAATTCAATGTTCAATATTCAAGAAGGATAGTTCATGATTATAGTCAATATATATGGGTGAGTTAATGAATGATGAGATTGAGTTTTATAACGGATTATATATTGTACAACTCAAATATAATTAGCAGGAATTCAAGGATATTGACTGATGACTTGATGTGTGTGGGAGTTTAAAGTAATTCATGGAACATTCGCCATATATATATTATATAATTCCTAGTTGTTTAACGGGGGAAAACTTTTTGTTAATTTTTTTTATTGGGATGCAATTATCACTGATGACAATGAGCCTATTTTTGTGAGTTCTATCACCGAGAATACATCCATCATTCATCAGAAGAAGGAGAACACATGTTTTTGTTTACCTAAAGAAAAAAGTTTACAATATTATATTTTCGAGGTTGAGACTTGTGAGAAAATAATTATTTATTATCTTTGAAGACCGAAATAAAAGAAAAATTGAAATGTTATTAGAACTAGTATAATATTTCTTCATAAGGGTATCTCATTGGTATTCACCATTGGGTAAATGTTGATCCCTTCACTTGAACATATAATTATTCATTAGTATAGTGGAAAATACATGACCTAGATGTTTTGATCACAATAAATAGAAGGATACCTCATTACGATAGAACATTTTAAATTATATGCTAATTAATTTATTGGTTACATTTCTATGTATGGTGATTGTGATTATTTTTACATGAAAAATCATAACATTAAAATGTTTCATAGGATTACTTTAGGTGAAAATAATTTATAAAATTTTAAACACTAATTGATCCTAAAACATAAATAATGTATCAACCAAGTCTTAGGTATTACAATTTTTATCATAGTGAGGTTCCCCATGTTTGATCCATTTGACTGAATGGATAAGTTTTTTCTTCCAATAACTATGTTATTCCATCCTTTGATGATAAAGTCATTCAAGGATGAAAAAATAGGATGATACCATATACCCTATATTGTGGAAAGGAATTAGTGGATGCTACTATAGAAGGATTTCATCATGGAAAAAAGTTGAACATATCTGTTTTCTAGAAAAATTGAACATTGAAGTTGATATTAATGCTCAAAATGAAAATATCTGGTCTTTATTATATAATGTTTAAACAAATGTAATTGGTCAAAAATAATCTAAGAAAACACGATACATGATTTATAGTATCTTTAACGGCAATGTTACTATTAGGGAATCTATTCAACATATTTATATATGTTTGTCTGAGGACCTATTGATGTATCATGAAGAAACCACAAATGAGTTTTTTAGAAGTTTAAATGAAAACATTATTAACAGTATAGGATTTTGATAACAATTGAATGATTAAACTATATTGAATATGTTTACAAGTTACTTCATTGATATATTTGATCCTTTGATCATATCTATTAAATATACAGATTACTTACATATATATAAACATAAAATTTTATAGGGGGATATGGAATGAAGAAAAAACCACCGTTTATGAAAATATATTAATAAGTGATGTATTTTGAAGTCATGTAAAGACTCAAACATAATACAAAAAAGTTAAATCTATTGATGAAATTGTTGATGATATAAATGAGTATAAATTGAAATATATTAAAAGTTTTTTTTCCTATACTATTTTTCAGAAAGGGTAATGTTATGTGACATCATAAGATTAAATAATATTTTATTGAAAATAGTTGAGTGGGGAACATTATTGTCAATATCAAAAAAATAAAAGTAATGAAAGCAAAGAAGATGAGTTTGATGACTTTTTTCAATGAATATGTAGGGTAAGGATATAAAGGAAGGTTTCAAATCATCTGAAGGAAAAAATTATTCAACTAAGAATTTGAAATTATGTTTTTTTATATGAAGAAGAATAAATGTAATCAATTGAATTGTTAAAATCATATGACAAAATTTTAGTGGAATTTGTTAACATCATGGTTCATGTAACTATAGAGCAAACCATAAGTGATGTAACATAAGGTGAAATAACCTACCTAAAACACATTCTAAATCATAAAATGTATATTGTCTTAAACATTACTCAAATAAATAATTAAATTTTAATATAGAAATATATTGGAGAAAAGGGAATCAAAATTGGAAAATTGTGTCCCATATGTAGAATTAAAAAATTGAGAGAAACTAGTAACCTCATTATAAAGGTAGATGAAAATAAAAAATTATTTGGATATGGAAAAGAGTTAGTGGGTGTAGTGAAGGATATTTTTTGAGATATAATCATGTTTTTTAAAGGTATAATGAAATATGATGATTTTGGATGATTATTTCATCAATTTATTATATGTTATATCTAAATCTACTTAATATATTCTAAAAATAGGAATTTTTTAAAAAGTGAAGATAAATTGAATATTAATTATAGTAATGGTTTCTCAACCAAAACATAAAAATTATGTGCTATGATGAAAATTAATATACAAACATTAAACCAATATAGTTAGAAATAACATCAATATATAGTAAAATCATTAATTAATAATGAAGGAACTTATTCTTATTGATGAACCACCACAAAAGTTCTATAAATAAAACATATATCAATAATTAATTTGTTGTTTGAAGGACATTTTTTGTGTTTTAGAAACTATTGGTATAAATTTTATATCCTCTAAGACACCATGTGACATCCAGAACAAAGTTTAATGTTGAGGGGTAGTAATATTCAATGAAAATAAAATATTATTCAAAATATGGGAGGTGATATGTCATGGATAATAGAATTATATATTAATAACTAATCAATAATTAATCATTTTGGATTCATAGTGGAAACCTATAGAATATTTGATTAGACTAGTCACTAAAATAAAGAATAACTGAAAACTCTTCCTTGGAATTCTCTAATCTTTATACGAAAATAATAGATATAAAAATAAATAAAAATAACAAATGAAAAATTATTGATGTTTCCTTGAAATATAGATGGAATAATAAATAGTAGATTCATCATAGAGTATTATCCCATTATATGGATGGGGTGGATATTTTTTTTGGAAAAATTCAAGATTATAGTGGGGGGGATATTTCCATTTTAAATTAAAGTTCTATAATAGTTAATGTAAGTGGCACTAAAATAATAGATAATATGATGCTAAACTCTCTCACTCTCTATATATATGATTTTTGTAGATATAAAAAAACCTAACATGTTGTGTTTATGTTATAGGTGTGATGATTGAAACAAGAAGATATTTAAGAGAAATGGATGTTTCATTTGGTTCTTGAAGGATGGTAGAAATAATTCAGAAGTAGTGAGAACTAAAAGAATTATTTTTTATATGAAACTAATGTTATTTATGTTACCTAATAAATATCCCTGATTATTATTTTTAGAATAGTCTGTTAGGAAATCATTGTGACAAAACATGATAAAAATATCAATTGAAGAAGATATAAAATATTTATTAATAAATAAAAGAGAGATATGTTTTTAAGTATATTATAAATGGAAGAAGACTAAATAGAAAAACAATATAATATAAATTGAATCAACCAAAAATCTAGAACTTATATATACTGATGTATGTCGACTAATGAGACATCAATACATAATGTTTAACTTATACTTTATCAATTTTAATGACTTCATCAGAATGAACATTGGTATGATTTAGGGTCAAAAATATGATATTATGTAATGTTTCATGTTTTATAAGAGGTTAAATGAAAAAAACATAGTGAAAAATAATGAATATTAAAAAAATAATAAAAATTAAATGGTGGATTTTATATACTTCGAAATTTATGAGGATATCTGATGGAAGAATCAAATTCATTTTGAATCATGGGTTGAATTATATTTTTCATGTAGCGCTTGGGTCATGTTTCTTACTCATTTCGTACAGACCTCATAACAGGAAATTCAATCTAGGGGGACTACTAATTTTGTTTCTTATGGGCAGTAGGACATGATTATTTTTATTGATCCAAGGGTCATGGAAGTTTTATTCTAATTTTAAGCATGACTTGTAAGGATCAAAGACAATAATGAAGACCACGGAAGAGGTTGGAATGATTTAATATATTGTTGTATCTAAAAATTCCCATTCATTGTCTCCTTATATAGTCATGACTAAGGGATATGGAAAAAGAAAAGTGGTAGATGTGGGAGATAGTGGGTGTGCTGCCTTAGACATGAGGATCAATTCCAGCCCTCTGCCATACATATTTCCAGTGATGAATAAGGGGGGAGGAATCATTTGGTATGATCTAGAACTTTTGGTATCCTTAACTGATTGGAGTTTATATTGAGTAAATGACTAATCCTCTAATAAATTTTATTGGAATGTCTTTGTTGTTTATTATGTGGTTGAGTTTGGGGTAGGATTATTTTTTAGGGTCCTCACTCCAACCCTAAATGTTTTCTCTGAAATAAAAATATGAATTTTCAAATAAAGCATCGATATAGTGTACCCTATACTCCTATTTAAAATGGTATTGTAGAAAGGAAATATATAATTTTAGTCAAAATGTTGAGGAAAATGGTTTCATAATGTATAATCCCTACATTATTTCAAATACATGATATAAGTAAAAAAATATATCTTTAAAATAAATGTCTTCTAACCTTAGGAAGGGATATTAACCCCTCTGAGTTATGGTACAAGATAAAATAAATGGTAAAATATTTTAATTTATTTATAAGTCTTTTTATAATTAATATCTAGATTTTAAAAACTAGAACATTTGATGAAAATTATGAAGAAATTATTTTCATGGGTTATGTAACCAAAAAATTGAGATATAGGGGCTGGAATAAACTACCAAAAAAAATTATGGAATGCTGTGAAGTCTAAAGTAACTTATAATATGTTTGAACCAATAAAGGAAGAGAAAAATGTGTTTGATTTGGATACAAAATATGATTTAAAATATACGAGAAGCACTAATGAATTAGAAAATATTCCTTAGTCCAATATCTATAAAACATCATTGAATGAATATATAAATGCAGATAATTCTATATGGCGTATAAATTTAAACTCAAAGAATTATAAAATAATGTTAATAAAAATAATATCATCTATAGTTTTAAAGATTAGTTTAGGAAGGGAAAAGTAATATAATGGAAACCCAAATGGATATTATATCTCAGATTTAACCACAGTATGTATCAGAATAATTTCTACAAACGTAATGGATAAAAATATTTAATGATGAATTAGATCTGATTGAGATGAATGAAACTCATGAAAAGATCCTATGATTGAATGGAAATAGTATTATCAAATATATGAGGGTTTTTAGGAATATTTTCAATGAAAAGGGTGACGTATAATAAAATAATGTATGGTTAGTTTTAAATGTATAATAATATTTTGAAGTTGTTCATTTTGTAGAGAACATTTCTCTGGTTGAAAGACATAAGAATATAAAAATGTGTCTGTCCATAGAAACACGTCATATTTACATGGATTATCAAATGTATGTATAGTAATTTTTCATGAATTTTTAATTTAAAAAATAATTTTACATTAAAAAACAAGTTGAATTCAAAGTGGATGAGGAAGGTATTAATTTTTTAAAACACCATAAATATGTATATGGGTTAAATTAGGCCTTGAAGGAATATTATCATACAATTTAATACTACTTAAAGATATTGAAATTATGTAAATAAATAATTGAGAGAATCAAATATGTTATGGTTGGTTTTTTTTGGAACATTGAGAGTTATTTTCAATGTTGTTGACATAATATTTTTTGGTGAAATTGATTATAAGTGTAAGGATTTTTTCAAAAAACGAAAGAACACTGTGAAATTTATATTCTTAAGATGGTTAATTTCCTTCTTAGTATATTGATAAAAAAATTGAAGATACATAATCTTATCATATGATAGTATTTTAGGGAGATTTTGAGGATGTTTGACATGGATGATTCTAAGTATGTTTTTAACCCTGCCTCAATATGATTAATTTTAAGAAACGATAAATCTAGTAATGTTTTCAATCAAAAAAATTTCAATAAGATAATAAAAATATTACTATATAAAAATATATCTCAACTGGACATGTTCTTATAATCAATTTCCCTGAATGATATCAATGTGATCTAAAGGAGTCCAACTAAATGGATAATAATTGTCTTTAATATTTTGGAAATGAACATAAATATTTCAAATGATATATCAGATAAGAGACAATTTGAACTAAATTATATTCATAGATGTTGATTAAGACCATGATTCCAATGACCATAAGTCAATATTAAAAGATATATTTTTTCGAGTCTAATGTTGTGGATTCTAGAATAATATTAATCAAAACTCAAGGACTCAATTTTATATTTAGTCAAAACATATTTATTCCACCTATTATTTAACTCAATTGATATAGAAAATTTTTATCTAGTACACATGAAGATAAATTTTGAAAATCATTGAATTTTTAGTGTGATAATAAATGTAAAATTAATATCTAAATGGACACGGTACAAAACAATTGATCCAAAAACAGTGATATAATATTAAATTTTATCAATGAAGAAATAGTTTGTAGAAATTAAATCCTAGAATAATAAAATATAGAGACTATTTTGGGAAATATTGACAAAATATATCCCATGGGAAATGATATAAGAATTAAGACTATAAAATAATGATCATAATTTTCCCTAGACATAATTGATGATCAATATTCGACCCCCAATGTTCCTTTGATTTTTTTGAAATAGACGGGGATATGTACATCATTTTTTTTATTAATAATAAATACTATGATTTCATCTTCTATTGATATATGCCTATATTTATCATAAAATGGAGATTAAAACATAAAGTTGATGAATTTATTGTTATTAATTAATTATAAATTCAGAAAAAACACCAAGAGATGGAATAATATCAAAAATATTTCTTTCAACCTTATAGTGGTGTCAGGAATTTTCTCCTTGAGAAAATGATGATTTTAAATAGAAATATGTGGTTTAGAGTTTTGCAAAAGAGTTGTGATTCTATTATATATTTAGGGGGAGATAGAATTTCAAAATGGTCTTTTATGTTCTTTCATTTCACATCAATACTTATTGAGAGATTTCTTATTTTAGCGGTAATGTTTTAAAAGTTCAAATGGTGAGTCGGAAGGTTTTGATAATTTCAGTAGATTTTTACAGAGTCTTAAAGGGTTGGAATAATATCAATGGTATATCTTTGTAAATATTTAAACTTGTGTTGAACTATTCATCGAATAGAAATAATTCACTCTGTTTAATGAACAACAATTATTCATGTTGTAATATTTGGAGAACTCGATGTTTGTTTTCATGAAATAATTCTATAAGAAGTATATTAACCTGATGTACATTCATTATTAAAATTCCTACCTAAATTTTCCACACCTAATGTAGTTTCACCTATATTGGTTTTATGAGAACTATAGACACCATATGGTTCGGAGTATTTATATAAATTATTATAAGGTCACATAAATTATGTTTATGGTTAGATAAATATTTAATGTTTAGTATTAATGATGGATTTTTTTAGAATCTAGACAATATATATGGTTGGTTAGATGAATGTTTAAACCTAGTTTTGTGAGGGATTTTACAGAGTCAAACATTGAATCTAACTGAAAAATTAACTTTTTTATTAAGAAAACACATTAAAGGAAAAAGTGAGAAACCAAGATACATGACCTCATCTGCTTAAGACATCAAACTGTGCTGCAATGGTCCAAAATTCAAAAAACAAGGTCAAACAACAAAGAAGGCCCCACCCTAGCATAAACAACATTAAATCCAGTCTCCACTATTCCAATGTGCACGGAAAGCAATTATTTAAGGGGGAACATAATTCTATAAAATATTATTAATGAGGAATAAATTATAACTAATGATATCAGGAATATTAGAGTGAAGATTATTATTATACCCCAAACCATAATTCATTTGAAAAAGGATATCACAAAGTTGAGTTTAAATGAAGAATTATATTTTTTCATGATGAAGATCTGAAGGTAAACTGTTTTGGACAAAAAATTATTTTCTATTTAGGAGTCTTAAAAGATAAACCCAGTACTCTAGAATGTTGTTAACTGTTATAGTATTTTTTCGAGGTACATTCTGTGCATGGTGTTCTATTTAGTAAAGGATTATCCCATTCTATGGTATTATAATTGTTGATTAATAATTTTAGAAAATATATTATATAATTCCTCTGCACAGGAAATCTAATGTTCCCAAACTTGGGAAAAATCACATAGAATTAACTATGTTTAAATTTATTATTTAAGATAACTAATATAGTTAGAGTGAATTTTTAATATGATGGATCATAACCTTAATAATATTGAGTGTTTAACATAATATTAAAGATATTTTTATAAATAGAACCAATAATTAATACACCCATTTCAATAGATCAACCCATTAATGTATATTACAAATTCAAAAGGTGAGTCTAGAGAATACGGAATTTGGTTAAAGTAGGAATCACTGGATTCACCCCTAATTTTCATTATCGATCCTATTAGTAATTTAAATGTAAAGTTGCTTAGTTTATGTGCTATATATAACATCTATAAATAACATTTATTAGTCTATTATACATATCCCAACATCCACATATGTGATACAGATTCATGTAAGGGCCCATGGTATGATGATTCAATTTAAAATATCATTATATGGCATAATTATTTTTATCTTGATAAATATTTCAGGACACATTAGAAGATTTCACTAAATGGATGAATCAATGATTGGGGGAGTGGTGTTAATCAATGATCTCTTTTTAAAAATTATCTTTAATAAAAAATATTGAAACTATTATTGTACATTATCATCTCAATAATAAATTAGAGCCTCATTGACTTTGCAATAGTAATGTGAATGAATACAATAGATAGTATTTACAATTTTCTTATATAATAGCCTACTTCTATCTATTTTTTTTATTCACCCAATATTAATTATTCACTTAATAATAATATATCCTAAAACTAGGGACCAATCCATTCCATAATTAATCAATTATGTTTTTACATATCTAGAGTGGGTTGTATGATAGAAAACCCTTCCAAAAAGAAGATGCAATGGTGAAAAATGTCTAACTATTATTAAGATAGTCCCCCTCTACATGTAGATGGATCTATAGCCCCACATGTGTACACCATCTTAAATTTTCTAAATAGATTCATAAGTGAGTCTGTTGGTCTTGAATCTATCTTCATTTAATGATAGATCTTAATCTTCCTTAAAATAATGATTTTTTTTATTTTCTGATATTCGAATCAAGTGTTCTCCTTTTAAACATGATATTGGGTGCCTCATATTTTATAACAGTATCTCAAAAATATATTGATGAATCTAAAAACATTCTTTCATCATTAATATTTTTATATACGTTACATATAACATGTATATAAATTCACATAAAAATTATTATTAACATTAGATTGTTTTACTCATTTTTAATTAGGTAAATAAATTTGAATTATTTATTTATTAATTATTGATATTAATGGTTGTTTCAAATCCTATAATATCTCTCCATAAAATACTATATGAATCAACATATATGTTTCATGAAAAAATCATTGATGGAATATCTTAATTGAATCGTTATATTTATAACAACCTAACCCAAGAATGACGGGAGCTTGTTCCAGATACTATTACATTAGCATAAAATATAAGGAATCACATCCTAAAGGACCCAATATTTTAGTAGTATTGGTATTCTAGATATATACCCGAGTATTGTATAAAAATTAAAAACAAAAATGACACAAAAATTATTTTAGGAATAACATTATTCAATATAGTATATACCTACCTATCAATCATATTACATGGAATACTACGGAAAGGAAAAAAATAAGGCTGATATAAAATGACCTGTAAGGTTCATGTATATTGGAAGAAATAATGAATAAATGAGAAAAATCAATATGGTAATGTAAATAAATAAAAAAAATCCATTTAATCTACAACATGTGCATAATATGGGAGGAATAAAAGATGATAAAATAATTCCATACGAACAATAAAATGGGCATGAATCATATCCATGGATCTATAAATAATCAAATAATAACATCTAATATCAATATATAAACTCATAATGAAGAAATACATAATGATAAAAATCTTAAACATATCATTGATGCTTCCAAGATAAACCTCTAATAAAATCAAGGCTTTATTCAAAGAATCTAATACCATCAAGGATTCATGAAAATAATCTAATAAAAGGGTAAGACCTAATACAAAACCATTTGTAGTTTGTCAATTGAACCTACTAATTCATATATGTGCTTACATTAAATATACTTAATCCCATGTCATAGTAATACAAATAATTCCTGATATATTGAATAGTTTGTGTAATTCATAAACAATGCGCCTTTTCATCAAGTATCCACTCTGATTACGGGAAAAAACATTATCAATATTTCCATAGTTAATCAAATAAATGTCAAAATAAAGGAAGTTTGTAAAAATGGTAATAGTTCAGTTAATTAACATATCCATCCGAAATAATATCAATATTTTGGTGGAATATAATTCTTATAGGAAAGTGATTAATTAAAGGTAATTTTAATGAAAACAAAAAATGAATCAAGGAAGTGAATGTCAATACACTCCATAGTAAAAATGATTTGGAACCATCCAAGGGGATATTAAGGATGATATCAATATGATATATACCAATTTTTATATTAATAATGGGAATTTTTCATTGATTAATAGAAATACCATAAAAATATCATTAAAAACCTTATTGAAAATTATTTCCTTTTCTTTTTGAAAAACATTTTGAAAATCATTCTATTTTAAAATCACTTTTAAATCTAAAATATAATAATTTATTTTGAAAATAATTTTCTTTGAATATAAAATTTCGAAAATATAAATTATTCAATAAAATATTTTATAAGTCTTGAAAGATGGAAATTATCTTCCATCTGTACACATTAAAGCACATTTTTTCAATATAAATTTTTGGTAAAATAAAAATTATAATTGTTCTGAAAAAGAAATATAAATTTATTTAATTTTTTTAAATATTAATAATTATTTGATACACCTTTAATAAATCATTTTCAAAATGAAAAAACATTTTTGGAAACATTTTTATAAGACATGGTTTTAGATGAAAACATATTTTTGACCGAAGAGAAAAATAATGTCAGATTTTATTGAAGACATTTTATAAAACATTCTATGTACCAAGGTGTGAAAATAGAGGTACAATAAAGAATTAAATAATATCCTCAGAGGTTGAAAATGGATCTTTTATATGGAAATGGTTTTTTAATTTCGGTCAATTGTTATTCAAGAATAAAAAATCTTGATTAGAATGAGATTGTGAAATAAACCATTAAAATGATCATTACATTGAAGTGAGAATTTATAAATGATAATATAGTTTATACACAATAAATACACATAAAAAATGTATATAAATACATATTAAAAATTCATTAATCACATAACTATAAAATATTAATGAAAATAAGGAATTATTATAACATAATGAATAGAGATTGAGTTATTGAATTATTTACAAATTCATAACTCATAATTCATATCACCTTAGTTGAGATATTTCAAATGTAAAAATAAATTGACATTATTAAGGATTAATTAATCAAATTACATGTCAATGGTATTATTTGTAATCCTTATAAATGAAACCAGGTTCTAATAATTAATTATCAATGAAATGAAATCGAGATGAAATCACTTACACTATGCTCCCTTTTGGTTAAAATACATCTAACCTATTGTATAATAGTTTTGAGAACATTATTAAATTATAAAATAATCATTTAATATTTATTATATAATATATTATACTTTCAAAACTTATTATTACCCATTAATTTATTAAATTTTTTTATTTTTATCATTTTGGGTAAAAACTAATTTGTTTTCAGAGTTTGTTTTTGCTTGTTATTTATTTATTATTCTTAATTATATAATTATTATATCATATTTAGAGTTTATAACATTACTCAAATATAATATATAATTATTATTTTATTATTTATAGTAATCTATAAAATTTAGTGATTGTAAATGAAATACACCTTTTATAGAGACATTAGGTCATACATACACATGAATGTTTTTTCCATTTTCAAATAGTATTGATAGAAATAAAATTAAATGATATATATATATATATATATTATCATTATAGTATTAGTAATATATCATATATATCACATATTTATATTAAAACCATCCTTATTATGTTCCATGTAAAGCATGAACGAATCACATCACTTCACGAGGTAGTGGTTCACTGTACACGCAAATGAAATTATCATATGTCAAAAAAAGGAAAGAATGAATGTTTTTTTTCATATAATAATTATATAATAATAATAAAATAATAAAATAATATATATAAAATATAAATATTATTTCTATCATAATTTTCTACTGCGATAGGTGGTAATCTAAGAACAAACATCATCGGTTCGTGAGACGGTAGTATATAGTACAGATGGATGATGATTGTGTATCCCCTTTGATGGAAGTGTGTGATGATTTAGATCTCTATATTAATATAAAAAAATTATTATATTTAATATTCTTATTTTATTATATAATAATGATATAATTTAAATTGAATGAGTTGGAGACGAAAATAAAGTAAAAAAATATTTTAGAATATCAATACATCTTCTTTATGTATTCTCATTGGGAATGCACTAACATCTTTCTATGTTGACTTTATACCAAATATAAGGCATATAGGATTAGGGGAGGGATGTTGGGTAAAAAATTAGATTGGTATTAGCAGAACCATTTTGGTTTGAGTGGTGTGAGTAAGGGGTAGAGGGGGAGGTATTATATAAGTTGGGCGAGTGGATAAAATAAACAACAAAACTATATAACAGAATGTATAATTGCTACATATGTTCATAAAATGAGATTTTAAAATTTTTCTTGGTCATTTTTACAATTTAATTTTATATTTTAGTCCCTTAGGAGCTCTATTTTTTCCTTAATTACAATATTCAATTTTTACTACATTCACTAAATAC
Organism: Viscum album; assembly: GCA_963277665.1. Classification (NCBI taxonomy): domain Eukaryota; kingdom Viridiplantae; phylum Streptophyta; class Magnoliopsida; order Santalales; family Viscaceae; genus Viscum; species Viscum album. The sequence goes on from OY728120.1 coordinate 1,391,369,639, forward strand.
ATTGGTAAAAAAATTACATCTACCTTATAATACCTTATATAATATTTTTATTCCTAATATGTAATAGATTTTTGAAAATTAAATCCCCATAGTGGATAAAAAATTAAAACTAATCCCATAGATGGAATGGGAAAGCAGATTTTTATAGCTAAAATATTCAAAAGATTACTATGTTTTATATATTTAAATTCAACAAATTACTAAAATTACCTAAATTTGATTAATATATGTATAATTTAACTATTGTTTCTCTGAAACAATGTAATATCATAATTTTAAAATTTAAATTATTGAGATAAAAATTCAGTCTGAAATTAAAATTCAGTATTTTTCACAATTCATCAAAAAATATAACATTCATAAAAATACTAGAAATTCACTCTGAGATAAATTTGAAATTTTTTTTAAAAGTAATTATAAATTTTCAAATACAATTTATAAAATTTTTAAATTTTAGTATTAAAACTTGTGCACCATTGAAAGATGGAAAAACTACCTTTAGGGAAATACAACATCTTATGCGTAATGTTGGATATGTTCTTATATTATGCTAATAAAAATGTTTTGGAATTATTTAAAATGATTTTATTTAATAAATAATATAAAATTTTAATTAATATAATCAAATTATAGATACTAATTTAATTTATTATTATAAAATAACTTTTAGAAAAAGAAAAATGTTTTTTATAAAAAACATTTTCTTTATATTCAATTGGATTTTAAATTCATTTGTAATTAGTTGGAAACCAATGAATTCAACCATATATATTATTAAGTTAGTAAATATTATTAATAAAAAATAATTTAACATCTAGGTGATAAATATCATTTAAAATAAAAATATTAATAGTATATTGTTGTTTAGTAAATTTTTTTCTTGATTGTAAATAAATATATAGAAGAAACTAATTTTTGAGTTTAATGAAATATAACATAGTAATGAATGTATTTTATGTTAATTAATATAGTTAATTTATTTAAAATTTTTAATATATCATATAGTATTAGTATATTGTATTCCTATATGTGATTTGTGTTTTTTGTCTCATACAAAATCAAATAAAATGTTATTCTTTTACAATTTGGGTGGGGTTACATTCTCCCCATGTTAAATAAAATTCATTGTTGAAATTTAACCATTATATTTTAATTCATGGTATTTACATTTTGATATAATTTTTTTAAAAAACTCACGTCAAAAATGGGTTAATAAAATATCGAATTAATAAAAACAATTTGAATTGTCGAGGTCGCATGGAATAAGATACAATTGGGTTTCTAGGTAGGAGTAATTTTTTAGAAAGTGAAGATATAGTAATTGAGGAGAAGCATAAATAATTATACAGAGTTATTGATGTCATTGACCACAAGAAAGTTAGTGATCAATAGAAAGTAAACTGCCTCACAACCAAAAAATATATGATAATCTAAATAACCATTTGATTCATTAGATATGAAATATAATAGGATTACATTTTATTTCAAGATCCTTTTTTCCGATGTTTAAAAATTATTTTACCTCATATAAATGAAAATAAATATTCATATGTGACATATTTTTATAAAAAAAATTACATCCTTTGGTTATCCATTAATTTATTTCTAGTTCAACCTTTACTTCATGAAATGAATGTCTAAAATTTAATTTTTTGTTCTTGAAGAATAAGAATTCTATTTGCAGGGATTGTAAGATCCATAAAAATTGAATATTATTTCTTTCTAGATCTAACTATTTTTCAAAACCAATATGGTTATCAAAAGTTATTAAATATAACAACATATTCCTAAAACAGCAAGATTAATACAAATAGTTTATCATTAATATTTATTCATCAATGTGTATAACTAAAAAATGAAACATTAAACAGACGATCATGTACGCTAGTGGTTAGAGTTAAAACGTTTTCACCATTCGATCATGGGTTAATGATTGTCCACCTTTATTGACTTGATCGGTTTTCAACAGGCATTTCGGTTTTCTTTTTTCTAAAAATTTATTAATTTAATTCTTATAGCCTTACCCAAATAAATAATATAGACAACTATAAAGAAAAACTTATCATTATTGTACAGTTTTCAATATTTTTTTTCATAGTCTAATAGTATTATTTGATTATTATTACAATGTCATTAATGACCATATTTACACTAAAGTCTATCAATACCTTTAAGCTTTTTTCTATAAAAAGTAACATCGTTATTCCACAAAATACTTTTCTCCTAAAACATATTATTTTCATACATTTATCCCTAAATATCCTTAATCTTATGACATTACTATCACATAAAACAAGAAAAAAGGTGTCTAAGACATTTTAAATATAACTAGTCATAAAATCATAATCCCATGATGGTATCAATAAATCATATGTTCATTATAACATAAATTATTTTTAAAACATACAATTTTATTTCATTATTCTTTCAAGAAAAATACCATTGGTAAAATAAGATTACAATTTAATACATGAATACTAATACATAAATACTTTATCCATTTTATTTACACATAGATCCTTAATTTGTATAGGTTTTAACCTAGGAAATTCATTACAATTATCTATTCAAATCCATCATAAGAATTTTTAAATAAATTTTGAATTTTCTTAAGAACATCCCCTATGAGTGTCAAAATAGATGCACAAAGAGAAATATGGTCATGCACTTGGATATAATAAGATCAATCTGAATACACCAATTTTGGAGTAATTACCCCTAGGTAAATATGTGATAGAATCATTTCCCCATTTTGTATCATGATATGCATGTATTTCATGAAAACCCATATAATCTATACATTACCAAACCATTTTTATGGTATTCTATACTTTTTTAAAATTTCTACATTAGGGTTTTGTTCCCTAATTTATATAATCTTAAATCTCGTTCCCAATGTTGGTACTATAGTTACTATTATATCAACTATAGTGACCCAACTCCAGAAATCCTAGATCTAGTACCTATTACTATTAATTTATCCTAATATATAAATAATAACATCCCAAAGGACCAAATAGTTTAGTAGTATTGGTTAACAAGATATATAAATGAGTATTTTATAACAATTTAATATAAAAATTAAAAAATTATTTTTTTTCGATAAAAACATTATTCCATCAAGAATATATCTTAATATTATTCATATTAAATTTCTTTTAATACTAAGGAAATGAAACAAAATTAGTGTGAGACTAAATGCACAGTGAGGGTTAAGCACACCCGAATAAATAATGAAACAATGGTAATAGTAAATATGGAAAGGTATATAGCTGTATCATAATCCATTTAATCAGTCAATTGATCATAATATGGATGGAATAAATAATTATTAAATAATTCCATATAAATAATAAAATGAACATGAAACCTATCTATGAATATTCTATGTAATTGAATAATCACATAGAATATCAAAAAAATGATTTCATAATGATGGAGTACATAATAATGGATATCTAAAACATACCATCATGGATTAATTCCATGATATCTAATATTTTCATGATTTTATGCGAGGTATCTAATACCGTAAAATATTGAATACAAGAAAATAATAAATATCTATGGCTGCAGCCAAAACGACATATAGTTTTCCTCATGAAACCTATTGATGCATCGATTAGCTAAATTTAAATGATCTTGAACTCATTTCATAATACTCCATAACATTACTTATATATTGAATATTCTATTTAATTCAAAGACAATGTTCCTTATCATCAAGTATTCATTTCGAGTAAAGGATACTTATTTATCAATATATCCTAATTTTGTCAAATAAATATAAAAGTAAATACTAAATGTAAAAATGGTATATAGTTTTTGAAATAAATGAATCCATCAAAAATTATATATTCATTTACTGGATAATTAATGTCTATAGGAAAGTGAATAATTCATGTTAATGTTAAGGATAAAAAAAATTAATCAACGAAGATAATGTTAACGATTTACTTAGTCAATGTGATCATAATCGATTCAATGTAATATTAAAGATGATATCAATAGCATATATACCCATTAAAGTATTAATAAAGGGTGTTTTCATTGGTGAATAGAAATACCAATAAGAAGGTATTTATAAAGATTCCAGATGAAAATAAATTTTTCATTTTGAAAACATTTTGAAAATCCATTTCTTTGAAATCCACTTTTAAAACTAATCTATCTAAATTTTCTAAAAATGATTTTATATAAAATTATAATTTTAATTGTATAAAACATGATTCAAAAAAAATTAATTTCAATGATTATTGGATATTCTGTTTATGCAGTACATGTTAAAATAAAATTATCCCATTCACTTTTTTGGTAAAAGATAAATAGAAATTATTTTGAAAAAGGAAACAATATTGGTATGAAAATAATACTTATTGATTAAAAATAGTTTGAAAAAACATTAATAAATCATGTTTAATGGGTTAAAACATTTTTGAAACCTTTTTAGACACATGGTTATGGATGGAAACAAACATTCTGCTGAAGAGATAAATGAGGTCAAATTTTATGGAAAACATTATAAAAAATATTTTAAATATCAATGCATTGAGAAAACGGATTTTTAAAGAGATAATTAATAACCCCAGTGGACGAATAGTTAAGGGATTAGTATGAAATTTTCATTTAATTTCCTTCATTTGATATTTATGATTTAGAAATATTTATTAGAAATAAAATGTGAAATAAACCCTTAAAATGATCAAAACCTTTAATTGAGAATTAATAAATGGATCAATTATGATTAGCCATTTTTAAACCAAAAAATGAATGTAAAAATATATAAATATATATTAAATAGTCATTAGACACATAATCATATAATAATAATTATAGCGAGGATGTAATATAACCCAATGAAGAGATATTGAGTTATTTAATTCATTATAACTTGGTAACTCTTAAATAAAATACCCATTGATAAAATAATTCAAATATAAACATAAAATTTGATGATTAAATTATTATTCAGGAAATTAAATGTAAAATAGACTTTATATAGACTATATAATAGAATCTAGGTTCATCGCATTACAATATGCATCATTGAAATGAGATTGGGTAGAAATCCCTTACCTTATATTTTTTTGTTCCACTTAATTATATCATGATATTATAATATATATAATTTAAAGAATTATTTAAATATATTCTATTTTTATTAAATATTTATTTACTGCAATAAAAAAATTTTGGTGATGGGTAATGAAATACACTATTCGTGGAGATTCTAAGTCGAACGTATACATGAATGTTGTTTCCAATTTCTTATAGTAATTAAAAAAAGAAAAATAAAATAAACATGTATATATTTATTATCGTAAAATTAATATTTCATATATATATATATATATAATATTCTTATTAGGACTATAATTAATACATTTCATGTAATGTGTGAATGAATCACACCGCTTCGTGAGGTAGTAGTTATCTATACACATGAACAACGTTATCATATTCCCAAAAATGGAAAGAATGAAGTAATGTGTGGTATAATAATTTTAGAAGAATAATAATAGCATTAATATGATATATATCACAGATAAGTTTTATTTAAATCATTATTTCCAAACATTATTTTTTATAATGGATTAACGAACAACAACAATTCTTCGGGCGATAGTTCATCGTACACATGAATGATGATTTCATATCCCAGTGATGGAAGTGTCATATTTTCTAGGAATTAAAATTATCATAACAAGATATTTGTATATTTAAGATAAATGTTTTTATTATATAATCAACATATAGAAAATATTAAATTTATTTAATAATGAAATAATGTAATTTTTTTAAATGATCATTGCATCTTATTTGGGTATCCTCCACAGGATTTCACTAATGACTTATTGATTTGGATTTATTATATATATAATTACTATGGTATGATTCTATGGAATTTTTATAGTAATTTTTGTAGGATTTTTACAAACCAATGTGGGTTTAATTTGGTGAATTAGTTGGAAAGAGGGAGGATTTTTTTAAGTTGGGTGAGTGGAAAAAATGTAATGTTTTGAAAGTGGTAATTTCACACCTGATTTTTCTTGTCATGTTGCTCTCATATTGAAAAAAATTATATAAAATAACACATAACTAGTAAACATTCCCATAAAATGGGATATGTACAAGTTTATAGGTAATTTAATTTCATAAGTTTCATTTTTAGTCCCTTAGAAATCCGATTTTTCTATTAGTCATGGTAATTAATTTTAACTAAATTCACAAATTAGTATGGTCAAAAATTTATGTTTACCATATTTGAAATTATAAAGTATAATGACTCCAAAATTTGAATTCATTTTTCCAAATTAAATCCATATATGTGGAAAAATTTATTTTAAAACTAATCCAGCAAATAGAATGAGGAAGCGGGTGTTTATGGTTAAAATGTGAAATATATTACTATGTTTTATATATTAATTTTACATAGAAAATTAATATAATGAAATAAATTTAATTAATAGATATATATTTCAAATGTTTTACATTAAAAAAAATTAAAATATAATTTAAAATTAATAATTATTGATATGAAAATAAATTTTCAATTAAAAATGATTATTTTTTAGTATTCATAAAAAAATAAACTGCTCAAAAAAATATCTGAAATTCATCATGAGAAAATATTTGTATTACAATTTTTAAAATGATATTTATTTTTTCATGTATAATTTATAATATTTTAAAATTTTAGTTTGAAATAAGAGCTCTATTAAAACGTTCCAAAACGACCTTTAGAAAAATATATCTTTTTATGTGTAACATGGATTTGATCTTATCATATTCCTATATAATATATTGGATGAATGTAATTTTTTTCATTTAGTATATAATATATAAATTTCATCCGGATGATATACTAACAGAAAATATTTTAATTTATCGATATAAAATTCTTTTGGTGGATATATTTTTTATAAATAATTACCCTCTATATTCAAAAGGATTTTATTTTCATTTCTAATTAATCGTTAACCAATTAATTAAACCATATATTTTCATAAGTTAGTAAATAATTTTTATAACCAACTATTTAACAACTAGAAGATAACTATCATATGAAATTATAATATTAATAAAAAAATTTATAAAACCTGGTCTTACATGTAGTGAAATCTATCAAAGAAACTAGCGGTTTCATGTAACATAATATAACTCAATATTTCGTGTAATTAAAGATACATAATAGATGTAATTTATTTAAAATATTAAATATATCATAAATTCTTAGTATGTTATATTCATTTTATGATTGGTGTTTCATTTCATACACATTATACAATAAAATGTTAATATTTTAGAAGTTTTAGGGTGTTATATTACTCCCACATTAAATGAATTTCTTCATCACAATTTAAACATGATCATGGAAATCAAGGGTTTATGATTTTAGAATAACATTGTAAAAAACCACCTTTTTAAATTTTTAATACAATATTATCGTAATAATGAAAAATGGGATGTAAAAATGTTAACATAGAATAACATATAACTAGGTTATATATAAGATAAAATTAGGGGAAAGTGAATATATAGTCATTGGGGAAATTTTAAATATTTAAAGAGAGTCATTGAGGCTATAGATCAATATAACGTGACTGATCAATGGAAATTTAAGGACTAAAAAATGATAAATCAATGATAATATAATGGACCATTTCATTCATTAGTTATGAATATAATAGGATTAAATTTTATTTCAAATTATTTTTTCTAATGAAGATTATTTCATTTAGTGCCTTATAATATATGCTAATATAAATTCTTCATATATTTCTATAAAAAAATTACATCCTTTTGTTGTTCTTCAATCTATTTCTAGTTTATCCCTTACATCATGAAATGAATATCCATAAATCATTTTGTCCTAATGCACTAAAATTTCATTTGAAGCGATTATAAGATCTATAAAGAGTGAAAATTATTTATATATATCTCTTAATATTTTCAAAAATCTATATGGTTAGCACAAGTTATCTGATATAATAAAAAATCTGTAAACCTCAAAAGTAAAACTATTTATTCATAATTAATATTTATTTATCAAATGTTTTAACTAGAAAATGACACATTAACATGGACATCCGGAATGATAGTGGTAGGTGCGAAAATCTTATTATCCATCTATCATGGGTTCAAGCCCTAATGCCTTACTGGAATTGATGGGTTTTCACCTGATACAGAGGTTTTCCTTTCCCTAAAACTATAATAATATATTTTTTAAAATATTACCAAAACTAATAATATGGATATAAACTGATTTAATTTAGTTAATAAATAAATTTTTTCAAGGGTTTTCCATTTATTTTTTAAAATGTCTAATATTATTAATTAACTACTATAAAAATTTCATTGATGATCATATTAACCCTAAATGTTATCAATATCGTCAAACATATGTCTATTAAATGTATGTTAATTATTATCTAAACCATATTTCTACTAAAAAATATTCATTACAAATATTCCTCCAAAAATAACCTTGATCATATGACATTTCTATCACATGAAACCATAAAAGAGTTTTTAAGACATTGAACTTATGATCAATCCTAAACTCATAATCCTTTGATGGTATCCATAAAACATAAGTTAGTTAACACATAAATGATTCTAACAAAATAAAAAGATTCTTCCTAATTGTTATAACCAAAATACCATTGGTAAAAAACTTATAGAATTTAATTCTTGAATACTAATACATAAATATTTTATCTATTACTGCACATAAATCTTTCCTTGGTCTTGGGTTTATTATTAGTCATTAATTTTGATTATCTATTCTATTCCAATATAATTATTTGTAATGAAAATATGAATTATTTGAATCATATCCCCATGGAGTTTATAACTTGGTGTTTTGTAGGGTTTGTTTTCGTTCACCAGATGATTATTTGGTCAAACTCATCGTTCCATTTTCATAGTAATTACCACAAGATACAAATTCTTTTGAACTATGTCAACTTTCTATATCTACACAGAGATGTATTTATTTAAGAAACCACATAATATATAACTTACCAAAACAATATCATGTTATTCTAACCTTATGTTAAAATAAAAAAAATTATTATGCTCCAAAATATTTGTTTTTAGAATACTATTTTTCACGGTTTTTACTAGACTTCCTCTAATACCAGCTATAGTGACCCAAACCTAGAAAACCGAAAAATGGATCCTGCTACTATTAAAATGGAATAAGACACCAAGAATCACATCCCAAAGGAAAAAATAGGTTAATAGTCTTCGTAAAATAGATAAATACATGAGTCTTTCACAATAATTGAATACACAAAATACCATATAAAAGTTTTTCTATTATAACATTATTCCCTCTAGAGTATTCATTTGTATCACTCATAATAGACTTCATGTAATACTATGGAAAGGTAAAAACAAGGGTGAGCTAAAATTAAAAGTAAGGGTTTATTACATCAGAAGAAATAATGAATCAATTATCATAATCAATATGTATTTCAAAATAATTGAAACATAATATATTTAATCAGTAATGTGATCATAATATATAATGAATACATTGTGATTTAATAATTATATATAAATACTAACCTGAGCATGAAACATATTGATGTATATTATAAATATTCTAACAATCAGAATGAATATCAATAACTGAATTTGAAATGATGGAATTCATAATGATGTATATCTAAAACTTACCATTGAGCTTCATACCAAGTCATCTAATACTGTCAAAGCATTATGCCAAGAATCTAATACCATTAAACCTCATCAAAAACAATATCTAATCTATCTATTTAATCATATTAATTCATCGAGGGCCTTAATTTAAATTTTCCCCAACCCATGTCATTAAAGGGAAAAACATTCCTTATATATTGAATAATTGATTGAATTCATAAATAACTTGCCTTATTATCTTATATTCATATTGAGTAAAGGATATTGATTTATCCATATTTTCACACTTAGTAGACTTAATTTCAAAGAAAACACCATAATAAAAAATGGTATAATGTTCTAGAAATAAGTGTATCCCCAATAAAAAATTTACATTTTGAGTAAATTTGATGTCTATTGAAAATTGATTAATTCTAGGTGATGATAATGATGAAAAAAAAATTAACTAAGTACGGGAATGAATACAATTTCATTAGTAAAATTCATTTAAAACAATCAAATGGATAATTAAGGATGGTATCAATATTATATATATACATTGGATTGTGAATAAAGGTATTTTCAATGATAAATAGAATTAACATAAAAGATCATTAAAATTTATTAAGGAAAATATCATGTTCATTTAAAAAACATTTAAAATCATTTTCATTGAAAATAAACTCACAAAATAAAATATCAAAAATATTTTTCATTAAATATACCTTTTCATACTTATAAGAAAATATTTAATATATTTGGTAGGTCATGTAGGATGGAAATTTTGTTCATTCCATTAACATTAGAACAATGTTTCTCTTTCAATTCATTGAAAAAAAATCAAAATTGTAATTGTTTTGAAAAAGATATTAATACTACATTGAAAAGAATTTTTAAACTGAAAAATTGAATGAAAATTCATTTAAAAAATTATTTTAAACATGATTATTTTTTTATAATTTTCTTACATAAAACATTGTTTTGGATGAAAATATATTTCTGAATGAAGAAGGAAATGATGTGATATTTTGTTGAAACAATTTTATAAAAACTTTTTTGTACCAAATAGTGTAAAAATGGTAATATGAAGAGTTGAATAACAAATATATGATAATGAAAAGTATTTTTTTACTAGGAAATGGTAAAATAATTTCCTTCAATTAATATTCAAGAATAAAAAATCTTGATTTGAATTAGATTTTGAAATAAACCCTTAAAATGAACATATTATTGAAGTGATAATTAATAAATAAATTAATTATATTTAAATACTATAAATACACATAAAAAGTGTAAATATATAAATATATATTAAAAATTCATTACACAAATAATCATAGAATGTTAAGGATAGCGGGGAAGTAATATAACTCAATTAAGTGAAATTGTGTTATTAAATCGTTTACCACATATTAAATCTTAATTAAAATACCATTAGATGAAATAAATAAAATATAGACATAAAATTACATTTATATAGAAGTACTAATTATATTAAATTTGAAAGTAACTGTATAAACCCATTAAAATTGAAAATATGTGTTTTACATTACAACATACCTCAAAGAAATGAAATTGAGATGAAATCCCTTAACTTATGATTTCTTTTCCTTAAATGATCTTTTAAAACATGAATTTTAATTTTATGAATGTTGTTAACTTATATCAATTTTTTTATAATTTATGAATTCATATATGATCCTTTTATATCATATTATTACCTATTTGTGAATAATAATTCTTTATTTTCATTATTTCGGGTAATGGGTGCTTTGTTTTTAGAGAATGTTTTGAATTGTAATTATTTTTTCTTGAAGATATCATGATTTAATCATATACTGAATTTAAATATTTATTTAAATATCATATATATTTATTATATAATTATTTATATTAATACATAAAATTTAGTGATAATAAATTAAATACACCGTTCATAGAGACGGTAGGCCAAACATACACATGAATGTTGTTTCAATTTTTTTATATTGAATGAAATAAAATTAAATGATAAAAAATAATATATATTATAATTATAGTATAATTAATATTTCGTATATGTCTTATATTTTTACTAATCCCATCCTTAATACATTCAATGAATAGAGTTAACATATAACACTTCATTGTGAGGCGGTAGTCTGTCGTACATACAAACAATGTTATCATATTCCCAAAAAATAGAAATCAAGAATGTTTGTGTAATATACTAATTAATGAAGAATTATTATATCATAAATATCATATATATAATATAGAAATATTATTTTTAATATTATTTTAAATAATTATAGGTTGTAATGGAAGAATGAATGACATCAGTTCATGTGGCAGTAATCTGTTTTACACATAAATAATGATTGTGCATCCGATTTGATGGAATCATGTGATGTTTTTTTATCATAAAAATAAAATAGAAGATCTCATTATATTACAAATATATATTTTAATATATATAAATTATATAACAAAAATTTAAGGAGTTTCATAATAAAATAAAACAAATATGATTTTAGAATATCTTTACCTATTCATTAGGTAACGTCATAAGGTTTTCACTAATTCCATACAATGTAGTGTTTTATTGGACATAATGAAATATATGATGATTTTACAATAGGTGGGGAGTGAATTTGGAAGGTATTTTCTAAACTAATGTGGTTTGAGAGGTGTGAAGAAGGGTGATAGGGGGTGGGATTTTTATGTACCATGAGTGGAATGTTTTTAATTATTTTAAACAGGGAATTCCACCCATGTTTATAGATCATAATTACCTTAGTATTAATGCTTAGTCCCATAGTAACCTTGTTTTTTTCTCTTAATCCTTGTAATTAATTCCTACTTATTTCACTAATCACTTTGGTAGAAAATTAATTTTAATTAAATGGACACTATAAATTATTATTATTACAAATATTGAATCTATTTATCCGTATTAAATCCACTAAATTAGAAATAATTAATTTAAAACTAATTCCTATTACAGAACGAGAAAGCATGTTGTTTTGGGTAAAAATGATGAAAATATTACTAAAATTTTATATTTAATTAAATTTAAATATTATGCTAATAAACTATATTGGATTAATATAAATATAATTTTACAATTTTTACTACAAAAAATATTAATAATATAATATAAAATTACAAATTTTTTAGATGGAAAGTCAGCTTTCAATTAAATTTATGTCTTTTTCACTATATATCCGGGAATGAAACATTTCAGAAAAAACAAAGAAAATCACCCTAATATAATTATAAGAGTCAATTTCTTTTTAAAAAAAACTTCTGTTATAATTTATATTATTTTCATATTTATTTTTTAATCTAGTATTCAATTGAATGGTGGAAATATTTCCTTTAAAAAAATAAATCCTTTTTTTGCATAAAACTGTATTTTTTCAAATATTATTCCTATAAAATCAATTTGATTAATGTAGAAAATTTTTACATAATATATAATATATAAATTTCATTAATATCAAAATATAATTATAACAAATTTAATTAATTAAAATAATATTCCATTGGTTCATATGAATTTATTTTATAAAAACACTTCCTTTATATTCAGTATGTTTTAATAATCATTTTTAATTAATTGTTATCCTATGAATTATTAGATATATATTCCCATGTTATTTAATCTTATTTATAACCTATAATTTAATTCCTAGGATATAATTATCATATTAATTAATAATAATAATAATAATATATTGTTTTTAGGTATAACACAGTATTGTGTACAATGTTTGACATCAAAGAAACTAGTGGTTGTGTGTAACACAAGATAAATCAATATTTAAATCATTGGAAGCTATAGAATTTATTTAAAATATTGAATATATCATAATGTATCTAGATTTGATATTCCCTACAACACATGTCATTTCATGTCATTCTTTATATCGAATAAAATGTTTTTCCTTTAAATTTTTTGGAGAAATAATATATTTGAATACCATATTTATATTCATTTACATATTTATATGTTTAATAAATAACCACAATATTTAATGTAATATATATCCATGTATCCCTAATTAAGATAACTATAATAATTATATGTCTAATTATTTCCATCATATGATTCAAATCACATGGAAATCATTCATCGATATTCATTCATCGTTTACATGGGATGCAAGAATTAAAATAATAAAATTTTCACATCATTATTTGATGAATGAATAGCTGAGTATGAACTTTCAAAATATGGATAAAATTATTATTATTATTATTATATTTACATATATACAAAATAAACATCAATTTTATCCTATTTTTTTATCACACCCATGGGTAAATCATGCTTCATTATAGGATAAAAATATAGCATCAAGCTTATGATACAATCAATGGATGTACATATACCATGAATGAAAAATAGTTATCATTTGAGGCAACATGTATTATTTATACATTTATACAGATGATCTTCATGATTAGTGAATATGGTTTTCAAATAACATACACTAAAAAAAGTAGTGTTGTCTTATGGAATCTCATATACTTTAAAACACATCACTATAGATAATGATAATAATAATTCATAAATATGATTTTCTTTATTCTATTTTAATTTATGATTCCTTTCATGTAATATATATTAATTTCCTATTATCATGAAGGATAAAATATTCAGTACTGATCCACTCACAAGGATGATTTGGGATAGATCATTCATCATGGATGATCCATTTTCAAAGAAGATAAATGTTATTCAACTCATGGAAGGACCTCATGGAATGAGCTCATAGAAGGATCTCATATAATGTGATTTAAACAAAATTTTATCATTATGTAACACTATATTCACAAAAAAACCCTCTATGGTGAAAAGGTAGAAGATAGTCTCATAATATATATTAGAGGATTGTGATATCTCAAATACAGTAGCCTTAATTGTAGTCATATAATTTTAAAAACGGTAATAACACACTCTATAATTGGGTCCCACATCCATTCCTGTTTAAAATTCCAATTATTAATGAGAAATTTCATTCCTCTACCCATATAATAGTAACTATATCGATCTTCTACATAAACCCTCTCTTTTACTATCATGCCTCCCTTAAAATAGGTGATCCACTACTCATGTGAATTCCATATGAATAAGATATTATAACACATGTTATATCTCCGCCTTCATAACGCACCTCCATACCATCTTGGAAAATGCATATATGTTGGATGTCACATAGTTTATCAAAAAGCATACATTTGTGGTTTGTGAGCCCCCTTTCATTATAATGGGATAGATAATTTTTTATTAAAATCACATTAAAATATTTTATAAAATTCATAATAAAGATTATTACTTTCTCAAATATTTCATAGAATGATCATGGAAAAGATAATATTTTGTGTATATTTCAAAATAAATTTCTCTCATACCCTCATTAATAAATAATAGAAAATTTCATGGCCTTGTTATTAAAATATTCTTTATGCAATTAGTGTTCAAACTTCCCAACAGAAAATCATTATAATGTAGGTAATGTTCTTTACATAAACACCTCCAATACATTTCAAAATTATTATGAAAAGATCACTCTCAATAAAGAGATTTTATTTTTCCATATAACATGTAAGAAACTCTACCATTATATTTTAACATGGGTGATTTATAATTTTTGAAATTTTATTCCATTTAATGGATCCATAATAATTCAACAAGCATTATCACCTCATCTCCACTCACTAAACACAAATAATCCCATTGAAAATAAATGGATCACTTACATGGGATCAATAACATAGGATTCCTATATATTAATGAATTTATAAAAGAGAGTCTATTTATTGAAGAACTATCTAGAGAATCCAGTGTCTCTTTTTTTGGGAATGACTATATAGTCTTTTCAATATCAAATCCCATACACAAATATAGACATAAACATCCCATGTATATAAGTAGGATATATAGAGGGTCTATCATATGAAATAATTATTTCTATATTGATTCTTATAATTTCAAGATATGTTGTGAAAAATGAACCATATATTTCTGAACATACCATTAGTTATCATACATATCCATTTCATTTTCCCACTCCTGAATAACCTAACATTGTTTTCACCAACATTATAATGTTCCAATAACCTCTTGGATATTTTCTTCCAAGTATTAAACTACATAACCTAATAATTTTAAATAAAATAAACCATTCATGGATACAAGAAATGAGTGTATATAGATATAAATTAAAAATATTTTTAAAAATTATTTATACCACCATATTGATCATTTATCAGTATTGGAATATTTATCCTTAGGATAAATCCATCTAAAATTCATAAAAACATAAAAAAAATTTAAAAAAAAACTTTTAAATATTTTTCAGTGATAAAATTATTCATATAAATTCAAATTAACCATTAAAATAATTATCTAATGCCAAAAAAATATAATATAAAACTAATTTCAATGGGTTTCAGATGTTCTTCACTATTAAGCCCAGTATGGGATGTCATATCATACCACCTATTTCTGGTCTGGGCACAATGAAATAAAAATGTGTACACCCATTTCCAGAATAATATATAGTGTAGTTTGGATACTCATTAAAATCAAGTTTTTCTCACCATTTCACTATACACTATCTCACATTTTTGTCAAATTTGTGAAACCTAAATCTTCAGCATAATTTGAACAATGTTTTGTGAACTCAAAACCCATTAAATGTTAGTCAATGCTATGTGACCTAAATCTCTATCCCACAACTATTAAAATTCTGTAAACTTTAATCAATATATCAAAGAGACATAAAACAAATTAGGATGAAAAATTAAAATTCATATAATATTTTGATGCCATGTATCTATTTATTTTCCCACATTAATGACTTAGGTAAAACATTTTGTAACGAGCCAACCTCAAACATTACATATTCTTGTGATTTTAAACTAGAATTATGATTATCAAAAATCGTAAGGATCATATGGGTATATAATTTTATATAATTAGTACCGAGTCATACAATTTAATAACAAAAATTAAATCTGGACAAATATATATAGTATATAGTTTTTTCAAAAAAAATTGACATTAAAGTAAAACATGTTTTCTCTTTATGAACCAACATCACAATTTCACCCTTGATGTAATCCTTTCCCCCAATCATCATTAATCCATATATTTTTTTCAAAATTGATATATGTACCAATGAATAGGTAGGGACATAAGATAATGGAAACTGCTAGTTCAATGAAACCCCATATAAATAATTTCTTAAAAAAACATACATTTATTCCCTGAAAAAGGAATTATCTAATCAAAATTATCATTATCTATCCTTTTTAAGATCATTAAATTTTCATGCAAACTCATAATAGACCACATAATGTAAAATTAGGTTATTTGTGACATAATATTATATATCAACCATTTAAATAGAGTAACCTATATGGTCAACCTCTAACTCAAGAGTACCCAATTCATTGGAGGTTTAACATAACCACCTATTCATAGTTTATCACAGAACCATTTATCATTGGTTAATAAACTAGCCACCCTTCCATAGTGTATCATTGTAACACTCATAATTGGGTTATAATGTGGCAAACCATTATAACAATAAATTCCAAATAACAATAACATCACTATAAATCGTGAATTCTTTCATTATAAAATACTTTTTGATGAAAATAAATATTCCATTTTAAAATCACATATATTGAAAAATAGTGAACCTATAATGAAAAAAAAAATATTATTTTAAAGTAAAAATATAAGCATTTAAATTAATCTTAAAATTTTTATGGTGACATGAAATAAATAAATTCCAGTCATTACGTATATGTAAATAAATATTCCTTTTGAATTTTGTAAAAATAAACATTAAAAAAAATTTCTTAGTTCTAAGTAACACAAAAATACCTTATCATTGAACTGAGAATTAATAAAAATAATCTATTTGGGGTATCATATATAAATATGGTTAAAATTTGGAAATGAGAAAAAATATTTTCAAAATTAATTTCACAAATAATCTTAGTATGACAAAACCATAAAGTAGGTGTTTCAACCAATGAATGGGAAATAGGTTAAGAATTCCCTAACCAAAAGTTTGACATCATTAAATTGTGTTCAAGTCACCTGTATTATGGTTTATATAATGTTTTTAACTTATCATATAACTATATTCATATTTATTATACCTCATATGATCATTTTAATACATATCATCATGAGTTCGTTAATAATAATTAATTATTTTCGGTGTTTTGAGTGTGTTCAGTTCGTGGTTTCATGGTTAATTTATTAATCTATAATTATGGATTTTATTGTGAAGTGTAAATTATAACCTATAAGTGTAATTAAATATTACTAATTTAATTAAATATGTTTTAATTGTCCCATATATTATTTTTTCTAGCCCGAGAAAGATTTATTTGATAATTTCGTTGATAAATTTTAAGTTTATCTTTTCATTTCATACAACCATTAAAAAGTAGTTATTTTTCCTATTATTATGTATATATATTTGTTAAGATACATGAAATAAGTTATAATATATTTATTATAATTTTTAACCATTATAATTGTTTAATTAAAACCCATGAAGGTGGTACTGGAAAATGAATACACATTATCCATAGTAATGGTTAACCATCTTAATTTTGACAATAGTTTCATTTATTTTCAATTAGAGGAGATACTAAAATGGATGGGTATAACATAATAAACTATAAATATAATATTAAATTATATATATTATAATGTATTTATAATTCATTTATGTATAGAAGAGTCAAGAATAAATAAGAAAAAATTAATTAAGAGAATCGGTTTGAGAATTTTACCTCTTGAGTATCACATCCTTGAGAGACCCCTTAAAGACCCTGACATTTCCACTATTTTGATACTAGTTGAACTTGTAAGTAGGTATAGTTTTTAGGAGATGTTTTGGATGAAATATATATAGCTTAAATTATGGTTATGATAAAGGGGGATAATGGGGAGTGTTATTTATACTTTGAAAGGGTTGGGATTAAGTGAATAAATAATGATTAGTTTTTAATTAAATCCATCCACAATTGGTTGTTATTAATTTTTTATGAATTAGATTGGTAACTATTATTTAAATATATTTTCTAGTTCATTAAAAAAATCTTTCACCGATTTAATCTTTTATTTTTTAGGTAATTTAATCCATTGCCTTTTAACTTTAACCTGTTTCATTATTTTACCTCCACCATGATAAATATTTTTTTTACAATGGTAATTTTTTACAAAAAATGAAAAATAACTTAATAAAAAATTTTAACTTGTTATTAAAATATTTAATACATTTTAACAATCTTAATTCACAAAATTTAAAAATATTTATTTAAAACAAAACCCATAAACGTGACGGACAAGTGGGTGTTCAAGAAAATATTGATTTTATATTAACTAAATTACAAATAATTATCATTATATGAAAGTAAATTAAAATTTAATGATATATAATATATCCTTTTCAACTAAAACATTTCCAATTAAGGAATAATTTAATTAATTAAAAAATAGAATCATTGTATATTTTAAAATATTTTTCAGAAAAATCCCATTTTTACTCACAAAAATAAAATTATTATAAAATAAAAAGTAAAGATAATTAAAAATGATTTATGTGGAATAAATATAAATTAATAATATTTATGTTACATTAAAAACTATTCAAAACATAATTATATGTTTCATTTTTTTAATTTATTGAAAAGAACAGATTTTTTACTAAAAACTATATTTTCACTATTCACTAAAAACCCAATATTTTCTGTACAATAAAAAAATATAACCCAAATTAAAGAATTATATTATGATTTTTCGAATGAATTTAATTTTATTAAATTAATTTTATTATAGTTTATCATATTAATTATAGTATTCACTCTGAAAATGTAGTAAAAACCATTTTTGATGAAAATAAATCATTTACAAAATAAAATGAACTTACTAAAAATATGTGTTATTGTTAAAAATAATTAATTAATGAATTTTCAATGAGAATTATCATAATATAATTCATAAATACAGTAATATTATTCATTATATCGAATTTAATGGCTTGGTTATAAGGGTCTTATTTAAATAAAAAGATCATATTGTATGTTTAAGAAAAGAGTTGTGTATCTTGTACGCTACTGACCATAGTCTATTATTTTATAATTTTGTGGATGTTAGATACTCCCCCAATAAATTAATTTTTTCTATAAAATTAAAATTTAGATTTAAACAATTTATTTAAATTTCAAAAATACATTTGTTGAAATATGACATTGTGAATGGGGGGAATGAAACTCCCACTTCCAAAGTGAGAAAAGAAAGGTATGAAGGTCATATAAAATAACACATAATGGGTTTACATGTTGTAAAAAATGGATATGGGGGATAAAATATAAAAATGAGGGATTTGAAAAAATTTATAGAGAATATCATCGTGAGAAATTTAACCATCACAAAACTATTAATCTGTGATAGGTTTAAAGGCAATTGATTTTTTGATAAGTTAATTATGTATATAATGTTTTGTTTCAAAATAATTTTCCAAAATTTTAGTATTTATTTTACTACCTATACTAATAATATTAAGAAATAAACATAATTTTGAAATATAATTTTATCCCAATATTTTCTCCTATCACAGACTATCCAATTTGAATTTTCCATACCTAAAGTAGTCGAATCCACTTCTAGAGATCACAAAATACAAAAAATATATATATTCCTCATAAATTTAGGCATTAACTAAAAAAAGAATTATTACTGTATCAAATCATAATTCAAGGAAAAATACATTAATCTCTAAAATTAAATAATACTACCCAATGTTCAACATAGATTATTCCAAAAATAACTATACTTAATATTTATCAATATATTCAAGGGTAAAATTAAATCAAAAAATCAATAGGATTTTATAATATGGTAATCTAAGATATTTTTAATATCAATTACACTTAAAGTATAATTCAAAAACATAATTTCAATAATCAAAAAATATTAGAAATATAATAATCATTTCCATAAATAACCTAAATCATTATAAATTATATAAGATTCCTAAATAAAATTCATCCTTTATTTTTCAAATAAAATTCCATTGTATTCTATTTTTCTTAATCACATATGATTTTCAAAATTGAAGAAATATTCTAAAATTTGATTATTCTCTTAATCAAATAACCATTTTTCCAATACCTTGGTTATCTATAGGATAAAACTCTTGTTCCCAAAATAAAGTTATTTTTCATTAATTTAATCATTTAAATAAAAAAGAAAATTTTAAATATTACTAGGACTTCATGTAGGCCAGTGGTAGGTGATTCACCCATGTCACCCTTCTATAATGGGTTCGATCCCCATCACCTTTTTTGTACATGACCAGTTTGACACTATCTATATAATTTCATTTTTAAAACTATTTTAATTTTTACTTTATAAATTTTTTAAATTTTATTAAATATCATAAAAAATATGCTTATTATTTTTAAAATGAAGGTTTATCTCATACCATTAATTTCTCATCCCAGAAAATCAATTAGCCTTAACTACCTAAAATGCAAAGATTATATAAACCAAAAAGATGGTCAATATGTTTAAACTTATGTCCTTGAAAATTAATGGCATTTTCCTCAAATATCATTTTTCATATTATAAAATTACTCTTTAAAAGTACCTTATAAATTTTCACCATTTTACTACTTTTCAAAGTCATTGATTCCTTATAATATTTGTTTCCAAATTTATGAAAACAAAACCTACAATAGAGAAAAACATTTGGGTTCAATGATTCCAATCATATTCAAAAAGTCACACTATATCATAATTTATTGTAACACCCCGCCCCTACCTCATTGTCTTGGGGAGGCTGTGAGGGTTACATTTCTTTAAGCGACGTTCCCATGGTGCCAAAGGCTGGCAATAAATGCTGAGGGCTCTGAGAACAATTTAGGGAATGATTTTCCCTTATGATATAACCAACCAAACAATCCATTAACCACCATTATATTATTATTGTCAACAAAACACCCAAACATGAATTCCAAAATACAACCATATTGTGCCACAATACAATAGAAAAAAATACAACTAGACATGTCTACACCACATTAGAGTACAAGCGGGAACCAAACAACAAACACCATGAGGAATGACACGACCACAACTCCACACCCAGCTGGAAGCTTAAAGCTCCACCAAGACATAAAATCTCCTCCAAGACATCACAATGCACGACTATAGAAGGGAGATGCCTTACCTTTTCCCACGTCACGTTATACTACATCTGCAAAGTCACCAAAGTTCTAAAGTAGGGGGTGAGTACTAAAACATAGTAGGTTTTCCCCAAATGACTTCTCTACACACTCCACTAGGATTAAACTATTAGAACATTATATAAAATAGGTTATATAAAATAATCACAAGTGAAACCATTGCCATAAACCAAAAACACCCTTAACAAGCCATCTCACCGAATCCAACCAAGAGAAAGCCAAATAAACATGCCACAATCCATTTCATCATTTACATACTAGCCCAAAAATTTCCAACTTGTGAAGCAATGCTCAACAAACAACCAAAAAAACCAAACGGTGGAGCTTCCATCCAACCCGTTCACCCATTCACACCTAGTGGCACTTCCCTTCCACTTATCCATTGATGGCGGCCCTTTTGTCTACTATCCATCCCGTTTTTATAGTGTTACTTCTCACCACTTCTACCCAACATTCCAATCAAGTCATAACCAAGCATATAACCCACCAAGATCACAACAACATGCAATCGACCAATTCCATTGCATATCAATCCACATCAATAAATCTCCCATTTATTGAAATAATTTTTCAATTCCCAAATAAATTTCAATAAAACAACCTATTTATTGATAACCATTTCCATCAATCATTTTCACAAATCAATCATATCATCCCATTTTAGAATCCACAATAATAGCATTTCACCATAAAACCCCCCTTTTCCCAAAAATCCCTCAAATCATCACCCAAGGGATATCCAATCAATTTAATACATCAAACCACATTTGATTCAAAGAACAAAAAATTAATTGTAAGAATAACCATTATCTCTAACCAAGTGGAGTCGAGAGAGAATCCACTTACCTTTAAGGTTCCGAAAAACTCGACCCAGAAGAAACCAGACCTCAAATCCAGTTAACGAACCAATAAAACCTCTCTATATCCCCTTCCCTAACCAATAAAATCCTTAATATCAACATCCAAGGCAACCACAACCCTATATCTACACAAAACAACTGTATATCTGGAAAACCAAGAAAGAGGGAAGAGTATATCTAGAGGAAAACACAAAAAACCCAGGAGGAGAGACTTACCTAGGAGAAATTGCCTTCAAACCACCTCGAAACCCCATAAAAATTCTTCCAAAATGTGTGGGAGATCACCCTCAACCCATTAGAACACAAAATCCCTAGTGAGGCTCGAGTGGGAGGTGGTCAGTCATTACGATTTTCCTTATGACTTTTCTATTCCTTCATACTTGGGGAAGATTTTTAAGTCAATAAGGTTTCTTTATGACTTCATGATTCCTCAAAATATTTTTGAAAATCACAAAGGGGGAGAAGGAAAAATATTTCTAAAGGGGAGAAGGAAAAAATATTTCTAAGTATAAGAATATATATCCCTAAGTAAGGGGGAGTTCATCTAAGGGATAGTTTCTCATTATGAAGATTTTCATTCCCAAGATAAAGAGAATCCCATTATGGAAATCTAGAATATGATCCTTAGAGTTCAAAAACCTAAGGGAGAGTTATTCATATTCATCTATTCCAACGTAAAAATGGAGATATGTTTTATTTTCTAAGTCAAGAAAAGGTTTCCTAAGTCCTTATATTCTTTTTCGTAAGGATGTTTGTGGTTTCCAAAAAGGGGGAGACTGTTGAGTCAATAAGGTTTTCCTTATGACATTTCCATTCCTTCATACTTGGGGAAGATTTTTAAGTCAATAAGGTTTCATTATGACATCATGATTCCACTTATTTTAAAAATGACAAACACCTTATTTGAAGGAAAATTTCTTTTTACCCTTGTTTTAATCCCTTAAGGAAAATTTTCTTACCCAAGAAAATTTAACCTTACCTAGATTTTATTGTTCATATCAAAAATTTTCTAAGTGTAAAACTCGGATTGAAACCAAAACATCAGAATCCAATAATTACCTAGATATGAATCATTCTGTGTTAGGATCTAAATTCTCTGAATTCTAGTTACAAACTCTTCAGAGTTCTGACTCTGAATTCCGAATCATAATTCTGGTTACGAACTCTTTTGAGTTCTGACTCCGAATTCTGAATTAAAATTCTAGTTATGAACTCTTCTGAGTTCTGACTCCAAATTCGGAATCAGAATTCTGGTTACAAACTCTTCTGAGTTCTAACTCTGAATACTGATTACGAATTCTGGATATGATCTTCTCTGAGTTCTGAATCCGAGTTCTCTGAATTCAGACTCCAAAATCTTATGAGTTCTGACTCCAAATTATTAGGAACTCTGACTCCGAACTTTTTATGCTTTGGTTCTGAATTCTGGTGAATCCAGATTCCAAATTACCTTGAAATTCAGACTTTGGAATATTATAGAATTCAGGTTCCGAATTCCTATAAAATAGAATCCAAATATCCTTGTATTATAGACTCCGAATTCATTTTTGGTTAGACTCCGAACTTTCATATTTACTTACTTTCTGAATATTAGATTTTGGTTATGCTTACACTTGTTTAGTTATAAAACGATTTCATGCTTTCAGTTACTCACTAACTGTTGTTTTATTGACACATGTACAGGCCCCTCCGAAATTCAAGGAAGAATATGACTATTAGAGGAGGGAGCCGACCACTGGAGTTGTGCCTATAAATAGGAGCTCATTTGAAAGAGTTAAGAACCTTACTTTTGACAACTGTTCTTACATGTTGTTGAAGTGTTTTCTAGAGAGAGAGAGTCTCTTATAAACTCTCAAGCTTTGTGCAGAAAGTTTGAACGACTTGTTCAAACATTGATTCATGCAGATTTTCTTCGTGCGACTCTGATTGTTACTATGTACAATACAGGGCTTCTAGGGATAGGAAGATAAAGGTGTCGACTACCTGATAGTTGAGGGCTTGTAGGGATAGCAAGACAGACTCTAATATTCGTATCGAGTGCTTACCCTGGTGTGGGTAAGACAGAATTTCTTGAGAGTATAAATCATGGGACCTTTATCCAAGGTTGTTGGATACCCTTCTCATTGGGTTGAATGATTTACTACTTGTTACTAGTTTTGTTTCAAGTTTTCCGCTGCATTTGTATTTTTTATGAAAGTATAACTTTATTATACTTCCTCATTCTTGTACTCTAATTTAGTAAGATTCTATATGCTTTAGGGTAGAATCTTAGTTGTTGAAAACTTTTGTTAAGTTTCATTTTCGGAATCACTTTTCCAGAATCAAGCATGTTATTATAACATAGAGGTTTTGTGAATTATCTTGTTTAACCTTGTTAAACATAACTATCTTTAAAAGTTCCAAATTAATTTTTAAAAGTACAATTCACCCCCCCCCCTCTTACCACCAATATTTTTTTTATAGAAATCCGGTTTATGGATCACCGGTAACCTTACAGAAAAAATACCGAGATTCAAAAGCAGAAGATCCTCAGTGGTACTCGATCATTCCAGAAGTCATTTCAAATTTTCAAAATTCAAATTATCGAGCGGAATCATTACTGACTCCATGCATCCACTTCTATTCGCACAACCACGTTAAGTTGTACCTGACATCACATCTCCATCCACTGACAAAGATGTCATTTCTGACCAAAAAACACGTCGAAATTCACCTTGGTCATCATCCTCTTCAGTTTGAAACACCACCATCAACATAGAAACCAAAGCATAACACCTTCGCCCAGCTGAAAACCAATGTTTCCACTGAGGAAGTCACCGTCATCGCTTCCTACTCACTCTTCACTGTCGTGTCGAGCCGCCACACCATTGAGAAAGTCGATAGAAGAACGTGATAGGAGAAACTGTGGGCACCCCACCCTAACGCCCTAAACGCCGCCAGCACCAAACCACAAACCCACGGAAAATGACTGCCGACCAACAAGCACCGCACCTGCCACAAAACTCCGGCCAACAAGCGAAGCCAAGATGACATCAACCAGGGGCCAATGCAGACGAATCCACCATGCTAACCCTCTGACCTCAATTCCCAAATCCCCAGAGAGACCACCCCTCTAATCCACCTCAGAGAGAGAAGTGGAGGCCTGGATCTAGAGCAGAGGGACGAACAGCTACAGAGCTCATCGTTGGGGACCCCATAAGAACAAAGACCAGAAAATTGAAAAACTGGAAATAGAAGATGGGGATGAAACCCTAGGGAACTGAAAACTAAAAGGAACACCAAAAGAGTAGCCAAAAGGGAAAAGAAACCAAGAATAATGAATAAGAATACGCCGCGTAGACCCACATCCGACCAACAGAAAATCCCAAAACCTCAAAGAGTCTGTCGCTCTAGAACTGACCTAGAGAAGGGCAGCGAATCGCAAGGTCGGAGCACCGAAGGATGGTCGGGGAACACACCGAAGCGCTATCTCAGAGCACCATGAGAGAACGCTGTCTAGGAGATAGAATGAGGGAGAAGAGGAATATCTGGGAGAGAGCGCTTCCCTAGGAGATTAGGCGGGAAAGAAGAACAGACCGGGGGGAGTGAAGTGAGACTCCATCGCTGCCGTGAAGAGAGCCAAACCCTAGGGGAGGGAAGAATAGGGGAACGCCTGAGAGGAACCAGGTGAGTGAGGTGTCATTGGTATTATAAGGTTCCTATAGAATGTTAACCCCCCCCCCTCTTGTATTTGAGAATATAATGATTACATATTTGATCCTACATTTGGCATTATAGAATATATCATACGCACATACCATCTCAGAGGAGGAATTTTGGAGAGGAATGAGGAAAGCCTTAGAGAGCACGGATTTAAAACCCCTAAATTTTAGTGGCCGCATGGTTAACCCACACGGTTTTAAAATCCATTCTCTAACCATCCGCATGCTACTGTATCGATAGGAGGGGTCTGGACGGTTGCCTCGCATGGTTTGGAAAACTGTGTGCAGCCTGTGCGAAGTCTACTATCTCCCCATACACAGTTTTAGGGAGAATCTGCATGGTTTACACTAACTGTTCTCAAACCATGCTCCCTATGAAAAACCTCTAAACTCATTCAAAACCATCTCAAACTCTCCCAACCTCTTCCCAACTCATCCCATGAACTTTAAACACATAAAAATTCATAAGCAAAGTCCACATACCACAAACTGGGGGTACTACATTCTCCCCACCAGTGGTATTTCCATCCTCGAAAATTACTGAACACATCCTTTGCTGAAACAGCTCAGGCCATTGCTCGGCCATATCTTTCTCTCGCACCCTAGTCTCCTCTTGAATCTGACCATGTTGCCCCAAAACATAAACTAAACTGATTCTTTTTCCATGAAAGACTTTCTCTTGCCTATCCACAACCTGCACTAGCACATGCACCAATGAATCATCCAGTTTTAGCTCAACATGATCCCATCGAATCACATGGTCACGATCCGGCTGATACTTTTTCAACTGTGACACATGAAACACATTGTGCACTTCCCTGAATGTAGGTGGAAAATCCAAACGATAATCTACCTCACCAACCTGCTCAAGAATCTCAAAAGATATAATATACCTCAGAGACAACTTTACCTACTTCCCAAATGGATGATGTCCCACCCTAGGAGAGATCCTCAAGAAAACATTACCACTCACCTCGAACAAAAACGACCACCGAAGATGATTCGAAAACGATTTATGACAACTCTAAGCCATCTCCATTCTCTTCCTGATCAACTTGATATTCTCTGTTGTCTACTGGACAGGGCTCGATCCAACCATCGAGGAATCACCCATTTCCATCCAACATAGTGTAGAACGACACGGCCGCCCATACAACACTTCAAACGGAGCCATATGTATGGATGGAAGATAACTATTTTGGTATGGAAACTCAACCAATGACAAGTGATCCTCCCACGATCCACCAAAATACATGACATAAACCCGCAACATATCCTACAAAGTTTTTATTGTCCTCCCGGATTGACCATCAGTCTAAGGGTGATACGCCGTGATCATAGTCAACTGTGTCCCAAGGTCTTGTTACAAGGATTTCCAGTAAAGAGATGTAAACCTCAGATCTCTATCCGATACAATTGAAACTCGAACACCATGACTCTATAACACCTCTTGGATATAGATTTGGGACAGTTTCTCCACTGTATGAGATTCACGAATCGGGATTAAATGGGCTGACATTGTTAGCTGATCCACTATCTCCCAAATGAAATCATGATTTCTGGATGTTCGTGGGATACCTGTGACAAAATCCATCTCTATTTTCTCCCACTTCCAAATAGGGATTGGTAATGACTGAAACATTCTCATTGGCCTCTGATGCTCTTCCATGACCTACTGACATGTTAAGCATCTAAAAACAAAATCAGCCACACATATTTTCATACCATCCCACCAGAACAACGCTTTCAATGCTTTATAAATTTTCTGAATTCCAGGATAAATAGTCCACCTATAATGATGATACTCCCTTAGAAGATCCTCTTGGAATGAAATTGGCACAACCATCCGATTCCAAAAACCCAAAACTGAATCTCTATTCAGTTTTCAACCATCAATGGTCTCCCAACCATTGAGTCTTGTCCTCATGGTCACACACTCAGAATCATATGTATGTTCCTATTTAACTAGGGAATCCATGTTAGGGATCAACAAAACCAGAAAGAAGGACACTGTATCGCCCTGGTCTACACATTCCAACCGCATGTCTGCTATAACCGATATAAACTGCCACTGGTCTGATGCATGTTTTACCACCTGAGCATATTATTTTCTACATAATGCATCCACCACTGAATTTACCTTACCTGGTGTGTACATCAAGTCAAAATCAAACATTTGAAGATATTCCATCCATCTTCTTTCCCTCAAGTTCAAATCCTTTTGTGAGAAAATGTGCTTTAAGCTCTTATGATCTTCATATACCATGAATTTCTCACTGAATATATAATGATGCCACACATTCAAGGAATGGACCACTGCTGCCAATTCCAAATCATGAGTTGGGTAGTTCTTCTGATGCACCCTCAACTGTTTTGATCCATACGCAACCACAAGATTCCCTTGCATGAGAACGCACCCCCACCCTGATCCTGATGCATCACAATACACAACATACCATTTTTCTTAATTCTGGAAAAACCACGATTGGTGATGATGTAAGGAGAACCTTTAGCTGTTCAAAACACTGTTGACATTTTCCATTCCACTAAAATGGATCATTATTTCATGTCAATGCAATCATTGGTCAAGCCAAACGTGAAAAATCATGAACAAAATTCTAATAATACCTAGATATACAGAGGAAACTTCATACCTCAAACACATTCTTTGGAAGCTTCCATGAGACAAAAGCTTATATCTTTTCCGAATCCACTGAAACGCCTATTTCAGAAATCACATGGACATGAAAAATAACTTCCTCTATCCAAAAGTCACACTTTGACAATTTTTCATACAACCGCAGATCCCTCAAGATCTTCAGCACTATCGCCAAGTGCTGCTCATGCCCCACCCTTGTCTTTGAATGCCCCAGAATATCGTCTACAAACACCACCACAAATTAATACAGATATCTATGAAATATCTAATTCATAAATTCCATGAGTACTGCTGGTGCATTTGTTAGACCAAAGGACATAAACACATATTTATAATGGACATGTCTACATTTGAAAGCTGTTTTAAGAATATCGTCCTTCCTCAATCGCAAATGATGATATCCCGACCTCAGGTCGATCTTGGAGAACCACTAGGATCCCCTATACTGGTCGAACAAATCATCTATACATGGAAGTCGATATCTATCGTTTATCGTAACATGGTTAAGTCGACCATAATCAGCAAATAGCCTCAAAGTTCCATCCACCTTTTTCACAAACAACACCGGTGTGGCCCACTGGGAAGTGCTAGTCCAGATAAAACCTTTGATTTCTATCTCTTATAACAGGACCTTCAATTCCTGCAATTCAGTAGGTGTCATCCAGTAAGGTGGAAGTGAGATAGGACTGGTCCTCGGGTGGAGATAAATCGTTAAATCCACTTCTCTTATGATAGGTAACCCAGATAATTCATCAGGAAAAGCATCCATGAAACGATCCACCACTGCTGGATGAACACATTGTTCAACACCCTCTTCTGATTCCAACGACAACACCGCCAAATGATATGATAACCTTCCCACTACTGGTTCCAACAAACCTGTTACACCCTACCTTTCATGCCTCTCCCCTATAGATAGATTTCTAACCCCATAGTGTGTCGTAAAAGCCACTTTCTATGCATTATAGTCAATGTGGGCCTTAAACGACACCAGCCAATCCATTCCTAGGATTACATCATACCCATCCATCTCAAGTAGTGATAAATTCCAGGTTATCTCAGCCTCGCCCACAACAATTCTACATACTCTACATAAGAAGTCTCGACACTCTCTTAGACCTATAAGAGTTTAATTTTTTGAAACCGAAGGAATCATTTCTGCCCTTAAACCCAGCAACTCAACCAAACGTTCAGCAATAAAAGAGTGTGATGAACCTGTATAAAAAAACTTGCATCAAGGTTGAATTTAAATGAAAAGTACCTCGCACCATGGATAGTCGAGACTGATCATCTACCACAACATTCTCAGCTTCGAACAAAGCCTTTTTTCCACACTTTTCTCATTATTGATTTGCTCAGGTGTTGTGGTATTCTGAGAATCACCATGACCCACTTTACTCTGGTGATGAGGGGTGTGTTGTTGTCCACATCCTATTGAATCATATGACGTCAGTGATCCCGGAGTAGTGTCACGCGCACCTGACCTAGGATCATTTCGACCATAATGTTGCATATGCCCCATCTGCTTACAATTATGACAAGCTTGAGGTAGTGTCGTATAATCCCACTTGATGTGGCTCGTAGAACCAAACTAAAAAACATCCCAGCTTGCTCTGAGGCTTCAGAGGAAGATTCACTGATCGTGTCATTTGATTATGGGTCATGCCCCTGCCATGGGAATAAGTGCCCCTCCTTTGCTTGAACCCAGTGTTACAGTTCCCACTATTCCCCATGGGTACCACCATTCTTCCTCCACCCGTAGCTCCCAAAAAATCTTGCTCAGCCACCGAGGCTCTATTCAACATCTCTGTGCAATAATCTATACACTGCACCTCTATCTTGGAATGAATGTCCAACCTCAAAATAGCTTCAATGATATGATATTTCAATGATGTAATACCCACCACCTCGGGTGAAAACCACACTTAGTTCATAAACATAGTTTCATACTCATTCACAGACATATGCACTTGCTTAAGACGGAAGAAATCAGTCATGCACTGAATTATAAACATATGTGGGTAGAATTATTAATAAACAATTCCTCAAATCCTTCCCACGTCATACCCTGGTCCGTTCCAGCTTGAACCGCCAACTCCCACAACTGTAGGGAAAGATCTTCCAACATATATGTGGCCAAATTCACTTCCAACTCTACCGATGTTCCCATGAACTCAAATATCTTGTTCATTCTATTCAACCATGATTCTGCCCTCTCTGCCTCTGAATAACCCCTCATGATCGGTGGATTTTTCTTTTTAAAATGAACTGCATGATCCACATGCCTAGGTTCATCCACTTTGGTTCCACTTTCTACAGCTTGGAAAGATTGCATTATACTCTGCACTAACTGCTAGTTCACCTGAGGCTCATGTGAAACCATGTTCTCATCATCCACTTCCATTTGGTCACTATGACGCCTACCAGTGCCATTTCTATAAACAAAAAACAAACAACCATTAGTCTCACTTCCATAGACATCACGAAATCCCATTTCAAATCACATTACACAATACTATCACAATAAGGCTTTCCACCTTTCCACATTTTACATGTTTCACCATTTTAAAAACCAAACCATTTTCAAAATACCAAATTTATTTACATTTCAATTTCACACATTTGCAAAACCATTTCTCAATTAGTCCCATAAATCATTATTCCCAATGAAATATACATCTTAGTGGGAAGTCATTTCTATCATGCATGCCATGCTCATCCCATTGGCTACACCCATGACAATGAGATATCCAATGCCTATAAGTGTCTCCAAAACACTTATTGTACCCAACTCCCTGGTAACTTGAATTTCAGCATAAGAGGGTTAGCTACATACTTTTATGATATACATTCCATGTTCCAATATTCCTACGCCTTGCTACCATTCCGACTCAAGGAATATACCACTAGGAATGTCAACACCAAAACCAATGATCAACACCAATGATCAAAAAACTTCTCTCACATGAATGCTAAGGACCAAACAAACTAATACAAAATGTAACACCCCACCCCTACCTCATTGGTTTGAGGAGGTGGTGATGGTTACTTGGACTTAAGCGATGTTCCCAATGCTGGAAATAAATGTCGAGGGCTTTGAGAACAATTTTGGGAATGATTTTCCCTTAAGGCAGAACCAACCAAACAATCCACTAACCACCACTATATGATGCATGTCAACAAATCACCCAAACATGCATTCCAAAATACTACCGAGTTGTGCCACAATACAACCCAAAAACAATACAACCAAACATGTCTAAACAGCATTAGAGTACATGTAGAAACCAAAAAACAAACATCACGAGCCATGACACCACCATAGGTCCACACCCAAGTCAAAGCTCCAGGCTCAACCAAGACAACTCAATGCACCGCTGAAGGAGGGAGATGCTTTACCTTTTCCCATGTCACGGTACACTACATCTGCAAAGACACCCAAGTTCCAAAGAAGGGGGTGAGTACTAAAACTCAGTAGATTTTCCCCAAATGACTTCTTTAAACACACCACTAGGATAAAACCGTTAGCACAATATATAAAATAGTTTATATTAAATAATCACAAGTGAAACCATTACCATAAGCCTAACGCACCCTTACCATGCTATCTCACCCAAACCAACCAAGGGAAAGCCAAATAATCATTCCACAAGCCATTTCATCAGTTACATACTAGCACAACTATTTTTAACTTGCAAATCAATTCACAAAAAACAACCAAAACAACCAAACAGTGGAGCTTCCGTCCAGCCCGTTCACCCATCCACGCCTAGTGGAACATCCCGTCCACTTATCCTTTGATGGTGGCCCTTCCGTTCACTATCCATACCCTTTTTATAGTGGTATATCTCGCCACTTCCACAAAACATTACAATAAATCAATAACCAAGCATATAACCCACAGAGGTCACAATAATATGCAATCAAACAATTCCATTGCATATCAATGCACTTCAATAAATCACCCATTTATTGAAAACCATTTTCCATTCCCAACACCATTTCAATAAAATAACCTCTTTATTGAAAACCATTTCCATCAATAATTTTCAAAAATCAACCATAGCAACCCATTTCAAAATCTCCATTTTAAAATCCACAACAATAGTATTTCACCTTGAAACCCCCTTTTCCCCAAAAATCCCCCAAAACATCTCCTAAGGGATATCCAATCCATTTCTCCCATCAATCCACAATTTCTTAAAAACACAAAAAATTAATTGTAACCAAAACCATTATCTCTAACCAAGTGGAGTCGATAGAGAAGCCACCTACCTTAAGGGTTCCGACGAACTTGACCCACAAGAAATCGAACCTCAAATCTGGAAAACGTACCACCGAAACCTCTCTAGATCCCCTCCCTAACCATCAAAATCCATAAAATAAACATTCAAGGAAACCACAACCTTATATCTTCTCACAAAAAGTGTATATCTAGAAAATCAAGAAATAGGGAAGAGTAGATCTAGAGAAAAACACAAAGAACCCAAGAGGAGAGTCTTACCCGGGATAAACTGCCTTCAAACCACCTCAAAATCCCTTCAAAACGCTTCCAAAATGCGCGGGAGATCACCCTAAACACCTAAGAACCTGAAATCCCGAGTGAGGCTCGAGTGGGAGGATGTTTTGACATGAATGAGGAAAGCCCGAGGGATCCTGGATTTAAAAACCCTACTTTTATGTGGTCGAACGTTTAACCCGCACAGTTTGACAAACCATGCGCTAACCGTGTGCATGCTACTGTCTCGAGAGGAGGGGTCTGTATGGTTGCCTCACACTATTTGTAAAACCATATGTAGGTCGTGCGAAGCCTAATGTGTCCCCCTACATGGTTTCCTAGAGAATCCGCATGGTTTCAACTAACTGTGCTCCCTATGCAAAGCCTCCAAACTCATTCAAAACCATTCCAAACTCTCCCAATCTCTTCCCAACTCATCCCATGTACTTTAAACACATAAAAATAAATAACCAAAGGCCACATACCTCAAACCGAGGGTACTGCATTTATAATACTCAATACATAAACACATCCATCAATCATGTTTCATATTAGACCATTAATCATGATTCATCATCTTATATTTTAATACATCATTTTTACAATCAAAAATTTTATTTATATAATTATGATTAGTCAATATCAACCAAAAAATACATCATACATTGCGCATAAGAAAATAATTCATACCTTAAATCCCAACATCTGGATTTCTTTCATATCCCCTTTATCATTTGACTTGATTCAAAATTTCTATAACGTAAAAGGCCATGTACTTCTTCGAAATTACTTTTTTAAGAGAGTGGGAAATGTTGAGACTTTGAAATCAATTAATGAAGATAACACCAACCATTATTTTTTTGGAGAAAATAAAAGGAGTTAGATCATTCAAATAGTTTCTTACTAGTGATTTGATACTCAAAATTTTTTATAAGTCATTTTAAAAATATTTTTCAGTAATAGTAGTAGTAAAATAATCTAGAAGGGACAAGAAGGTTGAAAAATATTTTTTTACTTCTATCTTGATAAATGATAAATAATATATATAAAATAACATCATTAAAACATGATGTTAATTGTTACATGTTAAAATGTATATGGTAATTATAAATAAAATAACTATATAAACTCCATAATACTTAAACATTAAAATCTTTTGTTCCTAAATATATTACCATTTTAAATCAAATCCTTAAAATTTTCATTAATCTCTTTGAAATCCATCACTTTAAGCAAAAAAAGGGTGTCTAAGACATCAAAATTATAATCATATTTAATCTTCTAATCCAAATTATGATATCAAAATCTCTTGAGAATCCATCATAATATCTAAATTTATCTATACCCTCCACTGATACCAAGTGTAAGGAACTGACAATAAACATTATATATTCTTGTAATTTTAAACTATAATTCACATTATTACAGTCCTGAGAATATTTTAGTTTTATTGTTTTATAAAATTTTTACTAACACATAAATGGTAAACTCATTCATTAATAGTGAATACATATACATAGTATAATTTTTTTTAACAAAAATCATTAAAATAAAACATATTTTCTCTTCATGACTCATTTTCACAATTTCCCCCTAATCTTATCCATGTTCACACACTTACCTAAACCATATGAAAAACATTTTAAAATATGTGAGAAGAAATAAATATTATTAAGGGATATAAATTAAAATAAAAAATTTGTGTAGTTCAAACCCATTGAAAATATTTCAAAAAAACACACCTTTTTATCTAGAAAAGGAATAATCTTTTAAAATGGATCATTATCTCAGTTTTGAAAATCATTAAAATTTTATGTAAACATATAAGAGAACATATAATATATAATTATTTAATTTGATACAACATTTTCTATATCACTCTTACAAATTTTGTAACAAATATGGACAACCTATAATACTGATGTACCCAATTCATTTGATGTTATAACAGAACTAGGTATCCATGGTTTATCCCAAAACCACCCATCATTGTTAAATAATGAAACCAATAGTACTTGGTTTATCATGTTACTACATTTAATAGGATTATAATATAACCACCCTTCATTTTAAGAAATTAGTAATAAAAAAACATAAACATAAATCATGAAAGCATGCATCATAAAATACACTTTGAAGAAAATTATCATTCCATTTTGAATTCACAAATTTTGAAAAACTAGTCACATTCAATGGAAAAAATTTAATTTGAAAGTAACAATATAAAATTATAAAGGAGGAATAAAAATATTATGGTTATATAAAATATATAAATTCCATTCATTCGATATAATTAAAAAAATGATTTTTAACTTATGATAAAAGAATCATTAAGTTATTTTTAATTTAATGCCACTTACAAATATCATATCATTTAAGTAAGGATTAATAAAAAGAATATATTATTTTAATAAAATATAAATTAAAATTAAAAAAAATTAAAAATTCATTTCACACAAAATATTAGTACTATATAATCAAGTAGTATAAGTTTAACAAAAAATGGAAATTAGGTTAAGAATTTACTTAACCCAGTTTTGAATTCATCCATATATTTTAAAACATACATTATAATGGTTCAAATTATGTTATTAATAAAATAAGTAACTATATTCATATTTATAATACATATATTTATCATTTATTAAAATATAAAAACTGATTCATTAAATTGTTTTCATTATATTTATTATTTCAGGTGCATCCATTTCATGGTTTCTTAGTCGATTGATTTCTATATATTTTGGGTTTTCTTATTAAATGAAAATAATAGTACAAAATTGGAATGAAATATAATTAACTCACTTATATATGTATAAATTTTTCCATATAAGTATTTTTCACGCATTAGGAAGATTCATTTGATAAAATTTTATTGATAAATGTTTAGTTGATTTTGGTTGTTTTTATGACCATTAGAAACTAGTTTTATTTTATTTATTAGTATATATAATTTTTAGTTATATAAAATTAAATATGTTAATATATAATAATTGAAATCCATTTTAACTAGAATAAATTTTCTATGAAAATTCATGAATGAAATGATAGAAAATGTGAACCCATTATCCACAGAGACAGTTAACCATCATAAATCGGAAAATGGTTTCATTTCATTTAATAAGAGGAGACTATAAAATTGATTGGTATATTACTTTAATATATCAATATAAAATTATAGTATATTTAGGAAACTAATGTAATCATGCATTTTTGGATGAGTTATATGAGGAGAAGTTAAAAGAAAAAAGGTAATTGAGGGAATTGGTTTGAGAAAGATACCTTTTGAATATCACCTCCATGAAGGACCTATTAAGGACCTTGGAATTAGTATTTTGATGAGACCAGAGGAAGTAGGACATGTGGATGTTTATTTGGTGATGGTTTGAATGATAATTGGAGATATTAATTCCTTTTATGAGAAATAGGGCGGTGAGGAGTGGTATTTATACTTGACGAGGTGTGGATTTAAGGGATTAAATAATGATTATTTTAAAATTAAAGACAACCACATTTTGGTGGAATTAATTAAAAAGAACTATCAAAATAATTGATTTTTTATTCTCTAATTATGTTCTATAAACACAATAATTGTCCATTTAATGATTTTTTTATGTGTTTTATGATTTAACCTTTTAGCTTGAACTCATTTCATTATTTTAATAATACTACAAGATATCAATTTTTTACCATAGTAACTTTTGTATTCCTAAAAATGAAATTAAAATAAAAACATTATTTAATAATTATGATTAAATAATTGAAATTCATTTTATGAAATTCACTTCATAGAATTGGAAATATAATATTTAATTCAAAATCCATAGACACAAGGAAGAAGGGGGTTTTTCATGAAAAATATGATTTTACATTATTTTTATGGTAAATTAAAATCATTTTATGAAACTAAATGAATATTGTCTAAAATATAATCTATAAATTTCATTGAAAATTTTCCCCATTTTTATATTATTAATTAATTTAAATGGATAAAAATTATATATTTTAAAATAGTTTTCACTTAAATCTAGTTTTTAAACCCCAAAATAAACTTATTCTAAAATTTAATATAAATTTTATTAAAAATAAATCAAGTAGATAAAATATAAATAAATAATACTTAATTTAACTTGAAATAAAATTCAAAAAATAATTGTACTATAAAATTTTATAATTTATTTAAATGAAAATATTTTCTTTTGCAAATTCAATATTTTCACTATTCACTGAAATCCCAATATTTTTTGAAAAATAAAAGAATTTAAACCAAATTAAAACATGATATTTAGATTTAGAAAATTATTTTATTTTAATAAATTCATTATCTAGATGTTAGAAATAATTAATTATTACATTCATTCACAAAATTCAACAAAACCTATTTTTAATGAAAATGTATTTTATAAAATACAAAATTACATTACTAAAAATTTAAGTGATTATTTAAAAAAATTAATTAATAAATTATACATGAGTATGGAAATTATATATTTCCTAATTAAATTAATTTTATTCTTTCTATCAAAATTAATGGTTAATTTATAGCATCCAATTTTATATAATTAGATAGCTTCATAAAGCTCAAAGTTACAAATCCTACATGCAATCAAACAAAATATTTTATTTTAAAATTTTAAGGATTTATAGATTGTGTATGGGAAAAATAAATCAAAATTATTTTATTACTTTCCTTATCACCCTAGTAAAATCAATGCATTATTTCAAAACCCACCTTCACAAAGATGGGGTAGGGGACGACAACCCGCCAGACCCTTCCTTCCTCATGTTGAAGGGGAAATAATGACCCCCAAATCCCTTCTTCAATAGGCCTGGAGTGGAAACAAAAACTAAGGGTATATAATCACACATAATATAGAAGGCATTACTCTTTTTATTTAGTAGGATCAGGATATACGATTGTAAAAACCCAAACAACTCCAAAAACTTAAGGAATATGTTAATCCAAAACCTCTTCCCATAAGAATGTTAAAAGACAAACCCAAACAAGGTATAAGAAAACTCCAATGGGAAAGTACCAAAAGAAAATAAATAGTAACAAAAAATGTACCACTATCTAAGATAGTACGGTCCCTCAAAATCCACAAAGT
This sequence comes from Viscum album, assembly GCA_963277665.1. NCBI lineage: Eukaryota > Viridiplantae > Streptophyta > Magnoliopsida > Santalales > Viscaceae > Viscum > Viscum album. The sequence goes on from OY728120.1 coordinate 1,391,408,383, forward strand.
CCTCCTGGAAACCAAAAAATAGTTTTATATACATAGGGTGAATATACCAGTATACTCAGTAGGGAAAACCAAAATCTCTTGTGCATAAGTGGGGAGGAATTCTAATTCCCTGTGAGGAAAGGAGATAACCAGTGAACCTATCAATGAAACTATCCAACCAAACCTCACCAAGGCACATTCCCCAAATAATGCAAGTCATGTAAATTAGTATTAATAACATATCGATTATTGGGTACTCTGTACCACTTTACCACTTGTTATTGAATACAAACTACATGTCATACCTCCCCCACAATTTTTCACTACATTCCCACCACTACCCCCAATGACAACATTTTGGGAAACCACAACAACGCATCCTTCCCCCAGACACCTACACCCCAACAACCACCCACATCCCCATACTTAAACACCTGGGCCAAAACAACCACACACATCCCCGCCCGAAGACACTAAGGCCACAACAACCATTGTCACGCCCAAAGGAACTAGTGACTCATCCTGAAAAAACTTGGGAAACAATACTGTTCGCACACACCTAGGCCAAAATGAACAAAAGAGATAAATATTTACACCTAGGTAGATAAGCACTCATCGCAACCTAAGGGTTCTAGAACCAGCCCATAAACAATCACTTCCATTAGTATTCATTAATAAAAAAGTGCAACAACCACAACCATAGCACAAATCATTCTTGGAAAACAATTCCACATTGAACCCATTCTTGTTATAATATTTAAGTGATTCCATTTAAATAATTGTTCACTACCAGGAAATTGTCAATAATTGCCATAATCTAAGGAAGGAAAAATAGCCAAGAAGAAATTTAAGCATTCACACACGGTTCTCTTGTAATGTAACAACAACAAAAGGGATCCCTAATATCCCTCAATGTACTTGAATCAAACCAAGCCCATGTATATGTCCCAACATGGACCCAGATCCACAAACCCACAACTGAACAACAGGGGATCACATCTCCACTCACATAACCCCACAAAATTCAACCAGAACATCCTTGCTTCATAGAATAACGTATCAAGAGAGTTTTCATATTTAACCTCACCATTTATCACTTTTCATCTTTCCGTTTGGTTAACTAACTTTATCACAAAAGGATTCTGGTTCATTTGGAATCCATTTAATGACACTAGATTTTATGATTAACTAGTTTCCATGTTTCAACCATTCAATCATAACCCTAGGAAAAAAATATAGGTTCATTAGTGCACAATAAAGGACCACCAATGTCCATTATTTTCAGTGGGCATAATCTCATACAATTCAAAACATATGAAGGAAGAAAAAAAGAGTACATCTTCATCATCAAACAACCCCTTCATTCATTAGAAACCATTTATTATCTTCACTAAGGTTGGGTTTCATCCACGCCCTGAGAAAACATTATCATACCCACCCCTTATGACACACAATAAGGAGAGACTAAGGAATGCCCTATATAGATGATCTACGATCGATGTTTTCTCCTCGCGCCAAGAACTGGGGATGCACGACTTGTAGGGGAGGAACTCCAAGGACTCCAAGAGTGAGTTGTAAAGTCTCCATCATGGATGCATGAATATCCCTGGGAAGAGGGTCTCTAAACACACCAAGGGAAGAAAAAGAGACCTGCGAAGAAGAATAAAGAAAATATTTGTGATAAAAGGAAAGATCCTGGAGTTATGCTATATGAAATCATGGTGGACATTAAAAGAGGATCATGTTTTCACATGTGATTGGATGGTCACACATGATGGAATTAATTTTTAGTTAATTATTCTCATTAGAGAGGTCACGATAACAGTTTTGATTCAAAGGGTGTCCTTTAAACGGTATAAAACCCCACATAATAAGGGAGAAGTTGGAAACACTAGAAAGGGTTGGACACAGAGGAAAATGTCACAAATTTTGGAAAGTCAACGTTCACCCAGATATTGGGGTATTTTAGATATCATTTATTGGATTTAAATGGATTTGAAATAGGTGTTAAAACACTTTTATGTCAAAAGATACGTTATAGGAGTGGAATTGGAAAAAGTCAGAAACTAGAAAAAACAAATTGCGGGACACCATTTGGATAGAAACCATAATAATTCGACCTTCGCGGTGCCACCACAATGGTTCCATCAGTTCAGTGGAACAATATAAGCAGTTCCACCATTTCGTTGTGTGACCAGTATGGTGTGGCCCCTATGGTGCCACTATCACGGTTCCACCGTTTTGGTGTGCTACAGTGATGGTGTGACCATTATGGTGGAACCATTTGGTAAAACCGAGTTTTTTGTAAAAATACTTATTGATTCACTGATGGTCCCCAGGACACCCCAAAAACTAGAAATTGGAATGTAATGGGCCAGGAGGGTCCGAGCCATTACATCACATTCCCTTCAAATTATTATCGTCCTCAAGAATCCAAGAGCTAGCCTGAATAAAATATAGGTGTTTGAACGACCACCTCGTAAGATACATCTCCTGAGTAAACCTCCTTGACATTTAGGAACACCCCTCCCTCATACTGATCAACTGTAGAGGAACTACCCCTTCCCTCCCATAAGCAACCACATAATCATGTAAATGTCATATTGTCTTGTCCCAAGGATTAGGGAGTCCCTTCCTCCATGTCAATATACTATTCACTTTGGGTGCCACTGACTTTCTCGCATGGGATGAATCACATCAACTTTAATACATCTTGATCAGGGATTAGGTCCTCCCCTCCCCATAGTTAAAACACATCACACACATTTATAGAACAAGGGACACAACCCATATCATAGTTAAAATGGTCTAGCATTACATCACATTCAAGAATAAATCAATATTGAACAAAACTAAAAACATATCTATGTACTGGGAGCACATCAATGAATCACTTTACTAGGTACTCTCCTCGAGGCCACCATACCTCTCTAACACACAAACCAAGGGAATGGTTCTCCCATGAAGCACCTTCTCCTCACAATATTCAATCCTCACCAGTCACTGCATGAATGTTGCATAATCCATGATATTCATCTCTACCTAATTGAGAATGTGTGAATCATCATGCATATATCAATGCAGCTGAGACACATGAGAGATGTCGTTCACCCTATGTAGTGGTGGTGGTAGCTGTAGTTAATAATCCACTTCGCCCACTCACCGCAACACCTCGAAGTGTTCAACAAACCTGGGAGAGAGCATAATCCCCCTACCGAACCTCAATTTACAATGCCTAGGTGAGACCATCAAGAACACATGTCCCTCAACCTCAAACTCCACATGTCCTCACCAATAATGGGAATATGAATTCTGCCAATCTTGAACCACTATTATCCCCTTCCTTATAAGTTGCAACTTCTCCTTCATACTCCACACCACATTCGGGCCAAGAACACCAACTTCCCCAACCTCTGTCCAACACAATGGAGAGAGACACGGTCTCCCAAAAAATTATTTGAATGGAGCCATTCCAGTGGTATATTGATAGTTATATTTGTAGTAAAACTCTATCAAAGTCAAGTGTCTCAGCCAAGATCCCCTAAACTCCAAAAAACATGCCCGTAGCATATCCTCCAATATCCAGATGGTCAAATATGTCTGGAAATCTGTCTTTGGGTGGAATGTTGTGCCGAGGCATAGCTAGGTGCCAAAAGGATGTTGTAATCATTTCCAGAACCATGAGGTAAACCATGTATCCTGATCCAAGACTATAGACCTCTGAACTCCATGAATCCTCACAACAAAATCCACATACCTTTGTTCTAAGAAATTCACCACACTCGACTCCTTGATTATGAGGAAGTGAGCATATTTCATCATCCAGTCCACCACTACCCAGATAGCATTGTATCCTCCTTGATCCCTAGGTAGTCTGATGAAAAAACCAATCGATAGGTCATCCCACATCCACTTGGGGACATCTAAAGAATGAAACAATCCTCCTGGGGTGTGGTGCTCAACATTCACCTACTAACACACAAGGTACTTCTCCATAATCTCTTCCATTTCCCGCTTCACCCCAGGACACCAAAAGTGACACCTCATTCCCTACTACATCTTGGAAACTCCTGGTGGTATAACCAGGGGTGATATGTGGAACTCACCAGGAACTCCCTCACACATTTCCCCCTGGATGATCAACCTGCCATGAAACATCATCCAATTTTTTCAGCCATCCGACCATCCTTCAGGATAATTTTCGTCGATAACACAACAGTGCTTCACATTAGCCTCTTTGTCCCCTCACTGTGACTCCTCCACCTTATATACCAAGTAATACTTCACTTTCATCTAGAACATGATTCCCCTATCATCCTCCACCCTTGCTCCCAGGTGAAAGGAAGCTAACTCCCCCACTACCTTCCAAGCATCTACTGATTCTCAAACCACATCCATACTCAAATTCCTAGTCAGTACATCATCCACCACGTTCCTCGTCCCTAAGGTGTAGGAAAATCTCAAAGTCGTAGACCTAAAGGAACTCCATACATCTCCGTTGTTTCATGTTCATTTCATATTGGGAGAAGATATTCCTCATGATCATGTGATTCATGAAGACCACGAAGTGATCCTCGATGACGTAATGATACCAAAACTTTAGTGTGAACACTAATACTACAAGATATTGGTTATGGATGGAATTGTTATGTTTGTGAGGATGTAACTACCTAATCCCATAAGAGGTCACTCCCCACTACTGCATCATCACACACACCAAGACTCGGCCTGAAGCATCTAAAAACACTACAAATGCTACCCCTTATTCTGGAAACCTCAGAACAAGGGAAAAAACCAACACTCCCTTCAGATAGCTAAAGGCTACCTAGAACTTCTCACTCCATACAAAATCCGGGTATTTCTTGGTCAATGCTGTAAAATGAGTTGTAACTTGAGAGAATTTGGGAAAGAACATCTCATAATAACCTGGTAGATCTAGGTAAGTATAACCCTCCACTAAGTTCTTGGGTGATGCCCAAGAAATAACCCCCTCGACCTTTGACTAGTCAACTACTATTCCCTATTAGGACACCATGTGTCCTAGGAAGTGAACCTATCATGTCCAAAACTTTCACGTGGAAACTTACCATTGAGCTGGTTCTATCAGAGGACTTTTAAAATCATCCTCATATTCTTGGCATTATCCTCCATTGATATTTAGTATATCAGGATGTCGTTGATAAACATGACTATGAACCTATCTATATACTCACGAAAAACTGAGTTCATGAGCCCCTTGAACATAGATGGTGCATTCGTAACACCAAACGACATGGACACAAACTCCAAGTTCCCATATCTGCCCCCTAATGTAGTCTTTGAGATATCACCTTGCTTCGATCTCAACTGGTGATATCCTGATCGTAGGTCGATCATAGAGAACCAACCTTATTCCTTCAACTGGTCAAAAAGTTCATCGATCCTTAGGAGGGTAAAACGGTTCTTTACCTTCACCTGATTCGGCCATCAGTAGTATATACCCAACATGAGAGCACCATCTACCTTCTTTGTGAATAAGCATAGACCCCCCATGGTGACACACTCAGTTGGATAAAACCTTTCTTCATCAGATTAGTATTCTGAATCCATAACTCCCTTAACTCAGAATGCTCCATCCGATAGAGATTCATTCAAATTTGAGGGGAATTGGGTTAAAAGTATATCCCGAAATCAACATCGTGTCAGGGAGGTACAGTCCCAACATATCCAGGGTTGAATACCAGGAACTCATTGACGATCCCTGGGACTCCCACCATCTATGCATCTACTGAATCATCTGATAGCTCAGCTAAAAAGTAATGTAGGGGCTCCACTCGCCAGTTTCCCACCTAGAAACCCCTCTCACTAATGAAATTCGAACGTTGTCTGCCCATATCTGAAAAAAGCGACCCCTATTCAGAAGAATTAAATAATGGAACATGAATAGAAAATCCAGTCGATGGCTATAATGACATCATACAACTGCATCTGCAGTAAAAAAGGTCCCCACTGGACTCATGTGGCCCCAAAATTAGTCTCCATCATCGGAAAACATAAGGCAAGGTGGTCTGACCTCAAACTATCATACTCAAAACCATGTTCATGAGAATTGTCTCTGCATCTAGATCTAGATCATGGGCTAGACTGGGTGAAACAAATGAGTGTGAATCTCCTGAATCAAACCAGGCATCGGTAAGAGTTCTAAACAAGATGACCGTACATCAAATGACTTCTAGACCTCTTGGAACTATTGCCTCTACGACATGAAACTTCCCACCCCATGCTCTTCTTCCCCTTGGCTGTCAACCACCTCCACAATCACTCCCTGGTCGAGGTCCCTAAGGAACTCCCAAAGGACATCCTCCTCCTACAAAATTGATTCTTGAAGGAGAAGGAGCTCACTATCCCTGTTGGTGTTTCTAAAAGGGCTTAGATGGAACTATTGCTGCTGAGGTGAGATCTGAACCTGCCCACCCCCACTGTACTGCAATTGTTATGGGCCCTGATTTAGAAGGTGCATGCGGCTTCCAAAGATGATGAATCTCGGTATTTAGCCTAAAAGTAAAGGGTGAGGACTGGGAGATCCAAACTGGAACTACTGGGGCCTACTACCCTCTGGCCAAATCCTAGGAGGATTTGACACTGGAGCCCTACGGCTAAAGGCCTTCACCTTTAAAAAGACACACTTTATCCCCTATCGTGGTACACCTCGCAGTCTATGCATCCTCTCCACCACTGTAGCCTTCTTATGAACCTCCATGTACATCGGTAGACTGAAGGGAGTAAAAACATACTAAAGAGAAGGTCGGAGTGCCTCCTCTAAACATCTCACCCATGAAACCTCATCTAGAAAGAGGTCCATAGGAAAACTAAGGAGATTCTTGAACATGATCCCTATCTCTCTCACTGACATGCTCCCTTTATTTAGGTATTTTTTCTCCGGATTCTTCATATCATTCATCATGGAAGAGAGGAATTACTCCACGAATTCCCTCTCGAAGTCAATCCATGAAATCTCAGCATCCCTTTTCTCCCTGAGATAGAGCATCCACCACTGACGCGCCACTCCTCGCATCTCGATTACATCCAGGGGAACTTAGTAATCTATCATATCCTAGATGAATTTGATAGTTATCAATGGTTTCCTAAGCCATCCTTTAGTCTTCATGTTTGAGATGCTTCCCTTGTACTTCCTGAGGATCTTCTACTTGAAGTCACGAAGCTTCTCATACCACTTGTCATCCTTCTCCTCTCGATCAGTTCTCCACTGATAAGCTAGATCAGACTGTTGGGCCTTGATCACCCACACTAATCATGACCATCATCCTGGTGCCATAGATGAAAGGTAAAAAATGATTGCCTAATTCAAAGTAGTGTAGAATAATTTTATTAAATTTTTCTTAATCTTGTTATTTATTTATATTCCCAGAACTCATAGAACACACACTAACACTTGTCATTTTGATGCATATACCTTTCGTATGGTCTCTACCCTACAATCATTGTAGCATCAATTGGTCATTTGGTAGGTCCATAGTCCTAGAATCAGATTGCATGGGGCCCTAAAATATCATGTCCTAGATATTCTTCCCTTTCCTCTTTCACGCACCAAGATTAGCTAACACTATTTTCATACTATCCAATGTAATCCTTACTATGCCTTACTCTGAACACCATCCTATCTCACAACCATCACCTATGATACCATTCTTTTACAACCCGCCTTCTCCAAGATGAGGGAAGGGTCAAAAAATTGCCAGACCCTTCATTCCTCATGTTGAACGGGAGATAATAACCCCTGAGTACCACCTTCAGTAGTCCTTGGAGTGGTGACTGTCACAATGGGTATAAAATCAAACATAATATGGAAGGAATTACATTTTTTATTTAGTTGGACAGGGAGATACGATGGTAAAAACCCAAAAAACCCCAAAAACTGAAGGTAAAAGTAATGCCAAAACCCATTCCCATATGCATGTTCAAAGATAATCCCAAATAAGGTATATAAAAAAACCAAAGTGAAAGTAGTAAAAGAAAATAAAAAATAAAGGCAAGTTTCCCAACGTCAGAGCTAATATGGTCCCACATGGTCCCTAAAGTCCTCATGGATACCTGAAAACCATTTTATATCCATAGTGTGAGTATATTGGTATACTCAGTAGGGGAACCCAGAGCTCTTGTGCACAGGTGTGGAGGAATTCTAATGCCCTGTGAGGAAAGGAGATAACCTCTAACACCCCGAGATTATATGAAAAATATTCTTTTTAATTTCATTGATATCTTGTGTTGTATGCTACACCACAAAGAGATTTCAATACACGCATCCCTGACTTGGCTTGCTTTACACACAATCGCGACCTTCCACGATAGCATTTGTTGTACGCAACATCGAGTTTCACTAAACAACGATATGTTATTAAAATATTATATAAACTAGAAGTTATGAATAGTAATACCCAATTTTTGAAATTTTATAAGTTTTATCTTTCAAAATGGACTTCATTTTCGGATTCATAATATCGAAATTATCCTAGGGTGAATTTTTGGTATTTTCTGAAAACATTCAATTTTTGATGAATAGTGAAAACACTGGGTTACTATTTAAAAACCGACTTTTTATTTAAATAATTATTTATTTTATTTCAATTTATTTTAGGCAAAAATTGTTAAATAATACCTATAAAAGTTTAATGTAATTAATTGGATTCATTTTATAATAATTTTAGATATATAAAAATTTTATTGAACATTTCACCTTCTTTTACCCACCTCCTAGGAAAATGTCGAAATTCACATAAAACATAATTTTACCGCTTCTGTGAGTGGAATTTCGAAAATCCGAGACACACTGTTAATATCAAGGACTAAAATGTGGCTCAATGAGATGAAAATAATTTTCGGAGAATAGTAACTTTTTACTTTTATTTACCACGGTTAAAAGTAAATAGGGTAATTAAGGGTAAAATGATATTATTATTACCCTAACACATGTCTTAAATCTATTGGATAAGTTTAATTCGACCAAAAAAAACCTTAGAAATAAAATATGACCATTTAGGTTCACTTGGATTAGATTAGGACATTTATTATTAATTTATTTGAAGAAGGGTTAAAATAGTTAAAATCGAAGTTTAATAAATAAATCACTTTTAATATAGAGTTATACATAAGATAAATTAGACTATAAATATTCATTATAAAGATAAAAATATTTCATACCTAATGGTATTTTATTTATAATTTTTAGACATTAAATAATTTATGTTATTTATCATGCAATGGTGATGCATTAATTTCCTAAATAATGAAATTTTAAAATAAGTGATGTTATAAATACCCAAATAAATGTAATTTGAGACTTTTTATGAATTAAACTAATTTTCTAGGTTAATAGGACATGTTAGTATTGAATTAATTAAATTTTTTCAAACTAATCATGCTGTTAGGATTTTCACAGAAATCCATTACCTAATAGTGTCAAAATTGACATAAAATAGTTTTTAAAACAAATATTATATTATTAATTCTTATTATATTCCTAAAAATCAATGTTTCGGCCACGATACTTATATCATGATAGGTGTATCATTAATGGACGACTATGGGGTTTATTGGATGTATATGGTATGTTTATTAACTATATAATATAAAAATACAAAGTGACATGGTAAATGTCAATCTAATTAAATAAGAGTTAAAACTAAACGATAAGGATAATATAATGACCCAAATCTGTCTAAAATATATTGGTTGAGAGTATTTAGACCCATAACCACCTTATATTCAAAATAAATCAATTTGGAGCTATTAAAAACCGAATATGACTTTATAATAAAATAATATTTTAATTTTTTTCAAAGGTGCCCCTCTCCTCCCTTATAAAAAGGGAACCCCTTCCCTCTTCTATTCACACCATTTTGAGCCTTTAAGCTCGGCCAACCACTGAAAATTTCTCTTATACACTTTTCTAGAAACATTTTGGAGGTTCTGGTATTCTCAAAAGACCAACTCTACTTCCTTAAGAGGAAGCTTAAAGGAGGTGCGTCGAAGAAGAGGTAATCTCTTCTTCCGATTCTCTCAAGTTTATTTCTTCTTGTACTTCTTCTTATTTAGTTGTATAATTATAAAGTAATAACATCAGTATTACTTATATACATATATGTTATTATAAATATTAAACAACCTTATTTCACCTTCTATCCATCCTACGGAAAACAAAATCACCGCGCGTACGTACGTACGAAATACCACCTCCACGCTGTGGTGTAATCTGTTTTCGACCACCACCTTACTTGGATGGGTATAATGGTGTAAATAAATAACTATATATGATTATTTTAAAGTTATATTGATTCGGAAATATTATACATACACTTAAATACAATTCCACGATCATGGGAATGATATCATCGCTCGTGTGTACTTACGGACTACCGTCTTCACGACGCGATGAGATTCATTCTACATGATAACCATACATGAATGATTATAAAGTACATATAACGAATAATAATGAAATATATGTCATAATAATGAAACTGAATTTATGTATATATATCTGTATGCCATCTACTTAATTCCATTCATTTCAATAAGGAAACAAAAACAGCATTCATGCGTACGTATGGCCTACCGTCTCCAAAAACAGTGTATTTCATTCCATTTATCTATCTATCAAATATATATGTATATGATGAATATATATTATATATTAATCTTGTTTTAAATTAAGAAATTATTTAAATCATTATATAAGTAATAATATCAGGAACAAAAAGTCGAAACACATGTGATAAATGAAACGATTTTACCCAAAATACTGCTTTAACATGGAATTTACAAAAGAACGGGTAATATAAAGTAATAAGTGAACCATATATGATTTCATAAAAAAGAATATGATTCTGTAATAAGTAAATGACATTATTTAAATCATTATACAGGAGGTTAGGATACATACGAAGCATATCAGACGTAAGGTGAGAGATAATGTTGCAATCTCAATTGTTTTCTATCCGAGATTGTTTATTCGTAAGTATTTACTAGGGTTATATTTATCATCCATGTCCAAGTTTTATAAAAATGTTTTCATGTATGTTTAAAGTACATTTTACCCATTTTTTAATTTTAATACATGGTATGTAAGGAAACTTTTTTTTACCATACGAGGTACTTTTTGACATTTCCGGCAAAAGTACGAGAAGAATGTTTTTTTGACTTATATGGAATGAAAGGATTTTTACGGTTTTATAAAGCCTTATTTCCATGAATCATTATCTACAAGATTTCATGAATCTTTTTAACAAAATCCTTTTCTTTTAAAATTTGAATTCATTTTGTGAAAATAAAATGATTTTGGATAAGAAAGTGTATTTTCCTCAAGAATTCATTTCATGTGTTTTATCAAAACTATTTTCCATCTAAAATGACATTATTTAATATGTTTATGTTTCAAGTATAATGTATCCATTATTTACATGTTTTGATTCTTCTTATGAGGAAATGATATCCATTATTTTATATGGATTATGTTATGATGGCATGATGTTTAAGAATCCCATTCTATTACATGGGTTATGCCATGATGTATGATTTATGATTTTGTGGCACATGAAAGAATGATTTCATAATGAGATGGGTGGGACCTATATATCCCTCCAATGCATTGTGAAAGGATTTATATCTCATGAGATAGACATGTATGAAACGGCTAGTAAAACCGGTTTAGTAATACAAGGCTGGAACGGAAAGTAAACCCGGTTCAGTAAGGGACTTTGTCCACTAAGATGGTCTTGGTAGCAATGTCTTGGCTACTATGGAAATAATATCATGTGATTAATGGTTTCCAAAATCACATGTTTTATTCCCATGCTATTTTATCATGATTAATGTTTCATTATGATCTATGCCTTATGTACTGCCATGTTTTATGTCTTTTCCCACGATTTTGATGTTTAAACATTATGTTCATGTTTTTAAGTTCAAATGTATATATTTTGATTTATTTTATCCATGATTAACCTTACTGAGCATTTGAGATCACCCTTTATATGTTTTTTTCCATGGGATTTAAAGAATTTTTTTAGGTAAGAAAACCAAAAGGGGAAGATCTTTATGGGAGATGTTGAAGATCTTTCACCATGAGTAGAATATTACGTTCCGAGTTTCCAAAGACACTAAACTATTTCGGTCCTTATGTATCTGTTTTTGTTATGTATTAGGTATTCTGCAAAAGAAATTTAATGTCCATGTACGTCAAGATTCGGGTCTCTAGAGTTGGTATCAAAGGTAAGGATTAGTTAACCTTTGGAAACTAGGATGCGAAAAATTCAGTGAGATCCCTAGAGATATTTCTAACGTATTTCTAGGGATGTCCCTAAGGATAAGTATAAGTATAGGTTATAGTCCTAGAATTACGGTAATGATATTATAATTAAACCTAATATGTTAGATATCAAAGGTACTCCCCCTTTATTATGTTGTTTTCCCTAGCATGATTTTTTCCTCTCACACTATTCTTTTTGGGTTTTAGACGATGGCTTGAACCCGAAGGAACCGTGTTGATAAATGTAATGGACAACACAATGACTATCCTCCAGAATAAACCAATGATATGGGATATGGAGTGAAAAATCTTATTTCTATAATTACACAAGATATGAATAATTCTAGACTTCCAAATGAGCAGAGAAGGTAACAATAATCTATTGAGTCCTTCATGAGGCAATGTACACATTCTTTCAATGGGTCTTCTGATCCACTTGTTACTGAACAATGGATCGATACCATTGAAAAGATATTTTCTATACATCACTGTTCGGAACATGATAAAGTCATTCTAGCTGGTTACCATTTAGAAGGTGAAGCAGACCAGTGGTGGACTCTAATTAAGAATACAAATCCCCAAGATGAAACTGAATCCATGGAATGGGACGAGTTCAAGAACTTTTTTTTCAGTAAGTACTTCACTCGTATTCTTCGAAAAAATATGGAAAAGGAGTTCCTTGAGATTAAGAAAAAGGATGATGAATCTGTTGGTATATACGAAGAAAATTTTACATGGCTTTCAAGGTATGCATCTAGCTTTATCATCCAACTTGAAAGTAAAGTTGATCGATTCTTCAGTGGCTTAAAACCATGTCTTCGAAGGGCATTAGCTATAAGAGACTTCAGAAACTATGAAGAAATTGTGCATTGTGCTATCAAGGTAGAAATGGAATTTGGTGTTACGTATCAATCTAATGGTTTGGACGAGAAACGAAAGATGGAGTTCAAGTAGAAATATCAAAACAATGGTGAAAAGAAGATGAATGTTTCTTTATGCTCAAAGTGTGGAAAGAAGCATGGTGGAGATTGTCTTAATGGAACTAGAAAATGTTTTAAGTGTGGAAAAGAAGGTCATCAATCAGATGAGTGTCAAAGTAATAGATAAAGGGTTGCTAATGATGTGAATAAAGAAAAGACTGCATAGAACGCACCACCAACACTTAAATGCTTCAAGGGCAATGAAATGGGGAATTATGCTAATCAATGCCCTAATCCAAGGGTTAATGATGATCGACACGAGCAACCACTTAAGGAAAAGAACAAAGGGAAGTCACATATGATCACTATTGGCGATGTTGAATATGAAAACGATGTGTTGGAATGATTAAGTGTTTATGTAATGGGATTCCAAAATAATGTTGTATATAGTTTCATGGACTATTGGAGTATTTATGGATTGGTCTATTGTGGTTTTCAATAATTTTATGGTACCGGTAACCATGTACAGTGATTGAGATATTTTTGGAAAGAATATGATATGCGCATAATGAAGGGATAAGGAGAAAATGAAATGTTTGACAGTATTCATGAGCTCTTGAATGATATAAGGACAAAGTTATATCACAGTTTGAGTATATTGATTTTTTGGATTTTGGTATGTGGAAAGAGTTAACTATTGACAGCATTCATGTTTTCACTAAGGTTCAAGGGGTATTCATTCTTCAATAGAATACATGATTAAGGTATTTAAATGTTTGGAATGTGACCAACAACAAGATATATCTTATGATATATGGGGGACAAATGAAGGAATTCAGATGCTCGGTAGATGACATTTTTAGTAATCAGTCAAAAGTATTTTGGATAAGCCTAAAGATTTGAAATGGATTATGTTGTACATAAGTTAGTATTGTTTAAGGCTATAACTATTTTCGATATTATTGATGGCATGTTATAATTATGTAGTTTTAGAAAAAGGACAACATACAGGATAGGAGACAACCCGTCGTGTCGGATAAGGTTGTGGGAATCGAACCCAAAACTGAAGTGAGACATTCCTTTATCGCCTACCACTGGCCTATAGGAAGTCCCTGGTTAGTAGAAACTAATTTTATTTTATTAAGCACCATGATATCTGAAGTATAAGTCCATTTTAGCAACCATATACGATTAATCTTAGCATAGATGGACTTCTGTATATTTAATACATTGTGCTAAACATTTTGCGATATAAATAGATGGAATGACCTATCATTCTATCGCATAATATCCTAACACTTCACAAAAGACAAATTCAACTTCATTTCTTTAAGTGATGAAGTGGAAATTGTTCAAGCCATGAGAAATGGTGAGATGATACCAAAATAAAGTAAGTATTTCTTCTAATTTAAATTCTTCAACTTTAGGGAAATGATCTTGAAAACAAAAAAATGTTGTCGTAGTGCTCTCATATCTTATGAATCGGATGGTACCTTAGATCATCACAAATTTATGGCTTTGTGATTGTTGGCTTTTTCATAGCCATTTCCTCTACCACTCTTCATCAGAAGTTGATGGTTATATTTCTCTTCCATATCCACATTTTCACCTATGTTCTCTTATGTGGAAACCCAGTGATTAGTTAATTTGGGTAACCATTACGTTTTGTACATTAGTTTTTAAAGTCACGTTTTGGTATTCCTTTTTACAATGTGGGTTTCTATGAAACAAACTTTCAAGTAGTAAACCATTTATAACCCTGACGAATTTCGAGGACGAAATTCATTTTAAGGGGGGTAGAATGTAACACCCTGATATTTTATGAAAAATATTCATTTTAATTTCATTCATATCTTGTGTTGTATGTTACACCAAACATATCTTGCACTACACGCATCCCTGACTTGGCTTTTTTACACGCAATCACGACCTTCCACGATAGCATGTGTTGTATGCAATATCGAGTTTCACTAAACAACGACCTGTTATTAAAATATTATATAAACTAGACGTTATGAATAGTAATACCCACATTCTGAAGTTTTATAAATTTTATCTTTCAAAATGGAATTCATTTTTCGATTCAGAATATCGAAATTAGCCTAGGGTGAATTTTTTTTTATTTTTATGAAAGCTTTTATTTTTTGATGAACAGTGAAAACACTCGGTTACTATTTAAAAACTGACTTTTTATTTAAATAATTATTTATTTTATTTAAATATATTTTCGGTCAAAATTGATACATAATACCTATATAAGTTCAATGTAATTAATTGGAGTCATTTTATAGTTATTTTAGATATATAAAAATTTTATTGAACTTTTCACCGTCTTTTACCCATCTCCTCGGAGAATTTGTAAATTCACATAAAACTTAATTTTACCGCTATTGTGAGTGAAATTTCGAAAATCTGAGAGACACGGTTAATATCAAGGACTAAAATGTGGTTCAATGAGATGAAAATAATTTTTGGTGAATAGTAACTTCTTACTTTTATTTACCACGGTTAAAAGTAAATAGGGTAATTAATGGTAAAAATGAAATTATTATTACCCTAACACATGTCCTAATTCTATTTTATAAGTGTAATTCAACCATAAACATCCTTAGGAATAAACTATGACCATTTAGGTCCCCTTGGATTAGATTAGGACATTTATTATTAATTTATTTAAAGAAAGGTTAAAATAGTTAAAATCAAAGTTTAATAACTAAATCATTTTTAATATAGGGTCATACATAAGATAAATTCAACTATGAATATTCATTAGAAATATAAATATATTTCCTACCTAATGGTATTTTATTTATAATTTTTAGACATTAAATAATTTATGTTATTTATAACACAATGGTGATGCAGTAATTTCCTAAATAATGAAATATTAAAATAGTTGATGTTATAAATACCCAAATAAATGTAATTTGAGACTTTTTATGAATTAAACTAATTTTCTAGGTTAATATGACATGTTATTATTTAATTAATTAACTTTCTTCTAACTAATCATGTTGTTATAAATTTCAAAAAAATCCATTACCAAATAGTATCAAAATTGACATAAAATAGTTTTTAAAACAAATATTATATTATTAATTGTTTTTATATTCCTAAAAATCTAATGTTCGGCCAAGATACTTATATCATGATAGGTGTATAATTAATGGACAACTTTTGGGTCTCTTGGATTTATATGGTATGTTTATTAACCATATAATATAAAAATACAAAGTGACATGGTAAATGTCAATCTAATTAACTAAGAGTTAAAACTAAAAGATAAGGATAATATAATGACCCAAACCTGTCTAAAATTTATTTGTTGAGAGTATTTCGAACCATACCCACCTTATCTTATATATAAATCAATTTGGAGCTATTAAAAATCGAATATGGCTTTATTATAAAAAAATATTTTAAGTTTTTCCAAAGGTGCTCCTCTCCTCCCTGATAAAAAGGGCACCCCTCCCCTCTTCTCTTCACACCCTTTTGAGCCTTGAAGCTCGACCAACCCTCGCCCATTTCACTTCTCCACTTCCCAAGGAAAATTCTGGAGGTTTTTGTCTTCTCAAAAGACCAACTCTACTTCATTAAGTGGAAGCTTAAAGGAGGTGCGTCGAAGAAGAGGTAATCTCTTCTTCCGATTCTATCATGTTTCTTTCTTCTTATACTTCTTCTTACATAGTTGTATCATTATAAATTAATAACATCAGTATTACTTATATACTGATATGTTATTATAAATATGAAACTACCTTATTTCAACTTCTATCCATCCTATGGAAAACAAAATCATCGTGCGTGCGTACGTATGGAATACCGTCTCCACGCTGTGGTGTAATATGTTTTCGACCACCACCTTACTTGGATGGTTATAATGGTGTAAATTTATGACTATAGATGATTATTGTAAAGTGATATTGATTCTAAAATATTATACATACACTTAAATACAATTCCACGATCATGGGAATGATATCATCGCTCATGCGTACGTACAGACTACCGTCTCCACGACACGATGAGATTCATTCTCCATGTTAACCATTCATGAATGATTATAAAGTATATATAATGAATAATAATGAAATATATGACATAATAATGATAATGGATTTATGTATATATATATGTATGTCATATACTTAATTCCATTCAATTCAATAAGGAAATGAAAACAGCGTTCATGCGTACGTACGTCCTACCGTCTCCCTAAACGGTGTATTTCATTCCATTTATCGATCTATCATATATATATATATATATGATTAATATATATTATAGATAAATCAAGTTTTACATTATGGAATCATGTAAATCAGTATATAAGTAATAATATCAAGAACAACAAGTCGAAACACGTATGATAAATGAAACGATTTTACCCAAAATGCTGCTTTAACATGGAATTTACAAAAGAACGGTTATTATAAAGTCATAAGTGAACCATATATGATATCATAACAATGAATATGATTCTTTAATAATTAAATTAAATTATTTAAATCATTATATTGGAGGTTCGGATACATACGAAGCATATCAGACGTAAGGTAAGGCATAATGTTGCAATCTCAATTGTTTTCTATCCAAGATTGTTTATTCGTAAGTATTTACTGGGGTTATATTAATCATCCATGTCCATGATTTATAAAAATGTTTTCATGTACGTTTAAAGTCCTTTTTACCCATTTTTTACTTTTAATACATGTTATGTAAGTAATCATTTTTATGTTTACCATACGAGGTACTTTTTGACCATTCCAGAAAAAGTACGAGAAGAATGTTTTTTTAACTTATACAGCATGAAATTATTTTTACGGTTTTATAAAGCCTTATTTACATGAAGCATTATCTACAAGATTTCATGACTATTTTTAAAAAAATACTTTTCTTTTAAAATTTCAAGGAATTTTGTGAAAATAAAATGATTTTGAAGAAGAAAGGATATTTTCCTTAAGAATTCATTTCAAGTGTTTTATCAAAACTATTTTCCATCTAAACTGACATTATATAATATTTTTATGTTTCAAGTATAATGTCTCCAACATTTACATGGTATGATTCTTCTTATGATGAAATGATATCCATTCTATTATATGGATTATGTTATGATGGCATGATGTTTAAGAATCCCATTCTACTACATGGGTTATGCTATGATGTATGTTTTATGATTTTGTGGCACACAAAAGAATGATTTCCTTATAAGCTGGGTGGGACCTATATCTCCCTCCAATGCATTGGGTAAATATTTATATCTCAGGAGATAGACATGGATGAAATGGAAAGTAAATCCGGTTCAGTAATACAAGGCTGGAATGAAAAGTAAACCCAGTTCAGTAAGGGACTTTGTCCACTAAGATGGTCTTGGAAGCAATTCCTTGGCTACTATAGAAATCATATCATGTGCTTAATGGTTTCCAAAATCACATGTTTTATTCCCATGCTATTTTATCATGATTTATGTTTCTTTATGATATATGCCTTATGTATTCCCATGTTTTATGTCATTGCCCAAGATTTTGATGTTTAAACATTATGTTCGTGTTTTTATGTTCAAATGTATATGATTTTCTTTATTTTATCCATGTTTACCCTTACTGATCATTTGAGCTCACCCTTTATATGTTTTCTTTTACCCAAAATTTAAAGAACGTTTTTAGGTAAGAAAACCAAAAGGGGAAGATCTTTATGGGAGATGTTGACGATCTTTCACCACGATTAGAAGATTACGTTCCAAGTTTCCAAATACACTAAACTATTTCGATCCTTGTGTTTCTGTTTTTGTTATGTATTAAGTATTCCGCAAAAGTAATGTAATGTCCATGCACGTCAAGATTTGGGTCTCTACATAACCAAATCACCTAACAAAAAAAATATCCACCCAAAACTCACCAAGGAACACTCCCCGAATAATGAATGTCATGTAATGTAGTAGTAATAACACATCAGTGTTTGGGTACCTCACACCACATTCCCACTGGTTATTGAATAAATCCTATACATCAGACCTCCCCTACAATTTTTCACTGTAGTCCCACTGCCACCCCAATGAAAACCTTTTGGGCCCCCACAACCACACATACTACCCACAGAAACCTAGGCCACTAAAACCAAAAACATCCCCACCTAGAGACACCTAGGTACAAAAACCACACATATCCCTCCCGCAGACACATGGGCCACTACAACTACTGCCTTTACCGAAGACAGTTGGGCCTCATCCTGAAGACACTTGGGAAACAATCTTGATCGCACACACCTGGTCCAATCACCAAAATGTACCAGGCCCGAAGAATCTTGGTCTATAATGGACATCATGCCATAAAATCCTTCCTATAGAGTCTATGTCTACTTTGGAGAGGGGGCATAAAAGCACCTAATAACGAGCCACTCGTAAGAGTGTGAAAAAAACACCCTCCCCCATGAAATGGTGGTTCTTTATAGGATGTGCTCAATGTGGGTGGTGTGTGAGTAAGAAACACATGAACTAAATTTATAAACATAGATAGAAAAGAAATCATCACAAACTATGGGTTCCAAAACCAGTCCATACACAAAGACCCTCATTACTATTCATTCCTACAAAATCACAAAAACCACAACCAGAGCACAAATCATTCCTGGAAAACAACTCCCCATTGAACACAATATTGTTATCATATTCAAGTGATTCTATTTAAATAATTAATCACTACTAGGAAACTGACAGGAATATCCATAAACCAAGGATGGAAAAATAGCCACGCAGTAATTTAAGAATTCACACCCGGTTCTTTTGTAAAGTTACAATAACAAAAGGGATCTATGAGATCCCTTGATGTAATGGACCCAATATAAGCCCCAACATATAGCCCCACATGTTCTATGATCCACAAAAAAAAATGAAAAATAGTGGATCCCATCCCCATTCACATCACCACACAAGAATCAAGAAGAACATATGTGATTATTAGTTAAAGAAAATAAAGGAGTTTTTAGATTTATCCACACTATTTATCAAGTTTTTTCTTTTTGTTTAGTTAACTAGGGTGATCACACAAGGATTCATGTTCATTGGGAATCAATTTAATCAACTCATTTTATGTGATTAACCAGTTTCCATGTTACTAACATCCAATCACATGCCTATATAGAAAAATAGAGGTTAATTAGTGCGCATGAATAGATATCCAACAACCACTATTTTCAGTGGGAATAATCTCATACAATTCACAACATATGAAGGAAGATAAAATAGTTTGAAATCATTATCAATCACCCCATTCAGTATTTAGAAACCATTTATTATCATCTTTATGGTTGGGTTTCATCCACGCCCCAAGGGAATATTATCATAGCCACCCCACATGATTCGTAGTAAGGAGAGACGAAGTAATACCCTACATAGATGATCAACGATCAAGGTTTTCTCCTTATGAAATGAACCTGGGATG
The DNA here is from genome assembly GCA_963277665.1 of Viscum album. NCBI lineage: Eukaryota > Viridiplantae > Streptophyta > Magnoliopsida > Santalales > Viscaceae > Viscum > Viscum album. Next base: position 1,391,429,028 of record OY728120.1, read on the forward strand.
TGCGACTTATAGCAGAGGAACTCCAAGGACACCAAGAGTGAGTAGGATAGACTCTAGCATGGGCGCATGACTGTTCTTTGGAAGAAGGACTCCAAACGCACCAAGTGAAGGAAAAGAGACAAGCTAAGAAGAAGAAATAAATCCTATAAAATAAAAGTTGAGATCCTAGAGTTACAAGGTATGACATCATGAATGGAATTAAAGTAGGATTATGGTTTCACAACAAAATTGGACGGTTACAAACAATAGAATTTATTTTTATTTAATAATTATCATTGGAGAGGTGGTGATAATGGCTGTGAGTTAAAGGGTTTCCTTTAAATTGGAAAAACCCCACGTAACAGGGGAAAATATAGAAACATTGGAAAGGGTGTGACTCCGGGGGGAAAACTACATTTTTTGGTAATTCAAGGGTCTCCAAAATCATGGGGTATTTTATATATCATATATTAGATTTAAATGGATTTTAAAGGGGTATTAAATCACTTTTAAATCAAAGGAAATGTAATGGGAGTAGAATTACAAAATGTCAATAATTAGGAAAAAGGGTGAGACACCATTTTTTGAGACACTGTAATGGTGCCACTGTCACGGTTCTTCCATAATGGTGATAACAGTTTGGGGGGAACACCATAAGAAGTACCATCGTTTTGGTGTGATATTGTGATGGTGCGACCACTACGATTCCACCATCATGATGCCACTATCATAGTGCTTCCATGACAGATGCCATTGTCAGGTGTTGTTGTGACCGGTACCACCATGACTGGTGCCAACGTTTGGGTGGAACCATTTGGTTGAACCATGATTTTTGGAAAACAACTTAATGGGTCACCGATGTTCCCCCAAACACCCCATACACTTTAAATTTGGAAATTTAATGGACTAGCAGGGACCAAACCATTACACATTATTCACTTCACCCATATTTTTAGAAAACATTTTGGGAAGAATTTATTTATTGAACATTTTAATGCATTTTATATTCAATAAATGCATACAATTTTTTAATTTATTATAGAGTAAAATGTATTTTACCTAAAATATTTGTGGATATCATTTCCCCCAAAAACAGATATCATTAATTATGATCTAGAAACACAACTAACCTCTTATTGGCTATTAGTTTTTGGAAAATATGGATCTAAGGGAAACCTATTATTGGTAATTTACATGAAATTATATTCATCACTTCCAAATTTAGGAAATATTATCCTTAGGAGAAGGTCTTATAATCTCTATGATCCTTAAAAACATCCCAATAAAACCCATTACTTAAATGTGGTCAATAACCATCCCATTCATACCTATTTCATCATTTCATTGAATAATTAAACTAATTTGAGTTAGAAATTACTAATACTACAATATTGACATTCATATGGATTTTAATACTAGTGAGGTTATACAATCATGAATTATATCCATCCTTGAGAAAATAGATGACATTATATTGTCATTTATTTAATGATCCTCACCAAATAACCCTAAAATGCACACTACAATGATTCCAGAACAATGATATTAAAATGGATGTGTCCATCCAAGTGATGGTATAAATTGGAATATGGATCTTTATTACCATAAGGTTCTGATAATCCTTTTACTAACATAACTATCTCATGTTGTGATTTTGGATAAAGCTATATAACCTTAAATAGTACCTATATTGGTCTTACATTCATTAAATTAAATTTTCCAAGAAAGGAGCATTAAATTCACCTAGTTGAATAGAATTAAATGGTATCCTATAAAAAATTTGAGTATTCCCACACTAGGCATGAACATTCCATATTATAGATAGTATTGCAAATTTGAAAATGGAAACGACACAAAAACATGTTTGATTGGTTACTCAGAAATAGTTTCCTAATAAAAATAAATTTCCTACTTTTTAGGACTCCCCGAAATTAGGATTTGGGAAATTGTATAGCTAAATGATGAGACACAAATATTTTGGGTTCCACCATATGACGCTAAAAAATACATCAATGATCACTAGGTCCCCCGATATTGGAACCAATTAGAGTACACTTTTATTCATTATATATTATAGGTTTATATCTTATGATTTAAATTAATGAAAATATATTATTGTTTCTATAAATCCATATAGAATATTGTAATCCAAATTTGAAATCCCCCATTTTTATTTCGGTCATATCATGATAATAGACTATCATATACTAACATACTATCTCTATTGAACAATGATGGTATATATTCTACCATACTCATAATATATATATATATATATATCCATCTTGGAGTGCACATCCTATTGGACGAAAATTATCATATTGAAATATAAAATCCTTGGTTCACAGTTCTAGAAAACGTGAGGCTATATTCAACTAAACTATATATTTTCCATCTACCATTGAATAGGAGAAAACTTAACCCAATAATCCATAAAATCATGATTTGATCATGTAATATGGTAAAAGTAAATGTGATTGAATAATCAACTATCCTATATCATACTGGGGGTACATGTTTTGGGATCAATAATTACATCATACAACATCAATGGAATAAGTAATTTGGAGGTCATTATTCAATTAACACCATTAAATTCAATTTTTTAGTGGATTTGACAATCACAATGTTATTATTTTTGATTTTTACTAGTTAATGTAATCAAATGGTTAAGCTGATAATGATGGAAAATTGGGGACCATCAATTTAAAATTGAACATCTTATTTTTTCTAATTATATTGAAATAAAGAGAAGAGTTTCCATAATTTGAAGCCTTCCAATAAAAAAATAATATGAAAAGGCTATTTATATTAAAAATTGACTAGTTTAGTGTTCATGATCAAAATATTCTAGATGATATTAAATGATTGACTATTTATAGTTTACCCATCTAGATGAATTATATTCAACTAATGGGAATACATCCTCGATCATTGTGGCTAGTTTTTCATTGGTCACTTGGGTATCTCGAAGACTAACTTTAACATCAAATAAGTGAATTCTTATTATTCAAATAAGACCCTTAAATTCAAAGATCTATATGGTAGTAGTGGTTTTCATTCCACAAGGATGATCCTCTAAAGTTTTCTTCCACATTAGTTCATATCTGGTTCCCAATATGTATTCTCCTAGATGATCTATACTATCAAAATAGTGTAGACCCATCTCATGGATTAACAAATATTAATGAGACACAAATATTTTTTAGGGTTGAATATAAATTACCATATTCAAATGAAATTATTCAGACGAAAAAATAGTTTTCAAATTTGATATTATTTAATAACCATCTCATCAAGTGGGGTAAACATGATTTTTTCATGGAAATTATTCCATTACACCTCACATGTGATTTGTTTCACGGAATAATCTTCAACAATTTATGTGTCCTCATCCTGTATATTTGAGATGTATTCAAAAATAATAACCCTAGGGAAATATTTTTTGTATTTGATGAGAAATAAATCCATACTAGTTTTTGGAATCCTATATTTAAAGGTACTTATTATAAGGTAGATTGGACAATAGGGAAATAATGGTCATATAATGTAACTGATAACCCTTCATATTATACTTGATTATCCTGCTGTTAAGGATTATAGACTATAATATAATGTTTCATTGTATAAGTTTCTCATTCATATTTTTTCAGGTTCATTCCAATAACATAATGTATTTTCTCTAGTAACTCTGAATTTAATCCTTTATCCTAAAAGGGTAGTCATGTTTTCATGGATTATCTCCCCTAAAGACCCTGATATTGCATCATTTAATCAATAATTAACCATAAAAATAATATAAAACCGTTGGATATTCTGAATGTAGAAGGGTGATTAGATATTTATTATCAATACATGTCTATATTGACCAATGTTGATGCAAGGTCACTAGGCACTAATCAACAATAACATTATAGAAGATAGACATATTCCACTCTTATATACACTAAAATTAGCATCTAATATTAAATATCTTCTATGGTTATGGATTGAAATCTCACAAATTCGGTTTGTATGTACTCCAACTTCTTTTTAAATTTTGTATGAGTGGATGAAAACTAATTATTTGATATTAGCCACTTTGATGGAAATTGGATCCTCATAGGAATTAATTTAAAAGAATAATACTCCCCTAGTTGGTGATCTAGATTATTTAAATATTTTATTTTTGGTTATATACTAGTAATTTTTAATATTTTGTGATTATAGGTGAATTAAAGGGACAATAAATTGTTCCTTGAAACATATACATCAAGATAAACCACAATACAACCCTGCATGAATTTAAATTTAGTTGTTTGTCCAATGGTAATTCATGAACAATTAATCCTAGAACAATATATGATAGATTATTCCCTATATTGAAATTGAAATATTAACATATATAGTTATGGATTGATATAAAACCATAAAAAAATTGTATTCCATAACCGCATTATGAGAATATAATGTAGTATTCAACCACCCATTGAGGAGAATCGCTAGAAGATATACTAACTAGATATCTGAGATCATATTTTTCATATATTGGAAAATCCATGTTTTACATTTTCCATTATTGTGAATAGATCAACTGGTACTCTTAGACCCACTAACATGTTTTATTAGTTAACACCTTTTCCATTTCATCTATAGACTTGATCCATGGGGGAGTTGAAATATTTTGATCTATATATTGAATGGTACATTACGATATGGTAGAAAACACTTATTATAATCTATTTCTTCCAACCCAAATTGGACGATTCTAGAATAAGAGTGTATAAAATTTTATTGCGAGAAACATGATGGGACAGGGAACTCACTGAGCAGGTCACTCGGAATGGGGAGTCCCATAATCTTATAAATGTCCCATAAAATGATTTCTACCTCCCCATGTGATAAAATTTGGGTGTTTTTATTATAATTCCATTGATTGGTAAACTTTAATATCTAGTTTGAATATAAGTAGATTGAAATTTATAAGTCCCAAATGGTTTTTAAAATTTTGATGACTCTAAAAAAGGCCTCTAGAACCATATATCATTGCTCCACCCAATTTATTTGGGACCAATCCCCATAGGATATCCCTCCATGATTTAGATTCTATTAATGGCATCATCCACATAATTTACATATAGAGGAGGATTATTTGAATTTGGGATACGCTCAAGGATTATCACACAGAACATCCATTTAATTAATTATACTATACATACCATATATTTTACCCGTATAAAAAATATTTAAATAAATTAAAATATTGGTTTGGGATTCATTTAATGGTGATATTTTCTTTATGGTTTGAAAATAATTTTTTAGTTTTTAAATCGATGCAACAATAATGTGTCCAAATCCTTATATAAGACAGTTATTTGAAAATATTATTTTATAAAAATTACTCAAAATGACATTGATTGGTCTGATAGTTCGGGGTAATAAAATTAGGCGAGATGGTTTCAATATCCTTGAAAATTTTAATTATATGGGTATAGTATTTAGTATTGGAAATTTTTTTCATGATGTTTACATTTTTATGAATGTAATTGGTGAAAATGTAGTATATGGATGAGAAAAACATATGTGAATTAACTAAACAAGGAGATTAATCGAGAAAGATAATATCTGGAAGAAGGAATTAAAAATTTGAAAAGATTCCCAAGTGTGTTACCTATGTTAATTCATCTATGTACCCTGTCAAAAATTTTCCAAACACATGTTCCTTCATTTAGGATTCTTATCCCAACTCCACTTTGTTCATGGTATTTTGAAGAATGGGAGTTGTGTTCATGGATATGGTATGGAAAATAACATGGTAATGTAATGAGTTTAGATATTATTGGTTATATGATGTACAATTAGTGATAAAATATTTTTTTATTATATATTTGTGGATCCATATTTTTTCCAGGATAAAAAGAAAAAAAATCCCAACATTCAATGTGTGTTAACCAGCACCCATAACCTAATTACAAGTCCATGGAACACACTACTATGGTTGAGAATGCACATTCCATAAGAAATTATAATGAAATAACTAAAATTTTATTTTTTGAATAATGATTCAATCAATATTCATGTCTACCTCAGAGTTAGTCTCTATTTAGTCCAATATAATCAAATTACAAGTGGGAATTAATAGGTTCTATTTTTTTAATATGATTGAACCCCAGATTTGATGAGGGTAAGTTCTAATGGATGAGGACAAAAACATCACTTATGATCCTAGGCATGTGCCTAGGTCAATTATCCTAGGTCACTATGTGTGATTCTCAGATGATTCTCATAGGATCACCTCATCCCAATTATGTAAAATAAGAAGTCTATTTCCCTTCATTATATAACCCGCATGCATGAGATCACTTTTGCAAGTTTATATCTTTTCTAAAAACTTTTTCGAAACACCATTCACGGCCAACCTAGATGCAAAATGGTCTATATTTTCTAATAAACCAATAGTATGGATCACTAATTATATTGTGAATATTTTTACATAGACAAATACAAAAACAAATTAAAGACACACCGAGTGAGAAAAATATATTCACCCTAGTCTACAAGCCCCTACAATATAGCTTAATTAATCAAAAAAAGGAAATTTAATTAATAATTAATTAATTTTAAATTTAATACACCGTTTTTTAAAATATTTTCCTTCATAGAAGACTATTTCGACCTATTTCTTCATGAATAGTGAGAAAAACCCTATAAAAAATTATATACTATGGCCCAATTACCAAATTTTTAGCCAAAGGATTTGTTAAGGTAACCCCTCACCCAAGCCTCTTCTTTAGGGAGACCACATCTTTGTACCCAATACTAGGGTTAAACCACACAATGTATTTCATCTAGGCCAACATTTCACATTCAACACCCAACTAGGTATAAATTTCTCCCAATCTATAGGAATAGTGAGACACCTTTCTTAGGCACAATATTAGTGTGAACACTCTCACTACTATTAAACATGGGAGAAAAAACACCTAGACCCTAAAATAGAGTACACTAGAACCATGGTTCCTATACCATGGCATGGAACTACCTATCCCCGTATCTAAGCACATTCTCAACTAAGTTAATTGACTAGGAACCTTCTTACCAAGTCACCCCCAATGACTTCACAAATTACATTACTAGACTGAGAGAATAGTAGGGTGTCCTTTCAATCATATATTCAACTAATAAAATACTTCTCATAAATTTTACTACATATCCAATGGTCCAATGGTGTATTCATCATCATGTACATCCTTGAATTGATTTGTTACTATTAGGAGATATTATTGAGACCCATCTGGTCATACATTATATAATGGATGAACATAAAAATAATTAATTTTTTTTGGGAACCCATTAGGCATAAATAGTCAATTAAATTATATTTTTAGAGATAATTATGATGTTTAAAATCCACATTTGTTTCTCCTTATTATTGGTTAAATAAAATCCTAGCAACCCATGATATTTTTCTGATAAATAATTTCATTTCCATAACTAATCAATGTAATTTAAATGTCCATAATAGGGATAATAAAGCGTATTATATATCCACATCCACATTTTTTCATATTTTTTTACCATTATAGTCATTCTTATTTTCATTATTTATATCATATGGGAATGAAAATTTTAAAACATAGGTTAACATATGCATAATCCACATAAAAAAACTATATAGAATGTAGTATCACATAGGAATACCATTAATAATCCATAATATCATTCTCATGAAAAAATATCCTCCATGGGTCTAGTTACCCTAACTTTTTGATACACCAATTTGTAGGATGTGGCCACATTTTTGGGCCTCATATCGGGTGTAAGATCCATTATCTCCCTCATTAATGATCTGATCCCAAGAATCCTTTGGTGTCTTGTGAACAAATGGGAAGCACACATACCTATTTCTCCTTAAAATAGATTAAGGAAAATCTATAGAAGACATTAACAGGTTCCCATTTCTAATTTCATCAATATAAAAAATGAGAAAGAGACTCCATATTTAGGGTTCCCATGAATATTCTGTATTCACTTCAAAATTGGTCCATATTCCCACTATGTTGGGTCATTCGTAAAATGATTATTACTATAACATAGTCAATGAACATATAGAATAAAGGAAGAATATTTTTATTCTGTAGAAATACCCTTTTATTATCATTAAAGCATCTCATACCCCCATATAATCACCAAAATTGGTCTCATGGGTCTATATTCTCAATGGGCCTATGGATTGATCCTTTAATATCCCTAAATTGACATAAAGTTGAAACGTATATATTTATCAAATTAGGTTTAGGCTAGAATCAACCCCCATTTATGATCTTAGAACCATAATCTTTCATTGATATATTTACAGTTGGATAGCCCATGAATAATCTCCATGTCATTCTCATGAAGATATATCCCCCATGAAACCATCCTTAAATATATATATATATATACATATATATACCATATGTGATAAAATTCTCCATGGGACATTATCCTTAAAAGAAATCTTACTCAATGGTTTATATTCCCAATGGGATTATATACTCATAGGATTTTATTCCATGTTATCCCACATTGCCAAGGGGGCATATTCCTGAATAGAACATATACCAAAAGGGTTAGGTTCACTATGAGGAAGCCACATGTTAACTTATATAGATACCAATGAAAGAATAAATTTGTGAGGGACGCCAATAATTAGGTCATACACCAAAATTTTATAGGATTCCTTGCTCACAATAGTCCATACTATGTGAATTTAAATTGTATAACATACATCCTCACAATATGTGTTAAAATTAATTTTATTGTCATGTAATTTAACCATAAACACTACAACTTAATATTAATGGGATTTGATACCTATCGACATGGATATGTAAGATTCCTATATATAAATCAATCATAATATCTCATAGGTCATATATTGATTGTAGTAAAATAAACTTTTATTGGGAATACCTACACAAAATTCATTGTCACTACAACTGTCCATGTGAAATGTCATTAAAATTAGGACATTCACTATTAAGAAGTTCAAAAATGGGAAGTTTATTATTCCATTCATTGCGATACATCAAAAAAACCTATAATGGGAATGATCCCAACACCAAAAATCCATCCACCTCACAAGATGGAAATAAATTTAGTATCCCAAAATCTGGGACATTAAATAACTTCATCACTAATAGAGAGGATAAATATTGAGAACCTCATATATTTATAAATGTTATAATTTGAACATGGTTTCAATCAAAAAAATATCTTTGATGTTTGTTTCGATTTGTTTCCCTCTGGGGAGATGGAGGACCAATGTGCCTGACTGCTGATCTTACGGATGGCAGGGCCCCGCTCGATTGCTAAAGTCGGGTACATCGATATTTGTTTCGAAACACCCAATGGTTCCATATCCAATGATATGTGGACATTCTTTCCAAAGGAAGGCGTCTGCTGGATGGTTTGTCCAACGATGCTTAGGAGCTCACATTGGTCGAGAGGATGGGAAGTCGGGCTCATCACACCCTTTTGGAGGGAAATTATTTCCTGTTCCGGGACTCTCTTATAGATTTAAGACATATTCATATGTTCGCAAATCTTTGGTTTATACCCAAGCATAGTATTCACGTATTAAACTGGTTGGAAATGGTCAGCTGAACGCAGGGGTTCAGAATCATTTATGCCCAAGGTTTACCATCCCTCGTTGGATTAATGACCCCGAAGATTCGTAAATCCTGGAGGCGGCACTAGGAGTGGCGCGGTGAACCGATGGGAAGATAATCAGATCGACCGGTTGTTGTGGTTGAACCTCATGGAGGCTTCCTACGTACCCTGCCTAGGGGATAGGGATCATAGTCCACATAGTTCGCATGGGAGCATCGGAAGACCGATGTAAAGGTGGACCCAGGGGGGTCTGCTGGTGATCAAGCTTGAACCTCATGGAGGCTACCTACGTATCCCTGCAGTAGGGAATCAAAGTCCTCATAGTTCGCATGTGCAGTTTATCGTCATGCGGGACGAATGCGAACCGACGTGAAGGATGTCGAAACAACCGGGTGGTGGGCTTGAACCTCTTGGAGACTTTCTACGTACAGTATTTAGGAGGCAGGGATCAAATTCCACATATTTTACATAGGCTTGGGGCTTACGCTTGGGGGAATCCCAAAGTAATGGATTGGGGCATAAACTCTGAGGAGGCCCATAAGAGGATTTCATGGTCAATGCTTACTCTAAGCCCACGTGAGTCATGCTCGGTGTGAGAAATAAGAGGCAGTAGGGACCAGACAATCACGTCGTGAAAGGTGAGTCCGTGAGAAGTGGAGGGGGGCTTACGCATTGAGTGGCCCATAATGATAGATTGGGTCTTACACTCTGAGGAGGCCCAGGGCGATGAACTGGGGAATACACTCTGGGGAGGCCCATAAGAGGATTTCGTGGTCGATTCTTACTCTAAGCCCACGTGATTCATGCTCGGTGTGAGAAAAAAGAGGCAGCAGGGACTAGAGGATCACGTCGTGAAAGGTGCGTCTGTGAGAAGTGGAGTGGGGCTTACACATAGTGGCAGCCCATAAGGTCGGGGCTTACTCCAGGTTGGACACCCAAGGAGTCCTCATCATGTCTTTCTATAAGGGAATCCCAACCCATTGGTGGGTTGAAGAATATAATGGGGGCCAATGCCTATGAGCAAGTGCACAAGGGGGATAACTCCAAGGGTGTTGGAATTAGTCCGAACAAAGGGAGATGAAAAGTGTGAATTACATGCCCAATATTCGGAATGCAATGAGGGTGGAATGGTGATGGGGGATAACTGCTGACCATGTTCGAAACACATCATCCATATCACGTTATCCTGAAATGGGGACAAACAAATGAGGGTCGACTGCTGACCATGTTCGAAACACAGGACCTGACTCAAAGTCCTGTCCAAGGTCTTACAGGGCGTTGGCCCAGGATGGTAGGTGAGCCGTTGGGGCATGAGGCCATGACATTAGGGGATCCCTTCAGACATGAAAGAGGATGGAGATCCGAATGAAGGACACACAAAGCGTGAGGTGGAGTGATGGGATGTTTCAACGCATTCCAACACTCTTGATGGTACGCCACTGTGATCATGGCATTAGGCATCTTATTCTTGGAGCATAAGGCATCTCTTGTTTGGACCAAAAGGCATCCTACGTTTGGAACATAGGTAATACTACAGTTTAAAGTCATGTAGATAGGACTATTTCTGTATAGTTTAATGTCACATGGATAGGATGAGGTCCATACAGTTTAATGTCATGTGGTCAGGACGACTTGGTAGGAAATACCTAGCAATGGTTTGTGTGGGACTTATGAAAGGGCGGCCCTTTCTGGATGAACCTGGCAAAAGGATCTAGGAAATGGGGTTATAGGAGAGTCATGAGGAGTAGCTCGACTCATGGAATGTGTAGGATGGATGTTGGGGTGGAGGAAGGTTAAAATCTAAAATACTGTTGACCCAGCCTGAAATTTTTACGGTGAGACTCTCCATTTTTCATGGGGGTATGTGATCGTAGCGAAGGGACCGGCCCGGAGGGCCGGGACCACAACCCGGCAGTAACCTCGAGTGGGGGAGCAGGGGCGCAGCCCCCGCGGTATGGACCAATGAGTGCATGGGGTTTCCTGAATGGGGTGGGATTCATAGGAGAAGGCGCGAAGGAGCTGGACATGAGAGACAGGTCACATGTGGTTCGATGTTTGGTTGTCCGCGAAGGGTGTCTGCGGAGGAGGCTGTCCATGGAGGAGGTTTTCCGTGAAGGAAGTTGTCCATAGAGGAGGTTGTCCGTGAAGGGTGTTCGCGGATGAGACGACCGCGAGGGAAATGGCTGTGAGGGGAATCTGCAAAGGGGCTGGTGCCCATCCTGCTTTACACCCGTGGAGGATCACCGCCTCCATTTCGCGAACGACACTGGTCCACGGAGGGGGTGGCCACGGAGGGACTATCAATGAAGGAAATGGACGCTAAGGGCTGGCTGCGGAGGAGCTGGCCACATGTGGTCCACGGTTTGGTTTCTCTTCTACATATAAGAGTTCATCCGCAAACGATCTGGGGTCTGCGGATGGTCGTAGACCGCTAGGAGCGATTTCTCCAGTGTCTCCCCATGGGTTTTCACCCGTCCTTCCTCTCTCCTATTTTGGTGCCCCTTGGTGACTATTTATATTGTCACAAAATAGGTTGTATCGATGGTCCCATGACACTTTCTGTGGAATCCCATGAAGGAATCCCCACCCTTGGATGACTCGGTAAACTGGGGATTTTTGGAACCAAAATCTGTGGAATTTCTCCACGACTGTGCACCACTTTGCTTCTATTCCATAAACAATGGCAGTTCGCGGCCTCATAGGTGCTTCGCCTCTATTTCGCGAATGGCGTCACTAGAGGCATCATCCGGTTGGGGCGGTTCGTGGCTGTGGATCGACCTAGCTTCACCGGTGGTCTTCCTGGTTCGCCCCTGCGTAGGTGCTCCTCTCCCATTTTGCGAACGACAGGGTCTGCAGGAGGTCGGTTTGCCAAACTGGTCGCGTACTATTGCTGGGAGCCGGTATGCGGACCGGTTCGGTCCTCTTCCAAGTCTTGGGGTAATTGGATTTCCTCCTTGAGGAATTTTTAGGACCCTACGAATTCCCCCCATCAGAATGGGGTCCAATTGGAATGAAGAGGAGTCCATTACGATGTAGAGTGATCCTGAAAATCAATGAGTGATTGGAAAATGATCTAAATTTTTCCTGAGCCAAGGAACTTAGTGAGAACAGTTCGACCATTGCTTGGGTTTTGTAGAAAACCCCCCCACAAACTTTTTGTATTTTCTTTTAATACCCTAATTTTTCCTAGGCCCATTTGGTGTGGACCCAGCGGGTATAGCCCGACTTTTTCATTGGTCTCCCTTTTCGGGTTTTCGGCCTAACAGGATTTGTGCATATTTTCTTGGGTGGTTTAAAGTCCTGACTTCAATACTATCATTAAAGATGTTTTAGGTTGAACATATTTGACCAAGTATGGTGGGGAAAGGACCCCAATTAGGTTTGGTTGATTAAAAGATGTCTTAATACTCTTCAGATGCATGTGGGGGACATGTTTAAATTTGAACGTCATGCAAGGCATGTCTCAAGGCATGGGAGTTGCATCGGAATATAGAGGTAGGAGGAGCATCGCTTATGGAAGTCTTTCCTTTGGTAGACAGTCCAGGGGCGATCAATATGAAGAGCCACTGAGGGCATGGTATGCATAGTCTTGAAAAGGTTTCCTTACGTCAATGACTCTCTATTTCTAGTGGCCAGAGGACATTATGAAAGTCCGGATTATGGAAACCACCATGGGTGGCTTGGAGAATTATGAAATCCACCGGGGGAGGCTCAGAAAGGGTATGTGATGTTTGAAAGGTTTTGAGAACATCTGTATCTATCAGGAGTGTGGAAGCAAGGTTCTTGTCCTACGCATTTATCTAGCGTAAAGGATGGTTGGGTCTTGGCGCAGTTTAAAGTCATGCAGTTGGGTCATCACCTAACATGGAACAATTTCTCATGGTTCTCAATAATCTTGTCAGGGACGTTGCACCATATTCAGGAAGGGTTGTGATAGAGGTTGGTAAATTGTAGCTCATAGGGTTTCCAAATCCTGGGATAGACATGGTGGCTCAGGGGCCTAGAGGCATACTGAGAGGAGAATTGCCTAAGGAAATATTGCCTTTGTTAGACGGGCCATGGGATATCAATATGCAGAGCCGCTGAGGGAATGGTAAGCATAGTCATGCAAAGGTGTCCTTAGGTCTATTGTTGTATTCCCTAGATAGCCAAGAAACATAAGGGAAGTTAAGATTTGGGACCACCAGGAGTGGCTTATGAGAGTTAGGCTTTTTCTTAGTGTAGAGTATGGTTTATGATGAGAGGGTGTCTGGATATGGGGGAAACATCTAGACTAAACATCCCGAGAATGTGTGATTTAATCCCTTCCACACGGCTGTGAGACGGTGTCTTGTGCTGGTCTGACCTGTGAACTGAAGGACAGAGAAAATCCTCTGTTCCTTACTGAACCCGTGACGGGTTCAACGGTGAAGTTTAGCGTCATGTAGTAAAGACAGAGAGAATTATTAAAGGGTGTTGTGTAGTTTAACGTCATGCAGCGAGGACATGGGCATTTTTCTTTCCTTTTCCAATGTTGTGCAGTTTAATGTTGTGCAACAAGGAAAATTGATCGTGCATTTTAACATCATGCAGTAAGGACAAAGAGCATTATTAAACCATTTCAAATTATTTTTGTTGGAGTCATTCCCCTGGATGTTTAATGTTTGGTCTTTACAGCCTTACGCCAAGTGGCTAAGATGTTCTCTCTTCCATTTGAAATCATGCGGTAAGGACATAGATGCAAAGACCGCTCTTGATCAGAATGCAACTGGGCATGAACATCTCATCATGTCCAAGACGTGGAGGGGGGTTGATGGTGTAAATCATGGTTTCAGGGTTTCTTGGATTAGGAGAAATGATTTGGGGGCTCTGAGACCGGTAAGCGTGCGGAGCTAGGAAGAGTGCCGCCTGAGGAAATATTGCCTTTGGTAGATGGTCCAGGGGCTATCAATATGCAGATCAGAAAAGGGAATGGTATGTATAGTCATAAAAAGGTGTCCACAGGTCGATAAAGTTCCACTTCCAATGGCCGTGAGTGGTTATGAGGATCTGCGATTGTCTAGGCCACAAAGTCTATCATCTAGTAAGGAAATATCTGGGCATGCCGGGGATATTCGTCCCTGGTTGTTGTTAAAGCTTAGAGAGCTCCCTGTGCTGATTTACTTTGTCTGTGGGGGTATGCCTTTACTCTGTGCATTTTAACGTCGTGCGGTAAGGACGAGGCACTCCTAGTTTAGTGGTCATAGAGCTCGGACCATTGGGTGAATATTACTACAGTCACTCGAAGGATAATTGGGTCAACATGTTCTGATATACATGGTAAAAGGTAGGAGATGAAGGTTGTAAACATCAACTTCGAGTTTTCCTGGATTAGGAGGTGTGGCGTGGGGGCTATGAGGCCGGTAAATGTACAGAGCTAGGATGAGTACCACCCAAGGAAATCCTGCCTTTGATGGACGAGCCATGTGCTATCATTATGCAGAGCCACTGAGGGCATGGTATACATAGTCGTACAAAGGTGTCCCCAGGTCGATAACTTTCTACTTCTGATGGCCATGAATGATTATGAAAATCCAGGATTGCTCACAGTGTAGAGTTCGGCATGTGAGGATAATGGTGTCCAAGTATACAAGAAACATATTCACTGCAATTGTCCTTTGAGTCAAAGTAGCCTAGTCCTGGCTTGATGTTCGCTGATGTGGGTCACTATGTGAACCACCGGAAGACACATAGGCTAGCCAGAGAGGGGTACCCTGGAAACATTTTATGTGAAAAAGGGAATGAACTTGTAAACCACAACTCCATAAATTTTTGAATTTTGGGATATGATACGGGGTCTATGAGGCCGGTAGGCATACGGAGCTTGGAAGAGTGTCGCCCAAGGAAATCCTGCCTTTGGTAGATGGGCCAGGGGCTATCAATATATAGAGTCGCTGAGGTCACGGTATGCATAGTCTTATAAAGGTGTCCATGGGTCGATGACTTTCCACTTCCGATGGCCATGAGTGGTTGTGAATATCCATAATTATCCAGGTCACGGAGTCTGATGTATAGAGAGGAAGCATCCAAATGTGCAAGGTGTATCTCCTTCTCGTTTCTCCATGCATCTTGGGTGGGTCGCGATGAAGTCCGTGCAGTTTAACGTCATGCGGTGAGGATGATGTCCATGCAGTTTAACTTCATGCAGTGAGGACGAAGTCCATGCAGTTTAACATCATGCAGTGGGGACGAAGTATAGACCACGTGCAGGTCTGGTCTGTACATGGGGAAGAGGGAGATTTTTTTTAAATCTTTCTATCCGTGCAGTTTTACGTCGTGTGGTAAGGACGGGTAGTACACCCCGTGTCGTTCTGTTCTATACATGGGGGGGGGTCATTTTTATCTTTTATTCAAGGGGCAGGGCCAGGACGGGGAACCCTGGAATCACTATGTATCATGTGAGGGCAGTAATTAAGCCTCATCTAGTTCTCTGAAAGAAGTACTCCCCATGAATGTATGGTCTATACATGGAGGGAGAGGGGAATTATTAAAACTTCTTGTCTGTGCAGTTTAACGTCATGCAGTGAGGACGGGGGATAAACCCCATGCAGTCCTGGTCCATACACGGGGGGAAGAAGGCATTTTTTAACTTTTATTTGGGAGTGGCTGGGCCAGGATAGGGGATCCCGACGTCACTATGTATCCTGCGAGAGCAGGAATAAAGCCGTACGTAGTTCTATGAAATCTGTGCAGTTTAACGTCGTGCGGTTAGGACGAAATCCATACAGTTTAACGTCATGTGGATAGGATGAGGGGTATTATTAGACTCCATGTAGTTTAACGTGATGCGATGATGATGTAATACTCCTAGTTTAAGGTCATAGAGTTTGGACCATTGGGTGCTTGGCAGTTTATTGTCATGCAGCTCGGACAATGCTTACACCTTTAGTTATCATGCGAAATACTTCTTTAGGAATGTCTCATTTTAAGGAGTTGTGGTGAATTTCCTTTCCATGGAGATCAGGATATATGCTCTGTTGGAGTAGACCTTGTGTACAACGTACGATCCCTCACTTTTGGTCTCCATCGCTGGAGGTTTCTTTCCAGGTATCATTGGGGTCCGAAGGGCCAACAATAATTCTCCTTCCATGAAAGACCAAAGGCGAACCTTTTTGTTGAAGGCTCGTGCGATCCGATTCTGGTATACTTCCAGATGGTGCAAGGTGTGCAACCGCTTCTCGTCTAGTTGTTCCAATTCACCTAGCCTCTATTCTGACTGCTCATCATCGGATAATTGATCACAGAGGGAAACACAGAGCGGGGGAAGTTGGAGTTCAATGGGCAAGAACGCATCTGTGCCGTACAACAATGAGTATGGGGTAGCGCGAGTAGAGGTGCAGATTGTGGTTCGATAAGCCCACAATGCATGGAGGAGATTATCAGGCCATGATTTCTTGTCTTTGTCCACCATTTTCAGGAGAATATCAGACAGGGTCTTGTTGAAAGCCTCTATCTATCCATTGGCTACTACATGGTAGCGGGATGAGTGGTTATCCTTGATACCATATTCGCGGTATAGTTTCTCCACTTAGGCAGAGCAGAAGTTGGTGACGTTGTCCGTCAGGATGGTACGAGAGACACCAAATTTGGTGATGATGTTGGTCTTCACAAAGCTGACAATATTTCTTGCCCTGACTTCCTTGAAGAGATATGGCTTCTTCCCATTTGGAATAGTAGTCTGTTTATGTGAGGATATACTTCAACTGGCCGTGGTGGGAGGATATGGTCCCACGACATCCATCCCCCGGATGGAAAATGGCCAGGAGTACCAGGCTTGATGAAGTAACTCCGGGGGTTTGTGTATAAAGTTGGAATGAATCTGGCATCAGTGGAATTTTTCTGTAAAACGCCCGCAATCTCGTACCACTGTAGGCCAGTAGTACCCAAGCCTTCGAACCTGATGGGAAAGCTTGGTCCCTTGTTGATGTGCTCCACACACTTTATCTTGTACTTCATTCATTACGGCAGTGGTTTCTTCTCCATCAATTCATCTGAGGAGCACTCCATCGAGGCCTCTTTTGTAGAGGACCTCTTGCTGACCCATGCCACCATATATGACAAAGTTGATTTCCCTCCTTTGTATTTTCTCTCATTCAAGCCTATCTGATAGAAGTTCTCCCCATTGAAGGTAGTTTTCTATGGGGGTCATCCAGCTGGTGGCAGGAGCATATGGCTCGGGGACAAGACTGACTTCGTTGATTTCTTCCATCTTGGTCTGAAAAAATGGAAGTACCATTCGACAGTGAGCAATACTGATAACCATTTCATCCCAGCCTGGGTCAGCAAGGGTTGTGGTCGCATTGGCTAATGCATCAGCCTGAGCATTCCGAGACCGAGGAATATAGGTCAATGTTGGTTCTGTGGAGAACTCAGCCATTAACCCTTGGACATGGTCAAACAGGGAGATCATCTCCTCCTTTTTAATAGAATAGTCACCGTTGACTTGCTTGATGACCAGCTCCGATTCACCTTTTACCTTAAGGTGTTGTACTTGTGCCTGGAGTACGAGTTCTAGGCCTACAATGAGGGCATGATATTACGCTTCATTGTTTGTACATCCCTCTTATATGAAGAAGGAATATGGCAAGACTGCCTTTTCTGGGGACACGAGTATTATCCCCAAACCCACTTTGTTGAATCTGGGATCCTCCATCCTCTTCCCAATTGGGATTTGGGACGCGTCATCGAAGTACATTTCCTATGCTGGTAACTCCTCTTGAACAGAGAATATGTCTTCATCAGGTAGCTCAGCATCCGATGCAGTGGTCCCTGTCGAATGGTGATCTTCCAGAAAGTCTGCTAATTCCTGGCCCTTGATGGCTCTCTGAGGCACAAACCGTATGTCGAATTGTTGTAGGATGAACGCCCATCGGGATAGGCGTCTGGTTAGCATCAGGCGGCTGAGGATATACTTGAACGGGTTACTCCACGAGATCAAATGGACTTCATGATGCTGCAGATAATGTCACTACTTTTGAACTGTGAAGACCACAGCCAAAAAACTCTTCTCGGTATCTAAGTATTGAGTCGCAGCATCAATCATAGTTCGACTGAGGTAATAGAGACTGTTTTCGCTAACGACGTCATTCTTTTGTGAGAGGAAGGCCCCCAGTGACCATTCTAGGGCCGTCATGTATAGGATGAGATGTCTTCCTTCAACCGGGGGCATGAGCACTGATGGGCTAAATATATACTTATTCAAGTTGTCGAACGCTTCTTGGCAGTCATCTGTCTATTGGTACGTGACACACTTTTTCATTAACCTGGTGAAGGGAAAACATTTTCCTGCCATGTTGTCTATGAACCGACTAATATAGGATAGGTTTCCTTGGAATCCCCTTAACTCAATGAGATTTCAGGGAGGTGGTAATCCAAGTATAGCCTTCTTCTTCTCAGGGTCAACTTCGATGCCTCGGTGGCGTACAACGAAGCCAAGAAATTTCATTGAGGTAACCTCGAAGGCGCATTTCAAGGGGTTCAACTTTAAGCTATGTTGTTGGAGTTTTTTGAAGACGGTCTCAAGGTCCGACAGGTGATCCAAGTGATACCTGGATTTAACCACCAGGTCATCCACGTAACACTCAACAAATTTCCCCAAGAACAGCTTAAAAATACGATGCATGGCACACTTATATGTGGCTCCAGCATTCTTGAGACCAAAGGGAATGACCCTGTAACAAAATACCCCTTAAGGGTCCCTAAAGGCCATGTCTTCTTCATCCCCTCGTGACGTCCTGATTTTTTATAGCTGGAAAAGCCATCCATGAAGGACAGAGCCTCATACCTGGCCGTTGCATCAATTAACAACTTGGTGATTAGGAATGGGAAGTCATCTTTCGGGCAATGCCGATTGAGATCTCTGAAATCAATGCAGACGCAGATTTTACCATTCTTTTTCTTGACGGGGATGATATTGGCCAACCAGATGGGGTATTGGACCTCCCTTATGAGGTCTTCTTTAATGATCTTATCAAATTCAGCCTCTATTTTTGCAGCATGTGAGGGGTGCGTCCTTCTGGCGGCCTGTTTGTAGCCTTGGTGGTCTTCTAGAAGACCCAGGTGATGCGTCGCTACTTCGGGATCGAGTCCTGGAATTTCAATGTAATTCCATGAAATGACGTCCTGGTGTTGCCTTAGGAAGGAGTTATATACTTCGTGTTCCTCGGGAGACATGGATTCACTAATGAGAGTGGGCCTCGGGTCTTCCTTAGTACCAAGTTTTATTTCACTGAGCTCATCCAGAGTGGTGGAGATACCTTCCTCAAATGCAGGAGGTGCATCCCTGATATCATCCCCCTCTTTTTCTCCCAAATCCACATCTTCTTTGTCCGACGAGGAGAGAGCTCCTGATGCGAGATCTTGGGAGTCCGGAGGCGAGGTGTCGTGGGCGTCCTTACTTGAGTTTTCATCCCTAGGTTGAGGGTCGGTGGACGTTCCCACATTGTCACACTAAGCCATTATGGCTGAAGTCATGAGGACATCCAAGTGCGTGTTCAAACTCGAACTCCTACTCTCAATATGGTTGATGGGCTGAATATAATCCCCGCCAAGCTATCTGAAGGGTTCATCAAGAACCACTTCCAGGCCATTTGGAGTGGGGATCCAGTCGACACCATCGACCAAGGGCTACTTTTTCTTTTTCTCTTAGAACCCGGCGTTAATTTAATGTGACTCTGAGAGTTCAAAAGGGGCCTTTTCAGCGTGTAATGTTCCACTTTGACCATTGATGAAGTACTTGATACATTGGTGGTAGGATGAAGTAACGTCCATGTGCTTATGGTGCCACGACCTTCCCAGCAGGGCATTGAATTTTGTGCTCTACCAGACCACCAGGAATTCTATGTAGGCTACCAGGTCACCAAAATGGGTCCTTAACTTAATTTTTCCCATTGGATTCTATTCATTACTATCGTAACCCAATAGATTTGTAGATGGGGGAATTAGATCGTCCTCACTGTAGCCCAACATGTGGAGTGTTCATAGGGGAAGAAGGTTAACTCCAGAGCCATTGTCTATAAAGACTTTCAGGATCTCAATACCATTCAGCGTGCCGGACACATATAGTGGTCTGAGGTGTCCTTGCATGATGGATTCTTCGTCCTGATCGGTGAAGGAAATCACCGTATTGCATTCAGCCGGGCCAGTCTCCGTCCGGTAAATCTCGGCAGCATATACCTTAGATTGAAACTCTTAGGGGCTGATCAAAGATTCTATAAGGACCTCCCTGAGGTCTTATAACCAACTCAGGGCATCCAGGATCGACAGCTTGGCTGGTACTGATGCCAGCTGCTTAAGGATGTCATATTTCTTCTCCAGCGGCCGACGCTTCTCCGTTGGCGGGATATTTTTAGCGGGTGCTTTTGGGGTAGAGCATTTGATGAGGAAGGACCGGCTGCGGGGTCGAATGTCGATGGAGTTCCCGTGTTCTGGGGACTCGGCTCGGCCGGTCTGTTTGTGATTTCTAGGAGGCCAGACACATGCTCCTCCTCTGGTGGGTATCGCAGAACAACAGGGCCAGAGTGGCTGCTTGTGGAGGTGGAGGGGCATTCTTTCTCCTACTGAGTCCGTTAAAGGGCTCTCCCACGGGTTTCTGCGATACTAACTGTTTGGGTCGGGGTCCAACTGTAGGGTTGGTTTTGACCATGGCTACGCCTCCCCTGGTATTCCCTACCTCCACGATTCCTCCTCCCGGCTCCTCGTGGAGGGAACTCGGGTTCGTATACATACCCTTTGTCAGGGAATGATTCCATAAGATGGATGATATTAATCGAACCAAAGATTGGTTCTTCATCCTTTGACAGGTCAACCTGGTCAGTCGTCCCTGATGGTGTCGTTTGGTGGGTTAGTGCCCGTGATGCCAAATTCGAGGGCATATAATCTACCAGGGTCGGGACTAACTTTGGACCCATTACGGACTCCTCCTCTTGTGATTGTTTCTTCCTTCTTCGATTACGCCCGGATGAACGGATCGTGGAGGATTGTGATGCCAATACTATCAATAGTGCGGCATCAGGGGCTGTCGGCGGCAACAATGGATACCGTAGCTAAGCTCAGAGTATGCCCCAGGCTCGGTTGATAGTCTTCCGAGTCATCCAGTCATCGTATTTCTGCCCCTTCTTTCTAGTGACTTTCTGCCACACCTCCTCTTTGTCCGAGTCGGTGGTAGAGATACATGCCACATGTTCTGGGGGTGGTTCCATCTCAACCTGTCTAGAGTCTACCATCCTCTCTAGGAGGCCTTTGAAGATGAAGAATTCTTGGATATTGTGCCCCAACAATCTATGGTAGGGGCAGTAATCTGGCCTGTCCTTGTGGCCGACTTCTTTAGGTTTCTTCAGCTCTGGGAGGCAGAGCAGGTTGAAATTCATGGTGGTGATGAAGTAGCCACGAAATTTATCGTCTCGGAATGAGTATACTTTTTGTCTTCGTTCCTCAAACTGGTTTCACTTCGGTCCTCTCTGATCGTCCCGTTTAGTCGGAGGCGCCCGTTGATATGCAGGGGGCCCTTGACGATTTGGCGGAGGCCTGAGTGGTGGAGCGAGCACAAGGGCCAGCTTGAGTGTGACAGCGGACGCTTCACCTTTAGGGGCTCTTTTCACAAGAGCCTGAGAGGCTATTCGGGAATTCTAATTAGTCCGCTGCAGGGTGTCCTCAATTCTCCAGGCAATAGTCGAGAGATGGCAGAAGCTAGTGGTGCACTCCACTGGTATGAGCGGTGTTCGCAGCTCATCTCTCTGATTATCGATGCATATAGCTAACATCTCATCTTGATGCATTGGCCTGTTCAGAGAGTATGTCAGACCTTTCCATCTAGCAATGAAATATGAGACCCTCTCGTTCTCCCTCTGTTTGCTGTTCATGAGGTCGATAACTATTATTTTGTGCAATGTCGAGCTGAAGTGGAATAGGAACTGCTACCAAAGGTCCTCCCAACTCTTTATTGACTGGGCCGGTAGACTCGTGTACTGGATGAATGCGGATCCTTGCAAGGTCCATATGAAGCATATGAGTTTCACTGCTTCTTGTTGTTCCAGATTTCCTATCATAGGGTCACAATAGGATGTGTAGTGCATCAAATACTGTTCCGGATCACCAGACCCAGTAAAAATAGGGAATACAGGGCTCCCAAAATTTGGTGGAGGTGGTATGTTGGTCACCCAATCTATGTAGGGTTTCTTCTCTGGCTGTATCGGAGCACATCGACCATCCATAGGGCTCGCGTATTCTTATCCTTATTGGAAGCACGCTGGGTAGGATGAGGAGGGTTGGCTGGAAGGACGACCATATTTAGGGCAACCCTCTGATTCCAGGTGTGCACAGCTGGGGGTTCGTTATGAGTCACAGCCTGACAGGAACCGTCGTCTCCCGATCCATCCAGATTTGGGTTTTCCCCGGGGTCATCTGTGGGGTTATCCCATATGGAATTGATGAATACATATCGTGGGGTGGAGGGGACTTCATCTTCCAAACGGGAAGAGGATCTCCCACGCCTTCTGCTGGCCTTCCCTTTCATGAAATGGGATTGCCTTAGAACATCTTGATGAAGGGTCACGCGGAGAGTTCTTTGATGCGACCTTATGGTGCGCCTTCCATTTATAGGGGATGATGATTCGAATGAAGGGATAGGATGGGAACCTCATCTTCTAACTGTCCTCCCTAGATGAGGGAATACTGACTCTCGTGGGGGAGGTTGTTGTTGAGGGGGTAATAATTCCCCCTAGCCCAGAGGGCTGGGGTTGGCCCTCTTCTCTAGATGTTGAGCCTCCACTTGTTTTTATTGGTCTTACGGGGGAATTTGTTATTAAAAATACCCCCAACCCTACAGGATGAGGTTGACCCTAGATTGTGGCAGTGGCTGCTGCTATCACGACCTGCCTGATCTCACTTGCCCCCATTCGGGGGTGAACCGGATTTGGTGCCGAATTCAGCTATGGATCAATCCCTTTGGGGAGGCAGGCAAAGATCGTTGATTGAACTCTATTAGGTGAGATGCCAATTGTATGCTCTCGGTGGCCTGATTCAGGAGTTATGGAATGGCTTGTTCCTGCCGGGCCTGATGCTTCTGGGACTTACGCAAGGCCTTACTCTATTGGGTTTATTTCCTTTCCTAAACTGGGGGACCACTCGATTTCCGTCTTGACGTGATGAAGTTTCAAGAAACCATGCTGACAGAGTTCTTTTGGGTGGGGAGTGGAGTGAAATGCAGAGCTCCGTTTTCCCCCCATCCCCTAATATGGACTCTCATTTGATCATCACTGATAAGGCGGTGCAGTCGGTGCAGTGCGCGGAGGCAGGCTATCTCCATGTTTCCTTTACGTCTCTCGGGACGTTTTCGCCGCACCGTAGGAAGGGCCTCTAGGTAGATGTGACGCAGGAGGTCTCCTATCATCTTTACATGGTCTACATACCCTTCATAGGGAAGGAAGCTTGATTTCATCCGGCGAAGGGTCGTCTATATATTGGGGTGGATGACGTGCACGCATTCTTCCGACAACTCTCTGGGTATGTCGAACCGAGAGGTAGTCGTGGGCCAAAACATAACTGGTACATCATTTTTGGCCAGTCGTTTCCTCATGTGCAACATGTCATCATACTCCTCCACTAGTGATTTCTCTACCTGGTCAGCCCAACGGAGATGCTCACCATCAATGTGGTCAGAGGCAGTGGGGCTGGTAGGTGCTGAATCATTATGTGGGTGATCTTGAGGTGGTTCAAGGGATGAACGCGGCCTTGGACCGTCTCCTGATTGCATAAGGATTTTGTTAGTGACTATTTGGGAATTTGACATGCTCGATCTCGTCCTTCTAAGTGCCTCGACATACAAGGGCTTTTCTGTGCTTGATTCAGTAGGAGGAGGACATTCTTGTCGATTTGATGTGTCATCGCAGGGAGGACCTCTGCAATGGCAGCCTTAATAGTGAGGACTACCATTACTGCTTGATGCTTCACTGCATAGAGGACTTTTGTAGTGTACATCCTGGGGAGGACTTCCAAGTCGTGTCGCAGCAAGGGGAGGACCTTCTGGCTGCATTGTGTTGTTACGGGGAGGGACTCCGCAACAACTACCATCATAGTGAGGATGACCATCATGGATTGATGTTCAATGTGTATCCTGGGGAGGACCTTCAGGACACACTGCGATAAGGTGAAGGCCTTCTTGTTTCTTTGGGACAATGCGAGGAGGACCTTCACAATGGCATTCGTGGTGGAGAGGACTACCATCACAACTACGGAAATGGAGAGGACTACCATTACAGCTGCCGTAGGGAGAATATCTATGAGATACACCATGTGGAGGGACTCCAGAATGTACCGCAACGATGGGAGGGCCTTCTCGTTACTTGATGTCTCTATGGGGAGGACCTCCATTATCAAGGTGGAGAGGACCACCACCGTGATCTGATGCCCGGCTGCGCAGAGTGTCGCTGCAACGTAACCCCTGGGGAGGACCTTCAGGGCAGGCTATGACAAGGGGAGGACCTTCTTGTCATGATGAGATGTCACTGCAGGGAGGGCCTCCGCAGTTGCGACTATGATAGCGAGGACTACTATCATAATCTGTGGTCCCACTTCATGGAGAGTGATTGTAGTGTATACCTCAGGGAGGACCTTCAGGGTGGACTGTAGCAAGTGGAGGGACTTCTTGCCGCTCGATCTTCTGGTCACGTGGAGGGTTTCCATTACTCGCATCAAAAGTGGAGCTCTCGTGATCGATCATTATATGCCCGTGGTGGAGGCCCCCGCGGTTGCCCTGGGGAGGACCTTCAGAGCTGCTGGTAGCAACATTGCAGGGAGGACCTTCGCAAATGCTACTTCCACTCCCATAATATGGTAATGGGCGGGTAGGGATCCGTTCCTACGATGTTTGCTTAGCGGCGTTGGGAACCCCAGCTTCTAGCAGAGTGGAGTCATGAACCCTCTCTTTATTTTCCGGTTGCCTTCGGTGCATTCGGGGCGCTCTCTTGTGGGAAGCCGAGACTGTTTGCTATTGAAAATAGCCTTCACTTTTGGGTCCCTGTCTAATTGGGTCCTGTGATGCTGTCGGGATACGCCGACGAACATCTTGAATTTTAGCAGGGATATATGCCGGCTCTGGAGCATCCACCATGATGGATGGGTGTCCCCCAGTTGGAACGAGTGAAGCTGCTTGATCCGGTTGCCCTTGCGTCACAGAATATGGCTGGCGACCCTCCTGGGCAGAAGTAGGGATGCAGATCTGCTCCGAGGAAGCTATCTCGTCTCTTAGATGAGTTGCCTCAATTGGGGAGATGGGCTCACGTGCCTGAGTCCTTGCTGTTGTTGCTGATGCAATTACATTCTGGCATGTATGCAAGATATGATCTGGGATCGATACCTACTCCTCCATTATTGCCAACATATGTAGAGATACATATTTGTATGGAATGAGTATGAAGGCCCATTTCGATATCGGAGTAGGAATATCCTTCTCCGGTCCTCCACTAGTAAGTGAGTACTGAAAATTCTCTTATTTCGGGGCAGGTGAAAGAATCCAACCCTATACCGAGATATGCCAGTTTATCTCTCTGTTATCCGCCACATCGGGGTGGTGGACTTTACTTGCATCCGCAGGGAGCTGGCCCTGCATATATTGGTTTCCCACCATATCGAGTCGATGGCCTTTATTGGCAGGGAGACGTGCCCACCTATGAGTTTCCGCCTCATCTGGGTGGCGGGCTTTGTTGATCGCCACCATGTCCGGATGGCGGGTGTGAGAAACATCTTCTAGGAGCTGGTCATGTAGGCGCTGGGTCGCCACCACGTCAAGCTGGTGGGCTTCATGACCCTAGGCAGGGATTGGTTCTAGCCGAGTAAGTGTTGTCCTTCGTGATAGACAGGCTTGATGGAGCTCGGCGAGGATGCGTGTCAGCTCGTATGATGCTGCCATGTATGGATGGTGGGCTCGGGAGGAGCGAACAGTTGTAGGTTCCTGTTCGTGGTACGTCTCCATGGCTGGGCAGCGGAGCTCCTCCTCAGGGACCAGGGTGATGACCGGTCCCTGATTGTACATCTTCCGCCCTCGTCGGGCGGTCTGAGGGGCCGGAGCTTGGGGAGCATGGGCCTGAATCCTCGGGGAGTCATCCTCCTCGGCACGAGGATGTTGAGTCGCGGCGTGACCACGATGACGCCTTCCGGCGGGGGCCTTGGAGCAGAACCCCCATTCGGCAGGGATGAAGTCCTCAGCGTTGACCTCATCTGCCTCCCTATGGTAAGGGAGGTACGCATTGTCCCATTCCAGGGACAGACTCCCAAAACGGTTTGAGACAGCAATGGGGGCCGTCTGGATCTGCCTTTGTGGCCGCTGCTGGGCAGGTGACCGTCTTGTTTTGACGGATTGGAGGGTGTGCATGGCCACCTCCACCGTTGGGAGAGTACTGTTCACGTGGTACTATCAGATCAGCACGTCCGAGACCCAGTGTTGAAGAAGTTGAGTGGGAGATAGGGTCCTCCGTAGGTGAGGACGTCCAGTCATTGTGTTGGCTGAAGTGCGCACTTGTGAGTTCCTTTGTGATGCCATTGGATCAAAGGGAGTTCTGAAGGTACCTCGTAAAACATTTTGACAAATACAAACAACAAACCCATCAAAGCACCATCTCATGATCCCATGCATAACGAATGACCTTGCTTGGTCCTACTTGAGAGTATAAGGGGGCACAGGGTGATATTAGGTTAAATATATCACGTTTGGTTAATGATTCACATCGAGTTAACCATTTTTTGTTTCGATCTGTTTCCCTCTAGGGAGATGGAGGAACAACGTGCCCGACTGTCGATCTTACGGATGGTAGGGCCCCGCTCGATTGATAAATTTGGGTACACCGGTCTTCATTTCGAAACACCAAACAGTTCCATATCGAACGATAGGTGGACCTACTTTCCTAAGGCAGGCGTTCGATGGGTGGTTTGGCCAGTGATTCTTAGGAGCTCACATTGATCAAGAGGATGGGAAGTCAGGCTCATCACACCCTTTTGGGGGGAAATTATTTCATGTTTTGGGACTCTCTTATAGATTTAAGACATATTCATATGTTCTCGAATCATTGGTTTATACCCAAGAATAGTATTCACGGATTTCACCTGGTTGGAAATGGTCATCTGAATGTAGGGGTTCAGAATCATTTATGCCCGAGGTCTACCAACCCTCGTTGGATTAAAGACCCCGAAGAGTCGGAACCCCTTGAGGTGGCACTAGGAGTGGCCAGATGAACCTATGTGAAGATAATCAGATTGACTGGTTGTTGGGATTGAACCTCATTGAGGCTTCCTACGTACCCTTCCTAGGGGACAGGGATCAAAGTCCATGTAGTTCACATGTGAGCGTCGGAATACCGACGTGAAGGTGGACCCAGGGGGTTCTTCTGGTGATCGGGCTTGAACCTCATGGAGGCTACCTGCGTATCCCTGCGGTAGGGAATAAAATTCCTCATAGTTCGCATGTGCAGTTTATCGTCATGTGGGACGAAGGGGAACCGGCGTGAATGTTGTCGGAACAACCGGGTGGTGGGCTTGAACCTCTTAGAGGCTTCCTACATACCCTGTTTATGAGGCAGGAATCAAAGTCCACGTAGTTCGCATAGGCTTGGGGCTTATGCTCTGAGGCAGCCCATAGTAATGGATTGGGGCTTACACTTTGAGGAGGACCATAAGAGTATTTCATGGTCAATGCTTACTCTAAGCCCATGTGAGTCATGCTCGGTGTGAGAAACAGGAGGCAATAGTGACCAGACGATCACGTCGCGAAAGGTGAGTCCCTGGGAAGTGGAGTTGGGCTTATGGATGGAGCGGCCCAGAATGTTAGATTGGGGCTTACACTCTGAGGATGCCCATGTGATAAAGCGCAACAGGAGAGAGAAAGGTGGTTCTCCTTTTCCCATATCCTCTCTTGTAGTGCATGAGGGCTTCCTTCTGATGGGTATTTTACTACCCCTGAGGAGCCCTTAACAAGTGGAGGGGCAGAAAGGGGATTCCCGAGCTCAGACTCCACATTATCATGGGAATGTGAACCCATGAATGCTTCGGGAATCTGCTCAAGGGTCGAGGAAACCCCTTCACCTCTACTTACCATTGGAATGTGAACTCAAAATGGCACACTGATGCGCCTGAGGGTTACACCACGCGGATCTGGTGGCTCTTGTGGAGGCCTCGGCTCGGGGCCGATGAATAGGCCAATGAGGGAGTCGCGGAGGATCAGGCGGGATTGAAGGATTTTATGTGGCTCGGGGAATGGGAACACTGAAGTCTCTGATGGGCCACACGTATGAAGGAGTGGTGGCACCCTTTGCGTAGGAAGGTGCTACGCTGCTGGAGAAGCCGTCCATGAACTAAGGTGGTCTGTGGACTGAGGGGAATCCTGCGAACCAGGGTGGTTCACGGTCTGGCGAGCATCCTGCGAACCAGAGTGGTTTACGGCTTTGGGTTCGGCTCACATACCAGGGGTACACTGAGGGGTCCACGTGAGCAGTGGCGGCCAAGGTCGGCGCTGATTGGGAGTTTGTCTGTCGAGGCTTCACCTGTGTATGAGGGTGTTATGCGGTGCGGCAGATCGGAAAACAGGCATAAACACCCTGGTCTGTGGGGAGTGCATCCACGGAGGGGCTATGATTCATGGTCTTCTCTTTTTATGTTATTTTAAGTTCGTGGTTCACAAAATTATTATGCATTTTCAGTTCCTTATTAGTTCGTTCCCTGGTTTATACCTACACTGGTTTGCGAACAGGAACTTCGATGTTTGCGAAATCCTAAGCCTTCCTTCGAAATCCTTCCCCCGAATCTGATCGATCTTCTCGGAATTATCTTCCTTTGCCTTCGAATAATCAGAATCCCCCATCCTTTCCCCCTCTGTCTCCTTTTACAGAGTAGGGAAAGAGATGTATCTGCGGTCACGTGACACCTTATGCGGAGGCCCATGACTGAAAAACCGGTTTACGGCTGACTTGGTGAATCCATGATTTGCGGTGGGCACTGAGCGCTTCTCCCCCCCTCACAAACCGAACACAGGGAGTGCTTTGCGGTCGCGGAGGGTTCCACCTCCATTCCGCGAACGACAACGGATGCGGCTTGAACTAGTCGACATGGTCCGCGGTTGGGGCGATTCATGACGGTGAACCGGATTGGTTCCCATCCTGCCTCGTGACCATGGAGGATCTCTGCCTTCATTTCGCGAATAATGACGGTTTGCAGAGGGGTTGATTCGTGGGGCCTGGCCACGTCGCGTTTTCATGGGACCGGTCTGCTGATCGGTCCTTCTTGTGTCCCTTGTTTGAATTTTCTCCATTCTTTTCCCCAATTCTTTGGGGATTTTGGGTAGAATATCCTTTGCGGATTTTTCTGGACGCTACAATGTTTCTCATTTCATGATGATATTTGTTAAATTTTCATTAATATATATTAAATATATAAGATATTCCCATATTGGGTGATAATTCACCCCAAATATGTAGATGAAATCAACCTTCAATCTCTATAAAAAATACATAACTCTAGTATAATTGTTGATGTACTAGTGATCACCTACTTTGGAAAGAATATTCTCATTGATCTAAAAAATAAAATTATAATATTTTTCATATTAATAATTTATGTTTGAATGTTAATTAACCAATAATGGAAGAGTGATATCCGACATCAGCCTTTATTTTTCTAAAAGTAAAAATATAAAAATAGACATGAAATAGAAATAATTTAATTTTCCCATGTGATGAATTTTAGAGAAAATAATAGGTAGATGAATTATTAGTGATTATTGAATAGATAATTATTTACACCTTTGAAATTTAACATTTCAAAACTATTAAACAATGTATTGAATCAAAATTCATAAATCTATGTTGGCTCTATAATAGGGTTTTGTGACTATTAGAGGTATAGTTTTCTTGTAAAATATTTGAAAACTAAGACAAGGTGTTTTAATATATATAATTAAATAATTATTCATTATTTTTTACATATTATGCATAATAATGAGATATTACATTCCATTATTCCATGATAGATACATGCCATTTTGTGGATAAAATTTCATCAATTAATCTCAAAAAATATATTTTTGGAATATATTATACTTTATGGGAGTGAGTAATACAAGTTATTATATGGGTATTATAGTTTTATAATACTAAAGGAGATTTATGGAAAATAATTTTATTTACACTAAACAAAACAATCATTATTATTGAAAATATCTATACTCTATCCTCTCAGCATCCATGAGTGTCTGGATTTATTGAATTCATATATCACTCTCCCAAATAACAGAAAATATATTTTTCTTTAACTATCTTATCGTTAATAATGGTAATAGATACCATGATGACAGTTACACATATTGAATTCATCAAGTATCAATAATATAATACTTTTTTAATCATTAAAATATATTTTTTCAACACATTTTTGTATTATTATTTGATCCCTTTCCTCTAATTATTGAATAACCTACAACACTTTCAATTGTCAAATGTGTAACATCATATTACTATTTTTTTGTAATTCTCAACCCTCATTTTTTCATTATATGTAAGGGTCTCATTTAGGGGTGGTTCGAGTGAAAATTATAAAATAATTGGAAATATGTTTGAAATTCACCGTTGCCGCATGATTTTCCCAAAAAGGTCACACACCGTGTAGAAATTAGGAAAACCCAAACAATGGGGGTTTTTCATTGTTGGTGAATGATTTAAAAATAGTCCACCCAACTAATATATATCATACATTAAATCATATGGGTACACAATTAGGGTGTAAAGTTCAAGAAACCATGTGTCCTTACATATCTAAGAGTGGTTGATGGATTTTTTATTTTTAAAATTTAATTAAAAATTAACAAACCCCTATTTTATCACCGAATCAACCCTAAATCAAGATCTATTGAATTACTATGTCTTAAAAGACTTAAAGAACTACCTTCTCCTATAAAACTCTTGTTAGGAGGATCAATTATTGGAAATCCTCATTTGATTCCTCACCATTAATACATCTTCTCCTATTATTTGTCAGAAACACTATTCATCATTCTTCTAAAGGTTTTGTTAAATCATCTTCTTGTTAATGGATCTAAACTCCATTTTTATGAGTCTTGAATCATTGTTTAATTCCTTGATCTCCATTTCCATAACTATTCATTAGAAATTAATAATGTTGGTGTATTGTTTAATGATGTTTATGTTAAAGGTTGGATGTTCTATTAAGATTTACCATGTTATAATCCTTTGAATTGCTTGATTTAAATTAAATTTATTTCAATTTAATTTGGAAAAACCTAATTTGACGCATATTTGGATTTTAATTGAGTTGGAATGTATTTGAGAGAAAATATATCAATTATTACAAAATTAGAATATGGGGTGTGTTATGAATTTGATTGAACTTTTTAATGTGGATTTGTGAATTTTTTTTGAGGAAAAATGGATTAAATTGAATTTTATAGAACCTATGATTAGTTTTATAATGAAAAATGAATTAATTGATTAAAAAACAATGTTTTTATTTTCAAATTGAAATTATCTTGTTGAATTTGGATATGGAGTGATTGTATTTTAAATTTTTTTGCATTAATTTTCCCATTATTTTATATATTTCGAGTACATGATATCTTAATTAGTTAGTTGTTTAGTTGGAGAAAAAAAATCCTAGGTAGGTAATACCCATCAACATATTTAAAAAATACATATCTAAAAAACAATTTTTGTAAGATCATATCTTATATGGGATATTAATGATTCCTCTTGGGTATGTTTTTGAGGGGGGTGTGTGTGTACATATATTTTCATGGTCCACAATATGAGTTTTGTGAGGATCATATAGCTCGTAACAATCGTATCTCATAGAAGATGACCACATTTCATGTTGTGATTTACATTTTTATATATTTCATTTATTGTGAAACTATTTACTCATAGATAGTGATTTATATACATTATTTTATAATAAATTTTTACTTTATCCATTTTTTTAAAGTATTCTATCAATTGCAAGTGAATGAATGATTTTTAATATTAAATTTCAATACGAGGATTGTTTTATTGAAATTGAAATAATTATTTAGTTTATTTCTTATGGAATCGTATTATCAATCACATGGGGATACCATACTAGGATTTCAAATCGCACCCTACAATTTCATTGGGGGTTAATTATATGTACTTATTTTAAGTTTTAATAAGGGGAAATAACCACTCGAAGGTGGTGGTTATTATTGATTATTTTATCATGGAGTGTTATGTCCATTGGTACTAGGTATATTTAACTTTTTATTCTTGTAGTTTCATGATCTATGATTTTAGTTTTTTTTACTATATTGACTTCTTGAAGGGAATCCCTTGTGAGTTTTCATTTAGTATATTGAATTTATTCTCTTCTAGAATTTTTTATGTAGAAAACCATTCTAACTTTTATCTGGGATGATGCCAAGTTCTAGTTTCTATCCCATGGGGATTTGGAATTCCCTTCACAATATATCAGTATTAGCTTTGGTGTTAGGGTTCTAGGTTATTTATGATGGTTCAAGAACAAATGTCATCAGAGGTACAAGTTAGGCATATTTCATTGTTTTGAGTGTGAAGATTGAATTAATTTTGGTACATAAGAGGTAGTTGTGAGTGAGTGCTGGAAAAACTTCATCGTAATGAAAATTAATTCACCATGGGTGTTTTTTAAATAAACATTGATGATTAGTTCTAGTATATTACTTAAATTTTATTTTGATATATTGAAATCGAAATCTTTTTATCTATATAATGTGATTAATTCCACTTGTTTATCTTACATGAGTGTTTATCTATATAATATTATGATGTATTATTTATTGTTTTTGTGTTCTTGGATTTCATCATGCCTCCGAGAAGACATGTGAATTGGATACATGCGGATGATACAAAAGAACCATAGTGAAAAAATCATCCCACAAACTAGAATCTAGTTAAGGCTATTATGCATACTGTCCAATCTCTAGGACATGCCCCTACACCCATCCATATTCAGGATTTATCTATGAAACCTCAATTTGAGGAGTCTCAGCATCAAGCTAAAATGTTCCTTCCCTAGAATCAATAATCATTCCAAGGTTGAAATTATCCACAATATTATGAGGATTGGTTGAGTTGGACCGAGGTTTTGGTTGAGTTCGTCATGATGTCAGGTTTAATCAACTAGAAACGTGACACCTTTAACATGGAATGACAAATAAAGAGTGAATGAGTCATGATTATGACAAAAAATAGGAATTAGGTCTTAGAGTGGAAGTTACATAAATCTATTTTTTTCACCTTGCCCTATCCAAATTTTATTACATTGTCCAAGGATATGGAGTATTTCAAAATTGAGCAGGCTGATGGGTCCGTGTATAAATATGAAATTTTATTTTCTAAGAATCACGAGATTAAAACTATAATAATATAGAAAAACTAGATAAATAATCAATGGTTAGATATGGGACTTAAATCTGTTACTAATTATTAGGTTTACTTGATGAATATCCCTCATTATACTAATGTGGTGGATAATGCATTGATGGTTGATCTTGATATGTAAATTAAGTTAGGTTTGAACGGTGTTATTTTTCTCCTAGTAGTAGTTTTTAGATTTCATTTAGAGGAAAGAGAATGTGTGATGATTCTCATGGTGGTTCTCAATAGTAGTGTTCTTCAACACCTCCTGAAGTGCCTAAAATAGGCCCTTCAAATTTCTATCGATGCAGAAAGCATGGGAACTCAAAATGGGTCGATACTGAGGCACTCAAGATATGTCATTCTCATGGATAATCAGGTCACTTGTAGATGATTGGTTTTGTTTATTCTACACCATTTAGTGGAATGGGACCATAAACATGTAAGAGTATTACAATGAAATAATAATCTTTAAGATCTATGGGGATCTTTCCAAAGGCATCCAGTACAAAGCTCCTTTATGTAGTGGAAGAGTTTTCTAGGGAAGAATATATGAGTCCAGGTACTGTGAGAGGTACCATCACTGTTACGTCATCTCTTTTGACTACATCATTTGATACTTGTTCATCTCACTCAATTACATCAACTTGTATTGTGAATCTTGTAAATATTCAAATGGAGTTTGTTTTCTTATGTAATGGATATTACTACACCCCTATGAATAAAGGGAGATAATGGTCTTCATTGACATTATTATGTTTTCTCATTATGAGATATTCAGATCACAAGTTATTTTTTGGTTTCCAACATAAAACAACTTGATGTCATTTTTATGATGAATTGGATCAATTTTAACTAATCCGAAATTGATTATTATCATCAGTGAGTCGCCTTTACAATGCCCAATGGGGTGTGATATAACTTTTAGGGAGAAAGAGACCCGAGGTTGAGTTGATAAATACCTTCATACCTATAGTATGGAAAATTAATATATCTGTTTTAATTTTACATAGAGAGGTAATCCTTAATAGATGATATCCATCTAGTTATTGTCGTGTTTCTGGACCTTTTTACTTCTTCTTCTTTGTTTTCCCACCAGAAATGGAGGTAATGTTTTCCATTGATTTAGTACCTAGTAGTCGTGAGTATCTATAACTTATTACCACATGGAACAAGATAAAACGAAAGAGATGAGCACAAAGTAATATTGTTTTCATGTTAAATAATTTATATTCTTGAGTGTGTCACAATGGGTGATACGTGTTCCCTTTTTTAAGATATTTCATGAGTAACATATCCTTTATATTGATTACAAAAAACTCAATTGAGTTATGGTAAAGAAAACATATTTTTCACTACACAATGATAATTTGTTTGACCAGTTTAATGGGGATAAGTGTTTCTATATGATTGATCATAGATATTGTTACCACATTTGAGAATAAACGAATCTGACATTCATAAAACCTCCATCTGGAGTATGTATGTCCCTTAAGAGTACCTTTTCATTCCATCGGGTTTAATGAATACCATATTAGTTATTATAGTTTTTATAAAAATGATCTTCTATGAGTATCATGATACTTTATTGTTGGTATTTTTGGATAAGATACTTTTTCACAATAAATCTGTGGAAGATCACATGAATCATCTTAGATTAGTTCTATAATTTTGGGAAATCATAAAAATTATGACAAGATATAAAAATGTGATATCTATAATTAGGATATGAATTACCTGGGACACGTAACGTCAGAACATGTTATTTTAATTGACCCTAAAAAGGTTATAGCTATTATGAAATGGTAGAAACCAGAAAAATGTTTCATGGTTTATATATTCAGGGGTTTAACTGAATATTATCGTTAATTCATAAAGGATTTGTTGAAAATAGCTTATCATATGACTGCTCTAACTCAGAATGGATTGATGTTTTCCTAGGATGAGAAATTTAATATTTTTTTAGTTTATCTAAAATTAATTTTCAGTTCTGTAATAGTGTTGACTCTTCTAGAGGTCCAAAATCTATGTGATCATCAATGATGCTTCAGTTTTTATTTGGGAATGTGTTCTAAGTCATGGTGATGACATCACTTCCTATGTATATTATAATCTTATGACACAAGAGAAGAATTAACTGAACCATGACCCTTAACAATAACTGTGATTCATTCACTGAAGAGTTGAGAACAATAAATTTTTAATGAAAGGATTACCATGTATTCCATCTAAAAAACATGATTTATATATTCTCTCAAAATGACATGAATCTACACTAGAGGCATGGGTTGGATTACATAAAATATTTCGACATTGGAATTTACTATACCATAGGGAAGGGGAATTTAATAATAGACTATTTGAGAAGGAAACATCCAACACATACCATGAATGAATCATCATAAGATTGAATCTTTATAGATATATTTTCACAGTTTCATTTAAGAGTTTTGGAAATATAGGATAAGGCTGTTTTAGATAGTTTTAGTGTACCGCCTCTCTTTTTAGGATGATTAGTGAGGAATAAGAAATTTACTATTAGTTCCTTATCATTAGAGACTCTCTTTATTGTGGGGGACTACCTCTGAGTGGTCATTATTCATAGAGGGAATTCTGTTATTTTTTTGAATATGTTTTTTTTTCTACTATCAGTATGGAATGTAGTGATGGGGGATTTTCCATTTGGTAGTGAACCCAGGAATAATGAAAATGTTCAATGAAATTCAATGATAATTTTAGTGAAAAAATAGTAGACACAACATTGTGGATTTTTTCTCTCATTGTTATACATTCTTAAAGGTTAAGTCTATGAAGTAGATACATTTGGGTTTTTTATAGCCACCTCCATTACCAACATGGAAGTGGGATGAGATCTCAATTGAATTTGTTGTTAGGTTTGCATGTACGTATAGAAATAATAATGTGACATGGTTTGTGATTGATCAGCTGACCAAAACATCTCATTTCTTACTCATTTATTATACAACCAATGTTTAGTAGTTGAGAAATATCTATGTCAAATAGTTTGTACATTTTTATAGAGTTTCATCATTTATTGCATCTGATATAGATCCCTATTTTACTTATCACTTTTGGAGAGGCCATCAGGAAGAATTGGGATCTTAGGTTCATTATCGTATGACATGCCTTCCGCATACTAATGGACAGAATGAAATTTCTATACATATTCATGAGGATACTATATTTTCGTACATGAGTGATTATGGTGGAGAATTGGAGGAACATTTAAGACTATTTTCATTTTCATAAAATAATAGTTACTAGTTTGTGATACAAATTTTATTCTTTTGATTCCCTATATGACGAGCCATGTAAATCTATGTTGTGTTGGTCGAAGATTGGTGAAAGTTCCTTAGATAGATATAACATGGATTAAGAGAATATAGAAAATATTCCTTTGATTATTCATATAATTTTTACTGGCCAAATCTGGTACAAATCATATACTGATAGTTGGTGTAGTCAATTGGAATTCTTAGTTGGTGACCTGGTGTTCTTAAATGTTTCACCTATATTTCGTTTTTGGTGGATTAGGAGGTAGGGGAAGCTTGTTTCTTATTTTGTGGGTATTTTTTTCTTTGGATAAGGTGGGTAAAATGGAACACCACTTATCAATTAAACCATATTTTTCATTGATACATAACATGTTCCATGTATCATAGATACATAAGTATATTTCTGATCCATCTCATGTTCTAAGAAGGGATGATCTTAACATTGAGACTGATTTATCTATGATAGAGAATCTAGTTAGGATAATTTATTCGAAAAACAAGGTATTTAATTATAAAATGAAACATTTGGTTCATGTTCTATGTAATAATGTTTATGATACTCCCAATACAAGAGAGATAATGGAACTTATAAGAGAGTAGTGGACTCATCTATTTGACATGGAGACTTCTTGATAGGATTTATGGGGAGGTTGTATCAAATTGTTATTATTATTTTCTACTCATCAACCCACAATTCATATCATTCTTTGGTAGTGTCTCCTTTACTGGTTTTGTGGGTGAAATTTGGGAAACTTTTGGAAATTTCTCGGTTGTACATGGTGGGCACACAGTTTTCTGAAACATTTTCCCCACCCAATGGAATCCATGGAAACTAATATAATGGTGGTTTTCTTGGTTGTTTCATAATTTAATTAACTATTCACCCACCAAGTAGAAATTTTGAACCCAATAAGAGGGGTACATGGTTAGGGTGCATGGTATGAAAAACTATGTGGCCCTTCTTAGCAAGCCGTGTGCACATAATTTTTTATTTAAAAAACATAATTAAAAAATTACCAAACCACTATATTATCACCCAATAAACACTAAATCGGTATTGGATTAATTCAAAGGTCTGTGGAGCTCTCAAGAACCATTTTTTGATCCCACAAACCTATTATGATATAGATTCATGTTTGGAGGACCACGTTTAATTCCTCTCTGGTAAGATATCTTCTACCATTCTATTTCTTCTGCTACTGTTTTATTCTATCCCAAGGGTATGATAGATCATCTTATTGTTGATGAGTCTAAAATTCATTTTCTTCAATCTTGAATCTAGTATTAATTCTGTGATATCTGTTTCTGTCATTCGTAGATGGAAATTATTATTTGCGAGTGTTGTGTAATGTGATTTCTTTGTTAAAGGATGGCAGTTCAATTGATATTTTCCATGTAATAAAAAATTTAAAGGAATTATTTAAATTAATGTGCCTATAATTGGATTCATAAAAACATAATTTGATGTGGATATGGATTTGAATTTATTTTTCATGAAAATTAGTGAAAAAAACAATTCCATTGGAATTGGAATTTGGGGTGTGTATTGAATTTGATAGAATTTGTGTAAATTAATTTTGATAAAAATGTATTAAATTGAGTTGTTGATATCATATAAATGGTCTTAAATTGAAGAATAAACGAATTGATTAAAAAAATGATTTTTTCTTCAAATTGAAATTGGTATGTTGATGATAGAAATGTAGTGATTGTATTTTAAACTATATTGAAATAATTTTACCATTATTATTGATTGAAATAGTACATGAGATAATGAGTAGTTACTGTGTATTTTGGGAAAACATGATAAGATGGTAATTCCAATAAAATGGATTGAATCATTATAAATCTTCCAAAAATATAGTTTAGTATATATTTCCCTGATGGGTAGTTTATGAGTCATATTTGGCCTATGTATGAGGGACATGTGTACACATGTTTCCATGATAATTGATATGATATGTACAGTATCACATTGCTAAGAAATATTGTAACTGTTCTTTTATTTCCATGTATCTTGTTTTGATTTATATTTAAATGTATTCCATTGATAGGGAATATGTTTAATAATTCCTAGTGATTTTTTATAAATTGATGTATATAAAACGTTTACTTAAGATGTTTGTTGAAATGTTTTTATCGATTTTAAAAAAATGTATCTTTCGATTTAAATATGATGTTTAATGTGATGTTTGTTTTAATGAAATTGGAAACATCTTTTAGTTTATTTATTATGGAAACAGTTTATGAGACCGCATTGTTCTTTATGTTCACAATGTACCTCTGCCTTCTGGAGTTTGTGGAATTCCTTCTTCTATATTAGAGCAAGGGTAATGCACCACTCAAAAGTAGTGGTTGTTGCTGATTATTTGACATTAGAGTGATGTGTCTGTTGGTACATGGGTTGCGTATCATGTTCTTATGTTACATTATTGGTGTACTATTTAGGTTTTGTTATACATGTTTGACTTATTGTAGTATTTACTTTGGGAGTTCTCCATAAGTGTATAGACTTGGTTTTTTCCCCCATCTATTTATGTAGAAAATCATTAACACAAGTACAGTTTTTTGATTACATGTGTCAGTCTCCAATCAATGGGGATTGGGAATGCTCTTTGAGCTATGTCAGGATTGGATCGGGTGCCAAGGTAACGTGGTGTCATTTCCAATTAATTACAAAATAAATAAATATTATAAAGGGTTTTGAATTATGATTATTTTCAAAATACTTTTTTAGAAGTAAATCAATGAATATTTTTAAAGGATAAATTTTATGAGAATTTATAATGTGAGAAATATATTTTGATATATATTTTTACCATAATTATTTATAAAAATCAAAGGAAAAACATCGTAAAAATAATTATTCTTTGATGTAAATATTTATAAAAAACAAGTTTATAGATAAAGAAATATTATAATCATAAATTAAGAAAAAAAATTAATAATTATTTGAATTAATCTATTAATCTAAATCCAAAATAGGTAATACTTTCATATTGATCCAAACATTTTCATTTTCTAACTCTAATTATATATGAATTTTAATATTATTAAAATAACATGGGTTTTAATGGAAATTTTATTAAATAACTGAATTATATTATATTCTAAAAAAATGAATAAAATAATATTTTTTTAACTTTATTATATTTATCCTCTTACATTGTTATATAAATTGTTTATATTTATTGTTTTTAGCATGGGATAACCATGGGGGTGAAGCATCCATGAATGTATTGATTTTTTTTTCAATTTATTAACTATAAATTATTTCTATATTGTGGGATGTTAATAAAAATTAATATTTAAAAAAATAGTTATTATATATAAAATTACTATTTAATAGTTTATTTGTTTTTGAATTAAAATTTTATCTAATTAATCATATCCCATTGAGAATCATATTCCTATGTGTATATTTCTTATTATTTTTTGACTCACATTAATGTACATTGACGAACCCCAATGAGAGACTATTCTTGGGCTCTCATGTATTATTTTCTCCAAAACCATCTCATACATTCTTTATTTATTTTCACCTGAGTTTGATGGATATTTCATGATGTAATAACATACAACAATCATATAAATCATGGTTTTCAACCTATAACCATGAAAACACAATGAGTTTTGTTTGAGGTTAGAAGTATTGTGTAATGTGGTGGATTAGACAATAGTTTATGTAAAATTAACATCCTGGTATAGGGAAATGGTGGCCTTATTTTCAATTGGCTCAAACAGTTGTGAATGAATAGATGGTGGTGGAGGTGATAAAGACATTAGAAGCAAAAATAGAGAATGGTAATTTTCTAACTACATTCAATGTAGTGTCTAGACACACCCGATGTATACCACCAAATGTGACCACCATAAAATAATAAATAAAAAATTTCATGTAAATATGATATATTCTATTTAAAACTCACTATTTGAGTTGGATTGAAAAAAGGTGATATTTTTAATACTACAAACTATGTTTCATTGGACAGAGTTCATTAACACACACTACATGTACATGCCAACTAAGTGATCCAAAGCCACAAAATGAATAATTTCACAAAAAACCTCCATGTATGTCAAGACACATTGATCAATACACACACACACACACACACATATATATATATTACAAAAAATAAATTACAAGAAGAGTATTATATTAATCCATCATGGAAGGATAGATACATGTGATGTAATTCACAATTTATTTCATTGTTTATGTATGGATAAATTTGAATTCCATCAAAAATATCCTGGATTTAAGCATTTAACTATTATCCATAATTGTAATTCACTATTATAGAGACACTAACTCTGTGGATTCCATAAGAGCTGATATATGAATGTGGAAAAATAACAATACGTGATATCCCTACACACAATCTATCGTATTAGACAAACCATTTACTATATCAATAAATATTCTTCATTATTTATTTCATGGATGGTAGTTTTTTTATTAATGAGTAGTTTATTCCTTATATTTTCTAAAACTGATAAAATCAGCATGATCATGTAAGTCACTAATTTTCATCACGTCATGGATTTTTCTTTTAGATGATCTTAAATCCATTTTAAAGGAAAAAAGAGACATATAAGACATTGGATATGTAACGGATTAGGGACCTCCCCATTTTTGAAGGAATATAATTCTATGTGTATGGTTTTTATAAATCCCCACAATATATAGACATTATAGTTTGTGACCGCATATGAAGACAATATTCATGATATCCCCTATATACTGGGGTTGGGTGTTTCATTTGTAGAGTCCTTAATCCCATGTATATTTGGGTATATTTATCCATTATTATAGTTTTTAATATCGTTTATATTAGAAATAAATCATCTAAAATGTTAAAGTACTCCCTTAGGCAATACACTCATAAATCGATGATACATGATCATTACTAATTTTCCAAAGAGGTAACATGGATTTTATTGATGTCTAATATATAAAGAATCAAAGATCAAATGATGTATTAGAATTTATATGACTTTAAGATTATAACATTATTTTGATCCTTTGTGGATTACTTACTTTTAGTTTCTACAACTACAATGAAAAAATTAGGTAATGAAGGTCTTATGCTACAATAATTATAATTGGTCTCTCATATGATATGATACATAATTTATTTGGGCTATGAAAACTATATTCTTACATTTCCCATGGTTATTTTATATTTAGAGAATATATGGTTACATTGGGGTACCCTGGAAACAAGTTTGAGAGAAACTATTGGTTTATATTTTCTTTGAATTTTTAGGGAATCATACTAGGTTTTTTTATTCTCACCACTACATGGGTTCATAAATACACATTTGATTCAAGTACAAATGTTTCATAATTCATATGTGACATTATTAGTTGTGAATCCAGTAGAGTTCGGTGAGAATTTTCATAGTACCAGATGATGGTTCATAAGGTGATACATGTAGATGTAGTTCATTCTAAGAGACCCTCAAGATAAGAGATACCATCACACCCTTGGATCCAGTTATACCTACTAAATATTGTCTTCTACATATGTATTTCTATTTTAATCCTTTTCCCTATAACATTATACTTTTAATTTATGTTTAAATATTATATTCTATAAATTTTAGTTGTTATATATTTATATTATAGTCTTTTATGGATTTATTTTATATGAGTTATGAATCTATGTTGCAGCTTGTAATAGGATAAGACCTCCTTAGATATAACTTCTTTGTTCTAGAATATAGTTGAATCCCTATTAGAGGTGGGAATGGGGTAACACACTCATACTATAATCTTCTCGAGAAGCATCACAATGTGTTAGATGGTGTAAATAATATGACCAATAATCAAACTAATAATTTTTTTCTTATAAAAACTAATCATTAATTTTACATAACAATATTTATGAAATTAGTCAATGTATTTTTAATTCCATTCTACTTCCCACAATTGAATTCAAATTATACCCTTTTAAATTTAAAGGTTTTATATATGTTACATCTCACTTCATATAGAGACAAAATTTTAATTCACCCCATGTTTTATTGATATATTATTCTTTAGATTTTTGAGAATATCGCTAATCTTATTCAATTCATGATCTTTAGTTATTCTAAATTAATTTGAAAAAAATACTATTTTTATTCCATCTCACACATGAGTCATATTTAAAAAAATGTCACCCTAAGAAACTATCATTGGATTTCCATGAAAAAGTTTCAATATATTTGTGGATTATGGAATTATAAACAAAACTATAATACCACAACATTTCTTAGGTTCCAAAAAAACTTATAAATTATTTTCACTTGTTCAATTCCCCTATTAAAATTTAAATTACCATTGATCTCACAATATTATCCCCTTCTTTGTTCCTTAGGGAAGAGAAAATCCAAAAAGCATCCCTATGGTAAATTTCTCCCTTGAAATTAAATATTATTTTAACTAATAGTGGATAGAGTCTCTCATAATACATGGTAACACACTCATAAATGTTATATATGATTCCTATCTAACATTATATAGGCCAACGAACCCTACTGACTAACCAAACATCCCTTACATGTCAAAGTAAATATTTACATGAAACTACTGTTCTTTTTTTAAACCAACCAAGGAATTCATCCTTCCAAAAAAACACATGATTATATATCACCAGTTTGTAATTAAAAAAACTCTATCATTAATATTTTACTTGAACCAGGAATCATAACTTTATAGTCAAACTCTAATACTCTATCATATCTTGTCCATGTATTATATTTATGTTACTCTAAACCACAAAAGTTCAATAATTGTATAATATTTAACTCAAAATATATTCATGGAATCCCAAAAAAAATTAACACACCCTAAATATTTATAATACTACCTATATATCTTATCCCAATTATGGTCATATTTCTTGTTTCCAATACATGATCAAAATAGTCCCATTCGCAACAAATTCCCAAACACACCAACTATGGGTTTCCATTAAGTCAGAT
This sequence comes from Viscum album, assembly GCA_963277665.1. Lineage (NCBI taxonomy): Eukaryota > Viridiplantae > Streptophyta > Magnoliopsida > Santalales > Viscaceae > Viscum > Viscum album. The sequence goes on from OY728120.1 coordinate 1,391,473,330, forward strand.
TAATGTAACAGTAGCATTATAATTAGAAAATAGTAAATATATAGGAAAATATAAATATTGGTTTAGTTTATTTCATTCCATCAAATAGTTTATTAATAAATGAAATGAATGAATATTGTATTTCTAATAATAAAATAAATTTCGAATTTGTTTTTTTTAATTTTTTATAAATATTTTTCCATTTTTTTTGTAAAAGTAAGTATTGTTTTACATTTAATAAAATCCCACATGCCATATAGAATATATTTACAAATAAATTCTAGAACACTAATATAATAGTAACATAATAGATTAATAATCATAACAACATACAATGATTATAGTTAAACTCTAATGTGAATAATATAATCATAAAAACCCAATCATATAAAAATTGAAAAATCACTAAAACAATTGTTCATTAAGAACAACCCAAATGTAAATTATATTTCAAATATTGTTATATATTTATATAAAATTTTTAGAAATTATTTTTCAAATGAAATAATGATATGATATGACATATAATACCCAGTCATAACTCACCCATGCTATGACCAAAATAGATTTTATATGTAACATCATGTCCACCTCCTCATGATCCAGAGGCTATCTAAAAAAACATTAAAATATATAATGATAATTCTAGAGACTAACCACTTGATATCATAATAAAAAAATAGAAAAATAATAAAAACGTCATATTAACATTATATCACAATACACAAGGAAATTAAAATATTGAGTTAATCGTAATGAAATTAAAAATGCATCTGTTATATAAAAATGAACAATTAATGTTATTTATCTAATTCATCAAATATATCATTAATTAAGAAGAAAATAATGATAATAAAAATAATGATTATATATATACTACACCATGATCCTGATCTTCTGAACAATATATTCCCTTATTAATTGTTTTGATAGTAGGTATGTACATCCATAAATTTTAACAGATATGTTTTGAGAAAAAAAAAATTAATAGGAAAAAACATATTGTGACCCAATTATATGACATTGAAAATTAGATTTTTGTTTGTATGAGAAAATAAATAAATCTATAATACCCTTCATGAATGTAATAAATTCTTAGAAAAAGATATGTGTAACCATGGATTGACATGAATTCCTTCTACTATTACTACTCAATCCCATCCATGGACTAAAAATGAGCAAGGGCAATGTATCCAATTTTAGAATCCATTGAATAATAATGGGTATCAATAAAAAAACAATTATTTCCATGAAACCATGTATTGATTCCAAATATGGACCGTGGGTTTATTCTTTATGTCACATCATCTAATCTACTGTTGAATGGTACATATCACCACTCAGTCACACGGCATTATAAAAATCTCAAGATAATTTTTTTTAAACTTGGAGTACACAAAAAAACAATATATATCCAATATATTTTCACATATCTATTTGATTTTACTTCAAAACATCATAACCCCTTCTCTTTTCATCATAAAATAATTCTACATTACCCACAGAGAATACCTCAAGTATATAGATTCATAGTCTTACCCAAACATGCCTTGGTCGAAACACATTCTTCTATATACTAAACAAATTAGATATCCATCCACATATCTGGGGAAACATCTCACTTAGTTCCAAAGGATATTACTTGACCCGTAACTGAAAAATCTATGATCTTTTTAACACAAATATGGAGTCTATAAATCTATATGTTGTTCACCACAATGATCTCAGTAGAGTTTCCCAAAACAAATACTCATTTCCACAACCATTTTCAAACTAACTCTGAAATGATCATAATTTGTTTCAGTTTTCCAAGTAAAATATCATTCATCCATTCACCTATGAACACATTTGAACCCATCAACCAACCATATCATCAACCAACCCCTAGGTAGTGTATTAATTCAATAATACAAATCCCTCATAAATATTAATTCATGATAACTAAATTATTTACCATTTTTTTATCTTAAATGATAAACCATAAAATATAAATTCAATTATCAAATTTTTTATATAATGGTCTTCATCATACATAACTTACATCATGTGAAAAAAAATTTATCTTGTCATTAGGGACCTCCCCATGAAGGCATGACATTCCATAAGAGTCCTACTTTTCTAATAAAAATATCATAATAAATCAAATCATTCCATTTAAGGATGTTTCAATAACAACACCATATCCGGATACTAATTATACCACAGATGAGAATAAGTATTTACCTAAATAAATAATAATATAATTTTATTCCCATGGAATTTCCTTACCACTGACCATGGTTTTCGCCCATTGAGATACACCAAACAGACACTAATGATAAGTATTTTTTGTTAATTATTGATATATTAATGATAATTTTTTCAAAAATATTAAAACAATTATAAAAATAGAAATGATGTATAAAGAATAAAATTAGTGAAATGAACACAATGAATGAATAACCAAAGTATTAATGAATGGATGAATCCTTAGGATGATAAAATTGCATTTTTTCACTTCTTCTATGATGTTCAACTCAAAATCACATATGGGGTACATTCCATGAAAGAAGAATATATCCCATTTTCCATTGTTTCTGAATGTATAATTCACACTATAACTCCAAAAACATCATAGATGTACTGGAAATAAAGGATATACTATTGGGGTGGAACCTTTGGAATATCCATTTAAAACATTCCTATAACATATACCAATGGTTTTATGGGGCATTGGGATATTTTCATTTTAATGGACAATTAAATTGGATTTGGGGAAAATTTTATATGTGGTTTTTAACATAAGAATAAAGGACCCCAGAACACCCTGAGAGGGGAGGGGGGATCAGGGTTTCATTGTTTTCTTTTTAACGTTGTGGATATTATTCCCACGTTGGTATAAATTTTTTAAATCTGTCAAACATATTAAAGTCGGGATATGACACAACACATTTACTTGGTTCACCGGAAAGGGATACGTCCAAGAAGAATACACCGCCAGGTTTCTGGTCGTACCTAATTCCACTAAACATCACTAGATGATAATTACAAGGTTTAAGTAAAATAACTATGTCCCAAGCACACTATCTTTACAAAAGATCAGGGATAGATCACTGATTCCCTCAGGTCACTCCCATTGTCTACCCCTAGCTCACTGCCATGGGGGAAGTCCCACTCAGTTTATATACATGGAGGTATCATCAATAGATTTTAGTTGAATTCTTTCTCTCTGTTCAGCACAAGACACTGCTTGAATCGATGTCCTGGATTGATGCGCTTGAAAGAACTGATCACACACCCCATATATTCAAAATCCTATCTAAAATATAACACCACACTTGTGTGAAATACCTCAACCTGTGGTCAAGATTTAGGAATTGTCGTGAAATATGACATTCACGCAACCCCTACTTTCTGTACAACCAATATATTTTTCACAACTGCACCAAAGGGTTAATTTCGTATTTGTGGACTTAAGGTTCACCTAGCGCACAAAATTAACTATCTCCCAATCTTTCGCGTGCAAATATTTTTTGCGGCTATGTTACCAGATTTTCATTGGAAAATTCTTAAGTCTAAATTGGGGTTAGCCACCTATTTTTTGGCCTTGGTGTCCCTGCATGCAAGATTTTGATGCCTCTTTTTTGGTGCGCTTAGGTTTTACACTGAGTGTGTAAAACCAATTTTCATGTTGCATTTGGGTGCTCAATCCCTTTCACTATGCATCATCTTCTATACACTCCATGACATTTCAACTTTTTCCATTCTGATCCTGAAACATGTCTTGTGCACATTAACAAAAAACAACTTCAATCTTGCATGAAAAACCAATATTTTGACTTCAAATATTTCGTTCACCATCCGTTTTAAATAACATGTTTCTCTGTTTACTGATTTTAATCCCCAAAAATTTGGAAAATATTGGAGAACTACACTACCTTCAATACTTCTTTCGGATCAAACTATATGACCAAGTTCCATGTAATCTCCCTGATCATCCATGAAAGGTATGAAGATAATAAACACAAACCTTTTTCTGCCCAAAGAATATTGATAACAAACACCAACCAAACTTCCTATTCAACAAATAACAAAATTGGTTCCAATAATCTCCCCCTTTGGGTTTGATGGTAATCACCAGATTGAATAAAAATAGCACATGTCACTATAAAAACATGATACACAAGAATCAACATATCCAACACTCTAACTCTATGTGAGAAATTATCAGTGTAGAAAAATAGAAATAATACGTGAATTGTGTTCTCTTGGGTTTAAATGAAAGCTCTAACTATTTCCTCATAACCCCGGAAGTTTTTCTCCCTTACATATTCTCTCCATATTCAACCACCATTATCTCCATATTATCTCATCCAGAGACACCACATTTTATCGATTTCTCCACCATTTTCAATAAACCCAAAGACTGATAATAATCCATTGTAGAGATCCGAACATACTCCCCATAGATGACATCTTCCGATAAAACTGAAACACTTCAACAAAATAGATTAATTTTTTTAAAAAAAACTGGGGAGAGGGGAAATTCGTAACCTTTTTATACAGCTGGAGGTGGCTAAACATCGAGGTTTAACTGATGTTTCTCAAATAGAGCCACTGATAGGGGCTTGGTCAGGATATCATCCACTTGATTATAAGTTCAGACATGATCCAATTAAACCATTTCTTGTAAAAAAATTTATTTGATAAAGTGATAACCTGTCTCAATATGTTTTTTACAGGAATGATGAACAAGATTCATTTTAAGAATAATTATGCTGATGTTATCAAAATAAATAATCATTAGTTTCTTAACCTAATCACAAATATCAATCAGTTTCTGCATTGTCCATAGAAGTTGTGTGCAAGCCTTTGCAGCGGAGACATACTCATATTCAACAGTACTGAGAGATATACTTTCTTGTTTCTTACTAACTAGACAACACAGTTCTTCCCAATAATGAATTATCCACCAGAGGTGGACTTTCTGTCAACTACATCTCTAGCCCAGTTAGCATCAGAAAACACAGATATTTAATTGTCCCTTTCTGGAGCCAAGTATATGCCTCAATTGTGAGTACATTGAATATACCTCATGATTGTTTTTATTTCTTCCATTTGTTCTTCCATCAGATTACTCTAAAAGAGGACCACTAAGCATATTTCAAAGAAAATGTATGGACATGTTGTTTTCATGTACAATAAGCTCTCAATGATACTCTGATACCAGCAATCAAAGTTGACATTAGTTTTGAATCATGCATATTAAATTTCTTCAGCAATTGTCTTTCATAATTTTAATGAGAAATGAACATGTAATCCTTATTTTGAATCACCTACAACCCCAAGAAATTTGTATGCTCTCCAATCATAGGCATTCCAAATTATAATTTCATGTGATTTCCAAATTCATCTAATGATTTCTACCTGCATCCACCAAATATAATTTCATCAACATAAACTAGAACCATGGACTACTCTTTTGGAGAATTATCCACTTAGAGATTGTGATCTAATCCTCATCTTTTGAATTATATCTTCATGAGATAAGAATCCAGCTGGTAGTACCATGCCTATGGTGCATGTTTCATTCCATAGAGTTCATTCTTTAATTGTCAATCCTTTGTTTCATCAGTACCAAGAAGAAAACCCACTAGATGTTCATTGTAGACTTATTCTTCTAGAACACCATTCAATAATTCTGTCTATACATCCATTTAATACACATTATATCCTCTTTAGAGTTCCATGTCAATAGAAAGCCTAATTGACTCTAGTCTACCCAATGAATCCAAGGATTCTTTAACCTCAACATCTTCAATCTGGTAATATCCTTTACATACCGATCATGCCTTGATTCTAATAACACTTACATTATCATAAAAATTGTACATGGAGATCCATTTTGTATAAATCACATTGTGAACTCTGGGTCTCTTGACTAGATCCAATATCTGATTCTTATCAATCTGGTCTAACCCATCATTCATGGATTTCACCCATGACTCGTCCTTTGAAGCTTCTTAAAATGAGGATGGTTCCACAACTAACAGAAATACAGATTCTGTGTTATTTTACATCCTTTTTATTTGTGTGGGTGCACTCCTGTATGCAATTTTTTAAGATTGATCAATCTCAGCTCATCGATTTTTCTTGTGAGGTTCATTCACATTCTCTCTATCCAAGGTTTCCTCTTCAGATTCTTCTTCTGAGTCAACATAATTATGTGAATTATAAGATTTTTTTATACCTTATTCTATTTTTGTATTTATATTTACTCATATTTCTCTTTATTCCTCATGTTCTATCACATAAACATATGAAATCCTTAAAGAATTTGTGGTTCCCTCTTCATTGATCTTAATATCAATGCCTTCCACAATCCTTCCTAAGAGCTTGTTGAAACACTTGTAGGCTTTTCTATTCATCACGTGACCTAGGAAAATTACTTCATCTGCATTGTCACCATACTTATGTTGATTTCATTCATTGTTTCTGATGAAGCGTTTACATAAAAAAACAAGAAAGTATTTCAAATAGGGCTTTTTTACATGCCAAAATTCATATGGTGTCTTATTATCACCCATATAAATCCGTGTTCAATTTTGAATATACACTTCACCTTGAACGACCTATTTCTTTTAATTTCATGGAATATGAATATCAATCATCATAGTTCTTTCCATGTTGTTCACATGATGATTCATGCTCTCAACAACTCAATTTTGTTGTGGATTTCTCAAAAAAGATACCTCATGTTGTATCTCATGCTTCTCCATGTAATTTTCTAATTAAATGGATGTGTATTACCCTCCATTGTCAGATCACATCACTTTGATTGTTCATCCAGTATAATTCTCAGTGATTCGACGATATGTTTTCCTACAATCAAGCACTTTTCATTTTCTATGTATAACCATTACACATTCAATTATATTGTAATAATCTATGAAAAGAATGAAGTACCATTCTCTATGATTTCTATCGACATTTATTCGGCCACATACATTGGTATGAATGAGATAAAGAAGATGAGATGACATTTTATTCTTTGGACGATATGAACTACGGATCAACTTCCCCTGAATGAAAGCATCACAAGACATTCCACATTCATTCTTCAGGTTCGGAATGTATATGACAATATACAAATTTTATATTTTCTCCTGGTCTTATTTATTGATGTTCACCAATCTACAATGCCAAAAAAAATCTTCTACAATAGTCATTTAGCATATTTTTTCATTACTATCAACCTAATATAGGTTTCCTTATATTTTGCAACCCTTCATAAGTGAATTTGGTTTCTTTCCTTTGATACTGCATCCTTTTTTATTAAAAGTAATTATATGTCCTGAGTTACAGAGTTTACTCATGCTGATAATAATATGAAATAGGCTATCAGAATAAAGGACTTCGGTTTTCCTTATCTCTTTATTATCTAGTAATGTACTTCCATTTCCATTGCTTTATAGAGCTCCATAATTACCAAACAATATTCTTCCATCAACCTTCATCTTGACATCCGTTAACAGGTCTGAGTTACCTGTCATATGAGATGGAAAACCACTATCTAGAATCAAGTTTTTGTTTCCTTGTGTAGATTTGAGGGCTACCATTGCAAGGATGGATTTCACATTTTTCTTCTTTTCATTCCCTAAGATATTAGATTGAGTATAGGTGTAACGCCCCAAGCTTCTACGGTATGCTTCTCTTTGAATAATGTGACAGCATGTGTTGTACGCAACACCGAATTCTAACACACCATAACCAATCTAACTAGCCGTTATGAATAGTAATACCTAATTTTTGAAATTATATATATTTTATATTTCAAAATGGACTTCATTTTTAGATTCGGAATATCGAATTTAGCATAAGGTAAAATTTTGGTACTTTTCGGATAACTTTAATATTTTGATGAATACTGAAAATTACTAAATTTTAATTAAAAACAACTTTTTAAATAAAAATAATTTATATTGATAAATTATGAATTTTAGTGGTTTTAAAGTATGTTTAGAATATATTTTTACCATTTAATATAATTTTGGTCATTGGACATAATTTTACAATCAAACCGGACATAAACAATTGTCAATCGTTTGATAGTTATTGTCTCTTAAAAACACGTTTTTTGTTTTAACAACGGGAATAAATTTTAAATTAATTTATGCCACTTATGTGTTTTGAATTTTGAAAAATGAATTCCATATTTGGAATAAGTATGTTCAAATTGTGTAAATAGGTAACTTTTATTTTTAGACATTTTGAATAATTACTTCGGTAAATATTTTATTTACCATGGTTAAGGGTAAATCCGGTAAATAAGGGTTAATAAATAATATTATAATAATACAAAATTACCCTAAAACGTGTCCTAACCTTATTGGATGATACATTTTCGACCATAGGTATCTTTTGGTTGATATTGGGACCTCATGGTGCCACTTGTAGGTGATAGGGACACTTAATTTTAATTAAGTTAAAATGAATACAAAAATGACACAAGCATATATCTTTTAGAAAACCAATTTTTACATAGGGTTATATATGTTGGATTTTCAACTATAAATATTCATTATAAAGATAAAACGATCTCCTAAATAATTATAGTTTATTTATAATTCTTAGACATTAAATAATGTAATTTATTTATGACTCAATGATGATGCAGTAATTACTATAATAGTGAAAAATTAAAATAATTGATATTATAAATACCCAAATAAATATAATATGAAACTTTTAATGAGTTATAATAATTTTATAGGATAATATGACATATTAGGATTGATTTAATTTACTTTTTTAGAATTAATAATTCTGTTATGAGTTTCAAAAAAATCAACTATTGAATAGTGTCAAAATTGACATAAAAGAGTTTTTAAAATAAATATTATATTATTAATTGATATTAAATTCCTAAAAATATAAGGTTCGTCCAAGAGACTTATATCATGATAATTGTATCATTAATGGACCATTTGGGGGTCTCTTGGATTTATATTGTATGTTTATTAACAATATAATATAAAAATACAAAGAGACATTGTAAAAGTGAAACTAATTAACTTAGAGTTAATACTTAAACATAAGGTTAATATAAGTACCCGAACCTGTATAAATTCTATTTTTTGAGTTTTTTTTGACCCATAACCACCTTAAACTTTGAATAATCAACTTTGGAGCCATTAGAAACTGAATATGAATTTATTATAAACTAATATTTCTTGCTTTTCCAAAGGTGCCCCTCACCCCTCTTATAAAAGGGAACTCCTCATTCTCATTTCTTTACACCTTCAAAGCCTTTTGGTTCGGCCAAACTATGCCCAAATACTCTCCCAACTTCCCTCAATACAACCTATAGTCCTTAGTTTGATCATAAAGCCAACCTAAGGAGCCCTTTTGATCAAATCAAAAGGAAGAACCCGAAGAAGAGGTAATGATTTCACCACCCTTTTCCAAGTTCCTTTCTTCTTCCACTTTTTCTTTCTTTGTTATTACCATTCTAAAATAATAACTCCCGTATCATATATATATTGTGATGTTATTATAGATATTTTACAACCATATTCAGTATTCTATCCACCCTTTGAATAACATGTCACCATATGTCCGTACGTACGGCTTACCGTCTCCACGTCGTGGTGTAATTGTTATTCAATATATTATTATTTGGATGGGTATAATAATGATGTTTAACTCATGTAAATAATAAATATAACATTTTAATGACTCTGTATATATGATATACCATCCATTTATATATTATTTTAATATCAAAATAATGATATTGTCGCTCGTGCATACGTACGGACTACCATCTCCACGAACGCGATGAGATTCATTCTCCATCATATCCATTCAAGTATATTTCTCATTTGATGATTAATAATAGTATCTAAGGACTTGATATCATTATTTATATGATTATGATACAACCATTCCATTACAAACATGTCTTAAATAACAAAACATATAAAAGAAAACGAGTAAGTTAACATCCGAAACAATGATAATACTAAGATATTATTAACAAATCAATGTTAAAAGATCATATATGATATCATATTAATGTATATGATTCTCGTATAATTTAATAACAATCATTTCACCATTATACAGGAAGTTAACCTACCCCAACCAAGGAAAAGTACAAGGTAAGGGTTATTTCACAATCTCTTCATTATCCGAGGTTGTTTATACGTAATAATCTATTGGGATTTCTTTATCATCCACATCCATGTTTCTTCGAAATGTATTTCAAAACATTCATTATATTTAAATTGAATATGGGTTAAATTCATTTATACCCTTGTTTGAATTTTTATAAGAGTTTTATAAAGGAATCTTTCCGTCGTTTTCCAAACAAGGTGTTTTTAACCTTTTTGACAGAATTAAGGTAAGAATCTTTTTTTAACTTATACGGCGGGTGTAGCTATTTTCTGCCGTTATAAAATCGTCGAAGCTTCCCTTACAATATTATATGAATATTTTCAAATAAAATGTTTTATTTCATAAATATAAGACTCTTAAATGATTTAAAAATAGAAATAGATGTTTCTCTAAAAAGAGTTTTTGATTTCATCTATGTCAACATCCTTTGATGGATTTTACGCTTATTTGAAGTTGATTTATTATGATACAAAACTTCTATATTGTATTGAAGGTTTTGTGATATGTTTGACTATGGATGTGATATTTTTATACCATTCATAGTTTATGGTGAAAGTATTGAAATTTCTTACGCTAGTTTTAATACAAATGTTTATGTTATGTTTAAACCTTTTCATATGGGAATGCATTGGACTTAATATGTGACGGGTGGAGCCCGATATAGCTTCTTGATGCATCGGTAGGTCTCATGAGACAAACTAGTGTCTTGGCACAAGGCCTTGGAAAAATCTTATTTGTAGTCTTGGCACGAGGCCTTGGCTATGTGGTTATGATAGTCTGGCATTATGCATTCCATCATTATGAAAGTGGTTATTGATATTGCATGTGATTATTCGATTAGTAGAATATCCATGTGAATAAGTAAGTGGAATTATTTCATTTTACTTTTTCCATACTATGATGAAGTTCAAGTTTAAAAGGGTTTTGTTTTAGTTATACATTGCCTTAAATGATTGTGCTTATTTTGGAAAGTTTCCGCTATATTGTTATCCTTACTGGGCATTTGAGCTCACCCCTTTTCTATGATTTATTTTTCCCAGGATGTGAAGAAGTAAGTTATGAATGACCTGCAGGGGTATTATGAGGAGATAATAGTGTAGACTATGGAGACATTATGTTGTTGTAGTAGTTTTTCACTTTATGATATAATGTAAAACTTTATGAATATATCTATTTTTCCAAGGCTACTAAACCAATTGGTCTTTTGAGATTTGATCTTTCTTGTGATCATGCCAATGTTATGTAATAATGCACCGACTCTAGGTAACTGGGGTCGGGGCGTTATAGTTGGTATCAGAGGAAGTTTAGTACAAACCTTGGAAGCTAGATTTAGATAAACTCTGATTAGAGCACGTAGACCTAAGATGAACTTTGAGGATTAGTAAAGAAGAACTTCCTAGAATTTTGGTATTGTAGAAATTTTGTGAGTTTTCCAAGAAAGACATCCCTGTCTGGATTCGAGCAGGTAGAGGCGGATCTAGCACAGATGTACCTAGGGGTAAAACCTGAAAACACCGCTTTGAGCTAGACTCGAACGGGAACTGGTGCATGACAACGGGCCTTGCTGCACTCTTGGTTATGACACTCCCAGGGGATATGGTTAGGATAACTCTCATTTTCTGTACAAATCATTATGAAGGGTTTATGAGTATATACTTCCTCAATGAAAACATTTTTATTATTATGGATTATATCCATAAATAGTTCAATTTATGTTAAGTTTTTTATAATTATGGGATTATGTATTCTGATTTATAAACTGATCTAGTTTATGCCATTGTTTAGAAATGGCACCTAGTGGAAGAAATGGAAACTGTATCAATGCACGCACTCCATGTAGGGATTTCCCTCCTTCTCAAGATAATTATAGTGGAGCTGGTGATGCAACTGGTGCCGATCAACTAATCACTATACTGGGACAACTTACTCAGGTTATGAATAATAACCTTACCTGAATGGAGCACCCTGATCCGCAGCATGGAGGATCAATGATAGATTGACTCATGAGGCAACAACCACCAATGTTCAATGGGAGTGCAAATCCCTTAGTAGCTGAGAAATGGATAAACTCCCTGGAGAAAATATTTCAGGCTTTGGGGAGTAGTGAAAGGTAAAAAGTTATCATGGCAGTTTACCGCCTCACTGGAGATGCTGATCAATGGTGGTCATTGATTCAAAACATGAAGGAAGATGATGAAGTATAAAATATGGAATGGAGGGATTTCAATGATCTGTTTTTAGAAAAATACTTTCCTCGTGACCATCGAGCATATGTGGAAAGGCAATTTCTGAGTCTGAGACAAAAGGAGGATGATAATGTCGCAAAGTATGAGGCTAACTTTACAAGGTTAGCAAGGTATGCTGGAGATTATATACGTAACCCAAGAAGTAATATTGATCATTTCTTTGATGGTTTAAAACCATTTCTCCGTCGAGCATTAGTCTCACAATCCTTGTCGTCGTACGAAGACATTGTCTCATGTGCTATCAATACCTAAAAGGAATTCTCTAAGTCTTATGACTTTAATGCAAAGAAAGAGAAGAAGAGGCCTACTGATCAATCTAGGAATGGAAATAAGGGAAATAAAGGAAAGTTTGAATATCCATCCTGTGGTAAATGTGGGAAGAAACACCCTGGTACTTTCTTGAAGGGAATGGGAGTCTGTTACAAGTGTGGTGAAAAAGGCCACCAAGCTCGTGATTGCAAGGGGAAGAAGGAAGCCACCAACGTTCAGTGCTACAATTGCAGGGAGATGGGGCATTATGCAAATGAATGTACTAAGTGTCAGGAGAACATATCTCAGAAAAGGCCAAGGGATCAAGGCCAAGATTATGCTATCACTACTGCTGAGGTAGAAGCTTCGAAAGACGTGGTGGCCGGTAATTTAACGGTTTCCTCAAGTTTAGAAAATGCATTATTTGATTCTGGATCATCGCATTGTTTCATATCTTACCAGTTTGCTAAGAAAATTAGATATTTCCAATTTGATTTAACAAGGGAGTTGTCAGTTAAAACTCCTAAGGGAAGTATCATTACAACAAAGTTTTGCGAATCAGTCCCCATTAGAGCACATAATTGTTCTTTATCTACTGATCTCATTGTCATACCTATGATTGAGTTTGATATAATCCTTGGTATGGACTGGCTTTCAGACTATGATGTGAAGATTTATTGTAAGAAGAAAGAGGTTACGATTCTTGATGATAATGATAAGGAACACCTTATCTTTAGAGAATAATGGTCACCACCTAATTCTTATTTAGATCCACCCCAGTAGCTCAACTAAATTCAATTATTGGGGAGGAAGAGAATGAAATAACTATGGGTGAGGAAAGGAATGTTCAAATAGAGGATGTACTTGTTGTGAATGAATTTGTAGATGTATTTCTGGAAGATTTACCTGGACATCATCCAGAATGAGAAGTTGAGTTTTCCATTGATTTAATTCCTGGATCAAGGCCTATATCGAAGAACCCTTATAGAATGGCCACTGTAGAGTTAGTCGAACTAAAGAAACAACTAGAGGAATTGAGTAATAAAGGATTTATTCTCCCTAGTGTTTCTCAATGGGGTGCCCCTGTTCTTTTTGTTAAAAAGAAAGATGGATCTATGAGGTTATGTATCGACTACAGGGAGATCAATGCTATAACGATAAAGAACAAGTATCCCCTACCTCGCATTGATGATTTATTTGACCAACTGCATGGAGCTCAATACTTTTCAAAGATTTAACTTCGATCTGGATACCATCAGTTGTGTGTGAAGAAGGAGGACATTCCGAAGACATCATTTCGAACCAGGTATGGGCATTACGAGTTTACTATAATGCCTTTTGGATTGACTAATGCACCCTCTGTATTCATGGATCTGATAAATAGTGTTTTCAAGGAGTATCTTCATGAATTTGTGGTGGTATTTATTGATGATATCTTGGTATAATCCAAAAGCTACGAAGATCATGAAAATAACTTGCGTATTATCTTGAAGACTCCTAGAAGACATGAATTATTTGGGAAGTTTAGCAAGTGTGAATTCTAGCTTCAGGAGATTTATTTTCTTGGCCATATTTTTTCTAAAGATGGAATCTCTGTTGATCCTTATAAGACCAAGGCAATCCAATAATGGCCAGAACCTATGAGTGTAACTGAGGTACGTAGTTTTATTGGTTTGGCAGGTTATTATTGACGATTCATCCAGAATTTTGCCCGATTGGCTAACCCATTAACGAAGCTCACACGTAAAGGGGTTAAATTTTTTGGGACAAAAGAGTGTGAAGAATGTTTCGAAGAACTGAAGAGAAGATTAGTCAATGCTCCTATATTGAATCTACCATCGGGGAATGATGGGTTCGTTATTTATAGTGATGCATCAAAGAAAGGACTTGGTTGTGTCCTTATGCAAAATGATAGATCTATTTCTTATGTATCATGAAAGTTGAAAATTCATGAGAAAAACTATCCTACTCATGATCTCGAGTTAGCAGCTGTGATATTTTTTTGAAGATATGTAGGCACTACCTATATGGTGGAAAATGTGAAATTTATATTGATCACAAGAGTTTGAAGTATATTTTCTCACAAAAAGAACTCAACATGAGGCAAAGGAGATGGCTTGAATTACTCAAGGATTATGATTGTACGATACACTACCACCCAGGGAAAGCAAACAAGGTGGCAGATTCTTTGAGAAGAAAAGGACATGGAGTTTTGAACAATATGAGAATTGAAAGGGATCCAATTTTCATGGATCTAGTGAAGATGGACATGGGAATAATCAGGGAAGGTGAAACATCAATGCTTTTTCAAATGGTGGCCAAACCATCTTTACTAGAATGGATTAAGAGTTCTCAGAACGATGATGAAGAATTTAAAAAGAAGATAAAAGCTGTGAATGATGGGAGATTGAGAGACTTTTTGTATAAAGATGGACTTATGAAATTCGGGATGAGACTTTGTGTTCCCGATATACATAATCTAAAAAGGGAATTGCTGGATGATGCTCATAGTTCCAATTTCTCTATACATCCTGGGAGCACCAAAATGTATAGAGATTTTAAGGAACATTTTTGGTGGGACAACATGAAGAGGGAGATTACTGATTTTGTGTCAAGATGTATGGTTTGTCAACAAGTGAAAGCTGGAAGGCAACAGCCTGGAGGAGTCATGCAACCTCTTCCCATACCGGAGTGGAAATGGGACAATATTACGATGGACTTTGTCATGGGACTACCAAAGACACCTAGAAGGAACGATGCAATCTGGGTTATTGTTGATCATCTTACCAAGTCAGCACATTTTCTTGCTGTAAGAGAAGATCTACCACTGGAACGTCTAGAAAGACTATATATTAATGAAGTTATGAGACTTCATGGAGTACCCCTATCAATTGTTTCTGATCTTGATCCCCATTTTACTTCAAGATTCTGGAAAAGTCTTCAGAAATCCCTGGATACTGAACTTCATTTGAGCACTGCTTACCACCCGCAGACAGACGGAAAATCAGAACGGACTATTCAAACCTTAGAATACATGTTGAGATCTTGCTCACTTGACTTTCCGGGTATGTGGGATCAATATTTACCTCTGGTAGAATTTTCCTATAACAATAGCTTCTATTCGAGTATTCGGATGGAACCATATGAAGCGTTATACAGAAAGAGATGTCGCACACCAACCTTTTCGGATGACGTCAGTGAAAGAAAACTTGTAGGCCTAGAACTGGTGGAGGAAACGATGGAAAAGGTGACGGTAATCCAAAATCACATCAAAGCAGCTCAAAGTAGGAAGAAGAGCTATACCGATAATTGAAGGAAGGATTTGGAATTTCAAGTCAGTGATCATGTTTTCCTGAAGATATCTCCATGGAAGGGAGTCATACGTTTTGGTAAGAAAGGTAAATTGAGTCCCAGGTACATCAGACCTTTCGAAATTCTAGAACGAATTGGGTTTGTAGCTTACCGATTGGAAATGCCACCAAGTCTCTCCAATGTTCACGATGTGTTCCACGTATCTCTGTTGAGGAAATACATGCCTGACCCAATGCATGTACTCACCTATGAGGAATTAGAACTGGAACCCGATCTATCTTATTGCGAAGAGACCATCAGGATTCTTGATACGAGAGAACAAGTACTAAGAAACCGGACGACACATCCGGTAAAAGTTTTGTGGAGAAACCATAAGATGGAGGAGAGAACGTGGGAACCCGAGGAACTTATGATGAAGAACCACCCGAGTCTTTTCATGTGATAAGTATTCTAGAAATTTCGAGGATGAAATTATTTGAAGGAGATGAGAATTTAACACCCCAAGCTTCTACGGTATGCTTCTCTTTGAATAATGTGATAGCGTGTGTTGTACGCAACACCGAGTTCTAACACACCATAACCAATCAAACTAGCCGTTATGAATAGTAATACCTACTTTTTGAAATTATATATATTTTATATTTCAAAATGGACTTCATTTTTAGATTCGTAATATCGAATTTAGCCTAAGGTGAAATTTTGGTACTTTTCGGATAACTTTAATATTTTGATGAAGAGTGAAAATTACTAAATTTTAATTAAAAACAACTTTTTTAATAAATATAATTTATATTGATAAATTATGAATTTTAGAGGTTTTAAAGTATATTTAGAATATATTTTTACAATTTAATATAATTGTGGTCATTGGACATTATTTTACAATCAAACCGGACGTAAACAAGTGTCAATCTTTTGATAGTTATTGTCTCTTAAAAACACGCTTTTTGTTTTAACAACGAGAATTAATTTTAAATTAATTTCTGCCACTTATGTGTTTTGAATTTTGAAAAATGGATTCCATATTTTGAATCAGGATGTTCAAATTGTGTAAATAGGTAACTTTTATTTTTAGACATTTTGAATAATTACTTCGGTAAATATTTTATTTACCATGGTTAAGGGTAAATCCGGTAAATAGGGGTTAAAAAATAATATTATAATAAATAAAAATTACCCTAAAACATGTCCTAACCTTATTGGTTGATACATGTTCGACCATAGGCATATTTGGGTCGATTTAGGGACCCCATGGTGCCACTTGTAGGTGATAGGGACACTTAATTTTAATTAAGTTAAATTGAATACAAAAATGACACAAGCATGTATCTTTTAGAAAAACAATTTTTACATAGGGTTATATATGTTGGATTTTCGACTATAAATATTAATTAGAAAGATAATAATATTACCTACATAATTATATTTTATTTATAATTTTTATACAGTAAATAATTTAATTTATTTATGACACAATAATGATGCAGTAATTACTATAATAGTGAAAAATTAAAATAATTGATATTATAAATACCCAAATAAATATAATATGAAACTTTTAATGAATTAAAATAATTTACTAGGATAATATGACATATTAGGATTTATTTAATTAACTTTTTGAGAAGTAATAATTCTGTTATGAGTTTCACAAAATTCAAATATTGAATAGTGTCAAAATTGACATAAAAGAGTTTTTAAAATAAATATTATATTATTAATTGATATTAAATTTCTAAAAAACTAAGGTTCAGAAAAGAGACTTATATCATAATAAGTGTATCATTAATGGACCACTTGGGGGTCTCTTGTATGTATTTGGTATGTTTATTAACCATATAATATAAAAATACAAAGAGACATTGTAAAAGTGAAACTAATTAACGTAGAGTTAATACTTAAAGATAAGGTAAATATAAGTACCCAAACATGTCTAAATTCTATTGGTTGAGTGGTTTTCGACCCATACCCACCTTAAACTTTTATGAATAAACTTTTTAGCCATTAGAAACTGAATATGAATTTATTAGAAACTAATATTTCTAGCTTTTCCAAAGGTGCCCCTCACCCCTCTTATAAAAGGTCACTCCTCATTATCATTTCTTCACACCTTAAAAGCCTTTTTGTTCGGCAAAACTCTGAACAAATACTCTCCCAACTTCCCTCAATACAACCTAGAGGCCTTAGTTTGATCACAAAGCCAACCTATGGATCCCTTTTGATCAAATCAAATGGAAGAACCGGAAGAAGAGGTAATGATTTCACCACCATTTTCCAAGTTCCTTTCTTCTTCCACTTCTTCATTCATTGTTATTACCATTCTAAAATAATAAATCCAGTATCATATATATACTGTGATGTTATTATAAATATGTTACAACCATATTCATTATTCTATCCACCCTTTCAATAACATGTCACCATACGTGCGTACGTACGGCTTACCGTCTCCACGTCGTGGTGTAATTGTTATTCAATATATTATTATTTGGATGGGTATAATAATGATGTTTAACTCATGTAAATAATAAATATAACATGTTAACGATTCTTTATATATGATATACCATCCATTTATATATTATTTTAATATCAAAATAATGATATTGTCGCTCGTGCGTACGTACGGACTACCGTCTCCACGAACGCGATGAGATTCATTCTCCATCGTATCCATTCAAGTATAATTCTCATTTGATGATTAATAATAGTATCTAAGGACTTGATATCATTTTTTATATGATTAAAATACAACATTTCCATTACAAACATGTCTTACATAACAAAACATATAAAATAAAATGAGTAAGTTAACACCCGAAACAACGATAATACTAAGATATTATTAACAAATCAATGTTTAAAGATCATATATGATATCATATTAATGTATATGATTATTGTATAACTTAATAACAATTATTTCACCATTATACAGGAGGTTAACCTACCCCAACCAAGGAAAAGTACAAGGTAAGGGTTATTTTACAATCTCTTCATTATCTGAGGTTGTTTATACGTAATAATCTACTGGGATTTCTTTATCATCCACATCCATGTTTCTTCAAAATGTATTTCAAAACATTCTTTCTATTTAAAATTAATATGGGTAAAAGTCATTTATACCCTTGTTTTACTTTTTATAAGAGTTTTATAAAGGAATCTTTCCGTCGTTTTCCAAACAAGGTGCTTTTAACCTTTTTGACAGAATTAAGGTAAGAATGTTTTTTTAACTTATACGGCGGGTGCGGCTATTTTCCGCCGTTATAAAATCGTCGAAGCTTACCTTACAAGCTTAAAAGAATATTTTCAAATAAAATGTTTTATTTCATAAATATAAGACTCTTAAATGATTTCAAAATAGAAAGATATGTTTCTCTAAAAAGAGTTTTTGATTTTATCTATGTCAACATCCTTTGATGGATTTTATGCTTATTTGAAGTTGATTTATTATGATACAAAACTTCTATATTGTATTGAAGGTTTTGTGATATGTTTGACTGTGGATGTGCTATTTTTATACCATTCATAGTTTATGGTGAAAGTATTGACATTTATTATGCTAGTTTTCATATGAATGTTTATGTTTTGTTTAAACCTTTTCATATGGGAATGCATTGGACTTAATATGCGATGGGTGGAGCCCGCTATAGCTCCTCGATACTTTGGTAGGTCTCATGAGACAAAATAGTGTCTTGGAACAAGGCCTTGGCAAAATCTTATTTGTAGTCTTGGCACGAGGCCTTGGCTATGTGGTTATGATAGTCTGGCATTATGCATTCCATCATTATGAAAGTGGTTATCGATATTTCATGTGATTATTCGATTAGTAGAATATCCATGTGAATAAGTAAGTGGCATTATTTCATTTTACTTTTTCCATAATATGATGAAGTTCATGTTTAAAAGGCTTTTGTTTTAGTTATGCATTGCCTTAAATGTTTATGCTTATTTTGGAAAGTTTCTGCTATATTGTTATCCTTACTGGGAATTTGAGCTCACCCCTTTTCTATGTTTTATTTTTCCCAGGATGTGAAGAAGTAAGTTATGAATGATCTGCAGGGATATTATGAGGAGATAATAGTGTGGACTATGGAGACATTATGTTGTTGTAGTATTTTTTCACTTTATGATGTAATGTAAACCATTATGAATATATCTAGTGTTTCCAAGGCTACTAAACCAATCGGTCTTTAGAGATTTGATCTTTCTTGTGATCATTCCAATGTTATGTAATAATGCACCGACTCTAGGAAACTGGGGTTGGGGCGTTACAGTAGGACACTGGCAGACTTTCAATTCTATATTTCATTGACATGGGTTCTTTATTGTTGAAATCTTTTTCCAGAGGAGAAAACCTATTTTTAAGAGAAAAATTGTCTTGTTGATGAACTTTGACTTGTCTCAAACTCTAGTATTAGTATTATATGTCTTTCCTCTACATGAAATCAATGGACTTATGACTAAAGATAGAACAATTCAAACAATATCCATAGAAATAGTTTCTTCTAAAAGAACATGGATATGAATTCGATCTCTTTTGTAGAATTTCCATCTATTATCCACTCAAAAATATTCTTTCCTCTTCCAAATAAGACATGGTATGACCAAAATATCCACAGAACTGACACTTCATGAGAGGAAATTTCTTCTCACTTCTATTTGTCCTCATTAATTTTTCTTTGGGATAGTAGTTTGAATAGCTCTTATTCATGGAGGCTCAAAGATAGTCATCTTTTATTCTTTAATATTAAATTGGGAGTTTATTTTTCCACACTTTAGCGAATTTTTACACATCACCCACTTTTTTCATTCTTTTATTTTAGTCGCCTTTATTTTTAGCATTTGACTATTTGACCTCCCAATAAATTCCACTATTTCACATGTAAGTATGTAATTTCTCAGTCAAAATATTTTCTACTCTATTAGAACCGCATTTTTCTCTCTCCAACAACTCAACATCTAACAACCTGCCAACAAGTATTTTCCTCCTGGATTATTTTGAAATTGATTCACTCTGAAGTTTACTCCAAAGAGTAACAACATCCTCTTCAAGACCCTCAGTAGTCATGATATTCTCTTCCAGTCTGGTGGTGAGGACACAAGTGAACATTTCCTTCTCTTAAATTCTCAACTTTTGATCCACTACATTATCAATGCTTTAAAGTATTTTTGACTACACATTCCCAAGTTCTTCCCTTCATTTAATTTCATCTTCATGCTGATAAACATATTAATATGATTCTTCTTCAATTGATTTCTGCTTATTGAAACACTTAAATTTGATCTTAATCTTACTAAATTTATATTTATTTTGTAACTTAGAATTAGAATTAGTTTTGAACGGATAGTTTCCACCATCATATTTTGGTGGTTCTGATTTTTCAATAGTGGTCATCTTGGATGCAAGGTTTCCAATTTTAAATTCTCATTCTTATTCTTCATAGATTTAATTATCACAATCTTACTCTTAAAAGATAAAACTTTTCTTCAGTACCTTCTTTCTTGATTTGAAGCCTCCCTTTTTGAAAAACATTTTCTGAGGCTTCTCAATGTTTTGATCTTCATTATCTCAATAATTGATCTTTCTTATTCACTAAGAGGCAACATGCCTAAATTTTCCACAATGAAATAAAACAAGAGGTAGAATCACATTGAATTAACCTTTTCCCCTCTAGAATTTCTTGTAAATGAGAGAAATAATTTCTCTTTCACATTCATATTCACCACTAGTATCTTTTTCACTTTTTAGTTTCATCATGAACTTGAACAACATTTCCTTGCTCACTCAAGTCATAGCATCTTTTGGTTTGACACTCATTTCATATGCCTTTGGGCTACATAGCATATCATCCAATGAAATTTTGGAAAGATCTATTTCCTCAATGGATACCACCATTTAAATGTACAAGGGATTAAGTATTATTAATATTTTATTCAAAAAATCAATGTCGTTGATTTCTTATAATAGAACCCAAATTTCTCCAACAACTTTAGTAATTCGATTGAAGAAGGAGTCTTCATTCTCATCAGGATGAATCTTCAGATCACCAAACCTATTTTGATGGATTTTTTGTTTCACCTACATGAAATTTATATCCCCTTCATAAATATTTTCATGTTTATCCCACATGGATTTTTCTGAGGTGAAAATTGTCACCTTTAGATATATCAGATCAGAAACGGCTGCGTGGAGTGCATTATGTGCTTTAGTATCTGCATCAAGGATTTTCTAGTCTGCGTCTGTCATAGCCAGACCTGTTGGATCAGTGACTTGTTTTCCTTTCATTTTAGAAAATTGAACTTCTATTCTAAGTGATCTTAGATGAGATCTAATTTTGTTCTTCTAGATCTTAAAATTACTTCCATCGAAGAAGGGGACTTCCCTAATGTTGGTTGAATTATCCATAGTAGTATAAGATAGATCCAACGCTAGTGAACCTACATCTGATACCACATGATGGACCCCAAAACACTCAATGAGGGGAGGGTGAATTAGGGTGTCAAAATTTTATTTTTAATGTTTTGGATCTTGTTAACACGTCAGTTGAAACCTGTTAATTTTTTCAATCAAATGAATGTAAAGAGATGAAACAAGACATTTACTTGATTCACCACTAAGGGATATGTCCAAGGAGCATACAGTGACAGGTTGTCAGTCATAATTAATTCCACTAAAGTTTACTAGATTAGAAATACAAGGTTCAGGTACATTCACTATATCCTAGGCACACTACCTTTACAAATTTTCAGGGATACCTCCCTGCTTCCCTTGGGCACTCCTGTTGTCTCCCCCTAGCTCATTGCCTTTGGTGAAGTCCCACTTATATTACAGACAATGAGGTCTCTTAAATAGCTTTTCACTGAATTGTTTGTCTCTATTAAGCATGAGACACTTCTTGCATCATATTATTGGATTAATTAACTTGAAATCACTAGTCAAACACATTGGATATTCAAAATCCTGTCAAAAGCATAACACCACACATGGGAACAATACCTCAACTTGCATGCAAGATATGGGAACTATCATGAAATATTTCTTTCTAAAAACTCCTACATTCCACACAACCAATATCTTTCATGCAACTACACTGAAAAGTTCATTGGAAACAGTTTCATTTTTGATTTTGACTATAAAAACATTGAATTTTTTTAACATTTTTACTTTAAAACCCCACACTGTTATCCCATTGGCCGGATTATATTTAAATTAATTTTTTCAACATATGTGTGTGTAATTTGGAATAACTAATTCATTATTTGTAATTATAAAAAGTTATAATTTCTAATGAGATGAAAATATTCTTTTTACCAAAAATATAAGTTAATGTAATTACAATTAATTGCAATGAATAAGGTTAAATTAAGCCTTATAAGGGACAAATCCATAGCCTTATAGACCAAAAGGACCAATAAACTTGTCCATAATCCATTTTATGGATATATTTAGACCCCATAAAATGTTTAATCAAAATTGGGACACTATTGGATCCAATATTATTAAAAAACGATGGTGGGGTTTCCCTTTCTCGAAAATATTTCCAGATAGCCACTCCTCCATTATAAAAGGCCTCCACTTTTACAACATCCTCAAACCTCTAAAGGAACTAAAGTATATAAAATCTCTACAAAAATAGATCCCCAACATCCCATCCTTCATACTATGATAATTCTTATGGGGAGAAATCCATCTATGGAATACCTGTGGTGAAAATCAAAAGGAGTTGCCTGAATAAGAGGTAACATCCTTCATCGAGTTCCTTTCTTTTATTTTCTTTATACACCACATAAAATATAATTATTTAATGATTATATAACCACACCAATATAAAAAATATATAGATATTTTTTTATATTAATTATTTTACTTATACACACCTCCATCTAATGGGAAATAAACATATTATTTACGAGTATGGAGAACTACCACCTCACAAAATGGGGATTGTTTATTTTTCATTTACCATCTTTCATGGTGGAAATTTTTATGGAAACTATGGATATATAATTTAAATATTATATTTATTATATCTTTAATATTCTATAATTCTATTATAACACAAACCATTATACTTTTCAGTTATTTTTAATACAATAATTTCGTTTGTGGAAGTGTGGACTACCACCCCTTAATGTGATTTGATTTGTTCATACACCACATGGAATGTATTAAGGATGATTTTCGTGAATATATGTTATATATATGATAAAATCAAGATATTTAAATAATTATATATATATATATATATTCATATTTTTCTTTTACTTTCTTTCATTCAACATGATAATTAAATGAAAATTGTGTTCATGAGTATATATGAATTACCATATCTATGAGTGGTGTTTTCGATTTCATAATTCAATATTTTGTATATTATTATGATTAAAATATAAAGAAAATAAATTATATATAAGTCATGTTATAAATTTTGGAAATCATGATATATATTTAATGAACAATGATATAATAAATTAAGACAAAAGTGAAAAACAAAGAGAATATTACCTGAGGTGATACTTTGTCATTAAATTGATATCAAGAAGGTGTTATAAAACAAAAAATAAAACAATACATGAAATTAGATGTAATAATATGGTTCTATGATATTGGTAAAATAAATTTATATTTATTATCTAGTAGGTTTGAATAAGTACGATGAATGTCAAGACACAAGGTTAGGTAATTTCATCTCACTTTTAATATATGTGAGATATATGCCATGTTCACTGCTATTTTATTTTTTTTGTGGTTCATCTGCTACTAATGAATGTCTTATATTATTATTATTATTTAATTTATTTGTATTTACATTTCCATTATATGTTTTTTCTTTAATGGGGTTTATGTTTCAAATGTTTTGAAAGATTATTTTTTATGTTTCCTAGGAAGGAGGTTTTGAAATGGTTTCAAAGATTCATTATAAATTTAGAAGGAAATATCTTTTAAAAATACAATAATGCTTCATTTATATTTTTTTTATTTTATTTTCAATGAAAAAAGTTTTTTAAAAGGGTTTAGTTGTGAAAATATTTTTTCAAAGAAGATGGATAATTTTTTCAAATAATTTTTTAAAAAGAACATTCAAAATTATTTCCCTTCTAAGGTAACATCGATTGGTTTTACTCATTCCTTTCTAGGGAAATGATTCATAGGTTTCCATTCATATTATTTCACTAAATGTATTATGTTTTGATGAATAATTTTTATTAAACCCTTTTATTTTTCACATGTTACATTCTTTTGAAACCTGCATATTTTCACCGGTTATGTTTATGATGAAATGATTATGAAACCAATGGTTTTTCTATAGGTTACGATATTATAACCTATTTATAAAACCCATTGAATTTCATGGGTTATGATATAATTATTTATGATATTTTGGATCATGTATTTATGATTTGATTATGATATGGGTGGGACCTATATCTCCATATAATTTAGTGGGTAAAGATTTATATCTCCTGATCTAGAAATACAAGCAATATAGAGTGAAATATATTCAGTATTATATGTATGGAATGATGAGTGAAATAATTTTAGTAATGAAGGGATGGAATTAGGTGTTAACCAGGTTTAATAATGAAATTTTGTCACAAATATGGCCTTGAAAAGAATTCCTTGACTACTATATATATCCTTATATGTGATTATGTGTCTACCACAATTCCATGTTTTATTCGTACATTATGATTTCATATATTATGATCTTTATTTACATATGATTCATGTCTTATGAACTACAACAATTTATGACATGATTCAGGTTTAGGATATTTGATATACATGTTATGATATTAAGTTTTATTGATCATGTTCTCATACCATTATTCTCATGGCTATGATTAAATATCGACCTTGATTACCCTTATTGAGCATCTGAGATGGCCAATTTTTATGTTTCCTTCCCCCGGGTTATGATGATATGTATTATGTTTGATGTTTCTAATAAGGGTGGTAGTCAAGATGAACCTAATGTATGATAATGTATTTCATATATGTAAAAATGATTATGTTTCCATGTTTCCAAAGGAACTATACTAATATGGTAGTCGAGCCTCTATTTTTGAGATTTTTTTAAGTATTACTCAGAAATTATGTAATTTTAATGTATGTCAAGACTAGGTTGTTGTAGTTGGCATCATAGAAAATGTTTAGTTATCCTTTGGAATCTAGGATGAGAAAACTATAGTGATAACCCTATAGACATGCTCAAGGATAAGTCTATGGATAAGGAAAATTATAGGAAAATGTATTAGAATTTTGGTAAAGGATATAATGGACGGTTTCCTAGAAATAAATCCTTGTCTAGATACTACACGTTGATATGGATCTGTATTAGATGTAACTAGGGGTAAATAATCCAACAAGATTCCTAGGACAAACATAGGGTAATCTGGTACCTGACAATGGTCATTGCCGCACACTTGGTTTGAAAATTCGTGGGGATATGATATGGCAATTTAAAAACTCTTCACAAGCCATCATGATTGATTTAAATTGTAGTTGTAAATGAATAAACTAGGATATACCTAAGTTTTTATAGATTATGGAAGGTTTAATAATTTATACATCGTCTATTTGACTTTCCATGATCGTGTGGATCCTCAATATAATAAATATTTCTTACTCCATGATTATTATTTTTTAAATGACAAGAACCCATAGGAACCATGTTAATGGTGATTGTGATGGAAAATGCATCAATTTTCATGATGGTAAAATGAATACTATGGGAGATCAAATGAAAAACATCACTGATTTTTTCACAAAGCGTTCTCATTATATGACACATAGTAGACTTCCAAATGACTAAAGGAGGGAACATCATTATGTTGAGTCTTTCTTAAAGAAACATCCACCTTATTTCAGAGGGTCTCTTGAAACACCCGTTACTTAAAAATGATTCAGTAAAACTGATATGATATTCTCCATTTTGCACTGTTTTAAGCATGAGAAACTCATTCCGGATTTTTATCGGTTAGAATGTGAAGCATGCTAATGGTGGACTATTATCAATAATTTGAGTTATAAATAAGAGATTAAATCCAATTATTTGTTTGATTTTATGAAATTATTGTTCAATAACTACATTCCTCTAATTCATTATACCAATATGGATAAAGAGTTCCTTTTGTTGATGCAAATGGATGGTGAATCTATTTGTACTAATAAAGCTAATTTCCTGATACTTGTGAGGTACACATTAGAAATTATCATGTAACCCAAAAGTAATGTTAATAAGTTATTCGGTGGGTTAAAGCCAAGAATTATAATGGAGCTATACATAAGATACATTAGTAGATAATAAAAGATAGTGTGTTGTGAAATAAATGTTGAAATAAAATTTGGGGTCACATATCATCCTCATGGTTTTGATAAAAAAAAAGAATATGGAGTTCAATGTAAATTATAAAATCAATGGGGAAAACAAGATGAGTATTACTTAATTCTCTAAATGTGGGAAAAATCATGGTAAAAGTTTTATTAAGGGGTACAATTATTTTTTTAAGTGTCTAATGGAGGTTCTTAAGAAATTATTGTAGAAATTGTGGGTAGATGATAACTCAAAATGCTAATGGAGGTAAGTCTGCAAAAAAAAAATCAACTCCTCTTCTTCAGTGCTACAAGTGTAAGGATATTGGGAATTATGATAACCAATTCCAAAACCTAAGGACTGATGATGATGATTGACATCAACAACCTCTTATGCCAAAGAACAAGGGGAAATCTCAAGAAATTTTTATTTCTAATTAGGGGTTAGGTAACGACGTGGTGAAAAATACACCAACTATACAATGTTGAACTGATAATGTATTATGTTATTATGGATATAACCACTATGTAATATCTAAAGAATTTATTAAGGTTGTTGGTATCCCACCAAAATTATTAGACATGAAATTAGTAGTGAAAACCCCTAATGGTATAATGATAGAATCCCAATTATATGATTCCTCTCTATTTTACATTTGTATAAATGTGATTCCTAGAAATCTTTTTATTCTTCATTTGGATGAATTTGATATCATCATATGCGAAAACTATATTTCTCTCCAAAAATAAAAAATCAATTGTTGAGGAAGGAATGTTACATTTTATATTTAAATACCCCCTATTATCATCCATCAATGTGATGAAAATCATGAACTTCCTATAGAGATTACATCAAATTTATGGGTCTTCATTCACATTCAGATGGTTCATTTACATCAAATGATTGTGGAGAAAATATAAATAGGTGATATTACCATTGTTTGGGAATTTCTGGATTTATTTTCATAATAATTTCCTAGAGTTCCACCAAAATGTGATGTTAATTTTTTAAAATAACTCAGGCATGGTTTCACAACAATTTCATAGATTCCTTATATAATGGACCCAATTGAATTGTAGAAATTAATGTATAAAATCCATGAAAACCATGATAAGGGATTCATTTGACCATGTGTGTCACCTTGGGGTGCTCTAATTCTTTTTATGAAAAATAAATATGGATTAATGATACTCTTAATTGATTAGTGAGAGTTAAAAAAGATCATAATCATGTACAAGTATCCACTTACCTGTATTGATGAATTGTTTGATACACTACATGGAGCTCAATACTTTTACATGGTTGACCTTTGTTCTGGTTATCTTCTAATGAGGGTCATGAAGGAGGATATACCCAATACCACATTTTGTACAAGGTATGGACACTATGAATATATAGTGAGAGATTTTGGACTTACTAATTCCCCTAATATCATCATGTATTTATGTAATAGAGTCTTTACAGATTACACACATCAGTTTGTGGTAGTCTTTATAGATGATATTCATATCTATTCAAAGGGAAAGTAAGAGCATGATGATCACTTGAGAATTTTACAAATGACCCTAAGGAAGAAGAAACTACATTAAAATTTTACATAGTGTGAATTTTGGCTACTAAAAGATCTCATTCCTATTCTAATAATCTCAAGAGATGGTATTGCTATTGATATATCAATGATATAGGCTACTGAATGTTGTCCTAGACTAAAAATGGTGACTGAGATCCACATAATTCTTGGTTTGGCGGGATATTATCAATTGTTTGTAGAGAATGTATCATGAATATCTAATCCTTTGACCATGTCATCTAGGATGGTTCTCACGTTAATCTAGACATATGAATGTGATGAAAATTTGGAGTAACTTAAGATATGGTAAATCAGTGAAATTTTGATTATTTACCATGTATTGGAAAATGATTTTTAATCTATATTAATGCTTCAAAGAATGTATTGGGATGTTTTTTATGAATAATAACATTGTTATCACTTATGAATCATGAAATTTGGTGAATCATGAGAAAAATTACCCAACTCATGATCTAGAGTAAGAAGTTGTATTTTTTAAATTAATGATATAAAGAAATTATATTTATGGAAAAAATTGGGATATGTATAGATCGTAAAAGTATAAAATATATATTCACATTGAAGGAGTTGAACATGCGCTAGAGAAGATGACTAGAGTTGATAAAGGATTATGAATTATCACTAAGTTATCACCTAGGAATGAAAATTGGGTGTATGATGCTTTGACTCTGAAGTCTCAAGATAGATTATCCATGATAAAGATATAAATTGATCCAGTATTTATGGATCTGGAAGGTTTGGATCTAAAAATCCTGATGGAAGGTGAAATATCATAACATTCTCAAATGTATGTTCAGCCCTCTATCCATGTGAACCATAAGGAAAGGTAGAAGGAAGATTTAGAGATACAATTTATAGTTATAAATTTTGCTCAGTTTAACCTTGATCAGTACGTAATATTAAGCTTCATGTACCGAGTATGGTTTCCTTCCATACCAGATTTGAAGAATGATCTATTAAAGGAAGCTCGTAGTTCTTCATTTTTTCAACATAGAAGTACGATTATATATATATGGACAATAATTAATTATTTTGGTTAGATGGAATTAAGAGTGATATTGTGGATTTTATATCTCATTGGATACTATTCCAATATGTTTAGAATGAAAGAAAAATGTTAAATTGGATGTTACATACATTACCCAAACTAGAATGTAAATCGGCAAACATCACTATAGATTTTGTCATTAGACTACCAAAAACCTCTAAAGGGTTTAATGAAATATAGGTGGTAGTCGATCAGTATAACGATATAGTACAGTTCATCACAATCATATAAGTCTTCTCTATGGATCAACTTACATGATATATATTAAGAAAGCTGTAAGGTTTCATGGAGTACTATAGTTTATTATATCATATCAGGATTTATTTTCACCTCAACTTTATAGGAAAGAATTGAATGAGCACATGATATGGAATTTAGTTTCTAAATTTCTTATCATCCTCAAATATATGTTTATTCAAATTTTATAATTTAAATCCTAGAGGATATGATGAGATCTTGATCTCTAGATTTAAATGTTTGTTTCAGATCAACACCTTTCTCTAGTTGAGTTTTCATTAAATAAAATCTTCCACTCAAAAATTCAAATGGAACATTCTTAAGAAATTTCTGGGAAGAAATGTAGAGCTCCAACATGTTGGGATGAATTTGGAAAATGAAAGCTATTGGGACTTGATATCATTAACGAAATGGAAGAGAAGGTTAGATCCATTCAGAAACATATCAGTGCAGCTTATAGTTGACAGAAAATCGATGTTGATAACCATCACTATTAATGAATTTGATATTGGTGAAAAGGTGTTTCTATGAATCACTTCCTATATGAAGCTTATGAGATTTAGGATGAAAGGGAAAATAAGCTCTAGGTATTTCATTACCTTTGAGATACATGATTGCATCGAGATATTAACCTATCACATAGAACTTCACCTTAAAATATATCATGTCTATGATGTGTTCCATGTATCTATCATGAGGAAGTAAATACCGGACCCTTCACATATACTAAATGACAGGTCATACCATTAGAGATTGATCATTATTAAAAAGAGAAACCAGTGGAAATTTTAAATCATATGGAGATTGTTCAATGAAATAAGACAACTACCAAAGCCATTGTTTTATGCTGAAATCATCAGTTAGAGGAAGCTATGTGGAAACCTGAGGATACAATGAATCACAAATATCATCATATATTTCTACTTGAATGAAATATTTTTAGTGATAAATTAATTATGGGGGGTTTAATGTAACACCAAGTGTTTTCTGGGAAATTTATTTTGAATGAATAAATTTTCATTGATTTTTATCAATGCATTAAGTCAAATATTCCATTCACTAAACATCGACATGGCATACGTTACATGAAACACCATGTTTTAGAAACAAAAATATTATTAAAATATTATATATTATGACTTAACCTAGTATTAAAGTTAGAAATTACGAATATTACTAACTAACTTATGAAAACCTATGGTGTATACAAATATAAAATTAATTCATTAGTTACAATGGAAATACAGATTATAAATTAAATATTTTAATAGAAAACAATATTTTTTCTCAAAAATAAGTTTCATCATAATAAAATAAATTAATTAAAATAAAGAGAGTGAAATTAATATAATATATATTTTATATAGTCAATCAAATATTTTTTATATTAATCCGATAGATTTGATATATATAAGATAAGAAAAAACGCAATTTTATATATAAAACACTATCTTTTTATTAGGGTGCCTTTACCACCTTTTGATGGTTAACCTACATTCAATATAATTTTTTTATCATATAAAATTTATATTTAAAAATAATCATCATTTTTAAATTTCAATCATAAAAATTAGGCCATGGAGATTTTTTAGAATTTTTCTATGATAATTCATTTTTTATTGAATTGTGAAAATACTCAAATTTATCCAAAAACTTATATTCATTTAATCTATTTATACATTTTAACTATATTTTAAGTTCCTTTTATCAACTAATTAGATTAATTTATTTTCAATAAATCCAATTTTTGGTCATATTAATCAATTTCATTATGAAATTGACTATAATAATATTGCAAATTTTCGATCATTTTTACATTAATAACCCGCATTTTCCTCCTGTCTGTGGGATTGTAATTAAATTAATTTATAAAAATTATGTTTCTTGATTTTATAAATTTTGATCCCATGTCTATAATTATAATAATTTTTAATTTAAATTAATTTTAACTTATTTTTGACCAAAAATATTTGTGAAATTAATTAAAATTAATTACTATAATTATTGTTAAATTAAGTTTAATAAGGGGTTATTCCATAACCATTAGGCCCAAAATGACCTATACTGAAGTCCATATGCCATTTTATGACAATATAATTTACATATGATCCATTTTCTCTACTACGTAACACTATTGGTTCAACATGAAATAGAAAACATGGGTGGGGTTTACTTTTTTCTAAAATATTACAAGGGTTTTAGTCCACCTCCGAAATAAAAGGCCTCCTCTCCTTCGAATTCTTGAAAACTATCATTCCACATAAGTTTGGAAATGATCCATACAAATATCTCTCTATAATCCCTTTATTCCACCTTGAATCAACCCTCTGTGCATAAATCCATCCAATATAACACTTTTGTGAAATCAAAAAAGAGTTTCCCAAATAAGAGTTAACATCTTTCTCCAAGCTCCTTTCTTTTATTTTCTTTATACAAACCCTAATATATACTTATTTAATGATTATATAACAACAAAGGATACCAAATATATTGATATGTTTTTATATTAAGGGTTCTACCTAAACATACACACAACTCTATCTAATGGGTAGCAAACAAACTATTTACTTGTACAGAGAACTACCGCCTCAAGAAATGATGATTGTTCATTTTTAAATTACCGACTACCATGGTGTAAATTATAATGGAAACAATGATTATATATGTTATATATTATATTTATTATGTATTTATCCTTCAAAAATTCTATTATAGCATATATCATTATACATTCCATTATGTGTCAATACGATAATTTGGTTTGACGATATGTGGAATACCACCCCCTCAAATTGTTGTGATTCGTTCATACACTACATTGAATGTATTATGGATGGGATTAGTGAATATATATATATAATATATGTGATATAATAAATATTATGTAATAATTATATATATTCATATATATATATATATACATAAATTTCTTATACTTTGTTTATTTTATCAGGATAATTAAACAAAAATAGCATTCATACATACCTATGGATTATCGTTTTCATGAACGGTGTATTATTTTTCATACTTCTATATTATTTATACTATTAAAATAAATATATAATGATTAATTATTATATATAATTCATATTTTATTTCATAGAAATCGTGATATAAATAAAAGTACAAATGATATAAAAAATTAAGACACATGCAAAAAACAAAGCAGAAATTAACCGAAGTGAATGATTATAATAGAATTGTTAACAAATAGATGATATAAATCCATAATAAAAAAATTAATGGTATTAGAATAAATAATACGGATATTTTATAAATTTATAATATGTTAATATTTATTATACAGGAGGTTTGAATGAGTATGATGAGATTCAAGACATAAGCTAATAGAATTTCGTCACACTTTTAATATTTGTGAGATAAATTGCATGTTCACCACTATTTTCATTTGTGTGGTGTATAAAATTTCATTAATTTATTCTATGATTCTTATTATTTCATTTATGTGTATTTAAATATCTATGCTATGTTCTTTCTATAGTGGGGTTTATATTTGAAAATGGATTTAAGGATCTTTTGTATGTTGTCATGGAAAGAGAATTTGAAATGGATTTAATGATTCTTTATATGTATCATGGAAATATGTTTTCAAAATGTTTTTCAACATTCTGTTATATGTTTTAAATTTTATTTTCAAAGAAATTTTTTTTATAATTTTTTTTAAAATTATTTTTCAAAGAATAAGGATATATTCCTCATGGAATGTTTTTAAAAGAGAACACAAAATTATTTCCCATCTAACATAACATATATTTGTATTACTCATGGATTTATAGGTAAATTATTCAATGATTCCACTTGTATTATTTTTCTGAATGGATTTTTTATGGAAAGATGTTTATGAAACATGTTTCTCATTCATGGGTTATATTCTTTTGAATCCCCCATCTTTTCACATGTTATGTTTATGATAAAATAATTTTGAAAATTGTATTTTCTCATAGGTTATGATATGATTAAATTTATATAATACCCAATTAATTTCATCGGTTATGATATTATTGTTTTTGATCTTGTGAAATTTGTTTTTATGATTTCCTTATGATATATGTTGGACCTATATTTTCTTCCAATGCATTAGGTAATGACTTATATCTCATGAAATAAACATGGATGGAATGAAGAGTGAAATAAGTTCTGTATTACATGGAAAAAACTATGATTGAATTTGGTTTAGTAATACATGTATGGAATAAGAGTGAAAATGATTCATTAAATGGATTTTCCCACTTAGATGGCATCAGTAGTAAATCCTTGACAACTATGTAAATCATTATATTTTCTTATGTTTCTTCCAAAGTTCCATGTTTTATTCTTATGTTATGATTTCATTTCTTATGTAATTTATTTCCTTATGATTCATTTATAATGACTTCCAAGATTTATTCAATGATTCATGTTTATGATGATTGATATGTAGGGTATGATATTATATTTTCATGATCATGCTCTCAAACCCTTATGATCATGATTATTCTTACGTACCAACCATTTCTACCATTACTAAGCATCTGAGATCACCACTTTTAATGTTTCCTCCCCCTTTTTTATGAAGATGTGTATTATTTTTTACGTTTATAACATGGGTTCGAGTCATGAAGAACCTAGTGGTAGATGATGTATCTCATTTATATAGAAGTGATTATGATTCCATGTTTCCAAAAGCACAAGATTAATACAATATTTGGGTGTCACTTTTTTTAATGTTTTAAATGTTCCAAATAAGATATCTAATTTTAATGTATGTCAAGATAGGGTCATTATAGAAAGTTACTTGTTATAATATTTTAACATGGGGATACCAATATTTCATCATCCTCCTTTCATAATCTCCCTAATCAACAAAATACTATGCCTTGTCATTTCTTGGATTTTGATCACATGGAATGAGATTTTTGTTATTTCCAATTTGGATAGGCCAATGGATCATGGAGTTACATTTTTATAATGGTTCATTAATAGCAGTAGAATGACATGAAGATTAGATTCATGAATTATAATCAACAATATGCTAGGTTTATAGTTTTTTGCACTCTCAGAGATCGCATACATGGATATGTGGTTTTTTATATAGCAACAATACTAGTGGCTATGATAGGAATTTCATCTAGAATTTTACAATCTTTATTTTGAATTTGTATTCATGAAACAGTACAATAGTTGATAGAACTTTTGGCTCCTTCAAATCACAAACACCAATATTCCACATCACTATATACATTTATCTTCATGGATAGTTTTCACCACCCAAAAATACATTGCCTCATATTGGGATTGAAATATCTTGGTTTTATATAGTGTGATAAA
Source organism: Viscum album (assembly GCA_963277665.1). Classification (NCBI taxonomy): domain Eukaryota; kingdom Viridiplantae; phylum Streptophyta; class Magnoliopsida; order Santalales; family Viscaceae; genus Viscum; species Viscum album. The sequence continues at coordinate 1,391,508,799 of OY728120.1, forward strand.
TTCATCCTCACTAATAGAGAGGGTTTTTAATATACAATAATACATCTATAGTTTGATTCCTAGTCATGAGAACCAACGTGATTAAATTATAGAATATGATTTAATTCAATATGTCTTGTTTGTATTTAACTTTTTTTTTCACAGGGACACATTTTTCTGACCATCCTTTTAAACCTACTATGAAATTTCACCCATGATCTATCTTCATGACAATGTATAATTGTGTTTCATAGATTTTTCATTGGACATGATTCAATTATGTGGAATAAGGCTACTGTTTCACTTGTTTATATTTGATTGATCAGAAAAAACACAATTTCAATGTCCATCCATATAAACATTAAAAATTAGAAATATATAAACACTTAATATACCAATTTTTTTCAAGTTAAAAATTCCTTACCATATTTCACCAATATAGACAATTTTTAATGTTGTCTTAGGTTATGTAATTTAAAGGGATAATTATTTTAGAGATATATGAATAATAATATGAAACATTTTCATTTCATAAACCAGAACAATAATATTTTCCCAACTTTCACTCATTCTTGAAGGCCCACTATTATAATTTCAATATTAAATTTCAAGCCCAATAGACCATTCAAGGTATATTTTAGATCATTATTACCCACTACTCTTTAAATATCTATGAATGGGTATATCAGAAATTTGATAACAGATGATTAACATAGTTCTTGAAAAAATAGTTAACATATAAGGGGAATGAAACCTCATCCATTTATTAATTATTCATATTCATTCCATCCAAAATGAAAAAAAAATCCTATTCATCATTCATAATCACCATAACACTATCTAAATTTATAATCAACATAAAATTACTTATAAAAATTTAATTAAATTTTTAGAGAAATCAATTTAGGCCTAAATAATGAAAACTCATTTAGTGAATCTCATAGTAAAACATAATGAGGGATTACACACTATCAACACATAACACACCTCTAATACCACTAAGAAAAAAACAACCATGATTTGTAGATCATTTTTTTGGGAAATATAATCAAATTTAACCAATCATGATAAATATATTTTCTAAATGAAACTACTCTAATGAAATGGTGATTACAAACACTATTTCATTTATTATTTATTTCATTTATCTACTTCACCATGAATCCCAACATTTATGAAATATTTCACCATGAATTAATAAATATTTTTAAATATTCCATAAATGATAAACCCCCAAATCAATGAATAATTGTAGAAAAGATACATGAAATATAAGAAAAAATTTATTACCTCAAAAAAAAAAATATATAATCCATTCCCATTCAAGGGAAAATGACGTATAGGAATGATAGTGGATTAGCTGACCAAATGGACCTCCTTATCATCAAATCTTGATTAAATAGAACTATGGTGAAAAATAAAACTACCAAAATGAATGTAAATTTTAAAAATAATATAGGTCCATACCAAAGTCCCTGTGTCTTGGAAGAGCTACCTAATTGTCCATCAACAAGATGGTGGAGTTATACCAACTACCCAATGGAATTTCTAGGCATATAGCCCCACTACCAACACAACAATGTTTCTAGTACTAATATAATTAAATGTTATAGTTCACCAACAAATATAATATTAACATCGATATAAAAAGTTCTCCTAAGACCTCAGATAATCTATTAGATAACTATTTAGTGATATACCAATCCTTAAATGTGTAATAAAAATCTCAATTATGGAATCAATTCTTTCACAAACTATACAAAATTAAAACATCCTCATGAAAAAAAATATAGTTATATGATTCATTACATAAATGGTAAATCATCCTTATTATAATTGGTGTGATGCAATATATCTTTTACTCTATATTAATTTTTAGTTGTTGAAAAATAATTTATTTTTGGATTCTTCAATGTATTTTCCTATTGATAATATGTTAGATTTTTCTACTAGTATTAATGTCAAATATATTATTCCTTGCATATTATCTATCATAAATGTTTATAAATACAATACATCATTTTTTATTTGATACATATGATATGTCTATAGGTTGTTATGTGTTTTTGTGGGATGTTATTCAAGGCCTTATTAATTATGTCAATATTAATTACTGATATGAAAACCTTGTTAAATAACACAATACATTCCTACTAATTTTTTTGATATGTATTGACATTACCACATATGTTAAAAATCATATATACTATTTCATGTTTCTACCATATAAAATATTAGATATTTGGAATCATTATGCTGTTAGGTGTTTCTACACAAGTATTACATGAACTAAATGTATTTTTTTTATTAATTTGTGTAAAACAAATACATATACATTTATAAGGATTTTGTGGTACCTAATATTATATTTGAGGGTAACTAAGTACTTTTTATTCCAATTTCAATAGGGTTATGATCGTAATAGTTATAAAAAATCACAAAATGTCTTTCTTTGTTGTGATTTTTTAATAATTGATATGGTGAAATCATATATATTACTATTTTTATCATTTTATATTCACTGTATGATGTCATAGAAATGATATAGAGTGTTTTAGTTTCATTTGATGGTGTTTTAATATAAAAAATTAACTTTATAGGGTTTATATATATTTTACCATGATTTGTATGATGACTCATAAAAATAATTATATTGGTAGAACTAATAGTAATTATTCTAAAGTTGGTATAAAAATGGAGAAACGAATAAAAAAAATTATGATTTATATCCTGGTTTATGATGTATTTTTATAATTTTTTATTCCTAAAAATATATTATTTACAATGGTTTTAGGAAATTTTTTCATATATGATCATATTTTTAGGGAATAAATAATTTTACAACTTTTCAATTATTAAACACTTGTTGAAATCCCATTATTACATATGGACATGAAAAAGATACAAATAATATGTTATGGTTTATTGAAAATGGTGATGAGAATAATATTTTAGTAATTATTATTATCTATATTTGTGATTGATATCAAATTAAATAATTATTTAGTCAATACAATGTCTTGGTTTTATCCCCATATAAAAATATGTATTTGGAAAATGGGAAAATTCAATGGGGATACTTGATCAACTATACATGGATTGAAGTTTAAATGGGTATCCAACACAAAACAACATAAATATAATGTGAGAAAACATTTTTTCAAGTAATGTACTAATAATATATAAGACATGAATTTATTAACCATGATGATAATATATGAAATGTATATGTGAAATTTTTTACAAATTTTGATGACTTGTTAGACTACATTTTTTGAATGTTTTGTAATATTAAAAAATTTCAATAAAGGGGAAAAATTATTTCACTTTTTATTCAAGGGATCATCTACTATCATAGGAAGGGGAGTTAATATGGTGTAGGGGAATTAACTAGATCTAGTTATAATTCATAAGGGACTGTCATTTCTTGAATCATTATAGTATTTTGGATAAAATTATTACATCATGCTAAATGATGAATGTGGAGATAAACTTATAGATGATGATGGATAATATTTTTATTTTATTAGAGGTGTAATCTCATGTGTTTATTAATTAAAATCATATTTTTTATTTGATAGATTAGTTATTTCTTCTTTTTTAGATAACATTGATTTTATTTTCTTTCCCTATTGACAAGGATTAAAACCCTTGAAAGAGTCCAATTTAAGATCTAGTAGATCCTTATCAAGTCTTTTAATTGAACGTTTACAAATATTCCTTAGGTTTCACTTTCCTAACCTTCAATTCCATACCCATGATTGTTCTTCCATTACACTTACGCAAGGTAAGTCTTGACTCTTATGGTATTTGAAGTTAATTGTGTAAAAATTCTCATGCCTATGGGCATAAATAATGAATTCATCCTTGGAATTGAAAACTGATCATTTTCCATTCCTAAAATTCACAAGGTAAGCTTTCTCACATAATTGACTTATGATAATTAGGTTGTTCTTAAGGCCTTTGACAAATAAAACACTTGAAATTAAAACTTTTCCTAAAAGAGCAATATTACCTATACCAATGATATTTCCCTATGCAATATCTCCTATGGGAACTCATCTACCATTCATTTCAATATCCTTTTAAAAGAATTTTTTTACCCATAATGTGTCAAGAATAACCAGTATCCATGTAACAAATGTTCTTGTTGTTGTTACACTTATTGTTTTCTCAAAAAAGAAATAATTAGTATTTTGGAACCCCAACTTTTTTGGATCTGGAAATTTTTTATAAAGGAATTTTGGGAATCCACATTTTTTTTGAAAAATTACCATTGTGAAATCATAAAGATTTATTTTTATTATGAGGAAAACATTTTTTTTCCAATGTCCACCACAATGAAATTTCATACAAAATGGAGCACTTTTAAGAAAAAAAATAGTTATTGCTAAAAATAGGTTTTGAGTGAGTGTGTCCAAATCCATATGTATTACTTAATAGATGAATTTGAGAATACATATTTTCAATATTTTCCATACCACTACTAAATTTTGACAAAATTTTATTAAAAAAAATATTTCATATTTTAGTCTAACGACTAAATTATCATTTACACAAGAAATAGTTTTTGAATTATTTTTGTTGTCAGAAAAGTTTTTCCTTATAACATGTTGTACAAAGTCATTAGAATGTTTATCCTTATTAGAAATTTATTTTTTAAAGAACATTGAAGAATTCATTTAAATCAATAGTTTTATGATCCAGAGCCTTTTTCATATCTGATACTTTTTTTTAAGAACACATATTCTAAAATTTTCTTTGTTATGCTTAATTATGAGTTTTGAATTTTCATTCTCTTGTAATTTCGAAAATATGTAAACTTCTTCAAAAGAAGGTAAATTTTCCTCTAATATAAATAATTCTTTATCCCAGGAGTAATAATGTTTCTCATCAAGGTAAATTGAATATAAAGATACATTTGTAATAGAATCAGCATTGTGAACCTTAGCCATGTAGCAATGAATTTTAGTAGGTAGTCTGGCTATGTGTCCTATGATTCTCTGACTGAAAAGATTTGTAATCTAAGGATTAATATGATTAATCACCACCACTTGCACTCTAATTAACATTGGATTTAAAAAAAATATGTGTCTTTGTTTTAAAATAACATTTCTTATTTCTTTCAAAATGTTAATCCTTTCCGTCATTCCATTTTAGTAACTAACAATCTTGTATAATATGAATTTTTCTTTTGCATTTATAAAAAGTGAACTTAGAATACGTCTTTCCATTTAAATATATCATTTTGAATCTATATTAAACGTCTTTATTTCTAAAAATCTTGATCATCCTTTGAGAAATATTGGATAACACATTATCTATGTGATTACTATCACTTGATTCTTATATTACAAAAGATTTCTTAGCTTTGGATCTTGTTATCCTTTCAGGTGACTTAGCTCTGGTAGTACTAAACTATACTCTCCCATTTCCATTATTCATGTTATTGAAATCAGTTTATATTTTCATTCTAGTCTCGTGATGTTTTAGAGTACAAAAAACTCATCAAGAGTGATTTTCGTAACTTTCCTGTTTTCATCAATAGATGTTTTTTTGATTCCCACTCATTGGGAATAATATCAATGATCTTGTCTATAAGTTCTTCATCGTCAATTACATTCTCTCCCTTAGATTGTAGACTTTTTATTATTTTCATAAACCTCTGTTGTACCTTGTATACTAGTTCACCATAAGGAAAAACAAGCCCAAGATATTCTTCTCGAAGCATTGGCCTTCTAATTTCTATGTCTTAAAATGTACCAAAATGTGTGACTTTCTATTTTATCCAGATACAATTTCTTGCTTCACAAGATGATATCTCACTATATATATTCCTGGTAATGGATCAAAACTAATTATTTCGTACCTTGTAATTCAGTTGACATTCTTCTTAATCTTGATTGGTGAAGGTACTGACTTCCTCGCCTGGGATTTTATAACCTCTAGTGAGCATGATAAAGACATCCACTATAGTATTAATAACCAATTTCTTCATTCTATATCTCCAATAAACATAATCATTCCCATAGAAAAGAGTTGGACTAGTTTGATTTAGGTTTCCAATTGATTCAATATTCATTTCTATCATCTAATAAAACAATAGGTTTCTACTCCACACATAAGTTTAGTAAGTAATTATAAACAAAATATTTGGAAAATAATTACAATTGTATTTCCAAAAGAAATAAATCAAGTAATACAAAACAACAAAAACCTCCTCTAATACTATTTTTGGATCGTTATATAGAATTAAATGTATATTAGATGGCACAACACAAGAGGGGGGTATTTGTAGATTTAGAAACACTGTATTTAAACACTTAAGAAGAGACGTAGTTTATGAAATCTAAATCTAATACAATTATAAACTAATACAATTAACCAATCAATTCTATAATTTTATGGATAAAGAAAGATATAATACTATTTTTAATTTAATAAAATTGTATTTGAATACAATAAAATCAATGGAGTAATGAAAATGAAAAAGATTACACCATACAACATATAGAATCAATTAATATAATATTTACTAAATAATTCAAACAATTAAAATTGAAAAGACTGTATATAGAGAGGGGAAATAATACAATTCCCTTTATAATACAAATAAAAGTGGAAATATAAAGGTATTATAATTCTTTTATCCCAAAGAGGAGGGTATCCTTTCACCTAGGATATTGGTCTATCATACCACCTCCTTTGAAGGACCTCGATACGAATATCCGTACAACTGTTTTCCTTTCCCCGGATGTCCTCGATTAAGAAGCTAATTTGAACCAATTTCCTTCATACATTTGAAGGACCTCAATATGATGATCGGCAACACTTCTTACTATCTCCAGAGGTCCTTGATCATTACTATAATGATCAGTTTCCCATAGTAGAAACAACACACTTATAGGAATACAAGACCACTAAACAAGCTATTTAATTCTTATATCTACAAGGCATTAGCACTACGAAAGGGAGAAGCCACAAAATCTCTCTCTAGAACTTTATTGAAGCAAGAGTTGAATATTCTAATTTTAATGACCACATATTTATTGTCTTTCGATTCCAAAGGTCTTATTTTTTCCAAGGTCATATTTCTCTGAAAAACTCAGAAGGACTTGGTAACCTCGCATTATAATGGTCTACATAAAATAGAATACCTGTCATCGTTTTGATTGGTAAATAAAAAACTCAACGATATAGTTTTTTTAGAAAGTAGTAAGTATTAAACAATGAGTATAAGACCCATGTAATTGGTATTGATGTTAAGATATGAGTGTAATACATTTGATAAGTATAATAAAAAACATGTTTGATAGGTATAACATGATAACAATGCATATCGATTCCAAATTAAAACCTAGTTACAACTCTTAACATGGTTATGATTGCTGGATAAAATAAAATAATAATAAAATGATGTATAACCTGGTTATGATTCTTAACATGGTTACGATGCTTGCATACAATACATAAAAACAAAATCATTCATAACCGAGTTATGATATCATGTTTACAATACTTGATTATGATTTAGAATATATCCTAGTTACGATATCATGATTATGATACTTGATTACAATTTAGAATCTATTATAGTTACGATATAGATATGACGCAGTTCTTAACCTAGTTTAAAAGTATGAGTATAATGTAGTTTTGATACTATACTTATCTATATTATAATACAATACACAATCTGGTTATGATTAAAGATAACAATACAATACATAGTCAGGTTGAAAAACATATGGTTATGGTGCATGACTAGGTTATGATTCGTGAGATTAGGATGCATGTGAATAGAATATAGTATACAATCTAGTAACAAATTCTTCTTAAAAAGCAATAAATAATCTGAATACGATTTCTGATTTTGATTCAAAGCATAATTTGGTTACTATTGAAATGGAATATGAATAAAAGTAAATGATTCAACAAACACAACTATTATAAGTACACATCAAACATGGAAATGAAAGTTAGTGATAAAAATTGGGTGATTTTTGATTTCCAAGAAAAATGATTGATGGGAAATTTTAAACATGTGTTGACCCAAAACCAATATTATTTTTATGTGTGAATAAAAAAGGATAGTGGGTGACTTTTTATTTGTGTGAATGAGTGGGATTTTGGTAAATACCAAAAAACATTCAAAAATGTGAAGTAATTCTCCATTAAAGTGCCTAAAATTTGATAAATATTATACATTTGGAAATATAAATTTGATATAAACCTCCACCACTAAAAAATAAACATTTTTTAATATTTTTATTCAATTTTTCTCTTAGGATAGTCACTTTTATCATTTTATTTTTCACCAAGGTAACTAGTTTTTCTACCTAGGTAATTTATCATTTAAGAATAAAAATACAATTATACTTATTATATAACTTGTAACAAATTATTATGAATATGAAATAAAATTTTTCAAATACAAATCATAAGTGTGTGGAAAATTAATTCTAAGAAAAGTTCATGTAATGCACAAAAACCACATTTTAACCTTAAACTTGGTAATTAATTAATACTATTTTTTATTATTCATTAGAACAAAAAATTATATTAAACATATTAAATAATGTTAGTTATTATGATTAAAAATATTGAATCTATTTCTTAAAATTCAATTCCTATAATTAATAGAATTTAATTTGAAATCAAACTTGTAAAATGTGATGAAGATCTATTTTTCAAGAAAATAAAATATTCATTCAATAGATGGTATTATATTGACACCATTTTATCATCCCAACTCAAACCACCAATTCTATTCTAGAATTCCACATAACTTCATGCAAGCAATGCCATATGCAAGATGCTACGGAATAGAAGTGAGGGTCTATGTCCATCACGGGGGAGACTATACTCTCAATATCAAATCACATGACGAATAATAATCAAAGACTATATAATAAAAAATCATATTAATCAAGAGGAAAGTAAATGAAAGGAATTTCATGTAGATAAAATCATGTGACAATGGGGAAAGGTATTCTAGAATGAATAAAATAGATAAAAAATAAAAGAACTGCATAGTTCTCCTGTGTCTGCCCTGGTCCGCCCCAGCTAAAAGCTCCACCATCTTATCCATTCATCATAGGGATCTTTCCATTCATCAGGTCTCTCTTGAAATCTATAATAGACAAAAATTCATTATTAGGGTGTGAGTACAAGACTCAGTAGGACACTACTAATGCATCCTTATAATTATGTTCACATGTATACATGTGTATTCCATAATAATAATAAATTCTAGAATGGTATAAACATAAAATAAAAAAACCCAGTTGTAGTGTGCTAACCAGGACTCTAGAACCAATATTCATATTTATTTGGATCAATACATAAATATATATAAATGAGTTGGAAAAATTGAACATGCCCTTGTACTGTGTCCTTATTGTGTCATGGAGGTGATACCCGACATCATTTATCCCTCAAGAGGACCATGTCACCTAGATCCTCTAGATGAGAATAACTATTACTCACACGCACTAGGATATCTCATGGTGAATAGTAGTTGGAATTAAGGCTACCTTGATCATACCCTTGACAAGAACCCATGGCTAACGCATACCTCCACCCTATGCTCAGGTCCCTCATCCCCATCGTCGTGATCAAGAGTTATCCCATACTAGGGGATTAGTATGTCATGATAGTCCATCTATCTCAAATACCAATAAAAACGAACAAGGCATGGTAATAAATATACAGGATGAGTGCACAAGAAGGTATAATATATCTACATGATTATATAGCTACATACATGAAAACATGTGACAGTAATAAATCATGAAAAAACCCTATACAAATATCACACATGGACTCACAACATGTTTTTATGGGTGACAGACACACGCACATTCACATGCAATCTACATCATGAACAGTTAAGGAAAATTCCAAAAAAAAGTCATAAATTAAAGAAGAGTAAACGTGATCCCAAGAAGGTAGGGTACATCCTACCACAAAAGTCATATATGTAAAAGGGTGAGTATATATTGGTCTTAAAAACCTCTTCACGACCATATTAAAGATACATTGAAACTCTTGATTTATCAGGAATTCCAAGCAAAAAATATTTTATTTCAAAGAGAAATAATTATTATATATGATGTTTCTCTCTATCTCATGGATAATTTTAGAATTATCATTAAAATATAACATGTGATGACATTTTCCCTCCCCTGGATAATTTATAAAATTATTATTCAAATTATTAAATTCGATGATAATTTATATTTCTCTGATAATTTTAAAATTATTATCTAAATAATCACATGTGAGGATAATTTATCATCCTTTAATAATTTTAAAAATATTATCTTCATTTTGACATGAGGAGATAATTTATCATTCTGTGATAATTTTAAAATTATTATTCAAATTATCCCATGTGTTGGTAATTTACATTTCATTGATAATTTTAAAATTATTAAATAAATTATCCCATGTGATGGTAATTTATCATTTTTGGATTATTTTAAAATTCATATCTAAATTATTCTTGTGTTTGAAATTATCCATCAACAATTGTACTATTTTAATGTTATAAAAAATTATCATTTAGTAATTTCTCAAATTCTATGCATTTATCAGTTTATAAAACTTATAACAATATTTTGATAATTTGATGAAATTATCATTTTCCAAATCTTCATAATTATCATTTCATAATTTTTTCACAATTATTCATTGTTAATTTATTTAAAATCATATTTTGATAATATAAAAAATTATGTAAATTATCATTTGATAATTTTTGTATTACTATTTGATAATTTTAGGATTATTATTTTATTTAATATAAAAGATATTTTTTTCAAAATTTTAATATTTAAGATTAAAATATGGAGAAGAATAAAAAAAGAAAAAAACATTGATGGTGCACCTCACCAGGAACTGAATCCCTACCGCCAACCCCACACGCTTCACTCAGACCAAGGTGAAGCTGGAGTGGATCCACTACATCAAGAAACCTACATGGTGGTGTCTCAAACTCATCTATGAATAAATAAGAAGTATCGGTTGGATATTTATAATAAAAAAATATTGGGGATTTTCAAACTCATAAATTTAATTATTCGTTTTAATCCGTTAAACAGAAAACCATTCAATGTAGAGTCCATTAATTATGTCATTTAAGGTGTTTATGGTTTTTAATCGGTCAAAAACAGTCTAATTAGAAGCATTCAAAACACGATGTGGTTGTTAATGGTGGGGTTTCTAGGTGTGGAAGTGATGATGAATAGTGAAAATAAAAAAAATAAAAAAAAATAAAAAAATTAATTAATATACTTATCAATGGAATTAATTTAATAGGAAACCTATCCAAACACCTGTTGTATATGAAATCTACACCATGCGATGGGTAAAACACCCATTACGGATCCAACAATGGTAACATTTCTCATACAAAACACTGTTTTGGATAAATTAATTATTTTTTATTATAAAATTGATTAAATAATTAATTAAATATAAAAGGGCTTTCTTCATGATAAGGGAATCCAAAAGTCTGATTCATACAAATTTTATAAACCACCTAGGAAAAAAGTGAGTCTTAGACTAAACAGTGGCCTAGGATTTTTCACACGACACACATTTTGTGAGATAATAAATTATTTCTAAAATAATATAATAAAAATTAATAAATAAATTATTTTCACGATCAATACATCCTAACGTCCGATGTTTTTAAATGTTGTACCCCTGCTAGGGTTAATAGTATGTCCCAAACATAACAGTATTCTAATATTTCTTATATTGAAAACAATTTTGGATTTGTTAAACTATTTTGAATAAATTGATCTTGTTTAATATTATATTTTTTATATTTTTATTTCATCTTCTTTGAGGATTTACGGGCCTTGGAATCTCAAAAAAACATTGTGTCTAACTACAAAAATATTCAATTGAATATTCCAAAGTGTTAACTTGGATTTTAAGATGATGAAAAGCCTTTAACACATTTATTATTTTATTTTCATTGATATATCATTTTTTCCACATAAGAAACTTATAAATTATCAACAAGAGGGTTTTTATTATATTTTTAAAATTCGGGATATTAAAATTCACCCATATAACTACTTATCATCCTCTAGAAGTATATAATATTGTATTCGTCCAATGAAGTCATCCCACTAAGCATGAACATTAGACTCAAATTCCTATGTTTATTTCTAGATCCATCCATGTTTCTATCGAATCTAGACTAGTGGTAATGTCTTTTTATGCCACAACATATCTCCTAAATCTATGATCCTCACCATATTTTCCTTATAAAATGCATTTTTCTCCCTATCAACGTCCTTGTAATCAATAACATGCACATCATTGGTGTTTAACTATGAAGTTGTGACACATAGAACACATCATAGATACTTCAATTGAAATAATGGAGGTACAAATGATATGACACTACTACTATCTTCCCAGTGATTCAAAGGTTCTAATAAATCTTACTGCTAACCTACCCTGTTTTCCTAAAAAATTGTTCCCTAATCAATGAGTCACTCTCAAGAAAACCTAATCTCCCATATCACGCTCCAAGGGTCTCCTATTGTAGTCAACATATGATCTTTGACTACTCTTATTAGTGATGAACCTATTACATTTGAAATTCACTCTCTCTAAGGTCTCCTGAGTCATACTGGGGCCAACAACTACTATGTTACCCACATCATTCCCACATAGAGATGAGCATCATGACCTCCCATAAATATCCTTAGAAGGTTCCATCTAAATTGAATACAGAAAAATGTTATTGTATGTGTACTCAATCAGGGCTAGGTGTTCATACAATGCTCCACAAAAACCAAGCACACAATCACGAAGAATATCCTCCAATATGAGTATAGTATGCTTATACTGTTCATCTTCCCAAGGACGGTACACCGTGTTCAATATTAGAAGAGTCCATATAGATTTCTGAAATCACTTCCAAAAGTGTGACATAAAAAGTGCTTCTCTATCAGGAGAAAAATATCAAAGAGGCTCCTTGAACACACATGTTCTCTTATATATAATGTTTTCCCAACTCCTCTACTACGTGAGTCTCTCTAATCAGTATGAAGTGAGAAGTTTTCATTAAAAAATCTATAATCTCCCACACTACATCATGACTCATTCAGGTCATGGGTTACAATTAAAAAGGTCTATCATGACATCTTCCCACTTACACATAGGTATCAAGAGTGGTTGTAACAATCCACCAGGACACTGGTACATGGACATCCCCTTTAGATAGGTGAGTCATTCAGAAAAAAATAGAAATGGATATATTTATCACTAGAAACTGAAATTATCACCTGAAGTCATGATAATTATTGCTCATACAAGGTTATAATTTCCATTTTTAGGTATGTTAATCTCTTATAATATCCTCTCTAATAGAAGTAGGTTTGACTACACTTCTTTGCACCAAGATCATGTCATCATTGTCCATCAACCATCTGGGTAGTAGGTCACCTCTAACAACTTGTTCTCTAATCATACCACACTCAGGGTGTGACTCATGGCATGTCTATACTAGTTACACTATTGAATATTTAATTAGCAAGGGGATAAAAGTCATATCTCCCAAATCCTCTAAATCATTGATACTACAGTCATCCAAAAAAAGTACATCGAACACCATTGTTCCTTCGAATGCCTCTTATCACTATTCTGATCAGCCTGTGTCTTATGAATAAGAGCATCCAAAATGAAATTTCCATTTTTAGGTTCATATTCCATATCAAAGTTTAATGTTTCCAGATAATCAACCTATAACCTCTATCCTAGGTTTATGTCCCTATTTAAGAAGATATAACAAAGTATCTAGTATTCTGGGAAAACAATAAATCTATCAATGAAGAGATAGTGTCTCCAACACATCAGAGTGTGAACCACCACTGCTATATATAATTCCCATGTAAGGTAGTTATTCTCATAGATTAATATCTGAAGAGACCCATAGGAAACTACAAATTCTATTTTCACCATAAATTATCCAAGACTACTGCCTGATGCATAACAATACATTTCATATCCAACACCAGGCTCGTGGATTGTTGGTACTCTATCTATCATCAACCTTTTCTTTAGCTCAAGAAAATCCTATTATCACTGGTCTGACTACAAGAACTTTTAACCTTTCTTTGTATGTGCTACCTGGGGTGATGATAGTCAGGATAAGTACTAGATAAACTGATGTAAATATCCTTCTAATCCAAGAATGCTCCTAATATCCAACATGTCCAGGGATGTGTCCAAGACATGACTACTATGTCATTCTCTAGGTATACTGATATAATAGTCTCAGACACCACATTTCCTAGGAACATTAAATCTTTAATCCTAAAATTACATTGTGTCATCTTGGTGTAAATCATGTGTTCTCAAAGCATACTCAAGACTGTCTCTATGTTCTTATCATGTTTCAATTATGTTAGCAAGTAGATGAAAATATAATCTAAGAATAATATGACCACATTGCCTAAATATGGATGAAATATATTTAATATGAGGTCCATGAACACCACTGGTGAATTCACTAGCCCAACGGACATCACCAAGTACTTATAAAATCCATATTTACTCTAAATCATTGTCTTCAGAATTTACTCGTCCCAAACTTACAGCTGGTGGTGGCCCAATCAAAGATCAATATCAAAGAAACACGAGGCTCCCCATAGTTGTTCAATGATATCATCGATAATGGGGAACAAATATTGATTCATCACCATAACATAGTATAGCTCCTGTTAATCATTGTATAATCAATGTCATCTTTCAGCCCTCTTGAAAAAAATAGGTGAATCCCATGTTGAAGTAATTGTATTTATTAATTCCTTTCACTCAATGCCATCTATCTAAACCCTGATCTCATTAAGATTAGTTAACACCATCCGATATAGGTATTCAAACATATTTTCTCCAAACATCATATCAATATCAACTTGTTGTGTCAGTCCTTAAGAGTCTCTACAAGGTTACAAATTACAAAAATATCGAAACCGATTCTTTAGAATCCTGAGAGCCTCTGATTATCTAGAAGGATGAATAATTATATAATTGATAATCATGCGATATATGACCACATTTCTGAACTCCTATGACTAGGATAAATTTTATGTGAATGACTTATAGTTTAAGTGTCCTTTCTTTTTATACCACAGAGTAAGTTCAGGAGAAGGATCAACTACATTTCCCTACATGTCCAGTGGTAATGCAGAAACCTCTTCCTTTATAGAAATATTTCATCCTTCATCCCTAGTAGTTTCATAAAATATTTTAAGGAAACACCGTTTTGTAATATAAATGAAACACATTATAAATAAACAAAGTCTGTATGATAAACACAAATCATTCTATAGGATTACACAAGGTTTTACTAAGATTTTACCATCAACCCAAGGTATAACCCTCATGGCACTAGCCCTTTTCATCATCATTTCATGTTTTTCACAGTTGTCAAATATATACTATCACAAAAAAAATTCTATATTCAACTAATTAATTAAAATAAAGATATATCTCCCAAAAAGAAAACATAGATTTATCACACAAAACAAAATATCCAGAATAGATAGCACAAATCAAGAAATTGAATTAATTAACCACTATGAATCACAAAAGTAGGTATATATATGGAATGTGAACCTATATGCCTGGTCCTAATTCTTTAACATATATTAAATCTTTAAAATCTCATCTATCATAATGTGAGTCACATAGTGTGAATTTAATCAATAGTTCCAACATAATATAAATTCCCTATTTTGGAAACTCATAGGTCCACTACGTTCTGCTGGATAGATATTGACATAGTTCCCATGCCTGATTTTTAATGTCATATATCCTATAAAACGTGTCCCAACCCAAGACAATGAAAATAAACAAGTTGGAGAGTCCAGATTCTTTAATAACACTTTGTAACATCTAGACCCGAGCCACTAAGTCTGTGCCAGAATTCCTCATAACCTCATGTTCTCTTCCCAATACACAAGAGGCTTTCAACTAGTATTTAGGGTATATATCCATCAATAGGGATACTACAAAATTAGTATCAAATCCTATGATCAGTAATAAATAATGAAATATAGTAAATTATCAGAGTAATGTGTGAAAATTAAAAGGAATACATGTCATTAAAATAAAAAATTCCCCCAATTTATAAACCATATCTAGAATGAATAAAACTGATATTAAATTAAATAATTGCAGGTATCTAAAGTTCTTGCACTAGTCTTTCCCAGCTCCATGATCCACCTACATATCCATCCCCCACATGGCACATTCCCTTCAGCGGGTCTCTCGAGAAATCTACAAGTTCATCGAAATTCCAGAGTAGGGTGTGAGTACAAGACATAGTAGGAAACCAACAATGCTTCCTTAACCTAGTGTTACCATGCATAAAAGTATATTCTATAATAATAATAAATGTTGGAAGCACATAAATATACAATCCAAAACCAAACGGTATTGCACTAACCAAGATACAAAACCCCTAGACATACCTATATTAGCTCCTTTCCAGATGATAAATGAATGAGTAGAAGAATAAAACTTACCATTTTATGATATCCTTCTGGTGTCACATAGGTGATACCAATGCATTCTGTACCTAATGAGAACAATGTCTCCCAGATCCTATTGACGATAATAAATAGCACTCCCATCGACCAGAATATCTCATTGTGAATGGAACTTGGTATCACGGAAACCTCAATAACACCCTCGACATGATTCCATGGCTACCTCGTACCTCCACCCTGTGCTTAAGTCCCTCATCACTATAAATGAAATCAAACATTCATCTACACAAGTGGATAAATATGTCAAGATACTCCACCTATCTCAAATACCACAAACAACCAACATGTGATGGTAATACATATACAGGGCTGGCACATAAGTACACATAGTATATAAAAACTAGTATATAGAAGCATAAATAACTACTTGTGATCATAATCAAACAAGGGTTAAAGATACAAAAACATAACTCATGGATTCACAATAGTTTTTATGGGCTACACACACACACACTCACATATGAAAAAAAAAATCAATCATGGACAATAAAAATTCCAAAAAAAAAATATAATCATCAAGGAAAAAAGTGTAAACATGAGCCTGAAAAGGTATGAAATATCCTACCTCGAATGTAATTGATGTAAAAAGGTGGGGATAAACTGGCCATGAACACCTCTTCACATTATTATTATAGATACACTAACACTTGAGGTTCATAAAGGTTTCCTAGGAAAAAAATAACTATTTTATTTCAAAAAGAATTAAAATATCATATACGATGATAGAGACTCACTCCTAGATAATTTTAGTATTATAATTAAAATATCACATGTGATTATATTTAATCTCTCGTGGAAAAATTCTAAAATTATTATCTAAATTATCCCATGTTATGATAATTTATATTTCCCAGATAATTTTAAAATAACTTTCTAAATTATCACATGTGATCATAATTTATCTACCTTGGATAATTTTAAAATTATTATCTAAATTAAACATGTGTTTTAAATTATCCTTCAATAATTTTAATGTTGTAATTTTGCAAATGATTTATCATTTGGTAATTCATCAAATTATATGAAATTATCATTTAATAACACTTAAAATAATCATTAGATAATTTGAATGAAATTATCATTTTATAATTATTGATAATTATAGTTAAATAAATTTTTGATAATTATTCATTTCTAATTTATTTTAAATCATATTTGGATAAAAAAATTAGAAAATTAAAATTTACAATTTCAGGATTACAATTTGATAATTTTCAGAATATCATTTTATTTAATATTTTGTTTCATAATTTGAATTTGGAAGATTAAATGAAGGAAAAGAAAAAAAAGAAAGATTGTTGGTGGTTTTCCTTACTTGGTAACTACCCCACACCCCACCCCCACCCCCGCACACTCCACTTGGACAAAGGTAAACCTGATTAGATCAACAATTTCAAGAAACCTAAAAGGAGGTCTCTCAAACTCATTTGTGGAAAAATAATGATGTGTATCCGTGTATTTATAATACCCAAAACACCATTAGGGTTTTCAAAAATGAAATTTTCAATCATCCATTTTAATCCATTATATATAGAACCAATCAATTCAGAGTCGATCAATTCTCCCATTTAAGTCATTTTCGTTATTTAATTAGTAAAAAAAAAATCAAATTTGAAGCATTAAATACAACTTGTGGGAGTTAATTATGGTGAAACTAGGAATAGGATGATGAATATTTATATTAATTAATTTAATTAATTAATTATTTTATATAATTATTAAATGAATTAATTTAAAAGGAGACCTATCCAAATGACCTTTGATTATAAAAGTTATACAATTCATAGGGTAAAAACCGCATTTTGGGACGAACAGTGGTTTCATAAGTCTCATATGATTCACCTTTTTGGAGATATTATTTTTTTATTATTGATAAAAAATATTTTAAATAGTTAATTAAATTTAAAAGGGCGTTTTTACAAGAGATAAATCCAAACATCCGATGCTTACAAATTATATATCCCATAGTAGGGTAAACATTGCATCCCATAACTAATGGTGGCCTCAAATTTTTCATTTTATATAATATCTTGGATATAATAATTTATTTTCCAAAATAATTTAATAAAAAATATTAAATAAATTATTTTCCTATGTGAGAGATCCAAATGTCTAATGCTTATAAATATTATAACCAAATTAGGGTAAACAATGTGTCACAGACCTAATAGTGGTATCATATTTCTCATATTACATACTGTTTATTAGATGTAATCAATTATTTAAAATTTATTGAGTTCACATAATATAATATTTTTAATATTATGATTTCATATTCATCAACGAATTGTCAGATTCTACACCAATTTTTTGTCCGACTCCAAAAATATTTGATTGCATATTATAATGTGTTAACTAAGATTTTATATTTACACACAATCATTTACACATTATTATTTTATTTTCATTTATAAATCATTTTTCCAGGTAGTACACTTATAATTTATCCATAAGATAGTTTTTATTATCTTTATCAAATTCAGGTTATTACATCCATGACTAAAAATCATCATTATATGAATTTCAATTCATTTTAAAAAATATATAATGAAAATTTCATTCAAATATTTCATTACTAGGGTTTATTTTAATTAATAAAAATTGCTCAACTTTATGCACTTAAATAGAATTTGTAGGAAACAACGTTTTTATGTATAAAAATAAACATATACCAAAATCAGTAAATTAATTATAAAAATGAAATTAATAATATTATAATATATAAATTGTTTCATATTTTACTTTATCATAAATTAAAAAATATAATTGGACTTTAAATTAATTTATTTAATTAAAACAAATGTTAGTATTAGAAAAATCTGTAATTATAACATTTCTTTTAAAAAAGGAATCATTTCATAAAAATACAAAAATTTCATTCAATTTTAATTTTCATATGATGATTTTCGAAATAAGGTTAATTTTATCCATTAAATTTAATAAAATATTCCAAAATTAATTATAAATTTTTCTCACAAAAATTAATAAAAATAAATTAGGAAGAAATCAAATTTTTTAAAGAATAAAATGTCTTCATTATAAATTGAGGGTTTATTTATATGATTTTATTAATATATTTATATTGAGTAGGATATTTATTTATATTTAATATAAAATTTAATCCCATTCATACTCTCCAATATAATGGAAAAGTTATAATAATCAAATTTATATAATAATATATCATGATTTGTTTAGCTTGGTGTTGTGCGTCATATATGCCATCGAACGAATATTTTTTTAAATAATGGTGTGTTACACTATATCTAACAATATAATAAATGTAGGTCCATTAATAATATATATAAAAACCTTATTCATTTATATTTTAATATTAATCTTTTATGTTAATTTATCACATATTTATTACTTATTTTTAGTTAATATTGGATATCGATTTTTCGTAGTTTCAACCATTTCTTATTAGTCTTTAGTATAATGGCTTCAATATTAATTCCATTTTTGTAAGTTAACAATATCAATAATCGTAATGGTTATATAATATATGATTACCATATTATTCAGGAATTATTTAATCTTTAGAATATTCTTTTATATACATTCCTTTAATGAGCATCTGAGATCACAGTTTCAATTTTTTCCTTTTTCTAGGATATGTGGAAATAATATTTTAAAGATTTTAAAGGGTGAAATAATTTTATTAATTTTATATATTTATTCTCAAATGGTATCTCGAAGTTAACTATTTATATGGTTTTCTAATTTTATTAAACTATTCAATTATTGTTGATGTGATCACTTGTATCATGTGAAAATGTAATAAAGTAACCATAAACTTTGGGAAAATGAGGTTAGTGTTTTTGAAGTTAATATCAAATATAGTTTAGTATAGAGATTCAGAACTATATTTATTAATATATAGTTTAAAAAACATAATCCTATGATAGAATCCATAGGAAATTATCTACATTTGAAAATATGTGAAGTTTTAATATGGTATATAATGTATGGTTTCCTATGAAATAAATCCCTCTATTGATACGACCCTATTAATGAAGTTGTGGAAACAAAGAGAATAGGTATAAAAACATTAAATGGTTTTTATTGGGTATTAACTCAATCATCAATGATTCATGATGAATAGGCCAAAGACTGTACACCTAGATATACAATCTTTGGGGATAGGCTTTGGTTAATTCACTTTTCATTATGAACCATTATGATCAATGAGAGGATATAAAATATTGAATCCATTGATATTCAAAAATTAATTGGGATAAACCTAAAATTTCATGGTTTGATAAGTGAAATTATGAATAAATGTTTAATGCAATAGATACATCTTTTTAGGATTTATTTGACGAGAGTTTAAAATGATTAAGAATATTTTGGTAGAAATTTATTAGAATTAAACCTAAGGGATTAGTATATATATAACTGAAAAGGTTATTTGAGGAATAATTATTTTATATATTGTTGACATATTTTTAATGTATCAACACGTTTCATAGTTAATATATTTTTTATATTTGGATAATTATGATTTATTAAAATTTTGGAAAAATATAGTTTTATCGCATAGATAGACATGTGATTGGAAATTTATATGGTGACTATGTGATTAATGTTATTTCAAAATAATTTAACTATATTTTTGGGGAATATTATATGATTAACGGAAAAATAATGCTATTTTAATGGAAAAGGTTTCAATTAGGAATACAAAATGAGTTCTCTTATGGAATCATAGATGTTTTTTATAGTGGGATTATTATGAGTCTAGTTGTTGTTTGAAATGATTAGTATATTTTATAGTATATATCATTAGGGTATATATATTTTGGTTTATGACTTTATGAGTGATTAATTTTGTTTGCATAAAAATAATAAGATCATTTTGAAACAATATGTCATCAAATCATTCTAATATTTTAGTTTCAATTTATTATGAAATATTTTGATGAGTTTTAATAATAGTTTAACTTTTTGAATTATTATTAAAGAATTAGAGATTAAATTTTTTTCCTTATATAATGATTTAATCATATTAGATATTATATTATCCTATAGAAATCCTTTTAGTTTTGGTGAATGGATGGAAAATTGATGAATAATTTTTTATCTTTTTGAAGATATTATGATCTATTAATTGTTCATTTTAGTTATTTAGTTCTGAAAAATTCATCATGAATACTAATTTCATGGATTAAGATATTATATATATGTAAAAATTAATTGAAACATGACTAATGTATGATAATTTTATTATGTAGTGGATGGAATCAAATAAGTATCTTTTCAAATGTTCTCTATCATAATAGTAAAAAAATCCATCAACCCTAGGAAAATGATCTTGAAGTAAAAAAGGATACCATTTTACCTTCATTGATAATGAATTTATAATCATATTGATCCATTTATTATTTATGGTTTTATTCTCATTAACTTTCTCATAATCATGTTTTCTATCACTGTATTATTCATAGAATGGTATTTTCCCCCTCCATGTCCATATTTTTTCTTACTACTAATGTTATCCTAATCATGGAACCTGATTATGTATTATTTCAAGTAAAATTTATTTTTACCACTTCCCCTTTTCAATGGATGTTTTGTTATACCATTGTACAAGGTTGGTTTTCCATAAATGTATTTTAAAATAATGATCATTTGATTATAATGAGAAATAATGTGAGGACACACAATATTTATGGGGGGGAGTGGGGGTAGGGGTGGTGGAGAATTTTGCCCCAAATGAACTTATTCTAAAATAAAACAATTATCTATTAATTAGTTAGTATGCATCACTAATAATTATGTGAACTGCTATATACTATAAAAACAATAGAATTTAAATGTGAGAAATATAACATTGCATTTAATTTATTGTTATGAAAACAAATAAAGAATTATAATATATATATATATATAATATTTCATTATTACAAATAATTAATTAAATATATAAATATTCCAATCATCTAATTTTGGTTACTTGGAAAATAATAATAATAAAGTAAATATTTCCTTCAAAAAAACATTTCATCAAAAAACATTTTCATTAAAAATGGGTTTTATTTCATTTAACAAGAAACAATTATAATTTATATATATCATTTATAGATATTTTAATTTAGGGATTTAATGTTAATTTTTAATTCAACACATCATAGTATTCTTATGATGATTTTTTAATCTTTTTGAATAGGATTATTTTTTGGGTGAATTGTGAAAAATATCAATTTTTTGACAATCTAAAAGACTTATCACCATATTAAAGGGTAAATTGTGTAAAATATGGTTAAAAATAATTCAATAAGGCATTAAACTAATCCAAATAAATTTATATAAAATCTTATATTCAAAATACTTTACATTGATTATTTTTTTAATTTTAATTATATGAATAGTGTTTAAAATGATTTGAATGGTATATTTTATTTAATAAAAACTAATTAATGGATTTTAAATTTTCATAAATATTACATGTATATATTTTAATGTGATATGGTAGATAATATCATCCATTTTATACTTATTCATAAATTTTCCTTTTATTATAACTTTCTTGACCAATAATGAGTAAAAACATTATTATCGCCGTAATTATTAAAAGAGTTTACAGTACATTAAATCATAGAGATGTATCTTAAAAATTCAAATAAACATGTATTTTTTATCATAATTTTCTGACTTATGATCACTATATAATAAGAAAAATAAATTTATTCTACTTAAACATTAAAATTAATTTATATTAATTTAAATCAATAATTAATTCCAAGAGTCTTCATATACTGACTTATGTGTATAAATTTATTTCTCTCTCTTCCTCACACATCATGATCCATTTAGATCGACCTTTATCTAACAAAGTCCCTTAAAAACCATAAATATCTTATCCTCTAGGCTCTGGTGGAATCAATAGACCAACCTATAAGAAATAATGTGTATGCTAATTTAGTATTTTTGAAGAAGATGTATAACAATTTATATTGAGTTTTCATTTAATTTATTATCCTTACTCCTTCAAATATTATATAATAATGATCATATAAAAACATATCAATCATTAGTATAATGAAATTTTATTATTTTAGTGGAACCACCCTAATTCATCTATTTTTCTGCTATAGAAAGTAAACAAATTTCTCGATCGTAGATATGATATACTATCTCCATGTAGCGGTGAAATTAATTTTTCATTGTCAATTTTGTTATAAATATGGAACTAATTAATATATGGGATAATTATAAAATAATTATTTTTTATAGATATATAATATATAATTTAACTTCATATCCTCCCATCCATTAAAATATGATCTGGTCAGTCATTCGTACATGTGCACTACAACCTCTATGAAGCTATGTGATTCATTTTTCATGTCCTACATTAATTGATGGTTTTAAATAAATAAATAAGTAAATAAATTTAAAATATTTTAAACTTATATTATTATGAACATTTTAGTGATTAGAGGATAATGTGAATGGTGAAATGACTAAAACTACCAAAACGAAAAGTACATGAAATAAAAAACAATTAACACTTGCATAATGAATATCTTAATAAAGAATTATTAATAAACCATTGTTGAAATTTTATAAGGGGATCATATATGATGTGATATGTATCTATATGATTCTGGTATAGAAGTGTGAGAATTCCAATTTTATTCTAAATGAGGTTAAAAGAAAATAAAAGAACACCAAACCCGAGGTAAGTGTTAATTTTAAATTAAATTACATATTCAAAATTTTTTATTTATATATTTAATTAGAGGGAATTATATGATACGTTTTTATTAAATCCCATATATTTTCTTATTCTCTTATTATTTCTAGAAATTATATGATTTATTTTCATTTTAATTAATAATTATAATCAAATTTCAAAAAAATTATTTTATAAAAAACCAACATTGTTTTTCCATTAGAATGAGAATTGTATAGACCTGTAAAATTCAAGGGAAATTTTTTCTTAATTTTCTTTGTAATTTTACAAGAACGCAGTTTCTAACAGCGCCTGATTCCGAGGCCCGGTGTGCCCGTAATTATTTTCTGAAGTTTAGCTCGGGTACGTTCAGTGAACGAACGAGTGGGTTTTTCTAACTTTTGAACCAGTGCTCGGAATCGACTTCTGAGGGAACCTATGGATTCGCAGCGTCGATAATTTCTAAGAAGATATTTTTTAGAGTTGTGTGTTCATGGGAAGAGTTATTAAAAAAATTTTGAAGATAAAATAAAAATTGTGTTACAATTTTTATTTCTTTTAAGTGGTTTATCCATTGAGTGGAAGTTGGGGCAACCACCCAACATCCCATGAGAGGATTAAAGGTGAGGTGGGGCACACATGAACCCCACCCCTTTCACCTTCCCTAAAATCCCTTAAACCTCTCCTCTCATTAATTGGTAACTCTTCTTAACATGTTTAACCCCCCTTTTATGTGAGACCACTCACCTCCCCCTCTTTCTTCTTTAATTCATTCCACCTAAACATTAATTAATTTGACAACTCGAGGTCAATTAATTAAGTTTGTTGGTTTTGAATTTTGTAATTTTTAATTCATGGCATGGGTGAATAAAATAAGGTGGAGCCTTATTTTATTTTGGTTAGAATTGTTTTGTTAAGAGGAATGGAAGAGAGCTTTTGAGTTTTGAAGAACTTCCTCCTCTGAAGAAGAATGCTTCATCATCTTTGTTAAAGAATGTGAAGAACGCCGAAGTTTCGACGAAGAACGCTGTATCATATTGCACCTTATCTCCACGTTGAAGGAAGCGAGATGCCGCATTCTTCATCAGGAGATCACTGAAGACGTGCCTTCTCCTCTTCTTCCACCGCATCAAGGGAGGAGACCCCACCGCGGGGAACATTACCTTTGATGATGACTCACCCTCCGACGTCAACGGAATCGCAACTGATCTTCCGTGATGTCTGATCATCGCGACGCTTGCCTCTTCCGCGGCTCGATGATGTGTAACATCTTTGCAAGTTAGGGGTTTGTTTTTTATGTCGTGATGAATTTTTGACGTTCTTCGATATTAACGGCCAACGGTTATCAAAATAACGGAGGAGGTCGGACCGCACAAACACGGCCGAACCTCCTCCCCTTCTTATTACGATGGTAATCTACGTGTCTTGAAATGGAAGTGATGCAGTACCATCGCTCCGTGCGAGAATTTAGAGAATCAAAACGAAGAAGCGCGGCGTCGTCGCGCCGCGCCGAAAAACCACAAAGACGGCGCTATTTGTTATTTGACGTGTGGATCGACGGGAGATGAAAAATCGGGCCGAAATGGAGTTTGAATTCATTCGCAGGAAAGATCGGGTCCCGGGAGGACTGTTGACGAAGGCAGCAGGCGAAACGGACCACCGGAGCGCGTCCGGTGGTCCGCAGAAGGTGGCGGCGGCGCGCCGTGCCGGCGCGGCGGCGGCGGCGGCGTGACGCCAGGGCAAACCGCCGAGGCTGAGCTGCGGCGGTGGGACATGAACCAGAACGGCCGGGCCGTTCTGGGTTTGTGGTGGCGCGACTTTAAGGCACGCCAGTTTGACAACCGGGGGGGTTTGTAACCCCCCACACCCGTCGCGCCGCGCCAGTGCGAGGCCAGCCGGCTGCCCAGGCCAGGTCGGGCCGCCCAGGCTGGGCCGGGCCGGGCCACGCAGCCAGGACGGGCCGCACCCAGAGGGTCAGGACACGGAACCGGTTCGGGTCCACCCGGTTCGGCCGACCCAGGGGGGGTTGGGCCGGGCCGAGCCGGGCCCAGACCCCCATTTCGGACTGTCTACGGTCTTTTGCCTATAACATGGGCTGTGAACCTCCGATCGACGTACCCTCAGCGGCGACGCGATCCTTGAAATGAGACGGTCGTTTCAATATATTACACTCAAGGTTTCGGAGAACTTTGGGTTCGGCCGGGTTGGTTCGGATACGAAACCAACTGGGCCCTCGGAGCAGAAACGCTTATATCATGAGTTCCGGACGTCTGATTGACGTTTCGTTGACTTTTTTGGTTTCCTCTTGATGAGCCGGAACTTTTGTCTTACTCCGCTTGACATTTGGACGTCATCGGAGTGCGGTCGTGTTGGTTCGCACACGAAACCAACCAGGCCCCTGGAACGAAAAAGCCAATAACTCACAGATCGGGCGTCCGATTGACGCACCGTCTATCTTGTTGAATTCCTCTTGATGAGACAGAACTTTTGGCATACTTTTCCTGAGTTTTAGATGCAGTTGGAGTATAGTCGGGTTGGATTGTACCCAAAATCCAACCGGGCCCCTGGAACGGAAAAGCGGATATCTTTCAGACCGGACGTCCGTTGGACGAACCGTCAGCGGCGTTGGTGATCACGTTGAGAAACGGTCCCTATGAGTATACCCTATGACTGTTCGGGGTACATTTGAGATACGGACGGGTTGTTATGCATACGAAACCAATCGTGCCCCTGGGACGAAAAGGCTAATAACTCACAGACCGGGCGTCCGATTGACGCACCTTCGGTTGCGTTGAGAACCCTATGACGAGGCTGTACTTTGAGATACTTCTTAATGGGACTTGTGATACTTGGAATATCACCTTGTAGATCGTGGAGTGGACCCACCCGGAGTTGAGCGTACAGAGTTCGGAGATCGTGTAGCTGGCTCTGACCTGATGACTGCTTGTCTGATTCGATTCGGAGTGACTAGAATAGCCCAGTGGGGAGAACTACTTTATGAGGTGGCAGACCCATGGCAGAGGACCACTACTGTGTGAGGTGGCAGACCCGCGGTACTCGACAGGAGAAGTACCTCTGTAGGCTATGAGGGGGAGCACTACTATGTGAGGTGGCAGACCCATGGCGGAGGAGCACTACTGTGTGAGGTGGCAGACCTGCGGTACTCGACAGGATGAGTACCTCAGCAGTCTCTGGTTAGTGAGAAGTACCTTGGAGTTGTGACAGGATCACTGTACACTCCAGAGACAAACTCATCAGCAGTTACGGTTTCGATAATGAAAATCCTAGTTTGAGCTGAGTCTATGACCTTTGTGTTTTCCTTGTGATTGAGATGGGTCACTTGATAACTTAGGTATATGTATGGGAATATACCTGGGTAGTGGTTATCCATTGAATTCATAATCTTTGTGTTTCCTCATGATTGAAATGGGTTACTTGATAACATAGGTATATGTATGGGAATATACATAAGTAGAGATTATCTGTTGAGATCTTCTTGTGGTTATCTTTGTTGGTTTTAGTGAGACCTTGAGGGTCTCGGGGTCCCTACTGAGTATCGTTATACTCACCCCTGCACGGGCTATGCCCGCACCTTGTTGTGTTGGTTGCAGATGACGGGCATCGCTGGTAGAAGCCGGGTGTTCAAGGACTGGACGGTACCCAGAGGTGGACTTCACGGCAAGACGACACTCGGGAGGTTGACGGGCGAGAGCAATATGGAGGCTATCTGTACCTACCCTTCAGATAGGATCCGTGGTGGACGATCCAGGAGCTGTGCTATCTGTACCTACCCTTCAAGTAGGATCCGAGGAGGACGACCCAGGAGCTGCTTCCTTTCTTCCAGCTGTTTTTCTTTTCTGTTGTACTTCCTTTCAGTTGTAGTTGTACTTTCAGTTGGGTTTGTATTCTGGCCCATATACTTTTCATCACTTTCTTTTGTACTTAGTGTTTTACTTCCGCTTGTACTCTGTGGTGTTCTGTTTACTTTTATAAAGTAAATTCCTTCCAGTTATTGGGATTTATGCCTTTGGTGCTAGTTTCCAGCCCATGGCCTATGGAAGGCAGACTTGGGGTAGTCATGGCACGGGACCCGAGGACGGGTCGTGAAAATTTGGTATCAGAGGAGTCGGTTCTACCGCAGAACTTATAACTCTGATATTTTCTTTTTGTGAAGTGAGGGTTTTAAGAGTACCGAGTGTGGTTTTCAGTTCAGGGAGTCCAGTGTTGGTGTGGGAGGCAACCATATCCATACACCAGGACCCTGACAACTGATTTCCGACTTTGTGCATGAAAACACTGATTGCATGTGTGTTTCCAAAAGTTTTAAAAGTCAGCTCAACCAGTTCAGCTCACCAGGTATAAATCGTTTGACCGTGTCATGTTTGTTCCTTTCAGGATGCCTCCCCGTGGATGACCAGCTGGAGCCCTGAGAGTTGTTTGTACTGATAGCCTGCCGAGCGATGTGGCCTTAGTACATGTCCCTATCCAAGTTGAGGCACCAGTGGAGGCACCAGCGGTACTACTACCCGTTTGGCCACTGATACCACCAGCCCCAGCAGCAAAGGGTGGACGTCGTGTGAGCGCACTACACGAGTTCCAGTGCTAGAGGCCACCCAGGTTCGGGGGAGAGACGGACCCACAGGAGGCTGAGGATTGGCTGGAGTTTGGGGTGAGAGTCTTCAGGCTAGTGGGGATGCTAGCAGTCTTTATGGTGATCCTTTCTACCAGCCTTCTTCAGGTAGCAGCAGGCAGATGGTGGAGCCTGATGCTCCAGATTCATGACGAGGCAACACTTCTGTGGGCAGACTTTGAGAGCCTGTTCCGGGAAGAGCTTGTACCAGCCACCCTTCGAGTGGTGCGTATACAGGAGCCGATGCATCTACAGCAGGGTAGCATGACGTTGGCGCAGTACTCAGCGAGGTTCACAGACCTCTCACACTACTCCACAGATATGGTACGGTACCCGTTCTTCAGGGCCCGAACCTTTGATCAGGGGCTCAGGAGAGAGATTAGAAGTTCTGTTGTTTCTCACAGCATCCCGATGCAGACAGAGGTGTTGGAGAGAGCCCTCTTAGTGGAGAGTTTCCTTGGTAAGTAGTCTCTAGAAGAAGGACCCACCACTAGCCGGAATGCAGCAGAGTCTTCTGTAGCAAGCAGTAGACAGATGATGCAGAGGTCCAAGAGGACCAGACCTACAGGTGGATGACCGCATGACTCCGGGTCGGTAGTGCGAGGCACCAAGGGAAATGATAGAGCCAAACCCGCCATGCAGTGTTACTCCTGCGGCGGGATCGCTCACATAGCACGTGACTGTCCGACCCACCATGCAGATGACCAGCAGTTAAATGAAGAACCTCCCAGTCAGAGGAAAAGGTTCGATCGAGGCGGACCGCTAGGAGCTGTCCGTCCAGATGGAGGTGGACGACGCTTCGAGGTGTTGCCACCACCACCACCAGGAGATCCACCCTGACTGAAGGGAACAGGTGGACATAGGAGAGCTCAAATTCAGGCAGCAGAAGCATACGACTACGGAGCTCTGGAAGTAAGTGGACAGGAGCGGAACTAGTGGTTTCCTTTTGGTCTTCGTACTTCTAGTTCCATGTTTTTGTTACATTTGTGTCTTTGTACTATGATCTGCAATAATATAAATACACTTATCTTTGTGACATTTGCTTCCTTCCTTTTTGTGTACTAAGAGGTTCCGGTTTAAACTGTTGACTTGACCCTCACTTTCGAAATTCCTACTAGAGGAGACCCAATTACCTCACACTAATGTTGATAGTGTAACTCGACCCTTAGAGGCGAGAGTGATCGTTGGATCTCATGGTAGTAACGTTGAGGCCTTACGACGTTGTCCATGGCATGAATACATCATTCATGTCCGGATTGACTGTATTAGGAAAATAACATGGTTCATCTAGGGGATGAGACCCGATTTCTCTTATCGGCAAAGAATAAATCATAGCAGCTCTTGTGGGACCAAAGATGGTACAGGCCACGACAGAGTAGGTCCAGGTCATCCAAGAGCGAATGAGGATAGCTCAAGGCTGACAGAAGCCTTATGCTGACCAGAGGCAGAGACCACTAGAGTTCGAGGATGGAAACCACGTTTCCTTACGGGTCTCACCTCGACGTGGAATTACGGAGATTTGGCTGAGGTGGAAAGTTATCTTCGTGCTTCATCCGACCCTTCAATGTCCACAGCAGGGTAGGAGAAGTGGTTTATCGCTTGACCATTCCACCTTAATTGCACCGGGTGCATGAAATGATCCACGTACCTCGGTTGAGGAGATACATTCATGATCCTTCACACATAATCGACCTCAGGGAGTTGGATGTCGATGACAGGGCGGCTTGCACGAAGATTCCAGTGGAGATCGAGGATAGATAGGAGCATGTCCCACGTGAACGATCGATTCCTCAGGTGCGTTTTCACTGGCAGCACAGGAACCTCCATGGGAGCACCTGGGAGCTGAAGGCTCAGATGCGTGCTCAGTACCGCTTTTTTATCCCTAGATAGTGTTAAAGCTTTATAGGGACGTAAATCCCTGAGGTGGGAGTAATGTAAAGACCTGTAAAATTCAAGGGAAATTTTTTCTTAATTTTCTTTGTAATTTTACAAGAACACAGTTTCTGATGGCGCCTAATTCCGAGGACCGATGTGCTTGGAATTATTTTCCGAATTTTAGCTCGGGTACGGTCAGTGAACGAATGAGCAGGTTTTTCTAACTTTTGAACCGGTGCTCAGAATCGACTTCTGAGGGCACCTATGGATTCGCAGCGCTGGTAATTTCTTATGAAGATCTTTTTTTGGAGTTGCGTTTTCATGGGAGGAGTTGTTAAAAATTTGTGGAAGATAATGTAAAAATTGAGTTACAATTTTTATTTATTTTAAGTGTTTTATCCATTGAGTGGAAGTTGGGGTAACCACCCAACTTCCCATGAGAGGATTAAAGGTGAGGTGGGTCCCACACGAACCCCACCCCTTTAACCTTCCCTAAACTCCCTTAAACCTCTCCTATCATTAATTGGTAACTCTTATTAACATGTTTAACCCCCCCCCCCCCCCCTAATGTGAGACCACTCACCTCCCCCTCTCTTCTTTAATTCATGCCACCTAGACATTAATTAAATTGACAACTCAAGATCAATTAATTAAGTTTGTTGGTTTTGTATTTTGTAATTTTGAATGCATGGCATGGGTGAATAAAATTAGGTGGAGCCTGTTTTTATTTTGGTTAGAATTGTTGTGTTATGAGGAAGGGAAGAGAGCTTTTGAGTTTTGAAGAACGTCCTCCTCCGAAGAAGAACGCTTCATCTCCTTTGTTGAAGAATGTGAAGAACACTGATGTTTCAACGAAGAACACCGTCTCATCATGCACCTTCTCTCCATGTTGAAGGAAGTGAGACGCCTCATTCTTCATCGGGCGATCACCGACGACGTGCCTTCTCCTCTTCTTCCCCCGCGTCAAGGGAGGAGACCCCACCGCGGGGAACGTCACCTTTGACGACGACTCACCCTCCGACGTCAACGGAATCGGCACCGATCTTCCATGACATCCGATCATCGCGACGCTTGCCTCTTCCGCGGCTCGACGATGTGTAACGTCTTTACAATGTAGGGGTTTGGATTTTATGTCGTGAATAATTTTTGATGTTCTTTGATATTAATGGCCAACTGTTATCAAAATAACGGAGGAGGTCAGGCCGCAAAAACACGGCCGAACCTCCTCCCCTTTTTATTTTGATGGTTATCTACGTGGCTTGAAATGGAAGTGACGCAGTGTCGTTGCTCCATGCGGGAATTTAGAGAATCACGAAGAAGAAGCGCGACGCCGTCGTGACGCACCGGAAAACCATGAAGACGGCGTGATTTGTTATTTGACGTGCGGATCAACGGGCGACGACAAATCAGGCTACATTGGAGTTTGAATTCCTTCACAGTAAAGATCGGTTCTCGGGAGGACTGTTGGTGAAGTCGGCAGGCGAAACGGACCACCGGAGCACGTCCGGCGGCGGCGGCGTGCTACCGGAGCAAACCGTTGCGGATGAGCCGCAGCGGTGGGACGTGAACCGGAACGGTCGGGCCGTTCCGAGTTTGAGGTGGTGCGGCTTTAAGTCGCGCCAGGTTTACAACCGGGGGGGTTTGTAACCCCCCGCACCCGTCGCGTCGTGCCAGGGCGAGGCCAGCCGGCTGCCTATGCCGAATCGGGCCGCCCAGGCTGGCCCGGGCTGCGCAGGCCGGGCCGAGCTACGCAGCCAAGCTGGGCCGCACCTAGCTAGGTCGGACCCGGACCCAGTTTGGGTCAACCCGGTTCGGCCGACCCGGGGGGGGGGGGGGGGGGGGGGGGGTTGGGCCGGGCCGAGACCCCCATTTCGGACTGTCTACGGTCTTTTACCCATAACATGGGATGCGGAAATCCGATCAACGTACCTTCAGTGGCGACACGATCCTTGAAATGAGACGGTCGTTTTGATATATTACACTCAAGGTTTCGGAAAACTTTGGGTTCGGCCGGGTAGGTTCAGATACGAAACCAACCGGGCCCTCGGAGCGGAAACGCTAATATCTTGAGTTCCAGGCGTCCGATTGACATGCCGTCAACTTTGTTGGTTTCCTCTTTATGAGGTGGAACTTTTGGCTTACTTCGCTCGAGGTTTGGACGCCGTCGGAGTGCGGTCAGGTTGGTTCGCACACGAGACCAACCAGTCCCTAGAACAAAAAGGCCAATAACTCACAGACCGGACGTCTGATTGACACGTCGTCTGTCTCGTTGAATTCCTATTGATGAGACGGACCTTTTGGCATACTTTTCCTGAGTTTTGGATGCAGTTGGAGTATGGCCGAGTTGGATTGTACCTGAAGTCCAACCGGGCCCTTGGAACGGAAAAGATGATATCTTTCAGACCAGACGTCTGTTTGACGAACCGTCAGCGGCGTTGGTGATCACGTTGAGAAACGGTCCCTATGAGTATACCCTATTAGATTTAGGGGTATAGTTGAGATATGGCCGGGTTGGTTAGCATATGAAACCAACCGGGCCCCTGGGACGAAAAGGCTAATAACTCACAGACCGGGCGTCCAATTGACGCACCGTCTGTTGCATTGAGACCCCTATGACGAGGTGGTGCTTTGAGATACTTCTTCATGGGACTTGTGATACTTGGAGTATCAACCTTTAGCTCGTGGAGAGGACCCTCCCGGAGATGATCGTACGGAGTTCAGAGACCATGTAGCTGGCTATGACCTGATGACTGCTTTTCCGATTCGATTCGGAGTGACTAGGAGAGCCCAGTGGGGAGCACTACCTTGTGAGGTGGCAGACCCATGGTGGAGGAGCACTACTGTGTGAGGTGGCAGACCCGCGGTACTCAACAGGAGGAGTACCTCTGTCGGCTATGAGGGGGAGCACTACTGTGTGAGGTGGCAGACCCACGGTACTTGACAGGAGGAGTACCTCAGCAGTATTAGGTTAGTGAGCAGTACCTCGGAGTTGTGACAGGATCACTGTACACTCTAGAGATAGACTCATCAACAGTTACAGTTTCGATAATGAAAATCCTGGTTTGAGCTGAGTCTATGACCTTTGTGTTTTCATCATGATTGAGATGGGTCACTTGATAACTTAGGTATATGTATGGGCATATACCTGGGTAGTGGTTATCCGTTTATTTCATAATCTTTGTGTTTCCTCAGGATTGATATGGGTTACTTGATAACTTAGGTATATGTATGGGAATATACCTAAGTAGAGGTTACCTGTTGAGATGTTATTGTGGTTATCCTTGTTGTTTTTAGTGAGACCTTGAGGGTCTCGGGGTGTCTACTGAGTATCGTTATACTCACCCCTGCACGGGCTATGCCCGCACCTCGTGGTGTTGGTTGCAGACGACGGGCAGCGCTGGTAGAAGCTGAGTGTTCGAGGACTAGACGGTACCCGGAGGTGGAATTCACGGCAAGATGACACTCAGGAGGTTGACGGGTGAGAGAGTTGTGGAGGCTATCTGTACCTACCCTTCAGGTAAGATCCGTGGTGGACGATCCGGGAGTTGGACTATCTGTACCTACCCTTCAGGTAGGATCCGAGGAGGATGACCCATGAGCTGCTTCCTTTCTCCCATCTGTTTGTCTTTTCCGTTGTACTTCCTTTCAGTTGTAGTTGTACTTTCAGTTGGGTTTGTATTATGTCTCATATACTATTCATCACATTCTTTTGTAATTAGTGTTTTACTTCACTTGTACTCTGTGGTGTTTTGTTTACTTTTATAAAGGCAATGCCTTCCAGTTATTGGGATTTACGCCTTTGGTGCTAGTCGCCAGCCCCTGGCCTATGGAAGGCGGGCTTGGTGTAGTCACGACATGGTCCCTGAGGACGGGTCGTGAAAATAATTTAATATCACATGATTTAAATAAATATATATACAATAGATTATATAACACAAAACTCTAAGGTTATATGAAAAATGATATTTTAATATTTAAATGTAAAAGTTATAACCTTGAAATTAAATTGGTTGGTTTGACTTGTATTTTCTGAATAATGTAATATATATAAGAATCCTAGTAAAAAAATCATTGAAATTAATACTAAATATACAATTAATTTTTAGTAAGCCTTTTTTTGCTTCAAAAATAAATTTTCGTTAAAAAGGGGTTTTAATTGTTTTTTTTTGAAAGAATACATAAACAGATTAATATAAAATTAAGAAATTTTGTTTTAGAAAATTTATATAAGATTTGAAATCAGCATATAAAAAATATCATAGTATGAAATTGGGATATTTTTTTCAAAATGATTTACTTTTAAATAATTTGTGAAATATAATGTTTTTTGTAAATTTCTCATTTATTTTTATTAAATTATGTAATTCAGAAGTTAACTTTTTTTTAATTTTATATTGGAAAACCAAAGTATTATTTATTTTTAAATAATGAAATTAATTAAATTTTAATCATATTTACTGATGATATTTGTATATGTATATTTTTTAGATTAAAAATAAGTTTTTCTAAAACAAAATTTCAATGAAATTTAGGTTTAAATCATAAAATAATTTATATCACATAAAACATTGCATCACAAAAATTAGATTTTATATTGGGAATCATGAATTCAAAATTTGATAGATATGGCTCTTTTATTTTTTTCAATATGAATAACAATCATGGAAAATATTATTATCCTCAATATTGGTTAAATGGGAAAATCCAGGGGAAAACATTAACACCCTGAGTATTTGTGAATTATTTTTTCAAATAAATTTAAAATTTCCAATATTTTTCATTAAATGAATCATAGAGTTTATCATTCATTAATAAAAACTTTTATTTTACCTTATATTACACATAACAATGACTATAGCTTACGTTACACACAACACCAATTTTGAAACAAACATGGAATGCTATTAAAATATTATTATTTAGTATAATAGTTATTACCTAGAAATGGGAATTGAAAGTATGAATAGGATTAAATTAATTATAAAAATATATATTCCACACAATTATATAGATTTAATTCTTTATTGACCAATCAATTATAATGGAAAATAAAAACCATTTGGAAACAACGGAAATATTTTTCAAAAAAATTATTCTTATGCACACAAACAGATTTTAACTCAATAAATAGAAAAAATAATTTTTTGACTTATTTCAATTGAATTTATTTATTATATATGAAGTAAAATATTAATAATTAATAATATAATTTTTCATAATAAGAGATAAGGAATAAATTATGCTTAAAATTGAATATTTCTAAAAAGTTTTTGGAAAACTGTTGTGCCCTAATTTTAACATTAATTTTTAAAATTTAAAAATATTTAATTAAAAATATATACATAATTTTTTTAAATACTCATTTAAAAATAATGGTGCTGTGAATTTTTAATAAATTTCTTAAATAATAAATTTTATAATAAATATTGAAAAATACTGTGTTTTATAAAGAATTGTATTTTCTTTTAATGAATTTAATAACATCAAAAAATTTAAATATAATTTTTAATTTAAATTTAGATAAATAATATTTCAATTAATAAAATTTATTTCGTTATAATAGATTTCATATTTATTTTATATATAAAAGTTTCTTAAACTTTTGAACATTTTTTCATTATAGAACTGTTATCTTATCACATCTACAAGATCAATTTAAAGTAAATTGTTTCCACTTATATTAATGGAGTTTTAGAAAAATGGACTCCATATTTGGAATAAAAATAATTTATATTATATAATAATTTAATCTTAATGTTTTACCATAATAATGAGTAAAAAATGTGAAAATTATTTAATGTGGTTAAGGTAAAAATTGGTTTTCTGGGGTGTGTTAAACTAAGATGACAAGGGTAAAAAATAACCTAAAAATTTTCTAACACCCAATTTATGGCCAAATTTAAAAAATATTTTTTTTTTAATTTTTAATTGCCCATTTTGGAGCATTTTTTCAAGTGAAAAATGTTGGTAAACCTTTTTCTTTTCAGAATTTTAAAGTGTGATACTTACCACACTTATAAAAGGCCATCCCCTCCTCTCCTCTCCGGACTTCAAAAATCCCATTTTATCAGACAACACCTACAAAAATAACTTAATAAATTCCCACATGTAATTATAGAAGTCTTATTGTGGTAATTACGACATCCTAATATGCCTTTTGGTGAAAACCAAAAGAAATTGTACGAAAATAGGCAATATACCTAGTCAAATGTTTTATATTATTAATTCCTCCATCTCTATCAATTATTATTAAATCATTATGATATGGCAACCACATAATATTTCATATAATTATATTTTATTTTAATAATTTCATTATCTAAAATCATTCTCCTCTTCCATAAAATGAGTTTCAAAATCATCATTCATGTGTAGGGAGGACAACCGCCTCTTGAAATGATGTCATTCATTTATCTAATTACCACCTATCATAGATAGATATAATTATGGATTAAATATTTATATATTTTATTTATTATATTATTGTACCTAGGTTTATATAATATAAAATCTA
This sequence comes from Viscum album, assembly GCA_963277665.1. Classification (NCBI taxonomy): domain Eukaryota; kingdom Viridiplantae; phylum Streptophyta; class Magnoliopsida; order Santalales; family Viscaceae; genus Viscum; species Viscum album. Next base: position 1,391,546,058 of record OY728120.1, read on the forward strand.
CATTATTAGCTATAAACCTTCTTGGAAAACAATAATGTAGCTCATGTGTACAAAATTCTACCGCCTCACAAACTGATGTGACATGTTTTCCTTTATGATTTAGTTGAATGATAATTTGGATATATTAAATGAAAATATATTATATTTTTAACATTATTATAATTTTTTAATAATTATATAACTTATAAATCCATATTATTTATTCTGTGGGGGATACGATAATGTCGTCCGTGTGTACGAAGGACTACCGCCTCACGAATCAATGTGATTCATTAACACTTCATATGGAAGGTAATATGGATGAACTTAATTATATTATCTAATATATATGAAATTTAAAAGATTATAACATTATAAAATATTATTTACAATTATTTCTTTCTATCAGTAGATAAAATGGAAACACTGTTTATGAGTATGCACGACATATCATCTCCACGAATAGTGTACTTCACTGTCAATATCACAATTTTTTGGATTACTATAAATATTTATATAATGAATAAATATGATACTATTATCATGGTTAAAATTATTTTTATTATATACAAATGATCAATTTAACGGGACTAGAAATACCAAACAAAAAGATACGTGAAAAAACAAAGTAGTTATTACCTATAACATGACTGCAACATGGAATTGTTAATAAAATGGAAATAAGTTATCAAAAGTTAATAATAAAATCTATTATATATAAATAATCATTATCCTATAATATATGTATGATAATAATATATATATATTATACCAGATGTTGGAATGTATACAAAGGAAGTCTATAATTATGGGAATGGGTTTCTATCTCACTTTCCTACTACTTTAAGACACATTCCATATTCACTACCTATTTATTTAATATTTTTAATATAAATATATTGAATGAATTTTATTATTATAATAATTATTTTTTGGTCTTTACATGTCCATTTTTGGAACCCACTTTCATGGGGTTTATGGTTCAATGATTACTAAATCACTAAGGTAATTTTTTTCCTAATTTAACATCTTTGAGACATTTGTTATATTATGAACCTATATTCTTTTTTGAGGTTTATATACATCCCTATTTACATTTCATATAATGAATAATATTATTTTCATTTTATTTAATTTTTTTAATTTATGTTAATATTTCATGGAACTTATAATTCAATGTTACCAAAGTGGTAAGGTTTTTATGTCACAATATCATCATTTATTAGGATTGTTTGTGATTATGATTCATATGATTAAATATAATGAACCACATATAAAGAAAATCCTTATTTTTACCCCATTTTCAGGTCATGAGAATAAATATTTCCTTTCATTTACATATATTCATGTACTCAAGAGACCTGAACAATATTTTTAAGAAAAATCATCGTCATAACACTTTTTAGTCGAAAAGAATTTTTTTACTACAACCATTTTTTATAAATTATTTTAATTTCTTTAGCATTATAAAATTTAATTATTACAGTATCATTTACCCATAATTGTATTTTTTTTAATTTTGTTAAAGGAAATTCATTTCATTTTCCAAACAATGTGTGTTTTTGTTTTACTAAAAATGTGGGATAAATAATATTTTTATCATTGACCGCATGAAGGTAATTATCTACCATAATTAAAAATCATTTTTAAAGGTTAAATTATAATATACAATGTTATTTTCAAGTAAAATTATTTTAATTTTTCATTCATAAAAAATCATTTTTTGGAAGTGGCATGGATACTTTCATCATAAAATATTTTAAATGACATTTCTCAATAATTTACCATATAATACAACATCTATTGATGTTATCTATTCCATATAGCTTATATAATCCATGTACACCATTCATATTAATTATTTTAATGGTTTTTGTTTATGATGGTGTGCTGTTTGTGAAACATGTTTCATTTCCACAAGTTACTCTATACAAAAATACATATGAAAACCTGATTTTTTTCATGATTTATACAATAATAAATCGATAAAATAATTTTAAAACATGTTGATTTTATATAGGATATTATATGATGAAATTTTTATGACACCCATTTAATTTCATGGGATATGATATGTTGAAGGTTTTATAATCTTGTGGCTCACATACATATTATTTTAATTATTTTAAATGGGGGGACATATATCAATCTAAAATGAACTGGGTAATGATTTATATTTCATGAGATATGAAATACTAGAATGGGGTGTAAATCTAGTCTAGTAAGGGAATATTCCCACTTTGAAGGTCATAGGTGTGAACCATGACTACTATGATGGTTTTAGGGGTGAACCAATTATAAAATGATATCCTTGGATGTGATCCTTTACTACAATGGAAGTTATTTTATATTCATTTGTGTATTCCCAAATTCAATGACTTATGACGATGCCATGCTCTCATGGCTCATGTTTTTAGATTCTGTTATGATCCTTGTCTTATGAACATCCAATTATTATTCCCTCACTTTATATTATAATCATTGATATGTAGTATATGGTTTTAAAACATTTTGATCATGTTATCAGACCCTTATTATAAAATATATATTGTATATAAATCCCTAGTTGTCCCTTACTTAGTATAATAGATCACCCATTATTATCATTCCTTTCCCAAAATTATGAATAAATTTATTATGTATGAAATTTTTATAAAGGTTTCTAGTTATTAAGAACATATTGTAAGATGATGTAGTTCACATATGAACCAATTTGTTATGATTCCACGTTTCCAAAATTCACTATAAATTTATGACCCATAGGTGTGTGTTTGTGTAATGTAATTAATTTTCATTAAAATATATATAATATATTTCTATGAGAGGCCAAAGTCTTTACAACTGGTATCATAAAAAATGATTAGTAATAATTTGGAAACTATCATGAGAAAACATTAGTAAAATATATATGGATATTTCTAAGAATATTTTTATGGATATGCATATGGATAAGTCAAATGATGATTTATAGTATAGGAAAATGTCCTGAAATTTTGGTAATATATAGAGCGAGTTATTTCAATAAAATTACATCCATATATAAATACTAAAAGTGGATTTGGATCTGGCACAGAGGTACCTAGGGGTAATAAATCTGAAAAAGGGATAATTGTTATGGACTCAATTCTCACTTATTTCACAAAAATGGGACATAGTTCACACCATTATTGACACTACCATGGCATATAGTCTGGAAATTCATGAAAAATTTATGAACCATCATAAAGGATTTAATTAATGATCCTGAGTATCATAAGTTAATCCAAATGTGTCATAGACTGAAAAGAAGGTTTTAGGAATTAGACATCTTATTAGTGTTTGTCCATGAATATTTTGTTTTCCTATATGATTATAATTTCTCACTCAATGATTTTCCATTTTAGTAAATTACAATAACAAGAATGAATCATGTAATCATTGAATCTTACAGAAAATTAATTGGCTATGAGAAATCCAATTGGTTGATAAATGGAGAAAATGATATTTTGATTATTCATAATTACCTATCAATATATATGATTAACAACATGAACTTCAGTGAGATCTATTATTTGTTAAATAATATTAATATGGAATCTTATGAATTTTCACATGGTAATGAACATATAGGAAAGCTGATTTATCTTATTACCTATCATATAGTTGTGAATAAGAACCTAGAATAATATCTCAAATGGTGGGTATGTTGTTTTCTATATGGGAATTATGGACATAGAGTCAAAAAATTCCAAGGAATTCAATGTCTTATATGTGAGGAAATTCGGCATTATTTGAGATAATAACCTAAACTAGGGGTTAACCCCTAGACCATGGAAGGAAATATTCTATAATAAATCATTTTTGTAAATGGTATTAAGTGTTTATGTATATGTATTCTATAATTATGTTGTATAATTATATTACTAAGGGCGTGTTGTTTATAATAATCACGAAAAAACAATGGATTATGTTATTTTTTGAAACCTAAATTCCTTCATGTAATATTAGCATAACTGTTATGGATTATGTCATGGGTTTATAAGATTAATGTTGATCATTAGATCAAAGTCTTATACACCCCTCATGAGGTTTTATGTGATGAAATTTCTTTAGTATTAATGATATTTTTGGATAGATTTATTGTGTAAATCCCATTGTTTTTTATATTTTTTATTAAAAAAAATTTTGAGGAGGAATTAATTTAAATTTTGGTGGTATAAGATTGAAGGTATCAGTTGCCAAAATGTATTATCTTATCTCTAATATTGGGGTAACTATGGGTAATTTCAATTTGAAAATTATATTAATATTATTTTGGGAAGAATAAATTACATGTTGGGGGTCATCTTATTGCATTCGACAAGTTCACAAGGTTTGAACCCAGTACTAAAGGGTAACAAGGGTATAACACCTACCACTATCCTACGTGAAAGAGTATTTCTAGTGGGATAACATTAAGAGATATATTTTTGGGTAAGTGTCATGGTACATGTTAAGACAAAATGTTAAGGTAGAAAAATGAATGTCTAATAGGATGCTACAACCATTATCCATTAGAATGTAGACGAGAAAACATCCCCATGTAATTTTTTCATTGGACTCTGCAAAAGATATAAAGGGAATAATGTTATATCCATTGTAGTAGACCCCCTTGCATAATTAGCACACTTTATCTCAATCAGAGAATATTTGAATCTGAATCATCATTCTAGGATATTCATTAAGGAACTGGTAATGATACAGTGAATGTGAAATTTATTGTTTTTTAATCAGGATATGAGGTTCAACTAAATGTTTTGGAGAAATATTTAGAAATATCTTACTATAAAGACAAGTTTCATCACTGCATATCATCATCAGATTGATGGTCTATATGAGAGAAATATTTAGATCCTATAGGATATGCTATGATATTGTTCTATGGATTTTAATGGTGGATGAGATCAAAAATTTACTATAGTTTAGATTTTGTAAAACAATATATTTCACTCGAGTATTTAGATTGATTCTTATGATTCTTATTATTAAAAAAAATGCTGGACACCAACGTACTGGAATAAATATGCCAAAAGAAATATATTAGGACTGAAGCTAGATGATCAAATTAAAGAAAAGGTTATATATATTATTAAACATTTAATGTCCTGAAAAATTTCATAAAAATTTTATTATGATAATAATAAATATTATATATAATTTTAAGTTAGTTATATGGTGTTTCTTTTAAATTATTCTGGGATAATGGAGGGAAAACTATAGAATAGTTATATTGGTCACTTAAAAATTCTTGTTCATATCAGAACCATATTTTATCACATGAAGATTCCACCTAACCACTTCTACGTTCATGTTATATTTTAGGTTTATCTCTTTAGAAATCACATACCTGATCCATCACATTTACAAAACATAGTGATTATACCACCAGAGGATGATATTTCTTATTAAGAACATCTAATAGAGATTATAGATTTTAGAGAGAAAGTTATATGAAGCAACACCACTCACCTAGTTAATGGTTTTTTGTGAAACCACAATCTTTAGTAATCTAAATTGTAAAATAAGGACGTAATTAGGTATAAGTATCCTCAATTTTTGGAACAAAAGTAAAAAAAATTAGGGTGGAATCGATTTTATGGGGTATAGAATGTAACACCCTGAAATATTGTGAAATATTTTTTCCAAATAAATCTAATCCCCTAGATATTTTATGTTACATAAAAAACTAATTTTATATTAAATTAAATTAAATAAAATGTTTATATTTTGTTTCACGCAACACTGACTGTAGCTTCTGTTACATGAAACCCTTAGTTTAAACAAAACATGACAGACTATTAAATTATTATTATTTAATACATTAGGTATCCCATAGAGTAATGAAATTAGGATATTAATAGGAATACCTAAATTATGAAAATATATGGACTACACATGTATATAAAATTAATTACTTAGTGATCCATTAATTAGAAATTAAAAATAAACCCGTTTGAAAACAAATGATATCATTTTTATGAAAAACTATTTTTATGAACATAATGTAAATTTACCACAATAAATTAATCACATTAATTTTAGTCAATTACTATAATAAAAATTTCATATTATGTATTCAATAATGTTTTTAACATTCAAATTTTGTCTTTTCTAAAATTATAATATAATAAAATCAATATTCTTAATACAAATGTATTCTTCTAAAAAGATGTCTTGTTACCCTTTGTACATTTATCTTAAAATCAATTTTTAAACTTTTTGAAAATTTATTTGAAAAAAAAATTATTCATTTTTTACCTCAGAACGTAAAAAATATATTGTTATTGAAATATTGATAATTTTAAAAAAAGTAATATTTTTTTGATAAATTATAAAAAATACAGGTTTTTGTTAAGAGAAATATTTTCTTTTAGTGAATTTAATTACTTAACATATTTAATATGTTTTTAAAAGTAAAATTATTTCAATTATATATTTATTAATGTAATTTAGTTCATTATAATAAATTGTAGACTTAATTTCGATATAAAAGTTTTTCAAACAACTGGTCATTTTTGCTTTGGAAAACTGCTTTGTCATCACATCTATGGGATTAAATTGAAAAATAATTTTGAAATACCATTGAATGGAATTTTTAAAAAAGGGTTATATATATGTAATTAGAGTAATTTTTATCATCTAATAATTTCAACATAATTTTTTACCCTAATAAATATTAAAAATAAAAAAAATTATTTACCATGGTTATGGTCAAAATGGTTTTACATAGTGGGTTAAACAAAAAATATAACGGTAAACATTACAAAAAAATCATTTAAAACTCCGATTTTTTGTCCATATTTAGACCTTATCACTTATAGGGTTGATAATTAAACATTTTGGATCATTGAGTCTTTTGAATGATGTGGGTACACCTTTTTCTATTCAAGGATTATTAGTGTGCCATTGACCTCAAAAATAATAGGCCACCCCCTCCCCTCTGTTTTTCATAGATACCAATACCCATTGGAATGTGTAGTACCTATAAAAATAACATAATTAATTTCATCATCTCATAATTTATTCCATTTTTGGGTTAGAAAACCAACATATTAATCCTTTTGGTGTACACCAATGAAATTGTCCACAGAAGAGGTAATGTCCCTAATCATGCATATTATTTCATTTCTTCCTCTGTATAAGGTCCCGACATTAAGTGTTACAAAATCTGGAGTTATTTTAATAATTCAAATTGGGGATATTTTTAGGTTTATTATTTTAGATAATTATGACATAACTATTACATAACAACTCAAAAATTACAAAGTACACACTTCTTCTCACTATTTATTTTTTTCCAAAGATACAACTCTTTAAAACATGATATCATTTTTATGGATATAAATTTTAATAACATTCATCTTGAATTCATCATTTATCTTACCCATAATTATATCTTATGGAAAACATTTCAAAAACCATGGATTAGAAAAATAATGTACAATAATGGATATAAAATAAGGAATGAAATCATTAGTATAGGAATATTTGGAACTCATGAATCAATTCTCATAAAACCCGACTATTCACCCAGATATCATACGTTCATTTATATAGCTCATCGAATCATAAGATTCCTAAAAAAATTATTAGTAATCATAAATCATAAAGGTCACACGTGACATCCATATCATACTTTCATTTTAGCTTTCACAGCTATATAGGGAGTAACATTCGTGGTACCATTTGGAATACCTATTAGATTATGTTCCCTAAATATCTTAGGAGAAACCATATTGATTAACATCATCTCAATACCCAATGAATTGGAGAGCTATAATGGGATCACACACCCTCATTTTATCATGGAACTACCTGTATACATAAGGAACGCCTAAGAACCACAACATAATCCTAACACATTATCAAATTATAATGAAAAAATAAGATTTAAACATTGAAATAAAAAGATATTATTTATAGATATTAACATAATAAATCCCTCCTAAAAACAATTTTCAATACAAAAATACTTTAAAATTGGATATGGTTTTTCTTTTCCTTTTATAAATCATTATGTCTCATTGGGGAAGCTAGATATAAAATAATGGTCACGGCAGTAGAAAGGTCGTTGTTAGTGTATTCTTTAAAAACATTATTTTTTGTAATTTAGTTATTATATTTATAGAAAAATAATCATTTATAAAAACTTTTAGTTAAATAAAAATTCAAAGGTTTTTATTATACACCTTATAAATGAAGGTGGTGTATAACATCAATATATTTATCAATGAAAGGTGATTGAGATGAAGTCCCTTACCATGAGTCTGACACGTCTCATTCAAAATTTATATTCATGAATAATAAACATTGGTTAATTTATAATTTATTCAGAACCTATTTTGTGATTATTATTTCTTTTATATCACTTATTTACATTTGATAAAAATTACATAATTATTTATGTTCATATAAGACATTATGTCAATATTCTATATTTGAATCAAAAATAAACTTGGTATGATGTTAATAGTAAATGTGTCCAAAAGTCCATCATATCTGGAATTAAATTCATTGAATAATAATCAATTTTATACAATAATTAAAATTTCAATTGAAATTATTTATTTAAGGTATGAAAAATGAACAACATTATAATCATGGAGACTATAGGTCTTATGTACGCATGAGTAAAATTTCCATTTTTCCATGACCATTATAGGAATAAGGTAATAATTATCGTATCTTTCCAGAAAGATAATAATATAATTAAATTAATAATAATCATTTAAATATACTAATATATATATATATATATATTAAATGTGATTTGACGAATAAGAGTGATTCACTTCACTTCTTGGAGGTGATATTTCACACATACGCACGAATGAATTTAAATTTTTTTTTTTCAAGGAATGTAAGATAATAATTGACATATTATTATCTTATAATTATAAATATTTCATTAAAATAATATAAAAACATAAATTTAATTATTATAAATATTTTTTAGAGAAATTAATGAAAAATGAACTATATTGGTTCGTGAGGCGGTAGTATGCCAAACAAACGAACCAAATGATAATTTCCCATTTGATGAAATTGGAGATGGATTTGGTTGATGATATTAACATAATAAATTCTATGTATATTTTGGTTAAATTATTTATTATTTTCTCATGGATTGAGTTTATTTAAATTGGTTGGAAGATGAAATAAAAAACAAACACTTAAATAAAAACATTTCCTTTCCTTCGGGTGATCACCTTTATTAACACCTTAACTCCTATAAGAAGGTTATTAATGCTTAAAATAAAACAAAAATATTGTGGGGACATATTCTAATATGGGTTTTGTGAAGATATTTTCATAACCAAATGGTTTCAAAACTCTTAGTAACAGAGAGGAATATCTGCTTTTTTATAGGATATGGGAGGGTCATCCTTGAAATTATTAAAAGTATTACATTAATGTAAATTTTGTTTTGATTCAAAATAGGTCCAAACTCATTTATTTCAAATATATAATGAGTATGGGTGAAACTAATATCATAAAATAAATATTATAGATGTTTTTGTATTTTTTTTATTCTTCTATTTTGGTTTTAATCTCTTTTAATTCTAACCGTTTTATCAAGTAATTTAAACATAGAAGGTTAAAATAATTAAAAATTCATTAAAACATCCAATTAAATAGTTATTAAGGAAATTGTTAGTGTTATATAAAATTATTTGTCAAATAATACATGTTTATAAATTTTAAATCATTTAATTAAATATTCTTGATTTTAAAATATGAATTATGTCAATGTTGACAATATTCATTAAATAAATTTTTTTAAAATATCATAGCAAATTTATTCCTTCAAAAAACCTATATTAACTCAATCTAGAAATTTCATATGAATATTTATTATTCATATATGACATAAAATATTTAAAATTATACTTTTTAAAATATTATTAATACCATTTATTGAATTATTTCATTGATAAATCTATTACTCTATCATCTTTGTGTAATAATTAAATATAATTATTTAATTCCAAAAATTTATAAATAAAATACCATGTTTTTGTAGTATTTTTAACTTTATATGATCTATTAATATTCTATTATATCACTTACATAACCCAAATTAAAATCGTTTCATTAAGAAGAATCATATTTATGAAATATTTTCCTTTACATTAAATTAAATGGCATATATGTTATAAGCACACCCAAGTGGATTCCAAAGGTCACCGTTTCTGACCAAGGAAGGTCAAGGTAGATAATAACTCATCCAATAATATTAGAACATGTGATATGTTAATATTATAATATTATGATATTAATTTTACCATTAATTACTCTATTTATCTTTAACCGTGCTAAATAAAATAATAAAGTTACAATTCACCAAAAAATATTTGGATCCTATTAGAAAAAATTTTCATATTCAGTATAAAAATTTATGTATGTTTTTTAAAATTAAATTTATATAAGTATTTAAATTAATTTAATGTAAATCTCGTTGGAAACTCGAGAAAACAGTTTAAAAAAACGTTCAAAAGTTGACAAATTTTTTATATCTAATTTCAAATTTAAATTGATTCCAATAAAAAAATTGAATTAAATTTGTATTTTTTTAATTTTACTTAAGAAATAAAAGGATAAACTTACTATAAAAATAAATCCGAAAAAAAACATTTTTGAAGTAAAAGGTAGTATTTTTCACTATTCATTAAAATATGTACTTTATTAGAAGAATTCCCAAAATTCAACAAAAATAAATATTTATGTCCCTATAACAAATAAAAAGTTTATTTTTTCAAATAAAAAAATTTAATGTCCAAAAAATAGATTTAAAATGGGTTCTCCATCAAAAGTTAGATAAATTGTATTTTTTAAAAAAATACTCCATTTATCCATAAAATTCATGCTGCTCTTTTATTATCTTTAGAAAAAAACAGAAGTTTAATTTTATACATTAGGTTGAATATAATATATATAAATATATATTTACCAATATAATCCAATAAGTGTGATTTGATCATTTATTGGTATAAAACACTCATGTGCACATTTAAATAGGTTTTTAAGAAAACATAGCCATTTTATCTTAAAAAGATATTTACATTCATTTAATTAAATATTCTCCCAATAGTAAATTATATATACTTGTGTAAACATAATATAGTTAGTTATATTCATTCCTACTAATACAATTACTAGTAATTAACTACCATATAAATTAATAATTTTAATAATGAATTATTTTTCATCATAACACAGTATTGTGTGCAACATAATATTTTGGAGAAACCCATTTCTGTGTGTTGGGTACACTATCTAGAAAATAATACCATTTAATGAAAATTTATATCCATTTCAAAAATATTTATAGATATTAAAAAGTACTCCTCTATAATTACTTGTGATGTTACATCTTTCCCCTTTTTAGGAAATGCATCTTTAGAATTTTAAAATTGTGTTTTGTAACTTAGGATTTACATTTGAAAATTATGTCATTGAAAACCCACATTGGAAGAAGAGTCAATAAAAAATCCACATTAAAAGAAAAAAAGTGATGTACAAAGGTCACCTGAGATAACACAAACTATTATTCCATATATTAAATCATAGATCTAGAAGAAAAAATAACCATCATGTTCTAATGCAGAGTGATAGAAAACATGGTCAAGAGAAAGTTAATAATCACAAAACCACAAATTATTTATGGGTTAGAAGGTATTTTATTTCATATTAGGAAAATGAAACAAAAAAATTTCTTGTTTTAAGATCATTTTCATAGATTTGAGAAATTCCTTTACTACAAAAAATAATATTATAAATAAATATACTTACTTAAAAAGTATAGATTCATCTTTTAATAAAGTTCCACCACATGATCATAATTTTCTCCAAATGACGAGTATTTAAGAGTATTTATTTTTCATGTATGAAACAATAGAATCAACATGAGGTGATTCACCTAATCCACACAATATTAACAATATATTCCTCTTTCCATATAACATTAACCAAAAAAATATGTCAAGATAAAAATAATTTAATTCCCCATATATAATAAAATTCAATATAAGAATGACAACATTTAATATCAAGAATTCATAAGTAATACCCAAATTCCAACGTAGACTATTCGAAAACTAACTATCCTTAAAAATCTTAAAAAATATTATAAAAAATATTAAATCCCCAAAATCTGGAACATTTAATCAAAACATATTCGAAGATAAATTCTAAAATTTAACTCCAATTAACATCAAACACTGTTACTATCTGATACCATAAATGTAATTTCCAAAATCACATATTCTCTAAGATAGGTTAATCATTTCCATTAATAACACGAAATTCCATTAGTCCACAATAAAAATATATATTCTTCTAAAATAAAATTCAACCATTACTACTAAAATTAAATTTCAAAGTAATATATTTACCTTAATCATATAGGGTTCTGAAAATAGTGAATGTCTTCCAAAATAACATTTCTCCATTAATCAAGAAATCGTTTTCCAGTAACAAGGTTATCTATTTGATAAAACATATGTTCCAAAAATCAACCTATTCTTACTCAATAAAATAATTTAAATATAAATAATAATTTACAATAAATAGGGAATTCACATAATCTAGTTATAGGCATTCCAACCTTATCTCCCTTTATTTGAGGGTAAGATCCCCATAACCTTTCTCGACGCGATGTGTTTCCACCCATCTTGTAGGTTTTCCCTTTTTATGAAACTCAAAAATAATCATAACATGTTTATTCCTCAAAGGATTGATTATACCTCTCATTTTCATCAGAACTCATAATGACCTCATCTTCTAAATTCATTGATTCTTATATATACATACATTTTTTTATTTCACCACCATATGATTTAAAAAACTATTTCCAAAATAGAGAACATTGGACCTTGATCTTAGTGTCCACCTGGATTCATTGTCAATTTTCTCACATAGATAGAAATTACATTCATTACAAAAATGATTTATATATTCTTCCAAAAAACTTCCTTTCATTATTTAATTACAACTGGTAAAACTTGGGTCATATGGGTGTTCATAGTGAAATAGTTTGAGCAAAAAATCTTGTATGAAATATAATTTCAAAACATCAGATATGATATTAATTTTTATAGAACATTTAGGTAATGTTTGTTTTGAAATTTTAATCAATCATACTTTTAACATAGCATAAGAAAATGTTGAAATAATATATTTTTAAAAATAGTTATATATTTTCTTTGATAGGGCCTCCTTCTTCAGCAAATTTTTCAAAATCATAATATACTTTAAAATATCATGATAAGGTAAAATATCTAAAAATACATTGATAAAATTTACTAGTTTTGAAAAAATTAGAAAATTGAGAAAATAAGATTCTATTAAAAACAGACCAAGTTCCATGATTGTATATATATATATATAAGATGGTTTTTAAATCCCATAATTTTTTTTTTCATGTGACATGAATGTGAAAAAAAGTATCAGAATCACCCAGATAGGACTTGACAATAATTATTGAATGAAATTAATCATAAAGAGCTATGAATGTTGTCTGAGATCCTACTACTTCTATTTGTAACCAACATTCCTCAGTTTGTAAAAGTTATTGAACTAGTATATAACTAAAATTATAGACATATAAACTTACCATATGTTTAACAAAAACTTCTTACCCCTACGTTGTTAAACCTTTCCTATGATAAAAACTATAAGTCCATGACTATTAGTGTTACATAACATTGATTTAAGTCAATAATTCACGTTAAATATCTTTTTAGGGTTATATTTTTATATAATTAGTGCATAACTATTAAATAACAACTCAAATATTACAAAGTAGGCACTTCTACTCACTATTCGTTTTTTATAAGATAAAACTTTTTAAATCATGATATCTTTTTATCTTAATAAAAATATTCATAACATTCCTCTGAAATTATTCCATTATTTTACTCATACTTATACAATATAAAAAAATTTAAAAAACTATGGATGAGCACAAAAATATCAATAAGTGATATTAAATAAAAATCAAACCGTTAGTCATTGAATATTTTAAACTCATGAAAACCTTTTCACAAAATCATATTTTTGACATATAAATCATATGTTTTTCAACATACCTCAGGAAATCATAATATTCATGAAAAAATAATTTAAATAATAATTCATTAAGGTATCATGTGGAATCCATATCATACATACATTATAGATTTCACAACTTCCTAGGAAGTAACCATCATGGTTACATTTGAAATACCCGTCACAGTATGATCCCTAAATCTCTTAAAAAAACCTTATCGGTTGACCTTACCTCATTACCCAATACATTGGGTAAATATGACAGACTCACCCTCCATCAGTTTATCATGGATCCACCCATATACATAATCTATCCCAATAACCATAACATAATCATAATACATTAACAAGCATAAATTAAAAATAAAATTTCCAAATTGAAATAACAAGATATAATTTCATGTTATTAACATAATAAATACCTCATCTAAACCATTTTAAATAATAAAATATGAAGAGTTAATATTGTATTTATTTTCCATTTAAAAACATTAAGGCTATTATAGAATGCCAAATATAAAATAATGGTCACAATGGTGATGAAGTCGTTGTGACAGCTTTTGTTAAAAAAATTCATTTTTTAATTTCATAAAAAGATTCTTAGAAAAATATTTATTATGGATACCATTGAATAAAATTAAAATTAAAAGGGTTTGATTATACAGGTTATAAATGAAGATGGTGTATAACAAAAAAATATTTTTCAACGAATGGATATTGAGACAAAGTCCCTAACCGTGTGTCCAACTCATTACATGAAATATTTATATTCGTGAATAATAAACATAGAGTAGTTTATAATTTCTTGAGAACCCTTTTTTGTGTTTGTTATATCATTTATATAACTTATTAACATGTTATAAAAAGTACATAATTATGTATGTTCATATGAGACGTTCTGTCGATACTCTGTACTTGAAATGAAAATGAACATGGTATAATGTCAATAGATAGTGTGGTCTCATTTACCTCATCTCCATAATTAAGTTCATGACATAATAATCAGTTTTATACATTAATTATACTTTTAAATCATGCCATTTATTTATGGAATGAAAAATGATCTATGTTCACACCGCTTCGTGGAGGTGATAGTTCATACGTACACACAAATGACGTTTTCAATTTTTACTGTTCCTAGAATGTAAGAACATAATTGATATATTATTCTATAATAATGATAAATATTTCACTAAAATAATTCAAAAATTTAAATTAAATCATTATGACCTGTATTGAGAGAGGATAATGAAAAACAATCTATATCGGTTCACGAGGCGGTAGTCCGCTGTATACACAAACGAAATGTTCATTTCCCATTTGATTAAAATATGAGATGGATTTGGGTGATCATATTAAAAAAATAAAACATAATTATATTTTGTATATAATATTTATTAGTTCATCATGAATTAATAAGAGTTAAAGAGAGTGTAAGATAACATAAAACAGAAACACATAAATAAAAAAATTACCTTTCCTTCAGATGATCACCATTCATAACACCTTAACACTTATAAGAAGACTTTTATTCCTAAAATAAGTAATAAATAATGTGGGGAGGGATTATAAGAAGTGTTTTGGATAAATATTGGCCAAAAAAGTGATTTTTATGTGTGATTAATAGATATGAATGAGTTCCTTTTTATAGGAGATGGAATGGGCACCCATGAAATTATTAAAAGTATTAAATTACTACAAACTCAATTTCAATTAAAAATGGAACCAAAGTCATTAATTTTTAATATAGGATTCTTATGGGTTTAAATATTTTAATAAAATTAAAAATAGATATTTTTTACTATTTTTTTAATCCTTATCTTTCTGTTTAATACCTTTTTACTCTTATCATATTATCATGTAATTTACAATTAGAGGGTAAAAATAATTACCAAAATCATGAAAAAATTATAATGATTGAGTCATTGATGAAATTTTTAATGTTAAATAAAATATTTGTAAGAATATTATATATTTAGAAATTTATATCATTTAATTAAATATTTTTTATTCTAAAATATTTATTATGTCTATTTTGACACAATTCATTACATGATTGTTTTTAAATATCATAAAAATGATTCCTCCCAAAAAATTAAATTCACTCAATATTATAATGTAATATTAACACATTAAACATGTGGATGAAATCAAATATTTCAAATTATATTTTTTTAATATTATTAATATCATTTATTATATTCTTTCATTAAAAAATATATTACTACATCATCATTGTTTCATAGTTCAATTTATTTATTTAATTACTATAAATTATAATTAAATTAACATGTTGTAGGTAAAATTATAATATTTCTAATGAATATTAACAATAAAATATATCACTTACATAACATATATTAATAATATTTTTGTATGAAGATATAATTTTATGACATATTTTCCTTTACATTAAATTAAATTTTATAAGTTTTATTATCACTCCCACAAAGATTAAAAAGGTCACAATTTATCCCCAAAAATATTAATGGTTGATAATAACTCATCCAATAATATTATAATGAGGTTTAGGATAATTTAATAATATTATAATATTAATTTTACATTTAATTACCATATTTACCTTTAACCGTGGTAAATAAAATACTACAGTTAGTAATTACCCAAAATTATTTTGATTTTATTTGACCACATTTATGATGATGTGTATGACCATGTATTTATATTTTTTAAAATTCAATCCACATAAGTTGTTGAATTAATTTAAATTTAATCTCATTGACATAATTAGAGAATGTTTTTTTTGTTGATTTTAAAATATTTAAAAGTTCAAAAAAGATTTATTTCCAATTTCAATTTGAAATTGATTCCATGACCCAAATTGGATTA
The DNA here is from genome assembly GCA_963277665.1 of Viscum album. NCBI lineage: Eukaryota > Viridiplantae > Streptophyta > Magnoliopsida > Santalales > Viscaceae > Viscum > Viscum album. Next base: position 1,391,562,954 of record OY728120.1, read on the forward strand.
AATGATAAAAATAAATTTAATTTTACTTTAAAACCAATTTAGTGGAAAAGATAACTGTATAAATAGTTCAAACAAAAAAGCATATTGGAATTAAACTGCGGTATTTTTTACTATTCATTAAAATAATAATATTATCAGAAAAATTCAAAAAAAATCAACCAAAGTAAATTTTTCTATCTTCATACAAAGAAGAAGTTTATTATTTAATATATAAATTATAAATGTTTTAAAAGTATATTTAAAATGGAATCCCCATAAAAATGCTGTAAATCTACATTTTTAGAAAAATACTCATTTTATTCATAAAATTGAATTTGTTCTTATATAATGTATAGATAACATATATGTTGAATTTTAAATTCTATGTTGAATAATATAAATATATATATATATATGCATTAATATAATTGAATAAGTGTTATTTGATCATTTATTAGAATAAAAAATACTTGTGTACATTTAAAGTATTTTTGGGGAAAACATTACCTTTTATTTTAAAAAAGGGTTTTACATTAATTTAATTATTTTTTCACAAAATATTTAGTTATATATACGTATATAAATAGAATATAGTTTGTTATGTTCATTCCCACCCTTATAATGTTTATACATTAACTACCATTTTAATTAATAATATTAATAATGTATTATTTTCTGGTATGGCTTAGTATTGTGTGCAACATAATATTTCAGAGAAATATACTATTTCTTTTCAGTTAAACTATCATACAAAGTATTCCCTTTAATAGAAGATGAATATCTAATTCATAAATTTTAATAGATACGAAAAAATATTATTCTATAATTACCAAGGATGTTACATTCCACATCATTAAATTATTATTAAAATACTATGATATAATAAATAAATTATATTAAAAATTATAAAATTTTATTATGTTAATTTAATACCCTAAATTATTATCCTTTTCCATTAAATGGGTACCAAAATCATTATTTTTATGTATGGTTGTCTACCACTTCACAAACTGATGTCATCCATTTTTTACATTACCCTGCTAAATGATGGATATAATGATAGAATAATTATTTATATATGATATTTCTGATATTATTATACCTATTTAATTATATAAAACAACTATATTCTTACTTCCAAAGCCGTTGGGAATACAAAAATGTCGATCGTGTGTATGATAGACTACAGCCTCATGAGAAAATGTGTTGTGTTTTTCATTTTTGGTTTACATGGATAGTAATAAAGACAAATTGAATTAATATATATTATATTTTAAACATAATTATACTTATTTAATAATTATTTCACGTGTAACATCTTAACTTACAGTCTGTAGGGGATATGATAACATCGTTCATGTGTACGACATAATACAATCTCATGAAGCAATGTGAATTATACACCCATTATATTGAATGTAAGATAAAATATTTTAATGAAAATATGTGATATATATAACATAAAAACGATTATATAATGATAATATTTTATTTAAATTTATTTATTTCAATCAGTTGAGAAAATGGAAACAATATTCATTCGTATGTAAGACCTACCTTCCCTATAAATGGGGTATTTCATTTTCTATCTCTGAAATCTATGGATCTCAATAAATACTTATATATGTAATATGTATGATATTTATATCATAGTTCAAATTATTGATTTTATGGAACCATTAGAAACATAAGATTACCAAAAATACCAAAACAAAACAAATGTGAAAAGTGAAGTAGTTATTACCCAAAACATTAATTTATCATGAAATTGTTAATAAATGGGTAATAAAAGGAAATATGAATATATTAAGTCAAATGATATATATAATGATGGTTCTGTGATATATTTATTGTAAAAATATATTCATTATACCAGAGGTTCTAAATTGTACAAAGGAAGTCAAGGGTTGTTGTAAGGGATTTTGTCACTTTTGTACTCCTGGGAGACAGATGCCATATTTATCACCTATTTATTTTATTTTGTGTATATACTACCCATCAATGTATTTTATGATTATTAAAAAAAAAATTATTTGTATTTAAATATCTATTTATTATATCTCTTTCATGGGGGTTATGGGTCAAATGTTACCATGTTAGTAAGGGGTTATTATCTCAATTTTCATTCTCGGAGACATATGGTATATTATGTTCCAATATTCATTTATGAGGTGTATATAATCAAATTTGGAATGATATAACATGAATATAATTATTTTCCTAGTATTTTATGTTTCAGTTGATATTAATCTTTAATGGTATATTTGATTCAATGTTACCAAAGTGGTAAGAGTTTTATATTACTATATCATCTTTTATCAGGATTGTTAATGATTATGAATCTGATAATGAAATATAATAATACATATCTCAAAAAAATCATGAATTTTATTCTCCTATAGTTCTGTAATTTCAATACATTTTCCTCCCTTTTCCCCTCTTTATATAGTCAAGATACCGAAATAATTTTTTATGAAAAATAATATATATTTATCTATCCAGACAAAAAACTTTTTTCTTCGAAAACCATGTTTTCTAAAATTCTTTTCAAAAATTCTTTTAAAATTATACAACTGATTTATTGAATAAATTTTTATCCATTTTTTAATTTTTACAATTTTTTTATATAAATCTTCATGACATTTTATCAAATAATGTATGTTTATATTTTAACAAAAATATGTAATGAATAATCGTTTTAACATGTAAAACATGAACAGAAATTTCTGCCATCATGACCAATAATTTATTTGAATCCTCCATTATAATCATTAATGGTTATTTTCAATATAAATTATTTTCCAAATTTCTATGATTTAAAAAATAATTTTTTTTTAAATTGGAAATGAAATATTCCTTAATAAATGTTTTAAATTTTCCTTAAAAACAATTTTATATATAAGATGACATCTGTTGATGATTCCCTTTCCTTACTGGGGACATGATCTATGGATTCCATTCTTCATATTTATCAAAATTTATTTTATGATGGTTGGTTGTTTATGAAACCCAATTATCATCTACTGGTTACACCATTAGGACATGCTTATGAACTTCACTTATTTTCAAGGGTTACACTATGATGAACTTGTGAAAAGATTATGAAACATGTCACTTTTCAACAGATTATGATATGAATAAATTTTTACTGAACACATTTCATTTAATTGTTTACGATATAATGAATTTTTTATGATCTATTAGAATAAATACAAAAAAATTTAATTATGTGATTGGTTGGAACTATATCTCAAACAAATGAATTGGTTAACTATTTATATCTTCTGCAATAAATGGTATTGGTATGGGTCACGAACCCAATAAAAAGGCACTTTTTCTGATATAATGGTATTTGGAGTGAACCTTGACTGTTATGATGGTATGGGGATTGAATATATTCCACTATTATATCCTTATATGTGATGCATGACAACCATGGATATGATTTTCAATGATTATATTCATACAAAAATTTTATGTCTTATACCAATGTTCGGCTCAGATGGCTCATTTTCTTTGATTCCATTATGATCCACGTATTATGACCATTCAATCTATATGTAATCACTATAGACTATGATATTTTATATTAATTGTATGTTTTTTAAATATTATCCCCTTGTTCTCATACCCCAATGTTTGTGTCATGCTTTTGTATCACCTTTTTTTACCCATTTTGAGAATCTGAGCCTAGCCATAACGATGTTTCCCTTTCCCATAATATTAATAAATCTATCATAAATGATATTTCTATGAAGTATAATAGATATTTTGTAAATAGTGGTAGATGATTTATTTCATATATGATCTATTTGATTATGTTTTCATGTTTATAAAGGCACTATACATTTATGGGATTTTCTTCCCCCTTTGATTTTTTAATTGTCCAAGTGTCCAGGGTTTTTTCACTCATTCCTCCATTGCGGCTTTGGCATCTCCTTCCTCAGGTTCTGCTATCCTCTTGGTATGGATGTGCCCTTTTTTCAGCTTCATCGGCTTCCTTCTCACCACTTTTTTTCCATCAAGTTCAATGGAGTTACATCACATTTTCCGCTTACACCATTGATATATTGATATAACCTAACACACAAAATCTATTCACTGATGGGTTTATTGGATACATATATGGGTTTGGGATTTTTGTGGTGGGTTTAGGGGTAATACAGATTTCTTTGTTTCTTCGATTCTCTTCTCCAGTTTCCCTCATTCCGGTTGGGGTTTCATTTTAGGGTTTTAGTTACCAGTTCCATTTACAGATTTAATTCAAGATTTCTCTCCTTTTTTCCATTTCTTCTAGTAATGGGTTTCCTTATCAAGATGTTTTTTTTGGGTTTTAATCCTCTTCTTGTGGGGAATTTTATGCAGTTGATTTTTGGCTATGGCTTTTTGGTCTATTTGAATGGTCCAAGGTGAAAGGCTCTTTCCCCCATAATCTCAAGTTGATTTAACAATGGGCTAGCCCCAAGTAAATATTCTCCACTTCTGGAAGATAGGGAGCGATGATTCATAAAATTATTAAGGGGTGGAATTCGAGCAGTCGTTGGTTCTCTGAGGAATGTGCCTCTTGCTCAGTTTTTTCGAAAAGGTGAGGAGAGGATGGCATAGTTTTTCATTATTGATGATTTTTTACTCACATTAGTTACTATATTTGGTGATGATAGTATAGTGACACTGTCAAAGTTAGTTTCTCGAAGTAATGATGATGATAGTGAATATATTGATATGGGAAATGGTTTAGGTGATGAGACATAGTGGATTTTAGTCCTTGAGTGGCTTGTGGAGTGTTTTTCTTTGATCATTGCGGCATGATGTCTCAGGAGGTGGATTACTTTGATTATGATCAATGGTAGTAGGCCATGACAGGGTGCGTGGAGCGCTGGCACTTTCTATTTTATTCCCATTTTTTTTTGATGTTTTTCTTTTGAAATTTAAAATTTGAAATGTGTTAAACTATAATTGGTGTGGTTCATTGGTTAATGTATTGGGGGAGATCTATATATGGTTGGTTCCTGGGTTTTTTAGTGGGAGTGTTTTTTATCTGGCTGGACTTTTTTTGGGTTCACACATACACCGTTAAAGTTGTTATTTTAAAATAAAAAAATACAGACTGAGGAATATTTATATCCGAATTATGAATATAAGAGATTTATGTGCTATTTTACCTTGATAATTACTTTTAAATTATTTTATGTTAATATGATTCAAAAATATCCCTATAATTATTTTAATACCAATATTTTTTAGTGAAAATAATAATGTCATATATTTATTTATAAATAGTTTTCAAAATGGGGAATAATTTTATATGGAGTTTATTTAATTCTATTTTTTAGTGATCAAATAATTATTTTAAATGCTAAAAAAATAATGAAATTCTGTTTGTGGGAGTTGTAGAAAAATCATGTTAATAATTTTAAATACTCAAAAGATATTATTGTGTGGATGTGTAAAAGTGTCATAATAACTTTTAATATAAATATAATATATTAATGTTTTATAAAAAGGGTTATATTTGAATTCAATTTCTTTTATGTTGTTTTCATAGTCAAATTATGTAAATAGTTCTTAAAATGACATTAATAGTATTTTATGTTAAATAATGTTTTATTAAATAATAAAAAATTATAAAAATACTGAAATTGGATAATTAAGATGATAAATGGTCTAAAATATTATCAATTTTCGATTTATTAACAAATTCCCACCTTATATATAAAATAAAAATAATTTAATATTGAAAAATTCATTATAACAGGTATAATTAAATTTAGTAAACCAAAGGTTTAAACTAATAACATAATATTTAAAATGAAATTAAAACATATAAAAATTTATTGGGTAATTATATTAAGTCCATGAACTCCTTATCATATAATAAATGAAATTTTGGAACCATTTGACATCCATTAAATAAATATTATATTTTAATATTTCAATTATTTCTAAAAATACCATTAATGATATTTTATAATTAATAATATTTTATTCAATGATTTATAATTCATAAAAATCACACCCCCAACCATGTTATTGGGATATAGTTTAAAATATCAATCATTTTAATTTTATTTGTTGTTTTAATTTTTATAGTAACTTCCTTTAACCCTGAACAATAAAAAACATTGGTATCACGATAATTGACAAACGGTTTAACCTAGGAGGTTATAACCAACATATAAGGTTAAAACCATAATTTAATCATTTCAAAAAAAAATTATGAAATATTTAAGACACATAATCATCATATATTCTAATTATATTAATTAGAATCTATTTTTAAATAAAAAAATATTTTATATTAATTTAATACATTATGAAAATCCAAGAATACCACCTCCTCATAAATAATGGGAAACCAATATTATCTTCTTTACACAATTCAAGATCTATTTGTATTATAAATTCAAAAAAATCAAATCCCGTCCTGAAAACCATCCACACGTACAATTGTTCTTGTTTTGGGTTGAATTCCAGCCATAGAGGGATAAAGGATTCAAGAAAATGAGGCTCTTTCAAGAAGATGTATAACTTATTAGTGATATTTTTTGTTTTTTCTTCTAACTACATCAAATAATCAAAAAACATTATGAAATAAAAATGATCATATCGTACATATACATATATTTTTTTATGTTAATGGAATAACCTATACCCATATCTTATTCCCTCAAATAGAACAAAAAATCATCATTTGGGTGTACGACAGACTACCGACTCGCAAACGGATGTATTTTCCTTTCCATCACCACCACTCATGGATGGATGATGGTACAGATTTAATATATATATATATATATATATATCTGAAATTAGTATCATTATTTAAATATAATATATCATTAATTTTCATACCATTCCATCCTTTGTAAAATGATAACATCATTCATGAGTATATGTTGACATCCACCCCCAGAAATGATATGATTTTTTTCATAACCATATCCCATGGATACTGTATATATGATTAAATCATATATAAAATTATATTTATGATATAATTATGTTTTTTGGAATGAAAAAATAATACATATCTTATTTTCAACAAGATCATTGAAAAATGGAAATTTTACTCATGGGTATGTATGACCAACTGTGTCTGTGAATGTAACATAGTTCATTTTTCATAACCCACATTCATGGATGGTTTTGAGAGTATAATTTATGTTATAAATTGATGATTATTTTGTGATTATTATTAGGGGGATGATGGAAAAAATACATCTTTGACCATAATAAACCCACTGAAGTCATTTTGGAAATATGAGTTGAAGATCAACAAAACATCCACCATAAAAAATTATTTATGTAATTAAATATAACCAAGTTATAAATAAAATATAAATAATAATAAAATTGAAAAATCTTTTTAATCATGTAAATAAATAATATATATTTATTTTTTTGAAAGATAAGGAATGTTTGTGACAAGTCAGACTCTTAGTATGATACATTATAACAAAAAACCCACATTTGAAATGTATCAATTATTCAATTTAAAAAAATCATACATATATATATTCGTAAAATTATATTTTGAATGAATTTATATGGATATAAATTAAATATAATCGATTTTATTTATTTTTACTTTTTTTCAATGGTTACCAAATTGAATATTTTTGGTTATTTAATATGCAACATTTTTACTTTATTTATAAAATTAAAAATGATTTTTTTTACATATAATAATTCAAGGTATATTCATTCCAAAAAATAATAATTTTATTATTATTAAATTATTGTATTTCATGTTTTATTTAAAAATGAATATTTTATGAAACAAATTTTTTTAAAATTATTTATTAAAATGAATGGGTATTTCAAAATTTGAATTTTTTTTAATTCAGGTTCAAAAACATTTTAAAGTATTTTATGATGAAAAGGTGAAAGAGTATAATAATTTATTCATTACATGTTACATATATATTATAGATAAATATGGGTGATACTAATGTAGATTAAATAAACGGTGACTATGATATAGCTTATATGGTGCTTGAGCCCCATTAGAGCTCTCCAATGCATTGGATAATGTTCCTGGTCTTTTGAGGAAATAATAAGAGAGTTTCCATGTGGTTTCTCTAATGGATTTAATTGGGAACTGGTTATTTCTTATATGATATAAATAGGTGTTTTGAATATGATTCATTAATTTTAATAAATTGGCTTCTAATTTATTTCTATGGTCTTTATCGTAATATTTAATAAAAATTATTTTCTTTTTTCTATAGTTATGATATATTTCATCAAAAAAGAATTATCTATATAATGATAAATTTTTTTGGGTTTTTTAACTGGAATAATATATTTTTTTAATTTATGTTCATACAGACCCTTATTTTTCTCATCGCATTTTTTAAAAATTCATTTCACATGGCTTATGTATGAGTAGAAATATTAAAAAAAAATTGATTCAAACATGGAAATTAACTTATATGATGGAATAATGTCTTAATAAAAAACTAATTTTGCAGTAAACGTAGAAACTCTATGGAAATTTACACTTAAATTATTTTTTTTCTAATGATATAAAACACTATTCCAAAATAGTCACTGGGTTTGTATGAGATGAAATATTTATCTATCATGTTTTTTGTTTTGTATTGATAAAATTGGGTCTTATTTACTGGTATAAATGCCGTAAACTTAATATTATATTTTTAGCACCAGATCATGGCGTGTGAGTATAGGATATTATTATTTCTATCAAAGTAAGGTTTATAAAACATTGAATATTATGACGTTTTAATGTGAGGTCAATATAATAGTTAACTAATATATCATGTGTCTATAATATTTAGGGTTATTATAAGTTCAAAGGCACAAAAACCCCTATTGAGGTTTTAAATGATGGTATTTTGATACAAATAATAAGATTTTGGTACATTTTTTATTGGATTGTGGTATATGTAACCATTTTGTTTAATGAGAAGAATTATTTTAGAGGAATAAAAAAATTAGGCACCTAATGCTATCAAGGTAAAAAATATACTATGGGATTTTATTATAGGATTAATGGTTGTTTTTTTGGAGGCCCATAATATTTCGATCTATCATTATAGTGACTTTGGTTATTTAGGGGAATGATTAAAATATTTTAGAGATAACATGATTAGGTAATTGAAAATTTGGGTATATGACATTATGAGTGAATAATTTGATTAGAAATAAATGTAAAATTAATCTTCAATGAATATGTGATCAAATCCATCTATTTTTTGCCTTTTTAAACATGGTCATTAAATTTGTGATGAATTTTATGCTTAGATATTTATTGAATTATTTATGGGAATATTTTAGTTATATTATCAAGTTTTGGATATTAATATCTTAATATAAAGGACTATTAATTTTTTGAATTATCTAAATTTGTGATAACTATTTTGGTTTTGTATAATGATCAGCGGAATATCTTGTTATCCTTTTTTTTAATTATTTTTTCCATAAAAATTTTATTATTTTGTTTTCGACATAAAAAAATTATTCTTGAATTATAATTAGTTGGAGAAAAATATAATATTGTGTTGGATATTTATTAAAGGATAAAATTTCATTTGTTAACAAAATATATTTTCTTAGGTTATTAGTCCACTTAGTAATTAAATTTACAAAATATCTGAAAATAATTTTTAAACAAAACAATTGTCCTATTACCTTAATTTTTTATGAATATAGGGATTTTCCACACCTATTTGGTTTTCAGTTTGGTGGTGATTAATTTTATCTTAATCATTCACTTTATAGTGATCAATATTCATCATCACTCTCCATTATGTTTTGGAATATTTTATTTTCATCTATGGACATATTTATAATTACAACTCATGTGATATTAATTGTAATTTCAGTTGTGGTTTATTCTAGATGAACATCGGACTCTATTTACACAGTTTTTAGGAGGAGGTTTTATTATACCTTTTCAAGATATAGGATTTCAATAAATATTATTTCAAATTTCAAACCATTTATTATAGAAATAATGTTTATATTTATTGGAATGTTTTCATTAATGGTGGGATAATGTAATATCTAATTATTTTAAAAAGAATGTTTTGTTCGATATCATATAAATTAAATAAGCCTGATCTTAGACTAAACATGATATGTAAAAATTTTAATGTTATAGTTATAACCTAGCAGCTAAATTTGTGGGTATGAATAAAAGTATGTAAATTAATATATATATATATATATATATAATGGTCATACCCATTAATTGTTTTTTGATAAATTCATAGTAAATAACTAAAAACTATTTAGCCAAGTAATTTTAATTTTAAAAAATTTTATTTTACCCAAAATAATTTTTAATTATTTATATGAGATGATATTATAATTAATTTTTAGAACATTTAGAAATAGTAACATCCCTATTGGGTGCTACTAAATGGTTCCCCAATTGGTCAGCCCCATTCCCTCAAGCGTACCTCCCCATATGCTAGAGGGTTCCAACTAGTATTAAGGGACTGGTATGTCATACATTGGGTAACTATACCCTCTTTTATTAGAATAAAAAACCAATAGATGAAAAAAACCATTAAAGAAGAGTGTAAGCATATAAATAACCAGAACTATACCAAGTCAGATGATAGTCAAAATATGAAATACAATACCCAATTGAAAAGGAAAGTATGCGATAACAATTCATGTGTCAAGTGTCTACATTGAAATTGAAAATAAAGACACAATGACTCCCAAGGGGTTCCAAAACCATGTCTGGTTACATCACCCATGATCTATTCCCTAATAGAATCCTATCATAGAGCCTTTCCCTTATTGTTCCCTACAACAACAAAGTCTGCATGGGTGTCGATCAGGCGTCCTGAATTGGGTGTGAGTACCACTCAGTAGGCCACAAAAATGGTGTCTAAAACAAGTCCAGTAAAAATATTTTTTATGTAATTATCTGAAGTAATAAATACAATGCATAATTAAACAATTATCATGATTTCATTTATTCGTTAATGATCAAATCAGACCAGTTTTCAATTCATGACTGACATTTAAATCATAATTAATTATTTAAATTTATTTGGTGTTGAATTCCAGGTCCAGATCCCCAAATATCATTCGATGTAAATCGCCATTTCTATCACACCTCATCACATTCGGTGAAAATATTCATGTGTATAGCCCCAAATCATAAGTTCTTGGTTAACTATTTTGGAGGACTTCCATATTGATGTCTCAAATTCTCAATCAGTATAGAACACGTTGTCTAGTGGAAACATTTTCAATCATTTAAATCATTTATTAATTACTAAGAATTAACCACATTATTCCCTTACTAATCCAATGATTAGTTAAACATATCAAATTCCATTATTTGACCCAAAAATTAACTACGTACATAACCCATTAATTAATCAATAAATTTATTAATCAATGAACACAAATTTGTCCACAACTAATTCATCACAATTAAATATCAAGTCAAAATATCACCTTGTCATGATAAATTTAACAATTGATTATCCCAACATAGCCAAATCATTTTCTCTTAATTAATTCCATTATTAATTATCTCAAACATATCTAGTTCAATATTTCAATTCAAATATCTAAAATCATAAGCAAATTCCCCGAATCAATTATCTATTTGGGAAGACCCTTATTTGCATGATTAAATCATCAATTAATCATCTTTATCACTAAAGCATCAACAATTTAAAGAACATTGTTAATTAACCCTATTTACGAAATCAATTAATAAGGGATGCCAGAAATTCACCAATCATATATACACATATAAAATCCACCATAGATAACTTCCATGAAATGATAAATAAAGTCAGAAGAAAGATTGGAAGAAGCAACGAGATGAAATCCACCTACCTGGAAGAGAGTTGATCTAAAATCTGAGCTTTAGATCTCAAAAAAAGGTGTTCAAATCACCCTGGAATCCCTCCAAAAGGCTCTGGGATCGCCTATAATTCTTCACTCTCAAGCCTAGTTCGAAATAGATGGGTTTTGGGGGTTTGGGTGATTTAAAAACTAATTTTTTGAAAATAAAACCTTGTGTGCATGGTTTTGCTGGGGCAGTGGCGCACAGTTAGGTTAAACCATGCGCAAACTGTCGATAACCCTCTATCCTTAAATTATTGTAAAAAAACTCACCCAAATGAAACCAAGACGCAAATCCAAAACAAGGGTACTTAAAATCAACTATAGTACCTGGAATGATGCTTGAGGTGACTATAGAAAATATAGGGATCCTACAATCACCCCACCTTATAACAGCTCATCCTCAAGATGCACTCACGAACATCACTAAGACTCCAAGACAAAAAGATTGTCCCATTGAGACCTCATGCATTCTTTCTACTACCATGTTTCCTATTCAAAACATCCATATTTCCATAACAAATTAACTAACAAAACAATCTTTCCACTCAACACTTTATCATGGTGATCCGGTACTCGTATCGGATGCTCCCCAATGGATGCATATAACACTTGGTCAGCCTTATCCACATAGATCACATGAGAAGGGTCTAGGGGATCCAAATTTAGTTTTGATACATGGAAAAAAATCATGTATAGTGATAACTTTATGTTGGAGGAAAAATCAGTAAGACACTCGCCCAAATCCCTCCACTACCTCAAATGGTCCAACAATCCCAAGGGCCAACATTCCCTACATTCATATCATGAGGGGACCCAACCTAGGTAACACCCTAAGCAATATATTATCCCCATCTATAAACTCTTGGTGTATTCTCCATCAACTATAATAAGAATTATACATACTACGATTTGTAGAAATAAGTTTTCAAATCAACTACACCAGCTTTGACGTCTCTTACCCGAGGCTTGATCCCAATAACTCTGACTCACCCACCTCTATCAAGCATAGTGTTGATCTACATGGTTTACCATAAAGTGCCTCATATGGTTCCATCTGTATAGTATTTTTATAAATATTTTTATTGGAAAACTCCATTAAATCCATGTTCACCTCCCAAAACCCACTAAATTCATGCACACATGCCTGTAGAATATCTTCTAGAACATGTATGGTACACTCCAACTACCCATCTACTATGGGTGTGGATATCCGTACATAACAAAAACTACATTCCAAGTAATTTTTTCAAGCGCAATATATTGTATGAACTAAATCATGAGTTGTTATATGAAACTATAGTCTATAGAACCCCAAGAAAATGATATATCCCTTGAACATACAACTATCCCAACTATTCTACCATGAATGTTTCCCTGATAGAAAATAAATGTGCTAACTTCTTCAGTTTATCCACAATGACCAAAATGGAATCATTATTCCTACATTTCCTTGGAATACCTACAATAATATCCATAGTAACGTCATCTCACTTCAATTATGGAATTTGATACCATTTTAATAGACATGCAGGTTGTTGATCCTCTGTCTTCACCTGTTGAAAGGTTAAACATCTTGTCACGAAACCTGCTATCTCTATTTTCATTCTAGGTAACAAAAACTGTCGTCATAGGTCACCGTAAATTTTTGTCACCCCATAATGTACCGCCCACATTGAGGCCTAAAATTATCGCATGAGTTCCTCTAGCATTATCGTAGGCACAACAACCCAATTCTTCACATAGCGTATCTCATCCTCATCTACCAACCATTCTGAAGGTGTTTCCACACATTAAATGGTTTCCATTAAGTCTAAACACTCCGGATCCTCATATTGGATGTCCCTCATCTTTCTCAAGAGGGTGGACTCCACTACTATAGAAGTAAGAGATATATGTTCATGACACTTATGGACTACCACATGAATTTCATCCACCAAGGTCATAGTCATCTAATCTATAGTCAAATCATATACCAACTGTGTTTGATAATTCCTTCTCAAGGATTTAGCCACACAATTCCCCTTTTTAGGTGTATATTCTAGATCAAAATCAAATGACATCATATACTCTACATGACATTACTGCTGAAGATTCATGTAATGCTCTAAAAATATATACTTCATGATTTTGTGATCTGTAAAAACTATAAACTTTTTACCCAAAATATAGTATCACCATCACATAAGATCTTAAACCATAACCACTAACTAGAGGTCATGTGTAGGGTAATTATGTTCATCTTTCCTCAACTACTAAGACCCCTATGCTATGACTTGTTCCCCCTACATCAACACAGCTCATAGTCTAATCCCAGAAGAGTCACAATACACAGTGTACTCCTCACCACTCTAGGAAAATATCAAGATTTGTGACGATGTAAATAACTTCGTCAACTCCTATAAATCATTCTCGCATGCTTCCATCCATTCAAAATTTACAACATTCTTTGTCAAACAAAAATATAGTGATTAAAATAAGGAAATTTAATGGATTAACCTCCTGTCATATCATGATAATCCCAAAAATCATCAGAAATAAATAACATTATTGAGATACTCTAAAGAAAAAACTTCTTGTAAATTTTCTTGGCCCACTACCAATCCTTCTTACAAGATGATATGCCCTACCAAGTGTACATTATCAATCCAAAAATGACACTTAGATAGCCTGGCATATAACCATTTCTCTTTCAGTGTACTCTGGATGATGTCAAGATCTTGTTAATGATCGTCATGAGACATAGAGTACCCCAATATGACGTCCAGAAACACCACCAAAAACTGCTCCTGGTACAGATGAATGATCATGTTCATCAAGGCCATAAACACTTCTAGAACATTAGTGTACCCAAATTGTATCACAATAAACTCATAATGGACATACCTACTCATAAAATCAGTCTTCAGTATATCAGATGTATGAACTCTCACCTAATGATACCCTGATATCAAATCTAGCTTTGGGAACACACAATCCCCCATCAACTGAAAAAATAGGTAATCGATACACAGAAGAATATATGAGTTCTTCATTATCAATTTGATTTATTTCGATAATCAACACATAAATGTACACTCCCATCATCCTTCATTGCAAACAACATAGGTGATCCCCAAGGTGACGTACATGGATGGATAAAACCCTTTTCCTTAAATTAAATCATATTTGTATTCACATCTAGATACTCAGTTAGTTCAATTCTATACGATGGAATAGATACTTGCTTAGCCCCCGACATGATCTCAATAGTGAACATCACATCTCTCTCTGGTTGCAACACTAAGAATTATTCAAGAAAAACATCTTCAAACTCTTCTACTACTGGTGGAACGATGTCTTGGGTACCGCTTCCATCATCAAGAAAAATAATAGCAACATGGGTTGTTTTCTCTACGAGTTTCTTAGTAATAGGATCGTCTAGGCATGAATGGTTATCACATCTTCATTATGATCATACTAGTCATGATTACGAAATACCATTGTTCACTCTCCTATGTAAACAACCGATGAGGGATCTGTGTGTGACTAACAAGTCCATAACCATAATTTGGTCGAAGCCCATCATATCAATGACATAGATATCCCATAGAAAATGATACTCTCTGATATCTAGTGAAAATACCTTTCTCAAACAGATATCTCGAGACCATGTTACCAATGGTCTAATGATATACATAACATTATTTTGAAACTCCACATCCACACTCAATACATTAATATGAATTGTAGGTATAATGGAATGAGTGGCACTAGTATCAAACAAGGAACTCGATAAAGTATAAGCTACTAGAATTGTACCTCTTACTGAAAATTAAACATCCTCACTTTCCAGAAGTGTAGGATGCACAACATGTAAATTTCCTACCCCTCTACCATGTGGAGTCATCTGACTCCCTTGATTAGAACCACTCTACTAATACGACTGCTCATACCCAGAAGTGACACAATAATTACATATACCACATCTACCAGTATAACTTCATCTTCCAGACCTAAAAGGTGTAGAAGGCCCCCTTCACACACTCTACCTCTATGCATATGGTCCCTAGACACCATCCTATCACTACTTCCTACAGAACTTCTATAAGTGATTCATCTTTCTGCAAAATTGACACTCCCCTAGTGGCTGAGAACAATGTGTGAGATAGTATCCCGACCAACTACGTTGGTGGAAATGTACATGAATATGATACCATGCTACTATTCCTTTTGATTTTCCTCATTCATTCCACTATTTTGACAAAAGTTCTTGTAACGGCGCTTCCGACTCTCAAAAGGAACACTCACTAATCGTCTAGGGACAGATACATATCCAGTACTAGAAGCCTCTTTCATGCCCCCTCCAAAATGAGATACTGATTAACAACATCTGAAAACATATCCAGAGAAAATATATTATCATGGGACTTAATTTCACATATAATCCATCCCAAATTTTTTTTCTAAAGATGCATCATCAGTCACCAATGTAACAGAAAAATATTGTAATTTTGTGAAATGTTCAGCACAATCCTTTATCGAAATGCTTCCCTGGGTCAGATTCATAAACTCTAAATCCTTCTCTTATATCAGTGTCTCTAGATATAAGTTCTATATGATCTTCTCTAGAAATTACTTATATAAAATATCATCATTTTTTCTAGATCGTACCTGCATGTCCCACTAGTGCTTCACTGACCTCTAGAGCATATACGTAGAAAACATGACCCTCCACTCAACTAGAGTATCCAAATGGTCAATTATAGTCTCTATGGATTCATTCCAAAATTCAAATCCCTCTTGTAAACCCTATCCTATAAAACATGGAGGGTGCTAGAACTGAAACTATAAGGCCCCTGCCTTAAACCTTACTTAATCATGAGTTATTACAAGATTACACATTGAGGATCTTTTCAGGTTTAGAGTTTTAGAGAATTAGATCATGAAACTTGCATTACATTCCACATTTAAAACAAAGTGGTTACATAAAAGACAGTATTCATTCTTCCCATCAACGGAAACATAATTAAAATAAAACATGGATTCTTTCTTGACACATCCTTGACACTATCATCACATCATGTACCTTTCCCTTGACCTGTGAAAAACATTTAAAAAACTTGGGATGAGCATAAAAAGCTCAGTAAGGGTTATAAAAATATGGAAAGGAAACATGAGTTCATATATAAATAAGAATTAAATCATACATTACCCATAAAACAAAGGCACTTTAACATTCCTCATCAAACCATGAATAAATCATAGAAATAATAAGACATAAAGGTAACATGAGGCATTCATAACATTCTTACGTATGGAGTAACCCTCATGGTTACGTTTAGAATACCCATCACAGTATATTCCCTAAATCTCTTCGGAGAAACCTTAATGTTTCACTCCTTCGCGTTACCCAATGCATTGGAGAGCTATATCGGGCTCACCCGCCCTTAGTTTATCACGGAACCACCCGTTTTCATAACAATTCCCAAGAACCATAACATAAATGTATCACATAAAACATGCATAAAGGAAGCATAACATTTCCACATTTCAATCACAATATAACATTTTAGTATATTGAAATAATTAATCCGTTCAGAAAGAAACCATTTCCAAAACCATTGAATACATTTAATAAGGATATTTTTGAATCAAAGTGTCCCATACCACCTTGAAGCTTCTAAAATTTTAAACCATTAATATCCATATAAATAAATCCTTAAAACCATTTTGAAAACATGGATATTAATAAGAACAAATCATTAAAACATTTAAAGCGATATTTTGGTTAAAGGGTTTTTACCAAAATTAGAGACACTTGAATACAATAATTGAGGAATAACATTTAATCAGAACATTATAATATCATGAGAATAAATGGATTCATGATATAATATTCCAAAGGACATTATATACACCATATAAGAGTGAATTGGTGCATAACAACAATGAAGTCTCAATAGGGATGTAAAATGTGATGAAATCCCTTATAAAGAAGGTATCCTTAAATTAAGGATAAATCAATCTCAAAATTATGTGTGAAAAATATAAATACAGCCAATATAATTTGATATAATGTTTAAAACAATAAAAGGCCATTCACACATATTCAAAGGATGATATATTCAATAACTACATGTTGAACCCAATGAAATCAGAATTGGGTTAAAACGTTCCCTTGGTAAAATTCGACAGCCTAACGGCGTCACTTCAAAAATTCAGAAAATGAGTTGATGAAAGATAAAAAGGGAATATCATCACTTGGACATAAAATTTACATAAATAAGGATATAGAAGAACATATCCCAACATAATAGTATGTGAAATAAAAGACATAACAAAAGAAGTCTTTTAAAAAAAGGAGGGAGAAAGGTTCCATTACTGACATGGGTATCTTTCGAAACATATACCTCATGAAATAAGGACAATACTACATTGATGTAAATAGTCATAAAAGAAAGTATATTACACAATGAGTAATATAATGGGCATTACATACACCACTCAAAGGAAATTGTGTCAAATGTAGCATAAATCTCACAGGAATAAAAGTGAGATGAAAAATCCCTTACGAAAACTCGGCAGCCTAACAGCGCCACTTAAAAACTTCCAAAAATGGATTGATGAGAGAGAATATGGTCTATCATCACATGAACATAGAAATTACAGTAGGATTAATATAAAATAACATCCCAATAACAAGAAAGACGATCTTTAAAAGGAATGACATAAAAGAGTGTACTTTAAAAAGAAAGAGAGGAGTAGGATCCCTTACCTCGGGTCCGACTTGACTCGATCGTTCTTTAACGTCCTGAATAATAAACTTGAGTTAATTTCTACTTCTTTAATAACCTTTTTCGAGTTCATTATTCCTTTTATATCACTTATTTCCATTTCATGATCACTGTAATTATTTAAGTTAATAGCGGTCGTTTTAACGATCATTGGTAATTGAGTCAGAAATAAGCCCTTTATAATTACATGTTGTTCATGTATCCATTATATCCAGAATTTTATTCATGATGTAGATATAATATATGTAATATATATCCAGTACATGCATACATTTATAATATTACATAATCATTTAGAGGTAAGAAATGAAATGCACCGTTCACGGAGACGGTAAGTCGTACGTACGCATGTACGCTACTTTCATTTCTATTTCATATTTTATAGAATGGAATAATAATGATTTAAAGGTATATTATAATTCCAGTATAATAACATATATAATATCATTAACTTTATCCTTTACACATCCCACATATGGTATTAACGAATCAAATCACTTTCAGGGGGCGGTAGTCCGCACTTCCTAAAATGAAGATATCGTGTTTACCCATAATGGAAACAAATATGGTATGCCATAAATGAAAAATACAGAAGCTTAAGGAAAGAATAAACATATTATATATCATATATAAAAATAGTGACATCATAAGGGCAACCTTTTAAGGTGTTAAATTAGTATTGAACAATCATCGTTTCGGGAGGCAGAATTTCACCATCCACGGAAACCGTATGTTCTTTAACCATTTGATGTAGTTGTGTGAGAGTGTAGCTAGAATAAATCTTATAAAAACATCATTGTATATTGAAGATACTGGTGTTGTTACAAAATAAGTAAATAAAAAGAGTTTAGGGGGTTGGAAAAGCAAAATAAAACAAATGAACATGAGAGAATGAATTACCTTTAAAAGTGTAACTCCTTTTTATTTGATCCTAAAGGCTTCCTTTGAAAGGATTATTCCCAAAGGGAATCCTCTAGGATGAGTAGAGGGATGTGTAGAGAGTAAATGGTCAGGGGTTGGACGAGATAAAGGCTTTGGGAGTGTGGGTAATGAGGTAGAGGTGGGGGCCTTTTATAAGAGGAGAGGAGGGGCACTTTTGGAAAGTAAAGAAATATTACTTTATTTGAAAATGCGTTTCGGATTTAAAGGGTACCACATTGATATAATTTGAGGCTAAGGTGGTAAGGTTTTGAAATCCACCCATCCAATTGGTTTTGGACATGTTTAGGTCTTAGATTTTACATTATCTTTCCATTTTATTTAAATCGTTAAATAATGAGGTCATCGCTGCATCATCCTGATGTCATAAATAATTTAATTTATTTAGTGTCTAAAAATTATAATAAAACTATCATGATGTATGAAATCGTTTTATCTTTCCAATTACTATTTATAATCAAAAATCTGAATTGTATAACCCCATGTAATAATTGTTTTAGTAAAACATGTCATGTTTGTGTTATTTTTACTTTAACATTAAATAAAAAGATATTTATGTCATTTTCCAACCAAAGTGGCTCCATGGGGTCCCCAAGATGACACATGGGTTTTCTTGGTCGGCCATGACACATAAAATGAGGTTAGGACATGTGTAAAGTTCATTTAATATTATTAAAACATTGTTTTTACCTTAAACAACACTAATTACCTCTAATCGTGATTAAAACTTAATAAGTTACTATTCACCAAAAAATTATTTTTATCCCATTGAACAACATTTTACTTCTTCATGAAAACCATGTATATCGGATTTTTTAAATTCAAAACACAAAGATGGCAAAATTTCATTTAAACGGAAAAATCAGTTTTTATAAGTACCACTTAGTGGTTTCACTATTCATCAAAAAATTGAAGTTTTTCAGAAAAATCCCAAAAATTCACCATAAGCTATATTTGATATTAAGAATATAAAAATGAAGACTATTTTACAAAATTCAAAAAATATAAGTCAGATTAATTAATTTAATAATTAATTCCAGCTGTCAAAGCAAATAGCGTGTTTTTATGAAACAATAAGTATCAAAAGATTGACACTAGTTTAAGTCTGATTTCAAAGTGAAATTAATTCCAACGACCAATATTGGATTTAATGATAAAAATATATTATAATTTCACTTTAAAACCAATTCAAAAGATAATCTAATCATATAAATAAATTAGATTAAAAAGAGGTTTTGAATTAAAATACAACATTTTACACTATTCATTAAAAAAATGAACTTTATCGGAAAGATACCAAAAATTTACACAAAGTAAATTTTGATGTCCCAATTCTTAAGAAGAGTTTTATTTGGTCCAATAGAGTGTATAAGAGTGAACAAAACTATTTTTAATGACGGTTCGCCATCAAAAGGCGATAAGTGAACCTTTAGTGAAAACTAGGGCATATACGCCTAAAATTGAATTCTTTCTGTATTTTAAGCCTATATCTTTTATTGGATAAATAAAAAAACATTTAAAAACATGTATAATAATATTTTAGTTATTTCTATCCATTCCCGCCAATACAACGGCTACATGTTAACTACCATTTAAAATAATATTATTTTATTTTTAGAGTGCAACTTAAGATTCCCAAGAAACTCGTTGTTGCGTGTTGGGTACGCCATCGAGCATAGTGTCCCCTTTAAATTCATATTAATACTTTATTCACAAATATGGATAAATATAAAAATTTCATATTCTTTATTTACCTGGGGTGTTACATCCTTCCCCCTTTTGGGAATTGCGTCCTCGCAATTTTAAAATTGTGCTTGGAAACATCCTTGAAAGTCCCACATCGGTCAAGAGTTGGTAAAACAATCACTTTAAAATAAAGAAGGATAAGTACAAAGGTCACCTGAGTTAACCCATAATAGGATTCCAAGTATGAAAATATGGACATGGAGGAAAAAACAAAGGGTCATGTTCTGATGGAGAGTGATAGAAAACATGTTTAGGAGAAAGTTAACAATAAGAAAATCACAAACTTGTGATGGGTTAAACGGTGGTGGGTTCCCTAGTAGGAAAAGTTAATAGACAACATTTTTGTTTTAAGTTAATTTTTATTGAGGAATTTATTCATAAGGAAACATAATCACTTATCATGTTGACTTTCAACTTTTACTAGATTCCTTAATCAAACTCATATTTTTTCCAAAAGACGAGTATTTAGGGAGACTTGTTCGCATTAAGAGTACTATAATCAACTTCTAGAGAATCACGTAATCCACAAAAGAGAACTATATACTTCCCATGTCTTTAGACATTAACCAAAACCAAAACCAAAAAGGCTAGTACAAGATCAGATAATCCAGAAAAGGATAACCCTTTATAAAAAAATCTATTCTTAATCTCCAAAATTTGTCCAACAAAACCTAAAGTTCAACACGGACCATTTGTCCATAAAATTCTTCAAAGTAAAACAAACTAAGATTGAAACCCAAATATTTGAAGGATTTAGTCACATAGTCTACCAAGTTAAATTGTAGCATTTATCTCCAAACAACATCAGTTTCTCCTAAAGTCTCGTATTGAAAAGTAATTAACCTAATCACATGTCCTCCATGATAGGTTAATCATTTTCATAAATAACCCCAAATCAACTTACTCTTAATTCATAAAATCATATAACTAGAAAGAATCAGTCAAACTAACCAGGGACTTCACGTAGTCCAGTGGTAGGTGAAAAATACCAGTCGCACTTTGGTTTTGGGTTCGATTCCCGCAGCTTTGTCCGACGCGACGAGTTGTCACACGGTCTGCGTGTTGTCCTTTTTCCAAAACTATATAATTCTAAAATCATTCCCCAAAAATAGATAAAATAATCAAAAATGATCATAACATATTTTAACCTCAAGTATATCTCATGCCTTTCATTTTCAAGCATATCATATAATAACCCATAATTAACTCAAAAGTAAGGATCATATAAACTCTAATGGTTACCTTTATAGTTATTACCTAAACTTCCACATGGATTGGTCATCTCGTACATGATGCATTAAAGATCATACCAAGGTTCAAGTGGATGATCATGACTCCTTGATAGTTGGTTTAGAACAACCACGAGTCTCCTCATTGAATCCCCCATTTTATCTAGTATCTTAATCATAGAACCACCATAGTTTCCTTCAAACCTGTTGTCTCTTTGGTGCCTGCTATATCCATCCATTCACTAAAAATAGAAACGTCAGTGTGAGTATATTAACAAAACCATCATGTACTAATGAGGAAGGTAAACACTAAGATATACCTACTCATTAACTTTATTTAAAACTAGGACTCTTTCTGAAATACTAACCATTATGGTAATGTCACTATTGCTTAAAGAATACCCTAACCTCTAAAGTTATCTAAACCGAACTTTGATACCAACTATAAGGCCCCAGCCTTAAACCTTACTTAATATTGAGTTATTACAAGATTACACATTGAGTATCTTTTCAGGTTTAGAGTTTTAGAGAATTAGATCATGAAACTTGCATTACATTCCACATTTAAAACAAAGTGGTTATATAAAAGGCAGTATTCATTCTTCCCATCAACGGAAACATAATTAAAATAAAACATGGATTCTTTCTTGACACATCCTTGACACTATCATCACATCATGTACCTTTCCCTTGACCTGTGAAAAACATTTCAAAAACTTGGTATGAGAATAAAAAGCTCAGTAAGGGTTATAAAAATATGGAAAGGAAACATGAGTTCATATATACATAATAATGAAATCATACTTCACCCATAAATCAAAGGCACTTTAACATTCCTCATCAAACCATGAATAAATCATAGAAATCATAAGACATAAAGGTAACTTGAGGCATTCATAACATTCTTACGTAGGGAGTAACCCTC
The DNA here is from genome assembly GCA_963277665.1 of Viscum album. Lineage (NCBI taxonomy): Eukaryota > Viridiplantae > Streptophyta > Magnoliopsida > Santalales > Viscaceae > Viscum > Viscum album. The sequence goes on from OY728120.1 coordinate 1,391,586,392, forward strand.
ATGGTTAAGTTTGGAATACCCATCACAGTATATTCCCTAAATCTCTTCGGAGAAACCTTAACGTTTCACTCCTTTGTGTTACCCAATGCATTGGAGAGCTATATCGGGCTCACCCGCCATTAGTTTATCACGGAACCACCCGTTTTCATAACAATTCTCAAGAACCATAACATAAAGGTATCACATAAAACATGCATAAATTAAGCATAACATTTCCACATTTCAATCACAATATAACATTTTAGTATATTGAAATAAGGAATCCGTTCAAAAAGAAACCATTTCCAAAACCATTGAAAACATTTAATAAGGATATTTTTGAATCAAAGTGTCCCATACCACCTTGAAGCATCTAACATTTTAAACCATTAATATCCATATAAATAAATACTTAAAACCATTTTGAAAACATGGATATTAATAAGAACAAATCATTAAAACATTTAAATTGATATTTTGGTTAAAGGGTTTTTACCAAAATTAGAGACACTTGAATACAATAATTGAGGAATAACATTTAATAAGAACTTTATAATATCATGAGAATAAATGGATTCATGATATAATATTCCAAAAGACAGTATATACACCATATAAGAGTGAATTGGTGCATAACAACAACAAAGTCTCAATAGGGATGTAAAATGTGATGAAATCCCTTATAAAGAAGGCATCCTTAAATTAAGGATAAATCAATCTCAAAATTATGTGTGACAAATATAAATACACCCAATATAATTGGATATTAAGTGTAAAACAATAAAAGGCCATTCACACATATTCAAAGGATGACATATTCAATAACTACATGTTGAACCCAAAGAAATCGAAATTGGGTTAAAATGTTCCCTTGGTAAAATTTGACATCCTAACGGCGTCACATCAAAAATTCAGAAAATGAGTTTATGAGAGATAAAAATGGAATCTCATCACTTGGACATAAAATTTACATAAATAAGGATATAGAAGAACATATCCCAACATAATAGTATGTGAAATAAAATACATAACAAAAGAAGTCATTTAAAAAAAAGAAGGGTGAAAGGTTCCCTTACCGACATGGGTATCTTTCGAAACATATACCTCGTGAAAGAAGGACAAAAAACATTTATGTAAACACTCATAAAAGAAATTATATTACACAATGAGTAATATAATGGGAAGTGCATACACCACTCAAAGGAAATTGTGGCAAATGTAGCATAAATCTCACAGGAATAAAAGTGAGATGAAAAATCCCTTACGAAAACTCGGCAGCCTAACAGCGCCACTTAAAAACTTCCAAAAATAGATTGATGAGAGAGAATAGGTTCTCTAATCACATGAACATAGAAATTACAGTAGGATTAATATAAAAGAACATCCCAATAACAATAAATATGATCTTTAAAAGGAATGACATAAAAGAGTGTACTTAAAAAGAAAGAGAGGAGTAGGATCCCTTACCTCAGGTCCGACTTGACTCGATCATTCTTTAACGTCCTGAATAATAAACTTGAGTTAATTTCTACTTCTTTAATAACCTTTTTCAAGTTCATTATTCCTTTTATATCACTTATTTCCATGTCATGAACACTATGTAATTATTTAAGTTAATAACGGTCGTTTTAACAATCATTGGTACTTGAGTCAGAAATAAGCCCTTTATAATTACATGTTGTTCATGTATCCATTATATCCAGAATTTTATTCATGATGTAGATATCATATATGTCATATATATCCGGTACATTCATGCATTTATAGTATTACATAATCATTTAGAGGTAAGAAATGAAATGCACCGTTCATGGAGACGGTAAGCCGTGCGTACGCATGCACGCTACTTTCATTTCTATTTCATATTTTATAGAATGGAATCATAATGATTTAAAGGTATATTATAATTCCAGTATAATAACATATATAATATCATTAACTTTATCCTTTACACATCCCACATATGTTATTAACGAATCAAATCACTTTCAGGGGGCGGTAGTCCACACTTCCTAAAATGAAGATATCGTGTTTACCCATAATGGAAACAATAATGGTATGCCATAAATGAAAAATAAAGAAGCTTAAGGAAATAATAAACATATTATATATCATATATAAAAATAGTGACATCATAATGGTCACCTTTGAAGGTGTTAAATGAGTATTGAACAATCATCGTTTCGGGAGGCAGAATTTTTCCATCCACGGAAACCGTATGTTCTTTAACCATTTGATGTAGTTGTGTGAGGGTTTAGCTCGAATAAATCTTATAAAAACGTCCTAGTATATTGAATATACTGGTTTTGTTACAAAATAAGTAAATAAAAAGATTTTAGGGGGTTGGAGAAGCAAAATAAAACAAATGAACATGAGAGAATGAATTACCTTTAAAAGTGTAACTCCTTTTGATTTGATACTAAAGGCTTCCATTGAAAGGATTATTCCCAAAGGTAATCCTCTAGGATTAGGAGAGGGATTTGGAGAGAGTACATGTCCAGGGTTGGCCGAGACAAAGGCTTTGGGAGTGTGGTTAATGAGGTAGAGGTGGGGGCCTTTTATAAGAGGAGAGGAGGGGTACTTTTTGAAGGTAAAGAAATATTACTTTATTTGAAAATGAGTTTCGGATTTAAAGGGTCCCATATTGATATAATTCGAGGATAAGGTAATAAGGTTTCCAAATACACCCATAAAATTGGCTTTGGACATGTGTAGGTCTTATATTTTACATTATCTTTCCATTTTATTTAAATCGTTAAATAATGAGGTCATAGCTGCATCATCATGATGTCATAAATAATTTAATTAATTTAGTGTCTAAAAATTATAAAAAAACTATCATGATTTAGGAAATCTTTTTAGATTTCCAATGACTATTTATAATCAAAAATATGAATTGTATGACCCCATGTAACAATTGTTTTAGTAAAACATGTCATGTTTGTGTTATTTTTACTTTAACATTAAATAAAAAGATATTTATGTCATTTTCCAACCAAAGTGGCTCCATGGGGTACCCAAGTTGACCCATGGGTTGTCTTGGTCGGCCATGACACATCCAACGAGGTTAGGACATGTTTCAAGTTCATTTAATATTATTAAAACATTATTTTTACCTTAAACTACACTAATTACCTCTAATCGCGATTAAAACTTAATAAGTTACTATTCACCAAAAAATTACTTTTATCCCATTGAACCACATTTTACTTCTTAATGACAACCATTTATGTCGGATTTTTGAAATTAAAAACACAAAGATGGCAAAATTTCATGTAAACGGAAAAATCAGTTTTTATAAGTACCACTTAGTGGTTTCACTATTCATCAAAAATTGATGTTTTTCAGAAAAATCCCAAATATTCACCATAAGCTATATTTGATATTCCGAATTCAAAAATGAAGTCTATTTTAAAAAATTCAAAACATATAAGTCAGATTAATTAATTTAATAATTAATTCCCGCTGTCAAAGCAAATAGCGTGTTTTTATGAAACAATAAGTATCAAAAGATTGACACTAGTTTAAGTTAAATTTCAAAGTGAAATTAATTCCAACGACGACTATTGGATTTAATGATAAAAATATATTCTAATTTCACATTAATAAAAATTCAAAAGATAATCTAGTCATATAAATAAATTAGATTAAAAAGAGGTTTTGAATTAAAATACAACATTTTACACTATTCATTAAAAAATGAACTTTATCGGAAAGATACCAAAAATTTGCACAAAGTAAATATTGATGTCCCAAATTTTCAGAAGAGTTTTATTTGGTCTAATAGAGTGTATAAGAGTGAACAAAACTATATTTAATGATGGTTCTCCATCAAAAGGTGATAAGTGAACCTTTAGTGAAAACTAGGGAATATACGCCTAAAATTGAATTGTTTCCGTATTTTAAGCCTTTATCTTTTATTGGATAAATGTAAAAACATTTAAAAACATGTATAATCATATTTTAGTTATTTCTATCCATTCCCGCCAATACAACGGCTACATGTTAACTACCATTTAAAATAATATTATTTTATTTTTAGAGTGCAACGTAAGATTCCCAAGAAACTCGTTGTTGCGTGTTGGGTACGCCATCAAGCATAGCGTCCCCTTTAAAGTCATATTAATAATTTATTCACAAATATGGATAAATATGAAAATGTCATATTCTTTATTTACCTGGGGTGTTACAGAAACTCCCTTGTCAACTCAAACAAGATTTTCAGAACCTGCCATGGGCCTCAATCCATGAAATCAATGAAACAAGCAATGTTATCTTAGAACAACTCCCCTAACTTTTCTTCTTACACCAACATTTTATAAATTTCAATATCTGAAATTATTCTTTGAGACATATCCCTCGTTTTCCATCTCAAAAAGAGTCATAGAGGCATATATCTACAAATACAAACACACATATTAGGTCTCATAACACAACCGTATAACATTTATGTTATAGGATAATGAAACACAATATGTTTCAACATGTCCTCTTTCAATTTCTCACCCCACATTCGACACTAAGGGACTATCACTACCCTTAACCATCATACTCCTAGGTATTGGTTTAAAAGGATGAGAACATTTTCATTAACAAGTTTCTCATTTAGACACCCAATTATTCTGAATTTGAATCATTTTTTCAATATTTCTCAACTCATCTTAAATACCATTATCATTTCAATATCACAATGAGGAAAATAGTTTATATTCATCAAAGTTCCCATAACCCATTGTGTAATAGCCCAGGTAAATAAAGAATATGACATTTTCATATTTATCCATATTTGTGAATAAAATATTGATATGACTTTAAAGGGGACGCTATGCTCAATGGCATACCCAACACGCAACAACGAGTTTCTTGGGAATCTTACGTTGCACTCTAATAATAAAATAATATTATTTTAAATGGTAGTTAACATGTAGCTGTTGTATTGGTGGGAATGGATAGAAATAACTAAAATATTATTATATAGGTTTTTAAATGTTTTTAGATATATCCAATAAAAGATAAAGGCTTAAAATACGGAAGGAATTCAATTTTAGGCATATATGCCCTAGTTTTCACTAAAGGTTCACTTATCTCCTTTTGATGGAGAAACGTCATTAAATATAGTTTTGTTCACTCTTATAAATTCTAATGGACCAAATAAAACTCTTCTTAAAAATTGGGATATCAAAATTTACTTTGTGTAAATTTTTGGTATCTTTCCGATAAAGTTCTTTTTTTAATGAATCATGTAAAATTTTGTATTTTAATTCAAAACCTCTTTTTAATATAATTTATTTATATGATTAGATTATCTTTTGAATTGGTTTTAAAGTTAAATTAGAATATATTTTTACCATTTAATCCGATTGTGGTCATTGGAATCAATTTCACTTTGAAATTAGACTTAAACTGGTGTCAATATTTTGATAATTATTGTTTTATAAAAACACGCTATTTGCTCTGACAGCGGGAATTAATTATTAAATTAATTAATGTGACTTATATGTTTTGAATTTTGTAAAATAGATTTCATTTTTGAATTCGGAATATCAAATATTTCTTAGGGTGAATTTTTGGTAATTTTCTGAAAAACTTCAATTTTTGATGAATAGTGAAACCACTAAGTGGTACTTATAAAAACTGATTTTCCGTTTAAATGAAATTTTGCCACCATTGTGTTTTGAATTTCAAAAATCCGACATACATGGTTGTCATTAAGAAGTAAAATGTGGTTCAATGAGATTAAAATAATTTTTTGGTGAATAGTAACTTATTAAGTTTTTAATCGCGATTAGCGGTAATTAGTGTAGTTTAAGGTAAAAATAATGTTTTAATAGTATGAGATGACCTAGACACATGTCCTAACCTCATTGTTTGTGTCATGGCCGACCCAGACAAGCCATGGGTAAACTTGGGGACCCCATGGAGCCACTTTGGTTGGGAAATGACATAAATAACTTTTTATTTAATGTAAAAGTAAAAATGACACAAACATGATATGTTTTACTAAAACAATTTCTAAGTGGGGTTATACAAGTAAGATTTTTTATTATAAATAGTCATTGTAAAGATAAAAATATTTCCTACATCACAGTATTTTTTTTATAACTTTTAGACACTAAATAAATTAAATTATCTATGACATCATGATGATGCAGCGATGACCTCATTATTTAACGATTTAAATAAAATGGAAAGATAATGTAAAATCTATGAACTACACATGTCCAAAACATATTGTATGTGTGGATTTAGAACCCTTAACATCTTATCCACGAATTATATCAATGTGGGACCTTTTTAATCCGAAACTCTTTTTCAAATAAAGTAATATTTCTTTACTTTCCAAAAGTGCCCCTCCTCTCCTCTTATAAAAGGCCCCCACCTATACCTCATTTCACACACTCCTAAAGCCTTTGGCTCGGCCAAACCCTGCCCATTTACTCTCTCCACATCCATATACTCATCCTAGAGGATTCCCATTGGGCATAATCCTTTCAAAAGAAGCCTTTAGGCTCAAATCAAAAGGAGTTACACTTTTAAAGGTAATTCATTCTCTCATGTTCATTTGTTTTATTTTGCTTCTCCAACCCCCTAAACTCATTTTATTTACTTATTTTGTAACAACACCAGTATATTCAATATAATAGGATGTTTTTATAAGATTTATTAAAACTAAACTCTCACACAAGTACATAAAATGGTTAAAGAATATACGGTTTCCGTGGATGGCGAAATTCTGCCTCCTGAAACGATGATTGTTCAATACTCATCTAACACCTTCAAAGGTGGACATTAATATGTCACTATATTTATATATGATATATAATATGTTTATGTTTTCTTTAAGATTCTTTATTTTTCATTTTGGTCATACCTTTATGGTTTCCATTATGGGTAAACGCGATATCTTCATTTAAGGAAGTGCGGACTACCGCCCCCTCAAAGTGATTTGATTCGTTAATGCCATACGTGTGACGTATAAAGGATGGATTTAATATTATTATATATGATGTTATACAGGAATTATTATATACCTCAATATCATTATTATTTCTTTCCATTAAAGTATGAGATAGAAATGAAAGTAGCGTTCATGCGTACGTACGGCTTACCGTCTCCATGAACGGTGCATTTCATTTCTTATCCCCAAATGTAATGTACTATTATAAGTACATGTATATAATGGATATATATGATGAATGATACATCTAAATGATGAATATAATTCTGTAATTTAAATATACATACCTCTCCTTTAGTTTTAATTCCATTAATATGACAAAGAAATGAAAGTAGCGTTCATGCATACGTACGACTTACCGTCTCCATGAACGGTGCATTTCATTTCTTACCTCTAAATGATTATGTAATATTATAAATACATGTATATGCTGGATATATATCATATATATGATATCAAAATCAGGAATGGCATTCTGGATATAAAGAACCTTTGACCACACGAACAACATGTAATTGTAAGAAGTCCACTTTCGACTTAAGAACCAAATATCGACAAAACAATCATTATTAACTTAATGATTACATAATGTTTATAACATGAAAATAAGTGATATAAAAGGAATAATAAGCTTGAAAAAGGTTCTTAATCAATTATAAATTAACTCAAGTTTATTATTCAGGAGATTAAAGAACGATCGAGTCAAGTCGGACCCGAGGTAAGGGATCCTACTCCTCTCTTTCTTTTTAAGTACACACTTTTATGTCATTACTTTTAAAGCTCATATTTCTTGTTATTGGGATGATATTTTAAATTAAATTTACTTTAATTTTTATGTTCATGTGATGAGAGACCCTATTATCTCTCATCAATCCATTTTGTATGTTTTAAGTAGCGCCGATAGGCTGCCGGATTTTCGTAAGAGATCTAACCTCTCTCTTTCTTTTAAAGTACTCTCCTTTATGTCACTTCTTTTAAGATCCTATTTGTTATGTTGGGGGATGTTCTTTTATATTCCTCTTTCTATAAAAATTATGATGATGTGATTAGAGACCCTATTTCCTCTCATCAATCCATTTTGGAAGTTTTAAGTGGCGCAGTTAGACTGCCGAGTTTTCGTAAGAGATTTTTCATCTCACTTTTATTCTCGTGAGATTTATGCTACATTTGAAACAATTTCCATTGATTGGTTTATGTACTGCCCACTATTACACTCCTTTTGTAATATAATTCCATTTATGGGTATTTACATATTCATTGTATGACACTTCTTCAATGGGGTGTACTTTTCGAAAGTTACCCAAGTCGGTAAGGGAACCTTTCACCCTCCTCTTTTTAAATGATTTCATTTGTTATGTCCTTTAATTCACATACTATTATGTTGGGATATGTTCTTCTATATCCTGATTGATGTAAATTTTATGTCCAAGTTATGAGATTCCCTTTTTATCTCTCATCAACTCATTTTCTGAATTTTTGAAGTGACGCCGTTAGGCTGTCAAATTTTTGCAAGGGAACTTCTTAGCCCAAATTTGATTCTTTGGGATAAACTTGTACTCCTTGAATATGTCGTTCTATGAATATGTGTGAATAACCCCCGATTTTTGTACAATTAATATCCACTTATATTTGGTGTATTCGTTTGTCACACATAATTATGAAATTGCTTTATCCTTAAACCAAGGATACCGTCTTTGTATGGGACTTCGTCTCAATCTCCTTTCATTGAGGCATATTTCGTTTGATACACAACTTTCTTTTATACGGTGTATAAACCCCTTTGACTTTTACTTTTATAAAAACGGAATCTTTTTCTACGAAGCGTTTTACTAAACGACAAAAAGGAATGTTTTTTTAACGTACGCGGTGAAAATGACCTTTTCCGCCGCCGCGAGTATTATTTGGTCTTTGGCTTCCTCAACAAGCCGTTATGTTTTTAAAATTAAAAAAATACCATATACTCTTTTATGTATTTTGGTATTGAAAATGGTTTTGATACAGGATTCTATTATGTCAATATATTTATGATATATTGTGATTGAAATGTGGAAATGTTATCATTCCTTTATATTGGTTTTCTGTTTTATGATTTTATGTTGGTACTTGGACATTTTAACGGGTGGTTACATTATAAACCATATGACGGGTGGTGCCGTGAATACCAGGATGGGTGGTTACGTTATAACCTCCAATGCATTGGGTATGGAAGTCGGCCGTATTGCTATTCCATTAAGTATGTATGGAAATTGGTGTATGGCTATTCCATTAAGTGATATGTGTGGAAGTCGACCATAAGGTTATTCCACTTAAGTATGTTTATGTCCCAAGTTACCTTTATAAATGTTATGTGTTCTTTATATGGGTTTTATGGTAATCCTTTGGTTACAAAAAGGTAAGTAATGATACTTTTTTTTCAGTGAATAGTTTTTACTACTTCATGAAGGTGAAAAGTATTACATTGATAAATTATTCATGGTTTACTTGTTGTTTTGAAAAACTAACATTTTTCATTCTTTGTGTATCCCTTACTGAGCTTCTTATGCTCATCCCACGTTTTTGAAATGTTTTTCACAGGTCTTAGCGTGGAATAGGGTCAAGGATGGGATCAAGGGAAAGTCATGCTACCTAAAACATGGAACTATACATGTTTCTTTTTAAGAGTTTTTATTTTATGGAAATTTAGTAGAAGCGACTACTTTGTAATCTTTTGAGATGTAATAGTTATGTCCTAATTCTCTAAAACTCTAAACCTGAAAAGATCCTCAATGTTAATTACTCATTTAATTCAATTTTAAGTAAGGTTTAAGGCTGGGGCCTTATAGTTGGTATCAAAGGTCGGTTTAGATAACTTTAGAAGTTAGGGTATTCTCTAAGCATAAGTGACATTACCATAATGGTTAGGATTTCAGAAAGAGTCCTAGTTTTAGATAAAGTGAATGAGTAAGTATATCTTAGTGTTTACCTTCCTCATTAGTACATTATGGTTTTGTTGATATACTCACACTGACATTTCTGTTTTTAGTGAATGGCTGGATCTCACAGGAACCAAAGTGACAATTGGTTTGAAGGAAACTGTGGTGGTTCTTTGATTAAGAGACTAGATGAAATGGGGTATTCAATGAGGAAACTTGTGGTTGTTCTAAACCAACTATCAAGGAGTCATGATCAACCACGTGAACCCTGGTATGTTCTATAATTCATCATGTACGAGATGACCAATCGACGTAGAAGTTCAGGTAATAATTAAAAAGGTAACCATTAGGGTTTATATGATCCTTACTTTTTAGGTAATTATGGGTTACTCTATGATATGATGGAAAATGAATGGAATGAGATAAACTTGAGGTTAAAATATGTTATGATTATTTTTGAAGATTTTATCTCTTTTTGGGGAATGTTTTAAGAATTATATAGTTTTGGAAAAAGGACAACACGCAGACCGTGTGACAACCCGTCGCGTCGGACAAAGCTGCAGGAATCGAACCCACAACCAAAGTGCGACTGGTATTTATCGCCTACCACTGAACTACGTGAAGTCCCTGGTTAGTTTGACTGATTCTTTTTAGTTATATGATTTTATGAATTAAGATTAGGTTGATTTTGGGTTATTTATGAAAATGATTAACCTATCATAGAGGATATGTGATTAGGTTAATTACTTTTCAATACGAGATTTTAGGAGCAACTGATGTTGTTTGGAGATAAATGTTACGATTTAACTTGGAAGACTATGTGACTAAATCCTTCAAATATTTGGGTTTCAATCTTATATTGGTTTACTTTGAAGAATTTTATGGACAAATTGTTTATCGGATGGTCCTCGTTGAACTTTGGGTTTTGTTGGACAAATTTTGGAGATTAAGCATGGATTTTAATGGGTTATCCTTTTCTGGATTATCTAACCTTGTACTAACCTTTTTGGTTTCGGTTTTGGTTAAAGCCTAAAGACATGGGATTTATATAGTTCTCTTTTGTGGATTAGGTGATTCTCTAGAAGTTGATTATAGTACTCTTAATGTGAACAAGTCTTCCTAAATACTCGCCTTTTGGAGAAAATAGGAGTTTGTATAAGGAATCTAATAAAAGTTGAGAGTCAACATGATAAGTGATTATGTTTCCTTATGAATAAATTCCTCAATCAAAAGTAGCTTAAAACAAAAACGTTGCCTATTAACGTTTCCTACTGGGGAATCGAATACCGTTTAACCCATCACAAGTTTGTGATTTTCTCATGGTTAACTTTCTCCTAAACATGTTTTCTATCACTCTCCATCAGAACATGACCCTTTGATTTTTCTTCCATGTCCATATTTTCATACCTGGAATCCTAGTATGGGTTAACTCGGGTGACCTTTTTATTTATCTCTCATTATTTTAAAGTGATTGTTTTACCGACTCTTCTTCCGATGTGGGACTTTTCCAAGCCCAATTTTAAAAATTGCGAGGATGCAATTCCCAAAAGGGGGGAAGGATGTAACACCCCAGGTAAATAAATAATATGACATTTTCATATTTATCCATATTTGTGAATAAAATATTGATATGACTTTAAAGGGGACGCTATGCTCGATGGCGTACCCAACACGCAACAACGAGTTTCTTGGGAATCTTACGTTGCACTCTAATAATAAAATAATATTATTTTAAATTGTAGTTAACATGTAGTTGTTGTATTAGTGGGAATGGATATAAATAACTAAAATATGATTATATAGGTTTTTAAATGTTTTTTAGATATATCCAATAAAAGATAAAGGCTTAAAATACAGAAAGAATTCAATTTTAGACATATATTCCCTAGTTTTCACTAAAGGTTCACTTATCGCCTTTTGATGGCGAACCGTCATTAAATATAGTTTTTTTCACTCTTATACATTCTAATGGACCAAATAAAACTCTTCTTAAGAATTGGGACATCAAAATTTACTTTGTGTAAATTTTTGGTATCTTTCTGATAAAGTTCTTTTTTTAATGAATAGTGTAAAATGTTGTATTTTAATTCAAAACCTCTTTTTAATCTAATTTATTTATATGATTAGATTATCTTTTGAATTGGTTTTAAAGTTAAATTATAATATATTTTTACCATTTAATCCAATGGTGGTCATTGGAATCAATTTCACTTTGAAATTAGACTTAAACTGGTGTCAATCTTTTGATACTTATTGTTTTATAAAAACACGCTATTTGCTCTGACAGCGGGAATTAATTATTAAATTAATTAATGTTACTTATATGTTTTGAATTTTGTAAAATAGAATTCATTTTTGAATTCGGAATATCAAATATAGCTTAGGGTTAATTTTTGGTAATTTTCTGAAAAACTTCAATTTTTGATGAATAGTGAAACCACTAAGTGGTACTTAAAAAAACTGATTTTCCATTTAAATTAAATTTTGCCACAATTGTGTTTTGAATTTCAAAAATCTGACATACATGGTTGTCATTAAGAAGTAAAATGTGGTTCAATGAGATTAAAATAATTTTTTGGTGAATAGTAACTTATTAAGTTTTTAATCGCGATTAGTGGTAATTAGTGTAGTTTAAGGTAAAAATAATGTTTTAATAGTATGAGATGACCTAGACACATGTCCTAACCACATTGGTTGTGTCATGGCCGACCAAGACAAGCCATGGGTCAACTTGGGGACCCCATGGAGCCACTTTGGTTGGGAAATGACATAAATAACTTTTTATTTAATGTAAAAGTAAAAATGACACAAACCTGATATGTTTTACTAAAACAATTTCTAAGTGGGGTTATACAAGTCAGATATTTTATTATAAATAGTCATTAGAAAGCTAAATATATTTCCTACATCACAGTATTTTTTTATAATTTTTAGACACTAAATAAATTAAATTATTTATGACATCATGACGATGCAACGATGACCTCATTATTTAACGATTTAAATAAAATGGAAAGATAATGTAAACTCTATGAACTACACATGTCCAAAACATATTGGATAGGTGGATTTAGAACCCTTAACACCTTATCCACGAATTATATCAATGTGGGACCTTTTTAATCCGAAACTCTTTTTCAAATAAAGTAATATTTCTTTACTTTCCAAAAGTCCCCTCCTCTCCTCCTATAAAAGGCCCCCACCTCAACCTCATTTCACACACTTCTCAAGCCTTTGGCTCGGCCAACCCCTGCCCATTTACTCTCTCCACATCCATCTACTCATCCTAGAGGATTCCCTTTGGGCATAATCCTTTCAAAGGAAGCCTTTAGCCTCAAATCAAAAGGAGTTACACTTTTGAAGGTAATTCATTCTCTCATGTTCATTTGTTTTATTTTGCTTCTACAACCCCCTAAACTCTTTTTATTTACTTATATTGTAACAACAACAGTATATTCAATATAATAGGATGTTTTTATAAGAATTATTTGAACTAAACTCTCACACAAGTACATCAAATGGTTAAAGAACATACGGTTTCCGTGGATGGCGAAATTCTGCCTCCCGAAACGATGATTGTTCAATACACATCTAACACCTTCAAAGGTGGCGATTAAGATGTCAATATATTTATATATGATATATAATATGTTTATGTTTTCTTTAAGATTCTTTATTTTTCATTTTGTTCATACCTTTATGGTTTCCATTATGGGTAAACGCGATATCTTCATTTATGGAAGTGCGGACTACCACCCCCTCAAAGTGATGTGATTCGTTAATGCCATACGTGGGACGTATAAAGGATGGATTTAATGTTATTATATATGATGTTATACTGGAATTATTATATACCTCTATATCATTATTATTTCTTTCCATTAAAGTATGAGATAGAAATGAAAGTAGCGTTCATGCGTACGTACGGCTTACCGTCTCCATGAACGGTGCATTTCATTTCTTATCCCCAAATGTAATGTACTCTTATAAGTACATGTATATAATGGATATATATGATGAATGATACATATAAATGATGAATATAATTCTGTAATTTAAATATACATACCTCTCATTTAGTTTTAATTCCATTAATATGACAAAGAAATGAAAGTAGCGTTCATGCGTACGTACGGCTTACCGTCTCTATGAACGGTGCATTTAATTTCTTCTCTCTAAATGATTATGTAATATTATAAATACATGTATATGCTGGATATATATGATATATATGATATCAAAATCAGGAATGTCAATCTGGATATAAAGAACCTTTGACCACACGAACAACATGTAATTGTAAGAAGTCCACTTTCGACTTAAGAACCAAATATCGACAAAACAATCATTTTTAACTTAATGATTACATAATGTTTATAACATGAAAATAAGTCATATTAAAGGAATAATAAGCTTTAAATAGGTTCTTAATCAAGTATAAATTAACTCAAGTTTATTATTCATGAGATTAAAGAACGATCGAGTCAAGTCGGACCCGAGGTAAGGGATCCTACTCCTCTCTTTCTTTTTAAGTACACACTTTTATGTCATTCCTTTTAAAGCTAATATTTCTTGTTATTGGGATGATATTTTATATTACATTTACTGTAATTTTTATGTTCATGTGATGAGAGACCCTATTCTCTCTCATCAATCCATTTTGGAAGTGTTAAGTGGCACCGATAGGCTGCCGAATTTTCGTAAGAGATCTAACCTCTCTCTTTCTTTTAAAGTACTCTCCTTTATGTCACTTCTTTTAAGCTCCTATATGTTATGTTGGGGGATGTTCTTTTATATTCCTCTTTCTATAAACATTATGATGATGTGATTAGAGACCCTATTTTCTCTCATCAATCCATTTTGGAAGTTTTAAGTGCCGCCGTTAGGCTGCCGAGTTTTCGAAAGAGATTTTTCATCTCACTTTTATTCTCGTGAGATTTATGCTACATTTGCCACAATTTCCATTGATTGGTTTATGTACTGCCCACTATTACACTCCTTTTGTAATATAATTCTATTTATGGGTATTTACATATTCATTGTATGACACTTCTTCAATGGGGTGTACTTTTCGAATGTTACCCAAGTCGGTAAGGGAACCTTTCACCCTCCTCTTTTTAAAAGACTTCGTTTGTTATGTCCTTTAATTCACATACTATTATGTTGGTATATGTTCATCTATATCCTGATTGATGTAAATTTTATGTCCAAGTTATGAGATTCCCTTTTTATCTCTCATCAACTCATTTTCTGAATTTTTTAAGTGACGCCGTTAGGCTGTCAAATTTTTGCAAGGGAACTTCTTAGCCCAAATTTGATTCTTTGGGATAAACTTGTACTTGAATATGTCATTCTATGAATATGTGTGAATAACCCCTGATTGTTGTACACTTAATATCCACTTATATTTGGTGTATTCGTTTGTCACACATAATTATGCAATTGATTTATCCTTAAACCAAGGATACCGTCTTTGTATGGGACTTCGTCTCAATCTCCTTTCATTGAGGCATATTTCATTTTATACACAACTTTCTTTTATACGGTGTATAAACCCCTTTGAATTTTACTTTTATAAAAAAGCAATCTTTTTCTACGAAGCGTTTTACTAAACGACAAAAAGGAATGTTTTTTAACGTACGCGGTGACAACGACCTTTTCAGCCGCCGCGAGTATTATTTGGTCTTTGGCTTCCTCAACAAGCTGTTATGTTTTTAAAATGAAATAAATACCATATACTCTTTTATGTATTTCGGTATTGAAAATGGTTTTGATAAAGGATTCTATTATGTCAATATATTTATGATATATTGTGATTGAAATGTGGAAATGTTATCATTCCTTTATATTGGTTTTCTATTTTATGATTTTATATTGGTACTTGGACATTTTAACGGGCGGTTACGTTATAAACCATATGACGGGTGGTTCCGTGAATACCAGGATGGGTGGTTACGTTATAACCTCCAATGCATTGGGTATGGAAGTCGTCCGTATGGCTATTCCATTATGTATGTATGGAAATTGGCCGTATGGCTATTCCATTAAGTGATATATGTGGAAGTCGACCGTATGGTTATTCCACTTAAGTATGTTTATGTCCCAAGTTACCTTTATAAATGTTATGTGTTCTTTATATGGGTTTTATGGTAATCCTTTGGTTACAAAAAGGTAAGTAATGATACTTTTTTTTCAGTGAAGAGTTTGTACTACTTCATGAAGGTGAAAAGTATTACATTGATAAAGTATTCATGGTTTACTTGTTGTTTTGAAAAACTAACAGTTTTTATTCTTTGTGTATTCCTTACTGAGCTTCTTATGCTCATCCCATGTTTTTGAAATGTTTTTCACAGGTCTTAGCGTGGAATAGGGTCAAGGATGGGATCAAGGGAAAGTCATGCTACCTAAAACATGGAACTATACATGTTTCTTTTTAAGAGTTTTTATTTTATAGAAATTTAGTATAAGAGACTACTTTGTAATCTTTTGAGATGTAATAGTTATGTCCTAATTCTCTAAAACTCTAAACCTGAAAAGATCCTCAATGTTAATTACTCATTTAATTCAATTTTAAGTATGGTTTAAGGCTGGGGCCTTATACATTGTCCCATCGGTTCCTAAAATGATGCATATCAAAACAACAATGTGCTCCTAGAATGATGCTTGCACACTAAAATCTCTTGCCTCTTCAGGCCATGAATCAATAATCAATTAATAAGAAAAATAATTATCACCTCACACCATAGGTGAATCGCCTATGGTGAAATAATATCCAACTGTAACAACAAACAACAATTAATAAAATAGAACCATGAGTACCAAGATTTTCCCCCGTATATGGGTTTGAAACTATCAAGCACTAGCTCATTACCTAGACCTACCTCTTCCATGTCTCATGTCCACCCTTCCCAAAATAGTAAGATAATAGAAGAAAAAATAATGAAAACTCCTATGATACTACATTGTTACATCCGAACCCCAGTGCCACGAAACGGTACCACGAGCCAATTGGTCACATGCCCTCAAGTGCACCTCCCCGTACGATAGAGGGATCCGACTAGTAGCGAGGTTATGGTTAGTCAGTCATGGGGATACAATGCCTACTTTTATTAGAATAAAACTCCAAATGAAGACAAAAAAATAAATAGGTTCAAAATCATATCAATAACCAGAAAAATACCAAGTCACGTGATAGAAAAAACATGGAATACAATACTGAACTAAAAAGGAAATCGTTCTATGAAAATACTAGTGTCAACTAAAAATAGATACACAACCAATCCCAAGAATGTCCCAAACCATGTTTGGTCCCCTCACCCATGTTCCATTCCCAAATAACATTTCATCCTATGGTTATTCCTTTATCCTGTTATGCATCCACAATGTCTTCTCAGGTGCTGATTAGGTGTCCTATATAGGGTATCATTTCAACTCAGCAGGCCACCACCAGTAGTGTCTAAAAAAAGTCTCGTCAGAACAAAGTGTACGCAATAATATAAATCAATAAATAAAATGAATAATTAAATTATTATCATGATGTAATTTATTATTTAATCATCATATTAGACCTGGTTTCAATTCATGTCTCCCATTTAAATCCTAATTCATTATTGTAATTCATTTGGTGTTGAACTCAATTTCAAGCACCTCAAATCTAATTCGATGTATATTTCCATGTCTACCACCCCTCATCACATTTGTTGTAGATTTCCATATATAGCACCCCACATTACATTCAATTGGCTAACTATTGTTGAGGAATTCCATGTCCAAGTCCCATCTTCTCAATCAATCTAAAAGGCCCTGTTTAGAACCCACTTTGTCAATCATTTAAATTATTCATTAATTCAAAATATTTAACCACATCCTTCCCTTACAAATCCAACGATTAGTTAAACATATCAAACTACATTAGTTAACCCCTGAATTAACTATGTACAAAACCCATTATTAATTCATTAAATAATTAATCAATCAATACAAATCATATTCCGTAATTAATTCTTCACAATAAATTATCCATTCCATATCTCAACTTGTCATAATTAATTTCATAATTAATTATCTCAACATACCCAAATCATTTTCATATAATTAATTCCCTAATTAATTTTCTCAAACAAATCAAATTCAATATATCAATTTCAATATATAAAATCACAATCAAATTACCCGAATCAATTATCATTTTAGAAGCCCCGTAGTTCCATTATTACATCAAAAAATAATCATCTATGTCTCCAAAAAATACACAATTCAAAGAACGTTCTTAATTTGACCAATTTAGGAAATCAATTACTAAGGGATTCTAGAAATACATCAATCTCAAATACACATTTCAAATCCATGACTGTGGGAGTTTGATTTATACCACCTACCACGAATTGTAGATGGATGTTAGCCCACTAGAAATCCCCAAAATATGAGCAGCACAATGATGTCGATAAAGATATTTTTTGAATTCCTAAACAAAAAATTATGATCAAAAGCATCAAGATATTGAAAATATATATATCTATACAAAATCCTCGATCTAGATACCAACTAATAGGTTTAGATCCATTGAAATTGTATATATATTCCATGAAATGATAAAAGAAATATAGATGAAATAATTGAAAAAGAAACAAGATGAAATACACTAATTGGGAAGAGAGAGGTTCATCAATACAAGATTTAGATCTCAATGAACAGTGATCAAATTACCTTGGAATCCCTATATAAGGCTTTGGGATTTCCATTAATTCATCAAGCATAATCCCTGGTCTAAATAGATGGGTTTTGGGGGTTTGGGTTATTTGAAAACTACTTTTTAGAAAGTAAAAAACCCACGAACATGGTTTCCAGGGCAGGGGCCCACAGTTTGGGTAAACCTTATACAAAAAATGTGGACCTCTATATCCATGTTCACATGATTACCTAGGTTTAATAGAAATATTTTTAAATTCATGCGCAAACAATGCAATATACATTGTCCGTTAATTATTCTTAGAAACATTCCCAAACGTACCCCAAGACAGAACTCCAAAACAATGGTACTTAAAAACAAAAAAAGTACCTGAAAAGACGCCCAAGGTGACTCTATAAAACATTGACATCTTACAGAAATTGTATTTGAAAAAATATATATCATTTCTTAAATTATAATATAAAAAATCAACTTATTGTGAAATTTTTAGATTTTTAAGAAAAGATTGATTATTATGTGAATAGTGAAAAGTACCCATTTTTGTAACACTATAATTTCTTTTAAATAATAATAAATAATTAAATATCACATTGTGATTTTATTTTGATGAAAAAATAAAATAATTATTAATAAAATATAAAAAATCTAATTAATTAAATTTGAAACATATTTATACCCGATATTGGTTTAAGTACATTTTTGGGTATAACAGACATATTTATCAAAAATAGTATTTCATTACCTTTATTAATTTAATATTAAATAAAATTATTAAGATTCTATATTTTAAATCCTAAAAAATACATTAAGTATTACAAATTATGAGGCCCTTATTTTTTAAATTGGTCTTTATTATTTATGGTCAATAAAAATTTTTATAATGGTTAATATTTTTTACATCAGTATGTGTAAAATGGGTAAATTAGAGTTAAAGGCACATAATAAGTTTTCAATATAAAACCAACAATTAAATTAAATTAATTTGATTTGATAATTTTAACCATATAAATCCCAAATTATAATAAATGCCATTTTAGTACCCTTTTCCCTTCATTATGACATTCATATTATTTTATGTAATGAAAATATCATAAATTTCACTATCTTTCATTTAATATCTATAAAATATTGTGACCCTAATAAAAAACATATGATTAGTTGTAAAGGGATATTTAAAATATAATATTTTTTATGTAATTTTATTTCAAATTATTAGTAATAAAATAATTATATTTAATGCTTAAGAAATTCACACATAATGCACATTCAAGCAATAGAGAAATCATGTAAATAGTTTTTCAAATACTAAATGTAACATTTTTTGGGTCAGATAAAGTGTCCAATAAATTTTCTAGATAAATATTAAATATTAGAGATTTTTTTTATATTTATATTATAATTACATTTTTACCAAGTGGATTTCATAGTCAAATTATGTAAATAGATCATACAATGTCATTAATAGTGTTTTTTGATAAATAATATTTTATTAAATTATATTAAAATTATAAATTATTTAAATACGAAAATTAGGATACTAAATGGTCTAACATGTTATCCCATTTAAATTTATGATCCAATTGTCATCTTATAACTAAAATTATAACCCATTAATATTGAAAATGTAATTACCTTGGTTAATGTTAGAATTAGTTAACCAAGCGGTTAAACCAAATGATAAAGCTTAAAATGTTATCAAAACCTAATTTTTTTATTGTGAAATTATATTAGTACCATAAACTCCTTGAATATAAATAAATGTTATTTTTGAATCAGTTTACATGAGTTAGAAACATATTTTATTGTAATATTTTATATATTTCCAAAAATGAAAATATCAATATTTATAATATATAATATTTTATAAACTAATTTAAAATTACTCAAAAAATATATGTGTAAAAGTGAATAAGATATAGTTTAATATATTAACCATTATCTATTCATGGGTAATTTGTTCTTTTATAGTAACTTTTATGTCCCCTATAAACTAAAAAACATTGATATCACTATAATTGTTTTAATGGTTAATGAGGTTTAAAATAAAGGGAAAAATGTGAAAAAAATATTCGAAACATGTAAAAATTTATTTTTATGTGTCTATTTAGACCCAAATTCATCATATATTATAATTATTCTATTTTTAATCCATTTTTATTTTAAAATAATTTCTATTAATTTAATATAATATAAAATTACAATAATTCCCCTATTCTCATTATAAAAACATAGCCCCAATCCAATACTCTACACACACAAAGAGAAATTTTTTTAGAAATAAAATATGAAAATAAATTCATAAAATACCCCCCCCCCCAATTATACAGTCCTTATATTGATCATAATTCCAATTTTTGAGGCCTGAAGGTGTCAAACAAATGAGGTTTTCCAGTGAAGAGGTTCAAATTTTTAAATAATGATTTAGTTTTATTTCTTCTTCTTCCTTGATTGAATATGAAAAAAATAGAATGATATAATAAAACTAGTTTATTAAATATACTAATATACATTTATTTTAATGTAATAACATATAACATACTCCTATTTTATTAAATGTGAAACGAAATTGTCATTTTTCTGTATGACATGCTTCCACTGTGCAAATCGATGTATTTTATTTTCCATCACTACCTTTAATAGACAGTTATAATGATGGATTTATATATATATATATATGATATTAATGAAATAATTATCACAACATAATGATAATAAACAATTATTTTTATTACATTTTCATCCTTTGATAAATGATAATTTCTTTTGTGAGTATGTGGGGATTTTTTCCTACATTAAGAGATGAGACTCATTTTATCATAACCACATCACATACCTAAAATATATTGATTTATTTAATGATTTTATATGACATATGTTGCATAATTATCATTCTATGGGGATTAAATACTATTAACCTCCTTTTTTATCATGATCTTTGGAAAATGGAAACATTAGTCATGCGTATGTATGACCTACCATCACCATGATTTTCACATGATTATTTTTCATAACAATATTTCATTATATGTATAAAATTTATAATTTATTTATAAATATGAAAATTATTTATATATTATTAATCTTGATATAATGTAAAAATTATATATTTTCCATTAGTGAACCAACCTAATTCATTTAGGACATATGAGCTGAATATTATCAAAACATCCATCAAAACATTAAATGAATATGTAATTTAATATGAATTGGTAATAAATAAAATAAAATGAAAAATAATATATAATAAGGTTATTAGGAATCCAAATAACCAAAATAATGTTATTAGTTAGGAATATATGGAATTTACATGACTTGTAGAACTTAAGGTAAGAGACACTTTAATGTAGATATTCTTTTTTAAATGTTTGAATGATTCAATCTCAAAATATGTTTTCCATATACAAATTCATATAATTATATGATGAATGTATTTATTTGGACATAAATTAATAATGAAATAAATTTTATGTTACTTCTTAATTAATTACCATTGATTTCATAAGTAATCATTTTACGTGTTCTATAAATAATGTTTTGACTATCTGTAAAAAAGAAAAAATGAATGTTATATTCAAAAAAATACAACCTTAAATAAATTTCCTACTAGTAGAAACATTATTTTTTGTTTTTATTCCATTTAAATCTTTTCTGTTTTATTCAAATAAAAATCATTTAGGGTATTTTATTTTTCTAAAAGTGGTTTTAAATATGAAAGGGTATTTCTATATATGAAAATGTTCTATATATGGGTTAAAAGTGTTTTTCAAGGATTATATTATTAAAAAGTTAAAGAATAAAACGTTGAATCATTTTATGGTACATGAGAATTATTGATGAACATTGTTGAGCCTGATATATCTTATACGATGGGCGTGACCGATATAGGTTATATGATAGGTGAGCCCCATTATAGTTCTCTAATACATAGTGTAACATTCATTGTTTAAAGGGATAAGAATAAGGGAGTTTAGCAAGGTGGTTTCTCTTATGTATTTAACTAGGCTCCAGTTATTTCTAAAATCATTTTAATATATGTTATTAATTTGATGCATTATATTTCTTAAAAAGAATTGATTATTTATTTCTATCGATTTTAATAGTTTTATTTAGAAATTTTTCTTGTTTTCCATGTCGTTATTATTTATTTTAAACACTCGGAAAATATTTTCATAAAGGTAAACATTTATGGGTTTTTAGGTTTTTCACTAGACCAAAAAATTCCTTTATTTTACTTCCCTTAGTGATATTTGATTATCTCATCCGATTTTTTGAATGGATTTTTTCCAGGGAATAATGATGGGTATAAAAGATACAATGGTTAATATTTCTGATATATATGATACCGTGAATGTGGAAAGAATGTATTTATAAAGAACTAATTTGGTCGTAAAATTCATACCATGTAGAAATTTTCACATGAAATAGTTTTTCTTAATTTTATAAAAATATAAACATAAAATTTTTGTTGGTATGTAAGTGATAAAATATGTTTCTATGATTTTGTAATTTTTTGATGTATAAAATTTGGTCATATTTATCTGTATCAAATCCAAAAAATGAAAATATTAAATTTTTATCACTGGATCTCAGAGTGTGACTCTTGGATATTAGAGTTAGTATCAGAGTAGATCATACACAACTATTTAGATTAAGATATTTTCATGTGAGGTTATCTTAAGAGTTATGAAATTAATCATGGCTTTATATGTTTAAGATTGATCATGATTTTAAAGGAATATACATCCGTTTTGAAGTTATAAATGATTGGATTTTAAGTTAATTAATGAGAATTTTTGAGGAATTTTATTAGGATGATGAATATGAAACCCTTAGTTTTAATTTGAAGTATTATTTTGGAACATGTTGACTATTTTTGGACCCTTTTATGATTGATGTAAAAAGAATATTATTGGATTTTATGTTAGAAATATATAGTGAATAACCATTTGGAATAAAATATAATTTTAATATATAAGTTGATTCTTTTATGGTAATGATTAGACTATTATGGTTATTATATTATTAGGGCATATAAATTTTAGTGTATGTCTTATTGGGTGTATAATGAGGATTACATATAAATGGTAAATGAATATCAGACGAATTTGTGATAAAATACATACAATTTATTTTTTTGAACATATTCATGAATATTTGGAATTATTTAATGATTTTTTTATTTAATGAATGACATACATTAAAAATTTAGTGTTATTTTTGAGTCTTTAAAGATTAATTTCATCATATTAATGTTTATTAATTTTGGAAATTATCATTCCTTATTCTAACTATTATTTTATGGTCTAAATATAAGAGGAATATCATTGTATCCTTTAATATAATTTTGTGATATGTAATAATATTAATTTAGATCTTCCAGAATGAAATATTCTTCTTTAATACGCATTGTCTTGCTTTAAAATACAAGATTGTGGAAGAAATTGAATAATTGTAAAATTCAACATATCATGTATGTATATTTTATTATATTGTTAGTATTTATGGTCAAATATTTTATCAAAATTAGTAAAAGGATCTTGAAACAAAAAATTTATCATATTACATTAATTTCTGATGAATCTATTTTATCTTTCACAACTATATGTTTTTAGGAGTGGTGGTTGTTAAATTCCCCATAATCATTCACATTTTAGTGATCAATGATCTTCATCAGTCTATCATTTTTAGACCAAAATTTTAAATCAATTTTGCTATTTTCACATTCCAATAATATTCTAAAATTTTCAAACCTGGTTATTTTTTATCCAATATTACCCTCATACACACTTTTCCTTATTTTCAAAATGATGTTTCTTTAATATTATTTTATGATGTGAGATTTCAATAATGGTTTTATCAATCACCAAACCATTGATTATAGAGACTATGTTTAAATATAGAATAACTAATATAATAAATTTTGTGGTATTGTAATACATTTATTTTTTAAATAAAACACTATGTTCGATATGGTAAATAGAACACATCCCCGAGCATAAACGTAACGTGATATATTAATATTTAAAGGTTATAGTTCTAAAAAAGCTATTATATTGTAAAGTATGCATATGATTAAATTAATTATGAAATTTATATAAATTTTACTATTAATAAAAATGTATTACTAAATTACTAGTAAATATTCACTCAATTTTTATTAATTTTATTTATACAGAATTTTTTTTTTAATTTTTTGAATGAGTACTATAATTGGTTTCTGAATCACATATGGAATATATTTTATAAAAATTATATAATTTTTTAAATCCTCATATCAAATTAATATTAGGTTGATACTTAACGATTTTTTTGAAAAATATATTTTTCTATTAATAGGTAATAATAATTCTTTTTTGAAAAAATGCCATTACTTTTCATTAGATAAATTAATATAAAAGAATAATGGTTATTTGAATTTGATCTCGATTTATCAAATGTATTATTAAATATTGAATAGTTTAATTTTTTACATATTAATCAACTCTTTACCTATTTTATATAGGAATATTTTTGTTCTTGAAAACGTATTTTTCTAAAAATTGTTTTTCATTGCATTGTTCATTTAAATACTAAATTAAATTATAGAAATTCATTAAATTTAATACATAAAAATTTATTAAAAAATTTTAATAATGAGATTTTAATTTTGATAAAATTATACATTTATTTTTTCCATTATTAATATTAATTTTGGGAAATATTTTTCACCTTAGTAAAGGTAAAATGGGAAAATCTAGGTGAAATTAATGACACATGGTCTCAAAATAAACCCAAAACATATGACGATTTAATTTTATTAGAATAAATAGACATTATCATTCCATAATTCTATTTTATTTCATTTTTGTTATATTTTACCATGATAATTACATGTATATTGTCACTCTCAAAATTTTAATGTATATAATTTTTTGACTATGATAAAAAAAATATTTTATATTATAAATAGTTATCTTAAATAAAACTGATATTTTTTTATGTTCTAAATTTATTTAAAATTATTAGTGATGAAATTATAACCTTAAATTATTATGCCACACCAACACAATGTTCATGCATGCTTTTGGAAAATCAAGAAAATAATTTTAAAAACACTTAATGTAATATTGATTGAGTGAGTTAAAGTGTCCCCTGAATTTTAATGATAAATATAACTTATTATATATTTTAAAAATATTTATATTCTAATTCAATTTATATCATAATATTTTCACAGTAATATTATGATAATATTTCTTAAAATGATAATAATATTATTTTATGTTAGTAATATTTTAATAAATTATTTTAAAAAAATTAAAAATATTAAAATTTTCCAACTATGACGATAAATTCTCTAAACATTCATCCCATTTCAATTTATGATCAAATTTTATCCTTACAAGTAAAAAATATAACACTTTATTATTGGAAAATTCATTACCATATGTTAGTTTAAAATTGGTTAACCATGGGGTTAAACAAAAAATAAAGATTACAATTATATCAAAAGATGTAAAAAATTTATTGGATAATTATATTAAGATGTTAAATACCATATATTTTAATATATTTTATTTATTAATAATTTTACATAGTTATACACATATTATATTTTATTATATATCATGTATGTCAAAAAATTATTTGAAGGATATATTATAAAAAATAATATTATATTAAAATATTTAATATTCATAAAAATGCCATAAATTCCCATGTTAATGGAATATGGTTTAAAATTTAAAAAATGGACTATTAATGAGTCATTTTAGTTTTTATAGTATCTATATTTACACCTAAACTGTAGAAAATATTATTATCACGGTAATTGTCAAAAAAGATAACAAAGGATAAAATAGACAGATAAGGGTAATAAAATTGTCTAAACTTGTCCAATTTTTTCATGATATTATTTAGACCAATAACATTCATAAATTTTAATTATATCATATTTTCCCATTTTTCCAAGAAAAATTATTTATATTAATTTAATACATCAATAAACCCCAAGAATGTTCGTCCCCTCATTATAAAAGGGAACCCCCTAACCTCTTACTTACACACATAATGCTCAATTTTTTCATCAAATAACTATGAAAATTCTTCTCTAACTACCATACCCCCATTATAGAGGACTTATTCTGGGTAAAATTCCATCCATAGATGGATTACCTCCCTAGGAAAGGAGGTTGTCTAATGAAGGGGTAAAAAATGTTACGAATGATATAATTTTATTTATTATTTTCCTTCATTAAAATATATTTAAAACAGGTATAAATATTAAAATAAATATATTAAATACTATGATATTTTTATTTTAATGTAATAACATATATTCATATCCTCTTCAATCAAATTAGAAACTCAATAGTCATTATTGTGTGTGGTGGGCTACCACCTCGTGAAATGATGTAATTTGTTTCCCCTCACCATGTCTCGTTACATGTTATAAAGTGATATTTAATCTATATATTTGATATTTATTATATAATTATCATTGTTTAAGGATATAATTTCATCTCTTTTATTATTTTACCTACCATTGAAAAATGATAACATCATTCGTGCATACGTATGGATTACCACCTCCATGAAGCGATATGATTTTTTTCATAAGATCACCACTATGAATATATATATATATATATATGTTTAATGAAATAGAAATTATTATATTTTTGATATAATTATAATTTTATAAATATTAAATAACAATTATTGACTTTTCATTGCGATTATTGAAAAATGTGAACATTAATCTTTCATATGTATGATAAATTATCCCCATGATTGTAATGTTTTTCATTTTTCACAACCATACTTCATGGATGGTCTAGAAAATATGATTAACTTAAAAAATGATAATCATAACATTATTTTTATTCTTTATATGATTTTATAATTACCTCTTTGACCACATTCAATCTACGGAAGTCATATTGGATACAAGAGACGAATATCATCAAAACATCACTTATAAAAATAATTTATTTAGTAATTAAATAAGTAGTAAAAATATATAAAATGAAAAAAATAATAAACATGGAAAGGTTATTATATAATTAAATAATTTACATGATTTTATTATTTAGGATGATATGGAATGTATGTGATGAGTCAGACTTAAGGTAATAGACACTTTAATATAAAACTCCAATTTAAATGTTTTAATGCTTAAATTTTTAAATTTATTTTTCATGTTTGTATTCTTAAAATTATTTTAGTAATATATTTATATAGGTATGTATATTAATTATATAATACATTTTTTTCATTATTTATTATTTATAATTGTTTCTGAATATTCATGTTAAATATTTTTATATGGAATTTTTTGAATTTATCGACAAATAGAAAAAGGAATGTTATATTTTAACATATACAATGTCAATTTTTTTTACTACCATAATTGTTTTTAAGTTTTGTTTCCTTTTTATGCATTCTTGTTTTATTCAATGAAAAAAACTTCTAGGTATTTTAGTTTTTAATATTTTTTTCTAAAAAGACATGGTATTTTGATATGTGATACTATTTTTAATATGGGTTAAAAATTGTTTTTAAAGTATTTTTTTAGTAGAATATGGAAGAATAAAATGTTTCATTCAAGATATGTTAGTAGATAATTATATATGAGTATAATTGATATTGATATATCTTATATGTTTAGTTTAACCCATATAGAATATATGATGGGTGAGACCCATTTTAGATCTAAACATTTTTTGTTAATGTTCCTTTTTCATTATAGGAAAGCAGGAGGGAGTTAACTAGGGTGATTTATCCTATGGATTTAACTAGGATGTAGTTATTTCTTATATGAGTTTATGAGGTATTATATTTCTTAAAGGGTATTATAATTGTTTTCAATGGGGTTTCAAGTTTATATTTGAGAAAAAAATATTAGTTTTTCATATGTTTATGATTTATTTAATACACTCAAATAATATTTGATAGAGCAAAAAATTTATAAGATTTCATTTTTTCACTAGACCAGTTGATTAATTGATTTTATATACCAAATTGCAGTTTTTTTCTCATCGTACATTTCCAAATGATTTTTCATAGGGATTAGATAATAGTATTAATGTTAAAAAAATTATATATTCTAGATATGGAAGTTTCCATGAATGGAGAAATCATATATTAATAAAGAACTATTTTTTTCGGGAAAATTGATATTATGTGGAAATTTCAACTTGAATGAGTTTGTCACAATTATCAAAAACTCAAAACCAAAATGGTCCATAAGTACATAAGAAGCCTTATAAATTTATATGATTTTGTGTTTTTTGTATGTAAAAAAATTGGGTCACAATAATTGTTTTGAAATCCATAAATGTAAGGATTATGTTTCTAGTAGTGGTTTTAAGAGTTAATTTTCGGGTTATTATTTGTAATCCCTTATTCCATGGATATATTTTGATTAAAATGTTTTAAATAATTTTTTACAATCCTCAAATGATATATTAATTTAGTTTTAACTCATGTTTTACAATGTATAAAACGTTATAAAAGCAATCTTCTTTTCATTTTGGAACATGTCACTTTTTACCAAATGTGAGATTTCAATAATTATTTTAATTATTAACATATGAATTTTTTTCTTACTGACAATCTAGATTATTAATTTTCTTTAATCATCCTTTATATGTTTACAGGATTATTTCCAAATAAAGTATATTTCCTAATATTCAGATATTTATTATATTTTGAATATGTGATTTCAAATTGAAAATTGTGTTTTCCTTAAGAAATATTTTATTGATAATTTAAATGAATTTTCATAAATTTGATCATCATATGATGAATATCATTATTTAATGGGGATATAAACTAATGATACCATCAACCATAGTATTTTTAGATTTACTGTGATCATTCTGACTTAGAGAATATTGACATTTTGTATTATAGTTATTCCAAAATGGATAATAATTGATTTTTTAGGAAGTTTAATTATGATATTTTATTTATTCATATGTTCAATTGATTGGAAATTTTTTTATGAATTTTTATTGAAATTAAATAGAAACTTAATTCTTAAGTAGGAACCTTGAGAAAAAACAAGATGGGTATTTGGAATATTCCTTTTCTAGCTAAGTAAAATTTCATAGCATTAGACCTTGATGGTATTTATATTTTGTTAAAAAATTTATATTCCATAAATATAAAATATTTTATTGATGTTCATATAATTTTTTGATTTTTTATATTATACATGGATATATTTCAAGCTCACATGATTATTTATAGGACATTATTTTATCATTATTTATTCAAACTATATTATTCAAGAATTATTTAAACATTGATAGTATTAACTCTATAAATTCAACTTCTAATAATATAAGATCATCCTTTTATTTCTTTTACCTTCAAAATTATTTCAATAAAGAGTAATTCCATGATTTTCAAGGGAGAATTTTTTTTTATATATTTTTAATTTATAATGAAATATCGATGTCATGTTTGTATCCCGTTTTCCAAGAGAGATAAATTGATTGATCTTTAAGGATGATGTCTATTGCATCTGGTGAGAGTGAAATCTACTATCCACAAACTCTAGGATACTCAAGTAGTTGTTGTTATATATGTTTTCTCTAGATGGAATTAGCTGAATATGGATCCCATTGTCCCTTTTTTATATGATTTTCCTGATTCAAGGCTCGATAATGTTTCATAAGGAAAGAAACATGATTTTTTATTCCATATCCCATAACATATAGTTTCTTAGTAGTGAAATCATTAAATTATCAATAACATTCAATGGAATCACTATTCCCTTTGGTTTTGTCTAGATACATCAATGAAAAATAATTGTATGAGAAAAAATAATCCTTTTGGGAACTGTGTAATTATGACATCATTTATAAGATGCCTAAATTATGGATCCTTCTTTTAAATCTGTGAAACCTTCATTTTAACATATGATACCCATGGTCATCATCTATATAAATCATTTTTAATGGTTCCTAATGAAAATTTTAACAATATCAATCATATCTCAATGATGTTTCTAGCTAGGTGTGGGGTCTTAGGACCTATCATCAAGTTCATATGATGATCAAGTTAATACCCAATCCACCACTTTCAAAGTTGTTACCCCAAAGTTATTCTATTATACAAACACATCAAAAATCTATTATATAAACCTAGATGTATTAGCTATAAATACCGAAATTATTTCTTAATTTTAATTGGGGATATTCTCATATACTATAGATTACATAATGGGTTACCACTAATGTTTTCTCATTCGTGAATAAAAAAATATTGAAATCGTGATCTTGTACCAACATAGGTAACTGAACTATTTCATACATAAAAATCACAATATATTTGATGAATAATAATTATATATCATTAGGAACCATGCCATAACTACAACTATTATGTGTTTTAAGAGTCTTACATACATAAAAATCTAGTAAATACAATATATATATCATTACACACTAATTTATTCACAACTACCACCCTTATTAGACATATCATACATAATAATGTGTTACATATCCATAGGAAAAATAAACATAATAAAGTGTGACCACATATTAACATTAAGGGTAAATATTGTAGACATGAATAAAAAATTATTTATAATAATAAAATTTTCATAAGGGTATGAGAATATCTTCTTTTCATTTTAAAATTGAACCCTTCATATCATAGATAATAATCATGAGTCATGGTATAGAGCATGATTGATCGTAATACATTGATCATAAAATAATCAAATAAC
Source organism: Viscum album (assembly GCA_963277665.1). Classification (NCBI taxonomy): domain Eukaryota; kingdom Viridiplantae; phylum Streptophyta; class Magnoliopsida; order Santalales; family Viscaceae; genus Viscum; species Viscum album. Next base: position 1,391,617,654 of record OY728120.1, read on the forward strand.
ACAAGCCATGAAAAAAATATTGTTATAAAATAATAGAAAAAATAGTGGTATAACATGTGGAAATATCATAATAATAACAATATTATATAAATTATACCCACCAATACATTCCTCTCTTATTAGGCTTGGTATAACCACTCATGCACCTAATTTTGTATTGGGTTAACCTCCCATATATCGTTGTTGGAAATGGAATAAAAACCATTTTACCATTTTAAATCCTATTACATTAATATTTACCCAATGTATTGTAGGGGTAAAATTTACCCACCCATAACATAATCATAATCCATTCTTATGTATACCAAAATATTATGAAATCTTTTATCATTTCATCAAAACACAACTGATTTTTTATAAATTTGGGTTCATAAGTGTTTCATAATTATATTCATAAACCATATAAAGAAGGAATAAATATGGTATCATTGGTTCATATACATTGTGAAAACTAATTGAAATAAAATTATGTTTTAATAGATTAAGATACTATTAAAAATGATAGGATCAATTAATGAGGAAAATACCATTTTTATTTTTAAATATCTTTAATAAAAACTAAAAAAATTAATATATTAGGGAAAAAATATATATTGAAATTAACCATGGAAACTTATAATGGAATATTCAAATAAAATAGTATTACTGACATCTATAAAATCTGTTTTTACAGTATACATTAAAAGAATGATTTTTTCACCCCATTGATAAAATTTTTTACACTTGGAAAATGATAATAATATTACTTTTATACAATTTATTTAAATTAAATAATTTATAAAATAAACATGAAAAAACCTTGTAGAATATTAAGATACTAATTGAAAATAATTTAAAGAAAATATCGATGTGTAAGAAAATAATTCTCTACCCAATAAAGAAAAAATATTAGGCTTCCTTAGAAACATTGTTTTATAAGTTGGAGTAAATAGAGAGAGGAAAATAAATGAAAAACATTTAATTAAAAAAAATAATGGATAAGAAAAAATATAAAACCGATGACTTATATATCATAAAATAACATTATTATAAATTAAATCAAAAACATTCCTTGTAAAAAGATATATTGTACCATAAAACCCTTTCCCAAATATTGAATTTTCTTCTAAGAAATACAAAATACTTTATAATAAATTTTTATTTATTATACATATATAATAAAACCATTTTCATTATTTTAATACAATATATGGTTTAATTTTAATAATTTATGGACCTACCATCAATAATTAATTTAGTAAAATCAATTGTCTGGGTGAAAACTATGTTATTTTACATTTTTATTTTGAATCCATTATTATGTTTTGTGCATCATGATCATGTTAAAATCATATAAAAATTTTAATCATGATATAAATATCACATATATTCATTATATACTTATTTAGAATCATTGATAAAATGAAGATATATAAAAATGAATTATTCCATTCATAGAGATAGTTTTCAATATGTATGAATGAACACTATTTTATTTTTCTAATGAAATGATAAAAAATAATGATAAATAATATACTATATAAAAGTCTAGATAAGGCACCACTAAACACGTTCCCTAAGCTGGATTTCCACATGAAGTCGAGAGAAAATATTTTTATGATAGATGTTGATGATTAGTAGTGAAGTTATAATGAATCATGTGGGGGGGAAATAAACTCATTAACAGAGTATAATAACAAGTTAAATCGATTTTTAAAGTACCCAATTAGTTTTAATCAGTAACTTGTCACGAACCGAATCTGGTTACCACCAAAACCGGAACCAAACCCAGCCCGTGACATGACCTGAAGGGCATTCCCTATCCCCAAGGTCTGGCACAAGTTACCGGGTATCATTAATTTAGGTTTGGGAACGATTTACCTGAGTATGAAAGCCTAAAACATTAAAAACAATCCGTAATATAAATCTAAATTTTTTGAGCCAAACAAGACTTAAGTAAAAACTAGAACTGAATACATTGGTTTAAAGATAATACAAGTGGTCCAAATAAAAATAATTATAGCATCAAGACATCCCCAAGGACTCCACGTGAATAGGGGTCATCGCCCCCCCAAGCTGTCTCCACAACTCTGCACCAAGGATGAGAACTAACACCTTGAACCCCCATCACCCTTAGCCTTTCCTTTACCTGAAGAAAAGATAAACAAGTCTACTTAAACCCAAGGGGTGTAAGTAGGGTGTGATCCTAAGCCCAATATGATACCACCCAATGATTCCAAGGAGTAAGAAATACAATGTGAAAAAGCAAGAAGTTTTCAAACGCAGGGAAAAATAGTGTTAAAATTTCAAGAAATGAAACCTCCAATTGAAAATAGTTTTCAATCCAAAATATTCATAATATTAACACATTAAAATAAAAATGTTAGATACTGTAATTTACTTCCAAACACACCCTAATACATTGGTAAATACTACAAATCCAATGAGCAACAACATTGGGAACACCCATAGGCACTAGGTTGTCTTGGGCCCTATGTACCTCGTACCTTGGTGTAAAGTAACCATAGAAAAATCCATTATCGCACATGATCCACTAATAGGGAACATACCCATAACCTAGTGGTACCCAATAATCATACACATAGTTTAGTTAGAGTTTTTGTTATCCAAATGCTAAGTGAAACAGGGACAAAACTCATCCGGTCCACTAGTTGTACTAGTACAAATCCGCCCCACCTAGGTACCCGGGAATTCCCTTTTGTGATCAATAAATTTCAGAATGCAACATAAATAAATTTTCATATAAAACACTATTACTGGTCAAACACAACCAATACAGTATCTATCACATTTTATACCACTTAAAACACGCAACAAAACATTTATATTTTTCATAAAACAATTCCTCAAAATCCCATAGTGTTTCGGACAAAAAACTCCTTATAAACCTCACTTTCATAAAATGTGCACATTTTTAAGTTTCCAAAACAGAAAGGGCAGCCTACTACATTTCATTGAAAACACAAAATCATTTTTATGGCATCCCCATATGGTTCAAGAAACGACATCATTGCAAAATATCAATTTTTACACAACACAACTCTTAGAATTTCATGTGGTTCACAAACACCATTAAAACCAGATTTTGCAGAAACAAACACAAGGTATAATAATTAAAAACAGTATTTGTATCCCTATTATAGTTCAATAATATCAACTAATTACTTATAGGGTAGCCCCAATTAAACTAATAAAACATTTCCATGAAGAAACCCCCAATTTCACATAAAATAGGCATTTAGGATTCATTTTAAATACAAACACCACTAAAACTATTTTTTTTCAGAAATAATAAAATTAAATTTCCATTAAAATACCATATAAATAGTATAAAATTCAAAAAGATTTCATACACAATGGAATCACCTACCAAAACCAAGGAAACCCTTGAATCCTTTGTGCGAAAACTCAAACGCACCACCGCCGCACCTCAAGGGAGGTTAACCGGACCTAAAACCAGAATTTCAGACCATGAAACACAAGCTAAAACCTTAATTTTTAATCCCTACTTTCTGTAAATTAGTAAATTCAATGATAAGGGAAGAAACCCTAAGTACATTGGATGTAACCCTAAAAAAATTGAATGAAGAAAGAAGGAGAACAACTTACTTAAAATATCTTGTAGAAACCGCCCTAACAAAACCCAGTAGCTTATTTTAAAAATACCCAAACCTTCAAGAGAGGTTAGAAAAAGGACAAGGATATCATTTAGGAATTTTAATGGGGGAAAAAGAGTAAAAATTGAGAGAGTTATGAAGGAATGAACTTACCTCTTCAAATCTGGACGTTTCGAGAACCCTATAAATATCTGCCCAAATTAGAGATTTCCAGTAGCTCCAAAGAGGGGGGTATGGGAATGGTCTCTCTGTTGGGTTAATTGGGCTTAGGCTCCACTTGGAATCACCGAAATACCATTACTATTTAATGAGATATGAAATAAACAAATTTTTGTTTTAAAAATGGAAATGGGCCTTCGGGCTGGCCCAATTCCTTAAATGAAAACTCAATTACACCATTATTATGGATTCCTAAAGGGTAAAAATTGAAATGGTGGTGTTAATATGTCAGGGTAGGTAATTTAGGAAGTTTAATGGGTGAAAAATAATAAAAAATTTAAAATTTATAAAAGAAACAAAATTGGTTTTTAAATCTGGAATTGGGCTCACGGTTTGGCCCAATTCACGAAAACTCTCTCATTCCTCCATAAAAGATTGGGAACCTCCCAAAACAAAACATGAATGGAAATTAAATGAAATTTACCTTTAAAATAATTCATGGATGTAACAATTCTCCCCACCATAAAGCATTCCGCCCCCAGAATGCCACAATAACACCAGATGCAAAAGAAAATCCCAAACGATAGACCAAGACAGACTTCCTTGCCATGTTTTCACCCGCTTCAAAAAGGATGAACATCTCTAGTTGATCAAAAAATGGAGTAGAATACTCTCAACAACCAAAAATTACCCCACTTATATAAAATTGAGAAACACATTAAAAACACATCCCAAAACAAAACACCTCAAACACTACAAGACGACGCTCAAGCAATCCACTTGAAACGAACAACGAACTCGAATAACGCCACCACGACATTACGTAAACAAAACCATTGGGTGTTCTCCAACCCCAAATTTACCCAAGTAACAAATTTTTGGATAAATATAATTTAATGATACTACCTCCTACCTAGAATACTCCAAGGAGAAAACTGGGTCACTAGTATGGCGGGACCCAATCTGGACATCCCACCACCAGGGACAACTCAATTTCTAAGACAGAATAAGGATAACAATTGGGGAAGGAACGAATGGTCTCCCCATAATAAGGGTAAAACTAACATTATTCCTTTTCCAAGAGAACATACATGATACCCATGAAGGGTCTCCCCACCATAATAATGAACACAACTTTCCTTAAGTCAAAATCAAGACACTAACAGGGGGCCTCGAACGGACTTCCCAGCATTAGGGGTAGATTAATATCAGAATTCTTCCAATGAAACTTCCCTGAGTCCCATTGTGGGTATACCCTAAACAAAACCCAACCATATTAAAAAAAATATTATGGGATAACAACAAAAAAACAACAGGATTTTAAGGACCTGGCATGGTCGCACGATTGGTTCACATGGTTTGGGAAACCGTGAGTTAACTATGCGGATCATTCTATCCAAAGAGGAAACTTCACACAGTTTCCTTGGCCAAGGATCATGGACGTGCATAGAAAATACGGTAGCTATTGTCTCTTATCACATGGTCCCCTGGGTTGGCACACAGTTACTACTAACCGTGCACAAACTATGCACTTCAACCTGTCTGAACCAAATTTTAAACTTTTCTCCAAAAAAACAAGGGAACCCAAAAGGGAATAAAATCAACTCAGGGTATGACATGGGAACAAGGTACTCACACCTCTTTCCACCAAATGTGAGAAATTGGAACAAGAAGACGACACCAGAGGTTTAAATTATTCCTATCTTTCATATTGAGGATATGGCCTCGACCAAATGTTGGAACGACTCTAGGATTTCCCCTAACTACGCGCAAGCGTCTTTCCGGGGCCTATGGCTGGAGCTCAATGGATTAAAGAATCTTCAGCCTCGTATTTAGGATTTGGAAACCCCTAAACTGAAAATATTCTTCCAGTTCCAAAAACAATTATACTGTAATCTCAGATGGTCTCATTGAGACATGACACACTTAAAACCCTCTTTTCCCCAACCCATCATTTTACCAAAACATGAACTTAGAGGATGCACACACATCACCCCCTTTTTTCTTCAGATTCTAAACAGCGGAATGAAAGGACATATAGAAACACATTCCTCTAGAATGTAGGATTTATAATTTCTTATAGGGAGACACACATCCAACAAAATAGTTACTCTCATAAGATTACACAATCTTCACCCTTATAGTCAAATGAACACATGACATCGCAAGGCATCACCGAACATGATCATTGTGGATAAAATAAAACACAAGGAGAGGGACCTTGTACTGAGTCCCAAACAGCACATGATTCCAGCAAGTGACCATAATAGCCACTCTTGGCCTGGTCTTGCACACTGGTGGCCTAACATGAACTCTTGCTTCAATGAGACTGACGAAAGAACCAGATCCCCTTTAAGACATCATTCTACACTGATAACCCTGAACTTCATTGACCTTTGACAACTTAGGAAACATAAGAATCTAAGGTCTATTTCAACCTCCCACAAGCACTCTCCCACTATATGGGAATACACATAATTGAAAAAGAAGAGGGGTAAACTCAATCTCCAAACCTCAAGAGTAAAGTCCTTATGTTGATCAACTGGAGGATCATCCAACGGTGAATCACCATAGGCCAAACATGAATCATACATTAACACTTTATGGGGGCGTAACCTATCCTACAATAAACCCAAGGACCCAGCCGATCTGGTCATTTGGTCACAACAGACCACAAACCTGAACTGAACACATGAGGGGAGCCACCACATTGGCCTCCCAAACTTTTCCTCAAAAGATACCACTGACCAACACTTCATACCAACTTATCAATGAAACACCAAACCAAAACATCTTTCAAACAAGAAGGGTTATTGAACTCGAAAAATCCCACAATAATAATCCCGAAAACACATAATCTATACCTCCCAACCATACATTATCAAAACACACCACTTTCCTTCAAAAACATTATTTAAAATAAACAGTTTTGGTGGATTGAGCATTTACCAATGGTATCTCATAAGCCTCACACATGCATTTTTACATGACACATTGGGAACCCAACTCCTATCCATCCATATTCCCAAATAAACCTATGCATGTGGTCACCCTTGAGGGCACCAATTACCAAAAATAAAACCTTTCCTCTTTTTAAAATCAAAACTTTTAACCACACTTTCCCTTTCTCAAAAACATTAACCATAATATAAAAACCCAATTTTTCATCTCACAAACCAATTTATAAAAGAATCCATAATTCAATAAAATCACATATTCATTCCTTTCACAATCGTTTCAAAACATTTCAACCCATTTCAAAACAGTTCTAATTTCATGAAAAACACAATTTCAAAAATATCCATTTAATTAAGAACTAAAATCTTATCATTTCAAGACAAGGTTCTAAAAGTTAATAATTTTTTTGTTCAGTAGTCACCAAACCCAAAATCCAACTTCCACCCCCACACAAAAATTCTAGAACACTTAATTCAATCCAAAACAATTTTCCACGGTTTAAAAAAAATTACACTAGAAACATATTTTCAAAACCCCAATTAACATAGTTCATACTTTCAAAAGAGGTGTAAATAAATAATTTACCCTTTTGAAATAATTCTGAAATTTCATTTATAGGAATTAAAAAAAACCATTTTCACTTTACTAGAAAATAACTTCACAAAAAATCACACTCCTTAAAGTGAAGTCTTTTTTTTTGCTTTAAAAAAACCAAGTTTCCAAGATTCCAAAACAAAGAGGCATAAGACAATGTGAGAGGAAACTAGTTTTGGTGGGTGACTTGGACATATGGTTGGCAGCCATATTCCAATCACTTCGCTATCACAGAGATTATTCTAGGGAAATATCCACGACTCCACATGGCTTGCCAGGCCCTGCGAGCTCACTGAGATTATTCGCCCAACTCTCTTTTCATTTCCCATAGTCATAATTAAACCAAGAATACCAAATGACTCAGATAAATCCATACTTCCCCTGGTTACTTGAATCCCATCCTGAGGTGTGCTAGCCAGGCACACTACCCATGACTAAAATGTCAAGTCCTGAAAATCCTAGCTCCAGACTATCCTGACTCTTCCCCAAATAACATGACCCAAGGAGCAAAACTCCCTCTGATACCATTTTGTCACGAACTGAATCTGGTCGCCGCCAAAACCGGCACCAAAACCAGCCTGTGACATGACCAGAAGGGCGTTACCTATCCCCATGGGCTGGCACAAGTTCCCGGGTATCATTAATTTAGGTTTGGGAACGATTTACCCGAGTATGAAAGCATAAAACATTAAAAACAATCCATAATATAAATCTGAGATTTTTGAGCCAAACAAGACTTAAGTAAAAACCAGAACTGAATATATTGGTTTAAAGACAATACAAGTGGTCCAAATAAATATAATTATAGCATCAAGACATCCCCAAGTACTCCACATGAATAGGGGTCATCGCCCCCCAAGCTGTCTCCACAACTCTGCACCAAGGATGAGAACTAACACCCTGAACCCCCATCACCCTTAGCCTTTCCTTTACCTGAATCAAACATAAAAAAGTCTACTTACACCCAAGGGGTTTAAGTAGGGTGTGAGCCTAAGCTCAATAGGATACCACCCAATGATTCCAAGGAGTAAGAAACACAATGTGAAAAAGCAAGCAGTTTTCAAACGCAAGGAAAAGTAGTGTTAAAATTTCAAGAAATGAAACCTCCAACTGAAAATAGTTTTCAATCCAAAAGTTTCATAATATTAACAAAATAAAAAATAAATGTTATATACTATAATTTACTTCCAAAAACACCCTAATACATGGGTAAATAATACAAATCTAATGAGAAACAACATTGGGAACACCCCTAGGCACTAGGTTGTCTTGGGCCCTATGTACCTCGTACCTCGGTGTAAAGTAACAATAGAAAAATCCATTCTCGCGCACGAGAAACTAGTAGGGAACATAACCATAACCTAGTGGTCCCCAATAATCATCCACATAGTTTAGTTAGAGTTTTAATTATCCAAATTCTATGTGAAACAGGGACAAAACCCATCAGGTCCACTAGCCGTACTAGTACAAATCCGCCCCACCTAGGTACCCGGGCGTTCCCTTTTGTGCTCAATAAATTTCAGAATGAAACATAAATAAATTTTCATATAAAACACCATTACTGGTCAAACACAACCAATACTGTATCTATCACATTTTATACCACTTAAAACACGCAACAAAACACTTAGATCTTTCATAAAACAATTCCTCAAAATCCCGTAGTGTTTGGGACACAAAACTCCTTATAAACCACCCTTGCATACTATGTGAACATTTTTCAGTTTCCAAAACAGAAAGCGTGGCCTACTAAATTTCATTGAAAACACAAAATCATTTTTAGGGTAGCCCCATATGGTTCAAGAAACAACATCATTTCAAAATCTCCATTTTTACACAACACAACTATTAGAATTTCATGTGGTTCACAAACACCATTAAAACCAGATTTTTCAGCAACAAACACAAGGTATAATCATTAAAAAAAGTATTTTTATCCCTATTATAGTTCAATAATATCAACTAATTACTTATAGGTTAGCCCCAATTAAACTAATAAAACATTTCAATGAAGAAACCTCCAATTTCACATGAAATTGGCATTTAGGATTCATTTTAAATACAAACACCACTAAAACTATTTTTTTCAGAAATAATAAAATTAAATAAGCATGAAAATACCATAAAAACAGTATAAAATTCACAAAGATTTCATACACAATGGAATCACCTACCAAAACCAAGGAAACCCTTGAATCCTTTGTGCGAAAACTCAAACGCACCACCGCCGCACCTCAAGGAAGGTAAAGCAGACCTAAAACATGAATTTCATACCATGAAACACAAGATAAAACCCTAATTTTTAAACCCTACTTTTTGGAAATTAGTAACCTCAATGATAAGGGAATAAACCCTAAGTACATTGGATGTAACCATAAAAAATTAAAAGAAGAAAGAAGGAGAACAACTTACTTAAAATATCTTGTAGAAATCGCCCTAAAATAATAGTATATGATTTTAAAAATACCCAAACCTTCAAGAGAGGTTCGAACAAGGACATGGATATCATTTAGGAATTTGAATGGGGTAAAAGAGTAAAAATTGAGAGAGTTATGAAGGAATGAACTTACCTCTTCAAATATGGACGTTTTGAGAACCCTATGAATATCTGCCCAAATTCACGATTTCCAGGAGCTCCAAAGAGGGGGGTATGGGAATGGTCTCTAGGTTGGTTTCAGTGGTTTTGGGATCCACTTGGAATCACCGAAATACCATTACTATTTAATGAGATATGAAATAAACAAATTTTTGTTTTAAAACTTGAAATGGGCCTTCGGGCTGGCCCAATTCCTTAAATGAAAACACAATTACACCATTATTATGGATTCCTAAAGGGTAAAAATTGAAATGGTGGTGTTAATAGGTCATGGGAGTTAATTTAGGAAGCTTAATGGGTGACAAATAATAAAAAATGAAAAATTTATAAAAGAAACAAAATTGGTTTTTAAATCTGGAATTGGGCTCACGGTTTGGCCCAATTCCTGAAAACTCTCTCATTCCTCCATGAAATATTGGGAACCCCCCAAAACAAAGAATGAATGGAAATTAAATGAAATTTACCTTTAAAATAAGTCAAGGATGTGACATAACCATTCATAATGTATTTTTTTCTATAAACATGAAAAATTCTCATTAACTAATAAAGTAAATATATGATGTCATAACAGTGTCATGTTCCCATGGAATACCAACAATAACAAATGGTGAAAATAAAAAAAGATGGGAACTAACATTAGCAAAATACCATCTTCTATTCTCAATATTAAATCCCTAATAAACCATCTAATATTAGGCCCTTTACCTCATTTTGACCAGCAACCATGAAATCTTATAGGGTGACAATAATGGCTCGGGCAGGATGTTAGTATTCTTCAGATAGTGTCTAAAGAAATATCCCATCAAAATAAAATGTATAAAGAGGTATGAATAAATAGTAGATAGTAAATATATAAAATTGGTTTCATTATTTAACAATTTTTAAAGGGTACTATGGAATCCCAATCTCTACAATCACCCAACTGAACAAACCTTCCTCATACCATGTTGAAATTTTGAACCATATATGATGAGGTGTTAATCACATTGGGTAATAAGGGAATATAAAGATATATTTAATATAATTCATTATATCATGGAGCCTCAATCCAGGCAACCAAACAATGTACAACCATTAGAGTATTTAGTATCAGGCCAGTACCAAAAAATGAAATGCATTAGTGTGTCTGAGAGAATCAATCTATCTTAGACCATGTAGTGCATCAGAGGTTCCAAGAAAAATATTGTAGCCCACCCCTTGGATTAGTATTCTTAGTTAAACATCCACCATACCATTATTCAAAATTTCTATGATTTAACATCAATGACCTCTTTATAAAAAAACAGAACATGTGTACAAAAATTCAGTCATTAAAATTTTAATTGTTTATTCCAAATAAATTATTTAACTCAATTACATTAATAGTCTATTTCACCATTTATTAAATCCACCACCATTATTTTTTTCAAACAATTTAAAACATGGGAGTACCCTTTTAGCCATTTAAAACATTTTATAAAAATCATCACATAGACAATTAACAATCCCTAGACTATCCAAACAACCCTAATACAATGTTATTATGTCAAACACACATATAAATTATTTAAATACATAAACCCTCTAATTACCCTTTCCAATACTCAAATTTTCATTCTCGTACGGGTTGCACACCCCATGTGTTAACATAGTCAAGGTCTTTTAGTCATCAATATACCCATAAAATTTCATGAACTATTTTGAACTTCAATTAAAGGATTAATTTATTTTTTTTATCCAAATAATAAAAATATATAATGTAAGTTAAATTTCACAACCATAAAAATATTCATAACATCAACATTATTAGAGAAATATTCTAGACAACCTACCTAAAGATTCTAGACATGAACTCAGTCGACCTTGGAAATTTATTAGAAAAAAACCTCTTACACCAAAGAAAAAGATGATCAGAAAAAAATATGGATTCATAAGCTTTGGAATAAGAAGAAAACCCACATCAAGAATTATATATAAAATAAAAGTGGACTCATAGATTCACCCATTTCATCAATTCCCAATATATGAAACTGAAAATTCCTTTGAAACATTTCATAGATTCACCCATTCCATCAATTACCAAGGGGTTGGCTCTATCCAAGGTTTTATTGTTTTTAACTTCACCTTTTACGGTTTACAAACCTTTCTTCTCCATTCAGTAGGGAACATGGTTATAGTTCATAGTTATTAATAACTATGATACATGCATGGGATGGAATATTTTCCAATAATTTAATATATTGATCCCTTGGGATACTTTCAATACCTTTCCCACAACCTTATGGTCTTCCATGAACAAATTTATATGGAGTTAAATGAAATTTTAAAATGAATGAAAACCACAGAAATGTTCATGATCTCATAACCACCCCACATTATAATGGTGAATCCATGAGACTCTCACCTAAGAACCTATATTCATAAAAGGTAAGAATAATAGTACATAAGTCCCACAACTTAATTTCCCTCTATCAAGTTTCATTTTTAATATGGCTATAGTGCTTCAAAAAATGAACCAAATGCATTATCATACCCCAAAAAAAATTCAAACTGAAATATAAAATATAAATTGGATACAACATAAAGTACACATCCAAATAAAACTCAACATTATCAAAATCAATAAAATGATAAGGAATGAGGTGGTAATGATGAATCTATAAAACATGAAAAATTTCATTCATAACTCTAAATTAATTTTAGGTACCCAATCATTACACCACCAATATGAACCTCTCCATAATCGCAAATGGACCCATATAAGTAGGCGCCAACCTGAAATTTTTTCAAATTCAATTTTAATCCAATAGCAATGATGTACAAAGGAATATAGGGTCACCTGATATACTCAATAGGTCAACAAAGTTGAATAGATATGAATTCTATCGACTCTATACCACATTCTTATCCCTCTAGATCTACTAATAATGATGCAACATCTACGGAACTAGAATCTATCCCCACATCTTTAACTCTGCAACTACTATAAAAAACAAGGGTGATTGACGTGGACTTATATAAAGTGACTCATATAGTGATATATAGATAGTCACATGATAGAATTTTTTTTATGAAATATCAACAAGATATATGTTCTTCTATAATATCCCAAAAATATATTGGACCCATGCCCTTTTCATGTCCTCTAGAAACTAAAAATTATGCTAGGATTTCCCTCATGTTTTTAGGTTAAAATCTATACTCATAATTTTCATTATACCCAGAACATCTTGTAATACCTTCAGGAAGAATCAATTAAAACAATGATATTGACCTGAAACAATATTACAAGTCACCCAATGAAAACATGCAATCCTAAGAACATATAAATTAATCATAATTTGGATATTAAAATTCTCCCAAATTAGTTTGAAATATTTCACCTTTTAAAAACAATCCAAAATTACCCACATCACATCATTATTTCATGGAATCCTCAAAATACCAAAATAAAATATATAGTGACATCACTCCAATTCCAATCCATAATGGGAAAAAATATATGATATTACCACCATACCAATGATAAGAATTTACCTACCAGAAAATGTATCTTCACGTCACAAAACTCATAAAATCTTTCCTCATCACTAGCTAGAAATACTATCTACAAATATCATGGTACATCTTGGTAGACCCTGGGTTCACCACCTACTTAAAGGAATGAAACTCAAGAATCAAATCCTCTCACATTCAAGTAATAAAAATAACATGTCCACAAACAGGGATAATATTACAATCATTGATAGTAAAAATTAAATGTATCCCCCACATTAAAAACTATTTGTCACGGACATACCCTATGAATCCTTATGTTGTTTCATCATGATATGACACTGAAGAGAGGGATCAAAGTATAAGTACATGAGTGTCATCTATCCATGCTCCTCATAAAAACCTATGTTATTATTCATGAATAGGTTTATTTTATTCCACTCAAAACTAGACTACTAAATTTTAAATTCTATTTATTCTAAATAAAAGCTTCATCAATGTTGTTTCACATCCCCAATGAATAATATATCTCACAATTAAAGTATTTCATTTAGTAAACCTACCATCACTATTGAAGATTAAGTCATTGTAATATAAGATATATTTTAGTATCTTATGATTATTATAAGCCCTAAATATCTCACCTTCAATATAATTCCTCTAGAATTTTATGGAATAATCCACAACGAAAAACTAAAGATCATTTGTGGGATAATTCAGTTCATTTTTCCTCAACTATAATGATCCATACCCCACAAATCAACATCCCTACGAAAATACTAGAACATTTATAAACTCAAACCCCAGATACATAAAAACATTAGGTATAATCCTTACCCAACTTAGGTAATATTAGAATTAGTGCAATGTTCAAACTCCTCTTTTGCTCTTGGAAATAATTTTGACGTGCCTCAAACCACTCAATGTTTATAATCATCTTTTTCAGACCTAAGGGTGGTGATAATGAGTAAGAAAATTATTTGATTAACCTTCTATAATATCCCTCCAAACCTAAAAATCATCAAATACTAAAAATATTCTTGGGTTACTCCCAATAAAAAAAATTGATCATTATTAAGTCTACTAAGACACATTACTCGGAGACGATGAGACCAAATAAGGATACATTATTAATCTAGGAATGACACATAGATAGCATGGAATATATACTATTCTCTATTTGTGTACATAGTATGATATAAATGTTTTTGGAAAGATATTCAGGAGTCTAAAAGATTACCATGATTTCCATAAAAAATACAACCCCTATATGATCGAAATATTGTTGGAATATTTAGTTCATCAAGTCCATAAAAATAGTAAGAGCATTCATTGACTAGAATGACATCACAAAAAACTCATATAATATATACCTAAATTAGAAATTAGTCCATGATATATTAGAACGTATCAACCTCAACAAATGATAACATAATCAGTTATAAATCAAGGAGAACACACGAGAACCCATTAGCTAGTCAAAAAATATGTGGATGAAGGAACTGGTTCATGATAATTATATGGTTCATATTCTGATTATAGACACATAAGAACAAAATTCCATAAGACTTCATAGAAAAAAATTACATAGAACCCCAATATGACATACTTGGATGCAAAAACCCTTTATTATCCATATTCAATAGCAAAGTATTGTACCCATGAAGCTCATGTAGCCACATTATATAAGGAGGAATAGAAATTGGTTGAACTCCTGAAATTAGATCAATCATGAACTCAAACTCTCTGTTATGTAGCTACTCAAAAAATACCTAGGGAAACCCAAACTAAAAACAATACACCACTAATGATAAGAAATCATGATCCAATCCCTCATTATCAATTATAATAAATAAAAACTAGGCTTTTATCTCACCCATTTGTTGATGACCAATCCCTACATGGCCAGATGAGTTATCCCATTCACCATAGTGAACATAATTATCACCATCAAGAGATGTGAATTTTACCCTTTTGATTGTAGTTCTAGATGTGATCTATAAATGATAAAAACTAGTCAATAAAATATATAAAGTCAAAAAATGACATTTCTATCATGTAAAATTCCAAAAAGATGTGGTATCCAATGACCTTGAGGGAACACTCCTTACAATGATGGATGACATTTGATCGCACTACCAACATTATGTTGATTAGCATAACAAACACATGATCTCCACCACTAGAACCATATCATTCACCATATGAGAAGAAATAAAATAATGGGAGTCTACTTCATAAAACAAGGAAGTATAATGATAATAACCTACTAGAGTCACAACTCATTATGTTGATAACCTAGACTCAGTACCAACTGGTGCAGGCTAAACTACATGCAACTACACTATCCATCTTCTGTAATCTACTATTTGAGTCCCCTATATTGTACTGAACTGCTCATATGGACTCTCTTTTCCTGATGTACAATTTTTCTACCCCATCCAGAATGACCAATGGAACTCCAAATGACCTACTAATATTGTGTAGTGGATCCCCTTCTAGTGCTTTGTATCAGCTTAGTTAATCCATAAAAATAATTTTTGGGGGTTCTTGAAATACCTATGTATGTGAACCATCCTTCCCCCGGATTGAAACTCTATTAGTGACCAAGGACACTAACCATGTATGTGACCTAGCCTTACACACTGATATATGAAAACACAGTCACTACACTGTGATGCCAATTATCCACTTATCTATTTTGTTCGACCTCTCCCTAAAGGAAAATGTCGTAAATATGTTTCCAAACATCAATAGATTATCCAATAGTTCATCCAACTAAATCCACTAGCGTACCACTTGATTAATCCTTCATATTCTCATCTAAAATGATATCCTAATCAATTTCCAATAAAAACATCATCAAAAAAATTTATTCACCAGGGTCATGATCTAACATATATTTCCATCTTGAAAAATTAATTCCATAGCTACCTCATCTCCAACGAATTCTAGATAAAAATTATACAAACACTGAAGCAACCAAGATAATCCATCATTGACATTGTCACCAAGGTATGTCACATAAAATCTTTATCATTCTACTTCCTCAAATCCTCATGGTAAATGTGTTCCAAGAACATCTCTTAAATGTACAACAATACCATGAACTCCAACCACTCATCTAAAGCCTGAATATCCCACCAAATCATTTCTTTTCCCAATAACATATATACTGGTAACTTGAATCCCTAGTCTAGAGGAGTCGCTATGTGGTCCAGAATCATCTAGGGAGGCTCATTTTAGAGCCCAATTACCACAGTCCCACCCTCTCTAGTAAATGTTATAGGATTTTGAAGCTAAAAATACTTGGTCAGATAAAAAAAATAGAACATCCCACACTGGGTCCCTTTCCTTAAACAAAATAAAATGATTATATTTCTTAGGGAACTTCCCTACCACAAAGAACCAAGAGTGTTACATCTCGAGTTTTTAAAAAAGGAAATAAAATGTTTGATAGCATAAATGATATGAATCATTAGACTTAAATGGAAAATCAATATTATTATTTTATTATTACAATTAAACTAGTCGTTAGAATAGTGGAATGAATAATATTAAATGAATTATGAAAATATGGTTTATATATGAATATATATTTAATTATTTGGAGATCGATAAATTTAAAAATAATATATTTTCATACTTATTAATATTTAGGAAATAGATAAAAAAAATTACCTTAAATGCAATGTTATGTTCGACAGTGTACACTATATGAAATAGTGAGTTTCTCCAAAATCATATATTGCATGCAAGAAAACGTTATACCAAAAAATAATATAATGTTAATAATATTATTTTAATTAGAAGTTATCACCACACTATTATATCTGTGGGAATGGATAGAACTAAATATATTAAGTTTTCACTTGATTATTAAATTTTCTTTACATTCATGCAATAAATTTTAAAGTCTTAAAATAAAAATAAATCCAAATTTAAGCTTAAAAAGCTATGATTTTATTAAAAGGTAGTTTTACCACTTATTGATGCAGAATTCATTTTTAATGTAATTTTTGACAAATTTAAAATTTATATACGAAAAAATAAAATTCATATTTTACATCCAAACAAAATTAGGTTAGTATAAATTAATTAATTTTCTAAGAACATTCTTATTTTCAAGATAAGTTAATAATACAGAATATTAGTTCAAAAATTCGTTTTCCATTTTATTTATATTGTAAAATTATATTTTAAATTTATTTTAAAGTATAATTAGTTTAATTATACATATATAAAAACAATTTGGGTAATTTTAATTAATTTCACATAGAAATCCGATATAAAAACATTGTGAACTTTTGAATATTTCACTTTAAAAACATACTTTTTCATCTTGTTTGCAGGATTACATTTAAATATAAATTTTTTTAATTATGTGAGTCGAATTAGGTAAAATTTATTCCATTTTTGGAATAAAAACATCCAATTTAGGTTGTATGTTAAATTTTATTTTTTGTATAAAAGGTTTTCATTGCTAAACAATTATTTACAACAGTATAGGTAAAAATGAATCATGTTAATGTTAAAAGGGTAAAGGCTTAAAATACCTAAAAACTACTAAATTTAAAGTCTGTATGAGGTGTGTATTGACCCTATGAATCCTAAAAAATATTAATATCTAGAATCATTTGATGAATTTAATTCCACCTGTAAATGGTTGGCTTTAAATATAAAATATTTATTATTTAATCACTGAAACCCACATATCCTCAAGTATAAATACAACACTCACCACTCCACTTAGACCCACAAAGTCTTTTATATACTAAAATATCTTACAAAACATCTCCAAAACACTATCCCCTTATCCAAATTCTTATAGTATCAACAAAAGACCAAATACAATGACCTCAAGGGTCTGTCCAGGAGGTGATATTCTAGATGTATTTTTCCCAAAGCACCTCTCTTAATTTATTTTCATTTTCTACATTATCCTCATCTAATTCATCCATAAATTAATTATAACTACATATTCATGTATATATATAATTTTTATGTTTCAAATAGAATATATCATATCGATTTCGTTTAGAATCTCCTCAAATTAAATGGAATAAAATTATTTTTTATGTTATGCATGTTAATCTCATTTTTGAATAATTTTTTTATTATTTTACCGTCACCACCTTCATTGTGGATTGAAAACTATTATTATGGTTAAAATAATATTTTAATTTTAATATTTTAACATATTTCATATTTTGTAAATTTTATATTATGCATACCTTTATGATTTCCACTTTGCCGATATATGATAACTACATTTCTGGACGTGTGGACTAGTGCCTCCTCAATGTAATGGGATTTGTTCACACATAACAAGGAATTTATTAAGAATTATTTATGTAAAAATATATGATATAAATTAAACATTAATTATAATGTAATGTTATTATATATATATATATATGTCATTTGCATTCATTCTTTCAATATGATAAGAAAAACAAAATTGTGTTCTTGCATACAAACGACCTATCATCTCCATGAATGGTGTTTTTAATGTATCTTTAAAAATTATATTAAATAATTATATATTTAATATATAGGATATTTATATGATGATTTATATTATTTAATTAATTAAATCATTATTTTCATTATTATCAAGTCAAAACACATATGATTAATAAAGAAAGTATCCCCCTACATGTAGCATAAACATGGATTTAATATTAAAAGAAATATATAATGTCTTTATTAATTCATATATGATATTATAAAAATTAATATTTTCTTTAATAGAATAAAAATAATATTATTCTTCTGATAGATGATGATTTTATGAGTATGAATAGATTCTAGACATAAGGAAATAGAATTTCTTAACCCAATTTCCATTCGTTGGGTTATACTTTTACTTTTTGATTATGTCATGATAATATTATGTAACAAATGTATTTTGAATATATTTTATAATATTTAAAAATTTTCTATGGTTTTATATTGAATACCTATAATATATCTATTTTATTAACAAAGTGATCATTGTAAGGGATTTAGTCTCAATCTCATTTCATTGATGCATTTCTTGATGATATGCTCCATTATTCTTTTACAAGGAATATATATTACCCCTTGACATTTCATATCCTTATTTTAGATATCATTATATTATTTAATATTTTTTTAAATACTATTATTTCATATGGATTATCATTTAAATGTTCAATGAGGCATGGGATATATTGAATATTTAATGATATAATTGTCAGATCATTTATTTCATATCAATATTTTGATATTATTGAACATATATATTATATGGATATAAAATTATTATAAATTAAATTTTATCTATATTTTGAATTTCATTCAAAGGACTTATAAAATAATTTTTTATGTTCTTGATGCGTAACATTTTTATAAATGACAAAATGAATTCTTTTTTAATGTATATAGAGATAATAACATCTTTTCCACCATGGCCATTATTTGATATTTGGATTACTATACAAGAAATAATGTTTTAAAAGGGAAAATAAATCCCATATATCATATTTTTGGTATTTTGGTATTGAAAATTGTTTTCAAAATAGATTTATAATTTTAATACCTTGAAATTATTTCTTGTTATTTTAAATGAAATTGTATTGGGGAAATGTTGAAAATTAAAATATTTTATGTGTTATGATTATTTAATAGTACTTGAAAATTTGATGTGTGGTTACATTATAAACCAATTATGGGTGGATAAGTTATAAACCATGTAATAGTGGTTATGTTATAACCTCCAATGCATTGGGTATAGAATCCGACTGTATGACTATTCCATTTATAAGAGTGACATGTATGAAAGTGAACTACATAGTGATTTCATTTAAGTATAAATATTTCCCAATTTACCTTTATGTATTTTCTATGGTTGATATGGGTTTTCGCGTAAAATTTTGACTATAAAAATTTGTGAAATTTATTTATTTTTACAAAAGGTATTTATTATTTATTAAGGGTGAAAATTATTACTTTATGAAAATATGTTCATGGGTTTGGATGTTTATTAATGTAATAATGGTTTACTTATTTTTATATCTTTTATTTAGATTTTTATTCTCATCCCATGTATTGAAATGTTTTTCATTAGGTATAAGGATGTGTATGAGAAATCATGTAGTCAATATGAATGTATGAATATTTATCATGAATAAGAAATCAGATTTTCCATTAAAAGTTTTATATTTTGAAAAACATTGATACTATTTAGAAGTGTACAATTTGTATTTTATGGTTTCATTATTTATGAGTTAATGCGTGATTATATATTACTCTAAAACTGAAAATATTCTCAATTTGTTGTAAAGTAAAATTATATATTTAACTCAAGATTATGTAATGTTTATGGTTGGTGCCTTATAAAAAAGGGATCTGATCCTACTACCAAAGTTGAATTTTTATAAATTTCTTCCTATATCCCTACTTAAAACTATCATCATGTAGAAATATATCTACAATTACAAATAATATTCATAGTAAACATGACATATATATTCCAAAATTTTCCAATTAATGGATCACAATAATCCTAAAAAATCACCCAGTATACACAATCTGAATAAGTACAATCAAAACATTATTATTACCCTCAATCATCTCTATTACAACCCTTGTATAACTCAAGGTAATGAAAAATTTTCAAAATAGAAACATCATGTTTGAAACCATTTTAATAATTTCAATTCGAAAATATTAAATTTTAATAATTATAAATCCATTATTTAGAATAATTATTTATAACCATAAGGAAATAGGATAATATTTTCATTTCTCATAGAAAAACCATAACATTATTTCCACATGTGTGTATAATGTTATTAATTTTGTATAAATAGCTTAGTTTCTAATATAATTTTTTCATACAAGATCCACATGCCATACAACCTCAAGATTAAAATCATATAAACTGACATCACATCACATGTGTATCACCAAAGGTGAATGAAAATACTACTATAATCGAGGAACATCTAGAATATAAATCAAACCTTGGGAATGTGGTCCCCCGTAAGGGTCATCTAATCCCATAAATCATCTCATTTCCAGACCTCAACATGTCATAATATATGCTATATTGTTCCTCAAATAGTAAATAAACATAAACTTAATCAACTACGATTCCACTTTATAACATCTCATGCTAGGAAATCCTAAACAGGTTCCATAATCATGATCACTAGATAACCTCAAGAATTCATCCTCATAAACCAAATATTAGTAACTAAAAGTTAGGGTCTAATGAAAATCATGTGAAAACTGTACCCTCCATACTAGATTATCAAAACAAAATAAACAAAAGTAAAAAATAACCAAATAAGAAATAAGAAATTAAAATACATCATGTAATCAGTTCCCAAAACATGGTAAATTCCCAAAAACTAATATAGTAAATTTATCATGTCATAAAAATTTAATTTTACAAAGGAAACAAAGAAATAAAGACACTATGAAAATTCCAAAATAAATGGGCTGTGACATCAGTGTAGTCTCTTTATCCATGATCTCCCCTGAATCTCAAATTAATCATATTACATAGGCCCCCTACAATTATACTAAAATGAAACCATTTAATCATCTTAAGTACCAATGTAAACTTGAGTAGGGTGAGAGTAAAATTAAATAGTTTACCACCAATAGTTTCTAAAGAAATGTCCAGTAACATAAATGTGTATTAATAGGTATAAACACATAATAGAGAAGTTGTAAATAAAATATGTTTTATAATTTAAATGTTACAAACATCCCCAAGGGATCTCGGGTTCCACAATCACGCAACTAATGAAGCATTCTTCGACCCATGCCTGATGTCCGAACCATATACTATAAGGGGTTAATCACATTTATTTGTTAGGGAATCCATTTATCAATTAAAAATAATTCATTATTTCTTGGAGCCTTAGTGTAGGTACACATACAATTCCAAAATAGAGGAATTTGGAGCATTAGTACAACACCCCAAATTACACAATGCATCAGTGTGGCCAAGAGAACCATTATGGACTATACCACGAAGTGAATCAAGGATAATTAGAGAATCAGTGTGGCCCACATATAGGATGAGGAGACTTGATAAAACATCCAA
Source organism: Viscum album (assembly GCA_963277665.1). Classification (NCBI taxonomy): domain Eukaryota; kingdom Viridiplantae; phylum Streptophyta; class Magnoliopsida; order Santalales; family Viscaceae; genus Viscum; species Viscum album. The sequence continues at coordinate 1,391,640,137 of OY728120.1, forward strand.
TATACCATTATTCATATTTTATAAGGTTAATCATCAAGGACCTCTTTATCATAAAAAAATATATGTGTACACTATTTTATTCATCAATATTTTTAATTTTTCATTCCATTTAATACTTTTACTCAATTCCATAAAATGTATGTTTCTCCATTTATTAACAACAACCATCATTAAAAATTATTTTAAACCATTAGAAACATGGAAATTCTTATTTAACCCTTTAACACATTTTCCCCGAATCTCCACATATCCCCTTATCCTTTACATGTTAATCTAAATAATCCTTATACCAAGTTGAAAAGATGAACACACATAAAAAGGATCTAACCACAAAACCCAATAATTCCTTATTCAAAAATTATTATCATTCTTATCAGGGGGGTTTCATACCCTATGGGTGACCATAGACCCAATTTCACAATTATCAGTAGACCTAATGTTTTATGTTAATGTTTTTTCAATTAAATTAAATGATCAATTGTCTTTTCATAGTCAAAGAAATAAATGAACATCATGGAAGATCAATGGAACAACAAAATGAAAATATATAACATTAAGACTATGGGATACTACATGTAGACCACATAACTTAATATAATAAAATGAGAAACCATGTATCATTAATTCAAAACTAAAAAAGTTGGATTGGGAGCTTCAGAAGAAGTGGAACAACCACACATACCTTCTTATAGAAAATTGAAGGAAGAGGAATTGTACTCTCACATTGAGAATCGGTACTCAAATTAAAAAAAACACTCAACCCAAAATTATAAAATTATTTGGATCGATGTTATAGGGTAGATCTTATGGTTCTCCCAAAATAATTCTAGCATAGAAATGTGGAGGAAATTGGATGAAAATAATATAATGACCCGGATGGGAAAACTAGAAATTCCCCACATTTAAGAGGTCCACGGTTCACGAACCATGATCCAATAGTAAAAGACCCTCTATCCAAGTGGGGGTGGGCTCCTAGGTCACATGTTTTTATGGATATCCTAAAAGGTTTAAGAAAACATGTAGAGGTCTTGCATCAGGATCTATCCAAGGATACATAGTTTTCACCCTTGTCCAGCTCATTTTTAAAACTGAACACCTCCATTCTCCATGGCACATGGATTAGAAGAATGTTTAGTTTTAACCATGAACGGTCCATTATATATGAACCATATGAATAATTTAACATTTTTATGTCTCTAACACTCATGATAATTATGATTCCACTCTCACTCCCTGATGGACTTCCATTAACCAATTTAAAGGGAGATAAACTAAAATTTAAAATAAAAACATTGCATATAAATCATTTGAGATCATTAATTTTATAATTCTAGAATTATTATTACGTTATAAAAATGATATAAATTTAATAAATTCATCATTATATCCAAAAACTAATGGTATTGATAACATATGATTTATATGGGTTCATGGAGGTAGTAGTGCACTTGTACACACAAGTGGTAATTTCATTTTTCATTTGATTGATTAGAAGTGGAAGGTGATATTTAAATTATCATAATATTGAATATGTATATTTATGATATAGAATTAATAATTTAAAGATGGATAAAATAGTTTTATCGAATTTTTAATAAGAAATAAAATTTAATGAACACTTTTAATATTTATACCTCTTCTTTGAGTGACCTCCATTGACTTAGATGTTATGTTTTGAATGATTGGTCGTAGAAGAATGTCAGGGGACCTAGGATGATGGGAAAAATCTATTATGTATTTCATATATGTATTGGATAATATAAAAATCCTCAAAATATTTGAATAAGGGAGTATATAAGGTGTCCTATGATAAGGGAGGGTGACGACACACATGAAGTTACATAAAATATTTTAATAATATAAAGTATTTTTATTTGGAATATGGATCCAAATGGCCATAGATTCAATGGAATGATATGATAGAGTTGAAATATATTGATATCATATGAATTAGTAGTGTTTATGTTGAATTCATACCCATATCTATTAGTTTACTAACTACATAAACATGTTTTAACCCTAACCTTAGTAATATATTTTTATAGTTTTTACCATTCATTAAGAATAAAAATGAATGTTTCCTCATTACAAAATAATAACATGATGATTAAAAATATTTAATTAATTTTATCAAATTAAATTTATATATTTAAAATAAAATAATTTTAAAATAAGCACCCAAATTCCATTAAAATCCCATTTTTAGAAAAATGAACTATTATGCCAAAAACAGAATTTACTTTCCTTCATTGGAAATAAAAATTGCCACATGAATGTTAAAATATTTTATTGATATTATAATATATAAATTTCATTGAAACCAATAATAAATATTTATATATTAATTTATATTTATACGTACACATTTTTTATATAAATCCAATAATATGAAACATTATTCTTTAAACCTTTAAATGAATTTATCATTATTCGTCACCATTAGATAAAAAAATTTGGATGTGTAATAAATTATTTATATAAATTATAGATATATTGTATGGAAATAATTTTTCAACATTGATCAATATATTCTACTTAAATAACTTTTATTAAAATACATATATCTATTAAAATTGAGTTCTTATCAAAACATTTTTACCATTATACATAAATTTCATAATGTGATTAATGTTATTTATACTTGTCAATACAACACTTAGTTTGTAAAGGTATATTACATCACTTGTTCATTTAGAATTGGCCATGAATGTAATGAATGATATCAAATACCTCATGACTATTTCAGTGAAAATACAAATAAATGTTTGGGGGAGTTACAATGTGTACATGGTTTTAATAATTTTTCGAAATTAATTGGATTCATATAAATATTATCTTTTTTAGGATAAAATCATAGGGTAATTTATTTTTATAAACAATTATTTTTAAATAAAATTGGATTGAATTTTAAATTTTACTATATGATTATGTAATAATTTATTTATATTTAATATTTTTAGAAATTTAATTGTTTAATTAATAAATTTATTTCGATACCTTAAAAAAGGATTTATAAGGAATGTAATAATTAAATTCATAGATATATTTTATGAATGTTTAATATCAGATTCTATAAATTTAAATTATCATAAATATTTTGAAAGTCACTAAAAATATTTTTATAACTGAAAAAATGGTTCATTATTCTGACTACATAATTTAACAGGTATATTTTTATGATCTAATGAGTAATTAAGTTTTTAATGGTTAGTCTGTTTATTTATTTATAAAATATTTTAATAGAAAATAATTATTCTTATTGAATTAATTTTTTTAAATCTGATTATATTTTTAGATGGTAAGAAATGAGTATTAGGAATGATATAATTCTGGTTATATGTATTTTGTTTTGCAGGGTATATTGATAGTGCCCGATGTTGTGGGGTAAATTGGAAATTATTGCTTCAAAATTACAAACCACTATGAGTATGGGGGTGTAAGGTGGGTTTTTTATTATATATTATGATATATATGATATATTTTTGGTCAAACAATATAATTGATGAAAAAAAGATATTTCTATTTATTGTTTTATAAATATATTCTATGAATTTGTAAGGATAATATTACTTTATCATTTCATGAAATTACGTGTAAGGAAAGATGAAAAAAAGGATATATAGAATCAAAATGAAATGTGTTTAAATTGAAATTTTAATGTTTTATCACATAGTAATTACCAGTTTCTTTGTGTTTATAGGTTTTAATATGCCTTTGGTGGTTAATTATGAAAATATGATTCCTTATGAACATTTTATTCGAGGTATGATTTACTAATGAAATGATGGGGTTTGGTTTCATGGTTTAAAAACTATTAATTACATTATAATGTTTATGAATAATTCCTTGAAATAATTATAGAATGTGTTGTAAACTATGTTGATCAGTTTAGTATATTAGTATTTTTTGCATGGCTATGAAATTTCTTATACTAACCAAGCTAATTGGAATAGGACTATGATATTTGTTGTAGGATTTTGACAAGATGTGAGATAATTTAATACAGTATCTCTATATATATTATCAACTATTTTCAATATCATTTAATAATTAATATATTTTGGTCAAATTTATGTCCCTTTGAAAATTAATAATCATTCAAATAAGTCAAAAACTAAAAATAAACATAAATTAAATATAACATTTTTTCAGGGTGATTGGGTTGGATCTAGGAGATTTTAAATCGATTCAATCAAAAATAGAAAAAATTTAGGATATTTATTAAAAAATATTAATATTTTTAATAAGATAAAATTAGTTGATAAAACAATACATTTTATATTATGTTTTTTTGCGATAGTTATTGGACACATACAAGAAACCTTCTACAGGTAGAAAGATGTTGTAGTTGTATTTTTGGGTAAAACAATAACTTTTATTTTTATATGTTATAGTTATACTACAAAAATGTTTTAAATTAAAATATAACTAATTTTTATATAGTGATCTTGGGTTATATTTATTTTGGGTCTCTTTGGATAGAAAAAATTATTTATCCAGGGGATGGATATACGGTGTCAGGTTGGAAACCATGTAAATTTTAAGAAATATAATAACTTTTTTTACATTTTTTAGAGGGCTAATGAAATATTATATCTCATTAAGAAATGAAAATGGATGATGTGGTCCAATAAAATATATATAAATGAATTTTAGGATTGTATATATCTGATCCCTATATTATATAATGATATACATAGTTTCATCACCTTAAAAATCATGTTGGGATTTTGAATCAAATGCATAAATAGTATAGATATAGAACATGTTTTATAATAGAGGATACTATCAAAGGGAGTGTGTTTACAAATCATTTAATATTTTATCAAACATTTACAAATGGTTAAACTACTTAAAATAACTACATTTTATTCTGTTGATGAGTTGATTAAGGTGGATGTTTGAGAGGGCTTAATGGATACATTAATTGAAAATAGTAGTCATTAGCTTATAAAAGGTCTAATGAGATTTGTAATTCTCCAATGTTCCATAGATTTGTCAATTCTATATGTATAGTTTGGATTTGATAGTTATGGAAAATTATAATGAAGTTAACATTGAATTATTGATTATATGATAAGATTAATTATACAAATCCATTATTATGGGGAGAACCAGATTAGAGAATTCAAAATACCTATTATGAATTAACCTAGTGTAATTTATGGGATATCAAAGTTAATATTGATATATGATAATGATTCTAGTAATTAATAATAAACATCAAAATTAAAAATTGTAATGATTATATAAAATTATAAATTAATAAAAAATTATTTAATTCTTTGATCTTGAAGGTATATTATTTGAATGATATTGGGGAATAAATATTGGTAATTTCCTAATACGGATATTCTATAGGGTATTTAAAGACTTCTTATACTTTAACACACATCCCTACCCGACTCTTAAATGGAGATATATCAAAAAAAAATTAGGTTCACCATAACAATCCCCACTTTTTAAAATATTGAGTAGTTTTAGACATCAAGAGGATCCCTATAGAAGGCTGTTTTTTCTAACATCCACACTTTTATAATCTATTTCAATATAAAACCTACTGCTTCAGAAGTTTTTAATCCATTCAATGAGTTTTATATATGTGGTATTCTATTTTATATAAGGATATATAAGTTAAATTGGATTAACTTGTTGTATAGAAAACCCTTTTAAAAATATACATGATTCCTCCAAATAATAAATTTGTATTGATATATATGAGTTCAATATAGAAAGATATGTAATTTTATAGAATAAAGTACTAAATGAGGATATATAAGAATCCAAATATAACAACGCATATAAAAATATATAATAATTTTAGATATTCTCATTATCTCATTTAAATTATTCTTATCATATAGAATTCATACCAATTTCAGGTATAATATTATATATAAAAATATATATTTTTTATAAGTAACATAGGTGAATTATCTCTCGGTTTTCAAATGGTTTTTTTGAATTTCGACTCCTTTACATTTTCCATTGAAGTTGAAATGAAATGTGAATATGTATTCCTACATTATTTTAATGATTGAGATATCTTGTTTTTTTAGTTCATGATACTGATTACTTCTCGCTATATAAGTAATCACTATATTCAATAATTAGATATTATGATGAGCTATTGAAATTAATCACTTCATATCACAACTCTTTCATTTTTGAATGTGTTATATCCAATAGAGTCCCACTCAAATTAGATCAGTTATATTTTTTTATGTTTATACACGTTTTGAAAATGTGATTAATTTTAATTATATAAATAATTATTTTAAACTATACCCCCTTTTTAGAATATTCACATTTTTATATTATTTTATATTCTAAAAAAATTATATCTTCCTGTATAATAATTTAATTTTTTATATAATATATATGTGAATTTTATTTCAAAATAGAAAAAATGAATTTCAATATAAATTAAACAAAGTAGAATGGTTATTATAAACAGCTTTGGGACCATACATTATATCATGACTCATCAGTAACAGGGTGGAATACAAAATAATTTCTACTATAAAAAATTTGTTTATAATGTTTCATTAATATTTTCCTTAATGTATGGAATATTTATAACAATATCATTTGGACATAGGTTTTTAAATTAAATGGTATGAATTATAAAGTAGTGGGTAAGGGTATATTATGTTTTGTGATAGGGATAATATGGTGTATTTTTTTATATATTTACATAGTAATGATTTAAAAAAAATGTAATAAAAAATTATGTAAACTATTAAATAGAATGTAAAAAAGGGTTTTAATGAATATATAACTCCTTCCAATACCCCTTCCATTAAGTAATGTGTATAGTAAGGGGAGGAACAAACTTGAATATCCTGGTCCTTCTTCCACATATCAACTGATGATAGGGTTTTTGTCATGAAACACTATTCAGATAATTTCTTATTATCTCTAGAATTCACCATATGTAACAAACTTAGGTCTATCATTAGGAGTCCACTCACAACACACATTTTATTTCTATTTTCATAATTTTAAACTAAAAAATTTAAAAAATATAATATTTATAATAATGGTGTTAGGGATTTTGAAATTCATAAATTATAATTATAGTATATATAAATGAAATTCAACAAAAAGATGATAGAAAAAAAATGGAAGGATAATGTTATTGGGAGTTCATGGGGATTGAAATAATTGTTCAAAAAAATATCTCAATATTCAACTCAATGTGGTAATCAATACCTGTCACACCTCACCATCTCATTTTAAATCTCCTCACCCTATACTGATACCTCTACATACGGGGTAATTCTCTTTTTTAGGTCAACTACATTACATGTTGTTTAACCTCAAAAATTCATTCCATGCTCCATCGTATTCACGACACAGAAAGTGAAGGGAATTAAAAGTGGTAAACATGAACACGAAATAAGATGATAAAAAAAATGGGGAGCCCGCTCAATATAATCAATATAACCATAATAAAACATAGATAATTAAAAAAAGATATATTAAATTACGAACAATAAAACTCAATAAATGAACCATTACCTCCCTAGAAAAGGAACTGAGGATATTTCTCTGTTTTTAATAGAGTGGTGAAGGGAATAATGGTGGGAGAACCAATTAAAAAAACCCGATAGAAGAAAAAGTGAAATCCACAAAAGAAGAAGAAAACTCTATGTTAATATAGATAAAAAATATTAAAAAAAATCATAATGTCAAATCCTTATTATACACTAAAAGTGGATGCATTATGAAATGGGATAAGTGGTATATATTTATAGGTATAAGGGGTGAAGAATTATCTCTAAATATTTGATATAAATAAATTTCAACATGGATATATAGTTAAAATGATGAATTTGTATCATTTTCATCATAAAATATATTCCATAATGTCTCTTTCATTCACCTGAAATATTTTAAAATGATTTGATGTGTCTTAAGGATGTTAAAGAATAAATACTTAGCCTGATTTTTTCTATCTAATAATTCCATAAATTTTTTACCAATGTATAACACCCAATGACCCCCTTAATAAGTGAAAATCTCCATAAAATTAATTTAAAAAGTGTGTATATGTTTCCACATTCAAATAAATTTTTAATCCCATAAATTTGAGGTGTTTATCTCATGTTATTCTTTAGTTATGGAGGTGGGTTTCGCACAGTCCTCCTGAACAATTGTTCATCCTAGTTGATTTTTCCGGGCCTCTAGATGTTCGAATCAGCAATATTTATAGAAAAAATAGTTGAATATCATTAATCATGGAATCCTAACAAAGATATTCACTAAAATTGAAATAATATTGTAAAACATTTTCACAAAATACCCATCTGATTAGAATTTATTAAAATTCTAGAACTAGATCATTTTTTTCTTTTATTCACAAAATACTTCAAAAACGAAAAAATGTGACAATTGACCATAAAATTAAACTATGGTGGTATTTTAAACATTTTGTTATATTATAAAATATTTAAAAATGTTTGATTCACCATCTACCCCCATGGATGACCTTCTGGGTTCCAATACAACTACCACTATTTTTTATAATTATTTAACATTCTTTATTTATTTCTATTTCCATATATTTATAATATAAAGTATTTCATGGATGTTGGGGTTAGATAATTTATATTTATTTATAGATTTATTTCATCGAATGATTTTAGGGCTCATTCTACCATGATCAATAATTTCTTCTTCATTAAAAGGGAATATCAATGATATTTTTTATTGAATAATATTGTTTCTCCAAAATATTTTCAATTTTTAGATAATCATTACAGATTTTGGTGGTTTTATATAAGGGAAAACATTTTACACATATTTAATAACTTAGTATTTATTTTTACTTTTATTATTGGAAAATTCAGATATAGATATCAGATTTTTTTCTAGTGCATGTTCAAAATAATTATATTATGGGTATAATAATTTTTAGGAGATTATTATTTTAATTTACTGATAATATATATTTTAAAAATGGAAATAAATTTTCATGTTATTGGGAAGACTTGTGTCTTTATTAGAGGTTACTATTTGAAAAATGTTTTTTTTTATTTTTTATAATGGTTTTATTACAAGGGTCATTATGTTTTTACGTATTATCGGGAAGAAAATATAGACAATTTTATGGGACCTAAAGAGTGTTCATGTTGATATTAAACATTAAGTGGTTGAGAGTACAATAATGGTTTATATTAACTCACCAACTAAAAATAAAATATTATATTTATTTTTTAAGGTATTTTAATTATTTATTCCTGTCATGTAATGAACTTGTGTTAGATAAAAGTAGTTTATTTAAACTTATAGAAATTTCATTTTTTTACTACTCATAGTTGCATAAGTATTTTTCTTTGTCTAATGATGAAAACCTTTTTAATATAGAGTGATCTATTAATATGTTTACTAGTATTATATGATTATACATTTATATATGAATTTTCATCTTATTGATATCATTTTAATGGTGATAGATAAAGTATTATGATAATTGGATGTGATTTTAATTGACTAAGTTGTTGTTATATTCAATTTTATCCATTTATCATGATTATATAGTATTTTAGTTTTTTGAAAATATCAATAATTGATAATGAAGATGTTGAGAAAATTTCTGATTTGTAGAATACATCATGGGATGAATGTATACAAATAATGAAGCTGTATTAAATATTAATATTTGTAGAAGAGGTTGTGAAGTACATGTTCTGAGAGACCACCGGTGTTTTTATGGTATAATAGTAGTGTATTAGTTATTAGGAATGTAGATAGTATATTTTAATTATGACTCTATAGTTTTAGTGTCCACTATAAATGTTATATAGGATTTTATAGTAGATATTTTATTATTGTTGTTCTATAGCTATCAGTTGTCAATACTTATAAAAAATTCAACACAAATATGATTGATTCCTCTAAAATAAATGTTTTTATACTACAAAACAATGTGTGTGTTTTTCACATTGAAATACCTAAATTTTATTGTAAAACCCCTATTAACTCATATGTTGTATATATATTGAAATTATAATATTTATATTATCTAATTTTAAGAGGTATTAATGGTTGTCAATATTTTTTGATGGGATTTTAATTTTTATAAGATTCTTGTAGGGGTTGTCGACGATTGATGGATTATAAGAGTAATAATTGAGGAGAATTGTCTATATGAAACCATATTTGATGAATAATAAATGAAGCAACATTATCTGTTCAGATATTGATATATGATTACTAATGTTAAATTTTCAAGATCATACCCAGAGACTCTAAATTAAGTAGATAAAATGTTTTATGATTCCCTCATTGATTTAAATATAGTGTTTAATGGATATTATTTTAAAAAAAACTAATTTATAGTGTTAATAAGGTTCTATATTTAGTTTCTATAGTGGATTACATAAATTTGGTAAATATAAAATGTTTTCCCAAATTTCATTAGATGAATTAACATTAAATAATTAAAAAAGATTTTATAATCGTTATCTGTGGCTTTAAATGTTCATGAAATATTCATTATTGGTTATATTGGAATGAAAAAGGGGTTGTGATGATAGATATTAACAAAATGAATATTGGTAATGAAGGGAGAGATGATGATAAAATATTAATACCAAATTTATGAAAAAAATTCACTAAGTTAATGGAAATTATAAATGAAAAATAAATTTGGGATAATATCAAGAACACTTAAGTATTTGAGAAAAATTTCAAGGAATAAATTTTACAGATTTAGACAAAGAATAATTATTATTTTAATGAAGGATATGTTCCCTAAATCTCAACCATATTTAATATGAATCATATCTTATTATATTTTTTGATAGGTTCACATCGTATGATAATATTTTCATTAATCTTATACCTTTTATTTTCCATGTTGTTCAGAATATGGTAAATATGCATCATATGATAACATGGAATTAATTTTTCATGGTAGTCATGTGTCTAAATTATAAAACAAGAATATAATCCACTAAAAAGATCTCATTGAGTAACCCAATTAATAAGATAAAACATTTGTGAGAAATAATACATTCTTTTGATTAGTTCATGGTTGGAAGAAACATTGACTGCTATGTTATTAATGTTTGAGTCAATTCACAGAAGGATTGGTTATATATTGATTGATATATATGGTGTTGGTGATTTAAGGAGACTAACTATAACTTATATGATTCTCTATGATGTTATCTTTCTCATCCCCTCTTAGCTTCCTTGAGACACTAGTATATCATTGGAGGCGGTGAGTATCAATTGAGAAAATTTTGATTCCATTAACCATATGATACACTAAATTGGTAGGATACCATTTGGAAATCACTTTTTTGTATTTATCATACTGATGTGGATGAATTTGAATCATCATCTCGACTATTAAAGGTATACATACTATAATATTTATTCCATGTATATTCACTATTTGGTTGCATATTTCATGCATAGGGTTCAGGGATTATAGACTTAAAATGCATATATAACTTATTTTAATATCAAATATATACTATAAATATTTTAAGTTGTACCAAATATCTTCCATATTGAATAATCCATAAAATCATTCTTAAAATATAGATTCAAGGATATACTACTACAAAAAAATGTATATCCATTTATCATTTAGTGAATATAAATAAAATATTTATAGAAACATGGATTTATCTAATTTGGGACAACAAGGATAATTAATATAAAATACTCTTGTTGAGTCAATAAGATTTACTTATAAATTTTCCATTCTTTTATGTTTTGATAATCATAAATAGCCTATCTTATGGAAAACAATTTATCCCCTAAAATATATCTTATTAAGGAAAATTATCTTTCGCAAGGAAATTTTCTTCTTACCTTTGTTTTAATTGTTCATGTTATAGTTTATCTATTTAAAACTCCTTTTATTTCTAAAGTGTAAAATTTGGTTTCATATCTAAATCCTTGGAATCTTATAAATCCCTAAATATAGAGTATTCTATTTTCAAATTCCAAATTCTCTGAAATTAATATTACGAATTCTTTGAAATTCAGATTCTAAATTCTTTGAAATTAAGATTCCGAATTCTCTGAAATTCTGATTTAGAATTATTTAAAATTAAGATTAAAAATACTCTGAAATTTAGATTCTGAATTCTCTGAAATTCAGATTTTGAATTCATTGAAATTCAAATTCTGATTTCCCTGAAATTCAGATTCCATATTTTCTGAAATTCAGATTCCAAATTCTTTGAAATTCATGTTCCAAATTCATCAGAATTAAAACTCCAAATTACTTAGAATTCAGACAATGAATTACTCAGAATTCAGACTTTGAATTTCTCAGAATTTGGGATCTGAATTCCATATAATTCAGACTATAAATTCCTTAGAATTCTGACTCAAAATTATTTATAATTCAAACACTTAATTCCTTATAATTATAGATATCAATTTCTTAGAATTCAGGTTCTGAATTCCTTAGAATTCATACTCCTAATTCCATAAAATTCAGACTCTTAATTCATTGGAATTTAGACTCCGAAATCTAAGGAAGTCAGGTTCCGAATTCTTTGTAAAACCGAATCTAGATACTTATGATTTATAGCCTCCAAGTTTTTATTTACTTAGACTCCTATAAATATTTTTTGTATACTTTAGAAAATTTTATTTGGTTATGAAAATATATTGTACTTACCCCGGTTGTAGTTATAAAAATATGTCATTCAATCTGTTTCTAATTAAATTCTTTTTGAGTGACATGTTTATAGGCCCCTTCATGATTCAATGAAAAATATGACTGTTGGAGAAGGTAGCTAACTTTTGGATAAATTCATATAAATACGATCTCATTTGAGTGGGCTCATTATCGATCCATCAATCTAGAGATAACATTCTCCTGAAGTGATTTTAGGGAGAGGGACTCTCATGCCTTGTGCGTACTTAACATCTAGTTCAGCTTGCTCTATGAGACTTTGATTATTATTGTCTAAAATAGAGGAAATCTAGGGATAGGATGACATAGGTGCCGACAACCTTAAAGTCCAAGGAATTCTGGGGATAGAAAGATAGAGTTGCCGACTACCTTAATGTTTGAGGTATTTGGGGGATATGAAGACAGTGGTACCGACTAACTTAATGTTTGAGGTTATGCGGGGATAGCATGATAGATTCCAATATTCATATCAATGGTTTTCCCTGGTGAGGGTTAGACAGACTTTCTTGAATGTAAAAAATCACGGTACATTTATCCTAGGTAGTTGGATACCCTTCTCTTTGGGTTAAAAGATGTCATACATTTTACTTGTTTTTATTCAATTTTATATTCTGTTGTATTGTGATAAAGGAAGAAATTATAACCTTGTTATACTTTCTATTTCTATTGTATGCTCTGATAAGTTATATTCTATACGCTTTAAGGTAGAATCATTTTTTTGTAATCTTTTATAATGATTCATTTCTGGAACCATATTTCCATAACCAAGAAAGTTGGTACAACTAAGAGGTCTTGTGAATTTACATTTTTTAACCATTTTAAACATAGTTTTCTATAAGGTTAAAGACGAATGTTTTTAAACATACAGTTCACCCCCTCTTGTAATTGAGTATCTGCATTCATATTTCGATCCTATAATTTGTATCCAAGGACTTTTCCTAAATACTTATATTCACTTATAAGTTTTCTTGAACAATTTTTCATTATTCTATATATTATTCATAATTAGGGTTCTTATCCTTGTTTATAAACATATACTATTAACATTTTTTTGTGGAAATATATTTTCATTTAGATTGTAGTAATGAATGTGGGTTTGATTATCAATCTTAATCCTACTAGACAACCCATATTTGATGTAAATGATTATCAATATCGGAGAGATCATATGAGGAATTTTGTTATAAATACTGGATTGGACTACTTTGTTATGATTACTGGAGTTTACAAGATTCCTGATAAGGATGTCTTAACTTTTACTAATCATGAAAAATTAGAATATCAACGAAACTACATAGTATGCAATACATTGTTTTGTTCCATTACCAAGAATATATATAGTAATATTTCTTCTTGTAAAGTTTCAAATTGTATTTGGATGAAAGTATAAGTTACTCATTTTGGTACATCCAAGGTTATAGAAACTAGAAGATTTATGCTTAGAGAACAATATCATGGATTCCTATTTTCATATGGATAACCTATGTGTAAGGTACAACCAAGGTTTATGACTATTGTTAACTATTTACAATACATGGGTAATAAAGGTTTAGATGTAGAGGAACATGTGGACAAGATTATAGATATCTTTACTAGTGATGGGGAATCTAAGAGGAAAACTATTGATCAGAATTGGTAAGTATCTAAAATTACTATTGGGGAGATTTTTGGAACGCTTCTTAAATATGAGACAATAATGAAAAGAGTTGTTGATATGAATAAGAATAATAATGGCAATGGAAGTGTAGTTGTTACTACTACTAAAGCCCCGAATCCTGAAAGGGTTAGAAGATCAAAGTCAAATAAAGCCACTTTTTATCTGAATCAAGTGAAATTGAACATTCTGGGAATGATCTAGAAAATCATACTCGAATGATAGACACAATAGTTGGGAAGAAAGACTTCTAGTATAGACTTAATCAGAAAGAAAATAATGACCAAAAAGACTCTGAAGTTGCATGTTATGAATGAAAAAGAGTAGGACATATAAAGCCAGATTGTCTTATTCATATGAAAAATGATAGAAATGAAAATAATCCTGAGAAGAATAGAAAGATGTACTACAAATATAATGCTAATAATGTTTTGAAATCTAATGACACCTCGAGTGCTAGTGGTGGAGACTCTTGTGATTAATCCTCAGAGTATGAATCTTCTGGTATGAAGAATCTTGGATTACAAGCCAAGATTACCCAATGAAAATCATTGTCTAATGGACAAGGTACACAATGCTAAATCTATAACCAATGTATCATTTAATTCTAATTATATTGATAATAAATATTATGAATATTTGGATGAAGTATCTTCTTCTTATGAAGATAATACTTTACCAACTTATGAAAAAGTATCTTGGTTTGATAAGCATCTTGAGAATGAAAATTCTTATGTCAAGGAAAATCATGATAAGGAAAATTCTAAAATTTATATTCTTTCTAATGAAGTATCAGATATTTCTAATGATCATGATAAGAATATTTATGATTTTTAATTTATTTCAAAAAATCTTAAGGTTGTTAATTCTGAGAAGGATAAATTTCTAAGGATCTATAATAATTAATTTATATGAAAAATATTTTAGAGACTAAATCTAGTGCTAAAAATAATGTTTTGAGGATAATAACATAGTTATTAGACTTAATTCAGAAATATTTTCCTTAAGGAACTATTTATCAAACATTACCTTAGGTGAGGAAAACTTTTACAAGATGTATTACCAAATTCGACCTCTAAGAAATAATTCTGGATTTGGTTATACTCATTCGAAACCGGTTTTTAGTAATAAGTATTTTGTTCCTCAAAGTTATAAATTATCCACTAAATTTCAATGTGGTGGAAATTATGAAAAAAATTGTTCCTTAACAAAAATTCAGTCTTTAGGTTTTCATAAAGCATATCTTTCTACAAAAATGTGGACTCCAAAATATTTTCTTTATAAAGCTTCTAGATCCAATAATGTTGGGGTTCTGAAATTCTAACACTATTATTTTCATGAAAATAAAGATAGTAACAATAGAAATAAATTTTACAAGGATATTGGATGTTCTCAGCATATGACTGGTCTGAAAAACATCATTGAAAAGATTATCAAGACGAATGGAGGAAAAGTAACTTTCAGAGATAATGGTCAGGGAGAATTTATAGGTATCAGTAGCATTTTTCTTCTTGGAAATACTTTTATTTCAAATGTATTATTTGTAAAGGGTCTTAAGGAAAATTCTATTAGCATAATTCTATTATGTGATGAAGGATACCTTGGGAATTTTAGAAATGACAAGTGTTTAGTACACAATTCCAAGGAAGAGTTTATTCTTTCTACCAATAGGCGAGAGAATGTATACACACTAAACTTAGAAGACCATAGGTTTAAATATCTACCTTTTATTAGTGAAATGTAAGAACATTGTTGGTTATGGAATAGAAGGTTAGGACACCGTAACCTTAGGAACCTATGTAAACTATCTATGAAATGAGTTGTTAAGGATATACTAGAGCATAGATTTGATTCTTCAAAAGTTTTTTATCCTTCTCAATATGGAAAGCAACATAAATCATGATTTAAATCAACTGTTTAAGTCTCAACTACTGGTGCATTACAGTTGGTTCATATGGATATTTTTGAATGAACACAAACCGACAGCATTGGAGTCCAATATTATGAATTTTCCCTTGTTAATGATTGCACTAGATTTATGTGTGTCTATTTTCTAACAATGAAATATGACGCTTTTTCATATTTGAAAATTTATAGAGCCCAAGTTAAAAATGTGAAAAAACTTCCATTGATAATTATTCAAAGTGATCATGGAATACAATTTCAAAATTCTTATTTTGAATATTTTTGTAGTAGAAAAGGCATTACTCATAACTTCTCAGAGAAAATAACTCCTCAACAAAATGGTGTTGTTGAAAGAAGAAACTGAATTCTTAAATAAATAGTAAGAACCATGTTCAGTGAATATATAATATCCAAACATTTTTGGGATGAAGTTGTATGTACTGCTTTTTATACTATAAATCAAGTTTTACATTTTTTTAACAAAACCCCTTATAAGTTATGGTATCTTAGAAAACCTAGAAATTTCTACTTCATAGTATTTAGTTGCAAAGTATTCATTCTGAATACTAAATATAATTTTCATAAATTCACACTCAAAGCTGTTGATGAAATTTTATTAGGTTACTCCACAACATCTAAGGATTATAGAGTTTTCAATAAAAACACATGTACTATTGAAAAAATAGTACATGTTAAATTTGATGAAACTGATCCATTTGTTTTTAAACAACCTCAACCTAAATATTATGATGTGTTTTAAAAAACTAATTATCAACCCCAGATAGATGATCCTTCTGATATGGAAAATATTCCATAAAAAATTCTCCGAATCATTTACCCCTAAAAATTTCCTACCATTTGTGGATAAATAGAATTTACAAAAACCAAATCAGTTGTTTCATAAGAATCATCCCAGTGATAGTATCATTGGTGATGTAAATCATCCTGTAAATACTGTAAGTTCCTTAAGAAATGAAGTAGAACACCCAGCATTCCTTTCTTATTTATAACGTAAGATCATTGATGAATCTTTAGGTAATAATGATTGGATTAACACTATGCAAGATGATCTAAATTAATTTGAAATGAATAAGGTTTGGACCTTGGTTGAAATACCTAAGGAAACATCTATTATTGGAGTAAAATGGGTCATCAGAAATAAGTGTGACGAAAATGGAATCATAGTATGAAATTAATCTAGATTAGTTACTAAATTCTATAATCAACAAGAAGGAATATACTGTGAAGAACCCTATAATCAAGTAGCTAGACTGGAATCTATCTATATTCTACTTTACATTTCAGCATTCATTAATTTTAATCATTTTCCAATGGATGTTAAATGTGATTTCTTTAATAGTTATGTTCAAGAGGTAGATTTTGTTGAACTACCTCATGATTTTGAAGATACAAAACTACCTGAACATGTTTTAAAACTTAACAAAGGATCATATGGACATAATCAAGCCCCGAGAGCCTAGTATAATAGACTAACATGATTTTTGTTACAAAATAATTACATTAATGGAAAAGTTAATTCATCCCTTTTTATAAAGAAAGATCAGAAAAATGTTTTTATTGTTCATATATATGTTGATGGCATTATATTTGGTTCAACTCAGTGATCATTAACTTATTCATTTGAGAATCTAATGAAATATGATTTTGAAATGAGTATGATGGGTGAATTAACATTTTTCTTTGGTTTACAAATTTCTCAAAAACAAGAAAGAAGCTTTATATATCAACCTATGTATATTAAATATCTTCTTTAAAATTAGGTATATTACAACAGTAAGAGTATAACTACTCCCATTGGAACCTAAAATTCAAATGATATTGATGAAGCTGGGAAATTATGGGATCAAACATCATCTAGAGGTATGATATGAAGTCTAAATTACATGACAGCTAGTCGTCTAGACATAATGTTTTCATTGTGCTTATGTTCCAGATATCAATCCAATCCTATTTAATCTCATTTAAAATCAGTGAAACGAGTTTTCCACTACTTAAATTGATCCATGGATTTAGGACTCTTTTATACTTCTAGAAATTATGTTTTTAAATGTTTTTTAGATGCTGACTTTCTTAGATGTAGAATGGATTTAAAAAGTACATCTGGAACTTGTAATTTCTTAGGAGATTCATTAGTTTCTTATTCATTACAAAAATAACACTCATTAGCACTTTCCACTACTGAATCTGAATATGTAGCAGCTGAAAGTTGTTGTTCTCAAGTGTTGTGGATGCAACACACACTCACAAACTATGGTATGAGTTTTACCAAAACACAAATTTTGTGTGATAATACTAGTGCCATTACCTTATGTATAAACCCTACACATCACTCTCATGAAAAACACATAGATATTAGGGATCACATTATTAGGGATGACACAAAAAAATGAGATATCATTCTTCAATTTATCAGAAAACAAGATCAACTTGATGATATTTCTCAAAATATTTACTATCTGATAGATTTGAATATATTAAACAGAAGTTTGGAATAATAAATGTAAGTTAATCTTCCATATTAACTTCTTGTGTAAAACTTATCTTCTTACTATGAGAAACTCCTTTTCATAGAGGGATTAATTTTATTTACATTCCCAATGATTCTCCAGTAATGATAGACCACATTCACTATAATCAAATCCTTCCATTAACCATTATATACACTCGTTATGCTACCCAAATTAACTCAAGATTTTATATGCCAAACTTTTGTGTTGTGAAAACTCATACCCATTTCATCTAATGGGTATTCACCAAGATATAAAAATCCATAATTTATTTGGTACTTTTATGTATATAACCAACTATCCATAATCATGGGATTAAAAGTAATTAAATATGTTATTATTTTTTATAATCTATGTGGAGCACAAATGTATGTACATGATATGAAAATGACAGGTGTACCTTAACTTATATATTCCTCCCATTAATTGGTTAATGATTTAATCTCATGAGTTACCATGTATGGTGCATGATCAGATAGGCTTTGAAAACTATGTCATGATGTCTCAGTTCTTAGCCATGACTTATTCTTATGATGTAATGTTTTATATTGGTTAAACATTTCTATGATTCCTTGATGTTATAATAATATTTCATTATTTTCTATTCATGATTTTTATTATCACATTTTTATATCACCATATTATGCCCTATGACGTACATTTACTACTTTAATTCATTTTATGCTTGTATGATTCCCTTACTAAGATTTATAGATCACCCAATTATAATGTATGTCTATATATTATCATAGACTATATTAAAAGATAAATGGAATATAAGGGAATGTTATAGATCTTTAAAATAATTTCATTTTATCCCAATTTCAATTTATTATGATATGTATATGAAATACTAAATATAATAGGTTTCTTAGACTATTTAGATTTTATTATTTTTATCGTAATGTAATAGATCATGAGATAAATTGTACAAAATATATGGGTTTTTATAGTCTTTATGAGAGTAAGTTATTGTTATTTTCTTGAACTAAGATTAGAAAAAACTGCAGTGGAAACCAAACATAGGAAAAAATCCCTAAATATTGATGAAGTATAGAGGGAGTGGTTTATGTGAAACAAAATGACTCTTTGGATACTATAAGTTGAAGTGAATTTAGAATATATATATATATATAACTTGTGTTAATAACCCTCTATCAACACATAGTTTTCATATTTATTTTACTTAAACATTGATTAATATTTAGTATAAAACCTAACCAAACCCATGCTAGGATTTTATAGGTTTAGTGTCTTCAAAAAATGGGAATCATAAACAGTTGGTAAATAATAAATCTACATTGGATCCCTCTTATTTAATCAAAAATAGACTTCCTTTTGACATATCTTACTTAATACCATTATTACTAACATGGGGAAAATAATCATATAAAATGGTCATCTCAAATTCACAGTAAGGGTAAATAAGGGAAATCATATCATAATCATAAGAAAAAAACATTTGAAAATCTTATCATACATATTAAATATCATAATATCATATCATGGGATAAATCAAAAATATGAAATTTAATCCCAATAGTTATAACATAATACATGAAATTTCATGGCATACACACTAATGAATAGAAAATAATTTCATATTATTCAAGGATCGTTACCAAGACCATCATAGCGAACAAATTCAATTACTGATTTGAGTTCACTCTCCTTTACAGTCATGTATTACTGAAACAAGTTTTATTTTCATTCTAGTAATGTTTATATCATGATATATATATCTTTACCCAATGTATTAGAGGGAGATATTGGTCCCACAAATCTCATAATTAAATTATTCTTATGTGTGCCACAAAAAATGTAAATCATTCATAGTAGCATAACCCAAAGAATAAAATGGGTTTCTTAATCATTATTTCATCATATTCCATATAAAAAAATGAATTTAAAGAATAATAGTCATCATAAAAAAATTAAATAAAGGTTATAATAGGGATAATAACATAACCCAATGTTATCTTATATGGAAAATATTTTTGATAAAATACTTTTAATTAATTTCTGAGAAAAATATATATTCGTGGTCAAAAAAACATTTTCTTTTCTCAAAATGACACACAATATAAAAAATAAGAATTTAGTAGAAAATAATATTGAAATAATGGATGGTAATATTCATTGAAATAATTTTTCATGAAATTGGAACAATCCATTCGTGTTGTATAATATAAAAAAACATTCTCCTCATAATTTTAACGGAAAAGTCAAAAAGTACCTCAAATTGAATAACGACAAAACGTTCATTTCATACCATTAAATAAAAATTAACTGAAGGGTATAATTAAATTTAAAACTTTTTAAAATAACATAAATAAAATTACATAATTAAGAAACATGGATGTGGATGATAAATATACCCCAATAAATACTTACGTATGAACAATCTCATATTAAAATGAGATTTGCAAAATTATCTCTTGCCTTATGTATGATATGATTTTTATGTATCGGAACGTATTGTATAATGAAATAAATTATGTTATGGATTTATTCCGTAATCATAATCATTTTTATAATAACATTAATGATCATATTTCCACTCGTTTTTCAATAATATTTCCTTGTTACTCGTTATTTGGGTACTAATAACTTTATGATATTATGCATTTTTTCAGATAAGTTCTTATTACAATTTTTTTTATATAGTTATATAATTCAAATAATTTTATTAGTATAATATTTATCATATTTATTCTGTCAATTTATTTATACAATCATGGTTTAATGAATATTACGTCGAACAAAACACGTCGCACTGTGGAGATGGTAAGTCGTACTTACTCACGAGCGACGAAATCATTCCCAAAACTATCGAATGGTATTAATGTGGATGGTGAATATTATCTCATAATCAATAAAATTTTATATTAATAATATATGTATTTATGAATTAAAATATTATAACCATCAATGTAAGGTGGGGGTGAGAAACGGATTACACAACGGCGTGGAGATAGTAAGTCGTACGTACGCACCTGTAGTGATTTCATTATAATAGGATGAATAGAAGGTGAAATATTATTGTTTAATATTTATAATAACATATAATTATATGACTGGTACTTGTTTTATTACTTTTTAATGAATAAGATTATTAAGAGGAAGTGGAAGAAGAAATAATTTTGAAAGAATCTGTATAAGAGATTATCTCTTCCTGGACTTTATTCCTCTAAATCTCTTCATAAAACACTAGAGTTGGCCTTTGAAGAATACCAGAACCTATTGAATGAAAATACAGATGTTTATAAGGAAATTTTTTAGTTTATGTCCAATCGGGAAGGCCCAAAATGATGTTAAGAGTTGATGGAGGAAGTTCCCTTTTATAATTGAGGTGAGGGCGCATTTTGAAACCGCAAAAATATTAATATATAACCATATCAAACCCAACATAAAAAACTTGAAAATTTACAAATTTATAATATGAGAAGAGATATGGTTTTAATATCATCAACCAATAAATTTTAGGCAAGTGTTTATGTCAATTTAATTATTATAATCTTAACTAACACATAGTTATTCTATTTAATTTCAATTGTGGTAATAACATTCTGATTATTTAATGGTTATAATTATTTAATTATATGGTGTTAGTTGACCATAAATGGATATTTGATGAAATTTTATATACCTTATTATTAAAAATTTGAAAATTATAATTATTTTTTTGATTTTTAAATAATTTATTAAAATGTTTTTTTTATAAAATATCAAAAGTGTTAATTTTGACAGTATACATTTATTTAACCTTAAATAAAATCCAAACAGTAGATAAATCCAAACCAAAATATTTAATACATTTATAACATGTCATAGTCACCTAAAAATATGTCAAATGCAATAATTTGTTCATGTGATATTTCTTTTAATATTTTTAAAACCATTTATTTGTTATATCTACTAATCAAATAATTTCTACATCACTATTGTGTCATCATTAATGGTAATCACTTAATATCTAAAAATTATAGACAGATATCTATGATGTAGGTAATTATTTTATATTTCCATAGACTTTCTATTTTTTATATTATATTCTATTTATCAATATATTAAAATTTATTTACACATATAAAATGATATTGTGACATTTTGTCACATTCATTTGTTTTTATAATATTCATGTCATATTTATAGTTATGTATCCATTAAGTGATTACATTTATAACAATAGATGATAAGGGTATAATTTAGCCATTTAATAGTATTTTTATAGGTGGTAAGGTAAATTTAAAATTTTATTTTTACATTTAATTAGCTGATTTACTATTAACCATGGTAATTAAAATAATTACCAAACCTGAAATTAATAATGCCCTAAAATAAGAGTTACCTAGTAACATAATTTGGAGCTATTGATTCCAAATATGGATCCATTTTTAAAAATTTAAAACACCAAAGTTACAATAATTAATTTAAAATTAATCTCGTTTTTCAAATGAGAAAACGCGTTTAAAATTTTAAAATATTGCAATAGATTTAAATGTTTTTACCTTTAAATTTATTGTCAAACTTATTCCAATGTAAAAAATTATATTAAATGGTAAAAATATATTCTATTAATTCTTTGAACCCATTAAATAATATAATTTATCCAAATAAATTATTTCAATGAATAAAAGTTATTTTCAATTAAAATTTAGGGTATTTTTACTATTCATCAAAACATCAAAGCTATCATAAAATATCATAAATTCATCCAAAGGACATTTATATATTATAATTCAAAATAACACGTTTTTGTTATATAAAAATTAATAATTTTTCAAAATCTTAATATAAAATCGGTTTTCCATTCAAAGATGTATAATTTACCTTTACAAAATAGGTATTTATACATCAAATTGGGTTTTATTCATACCCTAAGACGAAAATATCCAGTGGATGAACATAAAAAATATTTTATTAACTATATAACACATATATATGTCATTAATTTCATTATCAAATATAATTCAATCAAATAAAATAAAAATATAAAATTGATTTATATTTCTAAAAAATAACTGATAGCCAATGAATTCATTGTGAATTATAATAAGATAGTTATAATTATTACCTCTAACTGAACAGCTAGTCTATGGTAGTAATTTTATAATAAGGATATCTCACTGTTTGTTTAAACTAATGATTTCAAGCAAAGTAATCTATTTAACATAAAAAAATTAAAGAAAAAATTTCATAAAAACATCTGGGTGTACAAACAACAAAAGGATCAATGGGGGTAAACTCATCATGAACCCAACACATGAACAATAGGCCATGCTACACATTGGGTATGCCACTACCAAGGGATGTTCATTGGAAAATTTACTACATATTTACAAACCATTAAAATGGGAATGAATATAATATGAAATCTAATGTTAGGAAATAGACCATAGATAACTGAAATTAAAAAATATTAATTCATATGTTAAGTAATATATGAATATAATGGGATATCCCTTAAATGATGATTATTTCTTTTATATGTTACTAATTATTTGAAAAGTATCATCCATATAAGTTCTTTATTATAGAATCTAGGTTGAAATATGTAGAACTATTTCAACAACGAATGTGATGGGAAATCTGATGATTTACCAAATGAGATTCCCCACATAATGTGAGTTAGATTCCAGAACATCATGAAAATACATACTCAATTAACTCATTTCTGAAAAAAATCATGAATCAATGGGAACACCGACATCCCATAAAGAGAGATAATTTTGAAATAAACACAGTTATGTGACATAATCCTTGGTAATTAAGTAAATTTTTTGATCCATAATCCTGGAAAAATTGATTACCTCTATTGAAATAAAATTCTCTTTCATTAAATGATCTAAGGAAGAGAATTTCATACTAGCTATTTACTATATGGTGTGATAAGTTTATCAATGGTTTATGTTTATCAAAATTATGATGCCCAAGGAATAGATAAAAGCGATGGGGTGAACATAAATTTGGGAATTTTTTGCAATAAATACTTTATAAACACTCTCTAATATAAAATGGAGAGGGAGTTCCAAATCCTCATAATATAGGATGAAGAATACATTATGGAATTTTAATTCAACATCCCAATGCATTATAGATAAACCGATTTAATTTTTTTTACCCCAAAAATAATGTTGAATGCATATTTAGTGGAATAAATTTCAATATATGAATATATTTTTTTTGATATAAAAATTCTCTAGATTTGAATAGATTTTCCGATGATACCTCAATTTCAAAATATTTATTTAAAAATCTTAGCGGTCTCATGAGTATAATGATTGGATGTATAGAATGGAATTAATTTTTTGTAGAGTGATGGATTAATATCATGGGGTAATGAAATTTCAATGTCCCATTTTCCAAAAAAATTTGGCAAGAAACAATAATGAGATTTGATAATGGTGGAATGAAATTTTTTAGGTGTGGTTGGGAGGGAAAACAATAATTAGAATTCTGATGCGACAAACCACTCAATGTGATGGATGAAATGAATGTTTGTATTAACCCGTATTATAATTATAATGATTCAACTAAAAAGAACATGTACACTCTTCAAACCATTTAATTAAGCTATTGTGGTTAAAATATTACCAATGAAAACAATCTATAAATCCTAGAGTGAATTGTTGGAATATTCCACAAAAACTATTGAGGTGGATCTATACAAAAATGTGGTGATATGTACAGTAGTTATTCATTCCATAATAGATAATGTACTAATTGAGTCCTATTATATTAATTATTTTATATCTAACATGTTTATTAGAAATATTAAAACAGAACCTCAAACAAGGATGTCGGGTTATCTATAAAAATGGGAAGTTGGTTAAATTTTGTATCTGAAGCATATATATTATCCCTAATAAATATTTATTGGATGAATTTCCTATAAAACCTTATTGTACTACCTTTTTTGTAATTATTTATAAATATAATTATGGAATAGGATTATTTTTACTGAGCCAACATAAATTACTCAAAGAATTAAATCACTTTCTATATCAGGAATCACCATATGATTCTATAAAAGTGAACAAAAGAGGATGTATCTCATTTGGAATCATTTTCATAATTAGGAATATTAATAAATTATTATTAATATTATCCTTCACAAATGAATAAGACTAAATATAAGTTCATCTTTGAAAAATTTCCCCTTATAGGAGAATATGTTGATGTGTTCCCCCAATAATTTCCTTATCAATATCATATCTAAGAGGAAGAGTTCTTAGTTGAACTTATTACCATAAAATTTCTAATATCCAATACTCATGATCAAATTCCATCAATTTAATTTGAAAAATGTAAAAGTATCAACTATGAGAGAATCTATATAAGGTTTTTATATAACTAAGTTATTCATCATGGGGTTCCATATATATTTTTTTCAATATGTAGGATCATCCATTGTTATTTTACATTGATAGTAATGATCTCAACAAGATCAAAATAAATAAAATGTTTCCCCACCATGAATAAATGACTTTTTAAATCAGAAACATGCATCCCATAACATCTATTTGGTGTATCTTTTTTCATGATGTTATCATGTAATATTGTAGAAGGTTGATATCTCTATGAAAAAATTTCATACAAAGTATGAACACTACAATATCATAGTAATTCCATTTGGATTCACTTATGATCAAACTAATATTATGGATTTAATTAAAAGTGTCTTTAGGGATTAGATTGATTAATTTTTTTTAGTCTTTATTGATGATATTCTTATCCAATCCAAAATCATATAATAACACGAGTAACATGGGAATTGTGTATTGATACCCTTCAGAAAATTGATGTTATATGAAAAATATAGTAAATGCGAGTTTTGGATGGAGTAAATAACATTCTTGGGTTATTTTGTCACAAAAAAGTGATATTTTCTAATCTATTGAATATAATGAAAATTAAAGGATATCATATACCAACATCAATGATAAAGATAGATAATTTCCTCTGGATATCATGGAACTAATGTCGATTAGTGAAAAAATTCTCAGTATTTTTAACCCCACTACCCATGATATCATAGAAGGGATTAAATTTCTTAGGACTAATTAATAAAATTATATAATTAAAGAGTTAATGAATAGTATAACACTTTCACATTTTCTCACATTACGCACCCTTGAGGATGGATTTATGATCTATAATGATGTTTATAATAAAGGATTGGGATGTGTACTTGAGAAAAATTAAAAAACTATAGCATAATCATTTTTCCTGTTAAATATCCATGAGAATAACTACCCAAAAAAATATAGAATTTGGTGTTGTGATCATTGTATTGAAGATTCTGTTACAATATATATAAGGGAGAAATTTTAAATATATATGGATAATAATGTAGTCATGTACAAAATCAAATAAAATGAGATCATTATACAATAATTCTTGTTATTAGAGATAATAATTGATTATTATTATTCAATACATTACCACCCTGAGAGGGAAAATAAAGTGGTACATGATTAGATTTTAAAGGATCCCACAATATAATTCATAATGAGGATTGAAAGGGATCCCTTATTCATGGACTTAAAAAGGATGGACATGGGTATATAAATTTGAACATTATTCTACATTTATAAAATAAAATCCAACCAATTATTTTATTAGGATCATGTCGGAATGATAAATATAATACATATCTATAGATAATGTTAGATAATATTCTTGAATTAATATTTTCTATAGATAGAGTTATATGTTTTAAAACTAGAATATGAGTCACATCAATACTTCAACTGAAGATAGAACTTATGGATTATGCATATATAACAAAGTTATCTATTAAAATAAGAATCGATATGATGTATATAGATATAAATAAAAATATTTGGGGGGGAAATATGAAGGAGGAGATTATAGAGTTTTTATCTTTATTTATTGTATAAAAAATGAAAAAAGTAAATGGTTGAATTCATTGTTTATGATGCAACCATTTCCCATAAAGTATGGAATTTGGAAACCCAGTCCATAGATTTACTTATATGACTCCTAATGATGTATAAAGGAAGTTAGACCATTTGGATGGTTATATATCACCATATATAGTAAATTAATTTCATTATATTATGGAAGATTTCTCTTTTTATCCACTCACTATGATATTCATAAGAGAATAGGAAATACTGCATGTAGTACCACTCACCACTATATCTGATTGAGATCCTTGGTTTACACCGATGTTTAAGAGAACCCTTTATTATGAGTTGAATACAGAGATTAGTATCATTAATCCATATCACTCATTGATGGATGGTCTTTCAAAGATAATCATTCAAACTCTAGATGAAATGTTGGAAAATAATTTAATGGATTAATAAAGATGTTGGGATCAACAACATCCCCAAGATGAGTTCTCATATAAAAATATTTTATATTCTTGAATTTAAATGATTCCTTGTAAAGATATATATGTGTATAGGCGTATGAATACAACCTGATGGGAAGATGTTGATGAGATGAAACAAATGGGACCATATCCAATAGATGATAGAGAATGTTCACACAATTAAGTATCATATGAAATCCATGAAATGTCAATAAAAATAAATTCAAAAAACCAAATGTTTGAGGTTAGATATATGTTTTTCCAAAGTATATCACCATGTAAGAAATTCATGAGTTTTAGGAAGAAGGTAAAACATAGTCTTAGATACATAATCCCCCTTTAGATCATTAATCACATTAGAGTTGTGAAATATAAATTATAATTACAACCGAATGTTAATCAAGTACATGATGTGTTCCCTATATCATTACTAAAAATGTACATACTAGACCCTTTTCATGTTCTAAATATTAAGGTAGTATATTTGGAGAATTATATTTCATATGTGGATTATCCAGTGAAAATCTTATATCATTAACACAATGTAACACCCCTCCCCTACCTCATTGGCTTGAATAGACAGTAAGGGATACTTGGCCTTAAGAGACGTTCCCAATATGCCAAAGGCTGGAAATAAATGCCGAGGGCTTCAAGATAAAGTTGGGGAATGATTTTCCCTTAAGAAAAAACCAACCAAACCATCCACTAATAGCCACTATATGATGCATGTCAATTCAATTACCCATCCATGCATTCCCAAAAGACAACCAAGTTGTTCCACCATACAACCCAAAATCAATACAACCAACCATATCAAAGTACAAGAGCAGAACTAAACAACAACCACTACGATCCATGACACCCCCACAGCTCCACACCAAGATCTAAGCTCCATTCTCCACTAAGACATCACGATGCACCACTAAAGGAGGGAGATGCCTTAGCTTTTCCCACGTCACCGTACACAACATCTGCAAAGGCACTAACGTGCCAAAGTAGGGGGTGAGTACTAAAACTCAGTAGTTTTTTACCGAATGAATTCCCTACACACGCCACTAGGATAAAACCATTAGCACATTTAGATAAAACAGTTTATATAAATTAAATCACCAGTGAAACAATTTTCTTAAGCCAAACATGCCCTTACCAAGCCATCACACCCAAACCAAGTAACCAAGGGAAATCCAACCAAACAAGCCACAAGCCAT
Source organism: Viscum album (assembly GCA_963277665.1). Lineage (NCBI taxonomy): Eukaryota > Viridiplantae > Streptophyta > Magnoliopsida > Santalales > Viscaceae > Viscum > Viscum album. The sequence continues at coordinate 1,391,669,451 of OY728120.1, forward strand.
CTCATCATTTAAACGTTATCAAAACCACATCCATCTTGCAAATCAATGCACAACAAACAACCAAAATGAACAATTAACCAAACAACCAAACGGTGGAGCTTCCTTCCAACCCGTTTACCCATTCACACTGAACGACACTTCTCGTCCACTTATCCTTGATGGTGGCCCCTCTGTCTACTATCCATCCCCTTTTTATAGTGTTACTTCTCACCACTTCCACACAATATTTGAAATAGCCAATACCGAGCATATAACCCACCAAGGTCACAACCACATTCAATCAACCAATTCCATTGCACATCAATCCACTTCAATAAATCACCCATTTATTGAAAACCATTTTCCATGCCAAACAACATTTCAATAAAACAAACCATTTTTTGAAAACCATTTCCATCAATCATTTACTGAAATCAACCATATAATCCCATTTTAAAATCTCCATTTTAAAATCCATAATAATAGCATTTCACCACAAAACCCTCTTTTTCTGAAAAATCCCCAAAACATCACCCAAGGGATTTCCAACCAATTGCGCATAACAATTCACAATTAACTTTCTTCACAACAATTAATTGTAACAAGGAACCACTAGTTCTAACCAAGTGGAGTCAAGAGAGAATCCACCTAGGTTTAGGGTTCCCGAGAAATCGACCCACAAGTCACTGCTCCTCAAATCTGGCGAACGCACCACCGAAACCTCTCTAGATTCCCTTTCCCTAACATCCACAAGCTTTAATATTAACATCCAAGGCAACCACAACCATTTATCTACACACAACAAGTTTAGATCTAGAAAACCACGAAATAGAGGGATGTAGATCTAGAGGAAAACATAAGAGAAACAAGAGGAGACACTTACCCGGGAGAAACCACCTTCAAACCGCCTTGAAACCCCTTTTAAACGCTTCCAAATTGAGTGGGGGATCACCCTTAACCCCTGAGAACCCAAAATCCAGAGTGAGGCTCGAGTGGGAGGAAGATAGGAGTGAAATAGGATAATCCTAAGGGAGCCCAGAACTTATAACCCTATTTTTAAGTGGTCGCATGGTTAGCCTGCACGGTTTGGAAAACTATGCGCTAATCGTGCGCATGCTACTGCGTCAGGAGAAAGGGTCCACACGGTTTCCTCGAACAGTTTGGAAAAACGTGTGTAGGTCGTGTGAAGCCTACTGTCTCCCCTATACAGTTTCCTATAGAACCTGCACTGTTTCCACTGACAGTGCTCAAACCGTGCATCCCTTTATAGGCCTCCAAACTCATCCAAAACCATTCCAAACTCTCCCAACCTCTTCCAAACTCATCCCATTAACTTTAAACACATAAAAATGCATAAACAAATGCCACATACCTTAAACCGAGGGTACTACATTCTCCCCACCATTGGAATTTCCGTCCTCAAAAAGTAGTGAACCTGCCCTTTGCCGAAAGAGCTCGGGCCACTGATTGACCATATCTTTCTCCCTCTCCCAAGTCTCCTCCTGAATCTGACCATGTTTCCACAAAACATGAACTAAACCAGTGCTTTTACTAGGCAATACTTTCTCTTTCCTATCCACAACCCGCACTAGCACGTGCACCAAAGAAGCATTTGGTTCTAGCTCAACATGACCTCATCGAATCACATAGTCACAATCTGGATTATACTTTTTCAATTATGACACATGAAACACTTTTTGCACTGCACTAAACCTAGGTGGAAAAGCCAAATGATAATCCACCTCACCAACCCGCTCAAGAATCTCAAGAACCACAATATACCTCGGAGATAACTTTCACTGCCTCCCAAACTGACGATGTCCAAACCTAGGAGATATCCTCAAGAACACATGATCACTCACCTCAAATGACAAAGGCCATCGATGATGATCCACATAAGATTTATGACGACTCTGAGCCATCTCCATTCTCTTCCTGATCAACATGATCTTCTCCGTCATCTCCTGGACAAGGCTTGGTCCAACCATTGAGGAATCGCCTATTTCTACCCAATATAGTGGAGAACGACATGGCCGCCCATACAACGCTTCAAATGGATCCATCTGTATGGAAGCCTGATAACTGTTATTTTATGAGAACTCAACCAACAACAAGTGCCCCTCCGACAATCCACCAAAATCCATGACACAATCCCACAACATATCCACCAGAGTTTGTATCATCTTCTCATATTGACCATCCGTATGAGGGTGATATTCCGTACTCATCGTCAACTGTGTCCCCCGGGCTTGCTGAAAGGATTTCCAGAAACGAGATGTAAATCTAGGATCTCTATCTGAAATAATTGAAACTAGAAAACCATGCCTCTTTACCACCTCCCGAATATTAATTTTGGATAGATCCTCCACTATATGAGATTCACGAATCGTGATGAAATGGGCTGAATTCATTAGCCGATCCACTATCTCCCAAATGGCATTGTGCTTTCTGACCGTTCTTTGGAGACTCGTAACAAAATCCATCATTATATAATTCCACATCCAAATAGGGATTGGTAAAGACTGCAACATTCCTACTGGGCGCTGATGCTCTGCATTGACCTGCTGACAAGTCAAGCATCTCGAAACAAACTCAAGCAACACTTATTTTAATACCAGCCCACCAGAACTGTGCTTTCAACGCTTTATACATTTTCTGAATTCTAAGATGAATAGCCCACCTAGAATGATGATACACCCTGAGAATATCCTCCTGAAAATCAACTGGTACAACCATCCGATTCTAAAAACAAAAAACTGAATCTCAATTGAGTTTCCAACCCTCAATGGTCTCCCCACCATTGAGTCTTGACCCCATAGTCACACACTCAGAATCAGATATATGTGCCTCTCTAACTAGGCCAACCATATCAGGAATCAACAAAACTGGAAAGAAGACCGCTCTATCACCCTGGTCCTCATATTCCTACCGCATGTCAGCTATAACTGACATCAACTGCCACTGGTCTGATGCCTGTTTTACGACCTGAGCATATGATTTTCTACTTAATGAATCTGCCACCAAATTTCCCTTACCTGGTGTGTACATCAAGTCAAAATCAAACATCTGGAGATATTCCATCCATCTCCTTTGCCTCATGTTCAAATACCTTTTTGAGAAAATGTGCTTCAAGCTCTTATGATCTGTATATACCGTGAATTTATCACTGAAGAGATAATGATGCCACACTTTCAAAGCGTGGACCACTACTACCAACTCCAAATCATTAGATGGGTAGTTATTCTCATGCACTCTCAACTTTCATGATCCATATGCAACCACATGATTCCCTTGTATGAGAACGCACCCCAACCCTGATCCCGATGCATCGCAATACACCACGCACCCTTTTCCTGGTTCTAGAAAAACCAAGATTGGTGCTGATGTAAGTCGATCCTTTAGCTCTTGGAAACACTGCTGACACTGCTCATTCCACTAGAATGGAACATTCATTCTTCTCAAAGCTGTCATCAAAAAAGCCAAATGTGAAAAAACAAAAACAAAACGCCGATAATACCCAGCTAAACCAAGAAAACTCTATATCTAAAATACATTCTTTGGAGGTTTCCACGAGATAACGGCCTATATCTTTTCTGGATCCATAGAAACACCACTTTCATAAATCACATGGCCAAGAAAACGAACTTCTTGCATCCAAAAGTCAAACTTTGACAATTTTTCATACAACTGATGATCCCTCAAGATCCCCATCACTGTCGCCAAGTGCTGCTCTTGCTCCACCCTTGTCTTTGAATACACCAGAATATCATCTACAAACACCACCAAAAATGAATCTAGATATCTCTGAAATATCCTATTCCTTAATTCCATAAACACTGCTGGCACATTCGTTAGACCAAAGGGAATAACCACATATTCATAATGGACATATCTACTTCTGAAAGCTATTTTAGGAATATCCTCCTTCCTCACCTGCAATTGATGATATCCTGACCTCAGTTTGTTCTTGGAGAACCATTGGTCTCCCCTCAAATGGTCGAAAAAATCATAAATTCGTGGAAGTGAATATATATTCTTTATCATAACTTGGTTAAGTCAACGATAATCAACACATAGCCTCAAAGTTCCATCCGCCTTTTTCACAAACAACACTGGCACTACCCACGAAGACGTGCTGGGCCGGATAAACCCTTTGTTTTCTAACTCTTCCAACTGGACTTTCAATTCCCTAAATTCAGACGGTGTCATTCGATAAGACAGAAGTGATATAGGACTGTTCCACGAAAGGAGATCAATCGTAAACTCCACTTCTCTTACAGGAGGTAACCCAGATAATTCTTTAAGAAAAACATCCATGAACTGATCCACTACTACCAGAAGAACCCTCTTCTCAACAATATCTACCAATTACAATGACAACGCCACTAATGGATATGATAACGTACCCACTTCTGGTGCCCAAAAACCCATTCCACCCTTCCATTCATGCTTCTCTCTACTAAAGAGATGTCTAACACCATTGTGTGTCATAAAATCCACTTTTCGCGCATCACAATCGATGTGAGCCTTAAACGCCACCAGCCAATCCATTCCCAGGATTCCATCATACCCATCCATCTCAAGCATTGAGAAATTACACACTATCTCAACCTCTCCCACAATGATACATCATTCTCTAAACAAGAAGGCTCGACACTCTCTTTGGCCCAGAGGATTTTGATGTTTCAAAAACGAGGGCATCATTTCCACCATTAAAACCAGAAAATAAACCGCAGGTGCAACAATAAAAGTGTGTGAAGCACCCATATCAAACAGCACTTGCATCAAGGTAGAATTTAAATGAATAGTACCTCACACTGTGGATGTTCCCGACTGATCGTCCACCACAACCTTCTCAGCTCCAAACACTTGTTTACTTTCCACACTCTGCTCTTTATTTCCTTGCTGAAGCGTCGTGGTATTATGATAATCACCATGATCTACTTTACTCTTCTAACGAAAGGTATGATGTTGTCCCCATCCCATCGAAGCATACGAAGTATGTGATCCCTGAGAAGTGTCACGCACACCCGACCTTGGAGCATTCCGACAATAACGCTGCAGATTCCCCCTATTCTTAAAATTATTACATGCTCGAGGTTGTATCATACAATCCCGCTTGATGTGGTTCGTAGAACCACACTAAAAACATCCCAGATTGCTCGGGGGCTTCGGAGGAAGATTTACCGATCATTCCGTCAGATTATATGCCATATTCCCACCCTATGAATAAGTGTCCCTCTTCCGCTTGAACCCAGCATTAGAGTTCCCACTATTCCCCATGGGTATCACCATGCTTCCTCCACCCGGATCCCCCAACAGATCTCACTCAGCAACCGAGGATCTATTCATCATCTCTGTGTAATCATCTATACACAACACCACTATCTTTGAATAGATTTCTTGCCTTAACCCCACTTCAAATATCCTTTCCGTCAACGACGTGCTACCCGCCACCTCGGGTGAAAACCGCACTAAGTTCATAAACATAGCTGCATACTTCGTCACAGACATAAGCTCTTGCTTCAAACTGAAGAAATCAGTCGTACAATGAATTCTGAACGTAGGTGGGTAAAATTATTTATTAAAAAATTTCTCAAAGCCTTCCCACATCATACCTTGGTTCGTCCCTACATGGACTACCAACTCCAACCACTGAAGGGAAAGATCTTCCAACATATATGTGGCCAACTTCACTTTTAACTCTATCAGTGTTCCCAAGAACTCGAAGATCTTGTTCATTATATTCAACCATGCTTCTGCCCTCTCCGGCTCTGAATCACCCCTGAAGATGGGTGGATTCTGATTTTGAAACTGAACTTCATGATCCACGTGCCTTGGTTCATCCATTTTATTTCCACTTTCCACGGCTTGGAAATCTTGTACTATGCTTGGCACTAACTATTGGTTCACATGAGGATCAGGTGCTACCACATTCTCAGCAGCCTCCTCCGATTCGTCTCTATGACACCTACCTAGTGACATTTCTATAAACATAAAACAAACAACTATGAGTCTCACTTCTGTAGACATTAGGAAATCCCATTTCAAATCACATTACACAACACTATCACAACAAGGATTTCCAGAAGTTCACATTTCCCATGTTTCACCATTTTGAAAATCATACCATTTTCAAAATATCAAATTTATTCACATTACAGTGTCACACAAATAGCATTTCTCAGTTTATCCCATAGATCATTACACCCCAATGAAATATGAAACCTTGTGGGAAGTCATTTCTACCATGTATTCCATGCTCATCTCATTTGCTACACCCATGACCATTAGATTTCCAATGCCTATAAGTGTCTCCAAAAAACTTGTGTACCCAACTCCCTGGTAACTTGAATTTCAGCATAAATCAGTTAGCTACATCCTTTTATGATATACATTCCAAGGTCTGACAATCCTATGCCTTTCTACCATCCCAACACAAGGAGTATACCACAACTAATGTCATCACCAAATCTGAGAATCAACTCCAAAGGACCGAACAAACTGATACCACTTGTAACACCCATCCACTACCTCATTGGATTGAGGAGGCGGTGAGGTCTACATGGCCTTAAGAGACGTTCGCAAGATGCCAAAGGCTGGGATTAAATGGTGAGGGCTTCAAAATCATGTTGAGGAACGATTTCACATTAAGACAAAACCAACCAAACCATCCACTAACAACCACTATATGATGAATGTCAATTCAATTACCCATCCATGCATTCCCAAAAGACAACCATGTTGTTCCACCATACAACCCAAAACCAATACAACCAACCATATCAATGTATATGCGGAAAACTAAAAAACAACCACTACGAGCCATAACACACCCACAGCTCCACACCAAGCTCCAAGCTCCATGCTCCACCAAGACATCACAATACACCACTAAAGGAGGTAGATGCCTTACCTTTGCCCATGTCACGGTACACAACATCTGCAAAGGAACCAATGTGCCAAAGAAGGGGGTGAGTACTAAAACTCAGTAGGTTTTCCCTAAATGACTTCCCTACACACGCCACTAGGATAAAACCGTTAGCACATTTATATAAAACATGTTATATAAATTAAGTCACAAGTGCAACCAATTTCATAAGCCAAACATGCCCTTACCAAGCCATCACACCCAAACCAAGAAACTAATGGAAAGCCAACCAAACATGCCAGAATCCATCTCATCAATTACACGTTAGCACAAAAACTTCCATCTTGCAAATCAATGCATGACAAACAACCAAAACATCCAAAAAACCAAACAACAAAATGGCGGAGCTTCCGTCCAACCCATTTACCCATTCTCACTAAGCGGCACTTCCCATCCACTTATCCTTGATGGTGGCCCTTTCATCAACTATCCATCCCCTTTTTATAGTGGTACTTCTCGCCACTTCCACACATCATTCAAAATTTCCAATGTCAAGCATATAACCCACCATGGTCACAACCACAGGCAATCAACCAATTCCATTTCACATCAATACACTTCAATAAATCACCCATTTATTGAAAACCATTTTCCATACCAAACAACATTAAAATAAAACAACCCTTTTATTAAAAACCATTTACATAAATAATTTTCACAAATCAACCATAGAATCCCATTTTAAAATCTCCATTTTAAAATCCATAATAATAGCATTTCACCACAAAACCCTCTTTTTCCCAAAAATCCCCAAAACATCACCCAAGGGACTTCCAACCAATTTTGCATAACAATTCACAATTAATTTTCAGCACAACAATTAATTGTAACAATGAACCACTAGTTCTAACCAAGTGGAGTCTAGAGAGAAGCCACATACCTTTAGGTTTCCTGAGAAATCGACCCACAAGCCACCGCAACTCAAATCTAGTGAACGCACCAACGAAACCTCTCTAGATCCCCTTTCCCTAACATCCACAAGCCTTAATATTAACATCCAAGGAAACCACAACCCTATATCTACACACAACAAGTGTAGATCTAGAAAACCATGAAAGAGAGGGATGTAGATCTAGATAAAAACACAATAGAAACAAGAGGTGAGACTTACCCAGGAGAAACCACCTTCAAACTGCCTTCAAACCCCTTTGAAACGCTTCCAAATTGAGTGGGGGAGAACCCTTAACCCCTGAGAACCCAAAATCCCAAGTGAGGCTCAAGTGGGAGGAAGATTAGAGTGAAATAGGTTGGGCCTAAGGGAGCCCATAACATATAAACCTATTTTTAACTAGTCTCACAGTTAGCCTACACAGTTTGGCAAACCGTGCACTAATCGTACGCACGCTACAGCCTCGGGAGAAAGGGTCTGCACAGTTTCCTCACACGGTTTGGAAAACCGTGCATAGGCCATGCCAAGCCTACTATCTCCACTGCATGGTTTCCTAGAGAACCCGCACGGTTTCCAATAACCGTGCTCAAACCATGCGTAGGCCATGCGAAGCCTACTGTCTCCACTGCACGGTTTCCTGTAGAACCCGTACGGTTTCCACTAACCGTGATCAAACTGTGAACCCCTTTAAAGGCCTCCAAACTCATCCAAAACCATTCAAAACTCTCCCAACCTCTTCCCAACTCATCCCATGAACTTTAAACACATAAAAATGCATAAAAAAGGCATCATACCTCAAACTGGGGGTACTACAGACAATTTTCTTTGAAACAAGGAGATATGATGAAACCAATGTACCCAAATCTAATTTAGTTTATAAAATTATATTTTGAGATTGTAATTTCTGAATTGGGGATGAATTTTTTCACCCAACCATTTATATATAAAATTCCCTTTTGTATAAATAAATTACTTATTATGTAATGTAGTCATAAAAAACAGATGCACTATATATGGTTATTTTGGACCATTATAAAATATAGTTTTAAAGACTTATATTTTCATGAAGCTTCATAAACATTGATAACCTAGTCATTCTATAATGACTATCCTTATTAAAATATGTTAGGGGTTATAAAAATATCCAAATAACATATGATATGTGACGGCCTTGACTAGTAGGATTATACACTTTAAATACCACTTACCAATCCCTCTAGGGAGATGGAATCACTGAGATTTTCCCTAAACCAATTCCAATATTAGATTCAATTACTGAAACATGATTGATATTATTTATGGGAGATGTTCAAGAGTATTATGATCACATACCAAATAATATTGGTCAAACCACCTGATGAAAGTACAACTATCACACACCATAGCCATACAACATATATTGGTGAAATGGTGGTTATGTATCTAGAAACTATTTGTATGATTTTTTATATTTTTTTTACAAAATAATGATTTTATTTATCCCTTTTCATTATTACATTGTACATTGGATTATATAAAGTGTTTAATAAAAATATATTTCGATATAAAAAAACAAAATTCTACATATGAGAAAACATTTTCCTAAATTACATTCACTTTATTCTAAATTCATTATTTTTTATAATATATAATATTTTAAGTATATATTCTCAATACAAAATATTTATTTAAATAAAAATTATAATATAATTTAATTCCACTAATGTAAATTTTTAATGGATAAAAAGAAATTAGTGTCATAGAAAATATGATTTCCTATTAAATAAAGATTTTTTATAGAGTAATTCATTATAACTAGGAAATTATTTGGGTAAAATAATTTATTTTTTTAAATTAGTAAGTCCAATTTATTCAATAATGAATTTTTCATAAATTTTTAAGATAAATGATTTTTTGTTTAAAAATTAAATACGGTATAAATATAAGGTATGTTTTATGACATTACAATAGACTAAAAGTTATATAATAAATAATATTAATGGATATCATGACCAAAACATCATGTTACCCTATATAATAATTTATTTTAAAATTATTTTATTAATTTTATAGACCTGTAATAAATAATTCAAAACATATATTATATATCAAGGTATTAAAAACAATTCATTATGTAAATGACTCCCTTTCATATCATGAGTGGTATTATTTTATATAGTTTGGTACATAACCTAATAAAGTACTGAATACCACTCTTCTTTGGTAGAACCAAGGGAAAAAGCATGAATTAAATTTTTGTTTTTATTATTTTTTCCCTTTGAGTAGAATACCAACATTTATAGATTAATAAAATTTTCCCCTCTGTTTTTCTATATATACCCTCCAGACCTCCCATTCCACTTCACTAAAACCCTATCGAGCCTGAAATTACACAACGATTCATCTATAAATTCCTCCCAAGGTTTTCCCATGATTTTAATAAAATCCTTATAATATTTTAGAATCACTCTCTCAGGGTGATGGATTCTTTTCATGTTCAATTTTAATAAAGTACCTTCTCTGTATTAGTCCTTTTAATTTATAATTGTTAATGTTATAATGTGTTTTTCCTAAACATGTGACAATCCTTATGATTCCAAAATAATGAGAAAATATCATTCACTATCATTAAGAACATCCATAAACAAATTTGTAAACATGTACTGCTTCCAAAATTATTCCATTATTATCCATTCCGGAATGTTATGTGGTGAATAAACATCAATATTTCCACTCCAAGGTATTAAACAGGACATTAATATCTTCTTTTGATTGGGAAAATCCATGTATGTAAACTATACTCGTTAATTTAGGGACATAGTTTGTATATTTAAATTATTATGTTGTATGATATGTCTTCTATATAAATGCATTTGCATTATATGAGTACAATGAGTGGGAGTGAAATTATATAGCACTCCAACACATTGGGTAATATTTTTATATCATGAGATACCATGAATTTTTTACAACTGGATATCCAAAGAAAAATATTTTATGATGTATTAGAAGTTTTCCTTGAATTATTCTCATAATATCATGTTTTGTATTGTTTTCACATTCTTTTAATTCATTGATTTTATAACCATATTCTATGATTCGATTTTCATTATTTTGATTCTCTCATTTTTTATGTCACCATGTAATTCCCCTTGATTCTCATTTAATTATTTACTTCATTCTATATTTTTAATTTTATCGTACTAAGATTTATATCTCACTACTTTCTTATATACATCTATAGAATATCATATATTTAATTAGAATTTATATTGAATAAAAAGGCATGTTATGGAGCCTTTAAATAATGGGGGTGAAGATAGAGAAGAATAAGGGTGAAGAGGATTTATAATTTGACCGAAGATTAAAAATATTATAAAAAATGGGTTGGTTATACATTAAAATTAGTTATGTTTATACATTAGAAGATGGAATATAGGAAGATACCAAATATACAACTTGATGATACACAATAAAGGTCCATAGATGATATTCCTAGATAATAGGAATGATGATGTTTGAATTTAATATGGAGGACAATTCACATTGATTATATACATAATTGATGCTTAATTTTGAAACTATGAAAAGAATTCATGGTTATTTAGGGAAATATATACTACAATGTGATGTTCAAGGTAACCATAAAAGATATTTCCTAGATGTTATATGTGGAGATACTAAAAATTAAAAATTAAAATTCATATTAAAAGATTATATCTTGAGAGAAACAGTTTTGGAGTATAATAATGACGATAGATGAACTCATAAACATTAAGGGTGAAATTTTATATTACCAAACATGATTTCATGTTGAATTACATCTAGAATGTATATGGTGGATTGGAGATTAGGTGATCAGAAAAAAAGAGTATGCTTGATAAAAAATGGACAGTTGTGTTCCATAATTGTCAAAGTAATATAATATTACATTGTATATAAGATAATTTATTTCATATAGAAGATATTCTGCAGATAGATTAAGATGAATTTTGGAAATGTAATTTTTGAAAATCTCTTTAATATATAAGGTATCCAGTGAATAATATGATTTTAAGGAATCGAAAAGTGAATTATTTGAGATTATATGTGAATGTAGTGTTGTGATGTAATTGGGAGACATGTCATACATGATAACCATAAAAAACCAGATGAGGTGTTTTAAAATTGGGATAGAAAAGTTTATATTTTTCTTATACTATAAAATAAAGTAAATTCATGATCAACTTGTATTCTCACTTAGTTGCAATAATGGTTTTAGTGAAAAATGTTCCAGATTTTCATGAAGGCATTAGGGGTTTTAAAATCATAGGGTGAAATATATTTGAAAAATATAGATATGTTGAACTATAATATTTACTTATGATAAAATCAAAGGAATAAGACTTTGTAGAGATTATGAATAGTTATGAGTTAACAATCATTCATGATGAAATAAAATGTATATTACCCTATGTTTTAAGGATAGACATGTTCAATAAAAACATGATGTTTGAGATGGTTAATAATAAAAAATGTCAATATTAATAAATGAAAAAAAAATTATATAGTGTGAAAGAAATATATGGAGGTTCATGCAATGACTATTAAGGATGCACATTTAGATTATGCACTCAAAGAAAGAATACTAGAGAAGAAGATAAAATTGGGTTAGAATTTACTATGTATAAGAATATATGAAAAGTATGAATTATAAAAACAATGGTTCATATAAATACATTAGTTCTATTTTAATTCAAAACATTATTGACTTTTTCTAATGTTGATGTGGTCCAAGAGAATAAGAAATGTCTAATTGATTACCAGATGGAAAGAAATAGATTTAGTGAATTTATTTCCCTGAAAGATAGACTATGGTCTTAGAAAAAAATTAGTTACTGACATTTGGACTTAACATTGTAAATATTATGCACTACTATTAGAATTCCATTATTACTTTTTATCTCATTGATTATTTTGGGAACAAATGACACCAATTTATAATAAATTCTGGTAGAGGGTAAAATTATAAAAGTGGGAAGAATGTTTATATTTCACTAATTTTAAAAAAAATCAACATTGTTTCATCATCATTCTCTGTATTAAATCTTGATCCATTAGGTATTCCACAAGTAATTATAAATGATTTAGTTTGTAATACCATGTAGTTGGATTGAACATTCATATAATCTTGAATTAGAAAATTAATTATGAATTATATATAACATCAAAGTGTTTCATTAACTAATTAATGGGACAAATTTATACATGTATGAAAATAGATGTCTTTTAATTTGGGCCATTAACATAATCTAAAAGTTTTTTAAAGGGTTACGAATCTATACGATTTGAACATTTTGATTTTTTTGAAGGGGAAGGATTCCAAAATAAATAATTAGAAGCATGAATACATGTAAAGATAATACAAGGGATTAGATGATGAGATATTAAATCCCATTTTAAAATATTAAGAATTAGATTTATTCTATTGAAAACACTTGTTAAGGCCTCAATCATTCAACGAAGAATGTTCTTCTAAAGTGGGGATCGTATGGATTATTTAATGTATTTCATGGGGTATATATGAAACCCTAAGGGTTATGTAACTAAATACCTATGTAATATTTGAGATACACTTAGATGGTTAAGCCTAATGGTTACGACAATAAAGTTATATTGTCAGTATTATTCATATGATGGATTGGTATAACTATATTCCACACATATTTATAAGATTAAAATATGATATTGTTGGGATGATTACCAACATTGATAACTATGTTATAATAGGAAAACTGATGAGGACTCATTCCTCAGTGGAATATTGATTTTGGCCCACAAATGGATTTTATGAATGGGTTCACATTTAATAGAATTATTTATAAAATGTTTATAAAACATGGAGTTAATATAGTAAAGTTTTATCTTGTTTAAAACACCATATCAATCGTAATACCAAACATTGAGATAAATCCTTTAAAATTAAACACTAAATGTAATTAAATATTATGCTTGGTAAGTTATGAAATGTTATTAAATATGGTAAATTTATATATGTTCATGAAACCCCTTATTAAGTAACCAATTTTTGATATTTTTCAACTAGTGGATCAAATAGATGCTTATGAGAATCATAGAATGATTGAATCAAATATTCAAAGAAAATATATGTAATATGTTCAAATAAATTTCATATTCAATATTATTGGATATGTTTATAAATTGTAGATACTAAATTTTTCATACATGGATTTTCCTAGATAAAGAAATCATTCTATTTTTAGATATTAGAATATTTTGAAAATGTAAATGATTTCATGAATAGTGTAACTAATATTCTTAATATGCAATAGATATGGGTATTAGATATATGATATCTAGGTTTTAGTGATGTGTTGATATAATTAGTGGGTGATATTCCAGTATTGAAGAATAATTGTTAGTTACAAGTCGAAAATTTATTATTTATGTTTCCAACCAAGGAAATTTAAATGTGGAGATTTTAGGAATGGGGGATTGATGATTCCATATGAAGGAATTACCTAGAATATATAAAATAGTCAATGAAAAATTTCTGAATTTACATGTTTGGTATTATTGTTACAAAAATTAACTCATTAATTATGAATGGTATAGGATATCTTGTGTAAACATTAAAGGACCCCAGAAAACCCTATGAGGGGAGGAGTGAATCAGGGTGTTAACATTTTTTAACAAGTGATGAATCATGTTACCACATTATTAGGAATATATTAAACATGTGTGATGGTAATGTGAAATAATTAAAACAATCACTAAAAGTAATCTGAGATAACAATTGTTCTTGGTTCACCACTAAGGGGATGTCCATGTAGCATACACCGAAAGTGTGTAAGTTGTACCTAAATCCACTATTCTAAACTAGATGTGGAATAAAAAATTTCAGACATAGTTTCTCTATTCAAAACACACTACCTTTAAATTATTTTAGGGATAACATACTACGTCTAATAGAACACTTCAATTAACTACCTCTAGCTCGCTACTATGGTTGAAGTATTACTCAGTTTAACGACATGGAAATCTCATTAATTTTTTCAATGAAGTATTTGTCATTAAAAAACATAAGAATATATTTGCATATATTTCCTGAATTGATGTAGTTTAAAGAACTAAACTAACAAAGGAATTATTCAAAATATGAAAGTATCTTAACACATTACTTGTGCACAACACCTATTCAGGTGCGCATGTTTTGGGGTTGTCGTTCAAGGTGTATTTCATGCAACCCTTATATTTCACACAACCCTTATATTTTTCATAGATACATCATAATAATAAATTTTTCATGATAATGTCAAGGAACACTTTGTGTGTAACTCCATTCTTACATGAAACTCACCACTCCCACAAAACTCTTGCCATACACAAAACCCCCTTATTACATGAAACTCACCACTTGCATGATTTAGAGATTGGATTTTATCTAATTATTAAATTCCATTTAATGAGGGTGTTAACCGCCAATTTATAGGCGTTTTTATGACCCTTCACACAACTCACACAACTTTCATCGAGCATTTGTGATTCTTTTTCCTAGGTCTATTTCGTATAGAGATACCTTTCATAGAACTCCATAACATGTGTGATCCTATTTCCTTTCCCATATTTTTATGTTATGATATTAAAAACTAAATTGTGTAAAACTTTTAAAACCTTTTATACACTCTTACGGGAATCTTCTTTTGTCAAAAACACTTTTCTCTATTCTCCTATTTTTAGATCCAATAATTTCGAAAAAACTTGGAAACAAAGTCACCTTCAAAATTTGTGTCTCCTTGAATTGTAAGATCCCATTTCTTGGAAACCCCATTCTTATACATGTGAGGATTGAAAACAATCACAAACCATACTCCATTTCTATTAAATAACAACCTTGTTTCCAACATATATTAATTTTTTTTAAATATATAGGTGTTCAAAATTAATGTAATAATTAAAAATTCTTGTAGTTTTAATTCAAATGATAAAGAAATGAGTTACTAAATAAATGATTAAAATGTAATGAAATATATAAAGTTTATATGGATATCTATAACTGATGTATATCATTATATCATTTCCCTTATATGATAAATGAAATTGTTTACTAAAATAGTGGTCACAGACAATATGAGATGTTACACAATGTTTATGATCCATCAGATTACATAAACTACATGTGGAGAAAAAAATGATAAAAATGATTTATCTAGGGTTACCATGTTTATTCTAATAATTTTTATCATATGAATTACTTATATTCCACCGCCTTCAAGGAAATATTTTCCAGAATGACCTCCATTTAATGAAATGTTAGAAAAAAACATAAAATAAAATATATTATGTAAATGTAATAGTTTATCTGTTAAATATTACTACAAAAGGAAAATAAGTATAATTATCTACGAACAATAGAAATTATAATTTTAATTATGAATTATAGATATAATACATTGTTTAATATCATAGTGAGAGCATGTTTTAATTTTGGGAATTTCATTGTAAATATATGAAATATTATTCCAGTCTGAATTGAAATTAAACATCACTTAATATCCTAAAAGAGTACATGGTGTGTTGGTATAGAAAGAATTTATTTTGTTTCATTCGATTTAGATGAAAAGGTTTGTTATAAATGCTTCCAAGAATGATGATTATGTACTTTGAAATAGTTTTTAGAATTAATATGATCTTACAGACCTCAAAACATTATATGTCGTAATGTTAAAATGATTGAATATTTTCAAGGAGTTGAGTATTAGAACTTTTTTTAAATATCTACATTATTCAAAAAAGATTATATTATAGATGTTAATCACAATAGAGATTATTATAAGGTTTTTATTAGATATGAATATAAATATATGGGGAAAATACATAGGAATGCATTATGTTTTACAAAACCCCCAAAAGTGCATCAAACATAATGCTAATCTAGAACACAATCATATGTGATATGTTAAGATAGAACGCATGTATGGTTTTTTAAATTAACATAATAGTGTGTATGAATATTTTAAGATACCAATATTCATGGAGGTATGTACTTACTTAAGTATTGGTTTCATTATCTAGTTTTTGGTTAATGAATTTCTTCTTGGGAGTATGAGGGGCCCCGATGGTGTTCCAGAAGTTCAGGACCAAAATGAAGGAAAATTCGGGCCAATATGGAAAGGTACATGATTGGAACAAAATTTTTAAACTATATGGATATCCCTATGTAATAATTTGGCCTCACTCATCTGAGAAAGTAAATTTCAAACAGTTTTCACATGGCTTGGAAAACCGTGCGGGTAAACCGTTCAGCACATTAAAAGTTGAAAAAAATACTATTCTTCCATTCTTGTATTTTGAGTATCTCTCCCAATTCTTACACTATTTATTCCCCTATAAACCTCAGTGACGAACATAATCCTAATAATATTCCTAGGTATTGATCTCCTCCATTTCTAGTCTATTTGGATCATCATTGGTTGTGAATCAAAGATCTGACTAAGTTGTATCCTCTCATTTCTTCTATTTTTAGGATAAGGATTTGTATCATGGTTGACCTCCTTATAAATCATAAAAACAATTTTTTGGTGGGTTATAGGTTGAATAATAAAAGGGTGATTGGATTGGTATCTTATGGAATGAATAAGAGTGGGTTCATCAATTTATTTGAGGTAGTTGGTCGCACATTATATCTGATAGTCGTTGTATTTATTTGTGCAAGTTTGGTTGTGTTTCTGGGTTCCCCATATTTTAATTTGAATACCTTGGGTGATATTGGTTAAATTAAGATATAAATTGGGATTTTAAACCCTAATGATCCTTATGGTATTCATTGAGGATTATTTGGCTGATTTAGGGCCATCTATGGGCTACGTCGACCTCCAAAACATGGTTAACAGAAATGTAAAGTGTGAAATTGAATTGTGATTAAGTAGAGACCATGATGAAAATATATATCGGTTAATATGATAATTAATAATGGAATATAGATATTTTTATCTAGATTTGTATAATTAATATGGGATTGATTGGCATGGCATGAAAAATGGGTTAAATGGGATTAATGGGAATGTTCCAATAGAATCATGTTAGGTACATTAAATGCATAAGTGGGATAATACGTGGGAAATGATGAACGAGTTATGTTTGTTAAAATATAGAAATGGATTAATATGTTAAATGGGTTTATGTATGTGTAAAAGAGAATATGACTAGTGATTTAGGTATAGGAAATGGGAATTGGGCTTAATGGCTATGTAATGCAACTGGTACATATATTAATGGGTTATTGTATAATATTAATTCCAATGGTGACTATTATGGTTTCTTTTTTTATTGGTATTGGTTATGTTTGTTTAGGATATGGAATATTTATGGGAAGTGGACAAATAAGCATGTTCACATGTCTTGGTATAGTGGGGAATTAACATGTGGTTTTACACCTAGAGGTCGAGTTAGACTGATGCTCTAAAATACACCCCAAAATGCACGTGTTACAGAATGTTAGTATGTTGTATTTTTGATGATGTGGTTATCCCTAGATAGATATTGAACATGACTTATTTCCATTCATTCAGGAATATTGACGAGTATTATTAATACATTAAACACATGATAAAAGTAAAATAAGTAATGATGATGGTATATGGATTAAAAATTATGTTAATGATATGAATAAGTTAAGTGAATATTATTGACTTATGGTACCCAAACTATATTTTATTTACATTCTCTTTACAAATTACAAGCATTCTATGCTTATTTAGACTGTATATTTTTTATACACCATTGGTGGTGACCAACTGAGTTGAACTCACACCATGCTCAGGCCTCTATTGGGTACCCATGAAGACTTCATTTTTATAGGACATGATATGGGAAAAGGACTTATGATTGGGATTTGAATAAGTATTTAGACATACATGGATGAGGTTCTGGAATTAGAGTCCGGATTTTTTGGTTATTATTCTATGTGTATTTATTTGAGGTTTTATTTACATGGAACTATTATAATAATATTACATATTAACTATTGCCAAGGTGTTTTACCCATATTCAAGAGATTTTTGTTTATGGATGTTCATTTGTTATTATATATTTCTTCCAATGTTTTATTGATTTTCTGTTGTGGTGTACTATGGTAAATAAGTTATAGTATCTCCAAATGATCTTTTTCACCTTTGTTGTTAGTCAGAAACCTTTGGCATATGGGGAGGCGTGTTTCGAGTCATGTGGTTATCCAGCTTGGGGCACCAGTTTAGGGGGTCCGAAGTTGGGGACATTACATTGTTTTATTAAAGGAGTTTCATTTCAATATTCCTAATACTTATGATGGTAGAAGGGATATTATGATGTTTTTGGCCTTGTAAATGAGCTCATTCATGGGAGTAGTTAATCCATGTATGATGGAAAACACAAGTCACATTGGGAGAGAATTTTTGTTATTATTGCTCGTTATAGCATTAGATGATATTTCACCATTGGGTGATGTTCATATTATGTGATGTGATAGTTTTATGATATATATCTCATGTCCAGAATGGAATTGGATTTAATATTCATAAAACATTATAGGAACTGAGGAATATAAGACACATTCATCATGGTAGGCACACATAGGATGTTTGTGTGGGGCATGAAAGGTAGGGTTCATTTACCTACTTAAGAATTTGAAGAAAATGATGTCTAATAAAGATAATTAAAATGGTTAAATAAAAATAAAGTAGGTAATTGTTAAATAGAAATTCATAATGAAAAGTTTCATATGAGTAAAAATGATATTTGTACCGTGTTGTGATAAAGGGAAATGTGTCTAAGAGGAAATGAATAGAGATGTAAAAGTGGAAATTTGTTTAAAAAGAGTGTGAATAATGAAATATATTTTTTCAATTTTAGTTTTCTAAACCACAGATGGCCATGAAGTGTGGTTGGAGTGGTGAAAATTTGTATTATAAATGTGATAAAATCCTTTAGGATAGTTTTTGTGGAATGGGTTGATTATGTAATCCTGTTTACATTTCAATATGTTCGATAGTAACTGGATTTTCCTTGTAATGGTTGTTGGTGGAGATGTTTTGAAGTATGAATCCTATTAAAAAGGGTTTTCCTAATATTTTTGTAAATAGAATGCACTAATGTATAAACCATTGGATTTTAAAAATGGTGATGTTAGTTATAATAAAATATGTAATGAAGAAATTTAAATGAAGAGCAGTTTCATGTATACCTTGCATTGTTTTTTTGGCCCATGGGTATGGGTGTTATGGGTAGTGAGAGTGACGTCGGATGAGACATTGGTTATATATTAGGGTACCTTGATGAGTCTAGATGTGTGGATAAAGGGTTCTTCCTTGTTATTCATTCAGTAAGGTTGTTTCCTCATGGTTTTGAGATGTTTTGTGATAATGCGAAGGTTGTAACCCTTGTTTATTGTGAGTGTGTAAGTTGTACATTTAACTCGGGATTGAGTGTATTTATTGTGGTGTCATTAGTTATTTTGGTTTGATGATGGGTTTGGTGACCCATGTATGTTCAGATAATTCTATTTGTGTTTGGACCCTAGAGGGGGTGTTTAGGCTCATGGTGCTGATGTGGGTATGCAAGAATTATTAGCGTGAAAACTAGGGTGGATGTTTACTGGGGTGATTTGAATTTAGGGTTTCTAAATGGGGGATGGAGAGATTACAGTGATTGGGATATTGTTGAAATATTATTGTATATGGACTAGAGATAGAGAGAGAGCCTAGTCACTTGTTACACATAACCCTAGCTTGTAATGTTAGTATCGTTCGATTCTCGAGAGATCCCTATAAACGTGGTTGGCCATTTTTTCATTTCTCATGGATCAGTGATGTACATATTAATGTTTTTTTTGGATGGGGAATATTCTCCTAGATGGATAAGTGGTACTTTTAATGGTTTTGGGAGCTTTAACAGATGTTGTGACACTGAGATGATAGTTTGGGGTAAAGTCAAGGATGACCACATGGGTGGTCAGACATGTGATGTATGTGCCTAAAAATATAAAGCATGGGGGATTCATCAGAGGTGGAATCAAGGAATAATTAGTAACATCATGAGTCTGTAGGTTTTGTTACAGTCCCTATGTTATTTCAAAATGGAACTTAAATACTGGTAGTTGGTTGTAATGTTTGTATCTAAGGGTTGTATCACATTGATGTCCAGCCTCTATATATATAAGATGATTAATGGGGGACTCAATATTGATTTCGGGTCAATATATAATGGTGACTGACGCATTGTTAAAGTATTTTGTTATTAAGTCGATTCACTATGTAAGGGTAGTCATGTGGTTTGGATTGTTGTATGAATTGTTTGATTTTTTGGCATGATGTTTAGGATGTATTACAGAGGATTTGGTTAATGTACCAGAAGTAATGGTCAAGTGAGAAAATTGGTTTTGAGATAGGAACTAGTTAAATTTGTCTCATGTGATCTAAAGACACATTAAGTGTGTGGTCATATGAAATTGAAAAACCATAAGAGATATTTTGGGGTTGAGATGCGGGAATGTGTTGCTTAGGCACTATTTTTTCCATGATGGGAAAACTAGTAACTCAGGATAACTAAATATTGATCTCTATGAATCCCAAGTGTTTAGTGTGGCTATGCGGGAGACTGTTGTTTTTAATCAGGGTGGAGGACCACAATGTTTTAGTTGTTAACTGTCAGGGTTGATCCAAAAGAACTCGAGTGCTTTGGTGGATGTAGTGGGAAAAGAAGCATTGGACCACGAATACATCATAGAGAGTCATGAACTACTGTGGAGATAGTTGGTAACCCACAATTAGTTTTGGTGTTCAGGTGATGATGAGATGTTACAGGAAGGGAAGCCCAAGACAATCGAGAGACCATGGTTTCCCCAAAGTGGGAGGTGACATCATTGTGGAAAAGTTATAGTGGTGTTCATAGATAACTTATTAGCATAATTCATTCCAGTGAATATCATGTCCAACATCTTAAAATTATCCCATGTTACCTGAGAAATATTCTTCTTTGCGGCTACTAACATTAATGTGTTATGGTTGGGTATGTAAAATCATGGAGTTTATGCTTAAGGGGAAGAATAGGTAGGCCTGGATGGTGGGATGTCCACCACTGACCATTTACAAGTTAATTCCTATGAATTATATGGGTGTGGAAGAATGTCGGGAGTTCCATTCATGAATTTTATGAGCATGTATCAGGTGATATTTGTTTTGTAGAAGTATTTAAATCCAAAAGTCCCCATTAACTTTTTTTGGTGTATAGATCATCAAAAAATCCTATCCCTTAGTGATTTAAATCTCTAGATAAAAGAGATGATAATGAAACTCTTAAGGTGGGGTGTGATAAGTTAGTCCTAGATGTATGGATTAAATCAGGTAGTTCTTGTAGTGTCCTCTATATTCAAAGGAAACAACTATGAGGTGCACATTTGGTCTCCTAGAGAGGACATGGAGGTCTTTTTTATTATGGTTGATTTAACCAAGTGTTGGATTTGGGATCATGGTGGTTCCAAATGAAATTTGAGTTTTCTGTGTCAAATTCATGGATGGGATTGGTAAGATATGAAAACGGTTCATGATGAGAGAGGTTGGGTTCTATTTTCTTATTAGGGGAGGGTATGGACTTCGCTGGGTATGATTGGGTGACTATGGAGTGTCCTTAGGTGTGATGGAATCTTGGCCAGGTATGCTGGTGGCATACCAATAGTGAATCCAAGCATTACTAGGATGAGTCACCTAGGGACAACTCGAGTCAACATGGAGAAGTGAGTACATTTCAAATATTGGAATGGTATTCAGAAAGTACAAAGCCATATTTAGTTAGTGTTTAGATCATAGTAGTGCTTTTCATTGGATTGTTAATGGTTTTTGTGGAGCAGAATGATGGTTTATATGATAGAGAATTCTATGATGGTGGAGTCTTATTGGAAGTTAGGAAATGGAACTGGTATATGCATTGGATGTTAGTGAAAATCATGTAGTCAGTAAGACCCTTATGAAGATAGAAGGGGTAGCATAACAATAGTGGGTGATAGAGGTCCAGGAACAGGCTTGTCCGGGGTGGTCCAACACATTATAGTGAGAAATAAAGGGATTTGGTATTTTTTTGAACCACATCCAGTTTGATGTTTTTGGAAACAAGTGCATTTCATAATACAAGGCGTTCCTTGGAATGACCATGTTGTTCTTAGTCAGAAAATTGATGGTGTAGGGGTTACATTATAGATTTTTCTAAGGGAAAAGACAAATTTAAAATTGATGGGGCCCTTATTTTTTTTAGGAATAGTGACTTTGGAACATGGCAGGGGTGTTTTGAATGTTGAGATGGGGTTCTAGTGGCCTATTTCGATAGTAGAGGTTCCAATCATAGGAATATAATTGGATGAGATAATGTGTGTGGTGGAATCACCCTAGTAGAAAATGTTTGGTTTGTGATGTGACTGGTGTTTCAGGTTGAAGAGACTCGAGAATGTAAAATCTTAGTGTTTTGTCTTTAACAATGAGTGTTTATTAGGATTATGATAGGTTAAGTTCCCTAAGAGTTTTTTTGTTATTTGGACGTTCCTTTGTGGAATGGGAATTTCAGATGTCAATCTATAGATCGATATAGGCCAGGAAGTATTTTTTTGTAAAACCATGAGTTTCTTTTGGTGGTGTTAGTTTTGGGGCACCGTTGGAGTTTTCAAATTCTGGTAAAATAGAAAAGTGATTTTGGCCATGAGCTGAAAGGTGGATTGAACCGAAGGGATGTTATTCGGCTCTTCCCCAAGGGTTTAATGTTGTGTGAGTTATGTCCATATGTTGGGATTTAGGTTCCATTTTCTAGTATTTCCTACATAGATCTTGTGGTTGATGTATAGTTTACTGTGGATATGCCCTTTTAGGAGCATCCAATTTATTTTGGGTATCATAGAGAGTTATTTTTGGGGAAAGTCCATGATTTTATTTCATGTTTTATGGTAGTATGATAATTTTGAAGAGGAAACTCAAGAAAAGAAGATGGATATGTAGGTCTGGTGACCTGATCTTTTTTCTTCAATGTTTAGTGATGCCGGAGTAGAACTGCATGAGGACAATCCATTATATGTTGGGGATGTTTTATGATCTCGGACTTCATTAAGGGTTTTCTTTATTTAAATTTTTGTTTAAACATATTATTTTGGGAAAATTAAATGCTTATTAGGAGTTTGAGGGGCCTTGGGGGTGTTCCGGGAGTTCGAGACATGAAAGGAAGGAAAACCAAACCAATATGGGTAAGGTTCATGGTTAGGGCATGGTATGTAAATAGTGGAGAGCTCCTCAAGTAATTTTGATACATTATTAACCTTAGATAGTGGAGCTCACATAGTTTTCACATGGTTTTTAAAACTGTTCTAGTATTTCATGAACCACTTTAAATGCTGAAAAATATGCCTTTTCTATCTTGGGATTTTATATATCCAACACGATTTTCTACCAATTTCTTCTCCTCTAAATTCTAGTGATGAACCTAAACCTCCCAAGATTACAAAGGATTTATCTCCTCCATTTAAAGGATGTTTGTAGCGTCGTTGGTGGTAAATCAATGATCAAAAAATTTCTAATCCTCTACTTATATCTCTTTTTCATATTATGGGTTTTATCTTGGGGGATCTCCACTCAATGACCTAAAATTATATTTTTCCAATGAATTCACGGTTTATGGTTCAAAGGTTTGTTAAATCAGGATCGTATGAAGTGATTAAGATCATGTTCATTAACTTATTCAAGGTAGGTGGTCTACAAGTTATATCTCATAGCTATTGTGTTGATTTATGCATCATTGGTTGCGTTTTTGGGTTCCCCTTCTTGTAATTTAAATAACTTGGGTGATATTTGGATAAATGAATAGATAAATGAGGATTTTTACACATTAAAATCATTTTGAGATGAATTAAGGATGGTTTGATCGATTTAGGGACATCCATGGTGAGCTCTGACTTTCTCGAACATGGTTAACATAAACATTAAGCATGAAATTGACTTATGATTAGGTATATCCCATGACGTACATGTAAATTGGTTAATTTGATGATTAATAAAATAATATATATAGTTGTATCGTGATGTGGTTAATAGATTAATGATTGTTTGGATTATCATTAAAAATGGATTTAATGGGATTTATGGGAATGTGACAAATAGATTGTGTTAGGTACATGAATTGAATAAGTGGGATAATAGATGTGAAATGATGAATGAGTTATGGGAGTTAACATATATTAGTGGTTGAATATGTTAAATGGTTTAATATATGGTGGATATTGAGTATTCATGTAGAGTTAGTCATAAGAAATGTGAATTGGGATAAATCACTATTTAATGAGAGTGTTAA